>CM034146.1:596866239-598169981 GCA_019776745.2 Taxus chinensis | reverse complement strand
ATATCAGAGATCTAAAAAATGGGCAGTTGAGAAATGTTCCCTAGAAGCTGCCACAAAATATACCCTCGAATCCTGTAAGGGCTGGACAGGTCGAAAACCAAACCATCGCGGCCATTTCTGTGCATAAATCTTTTAAATGCTCACTAAACCAAAACAAAACTGGGCAAAACGGCGGATACCTGTAGCTCGCCCTCCTCCTCTGTGCCTGAAATCCGCACCATCGACTAGTGCATGCTTGTTTCCCTCCCGCCTGAGCTTGTTGGCCAATTTCCACGCCTTCGGATTTTTCGCCCAGTTCGCCCGCTTTGCAAGCTGCGCACCTCAAATTATATTAGAGAGTTTTTTTAATTAAAAAAATACATTAAGGATTTTTGAGACAAAAGTAGGAGGGGTGCATTAATTAGAGACAAAAATATATTTTTGTCTCTAATTAATGTCTCAAATGACCCCCCCTTGTAGTAGTGATAATAGACCGATTGTATCCTGATGGATATAATTAACAGCAAAGGAAAGGGCTACACGTCATAGTTGAAAAATATGTGATTGTAGAGGAATTCATCTATAACTAAGCTTTCGATGGAAGGTTATTAATGTGTTTTGATGAAGAATAAGAAGAAATGATTCTGTTTGAAGCCCATAGTGGAATCTATGGTGGAAATTTTAGAGGGAATTCGACCGCTCACAAGATCCATCGAATTGGATATTTCCAGCCCACATTAAAACATAATATTGTAGAGTATGTGTGAATGTGTTAAAAGTTTCAAGTATTCTCACATGCTATACACATTCATACACAAGCTCTCTAGCCAATAGTGACACCTTGGCCCTTCTTTAGTTGGTGTCTTGATTTAATATGGAAATTCTCTCCCTCGTCATTAGATGGCTATAATTTCATCATAACAGCCATATAATACTTTATAAAGTGTGTTAAGGCCAAACCTCAAACTACAGTAGCTAGATCAGTCATTGTTAAGTTTATCTTTAACAAGATCATCATTTAGTATGGTGTCACACAAGTCATTATTTCAGATAATGACAATCCATTTAAAAACGAAGAGATGCATGAGTTGTGTACTAAATTAAAAATATCTCACCATATAACATCTTTTTATTACCCTCAGGCCAATGGACATGCTGAGGCGAATAATAAGACTTTGAAGTTCATCCTCCTTAAGCTAGTTAAGGAGAATAAGGGAGACTAAAATTTAAAGATCTTTCCTGACTTATGGGCCTATATGACTTCTGTTTTAAATCTGACAGAAGAAACATCTTTCTCTTTAGATTTCAATGTTGAATCGGTATTACTAGTAGAGGTAGAATTGCCATGTCTTTGTGTGTCATTGAAAGGCATTCTTGACAAATATGTGTACTAAGACGTGTGACTAACCTGATTAGAAAGCCTCGATGAAAGGTGGTTAAGATACAAGCAACATCATCGGGTATATGTAGAGTGAATGTGTCAAAATTAGAATAAAAAGATCTATGAACAAGAAATTTGGGTAGGAGACCTTGTAATAAGAATTAACAACTGAATTTACAAAAAGTTTGGCGAAGGTAGAATATTCAGGCAAAAAATTGTTATGGCCTTATCAAGTAAAGGAATACTAGAAAATTGGTACATTTCGTCTTTCTACTCTTGAGGGTAAAGAATTTAGCGAATCCGTTAATTCACTTCACCCAAATGTTTCTATGTATAATAATTTGAAATTCCATATTGTCCTTCATTCCATTCATATTATCTTGCCACTTGCATTATCATGTTGGATAGATTGTAAAACACAAAACTTGGTGTTCAAGTAATTCTTTGAATTTCAAACATGTGAAAATTTATTAATCATACTTACTTCACCATTATTCTCATGCATTAAAACTGTATAATATTTATCATCACTTTCGTAGAAGAGACAACTATTGAAATTAATTTATAAGGGATTAGGTCTACTCAGGTTTCTCCAAGGTTGCTTCTAATTTGGAATATTATTTCCGATGGTTTTCACTAGAAGCTACTTGATGATAAATTTTCCCTAAGAATATGTATATAACAAAATAATTCTAAAAATGTCATTCAGAACCCTCATTCGCATATCTACATCTTTAGTGTTAATACCTTGCATCTACTAGTTCCGTGGGGTTGGAATTAAGGACATGTTTTTCTTTGACAAAGGAAAATTTGAAAGCATGTTAAGCATGTTAAAGCCAAAAGAAAAAAAGATAAACAAACAAAAAAAATAACATTCTTTAATTACAAATAACTACACTTCTTGTTGCTACAATCTTTTGTGATGATCAAATGATACGTACCTATAGAATGAGGTTGGAAAAGGAGGGAATTTCCCTTACTCACCTATGACTTGTCCTTGGTGATGATTTGATTCTTTTACCCAGTAGCGTAGGGTAAAATGTAGGGGGTTGAATTGATAAATCAAAAGTTGAAAATAAACAATTTAATGAAAGTGCTTCTAAAATTTCACAATAAAAAGACTTCGATGTACATGTTAAGAGAGACAATTATTAATTAAAACCATATCTCATTATTAAATAGGCCATCTACGGATCTATGTTTAGTCAAAACTTGCAGGAAAAATTGATGTTAAATTTGATAAGTTAATCTTTGTTTGGGTTGTGTTGTAGGTTTTTAAGATAATTTTTGTCAAAATTCCCATCTCTTGGTCATCATATGACCCAAAGGACATTTCAAAGGATGGAAGTTCTAAGAACCTCCCAAGATCGTTACAATGTGGAATTTGACTCAGAGAGATTTTAGTTAACTACAAGAATGTGGAAACTAGATCCCGTACTCAAAACAAATTGTTGGTCAAAGTTGGGTCAACTCTTGGATGAGACACAGTCAACTGAAAAATTCAGATTACGAGGTAGCAAAAATTAATTAGGCATAGGTGAAAAAATTTAGGTTTGGACATTTGTTCTTCAACACTCAATATTTTCATTTCGTCTATAATCAAAAAATAATTTTCCAATGTTTTGGGTCCTCAGGCCACACACTAGCCTGCCACCACATTGTCACATCAGTTCCAAGGACGCGAGTTGAACCAACTTGACACGTCAAGATATGGATGGTGAGATGGCAAGTTAGAGGGGTAATATACTATTATCTCGGTAGAGCCAAGAAGCGAGCCATTGAGATGACCTGGAATATATATCTTGGTAATAAAAATAGTGTTTATGTGGTGAAACCCACATCGTGTAAGGATGAAAAAGGGATTAATTAAGTGTTTGTAATGCCCACATACCTTTGACATCTAGTGATATTGATCCTAATACTGCTAACTATATTATGGACATTGTTATAGTTTAATTTAGCATGATGTTAAATGTTAGATCATGGTTTATTGTGGACTTTTTTTCGTATATGGTGCATGATGATAATTAGAGACATTTTGGATATTGATGTTGATATATTTTTTGGCATGGTTACATTATAGATGTTGTTCGGACTTATGATATTTGGATATTTTGAATCTCATATTTGGAAAATGAGAATTGAATTAAAAATTTTGATGATATAGTTACGGTTGAAATTGTAAGTGATATTGCGGATTGTCTTGATGTTTGTTGTGATTCACGTATATGACGATGATCTTGAAATTATACTTATATTCATTGTGATGTTCTAATATGGCCATGAGGCTGAAATTGATATTTGTATTTTACAGGTTTAAAATATCACAACAAACATCGAGGGATTGGAGACCAACCACATTGGAATTCTATATTAATTCAACAAGGTCACCATGGCAACTCTTATTGGTTTGTGTTTTTGATTGTGTTAGGGATTGCCATGGGGGGATCAACTTTAAATGTGACCACGGGTTATGTTTATTTATTTATTTGGTTTTTTTTTATATGATGTTTGTATGTGTTTATTAAGTGATGTGTTTACCCCTTTTTATTTAAATAAATTGTGGTATATAATGTGAATAATTATATTGTTAAAATAAATTAACAAACTTGGGTCATAAGAAAGTAATTATTGGAGTGGTTGACTCTTGTATTAAATGTTGTAAGATATGTGTAAGCAATGTGTAAGTGATGTGTAAGAGATATGTAAGTAAAATTTGGAGTAGGAAACACTTCATCTTCTTTAGAATTCGAAATTGTCCTTGGAGATTGTTTTTGTTGGTTTGTGGGACAAATTAAACTTTTTCCATACCACTTAAATTTGCATACCAACCTTACCTACGGTTGGAGATTTTAAATATATCTTTCACTATGCATTTTTGTAAGTCCAACTGAATGTTTTAATTCCACATCTTGCTGGAAATCAATTTTAGTTCTTTCAGGTATGGGCTTGATTTGATTGTGTAAGTAAAACTGTCATATTATTCACCTACTTATTTATTGTGTCTTGGAGATTTAAGTTATCTTGTGAGTTGGAGTTGAAGATGTGTGTTGTGGCATCCTACAAAGATCCACCTCATCCTCCTCTCTTCCCCCTTATATATATTCGAATTAATTTTATTGTTTTGGGGTTACACCCTTTTACCTGCTTCACTTTTACATACTTCATTTGGGGTGAATTCTTTTTCTGTTTGGAGCCCTTGCTTTTGGAGAAAGTTTCCAAAATTTTTATAGGGTTGTGTTTCGTTGATCTTGGGCTATTTTATATTGGAAAGCTTGCTGGTTAGAACTTGGAGCAAACTCCATTATGGAGAGGTAAGATTTTGGCTCTTGAAATGATCTTCTTTTAATTGTGTAAATGTTATTGTTGTGATTTTTTTGGCATGTGTATGGGCTGTTTGGGTAGATGGCCTCACGATGGTGTAGGAGAAGACTATTGTGTATTTCTATGGGAGGCATAAGTGTTTTAGGGAGGTATAAGTGTGGAGGGAGTTGGGATTTTGGTTCCACCTTAAACAAAAATAGCTTGCATTTCTTTACTCATTATGGGGTGTTATAAGAGATTGGGAAGACATAAGTAAATGCAAGGAATAAGGGGTACTTGGGGGAGGCATAAGGGCATGTCAGGGATTTGAAATTTTATATATATATATATATATTGGTGTTTTGATCTCAGGCCAAAGGAGCAAGAAACTATAGGGGATGTTGCTTATTCCTCCCAAAGGGGAAAGTGGTATCACCACCTGAGAGTAAAACACACACACACACACACACACACACACACACACACACACACACACACACACACACACACACACACACACACACACAGATATATATATATATATGGTATCACCACGTGAGATTAAAACACACACACACACACACACACACGTGTGTGTGTGTGTGTGTGTGTGTGTGTGTGTGTGTGTGTGTGTGTGTTTTACTCTCAGGTGGTTATACCAATTTCCCCTTTGGGAGGAATAAGCAACATCCCCTATAGTTTCTTGCTCCTTTGTCTTGCATGATGGAGCCTCAGTTTTGTTGCTATGTTTTAATGTGGTTTTAAACAACATTATGTTTTGGACTGTGTTGTAAGGTGAAATTTGCATGTGTTGTGGAATCCTGTTGCTGCCATGAGTTAAAACACATCTTCTATTGCATTGTGGTTGGGGCTCGAGGAAAATGAAGAAGGATGGCTTCTCCTTTTCATTGGATGTCTAGATTGAGCGGAGAGTGTTTCCTTTCCCCCTATTCTATTGTGATCAAATTTAGATAAAGAACATGAAGGATCTCCATGTTGTTGTTCTGGAGTTGAGAAAGAAGATAGAGTTTGGTAGTCCTTTGCGAGACTTCTTTTTGTAGGACTTTTTCCTACTTGAAGTGGATGAATTGTAATATTATTTGTATTGGATAGTTATTCTTTTTTGGAAATGAAATCCTATGTTTAAATAAGAAAGAGATATGCACTAAAATCTGTATTATGTAAATAGATATGAAAGTGCATTTAAATGAAAGGAATAGAGAAAGAGTGGTAATTTGTAAAGTTTTATGTGATAAATATAAATAGAAGTTGTATTCTTTTCCATAAACGGAGTTACTCCTGTGTAAAAAAATGTGTTGAAATATGTTGAGAAAATTGTTTTTGAAAGACAGAAACACGTATGAAGAAGATATATTACTCTATTTTTGTTGAAATGCATGATTTGAAAAATAGAACCTGCATTCTTGTTTTTACATTTTGATTGGAGGAAAGATAACTAGTTAAAACTAGCATGAAATGTAATCAACATTTGTATGGATTTGCAAAAGAAATAAAATAATCCCTCGTTGTGAAATGTATAAACTTCATTTTTTATTTCATGGTAAAATTTGCAAATTTCTATCAAAAGATACATAACAACCCTGTAAAACTATGGAAAATAATTGAAACACTAATACAATCTAAGAAATATCAAAACGAGCCCAAAGAAACTAAAATACTTATGAAAATTTTATATATCCTTTCAAATCGGGTTTAGACAAAAACTCAAACTTTTGCTGGATAAAAATTGGTAATTTTGGAATCGCTAATCAATCAAACCTTTTGAAATTTGCAATTCATCCTAAAATCTTCCAAGTAAAATTCTCCATGCTTGTTGGGCATCTTGACAAAGAGTGAATGTCAAATTTGAACAAAATTTATAAGTTTAGACAGACCAGTTCACTTTTTGAGTGACAAAATATTGTTTTCTTAAAAAACATTACCATTAAAACTTTATCAAAATTAAAATCATAATCTTCTTGTGCAAAGAGGACTTCAGGATATTTCCAAAAATTCCTTGTCTACCAAATATGGAGCTCCCAGTCAAAATTTATGGCCTTTTGAAGTTTTACTTCACCTTGGCTTCAAAATCTAATTGTCAAATTTTAAAAATATATTCTTGGGTAGACCCACAGAATAAAAAAAAAAATTGTGTGTTTTTCCAAAAAGCTCTTGAGGCACGAAGTTTCCTACTTTTCTGCTGACTGGAAAACCTTCTAATTGGTCAAAATAACCTAAGTTTAAAAAGAAAATTGGGAAAAATTTCTAGGTTTTCCCCGCTTTTCTGTAGGCCTGCAACAAATCAGGTGTTGCCACATGGCTTAACGAGGCTCCGTCAAAGGTGATGAATTCCTTCTAACCTTAGTGCTTGAAAAATTAAAATTTGGGAAATTTTCATATTTTTTCTCCGTGGCCCCACCAACCCACAACCAATCAGGTGCTGCCAAGTGGCATAACATGGTGCTGTCGGATGCATGGTTCGATTTAAACCTTAGATCTTTAAAAATAAATTTTTGGAAAAAATTGTAAAGTTTCTTCGCCTCCCCGCTAGCCTGTAGAAAATAAGATATTTCCATGTGGTTTCACAAGTCTTTGGCGGAGGAGTGGATCCATTTTTTACTTAATGCTTCAAAAAATAAAATTTGGGGTAAAATTCTTAAGTTTCCTCACCAAACCACCAGCCCGCAACCAATGATTGATTGACACATGGCATCCATGGGCATCAATGGAGGTGCTGGTGATTCTTAACCTTAACGCGTTTCAGGAAAAAGTCATATTTTCTATGTTTGCTCCATCAACCCGCTTTCCTGCTTGGAAAATTAGGAATGAGATGTGGCATCTCTACTCGATAGTGGAGGAGTGGGTAATTTTGAACCCTTTCGCCCTTTCAAAAAAATATAAGGCAGAAAAGTCAATTTTTCCTTCGGTATCCTGCCTTTTCGCCTAGGCTAGAAATTTGGACACGTGTCCCTTGTGGACCTCAAAATTAAATTTCCTCTTGGGGCATGAAGTCCCTCTGCGGGCTCATGGGCGGGGAGTGGGGTGGGTGAAGTTTTCTATTTTTTCCCAAAAGTGCAAAAGGCAAACTACCTCCCTAGCCCAGCTGACCCAAATCCCTTTTTGGGAAAATTTTCTTCCCAAGGCCCGCTAGCCCATAACTTGAGTTTTATAGGTAGTTAGGACTTATTTATATCACTCGAAAGGTGAGAAAATTTCCTAACCAATAGAAATGTTTTCAGAAGTTTTCAACTGCATTAATTTTGAGAAAAAATACATTGAATCTCTTAAGCCTGTTAGGGGGTGGGAGAGTGAGATATTGCCCTCTTAATCTTAATGATCATTCTAACCCTATGTTTTGACCGTGTAGATTTAATATTTGTTGTAATGGAAAAACTATGTGCTAAGATTTAATTTATTTATTTAGACTCTAAACCTTGCTTGTCGTAACTGTTGATTTATAACTTGGTAGCAGACACTTTTAAATAAAAAAAAGTTATTCCATAATTTTCTAACTAAACCTAGGTTGTTCTTTGGTCTCGAGTCGTTATCTTTAGTAGGCATTACACTTGGTATCAGAGTGTGGGTTAAAAATCTTGGACCCTTGGGCACACTAGAAAACTTGAGACATGAAAATTTAAACCTAGTACAATACTAACCTAGCACATTTTTTAAATATAGAGAGAAACTTGTGGGAAATTAGAAAACTGAATAAAACCTAGAATAGAGAACTAAATCTCACCTCGGTCTGTGCAGGAGGCATAGATAAGACAAGTGGCATTTTCACAAAGACCTAGACTTCCCACCACTAGATCATGTTGTAGCACCTATCATACCACAGATTTTACAAACACTTCAGTATGTTGATGTCACTCTACGCGGATGGACTGCAGTAGCACATTCAATTGGACATGATAAGGTGACATCCATTGAGGCTCATGCCTCTCCTCAACATAACGAGGAGAATAGAGGAGAGAACTCCCATGAGGATTCAGTTAGATAAGAGACACCACAAAGGGGATAGGGAGACCGAGTTTTAGGACACAAAGATAGCTCTTAGAGCCTTAGGATTAGAGATGAGCATACAAAGTGTCCTAGGGGATACCACACTACAATGGTAGATCATATCAAGGAGATCCTAAAGCTATGACTAGCTCATTATTCTGCTGAAAAAGGTGGATTTCAGGAAGAGGCCTAGTTAGTGAGCTTGAGTGGGTGCTTCAAGATCTGTCATTGCTCTAGAAACACGAAAGATCGTGTTGCGATCCATCTTCTAAGGGATGGATCAGGCATATGGTGGAGGAAAGAGAAGCATAAGCTCCATGATGATTATGAGAAACTTACCTGGGAACTCTTTAAGCAGTGTTTTAGGAGCATATATTTATTTCAAATTTTCATAAAATAGAGGATTGATGAGTTTCATGACCTCCTACTGGCATCTCTTACAGTGGCTGAGTATGAGAGTAGATTTCTTGATCAACTCCATTATGTTGATTACATGCAGGATGAGTGGGTGCAGATACACTGGTTCATCCAGGCGTAAATTTGGACATTGGAGGTGCAGTATGGATCCATTATCCACAGACATTGGCTGAGGCCATTGCGAAGGTCTATATAGAAGAGGAGACTAGGGGAAAGACCCAGTAGGCTATAGACCGAGTCCGGAGAAGTATACAACACATGCAAGAAAAAAGATCAAGGTGGTCAGTACCTCCTCCTCATGGTAGATAGGGTTCAACATAGTCATCCTTTAGAGCACAACAACAATAGTCTTACCCACCATATAGACCTCCACGGAGATTTGATTTATAGAGGGGTCAGATTATGGGGCCTCCTCCTAGGGGTCCCATTAGGACATAGTGAGCACCTAGAGCTCAGTCATCAGGAGCTCACTAGAAGAGACCTCAACAGTCCATAGCTAGGTCATCAAGATCCATAGCACACCCCTCTGGGGAACCGACTGGAGCTGCTACTCATGAGAGAGGATAAATTGTTTTTTTTGGATGTGGTGTTAGTGGACATTTTTAGGGAGACTACCCATAGAAACCTAATAACAAGGGTAAGACATAGATCTTAAATCCTACTGTTGGTGACATGGGGTGCAGTCATAGGATGTATGCAATAGTCGAGAAATACCAAGCTGAGCATCATAGTATAGTTATTGGGACTACATGTAACATTGGTGGTACTCCTACCTCCATTTTATTTGATTCTGGTTCTTTTGATTGTTTTATTGGACCATCTTTAGAAGAGCAATGCAGGATGGTGGTAGTTAGGCAAGGTCATAGTTGGGATGTTGAGATAGCTTCTGGAGCCAAGATCTCTCTAGACTCTTTAGTTAAGGACTATGTAGTGGATTTGGAACCTTTCACCACTACCTCGGATCTTCGTATCCTTCTGTTTGGCTCTTATGGAATCATCTTGGGCATGGACTAGTTATCTACACACAGAGCCAGAGTGGATTGTTACCACATGATCATATCTTGTATAAATGATCTAGGAGTTGAGGTAGTGATAGAAGGGGTTAGGAGACCTGTTTCTATTCGCACCATCTCCACTATGGAGCTTAAGTGGTGTGTGCGACGAGGTTGTAAAATGTTTGCTATCACAAATAGTGACCTATTAGAAGATGAGTCTAGTAGACCATCGCTAGATGACTATCCCATTTTGAGAGATTTTTCTGATGTCTTTCTAGGGGAGCTACCGGGGTTACTGCCCCCACGGGAGATAGATTTTCATATAGATCTAGTTCTGGGAGAAAATCCTATCTCATGAGCACCTTATCGGATGACTACCCTTGAGCTCTGGGACCTCAAATTACATCTTGAGGGCCTTCTGGAGAAAGGCCTAATTTTTCCTAGTGTATCCCCTTGGGGTGCATCAGATATCTTTGTAAAGAAGAAGGATGGATCCTTGTAATTGTGTATTGATTACCACCAGCTGAACAAAGTAATGATCAAGAATTGTTATCCCCTTCCGTGTATTGATGATTTGTTTGATCAGATGAAGTGAGCCACAAATTTCCCTAAGATAGACCTTAAGTCATGCTACCATCAGCTAAGGATTTTAGACACAGACGTTCATAATACCACCTTCTGTACGAGATATGGCCACTATGAGTTCACATTGGTACCCTTTGTCTTGACTAATGCCCCTGTAGTGATTATGAGTTTTATGAATGGGTTATTTATGACATTCTTAGATAGTTGTGTGCTCATATTCCTTGGTGACATTGTTTTTTACTCACGTACACGTGAGGAGCATGAGGGGCACCTTCGCCAGGTTCTTATGTGTCTTTGAGAGTAGAAACTTTAAGGGAACTTGGAGAAGTGTGCATTCTTTTAGACGGAGTTGCAGTATTTGGGTCCTATCATTTCTAGAGAAGGTATCTTCATTGATCCTTCCAATATTAGAGCTATCATGGATTGTCTAGCACCCACTACTATGACTAAGGTACGTAGCTTCATGGTATTAATAGGGTACTATAGGTGATTTTTTTAAGACTTCACTCAGATTACACACCCCATCACTTCCCTTCAGTAGAAAGGGAAGAAGGTTTTTTGGTCAGATAGGTGCTCGCAAGACTTCAGGACATTGAATGAATGTCTCACCACAACACCTATTCTTGTAGTGTCGGATCCACAGGGTGATTTTTTTATATGCACAGATTCTTCTTTGGTAGGACATGGAGGTGTATTAATGCATGAGGGCAGAGTGGTGACTTTTGAGTCTTGCAAACTCAAGGATTATGAGCTTAACTATCCAACTCATGATCTTGAGCTTGTGCCAGTTGTGCACGCCTTTGTTCAATGGAGACACTTTCTTCTTGGCAAGAGATTCACACTCAAGACTAATTATTTGAGTCTTCACCACCTCTTTACGCAGCCCAATCTCAATGCTCATCAGCGACATTAGATGGAGTTTCTTTGTGAGTATGATATGGAGATAGAGCATGTGAAAGGGAAGGAGAATGTGGTTCTATACACTCTTAGTATATGAAGGCATGTCGCTATGGCCACCTCAGTGAGCACAAATTTGTGGAGAAAGATTCTAAAGCAACTTGCTTATGACAGCTTCTACATTATAGCCAGAACAAAGATTGAGTCTCAAAGAACCCTTGAGGGGAAGTTTGATGGGTTTTTAGAGGAATATGGTCTTTTCAGGCACAGAGGCTAGATTTATGTTACCAGTGATGGATGCTTGAAACAGAACATCTTCGCAGAGGCACATTGTGCACCCTATTCAACCCATCCCAGGGTGAAGAAGATGCATGCCACCTTGAGACAATTGTTTCATTAGAGATGACTTTGTAGAGATATGGTTTAGTTCATCTCACGCTTTTTAGAGTGCCAGAAAGTAAAGCCTGAGCATCATCATTTAGTTGGCATTATCTATTCTCATGCTATACCAGTATGGAAGTGGGATACCATTTCCATGGACTTCATTGTTGGGCTACTAATGTCGAGATACCAACACGATGCCATCATGGTCACGGTGGATAAATTGACAAAAGTGGCTAATTTTTCTCTAGTAAAGATCACTTATACAGCCAGTGCAATGACATGGGTATATCTTTATCAGATTTTTAGGTTGCATGGGATTCCGTGGAAGATCATTTGTGACCGAGATCCTTTGTATACTTCTCATTTTTTGACCACCATGTAGTATGCCATTAGGATGAGGATAAAATTGTACATAGTATATCACCCTAATACAGATGGAAAGACTAAGCAGGTGAATCAAATTTTAGAGAAAATGCTAAGGATGTATTTCAAGGATCATTAGATGAGATGGGAGGAGTACTTGTACTTGGTGGATTTTTCCTACAATAATAGCTTTTAGAGTTCTATAGGCATGGATCCTTTCTAGGCCTTGTATGGAAGAGACTGCAAGACACCTCTTAGCTTGGACAAGTTAGAAGATAGGGTTTCTCTTGGACTAACTTTGTTGTAGGACATGAAGCAGCAGGTGGTTATGATCAAACAAAGAATGGAGGAGGCACAAGACATGTAGAAGAAGTATGCCAACTAGCATAGGACCAATCGTAGTTTTGATGTGGGTATGAAGGTGTTCCTTCATGTTAGAGCACACAAGAGCCCTATCCATTATGAAAAAGGTTCTAAGTTAGCTCCTAGATTTGTGGGTCCTTTTGACATCTTGTTACGTATCGGCCCTTTGGCCTACCAACTAGAATTGTCACCTAGCTTGTCTCGTGTACATGATGTGTTTCATGTTTCAGTTCTTAGGAGATATGTTGCAGATTCCTCTCATGTGTTAGATTGGACATCGGTGTATGTGTAGGATTAGGTGAAGGTCATGGTGGAGCCCGTTCACATTATAGATCGCAGGACCGTAGGTCTTCAAGGCAAAGAGTTCGATCAGGTCCGGGTGAAGTGGGACAGATATGATGAGACTACAACTACATGGGAGGATGCTACTTTGTTACGAGTTCAATTCCCACATTTGTTCCAGTGACTTCCAGGAGGAAGTTGAGCCTAAGGGGAGGGGAATGTAGTGTCCATTTTCCTTCGACACCTTGTGATATTGATCATGATACTACTGGTTATATTATGGACATTGTTATGGTTTAATGTATCATGATGTCATATGTTAGATCATGGTTTATTATGGAATTTGATTCATATATGGTGCATAATTATTATTAGAGACATTTTATATAAGTTGATATATTGTTTCACATGGTTACATTTTAGACGTTCGAACTTGCGATATTTGGATATTTTGAGTAGACCTAGAAAATGAGAATTGAATTAAAATTGGTGATGATATAGTTTTGGATGAAATTGCAAGTGATACTGTTAATTGTATTTATGTTTGTTGTGATTCACATAAATGCCAATGATCTTGAAATTATGCTTATATTCATTTGGATGTTCTAATATGGCCATGAGGCCAAAGGAGGTATTTGTATTTTGTAGGTTTAAAATATCACAACAAACATCAGGGGATTGGAGACCAACTAGATTGGAATTATAGATTAATTCAAAAAGGTCACCATGGAAACTTGTATTTATTTGTGTGTTTTATTGTGGTAGGGATTCCGATGGGGTGGCATCACCTTTAAATGTGACCAAGGGTTATGTGTATTTATTTATCTGGTTCATTTTTATTGATGTTTGTATGTGTTTATTAAGTGATGTGTTTACCCCTTTTTTATTTAAATAATTTGTGGTATATAATGTGAGTAATCAAATTGTTAAAATAAATTAACCAAATTCGGTCATAAGAAAGTAATTATTAGAGTGGTTGACTCTTGTAATAAATGTTGTAATATATGTTTAAGAAATGTGTAAGTGATGTGTAAGAGATATGTAAGTGCAATTTGGAGTATGAAACACTTCATCTTCTTTGGAATTTGAAATTTTCCTCGGAGATTGTTTTTTGAGGTTTGTGGCACAAGTTAAACTTGTCCCATAACTCTTAAATTTTTATACCAACCTTACCTACGGCTAGAGAGTTTAAATCTAGTTGTCATTATGCATTTTTGTAAGTCTAGATGAATTTTTGAATTGCACTTCTTGCTTGAAATTAATTTTAGTTCTTTGGGGTATGGGCTTGATTTGAGTGTGTAAGTAAAACTGTAATATTATTCACCTACTTATTTATTGTGTCTTGGAGATTAAATTTGACTTGTGAGTTGTAGTTGAGGTTGTGTGTTGTGGCATCCTACAAAGATCCACCTCATCCTCCTCTCTTCCCCCTTCTATATATTAGAATTAATTTTATTGTTTTGGGGTTACACCCTTTTGGTTGCTTCACTTTTACATACTTCATTTGGGGTGAATTATTTTTTTATTTAGAGCCCTTACTTTTACAGAAATTTTTATCACTTTTTATAGGCCAATGTTTCATTGATCTTTGGTTGTTTTGCATTAGAAAGCTTCCTAGTTGGAACTTGGAACAAAATCCATTATGTAGAGGTAAGAGCTTGGCTCTTGAAATCATCTTCTTTTAAATGTGCAAATGTTATTGTTGTGAATGTTTTGGCATGTGTGTGGAATTTTTGGGTAGATGGCCTAGGGATGGTGTAGGAGAAGACTGTGCGGTATTTCTGTTGGAGGCATAAGTGTCTTGGAGAGGTATAAGTGTGGAGGGAGTTGGGATCTGGGTTCCACCTTAAAAAGAAATAGCTTACATTTCTTTACTCGTTATGGGGTGCCATAAGAGGTTGGGAAGGCATAAGGAAATGTGAGGAATAAGGGGTACTTGGGGGAGGCATAAGGGCATGTCAGGGATCTAAAATGATATATATATATATATATATTGGTGGTTTGTATTCAGGTAGGGATACCCATTCCGCCTTTGGAAGTCATAAGAAACATCCCCCATAGTTTCTTTCTCCTTTGGCTTGAATGATAGAGCATGAGTTTTGTTGTTATGTTTTAATGTGGTTACAAATTATATTCATTTTTGGACTGTGTTTTAAGGTGAAATTTGCATGTCTCTTATGGAAGCCTGTTCTTACCATGAGTAGAAACACATCTTCTATTGAATTGTGGTTGGGGCTAAGGGTCCAGTGAACAATGATGGCTTCTCCTTGTCATTGGATGTATTGCTTGGGTGGAGAGAATTTCCTTTCCCCTTGTTCTGTTGTGATCAAATTGAAATAAAAAACATGGAGGATCTCCATGTTGTTTTTCTGGAACTGAGAAAGAAGATAGAGTTTGGCAGTCCTTTGCAAGACTTACTTTTGTAGACCTTTTCCCACTTCAAGTGGATTACTTGTAATATTATTTGTATTTCATAGTTATTCTATTTTGGAAATGAAATCCTATGTTTAAATAAGAAAGAGATATGCACTGAAATTTGTACTTTATAAAGAGACATGAAAGTGCATTTGAATGAAAGGAAAAAACAAAGAGTGGTAATTTGTAAATTTGTATGTGATAAATATAAATAGAAGTTTTATTCTTTTCCACAAATGGAGTTACTGCTGTGTAATAGTTTTTGTTGAAATATATTGACGAAATTGTTTTTGAAAGAGAGAAACAGGTATGAAGAATATATATTACTTTGTTTTTGTTGAAATGCATGATTTGAGAAATAAAATATATGTTCTTGTTTGTACATTTTGATTGAAGGAAAGATAAGTCATTAAAACTAGCATGAAATTTAATCAACGTTTGTATGACATGGAAAAAGAAATAGATTAATCTTTGGTTGTGAAATGTATAAACTTCATTTTTATTTCACTGTAAACTTTTCAAATTTTTATAAAAAGATACATAACAACCCTGTAAAACTATGGAAAAAAATTAAAACGCTAATAAAATGTAAGAAAGATCAACACAAGCCAAAAGAAACTAAAATACTTAGGAAAATTTTGTATAACCTTTCAAATCGAGTTCAGACAAAAACTCAAACTTTTGCTAGATAATAAGTTTTAATTTTGGAATTGATAATCAATCAAACCTTTTGAACCATGAAATTCATCCTAAAATCTTCCAAGTAAAATCCTTTATGCCTGTTGGGTTTGTTGAGAAAGAGTTAATGGAAAATTTGAACAAAAACTTAATGGAAAATTTGAACAAAATTTATAAGTTTAAAAAGACCAGTTCACTTTTTGAGTGACAAAAAAAACATTTTATTAAATAACTTTACCACTCAAACTTTATCAAAATCGAAATGATAAGCTTCTTGTACAAAGAGGACTTTGGGAGATTTCTTAAAAGTCCTCATTTCTTAAAAATTGAGATCCCAGTCGAAAGTTATTTCCTTTTTATGTTTTACTTCACCTTGGCTTCAAAAACTAACTGTCAAATTTAAATAAAAATATTCTTGGGCGAACCCACGGGATAAAATTTTTATTTTGTGCTTTTTTCCCATAAGCACTTAAGGCTCAAAGTTCTACACCAATTTCCTAACCTGCAAACCTTCTGATTGGTCAAAATCAGCTAAGTTTTAAAAAAATATTTGGGAAAAATTTCTAGGTTTTTGTCACTTTTCCTTAGGCCCGCAACCAATATGGTGTTGCCACATGGCTTAACAAGGCTCTATAAGAGGCGTGGAATTCCTTCTAACCTTGGCACTTGAAGAGTTAAAATTTTGGAAATTTTCCTATTTTTTCTCTGCGGCCCTAATGGCCCGCAGCCAATTAGGTGTTGCCACAGGGCATAACAAGGCGTTGTAAGATGCGTGGTTCACTATAAACCTTAGCACTTAAAAAAAAAATTTAGAAAAAATTCTAAATTTTCTCCACCTCCCCGCCAGCCTGTAACCAATAAGATGTCGTCACGTGGCTTCACGAGGCTTTGGTGGAGGAGTGGATCCCCTTTTTGACTTAACGCTTAAAAACAAATTGGGGTAAAATTCTTATGTTTCCCCACTGACCCACAACCAATGATTGATTGACATGTGGCATCCTTGGGCATCGGAGGAGGCGCGGGTGATTTTTAACCTTAACACATTTTGGGTAAAAGTCAAATTTTCTAAGTTTGCTCCACGGGCCCGCTTCCCTGCCTAGAAAATTGGGACTGACACGTGGTGTCTCTACACATTGGCGGAGGAGAGGGTAATTTTGAACCCTTTCGCCCATTCAAAAAAATTTAAGGCAAAATAGTCAATTTTTCCTCCGACGTCCCACCTTTCCACCTAGGCTATTAATTTGGACACGTATCCCTTGCGGACCAAAAACTTAAATTTCCTCTTGGGGCACGAAGTCCTGCCGTGGGCTTGCAAGGGTGCTGGTGAATTTTTCTATTTTTTCAAAAAGTGAAAAAATCCAAACTACCTCCCCAGCCCCACCGACTTGAATCCCTTTTTGGGAAAATTCTCTTCCCAAGGCCCGTTGGCCAATAACTTGAGTTTTATATGGAGTTAGAAGGACTTATTTATATCACTGCAAACAAGAGAAAATGTTGTATCTAATGGGAGTGTTTTTAGAAGTTTTCAAGTGCATTAATTTTGAGAAAAACTAGGTTGAATATCTTTAGCCTGTCAGTGGGTGGGAGAGTGAGAAATTAGCGTCTTAATATTAATGATCATTCTAACCCTAAGTTTTGACACTATAGATTTAATATTTGTTGTAATGGAAAAACTATCAGGTAAGATTTATTTTATTTATTTGGCCTCTAAACCTTACTTGTGGCAACTATTGTTTAATAAACTGGTAGTAGACATATTTAAACAAAAAAATATATTCCATAATTTTCTAACCAAACCTAGGTTGTTCTTTGGTCTTGGGTGGTTATTTTTATCACGAATTATAACGTTTCTAGATTCCTAACCCAACACATGTGCTATAATATTCTCACCCTAGTGATAAACTTAATGGTTGTGGCTTGCTCGAAGGATAAGGCACCAACTTTGTGAAAGGTGGGACTGACTCTGTAAAATTGATGTAGGGAGTCAATAATATATGGATGGCGTGACTTGGCAAGTCAGGACCGGATGTGATAGCTTAGTGAGCCAACCACACATTGTGGTGGTCGGTGGTTCAAACTATCAGCAAAACCAACTACACCAATTGGGGGTGGGGGAGTTGATCCCTCAACTTCCCGTACAATGTAGGTCAGTCCTAACGAGTTGGTTGTTATAAGGATTAGGCAATAATCCTTATAAAGAAAAGTTCTAGGTCACCCAAGGCTATTAAATACTTCCTCTCTCCATTCAGCAAACAAGCTCCTCAATATCTTTGAGAAAAAGAAGTGGAGACTAGTATGAGGCCTTAATGAAACATGAAGGCCATATTTTTGAAGAAACTAATATTGTAAGTCCTAAAGTATATTTCTAGCCATTATTTAATAAATTCATATTATTTTATCTAATAAGCATGGAGAGATAAGGCTTATTTTGTATTATTATCGGCATGACTAATATAAGTAGTATATTGTACTAGTATAGGCATTATTTTAAGTTCGATACTATTATTATCGGTAATATGAAATTAAATCCTATTATTTAATAGGCACATGTAAACATTTCAAGATTTAGTATCGGTTAAATCTTCAATCACTGCAAAGGAAAATTTTATTCCTTATTCTCATGTTGGAGCCCGAAGATGCCATGATGATGAGGGACATGAAAAATAACCAGAGAAGGAATAGAGATAAGATCCTTAGTATGTTACATATATCTCCAGATCATTTTGTGCTACTGAGGGTCATGATCTTGAATGAGCTTGATGGAGACACTAGATCCACTTATCTTTTCGTAGAGGTTTATTTTCCAATCAATAGACTAGAAGGAGGTCATTGTCAACACCAAACATCAGATCATTCATAACTCTGTGTAGAGGCTTATTTTTTTTATGCTATAGAGTGAAGGAGGATTATTATTTTTTGATGATATCTAAAGACTTATCTATGTACAAAAAATGTGTTGAGATCTTATGGAAGGATTATTACCACTATGCAACAAAGGCATTGAGGTCTTCTAGATGGTCACTTAGCACCATGAGGTAAAGGCGTTAATGTATTTATTATTGTAGAAGTTATTATGAACTCACCGAAGATGTTGTACAGTGCCTAGATTCAATATTTGGAGCCATAGGGTATTTCAAATTGGAGATCAAATTTTTGACAGCTAACACTTTTTGTGCAGGAGGTTCTTGTTCTTCTGGCATAAAGCTTATTATAGATTCATTGTGATTTTATATTAGAGTTCAAAATTTGAAGTGAATAATAAATCAGTTCAATTTACGAACTCGAAGACATAGGAATTTGGCTGAACTCTGTTATCAACCCATTTATAGTGTGGTTCTAATTATTCAATTGCATTTGATTAAAACTTGTTATAATGGGGTAAATTCAATAAAAGAATTAATTTCCTATAAGGGTACAAGGTCAAGAAAAAAATAATTGGCTGAATTATAGTTTAAGTTTTGTATCTAACTAGGTATTGCACCTGTAAGCTTGTTAATATCCAATCAAGTGATATTGAGAACTTGATTGTCACCTGCGATTGTAGTGAGATGGAATTTTACAAGTTCACACTATAGCCAAAAGAGGGATTCTCAATTGATAAAAATCATAAAATCTCTTTGAAGAAGAGAAAAAAAAGAAAGAGCTACAACACAGGTTTGAGTCTCCAAAAAAATTTGGGTATTATTTATACCAATATACTAGAGATTTTAAGGCTCTCATGTAAGGGAAATTTGTTTGTTGTAGTGTATCATATATTCTTGTTCACTAATTTTTAGAGGAACAATAAGAAACCATTTTCATATTTTGTAGAGAGATTTATCATGCAGAGCACATGATGGGGGACCAGAGACACCAAGTCAATGTAATATCTAATATGTTTATAATGCTTCGTGTTTGCTTGCATCATTTGCAATCAAACATCTATATGAGCTCCTCAAAGACAAGATGGTGATAGTTCATCCTGATTTGGCATCAAATTTGTACAATAGAAGGTAGTGAGCCCAAGTGCCATAGGTCTAGGAGATTGAACTAATAGCTGTATTGGAGAAGGATAAGTTACAAGGTGATTGAGTTAGTTGTGAGATCTCTTCGAGACAACATTAGTTTTTTAAATCCAGTAGCGTAAAATATAAGTTTTTTGGAATAAAAATCCTCTTTAGTGGGGAGGTGTGATCTAGAGGAAATTTCGGAGGAAAAAATTACCCAAAACCTCATGGGATCACTATACTTTAGAAGTTGACCTTGAGAGAATTCTTTCGACTACAAAAATTCATAAAATATAGTTTATACACGAAAATTGTGGTTGGTAAAATTTCGGTCAACTCTTGGACTAGACAGGATCAACTTGTGAGTCACATTACAACGTGGGAGAATGAATCATACATATTCGAAAAGTTTGGGTTTTCACCTCTTGTCTTTGACACTCGATTTTTTCATTTCATTTACGATAAAAAAATATTGCCAACATTTCCACATCATTTCGATGCTAGAAATTTGAACTATCTCTAAAGGACAAGTTATGCACACTGAGCTGACAAGTTAGAGAGGTGAGCTAATATCATCTTGGTTGACCTAAGAAGCAAGCCATTGGAGTGACTTGACATATATACCTTAGTGATCAAAATAGTGTATATGTGGCCCAATCCACATCATATAAGGTTGGAAAAAGGCTTGATAAATCTTTGCACAATTCCTAACCCCACGCATGTGGGATAATATTCTCACATTGGTGAAGGAATCAGAAGACATGAATCAACATGAGGATAAGGTGCATTCTCCATGAATAGTGGGTAAGACTCAAAAAATCAGACATAGGGTGCCAGCGAGATAGGGACAGCATGATATGGAAAGCTAGGACTCGACATGGTGGCTCGATGAGAAAACCATACAGTTTGGAAGTGGGTTGTTCAAATGTTTAGAAAAAATAATGAATCCAAAGTGGGGGTGGGAGAGTCGACCCTATGACCCCCCTATAATGCAGGGTGATCTAACTAACTTGGACAATGATTTGGTTGTGATAAGAATTAGGTGATATTCCATATAAACAAGAACTATGGGCTTCCCAAGGATATAAAATCCCTCCTCTCGTGATTCAACGAACAAGCTCCTCAAGATCTTTAAGGAAACAAAGAGTAGACTAGTATGAAGGGTTAGGGAAATATGAAGACCATGTTTAGAGAAAACAATATTGTGAGTCTTAATATATTTTTACAGCCATTATATATAAAAATTGCTTCAATTTTATTTAATAGGCATGAATAGATAAGACCTATATTATTTAATCATAGGCATGAATAATATAAGTCCTATATTGTATTAGTATATGAATGATTTGAAATTTGATATTATTATTATTATCATGAAGATGAAATTAAGTCCTATTATTTAATAGGTATATGTAAAATTTTTGGGAGTTATTATCTATTAATTCACTTGTGAGTTTAAATGAAAAATTACTGCCTTATTCTTGTGCTAGATTCCAGAGACTTTGTGAAGCTAAGGAACATGAAGAAGCAATGGAGAAGGACAAAAGATTGGATCCTTAGTATGTTGGACATATAACAAGATCAGTTGTTTTGGAGGAGGGTCATTATTTTTAATTATCTTGTTAGCATCAATGGATCCACTTAGCTCTACATAAAGGTTGGATTGGTGTGAAAAAGAGTGGAAGGAAGTAATTTTCAAGATGAGACATTTGTTCACTCATAGCTCTATATAGTTGTGTCTTATTTCCTTGCTACAAATTGAAGGAGGGTCATTTTTTCTGCTAATATCTTGAGAATTAACACCGTATATTGGAGGCATTGAGGTATTCTAAAAGGAAATTAACACCATGCAACAAAGGCATTGTGGTTTTCTAGAAGGATACTTAGAATTTTCCAGTAGAGGCATTGAGGTCTTCATTATTACAAGAGTTATTATCAACTCATCGAAACTATTTTGGAGTACCTAGCTTCTAACTTTGGAGCCATAGGGTATTTCATATTGGAGATCAAATCTGTTAGCACATTAATACATTTTAGTTTGTATTTGTTTAATAAACAGTTATGTAACTGTTTCTGCTGTGGCTCCCTCTCTCACAGCTTGTATAAGGCTTGCTCTATGTATTATCAAACATAGCAATACATATAATATATTTGGGAGCTCTATCATTGGTACCAGAGCGTGGAGCGTGGAGACTGAAGAAGAACCTGCGTGTGGAGGAACAGAGCATGGAGAATGAAGAAGAACTTGCGTGTGGAGGAACAAAGTGCGTGAAGAGGTCTCTGCCCGCGTGGAAGGATTACTTGTCTATCTGTTTGCTGTTCTTTTCTGGTGCGTCCTCTACCTGTGCGTGGGAGTTGCTGGTGCATCCTCTTCCTGTGCATGGAGAATCCTTTTTTTTGCTGTGCTAAACCTGTGCATGGAGATTCAGAGAGAAGACTCAGTGTGAACTGTGCTGAGTGTGGAGACCTGCGTGGATTGTAGTGCGTGGAGGAAGTGGTTGTGCTATCCTTGGAGGTATTAGCCTGTCTGGAAGACAAGAAGAATTTGTTGTGCATGGACAGTGACCACGAAAGGAAAATTGTTGTGTGTATACTGCGCGTGGAAGGATACCTAGCTAGTAAATAAATCATTGTTTCCTGTAGAACCACGTGGAAGACCATCCAAACCTCTGTACGTGTAAGCAAATTCGGAAAATTACAAAACTGTGTGTGGGTGTATGTCTCAATTTTTAGATGCACAAAGCACCACAAGCAATGCACCAAATATTTGGGCATTGAATGACAACGAAGACACCATTGGGCTATTCTTTGCCTTGATCAACGAGCTACACAACACTGGGAACATTCTCTTTGACGAGATTGTGCGCTGAGGACTGTTGGAATATTTTTTGGTTCAACATTCGATGTCAAGCATGGCAGATTCATGCAGAACTTGAATGTGGTTATGATGCAGATGACGAACACGGAATAGAACACCCACAGGAGCGTTGACGTCTCACTGCATGAGCCTATAGAGCCCATCTTCGGGATAGATTCCTTCAGTAAGCATTGTAGCCATTTTTTTTGAAAAATAAATAAATAAATAAAATACATTTTTGAGTTTTTAAAAAATTTCTGCTGCAAAAATATTGCTATCCGATGCCCAACTCTTGAAAGGGCCAAATTTCGCCACATGGAAAACCAAAATGCAGACGATTCTTCAATTCGAAGATCTTTGGGGGATCGTCTCTGGCAAAGACGCCCCTCCGATAGACGCTGATCTGTTGGAAAAATATGAAAAGGATGATGTGAAAGCACTAATGCTCATCACCTTGAGTCTTTCTGATGGGGTGTAGCCATACATTTGGGAAGAAACCACTTCTTCTCAGGCATGGAGCACATTGTGTACCATCTACGAAGCTAAGAATCTGACGACAAAGTTACAACTTCAGACAAAGCTTCATACGATGAGTATGCATGATGGCGAATCAGTAGAAGCCTTCTTGCGGTGTGTAGCTGAGTTATGTGTAGAACTCTCTGCACTCGGTGAACCAGTGGATGACAAGTTGTTAGTCTCATTCATCCTGTGAGCTCTTCCTTCCCGCTTTTAGACATTGATCACCATGTTGACAATCACTCAACAGGAGGTGAGTTTTGCAACCCTGGTGAATTATCTCCAGCAGGAAGAAGCCATGCAAAATGTACAAGAAGCCTTCAAAGACAAGGCTCTCATCACGAGGCAAAAACATAAGCCTCGGAAAGGGAAATCTTCCCCCCAGAATCAGAAGCAGCATGCTCAGCAGCTATCTTCATAGCGACCACCACAGCGGCCACCCCAGAAGCAGCATATTCACAAGGTGGATCGGTGGTGCCACATTTTCTCCATGGATACGCACATGACTGCGAACTGTTATTACAACAGTCGCAAGTATGGAAAATATGATGAAGAGAGCACTTCTAGCCGAGGATATTCCAAGAAATCCCGATGGCATGCTCGTAATCAGTGGCAAAAGGGCCACATTGCTGCTCAACAGGATGCCACCTCCGATGAAGAGGTACTATATATGACTCATTCTGACATTGTTCTAGTCTCACAGACTTCGTAGCTGTCAGAAGATGTCTGGTTGATTGATTTAGGCACCAGCAAACACATGACTGGCAACAAGAAGTTGTTCCATACTCTGAGTGACCGGCCCACTAGAGATCAGATCACCATTGTAGACAATCAAGAGTATATTGCAGCAGGGATTGGTGATGTCATCATTCCTCTTGGAACATGAAGACGTACACTCACAAAGGTGCTATATGTTCCAGGTTTGACTTTAAATCTTTTGTCTGTAATTCAAATTCTTAACCATCGAATGCAGGTTGAATTCTTTGTTGAGAAAGGGGTCAAGTCCTGCATCATTTCCTAGGGAGATTCAGTCATTGCTCAAGCATTTCTGAAGGGCCATCTATTTGCACTAGATGCAGTCACTTCATCCAGTGTTGCTCTCTCTGCATCAACGGTGGATTCCACTGTACTTTGGCACTTTCGATATGGTCATCTTTCTGCCAGGGCTCTGCATCAGCTCAGTGCGAAGGAAATGGTAAGAGGGCTTCCTCCACTCTCCCATTCCTTACCTGTTTGCTCAGGATGTCTTGCGGGAAAACAACATAGAGGTCCATTCAAATAGAGCTCTTATCATTCTATAGAGCATCTTCAGGTCATTCACACCAATCTGTGCGGACCCCTGCTAGCTAGCTTCCAAGGTTTTGCATAGTTTTAGCTCATCATTGATGATTACTCACGGAAAATGTGAGTATATTTCCTTCGGAAGAAGAGTGAGGCACTTGCAAATTTCCAAACCTTCTACTAGCAAGCCACCAGGAAGTCTGGGAAGCCTCTTCTTCTCCTCTACTCAAATTGAGGGGGGGAAATTTGTGTCAAAGAAGTTCTTAGCATACCTGAAGTAGCATGGAATTCAGCAACATTTGACTGCACCCTATATGCCCCAATAGAATGGGATTTCCGAGCGCCACAACAGGACTGTCATGGAGATGGCTCGTTGTATGCTCTCGACCGCCAAGTTGGAGGATCATTTTTGGGTAGAAGCAGTCCAGAAAGTAGTGTATCTACTCATCCAGGCACCCATGAAGATCTTACAGAACAAGACACCGGAAGAGGTATGGACTGGTCGTAAACCTTCTATTCATCATTTAAGAGTTTTTGGTTGTACTGCATATATGCATGTTCCAGATAAGAGAAGGAAGAATATCAATCCAAAGACACCGCCATGTATTTTCTTTGGGTATAGTGCTACCTCAAAGGCATATCGTCTCATGGATCCTGAGACAAAAAAGATCTACGAGAGTCGAGATGTGGTATGTGATGAGTCGTCCTTTGACTCCCTACCACACAATGGAGATCCAGTACCGACCTCGTCACATAGATTGCTCACACATCCAGATGATGAGCAAGATGATTCTTCTCAAAGAGAAGAAGAGTTGAGTGGAGACTTGTTCGTTGATCTTGGCACACTGGAAAACACATCTTCGCATCTGCAGCACCAACGTCTGAAATGGGTCCAGAGTACTATCAGGGATGCACACCTGAACTCACTTCCTGGTACTTCTACGGGAGTTAGAACATGAAGTCAAGCTAGACATGAGGTAAATTTTGCACTCATGAGTTCAGTTGTTGAGAGCACCAAACCTGACACTGTTCATGAGGCATTAGACCAACCACAGTGGAAACAGGCTATGGATGCTGAATATGATTCCATGATTCAGAATCGGATGTGGGAACTTATCGATCTACCTCCAGGCAAGAAATCCATTGGCTACAAATGGATTTTCAAAACAAAATATAAGGCAGATGGTTCAATCGAAAAACACAAAGCACGACTTCTTGCAAAGGGTTATGCTCAACAAGAAGGAATTGACTATGACGAGACCTTTACACCCACTGTGAAGATCAAAACCATCAGAGTTATATGTGCACTAGCAGCACAAAATGGATGGAAACTTCAGCAGATGGATGTCAAGAGTGCTTTTCTAAACGGTGATCTACAAGAAGAAGTGTACATGGCCCAACCTGAAGGGTTTGTAGACGAGCATCAACCACAGAAGCTATGTCATCTGATAAAGTCTCTTTATGGACTCAAACAAGCACCTAGGGCATGGTATATAAAAATTGATGATCACCTATTACAACATGGATTCACTCGTAGCCCCTCAGATACAAATTTGTATATCAAGAAGGTAGGAACAGAGATTGTCATTATGGTTTTGTACGTAGATGATCTTGTGATCACAGGAAGTTCTGAAAATCTTGTAGATGATGTAAAGAATGATCTAAAGAAATCCTTCGACATGACTAATTTGGGGCTACTTCACTATTGTCTTGGCTTAGAGATATGGCAAAAGAAGAATCATATCTTTGTCTCCTAGATGAAATATGCCAAGACACTCCTGGAAAAGTATGGGATGTCAAATTGTAAACCAATGTCCACACCTATGGAAAGAGGTTTGCAACTATCTAGATTCTAGGATTCACCACAGGTAGATGGCACTCAATATAGGAAGCTTGTGGGGAGTCTCATTTACTTGACTTATACCAGACCAAATCTTTGCTTTGCTGTGAGCTATCTCACCAGATTTATGCAGGAGCCAAAGAAATTTCATTGGATAGCAAAAAAGCTTGTGTTGAGATATGTCTGAGGTACAGTTGACTTTGGTCTGGAGTATCAGAAGAACACTCAGTTCTTCTTATAGGGATATACAAACTCAGACTATGCAGGTTCCGTTGATGACAGGAAATCCACTTCAGGATATGTTTTTCATCTCGGATCTAGACCTATCTCGTGGATCAGCAAGAAGAAAACTGTTGTTGCTCTCTCATCCACTGAGGCTGAATACCGTGCTACATGAGGAGCTGTGTGTGAAGCAATTTGGTTACGTCACATTCTTGCAGATATAGGGATTCCTGAAGAGAAACCTCCCATCATTCACTGCGACAATCAAGGTTTGTTGAAGCTTGTGAAGAATCCTGTTTTCCATGAACGAACAAATCATATTGAGGTCGAATGTCACTACATTCGTGAACAGGTCTTGAACCACCAAATTCAGCTCCAATATGCCCTACTGATTTTCAGGTTGCAGATATTCTCACCACGCCCCTCGGCAAGGTGAAGTTTGATTTGTTTAGGGGGTACATTTGTAAGAACAATGTATTAAGGGGGGGAATGTTAGCGCATTAATAAATTTTAGTTTGTATTTGTTTAATAAACAGTTATGTAACTGTTTCTACCGTAGCTCCCTCTCTCGCAGCCTATATAAGGCTTACTCTATGTATTATCAAACATAGCAATACATACAATATATTTGGGAGCTCTATCAAAATCTTTGATATGAACCACTTTTTGTTAACAAGATTCTTGTTCTTCTAGCATATTGTTTATTATAGCTTCAATTATATTTTGTATTAGAGTTACAATTTGGAAGTTTATAGTAGATTAGTTCAATTTATGAACTTGGAGTTGTAGGCATTCTCTTGATCTTCCGTATAAATTTATTTGTATATGTGGGTCTCATTCTTGCATTTCATTTAATTAAAATTGATTATAATGGGGTAAATTAAGTAAAATAATTAATTTATTATAAGGGTTTGTGGCGAAGAAAAATTTATTGGCCATTTTATGGATCATTATCCCCGTTCATATTCATCAAAACATATATTTGATGGTCTTCTTGAACTTCGATGGTGATCCCTCACATCTTAATGGTTGCGTGGAGTTAAGGATGAAATGAGTTTTTTTAATCATAATTTCACATCCATCACATTTTTGAAATGGAATAGAAATTCTCAAAATTACTTGAAAAACAAAGTTTACAATTTACAATTTATTTTATCTTATGCATAATCATATAAATACATCATTTTGTTTATCACATTACAACATCATCCATAACACGCATTCAAAAACATAAAAAACATCAGAAATTCTAAACCATCTAAAATTACATAAATGATATAAACCACGATACAAAGCAATTGACATAAAAATTATGTATATATGTGTAATCTGTATATTTTCTCATGTACAATGCTATAAAACCATAGAGCAAGTGTGGTTAAAATGCTCATTAGGAGTTTAAAATGCAAAAACAATGATATACATATCCAAAAGTTATCTTAATGTAATAAGATCCCTAGCCCTATCCATCCCTTCAAGATTCCTATGAAGGGGAAGGGAGACGATCCTTGTTGTGGCTCCTACTATAAGATCATCTATGTGCAACATTGGAGCCTTGATCTGCAGATCGGTGAGATGGCCCTGGTGAGAGACTAGTATTGGTAACTCCGGTTCATTTGTTTCCTTTCCACATATCTGACTCCTTATGTATAGTGATCACCATCCTAAATCAATCCACATCCTCTGCACCATTCCAGGGTAGTGTGATTATGTCATTATGATGGCCATCTAGTTTTGGGTGTCTAAAGTCAGCAAATAACATCTCTCGAGTCCTCCTCATAGGGATCGAAAACATTTCCAGATTCAGGTGGAGAATAATGTCTCACCATCCATCAAGTGCAATCAAATAATGATGAGTCATAAAGCATAAGGTAAAAAATGAAAAAAAGTGGAGAATTAATGTTTGACTAACATCTATCCTAGAAAGTAGAGATAAAAGAAATGTGTTTTAGTAACTTGAATCTTAAGGCATCTAACATTGATAAAAAAAATTGTTGCTAGAAGAGATTTTACAGTCTCCCCCTCATCTTTCCTCTCATCTATGCACTATGGATGGATTGAATTCTCATCTTCCTCCTCTATTTTGAAAATCTCTTCGTCTTCATCCATCTAAACTCTAACTACTACTGAGGCATCTCTAATGCCTTGCCACTCTAAGTTTCTCTTCTCCCCTAAACCTGACTCTATCTTAGCCTCCTCTTTATCCTCGCTCTATACGGGGTATACACCAATCTTTACTATCTTTTTTAGTCTAACTGATTCTCTAGAATCTAAATCTTGTGCATCTCTTGGTGTGGTTTTTCCCTTTGGGTGGCTCTCACATATTGTATACTTATGTATACTGTGGCCATTACCAAATTATCATGTATATAAGGTATTCCAAATTTTTGGCATATGTTGAGCATTGGATTATTCTTCACTCTTTTGCTCCAGTTGACAAGATGAATGGTAGTATGAAATATGTTTAGTTATATCCCCTCCTTACCCCATCTTCTAGCCATATCATAATAAAACTCCACAACCATATCTTCAATCGTCATTTTCGAAACTAAATTTGATTCCCCCCTTTGTGGAGCCGTATCCACCTACCTTGCTTCTCTAATAATTTTGATATATTTTATCCTAACACCCCTCTAGTAGGGTATCATCCACTAATATACCCAATACATAAATAAAGTAGGATGGCTAAGTTATGTAGCCCCCAATCTTACAAACCCGTAGAGATCATGATATGTAGTCACCAAAATATTCACTCCCAATGTGTAGAATATGTTGTGATGCTTAATAATATGAACAATAGAAGCCCATCGTAATAAGAACCTATCTACTCCCTTGTCCTTGATAAATAAAAAAATAAAAAATACCAATCATGGCCTTGCATATAGTGATGATAAGTGTGGTATCCGAGTATGAACCTTGGCCTCTTGTTTGTCACCCGTGTCAAGTGCCAATGCATCACCAAGATAGTTATCCCAACTATAGGCCTCAGCTATTGAAATGTAGTTTTTCAACACCAACTTCATTCCGGTGATAGGAAATTTGAGAATCCTATAAATGTCCTTATGTGTGATGGTCTTCTCTCCTCTAGCCTCAGGAAACTAGAAAGTGTTCTACTCCACATACCAATAATTGAATAATTCCCAAAAAAGGATCTTATGGAGGAAAAGGTCATGTTTAATAAATCCTTCATAGGTGATCAATCCCCAGCAATTACCTCTCATCATGGGTCAACAAGTGTAGAAATTTTGGCAACCAATCCTACACCAGGGTGCTATTCCACCAAATATAGATTACCTGCATTCATAAAGAACAAGATAAGAGAAAGATAGAACTTGATGAGTGTATAACAAGCTCGTAAAACCAATATAAAATCAAAAAAAAAAAAAAAAGTTTCATACCTAGTCCATAATTAAACAAAATTCATGACAATTACATAATTGATTCTCTTGGAAGAGTGATAGTTATGTTTTTTCCACGATGATTGCACAAACATCAAGATCCTCAAGTGGAAGTTACGTAACTACCACTCTACGTATACTGACAACTACATAAACGTTGTTGTGGTTCCTCTCGTGACATTTGGGTAGTACCCTAAGGCCTAAACGTTCAAAAAACATCAAAAATACATATTATTAACTCAACTAAAAGAAAAAACCTAAAATCCACCCCCATTTTGATCATTTTCACCATAAAATTATTAAGAATCACCTCCTATACCTATTTTGAAAGAAGTCCTACTATTGACAATGTTTTGCACTTGTGCAAAAATGGGCAACTCGAAACTTCATTATGATGGATAGCATTGGTGAAGTATACCTAAGATAGGGGAGTTTCTTTCAGAGAATAAGGTTACTGTTGAATTAATTTTTGATTACATGAAATCTGCAACTATGTGTGCTGTTACAAAATGTAACAGATTACATAGTATGTAATTTCATGACTATCTTCAGCAAAAGAACATAAGGCCCCAAAGGATATTTGTGTTGTCTTGATGAAGACATCCAATTGTAGAGTAGATGAAATGGTAGGTTTTGGAACAACAGACATAAATGTAGATTACAAAAATTAGATTTCTTTACTAGATGTTATAGGTTTCTTTAATGTTATTTCCTTTATGATTAAGACATTTAATTATATTACTGAGTTGTTTAGTTCATCATACAATCCATATAGAAAACTAAAATGCAGAATGAAATACATAACTCAATTTCAGAATTCAATGTTTTATTCGTAAATAATTTCAAATGTTCCCACACAAGCCATGGGATGTAACTGAAAAGTAAAGTGTAGCTATTGAAATAAGAGGTACACATTCATGAAAGAGAAAATAATGGAGTATGGGTTAACCCATCATTTCCTTGGGGGTTTCTTCTTTGGTTGAGACATCTCCATTTCTAGATTTTTTCCTTCTTCATCTTCATTTCTAAAATCACTGTAACTGAAAAGTGAGAAGAAAGAATTATCAGTTGTAATCTCAGGGATCAATCCATATTCCTATACTGTCCTAAATCATGCATATGAATCTGTTAACAATAATAGATATAGTTTACTTGAAGATTAAACTGCATACATGTTTAAGTCACTCAAAAAGAAGAAAGAGAAAATAAAAGAGGAAAAAACATGGACATAAGAGAGACCAAAAAATCCTAAGTGTTTTCTAATTATTTTCTTAAGTGTGCAGGTACAGGGTACTGCCAAGAAGAAATAGATAAGTCATATGTACATGCTGGAATGAAGGAAAAATGCAACTCATGTTTCAGTAACTCTCCTATGAATGGAAGAAGTTACAATACAGAAGAGAGACGAGCAAAAAGAAGTACATGTTTTAGTTTGCAACTAAATAAGAAGAATCAGATTTTAAGAAGATGAAGTTAACTGGAAAGAAAGGATTACAACTGAAAAAAAATAAAAACAGAGAATTCTAGAAAAACATTACCAGGGCTTCGCCATGAAATATCAACATTTCAAATTTTCCAGCATGCCAGAAATCTTAGTATCAAGGAAATAAAGTATCTAAGTAAAAGAAACAAGATTATAGTATTCCAACAAACTAACAGAATCATCTTCAGAATCAAAGTATACAACTATAGGCTACAATGGATCATTTCAGAAGGCAAACTGGATAGATACAAAAGAATGCAAAGTTTCAGACATTTCATTTTACCGATTTTATCAAACTTAGAACATTGAAACAGGTTCAAGAATACTAAAGAATTACATCTCAAAGTACAGTTTTAAAATAAAAAGATCATGAAACAGTACAGAGATACATAAATAAATCAAATTGATCCTGAATAATGAATTATAATAGTAAAATCCATAAAGAACTCAAATATAGAGTACAGTTTTGGGAGAATCTCAATACTTGAATAGATCGATCTACATCAATGACTCATCATAGTCATGAAAGGTAGCAAAATATAGGACAACCTAAGCTACAAAACAAGTAAAGCAACAATCCTAGAAATCAAAGTTCCAGTTTTGCTGTATAAGAGTGAACAATGTTCATATTCTCCATAAGTAGAGAAGGAAATACCTTCTTGTAAAAAGACTCAGAAGGGCCACTATGTTTCAAGGAACATGGTAGAAGCAAAATAACAAGGTACATATTCTTCATATCCTTAGAAGAGAACATAAATGCAAACGAGCTTCGTTATTATAGTAAGTTTGAAAGAAGGTAAAATTTCACCTTGCAAAGAATTTTTTCCAAATAGAGGTATAGAAGAAATGTGCACACAAATGGTATTCAACTGTCAAGTTTTAAATAATACGGTTTTCCAAGGGTACAGTTAGAGAATGTTATCATTACAAAAATTAAGAAATAACAATGTAGACGTAGTATCTCTATAGGATCCAAAGATATCGAAGTGAGATAAGAATACCCAAGTCAGAATGAATGCATATATCATATTTCTAGGTTGTTCAAATGAAGCTTTCAATAAAAATACGAGTTCACAACACAACAGTCAATCAATTATACAACTCACAGTTTTTAAAACAGAACCAGAGTTCAAAAATTTCAAGGAAACTCTTCTTGAAGTTCAGAGACACAACCCAATAGATGGTCGAAACCTCAAACAAATATTTATAGATGAAGTTAATGGACACAAATAGAAGATTTGTATAATATTATCGAAGCAAATGGAACTTGAGGTTACAGATCTACAAATAATGGAAAACTCACAACAAAATAATATGCATGAGGTCAAATCCTCTATCGTAAGAGAAAGGAAAGCTACAAAATGCAATTATAGTGCATTATGAAAACCAATATTTCAAAAAAAAATTATAGGTGTTATCTACACACAGTTGAAGAATTTCTCAAAACTCATATCTACAAGTACCTGTGTCTCAGAACGCAAACATCATGACCAATGAATGAAGACCCATTAATGGGTAGAAAGGAAATGAAGTAAGAAAAGAACTCACAAATCACAGAGAGCTGCGAAGTGCTTGAAAAAAAAGGAAATCCATAGCAAACACAATAATCATAGAAACTCTTAGAGCTCATCTAACCAATGATCGAGCACAAACGATACAAGGGAAAAGGGAAACGCAAGTATCAGTTATCAAAAGAGAAACCGATGCTCCAAATTTTATGAATGTTTTCTAAGAAAAGTTGAAAAAATTGTCAAGATTACAATTGTAAGAAAAATGTACCCAATGTTTGAGCTCTCATGGCTACACAGAAACCATAGAGCAAGACAAAGCTCAAATAACCAGAAAGTTCCAACCAGGAAAAGCTAAGAATGATATGGATCTATTTTATAGACGAGATGAGCTCAAAAATCCATCAATGGCTTTAAGAAAAAAAAATTACAGGGCTTCGCCACTCTTTGCGAGAAGAAATAAATGATCAAATGATGGAGCTCAGGAATTTTCAACTAACCTGATAACTGTGGCTTAACCAAAATCAACTGAAATTAGTGATCAATGATCCAAGATCAACAAGTGCATAAATCAAGGGATGGAGATCGATCTACAATATTTAATGCAAACCACAATGATCAAATGCCACTAACAACACTAAATATAGGCCAAAACCCTAACTACATGTTCAGTGATCAATGATAAAAAATTCATCAAGGACATAAATAGATAGTCGACATCAAAGACCCAACTCAACCTTAGTTGCAAATGCCAATGAAAAGCTCAAAGGTTCGATTCAATTTTGGAAGGGTCCAACCCCATTTTTGAATAAAATAATCATTGCATGTTGAATTTTATAAGTCTAAACTATATTCCAACTCCCAAATGATGCAAGTGCCCTTATATTATTTCAAAACCATGGTAATTTGCTAAGTCCACAAGAGTGGCAAAAGCAGTGAAGATTAATGGTGAAGAGCAAGGGTGGGTCCACTTACTGGAGAGACAAAAGGAAGCATGTGCACATGGACAAGTGGTCCCTACATTAGATGATTTACTTTGCAAATATTACAATTATTGTAAATTTTTTTTTCTTGCATAGGGAGTTATTTTTGCATTCTTTCACTAGGGGACAAAACAGACAAGAAGAAAAATTCACATGCACAAGGAAAATACTTGTCCAACAAGCAAGCTTATTATTAGCAAATTATTCACCTTTATTTTATTAAAAAATAGAACAATCAACTTCATTTTGACTGTAATGTAATCAAGGCTATTATGCCTATTTGTAATTACATATTCTATTTTTATTCCTTTATCTATTATTAAATAAAGGATAAAAATAGGATGCATGGCCAAGTACAAGCCTTAGTCTATTTTTAGGAAGGGTGGGAAAATTATTTTGCTATATATTGTGTGCCTTGGCAAAGCACAGAGAGGACTTTTTGGATTTAGGAGTACTGAAGCAATTTTTACCAATTTTTCCCTCTGAATGTGAATTTTTTCTGCTTTTTCAATTATTTAAAATATTTCGTATGTTTCCATTAATCTTGTGAATGTAAATTCCCTAGTTAATTATCTTATCCTGTTGTAAATTCAATAATTTTTGCATGATATTAATGTGCATGTTTCGCTTAGCAGTATTATTGGGATACTTTCCCTCAATACCTCAAATTGTTTTTCCATTAACTTTATACGGAGAAAATGTTCGTTCATACATTAAGGATCCTTTCACATATTATTTGTGCATATAATCAGTCAAAATCCCTCCTACACATTTGGTGTATCACCAAAGTTTTAATTATTTTACAGCCTTTTTTACCATTAACCCCCCAGAAATAAGTTTAGGATACACCAGTAAGGAACTGGCCTTAATACCAGAGACTCGTCTCAAAATATGTATACCCACATACCTGAGGTGTTTTAATTTTATCTACGAAAGAGAGAGATCCATTTTACAAGCTTAGAACACCTACAACCATTTTTTTATAGGGTGTAGTTTTGAGAGATAACACCTACATTTTAGGGCACAAGTAAACAAATGCATATAACTTACCGAATCGTGATGATTAAATACTGTTATTGGTTGCACTATCATCATCATTTAGTGATCTTCAATTTGAATATAGTCTCTCATGAAATGGTCACAAGTAATATAGAGATTAAAAAAACGGCTAAGTGGGAGAGTAAAAATGATTTCTTTAAATATTAAAAAGTAATATATATAGTGCAAATCTTAATTTCTAATGTTATTTTTAGTGAGTATACGTATATTTAGAGCATTGGAGCATGTTTATTTGTCACCCTCAAAGATATGGTACATAATCTAATCATTTTATTTCAAAGTGTTTTGTTACTTGGGTTTTATATCTACACTTGACCCTTGTGTCTCTTTTCCAAGTGGTGGGAAGGTTATCTTGGTGTCGTTTCAACACATTCATGATTAAGGTATAATTTGTAACCCTAACATTTTGGGGCACCGTAATCAGAATTCACATTTTACGCCCATTCATGGCTGGAACAATTCTTCGAGGGGACAATTTTTATGTATCCAAAATTACAAATGATCCACATCGGCAGTATGGTAAATGTCTGTGATGATGATTTACTCTTTTCTAGCATAAATGGTGAATTCCATATCATTTCCCTTTCTATTAGCTTTCTTATTTTTCTTTACTTATCCTTGTATTAGATTTTTCTATCTTTCTGAGCCATTTTATTCTTGTTACAAGTTTTTTGTTACTTTAACTCACACAACCATTATAGCAGTTGCGTAACCAATTGTATGCTAGACCAGAATTTACATAACCATGATGGTGGTTGTGTAACCTCTAGTATGCGTAGATAAGTGGTTATGTGAGAATTTACCCAAATATTTTAACTATGTGTTTTATACAGATGTCATAAATTTTGATTATATTTCTCACAAAATTTATACACACGTACAAAAAATAGTTCATATTTATGCGAAAATGCTCATGAAACCACTAGTCTACGTAGACTAGTAGTTATCCAACTTTCATGGTAGTTACATAACCTTTAGTGTAAACAACTGTTTTTTGTGCAAACCAATGGTTTCATCAAAATTTACCCAACTGTCAAATATGTGTTTTATGTATGCTTGTCTCAAGTTTATGAGTATATTTATCACCTGTTTATTTACCATTTACTGATATTTATGGCTTGTTAGATACATATGGAACTCCTATTCTCAATTTAGTATAATTTTAATGTTGACTACCTTTCCTTGGGATGATTTGGTACTTCCTGATTACTAAGTATGTTATAATTCTTCTCTACATTTTTATATAAAAACAAAGTTTTTACATGTAACATGGCTTGAATATTACTGATTTGAATTGCACCTTTACTATTGCAAAATCCTTCGAGAAATTACAAAAACATTTTAGTACATTGCTTTGTTTATTCCTACATGCATTTATGACCAACTAGCCTTCAAATATTTTACTCTAGAATCTTCTTGATTCTTCTTCTACAACTTGACATATTTTTGTATAGATCAATTGCATTCTCATCTCATGAAACGAAGATGAGAATACAAAATAATTCATCACCTCAATTGGAAGTTTTCACAGTTCTACAATATCAAGGTTGGGGTTCATTTATAATTTTTTCAAAGATTTAATATTTAGAATATTGTCCTTGAATACATTTTTAAAGGAAATAGTATTTAGCATTCCTTTTTTATAAGAAGATTCCATTTATATTTTGTTCCTATCTTATCCTTGTGGATCTATCCAATAAAGAATCTTGAGGAAGGATTGGTACAAAAATGTCATTATTTCCTTGTTTTAAAGTACATGTACAGTTACATTTATTTATTCATGTATTTAATTGTGTATGAACAAACTTATATTAAAATATTCTTCCCTTCTTATTCATGTGAATCAACAAGGAATATATGGTTGAGGAAACTTATGTGTCTGTGCTTGTTATTTCAATTCTTCAATAGTAGTTTGTTTGTGCATTTTATTAGTTTGACCGAGGAAGTCTTAGGGGAAGAGGAAATTCCTTTTGATAAGCCTTATTTATTGCCTTTATTCTTATGTGAAGCAATTAGAGTTAGTTATATATCCACAACTACAAATTATAATAATATTTATTTGAATTAAATTTAGCTTCACATCCTGCAATAGAGGAATACCAATATGTGGTTATTCCATGTATGATTTAATTTATCATAGAATTAGATGATTTTATTGTAATTAGTTTCTTTGTCCATATATTTCTTTTGTTTAATTTCCAATAACTAGAAAAGAAAAGAAAAGATAGATGAGAAGTGAAATGTAGATTTATTTAATTAATTTATTTTACAAGCTTCATTGAAAATATCAAATATAATTAGATAATTTTGAGTACTTCTTTACTTTAATTGAATGCATGAAAATTAAACTTAGTTAATTAAAAGGCGAAATCAACTTTCTTTTCCTTAATTTGAATTTATTTTCATTTATTTAAAGGTAGGAATTTAGATTAATTTAGATTTTGAATGAACAAAACACACTTTTTTCCATAACATCCTTGGCTACACGATATTAGCTTCCAACCCAATTATATTTTAGCTTACTTTTTTAATTCCATAGTTGTTTAATTTTTTCCCACATGGTGATTCAAGGTCCAAAAGAACCACATATTAGCGTTTTGGATCAAGTCATAGTGCAAACAAATATTGAAACATTCTTGATGGACATTGACCAAGGATTAGATCATGTTATCTTCACAACCTCCCCAATCCCACCTTATATTTTGTGCCAAGTACTTGCTTTATATGACAAGGAAAACATCGATGAATAATTCTAGTCCAACCAATCAGGGAGAGACTAGAACTTACAACCCTTGACTTGTCATTTCGACACGTCTTCTGACATGCCTTTATGACCCTTTTCAGAGTGGAATATAAATAAGACAAAGGAAAATTCCCTTGCATTCCACAACTTAGTCATGATTTATTTTGTTCCGCTAATTTTGATACCAAATTACACACTGTGATAATCCTTGATCGTAGCATCACCGAAGAACAAGTTGGACACAAATTTATTACTCTCAACGAACAAATTCCCATTTTACCAGTTGAGAAGATTTAATTTCCTTGATTTATTTTTTCATCATTCACATCCATCCCACATATAATCTATCCATATAGAAAAATACTATATCATTTTTCACATTCTAGTTATCTCGACACGACCTTAAAAGGTTGAATGTATCTTGAATCACGTGTTGATTTTATGACGTATTATAACAATTAAATGAATTATATCATTAGAGAGTAAATTCTTAAGAAATTTAAGATATATTACAATATAAAGGACATACATTTCAGCATATGAATACCTCTTTTCATACTCAACAAGATATGGGTGAAAAATACGATTGGTTTCTCTAAACTGGGTCTTTGTTTTGGTAGGTAAGGATTCATGATATTGTATCAACATTAGCATAGACATAAAACATGAAATATTTTAGAAAATAAGGATTGTTGAGAGTAGGATCCAAAGCTATGGCCTACTTGATGGCCTCAAATTTTTTTACTCCTTCAGTACATGTATAATTTTTAGATTTCTTCAACATATTTTTTAGTGGCCTTGACATTGATGGAAAATTAACAATAGACCTCTATATGAAATTGATTTTTCCAAGAAATATTTGCATTTATTTCTTATGATTTTGGAAGGATAATGAAATAATGGTACATACTCATTTAATATAAATATGCATACCATTCTTTGCAATGACATGAAGAAGTACATTTCCTTCGAAAACAAAAAGTCACACTTTTTGGAATTGAGTGGACACTCCATATTTTGTACATATTTCAGACACTTCTTTGAGTTGTGATAAGTGATTACATGCAACCTAGGAAAAAAATATTATGTCATCCAAGTAAACAAGAAAAAAATAATGATAATACCTTGGAATACCATGTCCATAGCTATTCGAATTGTTTCACCTATATTGGACAACCAAAATGAATTTTTTCTGTATGCATAAGTCCCCACTTAGTTGCAAATGTTGTTTTATATTGGCAATCTTCCTTGAAAGGTATTTGGTTATAACCACTATACCCATCAAGCAAAGAATACCTTTCAAAACTAGCAACCAACTGAAGTATTTGTTCCATTGATGGAAAAGGATAAGGATCGCATTAAGTGAATCCTTTCTCAAATAATGAAAAACTCCACATAATTTTATTTCACCATTCTATTCCCTTACCATCACAAGGTTATCTACCCAACTAGAGTATTTTATGTGAGGTATAATCAAATATTAAATAAATTTTTCAAGCTCTTTCCTCATCAATGGTTCAAATTTTTGGTTGATTGGCATTTTTTTTCCTTACTATTTTAGCATTATCTTATAATGTAATGTTGTGTTGGGATAATGAGGGAGAAAATACTTTCGTATCATTTAACTATCATACTAACACATCAACATAATATTTACATACGTCAAAGAATGCATAGTTTTTAGATTTTGAACACACCTTACCAAGATTGAGGATTTTTCCATCAAGAATGTAAAAAATTTCATGTTGGTCCTCAATTGTAGTTAAAACGTCTTTACCTTATTTCATTTCATCATTATCTCCAACGATGCTTTCATCAGTTACAAGACCAATAGTTATCTTATTTTTCTTAAGTTGTATAATTTTATCTTCAAACTTCTGTTGAAGTTTTCATTGTTTTTGTGAAGAAAATTTAATCCCTTCTTGTAATAATCTCACTATATGATCGTCATCATCAACAATAGGATGTATGGCCTCGCCACAACTCAGATATGAGGATTTTATTTATCACTTCTGATATGTGTATGTATGTTAATCTAAGATGTAAATGTAAAAAGTGTATCATCGCACTTATGTTTATCCCTAGGAACAATTTTAATGTTAAAAGTAAGGAAATATTTGATCATATCCAAAAATCTATGTCTGTAAGTCCTCATCAATGGGTTTATACAATCTCTATGGATTATTGCAAGATGTATAACTAACTCACTATCACCATATACATGATAATTTATATTTCCTTTCTTTCTTTTTCACTCTAAGCCATGAATAAGTACCGCATATTTTGAAACATTGGTATAACATCAAAACTAGAACTTAACAACAAAATAATACATTTGATTAGTATATGAATGCATCATAATGCCATCTCTTGAATCATGCTAGTTCTTTGAGTCATTAAAAAAAAAATCAAAATAGCATCCTCAATTTGATTTCCCTTCTCCACAAATAGAATTTTAGAATTTTCTTCATAAAGGCAGTATATATCGATGACTTGTTCTTTAATAACTCTAAAAGGATCATGTTGATAAACTTTGTTAGTCCTCTCATCATTAAACAAATAAATAATATTGTCTAATGCTTGAAGAGTTTTTAGATTTAATCTGACCAAGATGCTCATCCTTAATAACATACTTTTCAGTTATAATGCTAGGTGTATAAGATTATATGTAAAAATTAGATAAAGATTCACAATTGATTGTCAAATTTTTTCCTTACCTGGTTCTAAAAACAAGATGTGATGTATCAGCTGAAAGGTAACCTCAAATCTTAGAGGTCAATTCTCTTGAAAGAAACATGGAAATATAATGTAGAAAATCCACCACCATCACATCTTACAAATTTTTTACAACTCCAAAGACATGCAAGCTGAAATTAAAGTTTTATATAATGCGCATTTTCTTAATTGGTGAACCATCCAGTTGTGATACACCTTTAGCACTTTTTTCATACTTCAGTCCTAACTTATCCATAACCATTTTGGGAATCACTGTGCTTCTTGTTCCACTATCTACCATGTAGTTGTGTTCTAATGAATTACCATTTACCAATGAAAGATAGAAAGGATGTGGTTTTATGAGTTTTTCCTCACTAACAACAACCTTTACTTCTTAGTTTTCTTGTTTTTTTAATTCTTAACATTCTGATATGTATTTTTCATAACCATGTGGGTTGTACTTACTTCACCTTCTTCTGGATTTGATGATATTTTAAGAACTGAAAGATATTTTACAAGAAAATCATTTTTTCCTGGAATGTATAATGAGTGCCACCTAGTCATAATAACATGTTATTTCTTCATATGTTAAAAAATATTGAAAGGGAAAACCCTATCTTAAAATTAAATTTTTGAACAACAACCTTCTCTTTTACTTGGTGTGAAAATGAAATCCTACCAGCATTAGTATTCTTATTTTCTTATGCTAGAACAATAACTTGATCACTAGTAAATTATCATCAATAGAACTCTTTCTTGACCTCTTTATAGTTTCAATAAAATAAATTATTTCCTTGGATGTAATTTTTTTTATTAATATCCCCATGATCACTTATTTCCCAAATTACCATAGTTGAATGAAGATGTCCCTGCATAAAATTTAGATCTTTTAGTGGTGGTAGAAAACAACTCTAGTGAGCTTGATAGAATACCTATTGTTGTGTCATTATTAGCATTGGAAGGCATTGTTTCATGATTTATAATGACTTATTGTAATAATTAGGCCGCATATTAGGATATGGTGTCATGTTGTTTTCGGGTAGCATTGGAAACAATTCTCTAGAAGTTGAGGGCACATTAGTATCAACACCTGTAAGTTATTTTTCTGTTCTAGTATCTCCTTGAGCTTGATAAGGAGGCATATAACATTGATCAAGAGGTCTATAATTGTTATAAGGCTGATATTGGGTCCCATAAGGAGGATGATAAGGTCTATTAACATGAAACTGATAGTTACACTACCTCATTCCCAATGGTTTGTAAGGTTGTTTAAAACTCATATAGCTCATTGGGATTAATTGTGAGAGGTTTTGATAGTGTTGTAACAAATGGAATTGGATTTAACTCTAGAAAGATCAATATACAAGGTTTAAGGGAAAAAATTCTAGCTTGAATAAGGCTATTTTATGCTCTTATTACTATGCCAAAAGCAGTAGGAATTTTATTACAACACATTGGATCAATCATAATAATAATATCTCTATTTAATGCACGTATGTAGTAAACACTTATTTTACTAAATCAAGACTTATTCGAGTCTTAGCAGCTAAAAAATATAGCCAATATTGGAATCCAATATTATTATTTTTGGATTCCAACATGCCAAATATTGGAATTATTTGCACTCCAAAATTGAACAAATTGTATTAAAAAATTTAACATATTGGACTCCAAAATCGCATATATTTGAATCCAGAATCACATATATTTGAATAAAAATCACCTATATTGGAATTAATTATGCTCAAAAATCACATATATTTGAATCAGAAAATAAAAATATTGGAATTTTTTAATTATCCATAAAAATTCCAATGTATCTGGGCACGATTTAAATTTATGAATATTTGAAAAAATATTGAATGATTTCAAGGAATCCAACATTGATATGAGAAATAATGCCTATAATATGCTACCCCGTATATAACATATACATGTTTTGTTTTATAAGGGCTAGCGGCTGCTTGGATTAATGATTGCTTTGGGATAATACTCTTATCTATTTTAAGATGTTTTTAAGATTAAAATATTAAATTTTTAATATTTTAAATGCCATTGAGAAAGCAAAGACTAAGATAATGAAATTCATGAGATGTGAGACACTTCAAAATTTAATTACTATATTTTAATTGAACCTTAGGGAAACCAAAGAATTACCATAGATGTTAGGAAGAAACTTAAAGAGGATGCCAATTCAATTTAGAAGAATGTAATTAACTGTAAAACAATTCCAGATATATTTCATATTTCAAGTTAGATCTCGTATTTATTTAATTTACTATGGTGTTATTGAACCTCAATGCAACCAGAGAATTTCTAAAGATGTTATGAAGAAAGTAACAGAGGGCAATGATCCAGTGTACGAGAATGTAATTAATTGTAAAACAATACCAAATATATTTTCATATTTAAATTTAGATATAAAATAAACTTTAAGAGACATGGCATAAAAATTTCATATTCAAATATGGATTTGAACTTATTTAATTTTTTTTTATTAGATTAGGTAAAACCTATATTTTGAAGCGATCAGGAACCCTGTACAACCGATAGATAAGAATTAAGGCTCAAAAGAGAAAAAAATGTGAATAGGACCCCCTGGGCCCAAGGAGAAACAACCAGACAAGAAAACACCCAAAAATTAGGAAAAATAAAGAATGGAGAGAGGGCCCCAAAATATAATTAAGAAAAAATAGCTTGGCCCTTTACCCAAAGTGCCCTACCTTCCCAAGGCTTCCCCTTTATGATAATGGAGGCTCATCTTGAGAGGGGAATTACCAAATTTACTTTTATTCTTGTTACTAAATACCTTCCAACCGTCCCCCCGTTAGGATTTTCATTCTCGTTTGAGTGGACAACAAGACAAATTTCAAGAGAATCCATTGATTGAGAACTTTTATTTTTGAAAGACACCAGGGATAAAAAAAAATCCCTTACCTGTAACATGTTGTGAAGAAACTCTAATAGTGTGAGATGGGAAATACCCTCCCATCATCTCATCCTTCATCTCCTCCATTTTCTCCTCCTTCTTGTCTTCTTGGAAACTTGAAAGACTATCATCATTATCAATAATATCACTATCAACTTGAGCCTCTACCACAAATTTATCTGGATTAAAATCCTTCCACCCAAAATTTTAGAATTTAAATATAGATCTGAAATAAATTAAAATTCCTTTACTAAAGGTAGGTATAATTATAGTAAAACATTTGATGAATAAATTTAATTTATTATGTAACATTATTCTTGAATATGGGATTCCAAATCAACAGTACAAAACATAGTCAAAATCCAATTAAAAAATCTCCCTATAATTGTTTTTGTGATCTAATATAATCTAGAACATCTTCGGCATCTGTTAATGGTTGCAAAAAAGGACACAACACATCTAACAAGTATTTGTCTTCTGAATTAGAAACTATGTTGTATGTTTCAAATATGATGTAGTTTACAACATCATTTAACTTGTTTTTCTCCAAAGAGTCATCTACAAGCACTATATTTTAACAATTGTACAATGCATTAAACTAAAACCAAACAAAGTTAAGATTCTTGAGATATAATTTGGTATTCATAAAACCTTCATAATAAGATTATTAGGTCTCGACCTAATATTGTTGTGTAAATATAAACTCGAAGCTTGTAACCTCCAAGCCAGTGTTTTTAACAAATGAAGGCATCATGTCATCGACATTTGACTTTCTCACTAATGTCCATATTGCTATGTTGAAATGTTTTTGCACTATGGAAAGAATTTTTTCAAATTAGGTCTGAGAAAATATTATTATTTTTAGCTCAATGTCGGAAGATTTTTTTATCTATTGAATTGTCGAATATGCCTTTTGGAGGGTGTGTGCCAAAACACCATTTATATCAAATATGATCAATTTAATTTTGTATGTGTTCAAATCTGTAAATGAAAAAAAATCAAATGGTTGAGGGTGTTGAATCAATTAAAAAATAAAAATTAAGTCCCTTTCGATATTTTTATATCAAAAATAAAATGATCGTAGGTGGTGAAAATGGTAAAATCTAAGGGCATTCCTCATTTCTTATTGTTATCCTAGGAATAATTTTTTTTAATAATTTATTTGAATGGAATGTAATGTTTCAAGATGATTATTCCTTGAATAACGTATTGTAGTTATTTCATTACATTGGAAAGTGGTATATGCCATCTAATATCGAAGAAAAAAAATTCATGTATGCTCAGAATTAATTTAGGAATAGATATTTCATTATTAAGAAATACTCAAATATTTGTTACATTAATGATTTACTATTAATTTGCATTTGGAAATTATACACTCAAACTCTGAGCTTATAATCAGAGACAATTAAAATTCTCCCAACTTCAATAGTCATGCACAACCATCACTATAACATATGAATGTATTTTATTTACAATTTTAAGCTGTATTATCACAATAACATTTTGAAATGCTAACTTCTCATTTAGAATTGACTCGATCTAAATATTTTATGCCCTCTAAGCATTTAATCCATTTGACACTATTAGTGATAATTATTTGTACAAATTGGTCATCAAACACCTAGCTTTTGATAATTTTTCTCCACTGCTTGCCATCCCAACCATAAAATTTTCTACAGGGTTCCCATTTGCACCTAATGTAATACACATTATGTCTTCAAAATTGTAGGGAATATCTTTTCTACTCCAATCCTTTTCTAGATATTTTATTGCAATTCCATTGACTATTTTGCAATGTTATTTTCCTCATGTGAGTACTATATTCAAGTTAGCTGATAATTTTGTATTGAAGACCTTTGTTAGCTTCTCAACATCAATTAAAGTGATTTTTTCTGTCTAGAATCCCATTTCAAGTTTTGTTGTTAATGACTTTATAAAAAAAATTAGGCCACGTCGGACATTGATAGTCTTCCTGTGGAACTTGAATGTTATGTCCCCAGAGGGTGATTGGTTTTTCTCATACAATAAGCCCTCAAAATCTAAAATAAGAAATTAATTCTTGTAGCTAACTACATGGAAGTGAATAATTTTTTAAATCGGTTTCATACAAATTCTTACCAATGGAAAAAATAAACATTTAAGCTTATGACTACAACTTACAGGTGGGCCTTACATGTACGATTATATCTTCTTTACCCAGAGTTAGATCCTTTCATGTAATATCTATTTCAAAACAACATCAATCTATTCGTTATTAATATAGGTATTGTTATGGAATATGAAACTATAATTGGAAAAACATAGTGAAATACATGGTAAAATGGAAAATTAAATATTACAACTTTGAGTAGCTACCACTTACCAATTGAGCTACCATATTCGCTTGTATAGACCTTACTAGATGTTGGATTTATTGATTCAAGATGTATTACAAAAATATAAATCAATTAAAAATCAATTTCATGCTATCGCAAATGAAAACCTAATTGAATATCATACTAGTCTCCATGGTAATATGTTAAGTACAAAATCAAAATCTCCTATGTCTTATGAATGAATTGTAGCATCCACTAGGGTTATTTTATATCCATTGAACCACCCATTGGTGGATAAATTTTTTGAAATATTGATGTGGATTAGATACCGCTAGGATATGCCATCATTGGCTGGAATAATAATAGATTCTAATGTCTCTATCATTATGTCAATACTAATGGTTCATGCAAAAAAAATAGCAACATAGAAACAACAAACTATGTAGCATTGGATGCTACCATGAACTTTTAAAATAGGTTATTTGGTAAATAATTCTTTGAAAATGGTTCCTCTTCTAGAATTACCTTATACTATTTTCGATAACTATGTGAGATTTACAAATGGTTATGTTTAAAAATAAGCATGGCTAACATACCTAGTTTTGTCTACATATTCATGTTGGCTACAAACACACACTCCAATGTTACTTTCTCTAGGTAAACCATTAATTTTTTATAAATTTGTGGTGCTTAGTAGCAGTTCTTATTTATAAATACACACGACTAATGTATATCAAGATTTTCTTCCATATTTGTGGATGATGTGGCTAAGTTCTCCTCATCTATGGTAAGAGATGGTGAGCATAGAGTATTGTCAAAAAAAATGAGAACAATGAAAATTGAAAAAATATCTCATTAAACATATTTATTAAATGATTGAAGGTAAATCACCATGATGAGTTGGTTGTGTAGTGCTAATTTGAGAGGTTTGTACATCGATTGCTATTGTTATTTGGTTATCTACGTAGTTAAGAAATGCATAAGTAGATTTTTTCAATTGAATTTTTTTTAATATAATCACATGTTTGATTTGTATTCCGGTATGAACCTTTCTTCATATGAGAATAATAATGTTTCAAAAACAGTTCATGACTATGTATCAAAACAATAACAGTAATAGATTGATTGGATTCAACTAATGCACACAATGTGACACTATTTCCGTATAACACTAATATTATAGAATCCTAGGAAGAGTATTGAGTAAACACCTAAGACCAAAATACATATGATCACTCACAAGGAAAAGGATGTTTTTTTCCTTTTACACAAAATTCTCTTGTAGTTATCAATTATTAATGTAATTGTTTCATCCAATCCCTAGTGACTTACTCTCTTTCATCATTGTTATCATTGCAAGTTTGCACTACAGTTATTGTGTACATAAGAAAAAAAAAATTAAATTTCCTGATGTTATCATAGAGTCTGTAGCATCCATCATAAATTGATTCTTTACTATCTTTTACCTTTTTCATGTATTCTTTATTTTTTTCTCTCAATATTTTTGCATATTCAGTTGGTATGAGAACAATAATAATAAATTCAATCTCATTGGTTCCAATAACTATTAACATCTCCATTATTTATTCAAAATAAATATTGTTAGACAAATTGCAAAAATCAATGATAGCACATTCTACATTGAAAGGATTGGTGGCAGGAATAACTACTAGAGTTGCTGAAAGATGGAATAAATAAGCACATTGACAAGTAAGTTCTTCTATGTCCTCCATCCTTGCTGGTATATTGTCTTCCATTAACACCACATAGTTGTCTAATATTATTTGAGCCTCAAGGGGGATAAATTCTTCTGCCACCTGGTCCCTTTTTCATTTAGATTTTTTTCCCCTATGCGGGAATCATATTTTTTCTTTCCTTTCAAATCTTTACCCAACAGTATAGAAAACTATAGGTAGTGCGATTCATGTAATTTATTTATTTTTAATTACATTTGATTCACTACATGAGGTTAATAGATTAATATTTTTATGTTTCTCTTTAAAATAATTTAGAAATTTTGATCTCATTTTTCTATCTCCTTTTATTCTCCCGTAGTAAGAATAAAATGTCTCTGCTATTATGTCTTCCTAAACAAGGCCTTTCAACCAGACATCCCCTAATTATACTTTATCTGCTAGTACTGATAGTTCTTCATCATTCATTCCTCTTGCATCCCTGAATGAATTGGTTGTAAATATTTTCAATGAATTAAGCTAAAAGTTATCCTAATTATCTTTAATAGGTGAACAAGAAAGGCCACAAAATCTAAAAAACTCAAATGTTTTATTCCATTTAGTCCATATATCATTCAATTATAATAAAAAATTTCATTTTTTGTATAGATTGTTAGTTGTGTCTATGTTGAAAATCTGAAGGCATTAGTTAAAAATGTTCTACATTCAAATGAAAATTATATGTTTTACATTTTTATATAAGGAAGATAAAAGTTAATAACAAATGCAATAAAATAAAAATACATTACCCTGCATTCCTTTTTTTTTTTCCAATCCCAGACATTGAGGACATCTAATCTATTTCGAAACTGATCTAGCTTTGTACAACAAATGAATAAAATTGGTTTCTATCCAAAAATTTTTCACTTCATTCTATTTGTTACAAATATTAGTAATGTCTTCATTAGTTGCATTTGTAGAAAGAATGTGAGCCCTTCAAAGTTGTAGCCTCTTATGTAAAGAAATGTATGTATCTAAGCCCAAAATAATTTTTTGCACACATATTGTATGTTATCCATAAGTATATAAAATTTAATCTCCCCCCCTTTCCAAGTATTTCAGATATTGGAGAAGCGCAACCTTATGTGTAGACTCCAAGAAAGGAAGAAGAATTGAATCGCTCTATCAAGGAATAACATTTATCAACATGGATTACATAATAATGTCAACATTGTCATCATCTACAGGATGATATTGATACTCTAGAGGGGTTAAATGGAACCTGGAAACATCAATTCAAAAGAATTCACCATTGAACTTAAAGTAATCAAACTGCTGAATAGTTTAAGGTTCTGTTGTCGTGAATATAGTGGTTTCTTTCTTCATCAATGCATCTAACTGAGTATTCTTTTTCAACCCATGGAACTTTGATCTAGATGGATTGAGCTCCAATTCAGCCAAATATGTTTTCCCCAGCATAGTAAACAATTTTGAATGTTTAGGTAGTGAAAGAAAACCTTTTCTATTCAAAAAATGACAAACGAAAGAGGCTCTATTACATCTATACAATTTTATAAGTATTGTAAGCATGCCACTTTGAATGTTTTCTACATTTGAACAACCAGTTTTGTCTTTATTTACTAATAAACACAATTCCCAACCATATATTGAATAAGAACATTGTATTTTGTCTTTTGAGGATTTCATCTCCCGTTTCCTGAATAAAGAGACATCAAAATCGATATCCTGAATAAGATACTTATTATTTTCATAGTAAATGTGTTCATCTTTAACACTTAGTGTACTTTAGTTGATGACTTTTGACGATATAACCATTATGACTTCTTCATGTTTTTCATCTATAACAAAAAAGACACATGTCGTTGTAGTAGTTTTCAGGGCCATGGATTTAAACAAACCAATCCTCATCTCTTTTCTTCTAGCACTCATTACCTTCAATGAATGTAATTTCCAAGAATGGATTGTTACCAATGGAAGACATTGTACCAACAATTGGAGTAGAATATATTAAAAATTACTTCACATATGGATCAATTTTTGTTCCCGTCATATGTTACTGAATCTAAATATTAATATTTGTAATCACTAATATCTATAGTACATTATTTATATTCATTGGTGAGCAATCAACGTAAACATTATTTACTATTAGGCTTCGAGAGAGCATGATATCTAACCTTCAACTGGTTACTGTAAATCATATTTTGTGGATAACATCATTAATACAAAAAACAATGCAAAATTGTTTTTGAAAATTAACATGCAACATATTTTGGAAGGATTATCCATTGTTTGAAAACCATCCACAATGCGTAGATTCCGTGAAAGTAATGTTTGAAAACATCGATGTTAGTGAGAGAAAAGATTTAAGTTGACATATGAATGGATAATTTTTAATATTACTTGTTTGTTATTTACACCAATTGAATGGAATAGCTTAAAGTCCATTAAGATTTAATATTCATAACTAGTAGAAAAGAATAGTGTAGCGGCTATTAGGCTCAAGAATGTATTTAGTTCAGCTGTGGACAAATATTATTTTTAAATGATAGTAACTATATCGTATTGGATGGAATTCACATGTCGAACCCAATTGCAACACTACATTTCAACAAGATAGATAAAGACTTATATATTTCACCAAAAATATATATTTGTAAATTATAATCCATATTCATTTGTATTAAATAAAAATCCTAACGACCGCTACAATTTATGAATCTCAAAATAGCTATCGAATAAAAAATCATGATTTATCTTAGTATTCGGTACAATACTTTCATTACCTCTAGTTGTAGCAATCACTAGATGTACAACTTTAAAACTTTGTTATTGTCAATGACTATAATTGTATCAAATTAGCCACATGTTACCTTGTGGAGCCAATATTTGTAATAATTTCCATCGAAAGGGATCAATAATTTCTCTTCGTATCAAAAGAATAACGTTGTAGACGATATGTGAAATAATTTCTAAATTTGAGAATAGATATATAATAAAAAAACAATGGTCTAAATTAGTAGCCATTGGGCTCCTATCATTACCATTTTCCATTGTAATCCCTATTTATTCAACTTTCGATAGTTAATTCATTTCATTGACTGTAAGTGTAACATATTGGGTAGACTTCACATGGTGGACCCAATTACTACACTACATTTCATCATGAGGCATCTAGTATTATTTATTTCTCCTAAGAAATATCTTTGAAAATTATAATTCATACTCATTAGTATCAGAGAAAAATTGAAAAAACAACTCCACTCAAGAATTTTAAAATTTCAAAATATTTGTTGAATAAAAAATCATGGAATAAATTAATGTCTCCTATGGTCATATCATTACCTCTTGTCAAAACAATCACTATCTGTACAATTATAGATCGATTGTAATTATATGTGATTAAAATGTTATAAAATTGTCCACGCTTTACCTGGTGGAGCCAATTCACGTAATGATTTCTAGTGAGAGGGATAAAGACGTTCTATTCTTATCAAATAAAATTATTAGCAACTGCCAACCTTCATAACTCTTTGAAAGTAATAATGTAGTGACCGCTAGGCTCAATAATTTTAATTTTGAGAGGATTCAAGACTTATTTATTTTTCCTAAGATAGATATTTTTAAATTATAATCCATATTTGTTTGTATCAAAGACAAATCATAGCAGCCCCTAGGATTAAAAATTTGTCAAGTTCTAAGTACCTATTGATTAACAAATCATGATAAAGCTTAGAGGCCTACAAGATCCTTTCATTACCTCTTGTTATAGTAACCACTATCTTTACATCTTTATATAGATTGTAATTTGCAATGATTATAATTGTTTCAAATCAGTTGCACGTTACCTGGTGGAGCCAATTCCTACACTATATTATGTTGAGAAGGATCCAGACTTTCAGTTCATATCAAAGAAAAGGTTTAGTGGCCACTAAGCTCCATTACTAGTTGAAAGGATTAACGTAGTGGCCGCTAGGATCAATAGTTTCAAATTTTTCAATAGCTATATTATAAAAAATAATGGCCTATTTTAGCAGCCTCTAGGATCCTATCATTATTACTTATTATTGTAATTGTATCATTTTGAGCATACTTTATATGGCAACCCCAGTTATTGCACTACATATTTATCTCATACAAGAATTGTGTTTATAATTTGTAATCCATATATAACCCTGAGAGTAAGTGTATTTTTCTATAGTTATGATAAGATCAATCTTTGCAACATATAATTCACATCATTTCTTATCAAAGAAAATGCATAGCAACTGCTAACATTATTTATTTATTTATTGAAATTACATATGGTCCATTATGCACAATAATTACTTAATTTGGAAATATTGATAGCATATAATATCATAATAATGCCTAGCGGCCACTAGATATATACCAATACTACTTGTCATTGTAAACACTATCTTTATAGCTTTGACGCACTACTGTTTTTCATTGTTTCAATGAAAAAAAATCATCTAGGATTTAGGAATTTTCATGCCATGTGTCATCATTTTACTCGTAGCTAGTTATTGTTATCACCGAATCATAGCACCCTTATGTTTATACAAGTGCATATACTTGAACTCACGGTGTGATTGGATAACATGGGTACTATCTCCAAGTTGTGGGACTTGCTACTTGAGATAGACCTCCAGAGAAAGCTGGTTCTTGCTCCTAAACTACCTGCCACAATCTACTCTAATGCAGGATAAGCTAACTATTCTAGTCTAAATTTCCAAGGGACCAGGGAGAGAGAATGCATAAAATGAAAGCCTACACTAAAGTGGTGATACACCAGAAAAGGAGGGTGTGAGAGTAGTCTCCAAATGTGTGAAATACAGAGGCAAAGTGCACACTAGAAGAGGTGATGACAGTTCACCATAATCTAGCAAAATGCATTCACATCAAGATTCCAAGCATACACAATGATAATGAATCCCTGCAAGAACATAACAAATAGACACAATATTCTTATAGAAAGATCAAAGGGGTAAGAAGAATGCAAGAAAACACAGCAGGGGGAGATACATCCACAAACTGGTATTTTATTGCTTCATGATATGCACAGTTTAATCTATTACAAGATAAGGGCCTGGATCACCATGCAAGGAGTCCACTACAAGGGCCTGCAACACACTGGCTTCACAAAGCAATTTTGGTAGAGCTTTGCTACCCAAAAACTCTCTCCTTTACAATGAGCCCAACACTCCAATTTATAGAAAAAATGAGAAGGAGAAGAGAAGGGGAAATGGAAATCCAGAAATTTATCCTTCAACCACCTATAAGAGGCATTAAATTGAGTGAAATGATTGTATATTACTTGCAAAAGCCTCCCCATACTATCCCATGTGCTGCAGCAGAGAAAGAATGATGACCATGCCTCTTAATTGCACTCCCAACTACCAAATAAAACACTGTTCTGAACCCGGGCATGTTTCCTTAAAAATATCAATCAATTTCTCATAAAATATAGAATTTCTTGATTTTTGTGCATCAGGATTGGAACCATGATTCCAACGGTACCAATTTTATGCGATTTTGTTGAGAAATGCAAAAGTTATGGCCTTCTGAGTGCGGGCAGCTATTTTGGGCCTGACAGGCGTTTTCTGTCATTTGACGGGAATGAGCATTAAGTGACTGGAGCCGAATATGTTTCCTTTCATCGAACATATCTACCCTCATTAAAAATAAGAAATCAATAAATTCCAATTTTGTGGCGTAGAGGACGTCATGCTCGTTCCAGAAAGTCCAATTTTGTGAAAATCGGAGCTCGGAGTCAAAAGTTATGGCCGTTTGAAGTTTCACGGGCCAAACGTTGATTTTTCTTCTCTGCCTTCAGCCACTTCGGCTTTTTGTGTCCCATGTGTCCCTTTGTCCCAAATGTCCCAGAGCTGCGTGGGACAAATTCTTCCGAACCGCCCGAAATGGGCTCCCATGTCCCTTTTCTGCTGGTGACACGTGGTGTGATCTAATTGGCTTTCGGCTCCTTCGGCTATCCGCGTCCCACGCATCCATTTGTCCCACTTGTCTCAGTGCTGAAGTTCCCTATTTTGGATGAACCGGCCGGTTCGTGTACTCTCGTCCCAACTGTCCTGGACTGTTTGGGACAAATTTTCCCGATTCGCCCGGTTCGGCCGGTTCGCGCCCTTTTGTCCCAACTGTCCCGGTATGAAAGTTCTCATTTCAGCTGATCCGGCTGGTTCGTGTACTTCATGTACCTTCGGCCCAACTGTTTCGGGCTACCTTAAGTCTTTTCGGTCGACTTGCATCCTCCGCGTACTAACTGCCCCGGATGTCCTAGACTGCCTGTTTCAACAGTTAGTCAATTTTTTCCATTTTTTTGCCAGTTCGGATTTCTGTGTCCCGCGCGTCCCTTTGTCCCACTCGTCCCAAATGCTACGTAGACCACCTGGCAGCCTTTCGGCCGGTTCGCGCCCTTTTGTCCCTCATGTCCCGACTGCGCGGGGACTAAGACTTAGCCATTTTTCACAATTTTTTCTGGCCCGAGCCTGTTTTTTGCAATTTTTCTTACGTTTCCTCAGAACTTTCTCTCTTCTACTTGGACAAGGGAGTTAGAAAAATATGAAGGGACCCTAGTAACATGAATTTTCACCCTGAATCAATATAATTGCTTGGGACTAAAGAATTTGATGCATGTTATCAAAATTTACCTTGGGGGTGAATTTTGGATAGCAGTTATATTATAATATCATGGTTTCATATAGTTTCAAAAAAAAAAATTCTTTACATTTAAATTTCATAATAAATAGGTCAATTATAATGTTTCATAACTATTACGTTCAAAACATGGCACATGGCACAATATAAGTGGATAATTATTTTTCATTTGCACATTACATCTAACATTGTATAGGTCGATTTTGATAAAAATAAAAAATATGTGCCTATACATTTTTACACTTTATTTCATTTTTTATTATAATATTAATTTTTTTATTGCGTTTCAATTATTTTAAGCTATAGCCATGTGTCTTCGTTTAACTTGTTGCTATATATATTATAATATTGTGGTTTCATATTATACTCATTTCTTTACATTTTAATTTCATAACAAATGTGTCAATTATAAATGTTTTCTAACTATCAGGGTTAAACTTGCCACATGGCATAGAGTAATTGGATATTTATATTTAATTAATGCACTACATCTTACATGATCTAGGAAATTTTTGATAAAAATTAAAAATAAATGTGTCTATAAATCGATATAATTTATTTCTAAATTTAATTATATTATTATTATTGTTGTTTTTTTTCAACTATTTTAAGCTATAACCAATAATGAAAGGCATTTGTTTCAATATTGTTTATTTATTTAATATCTCACACCTTTTTTCAATGAGTGGAAAATTCAAAAATCTGATTTGTGATTTCCACCACAATTTCCCCTGCTCTAATATTAAAATTTCCATATCTTGAACATTTTATATTTTCAAAATTTCTAATGAGGAATGTGTCGAAAAAAATATTAAAAACCCCAGAGAACTAGTTTTTAGGGTTTTTTGTTTTTTTGTCTTGCAAAACAATAACTTGTGAAATCATAGAACAATAAAAGCAATCCAAAGACTACACATCCAAATTGAAGAATCCCAGTAATTTTTCCTAGGGAAAAATTAGGAAGTAATTATAATCCCAATCATGGATTAAAAAAAGGGTACAATTTAGTAGAAATGAAAAAGATACTCAAACACTTGTGAAGAAAATCAAGTTGTGGAAAAATAGTGTAGATAGTTAGTTCGATACATTAGTCGGTAGTTTGAACAGTATCACCAAGCACGAAATAATATCATATGTAAATAAGGTATTTATAAATAACTTATATTAAACTAAATATTCACCTTTTTGATTGCAGGCTTGTTTAGTCGTTATGTCTTCGACAAGACCCTATCTTTTTAATGTCATTTCAGCCATGTTTTTCGCTACAAAAACGTGCTTTATGGCCCAGCTTTGGTTATCGGTTCCTTTTGATCATTTTCTCAAAATGCCTAGTGTTTTTTAGTTATTTTATTTTTAACTTGAGTCTATCCATCTTGGTCCTTATGAAAACATGATCAGTTGCCCAACTCTACTTAGCGGTTGCTTCTGATCATTTTTTCATACCACCTCATTTTTAAAGAAAAAAATGAATCTGTTATGCCCCAACAAAATAAAACTTAATCCATTTTCAGCTCTATTGTTTATTTCATTTGAATGCTTTCAATTTTATTCCATTCTATATCCCCCTCTGGATTGTTTTTCTCGATAATGATGGTCAGTGACATAATCACTAGTTTTTAAAATTGTAATGTTTAACGAGACTCAAAATATCATTTTGGTATTCGTTAAGTTTTCCTTTTTTTCATTTCAAAATGATATTAGAAAGAACCCAAGGTAAATATTTCATTGTACATTATTTATATGGTTTCTGCGTTGACTTTTTGAGAAGATATTTGAGGTTAAAAAAATGGCATCAAAGTGTTAAATAACATCAAGTTTTCAATTGTGAAATAATTTTTTGTGCAATGGAAGGTTAAATTTTTTATATATACATCTAAATTTTATGTATAATATATTAGAATCACTATGTATTTAAATTTATATATTAAATATTTCAATCACTATTTATATATGTATTTTAGTCACAACAATATAATTCCTTTAAAACTATATTATCAATAGGCCATGTATTGTTTCTGGAAGATAGTATGTTGGTGTATATATTAATTCATTAGGGTTGTTGTGGAAGGACAAAATATCATTAGTCTCTCGAGAAGGATAAAAAATAATATTATTTGGATATTAGATGTCACTATAATTTAGCAAAAACCTAAAATCTATTACATGCTTAGCGGCCGCTAGGGTATAACACAATACATTATTTGTAGCTTAGAAATTGGTACTCAATAATAGATATCACGAACTTATAAACCACCAATACAATGTCACATCATAATATTTCGAACATAGCGGTTGTTAGGATTTAACAAAATAAAGAAAATATTGCAAGTCTCGCATCCACTAGGTATTGCTACAATATATTATTTGGAGATTAGTGTTCACTAGGGTTTCACAAAATAAATAACTAACTTGTAATTCTAGCTTCTGCTAGTTATTACCACAACACATTATTTATGCCTTAGCACTCACTATGGTTTTACAAATTAAATTAAGGTAGCATGAAATTAGCGGCCTCTACGTACTAAAACAACATAATATTTAAAAGAATATTTCTAGACGATTTAACATTTTTAATGAAATTTATTTGAGCTTAGGGGAGTACACTAGCCTTTACAATGATATAATAATTTAAATTAGCCAACATTCGGAGTTAATGCATACTATTTGGGGCATAGCATTTACAATAATTTAACACATTAAATTAAGATTCAAGGAGGCTAGCATCCACTAGAATATGTGTACTCATAATGTTTACAAGTTGTTGGAGGTATGCTTTAACAAATAAAATTAACCAATTTTGAGCTACATGACATCTAGTTGCTTCCATAATACAATATTTTGAGCTTGGATGTCTCAAGAATTTAAAAAGACGAAGTCTGAAATTTTTAGCCTAACATTTGCTATCTTATATTGTAACATATTATTTGAATATATATTTTCACTAGTATTCAACTAAAAAACATGTAAGGTATTGCAAGCTTAGCGGCCGCTAGTTTATGCCTCAAAAAAATCTAAGCTTAGAGATAGGTACTCAACAATGGATATCATGAAGTTATATGTCATTAAGACACTTCCGCAACATACTATTTTGAGTTTAGCAGCCCCTAGGATTTTAAAAAATTAAGAAAGATATTGGAAGTCAAGCTTCTGCTAGGTATTGCAGAAACATATTATTTGTACCTTAGTGGTTGTTAGGATTTAACAAATTAAATAAAAGTAGTATGACATTAGTAGGCATCTATGTACTATAATAGCATAATATTGAAAAAATCATTCTACATGATTTAACATTTGAAATGAAATTTATTTGAGCTTAGCGAACACTATTATTTCCAATGATCTGTAATAATTTAGGCTTAGTGTTCATTATGATTTAACACATAATATTTGATACATATAAGTCACAAGAATTTAACACATTAAATTAACATTCCAGGAGGCTAATGTCTGCTAGAATATGCTCACTCGTAATGTTTACAACTTTTTGGTGGTATGCTTTAACAAGTAAAATTAAGAAATTTTGAGCTATATGGCATTGAGTTACTTCCAGAATATAATATTCTGAGTTTGGATGTTTCAACCATTTAAAAAGTTGAAGTATGAAATTTGTATCTTGGTGTCTGTTATCTTATGTTGCAACATATTATTTGAAGATATGTTGTCACTAGGATTACACTAAAAATATTGGATGTCTTGAGCATTTAACACTATGAAGTATGAAATTTTTTATATTGACATCTGTTATCTTATGTCGCAACATATTATTTGAATATAGCTTGTCACTAGGATTAAACTAAAAACCTGTGAGATATTGAAAGCTTAGCAGCCACTAGGTTATGCCTCAAAATTTATTTCTGAGCTTCAAGATATGTACTGGACAAAAAATATAATGAAGTTATATGATGCTAACACATTTCCAAAACACATTATTCAGAACATAGCCAATGCTAGGATTTAAAAAATAAAGAAAAATATTGCGATTCAAACGTCCACTAGGTATTGGCACAACCTATTATTTGTACCATAGTGGTCGCTAGGATTTAAAAAAATAAATTAAGGTAGTATGAAGTTAGCTTCCTTTTTTTACCAAAACAAAATAATATTTAAAAGAATATTTCTAAAGGATTTACCATTTTAAGTAAATTTGATTTGAGCTTAGCGATCGATACCCTTTTCAACAATGTACTAATTTTGGCGTAGAGTTTGCTATGATTTAACACATAATATTTGGGGAATGGAGGTCACAACAATTTAACACATTAAATTAAGATTCTAGGAGGTTAGCATTTTCTAGAATCTATGTACTCATAATGTTTGTAACTTTTTAGTGGTATGCTTTAAAAAATCAAATTAACAAATTTTGAGCTACGTGGCATGTAGTTGCTTCCACAATAGAATATTTTTATTTTGGATGTCTCAAGTATTTAACAAGATGAAGTATGAAATTTTTAGCTTGGCATTCGCTATCTTATGTTGCAGCATATTATTTGAATATATGTTGTCACTTGGATTCAACGAAAACCATCTCACACATTGCAAGCTTAGCGAACACTCGGTTATGCCTCAAAATTGTTTTCTAAGTTTAGAGATTGGTACTTAACAAAAAATATCATGAACCATTAAGATAGTGCTGCAACATTTTATTTCGAACATAGCAATCACTAGGATTTAACAAAATAAAGAAATATATAATGAGTCTAGCATTTGCTAGGTATTGTTGCAACATTATTTTTGTGCGTTAGCGGTCTCCAGGACTAAAAAATGAAATTAAGGTAGTATGAAATTAGTGGCCTTTACGTACTGCAACAAAATACTATTTAAAAAATTTTTCTATAGGATTTAAAATTTTAAATGAAACTAATTTGAGCTTAGTGGCCACTACCCTTTACATCGATGTAATAATTTAAGCTTTTCGTTTGTTAGGATTTAACACATAATATTTGGGGTATAGTTGTTGCAAGAATTCAACATAGTAAATTAAGATTCCATGAGGCTAGCATCTGCTAGAATATGTAAACTCTTAATTTTTGTAATTTTTTGGAGGTATGCTTTCAAAAATAAAATTAAAAAATTTTGAGCTACATGTTTTTCACTGAGTATTCACTATCTTATGTTGCACGATATTATTTCAAGATATCTTGTTGCAAGGATTCAACTTAAAATAACTATAATATTATTTCAAGATATATTGTTACTGGTAGGATATGTATCAAAAATACTTTTTGAGCTTAGCATACAGTTCTTAGTAATGAATATTATTAGGTGATACACCTTTAAGACATTACCGCATGGTAATATTTTGAACATAATGGCCACTATGATTTAATAAAATATACTAATATATTTCAAAATTAAAGTCCACTAGGTATTTTTGTGAAATGTTATTTGGATCTTAACGGTCACTAGGATATCACACATTTAGTTAAGGTAGTATGAAATTAGTGGCCTTTGATTACTTCCTCAATGTAATAAGTTACGCTTAAGATTCATTAGGATTTAATGTATAGTTTGGATAATAGCAGTCAAAAGGATTAAACACATTACATTAAGATTCTAGCAGGCTGGAATTTTGAGCTACATAGGATCTAGGTGCTTCCATAATAGAATATTTCATTCTTAGAGGTCTCAAACATTTAACAATACAAACAGTGAAATTTTAAGATTCACATTTGTAATCCTATTTTACAACATATTATTTGAAGATATGATGTCGCTAGGATACTATGAAATCTTAGGTTATTAAGACTCTATCACATCATAATAGTTGGAACATAGTAGCCATCAAGATCTAACAAAATAGAGAAAGATATTTTTAGTATACCATACACTAGGCATTTCTGCAACATATTAGTTTTAGTGTATTCAACTACAAACAATTTAGAGATTAGCGTATCAAAACTAAAAATGCATGTTTAAATATGTATAGCATTTGAAATATATACAAGATCATTATATCAATTAAAAATATTCATCTATTAACATATCACACATATCCAGTGCTTTCCATTCTATATCACATACTAAAATATATGATTCACTATTGTTCTTCATTAACTACGGGGTGATGTTTATCCAAGACTATAAACATGGTCACTTCCTGGGTTTTTTTGCTCTTGTTTAGGACATGTTTTATCATCTTGCTTCTATATAGCACAACAGACTTTTAACGAAAATACTTTTGACCACCACATAATTTTTTGACAATTTCCTTTAGAGTCTCTATTTTTTCTTTTTCTTCTTTTGTTTTTGAAACAATCTCAATGACATGAAAAGTTTCTCATTCATTTTCCTTAGTTATTCTCCTTTCAAAATTAGCCATGAATTGCTAAAGGGATGTCACAAAATATTCATTAGAAACCTATGCATGGTTTCCTTTAAATATTTCCATGACTGAAGCTTCTATGAAAATATGATTTCCTCTAGAAATAATGTCATCAAACTCTAAAGAAATTTTTCTTACATGTTTATTCCACTCTGTTAGTCTTTTCTTTGTATAATTAGCATATGTCTAGCATATATAAATATCGTTCATGGTCATAATTGTAGGATCTTTACAAATTACTTTTTGAATGACGTACCCCATATGTGTTAATGTTTTTTACAACAATCCCATTCCTATAATGATTTTTTTCATTTTTTTACATGAATGGTTGGGTCTACTCATTTGCATGGAAGTAATTATTTATTATATTGTACAAGCCATGAAATTCCTCTTCTACATAAAAAACTATACAAGGAGGAATTGTGACCTTTAATTGAGTTTCAAGCTTTTTATTTCTATCATTTACTCCCTCACTACTTCTTTGGCTACTTCTATCCTATCCCTTATCAAGGATTATAGATCTTCCTCATATTACACTACTTGGGATCCTTTGGATTTCCTTTTCTTTATTATAGTGAAGAGTTATTCTAAAGTTTCGTGCCAAAAAATAGCTTACTGTGTTGACATATTATTTTTGGTTACCCTTTTCATTGTTCCCTTCCTTCTATTGAATTAAATGTTCACTAAGGGATCATATTATACCTCCTATTTTGGATTTTCTTTGTAGGTAATTATAAATTTCTCTACCCAAATTGTTTCTCGGTTGTTGTGAAGTTCATGGAGAATATTGAGAGAGTTACCCTGGGCCTTCGGTGGATAGAATTTTAGTTAGCATAGTCTCCCCTTCTTTTCTTGATGATGGTACCCCATATGCGACCAAATTTGGTGCTTTATTTAGTTCAGACAACCCATCTTGAAACTTAGATCAAGATTCGTTTCGTGGAGATAAGGGAGCACAGGGTTGTTTTCAATGTTCTAAATAAAAAAAAATCTTCCTCTTCGTAGCATCCTTTTTAATAATTGCTCTCAAAGGTAGAAACACCCCTGTCTCCTTCATATTCTATGACACAAGGTTATCTTGTGTTTTGGTAATCCATACATAGTCAATATCATCTTGGACATGAGCATACGATATATTTAACTATCCTTTAAACAAATTAAGGTATTAGGAAACCCTTTTTCTATAGTAATATTACCTTATACGGTGTTCAGATATATGAAATGAATTTCTATTGGCTGAGGTAACCTTAAAATTTTTCAACCTATTAAATTTTTTGTGTATCACATAGTCTAGGAAGGAGGGATGTGTTTTAAGTTTCTTCTCCTTAAACTTTAAAGAAATAATGTTGCAAATCTGATATACAACCTCATGTTTTGTCAATTTTTTTGGAACATAATATAAAAACTGAAATGTAGGTGTAAGAATCCCCTCTATCATGATAACTGTATATTCTTAATAGAAGTATATGATACCCATTATCCTTATGGAAGTGAGAATGACAACATATATTCTTGATGTCACTATTTCATGTAATTGTTGGTAGAGAGAACGATACAAGTAAGTGCATATATCTTTAATATGCAATCTAAAGTGACGGGAATACAAGTATGAATATTTCTCATTTACCTTAAAAATGCTAGGAGGATACCAAATTTGACAAAAATCTATATAGTCAAGAACACCAAAGACAACATTGAGAAGATACGAAGGCATGCAAAATGATTTCCCTTTATCAACAAAATTATTTCTTTGTCTCACTATATTGAGACAGATCACCAAAACTAAGGAGGGATTATTTCCATCAAAAATAATAAACAGAAGTCACGGGATCAAAGAAACATCCACCTTAGCTATTGATAAATTTCTAGATAGCATATTCTTGAGTGTCATGCCAATACAAACTCCTAGTCTAAACCTTTTAATAATTATATTGGAAAGATTAGAATCATCCATATAATCTAATGGGTCAAATTCCCGACTCTGCAAAACATCTCTTACCCTCCTTTGGTCATTCTAGGACTCCATTGTGTTTGATTTGTGCAGTCATTTTGGCTCTGGAAGTTTATAATAAATTTTTTATGCATTCCCAAAAAAAATCTATTGTCGTTTTCCCTAGTTTAAAAAATAATAACAAATCCTTGAAATTTGCATGAATTACATAGGAAGCAATAGCTTTTATAAATTGAAGGACCTCTAGTTTATAAACAATTAATTGAAGATTAATTCTTTTAATTGACCTTATGTTGCAAAACCATAGCACTTGCTCTTATGATATAACCATTATTTCCAAGGAAACAATATCAACACTTCATTTTGAACTGCTGAATAGAGAACAAAGTATTTTTAAATTCATCATGTAAGGAAACTAGAGTAAACACGGTAGCTCTTATTACTCGGTTATCATCATTAGAACATAAATAAGTTTCTACCATCGAGATTTCCTACTCTCTCGCCATGTTGAAAAATTAATGAGACATGAATGCTCTCTAGTTGGCATATATATTAATTAATTAGGGTTGTTGCAGAAGGCCACAATATCATTAGTCTCTCCAGAAGGTAAAAAACTAATATTATTTGGATATTAGATGTCACTATAATTTAAAAAAAAAACTAAAATATATTACATGCTTAGCGGCCACTAGGGTATAACACAATACCACATTTGTAGCTTAGAAATTGGTACTCAATAATAGATATCACAAATGTATACACTACAAATACACTACCACATCGTAATATTTAGAACATAGAAGTTGTTAGGATTTAACAAAATAAAGAAAATATTGCAAGTCTCACATCTGCTAGGTACTACTGCAATATATTATTTAGAGATTAGTGTTCACTAGGGTTTCACAAAATAAATAAATATATTGTAATTCTAGCTTCCTCTAGCTATTACCACAACATATTAATTATGCCTTAGCACTCGCTATGGTTTCACAAATTAAATTAAGGTAGCATGAAATTAGCGGCCTCTACGTACTGAAACAACATAATATTTAAAATAATATTTCTAGAGGATTTAACATTTTAAATGAAATTTATTTGAGCTTAGTGGAGCATGCTAGCCTTTAGAATGATGTAATATTTTAAGTTAGCCATCATTCGGATGTAACACATACTATTAGGGGCATAGCATTCACAATAATTTAACACATTAAATTAAGATTCAAGGAGGCTAGCATTAGCTAGAATATGTGTACTCATAATGTTTACAATTCATTGGAGGTATGCTTTAAAAAATCAAATTAACAAATTTTGAGCTACATGGCATCTAGTTGCTTCCATAATACAATATTTTGAGCTTGGATGTCTCAAGCATTTAACAAGACAAAGTATGAAATTTTTATCCTAACATTTGCTATCTTATGTTGTAACATATTATTTGAATATATATTGTCACTAATATTCAACTGAAAAACATGTAAGGTATTGCAAGCTTAGCAGCCGCTAGTTTACGCCTCAAAAAAAATATAAGCTTAGAGATAGGTACCCAACAATGGATATCAGGAAGTTCTATGTCATTAAGACACTTCTGCAACATACTATTTCTAGTTTAGTAGACACTAGGAATTTAAAAAATTAAGAAATATATTGGAATTTGACCTTCTACTAGGTATTGTGGAAACATATTATTTATACCTTAGCGGTCGCTAGGATTTCAGAAATTAAAAGAAAGTAGTATGAAATTAGTGCGCATCTGTGTACTGTAATATCATAATATTGAAAAAATTGTTCTACAAGATTTAACATTTGAAATGAAATTTATTTGAGCTTAACGACCACTATTCTTTACAATGTTGTAATAATTTATGCTTAGCATTCATTAGGATTTAACACATAATATTTGAGACATATAAGTAACAAGAATTTAACACATTAAATTAACATTCCCGGAGGCTAATGTACGCTAGAATATGCGTACTTGTAATGATTGTAACTTTTCGATGGTATGCTTTAACAAATAAAATTAACAAAATTTGAGCTATATGGCAATGAGTTACTTCCAGAATAGAATACTCTAAGCTTGGATGTTTGAAGCATTTAAAAATTTGAAATATGAAATTTTATCTTGGTGTCTGTGATCTTATGTTGCAACATATAATTTTTGTCAGTTATGTTTTCGCCAGGATTCAAGCTACTAAGTATACTTTATTTTTTGTTGAAATGACATACGGATCTGGTTGTGCACAACAATTACTTAATTCTGAGAAATAGCGATAGGTACTCAACAAATCATGATCATGAAGCTTAGCATGCCGTTAAGACTATATACCACATACCTCTTATTCATTGTAAACACTATCGGTTACCACGCTTTGAGGTGTTAATGTTTTTCATATGTTTTAATGCAAAAAAACACATTCTGGGATTTCCACAGCATATTATTATGCCACGTGTCTTTGTTTTCACTGGTAGCTATTTCATAAATTATAATGAAGGTCAGTAATTTTATTACTAGTTTCAAAAAAAATGCAAAATCATAATCTTTATATATAAATTTACGTCGATTGACCATGTTTCAAATGATAATGTTTTCTAATTATTAGGTTCAAAACATTCGCTAGCGTGGTATAGAGTAATTGGATAATTATTTTTACATTAGCACACGTTTGGATCTAACATTACCTAGGTCAATATTTGATAAATAGTAAATTACATAGAATTTGCCCATACATTCATACACTGTATTTCTTCTAAGAGGTTAGTATCCGCTATTATATGTTTACTCATTATGTTTTAACTAGTTCTTAAGCGTTATAGCCAATAATAAAAGGCGTTTTCAATATTGTTTATTTTTTCGAGCTATCCCGGCATCCTTTAATGAGTGGTAAAGAATAGAATATTTCTGATATTGCGAATGTCCCCTGCATTTAACAATATGAATTATGAAATTTTTTATATTAACATCCACTATCTTATGTTGCAACAAATTATACGAATATATGTTGTCACTAGAATTTAACTAATTAAACCTGTAAGATATCTCAGGAGGCTAGCGTCCACTAGAATATGCATCCAAATTTGTCCACTAAGATTCTAGATATGTTTTTAACAAAATATAGCATCCACTATCCTATGTTGCTAACACACTAAAAAAGCACATTATTTAGAAGCATATGTTGATCGCTAGGATTCAACTAAAATACAAGTAGGATATTACGAGCTTCCAAGGTAGCTGGTAGGTATATGCCTCAAAATATTATTTGTACCTAAGCTTAGTCATTTGGATTCTCAAAAATTAAATTTAGGTATATCATAAAGTGATACGTGGCACTTTATTTACACTGCCACATCAGAATATTTAAAAGAATCATAATGTACCACTAGGATTTAACAATTTTATAGTAAGATTGATTTCAAAATTAGAGATCCACTATCCTATTGACACAATGTACTAATTAGTTGGCATCTTAACAGTTCACTAGGATTTCACACATAATAATTAAGGTAGTATGAAATAAGTGGCCTCAACGTACAACCTAACACATTAAATTAATATTACAAGAGCTTAACATTCGTTAGGATTTATGTACGCATAATGTTGGCAGCATAATTTGGTCGAAAGGATTAAAAACATTACATTAAAATTCTAGGAGGCTAGAATTTGTGAGCTACACGGAATCTAGGTGCTTCCATAATAGAATATTTTGATCTTAGATGTCTCAAACATTAAACAAGACAAAGTAGTGAAATTGTAAGCTTGGCATCCGCTATCTTTTGTTACAACATATTATTTGAAGATATGTTGTTACTTGGATTCAACTAAAACCCTCTTAGACATTATAAGCTTAGTGAACACTAGGTTATGCTTCAAAATCATTTTCTAAGTTTAGAGATCGGTACTCAACAAAAAATATCATGAAGTTACACATAATTAAGATAGTGCTACATCATTTTATTTGGAACATAGCAATCACTAAGATTTAACAAAATAAAGAAATATATTGTGAGTCTAGCGTTTGCTAGGTATTGTTGCAACATTTTTTTTATGCCTTAGCGGTCACCAGGATTCCTAAATTAAATTAAGGTAGTATGAAATTAGCGGGCTTTACGTACTACACCAAAATAATATTTAAAAGAATATTTCTACAAGATTTAAAATTTTAAATGAAATTGATTTGAGCTTATTTTCCACTACCCTTTACATCGATGTAATAATTTAATCTTATCGTTTGTTAGGATTTAACACATAATATTTTGGGTATAGTTGTCGCAAGAATTCGACATAGTAAATTAAGATTCCAGGAGGCTAGCATCTGCTAGAATATACGAAATCTTAATTTTTGCGATTTTTCGGTGGTATGCTTTACAAAATAAAATTAACAAATTTTGAGCTTTATGTATTTCTCATTAGATTCACTATGTTATGTTGTATCATATTATTTGAAGATATGTTATTGTAAGGATTCGACTTAAAATAACTATGATATTGCAAAGTTAGCTACATCATTCTGAGCTTAGCATACGGTTCTTAGTAACAAATATTATTAGGTGATACACCTTTAAGACACTACCGCTTTGTAATATTTTGAACATAATGGCCACTAGGATTTAACAAAATATACTAATATATTTCAAAATTAGAGTCCACTAGGTATATTTACGAAATGTTATTTGGATCTTAATGGTTGCTAGGATTTCACACATTTAGTTAATGTTGTATGAAATTAGTGGCCTCTGATTACTTCCTCAATGTAATAAGTTATGCTTAAGATTTGTTAGGATTTAATGTATAGTTTGGATAATAGCAGTCAAAAGGATTAAACACATTACATTAAGATTCTAGGAGTCTTGAATTTCGAGCTACAAAGGATCTAGGTGCTTCCATAATAGAATATTTCATTCAAATATGTCTTAAACATTTGACAATACAAACAGTGAAATTTTAAACTTAGCATTTGTAATCTTATTTTACAACATATTATTTGAGGATATGATGTTGCTAGGATACTATGAAACTTAGGTTATTAAGACTCTGTGACATTAGAATAGTTGGAACATAGCGGCCGTCAGGATTTAACAAAATAGAGAAAGATATTTTTAGTATACCATACACTAGGTATTTTCGTAACATATTATTTGTAGTGTATTCAACTACAAACAATTTAGAGCTTAGCGTATCAAAACAAAAATGCATGTCTAAATAAGTATAACATTTGGAATATATAAAATATCATTGTATCAATTAAAAATATTGATGTATTAACATGTCATACACATACAATTCTTTCTAACCTATCTCACATAGTACAATATTTTATTCACTATGGTTCTTCATTAACTACGGGGTGATCTTGATCTGAGACTATAGACATGGTTACTTCCTCAGTTTTTTGCTCTTATTCAAGAGTTGTTTTATCATCTTTTGGTCACTCCTACTCAAATTATTTTTTGCGAATATGATAATCTCTTCTTATATTTAACATTTCTACAATCATTCTTCTATATAGCACAACAAACTTGTCTAGAAAATACTTCTGACTACCACATGATTTTTTGACAATTTCCCTCAGAGTCTCTATTTTTTGTTTTTTTCTTTGGTTTTTGAAACAATATCAATGACATGCAACGTTTCTCTTTCATTTTCCTTAGTTATTATCCTTTCAAAATTAGCCATGAATTTATGAAGGGATGTCACAAAATATTCATTACAAACCTATGCATGGTTTCCTTTAAATATTTGTATGATCGAAGCTTCTATGAAAATATGATTTCCTCTTGAAATAATGTCATCAAACTCTAAATAAATTTTTATTACATGTTTATTCCACTCCGTTTGTCTTTTCTTTGTATAATTAGCATATGTCTAGCATATATAAATATCATCCATGGTCATAATTGTAGAGTCTTTACAAATTACTTTTTTAATGACCTACCCTGTATGTGTTAATGTTTTCTACAACGATCCCATTCCTGTAATGATTTTTTCATTTTTTTACAAGAATGGTTGTGCCTGATCCTTTGCATGGAAGTCATTATTTATATTATTGTTAAAGCCATGAAATGCCTCTTCTACATAAAAAACTATACAAGGAGGAATTGTGGCCTTTAATAGAGTTTCAAGCTCTTTATTTATATCATGTACTCCCTCACTACTTCTAAGGCTACTTCTATCATATCCCTTATCAAGGATTCTTGATCTTCCTCATATTACACTACTTAGGATCCTTTGGATTTTATTTTCTTTATTATAGTGAAGAGTTCTTCTGAAGTTTCGTGCCAAAAAATAGTGTATTGTGTTGACATATTCTTTTTGGTTACCCTTTTCATTATTCCGTTGCTATATTGAATTCAATGTTCACTAAGGGATCATATTATACCTCCTATTTTGTATGTCCTTTGTATGTAATCATAAATTTCTCTACGTAATTGTTTCTCGGTTGTTGTGAAGTTCATGGAGAATATTGAGAGAGTTACACTAGGGCTTTGGTGGATAGAATTTTAGTTAGCATAGTCTCCTCTTCTTTACTTGATGATGCTACCCATATGTGACCAAATTTGGAGCTTTATTTAGTTTAGACAACCAATCTTGAAACTTAGATTGAGATTCGTTTCATGGAGATAACGAAGCATAGGGTTGTTTTGAATTTTCTAAAGACAAATCTTTCTTCCTCTTCGTAGCATACTTTTTAATAATTTCTCTTAGAGGTAGAAACACCCTTGTCTCCTTCATATTCTGCTACACAAGGTTATCTTGTGTTTTGGTAATCCATACATAGTCATTATCATCATGGACATGAGCATACGATATATTTAACTATCCTCTAAACAAATTAAGGTATTAGGAAACCCTTTTTCTATAGTCATATTGCCTTATACGGTGTTCAGAGAGATGAAATTAATTTCTATTGGCTGAGGTAACCTTAAAAATTTTTGATCTATTAATTTTTTTGTGTATCATATAGACTAGGAAGGAGGGATGTGTTTGAAGTTTCTTCTCCTTACACTTTAAGGCAATAATGTTGCAAATATGATATACAACCTCATGTTTTGTCAATTTTTATGGAACATAATATAGAATTTGAAATGGAGGTGTAAGGATCCCATCTATCATGATAATTGTATATTCTTAATAGAAGTATATGATACCCATTATCCTTATGGAAGTGAGGATGACAACATATATTCTTGATGTCACTATTCCATGTAATTGTTGGTAGAGATCAGGATACAAGTAAGTGCATATATCTTGAATATGCAATCTGAATTTATGGGCATATAATTATGAATATTTCTCATTTACCTTAAAAGTGCTAGAAGGATACGAGATTTGAAAGAAATCTATGCATTCAATAACTCCAAAGAAAACATTGAGAAGATATGAAGCCATGTAAAATGATTTACATTTTTCAACAAAATTATTTCTTTGTCTCACTATATTGAGACAAATCCCCACAGCTAAGGAGGGATTATTTCTATTGAAAATAATAAAAGGAAGTAACGGGATCGAAGAAACATCCACCTTAGATATTGATAAATTTCTAGATAACATATTCTTGAGTGTCATGCCAATACAAACTCCTGGTCTAATCCTTTTAATAAGGATATTGGAAAGATTAGAATATTTCAAATTATCTAATGATTCAAATTCGTAACTCTACAAAACATCTCTTACCCTCCTTTTGTCATTCTAAGACTCCATTGTGTTTGAGTCGTACAACCATTTTGGCTCTAGAAGTATATAATAACTTAATTATGCATTCCCCAAAAAAAACCTATTTTCTTTTTCCTTGGTTTAGAAAATACTAACAAATTCTTGAACTTTGCATGAAGTACATAGGAAGTAATCACTTTTGTAACTGTAAGGAGCTCTAGTTTATAAACAATTAAATGAAGATTAACTATTTTAATTTCCCTTATGTCATGAAACCATAGCACTTACTCTTCTGATATACCCATTATGTCTAATGAATCAACATCATCACTTCATTTTGAACTGCTGAATAGAGAAAAAAGTAATTTTTAAGTTTGTCATGTAATGAAACTAGAGTAAACATGGTATCTCTTATTATTCTGTTATCATCATTGGAATATAAATAAGTTTTGATCATCAAGATTTTCTACTCTCTCGCCATGTTGAAAAATTAATGGGACATGAATGTTGCATTCATCATCAATAGATGACATAATTTATTTTAAGTAAACATACGTATGTCCCTTACTATGAATATTAGGTAAGTTTAAAAAATAAATTTCACATATAATATACAGATTTTGATCCCAGCAGTCGCTAGGGTCAGTAATTACTAAATAATTATAGTTTATTGGTTGCTAGGGATTATTCATAGAATTTTTATTAATGGAATGAGAAAAGCGTACATGTACATGCACCATCGAGGGGTCAAGGTATAAGTAGTTTCAACCATGAGTTCACTAGGTTTCACTCCTTTAAAACATATTAATGTAATGATCTAAGTCTGTCAATATAAGCACACTTGAGGCTTCAAGAACTATTTAGTTCGGATCATAGCTATTTCTAAGTTTAGAAACTATGTAAAATAATTCATGACAATTAAATCGCAACATATTTTTGAAGGATTATCCAGTGTCTGAAAACCATCCACATTATGTAGATAGCATGAAAAGAAAGTTTGAAAACATATATGTTAGAAAGAGAGAGGATTTAAGACGACGTATCAATGGATAGTTTTAAACATTACTTGTTGGTAGCTAACACCAATTGACTGGACTAATATAAAATATCTTAAGATTTATTTTTTCAAATTTTGAAAAGAGTGTGTGAGAAAAAAAGCACAATAATGGGTCCATCAGTTGCCAAGCATAATTTGTTAACAAAAAAAATTAGTTGTCCCATAACACTTTTTTCAAAGAATAATGTAGGCCTCCTAAATACCTAATGAGTTCTATTTGAAATTGTGCATTGTACTATGTTGTAATTCAGATCCATTCATATCAAAGAAAACTCTTCATAGACATGAATATCTATTACTAATTGAAATGAATGACATAAAGACCGCTAGGATTTTTTGGATGTTAATTTAAAAATAGAGATACATTAGAGATTCATTGTCTAGCCTAACATCCTCAAGGTTTCCGACATTACCTCTTGTGGTTTTAACCACTATCTCTACACTTTTGTAATGAAGAAAAAACCTAGGGAATGCTACAATTTCGTAATTTCAAAATATATATTAAATAACCAAATCATGGTCTAGATTAACAACCGCTATGATACTTTCATTACCTCTTTTTGTAGCAATCATTGGTTGTATAGATTTAGAATGATTATAAATATCAATGACTATAATTGTATCAAATTAGTTGCACATTACCTAGTGGAGCCAATTGTTGCACTAATTCCCATAAAGAGGGATCAAGAATTTATCTTTGCATCAAATAAAATTCATAGTAACTACTAAAATCGATTAATAGTCTGGTTTAATGGTTATTGGGATACTATCATTACCATTTTCCATTGTAATCACTATTTATTAGACTTTAGATTGCTAAGTTTAGAAATTATGAAAAAATGTTCTAGAAAATTCACGCGCAACATATTTCATAAGGATTATCAGTTGTTTTACAACTATCCACATTTCCTTGATATAAATTTGATCTACGTCTGTCAATATAAACAATCTTGAGGCTTCAAGAATTATGTATTTTAGATCCTAGGGATGGCTACATTTAGCCATAAAAAAAATTTAGATATTGGTTGTATCTATGTATTATCCATCGGACAACTATTATTATAATGAGAAAAATTTATCCAATCTTTGAATTGCTAGGATGTCAATATTTACATTGTGCTGATCTTGGTGGTCACTATGTTCAACCACAATAAATTATTTAGAGATTCATTATATCTAGGATTATTTCAAATCTCAACTATTATTGTGATGAGAAATGGAATGCTAATCCTTTCACTAATGAGGGGTAGACACACAAGTATTTATAATCTTAAAGATCGCTAGGGTTAGCCGAAACATTTTTTTAGAGCTTAACAGTTTATAAGAATCATTAAAAAGTAAATATGTACTTCTTATCATGGTTACTATGATCATTCACAATGATAAACCTATAGCTTAATGGTCACTATGTATCAGTAATAGGAAAACTAATAAAGAATTAACAAAAAATAAGATAAATATTAACTATCAATAACATCCACCTCGATAAAATATTTAGATATTAGTGTTAGATAAACACCATTCAATGGAAATCTATCATTGACTTAATAAATTTTTTGTAATACATGTATTTGTAAGGGATCAACATTTCCTTATGTCTAATTAGTTCATTGCATGATCATGAATACGTATGATTCAAAGGAATCATTCATATAATTGCTATTAATTGAATAATGGAAGCACTGCTATACAAACACCACTGAGCAGTCAAGATATATGTTTTTTAACCATAGTGTTCACTATGTGTCACTTCAATAAAAGTATTAATGTAATGAGAAAAAATTTTTAATACAAGAACTCTTGAGGCTTCAAGTCTTACGTATTTCAGATCATAGCAGTCACTAATTTTATTAAAAAATATATTTAGAGATTGGTTGTATCTAGGATTTTATTCAAAGCATAACTATTATTATAATGATAAAAATTTCTACATTCTTTGATTTGGTGGGGGGTCAAGATATACGAAGTTTTGATCTTAGGGGTCACTAAGTTTAGCCACAATAAACTATTAAAACCTTCTCTGTATTAAGTGTTATTTCAAAGAACAATAGTTATTGTAATGACCAAAATAACGCCAATCTGGTCACTATTGAGGGGTACAAACATAAGCATTTCTTATCCTAGCAGTCGCTAGGATCATCCGGAACAATTTTTTTTGAGATTAACGGTGTAAAAGAATCATTAAAAAATAAAAGCTTTCTTCTTATCCTTTTTGTTACTACGATCAATCATCATTAACAAGAAAAGTACTAATGCATTAACAAGAAAATATATACATCTTAGTGGTCAATAACATATTTTTGGATAAAATATTTGTAACTTAGTGTTAGCACAACACCATTCAATGGACATCTTTTTAATTACTTATAATTATCTAATATCCTAGGTCATTAAATATCATAATGAGTAGTCAACACATACAAAATTATATTCCTAGAAGTCTCTAAGGTCAGCCACAACAAAATATTTACAAGTTTAATAGTCACTATGATAAGCATTGATAAAATATTTTAAACCTAGTGTTCGCCAAACATCATTCACTGGACATCTATTATTTAACTAAGAAAATATTTTCATTACATGTTTTCTCCAGGGTTCAAGAATTTCTTAGCTCTCATTAGTTTGTTACATTAATTTGTTTGAGCCAAGAGTTACATTAGATACCCTCGTGAGGGATCAAGCCTTAACTATTTCTCATAATATTTACTATAAGTTATTGAAAGGAAAATAAAAAAATCGACATTTTAACTATTAATGAAATATCAAAAGACATGTTGATCTATAATTAGTTCGTAAATGAAGTCTTAAAGGCCATGGTATAATTATAATAAATATAATGAACACAATTTTTATATTGTTAGTATAAAAATACAGACTCTAAAACCTATGTATAACCTCCCTTGTTATTAAACCTTATAATTTTTCATGATATCACATCTCCCTATTTCCATATGCATATTGACACATTAAGAAAGAAAAGCCTTGACATCTTATAATTTTTAATGTTAATATATTATTAGATAATTTAATAAAATAAGCGGAGCCTATAATTTTAATCATTAAATGTTGTATATGTCTTTGCACAACTGCCAATTAAGTGAAACATTATTCAAAATCTTGTTTAGACTAACTTCTCAAATAGTCGGTTTTACAATTCCCGATTCACTATTTTTCAAAGAGGAACCAACATGGATAGAACTATTTAAATTCTTTCTTTAGAAATCACATATATGTTTAAGAAAAAATTTATGTCCAACAATTTCCTTATGTAATCAAACTATTACTATAAACAAGAAAAAAATTATTTTTGTTAGTATTCCTATTTCATCTAATGGAAGTTACTATTTTTATTTCATTGCTACAATTTAATGTAAAATTAAATGTCTATAAAAGCCAGCTACTAACAATCTAGAAGCCCTAAAGGATTAACAACCCTAACTGAACCAAATCTATTTTCTTCGGCCTTTTTAGCAACAATTATTTTGTTCACTTCCAGTAATCATTGTTTTCCATCTCAAGTATTTTATGAATTATTTCTCAATCCTCTTGTGAAAAAATAACCCATAACATGTTTTACATTATTCATAAGCGAGATACAGACATATTTAGAAAATCATTTAGGTATAAGAAAAAATATTGAAAAAACGATGTAAAACCCTATCTATTTATTAGTTTTTGTTAAAAAGTGATAGAGAATAGACAAATTTGACTAATGGAAGTAGAAAAAATAGGGTTTTGTTGAAAATACTACCAAATATTCTACATTCAAATAATTTAAAAAAATTTGAAGGAGCAAAGGTGAGAAAGCAAATCAATGTTTGACACCTTCACGAAAATAAACCGTGCTTAGAATTTTGGCAATCAAACCATGGTCAAATTTTCAAATGAATAATTATGCTTAAGGAGTTTGTCCCTTGGGCCAATTTTCTGGGTGAAAGCCTCCAAATTTAAGTTTCCTGGAAATATAATTAATAAATGATATTTTACAAGGTTATAGGTACTTACTAAGGCCCATATTAGTTTGGATGAAATATTAAATTCTAGGGTTCTGCGGTTGTGTAAGTTCATCATAGTGGTGATTTCATTATGTATGGTCATGGAGGGAGGAGGTTTTGGAATATTTTATAAGATGCATGTCATATGGTAGCAGAGAGAGGAGGATGGTATAAGATATGCATGGGCATAGTGTGTGTTGGCCCATTTATACAGGGACTTGTATTTTTTTACACAAGATGGGCATTCTGGTTGTATAGGGGCTACTATACTGCATATGAGAATATAGTCATACTAATACAACTTGAAGGGACACAAGGAGAGTGGGCTCGGCCTGAGATATTTTCTTGACGTTGGGTTGATATCTATAGTAGGAAGGTAGACACAGATAGTTTCAGATCCCTGAAAGATAGGATGGGGATGGAGTAAGTTATATGGAGTACATATCATGATTATAGGGGATGGCCAAAGGATGCTATAGAGTTATATAGAGTTTCTCATGTTGCTAGAGATCACACTTTCAAGGTGTGGTAGAGGTTTTTAAGGTAAAGAGAGTATCACGACATTTTTGTATGGTGTAGGATGTGCCCGCAAAGCCATACATATGGCTGAGATATATCAGGGCCCATATGAAGGTAGGTGTGAGGACATGGCTCATGGCAGAGAATCTGAAACTATCAGGGCTAGATGAGACAGATATAGTGATATCAACTATGGATATAGATGACGCGAGGTGCACTAAGGAGTATTGAGCGTTGTGGGAAACACATCGGTCAATATTATTATATGCAATATTTTTAGGTGCTATGGAGTTTCCATAAGGAGTGGATGAGGGAGGTGTCCTTGACCCTGCAGTGCCAGATGTAGTAGAATGTAAGTATGTGTGTATTCCTATAGTGTGACTAATGAGTAATCTATGTTATTTTTTACATGTTTGACTAACATGGGGTTGTATGTTGTGTATGTAAGAGATGGCTATTACTCATTTATAGTAGACACATAACTCCACACATTGACATGAAATGTTCCACCTGATGTGCTATGTGGAGGGATATTAGAACATGTGGAAGATATTGTAGCCAAGCATGCCCATCTATTTGAGCTAGTGACCATAGTAGTCATGACATGTAAAGTGCCTCTTGGTGAGAGGAATGAGGCATGTGAGGAGACTCAACATGCCCAAGAATAAGTTGGTTTTGGTCCCTTAAATGAGAATATTTTACATGATATGTCAATTTGCAGTGTCAGTTCTCAAAAAAGAATATTGAGATTTATGTTACATAGGAAGGTGTTGAATTTGTGGGGTCATGGAATGCGATGTCGCGTTGGTGGTGAGGTATCCATTTCTAGGGATCTTGTGGTATAGGAGAGTGATAGCAATGATGAAGTTTGATAGTGATGATTGTATATGATGTGGGGGCCTTTCAACCTAATTATGAAATATGTTTTTATTTCGATGATTATATGTGCGATGTATGTATGGACACCTATTTTTAAAATATATTAGATCAATGTTGATATGTTTTTTGATTGTGATGTAATGGATATGGTATGGTTAAATTATTGTTGTGATAATATGTGTATGATATTGCATGTGATGAATATAAATGTGTATGATGATGTTAGTAATGGTAGGTAAAATATGTACGGTAATGGATGATTTAGATAACTGGTGTTATGTGAATAATGGGATGAAGCTAATGTGTAGGACATAGGAAATATAATGATGATAAATAGAATAAGTGTGGCAATAGATAAATGCATTGTAATGAATATGTGAGAATGTGATGTAATTATAATATAATAAGATGATGTAAATAAAAAAGAGGGGAGTTTACTATGCCAGGTTTAAAGTGAGTGATGAAAGGTTCTTACAAATAAACCCTTAGCAGTCATGTAAGAACCGTAAGAACAGAAGTACATCATTAGGGAGTAAGGTGATAAATATCACCTATCAAAGACCAAGATGATGGGTGGTTGTGGGGACATGTTGAATGGATGGATAATTATTATATGAACCAAATAGGATGTCATGCGTAGTGACAATGGGGTATGCATTAACTGGTGGAAGACTATGAGATGTAGAAGCATGAAGTATTGGATAATGTGAATGTAATGGATTCAATGAATATGGTGATGTAAATGATAGATGCGGTCCCAAACGAACCTTTTTCGGTGGAGCATGATGAGAAAAATTCCCCTGAATGGATGAAGACACAGGTTGGAGTAGACATTTTCTGACAAGGTGAAGGAGCCAATGATCAATGCATGAGGAGGAGAAGTAGATGATATCATGGTGGTGGAGTAGGTTGAGTTTGTTTTCTTTTCACTTAGTGAAATGCAATCATTGTCCTTACTGTGCCAGAAATGCTCAACTGATAATTGCAATGGAGGGTTGGTACTATGCTGAAGTATGCAATAAGTGAGTATGATGATGCATGGTTGGAGGATCAACCTGACATGTCACTAATTAAGAAGATATGTGTTCTACAGTCGATGAATGGTTGGAGCATAAGGAGAGAAGTACAATGACTCACATGCTTAATATTGTAGAGTATTTTCTGTGGGACATGACTATGGAGGAAAATCATGACATGTAATAATGAATTGCTTCTCAAGAAGTCTATGGGTTGAAATACTTTAGCTGATGCATAAAAGCAATGGTAAATTGTAATATATAGATCCTTGATAGATTTTTATGAGCCCTAGATGTAATAGATAGGAACTAGGTGGTTGATACAGTGTTGGTGTGATAATGTCAAGTGAGGATGATCTACCTTCTGCTAGTATGCCATAATATTATATTACAAGTTTATACATCAAGGAATTTACATAGTGTCAGGTATTCCAGCATTTTTTTAGAGTGAAGTAACTTGACTGATTCACCTACGACATAAGATGATTTGGGTGATCACTCTCGGGATTGGCTACTACGCTAAAAACTGAGATGTTTTTATAGTCCAGATATTAAACTACTAAAATATCAGATCTGTAAGATATGTTTAGATGATCCTTATATGTGAATGATTGAGAGAATGTGCAAATATGCAATCATTCTAGGAGCAATTGTTAAGAATAGTGCTAGATAGGAAATCTATCCTGAATGTCTTAATACAGATAGTGCTAATGGACCCAAAGTGGGTATTTAAGTGTACCATTCCGGTGTGTCATCCACTAAAACTATAGCGTGTTATTTGTCTCTTAAGCAACAATTGATTTTTAGATTTACTTTCAGCTCTTGTTCTTTAAGCTCTATAATGTCACTATTTGATTATGATGCTGATTTTTGTATCATGAAATCAACTGCACATCAGTAAGTTATAGTCATTGGAATATTTAATGGGAAGGATCTGTAATTTTTCGATTATATTTCCCCTACTAACAATATTGTCATGGTATCAAGAGTTATTGATGATTATACGTGTGTAGGATCGGATCTAGAATTTTTTAACTTGAAGAGGTGAAGAAGCTTTAGGTTTGGATTTATCCTGATCTATGCATGAGAGACCTTAGGATATCATGTGACAGGATGGTCGGAGATGGAAGCTAAGGCATTGAGTGGTTAAAATTCTGATTTCCCTCCTAAATGAGTTATCTTAGGAAAGTCATTATTTAAATGACTATTTAGAGTCATGTTTGAGCTTTTTTATGCTTAGATCTTTGCTTTTCCATCAGGTTGTCAGTTTTTTCAGTGATAATATGACTAGAATCATCTGCGAGGCTTATTTAAGTTTGGTGATGAAAGGATGTATATCTCATTTTGGTCATTTTTTGACTTTGGACCTGAAGATTTTTATGTCGGATCTAGTTTGAAAAATGGAGCTAATGGCTAAGACCGTGAATCGATGTAAAATAGTCTTTTTAACCTCAGCTAGATTTTAGTCTTTGTGGAGATCTTGGGCCACATGGAGTAGTATTGAAAGCCATCTGACTTCACTGATGGTGATCAATAGTTTTTTTGTGTGTTTGCGAAGCCCGATCCAACTTTAAGTTCATCATAAAAATCCTTCGGATCATATGTCTATTTTTTAAGAGACTTTTTGCACAAAAGTTCTACTATTGTGAGGAGGAATGATCCTATAGTTTTTCTCCAAGTTTTAGGAGTCGCTATAAGCCATTCTTTGGAGTATCCTTCTGAGGTACACTTTGTTGAGAGTACGAATTCCTAATAAGATTATTCCATGCACTAGAGTCATCTAAATTCATTATGTTTTCATATCAAAAACACAGGACCAAGAAGGGATCACAAACTACGCGATGTCTCCACGTTGTCAGAATTGGATTAGATGTAACTTTGTCATTTGCAAGGCATTTGAGCTAATGAGGAGAATCTCCAAGATTAGCCGGAACATATTGTTGTACTTTCAAAGTATTTTATGTTGTTTATCTTCATGTACATATGCGATAGGAGTACTATGAATAAAATCCTTAAGCTCCAAGCTATGGAAACCTCATCATTTTTTACATTTGACACTAAATCTGAGCCATGATGAGGGAATTTTTCCATATTTGAACATTTGTCAGTAACGTCCATTGGGTATGGTAGTAGTTATCCAATAAGTATTACCTACCTTTTCGTGTTTTTTAGTCTTGTGACCAAGCAATGCCATTTACTAAAGACTCCACATTTATTTTAGTTTTCTATCTTAGTTGTTTTAAGTTGCACTGCGAAGTGTGAAACTAAATAACATATTGGACATGTACATATGTCATTTTGTTTTACATTTTTCATTCTTTTTCAAATAATATAACTAATAGTGATATGGTACCAATTATTTAAATGACACGTATACCTAACTATCTGTTAGATTTTGTCAGTATTCGCAAGTGTTAGGGGTAGTTAGTCTTTTCTTTGAGCTTAGCCACTTAGATTGTGAAACCTATCTTATAATCTTTATTTGGACCCGAACTTTATGGGGGGATATTTTTGGTTTATTTCAAGGAAATTAAGCTCTGGTCTCAAAGAATTGGGCTATTGTAGAAGTTTGCAAGAAAGCTCACCACGTGATCTCATTCTTTAGCCACGATATTTTTTACAAGTGACTTTCATTCCTGATTGAGTTTTTTACTCTCTTTTATTTCATATTGTTCACATATGTCGCTACAGATACGCAAAATAGATGAACCTGTAATAACCCTATTCAAAGCATCAATTCCTATGCGGTTCTATTGCATCTGTTTTGGTCAGATTAACCTTAGTCTTCTGAACGAATGGTATTAACTGTACTGCGAAGTGCGAGATACATAAAAGAAGTGAAATGTAGTAATTTTTTTGCATTGTTTGTCAAACTTTGTGCCTAGGATGCCATTTGACAAATGACATGCTATTATTAGTTTGTTTTCACGGACCCGATACGTCTTCTATCTAATGGTGGGTAGAATAGATTGAATACTTCACATTCCTCCCTTTGCTTGTCATAATTTTATAACTCTGTTGCGGATGCCCAAATGCAATATATTACCTTAGTATCTAGCTTCCCTTGATATTTATATGTTTTCACGTAATGTAGCGAGTATTATATGTTTATATACTGATCTCTTGTTCAAATTTGACACTTAGTGACCCAAAACTGCCACTATGACCTAGGGGAATGAATGAGGTAGCTGTTAAGACCGACCTTGAACAAAAAAATTAAGACAAGAAACTAAGATGACATGTTGGGGTGTGGATCTTGTTTTTGTTCTTCTCAAATCAATATTGAAGTGTAGAGTTTGAATTGGGAAGATGAAAGGTTATGACCATTTCTTTTCCAGCCATGGGAAGATGAAAAGTCATGATAGTTTCTTTTCAAGCCATGGGAAGATGAAAGGTCATGACTTTCAAACTTCTAGGGTCATGTTTTGGACTTCTTAAAGGATTGTAATCCTATAAATAGAGGTTTTAGGGTATCTTGAATATATATCATGTGTTTAAGAGGTCTTGAGTCTTAGTGATCAAGAGGTGATCAAGAGTGATCAAGGTTAAGAAATTAGGTGTAAATTATGGTTTAGATGTGGTTTAGTATCTTTATGAATTTTATTGTGAGTTCATAACTAAGAGAAGACTGTGAGAAATTTTTTACTCTTGTTGATAATAAAATATGTGAGTAAGTTCTTGGTGGATGTAGCCCACATTGGGTGAACCATGTTAAATTTTATCTTGTCTTCTTTTGTGCATTATTTATTTATGCTGTTATATTTCTGCATGTATAATTCTACTATATAGTTTCCTACTACTGTGATTTGAGGAATTGTTTCCACATATTTTTTCTCTAATTCCTAACAACTGGTATCAGAGATTTGGTGGTTTTTTTCTGAATTGGTAAGTCACATTCAGAAATTTTAGCTTGAGTGGGAGCTATGGTGGATGAGGGTAGATCGAAGGGTTGAGAAGTTCAATGGGTAGAACTTTTTTTTGTGGAAGATGCAAATGGAGGATTACTTATATTGAAAGGACCTCCATGTTCCTTTGGCTAGAAAAGAAAAGAAACCTGTAGCCATTTTCGATGAGGATTGGGATTTTCTAGATAGAAAGGCACTCAGGACAATTTTGGTTATTGCCTTGCATCTTTGATTTCTTTCAACATATCATAGGAGAAGACCACAGAAGGTATCTCATGAGTGCATTGGGGAAGTTATATGAAAAACCCTCTATCTCTAATAAAATATTTTTGATGAAAAAATTATTTAATATGAAGATGTATGAGAATGGTTCTATTTCTGTTCATTTGAATGAATTTAATACAGTTGTGAGTATGTTAAACTCGGTAAAAATTGAATTTGATGATGAGGTTAGGGCTTTTTTCACCAATTATTTTGTGCTCCTTACTCAGATAGCTGGGATAGCTTGGTTACTATTTGTAAGTAATTCAGTCTCTAATAATTCAAATCTGAAGTTTGAGGATGTAATAGGTGTGATCCTTGAGTGAGGAAATATGAAGGAAGAGCATCGAATATTATTCTACTTCTAGAAACGCTATGATGGTGGAGAGTAGAGAGAGACAATAGAACATAGGGAAAGGTATCCATGGGAAGTTCAAAGTCCAAGAGCAAGTTAGATTGTTAGCACTGTGGGAAGGTTGGTCATGCTAAGAAATATTGTTGGGCTCTTCAGGGATAATAAGAATAAGAACGAGGAAACTAAAGAGGTAAATGTGGTAGCAAGTGATGTTTTTCAGGATGCCTTAGATGTTTCTTTGATTAAAATTGTTGAGTACTTAGGTGTTAGATCCAGGGGCTTCTTTCCATGCCAACCAACATAGACATTACTTTACTTAGTTTTTGTTCAAGGAGATTTTGGACATGTATATCTTTGTGATGATGAACCATGTAGAATAGTAGGAAAAGGTTGTGTTTAGGTTAAAATACATAATGGGAACACATGGCTAATTAAAGATGTAAGGAATGAGATTAAGTTGAGGTAGAACTTGATATTAGTGGGTTAGCTAGGAAGTGATAGTTGTACAGTCATTTCTAGATGCGGATTATTGGAAGGTTACCAAGGGAACATGTTGTGGTTACAAAAGGTAAGAAAAAAGGTACTTTGTATTTAACCATTGGTGTGATTATTGTAATTTAGTTGCTACAGATGTGAGATGTAACTTTTTGGCACCAGAGACTAGGTCTTATGAGTCAAAAGGGCATGCATATTATAAAGGATATGTTACCTTTAGGTTAAAGGAGTTAGATTTAGACTTCTATGAGGACTGTGTTTATGGAAAAAAAATCGGGTGAGATTCCTCAAGGTTAGACCTACCAGGAAGGAGGGTAAGTTTTATTTAGTGTATACAGATGTATGTGGACTAACTAAGGTAAACTCTATTGATGGTTCATGTTATTATGTCACATTCATTGATGACGAAACTAAATTTTTTTGGGTATATCACATAAGAAAGAAATTATGATTTGTTTGAAATCTTCAAAAGATGGAAATCCTTTGTTGAAAATGAATCAGGGTCTCAAGTTGAAATGTCTCAGGTTGGATAATGGAGGGGAGTATTGCAGTAATGCATATCTTGATTACTATTTGGTAAATGATATCTGCAGGAAAATAATGGTACAAAATACTGCATAGGAAAATGGAGTAATCCAGAGAGAATGAACAAGACAATCATGGAGCATGCTAGGTACATGAGGTTACATGCGGGGGTTTCCACTCATGTTTTGGGTAGGAATCCTATGAGCCTAGATGTTTATCTGATTAACAGAGGACCTTCTATGGCTTTGGATGGAGGTACACCTGAGGAGGCTTGATTTGGTATGAAAAATGATTAATCATTTCTTAGAGTATTTAGATGTGAGATATTTGTTCACATTGATAAAGATGATAGGACCAAGTTAGAGGATAAGTTTGAGAAATGCACCTTTGTTGCATATGGTGAGGATGACCTTTGGTTTCCATTTTGGATTCTTAAGCAACATAAAATATTTCACTCTAGAGATATTGTCTTTAATGAAAAATTAATGTATAAAAATCAATTATAGGAACAGAAAGAGGAATCAAAGAAATAATACACAGTGTTAGAGGACATTGTTGAAAAAAAGGATTTCAGGGGGTCGGTTTAGGTACAGTATGTTCTGGCACAGCCAGTTCAGGAAGCATACTCATCACAAAACCCAAACTCCTGAGGTGAGAAAGAATTCTAGGTTAAGAAGGGAACCTAAATTATTTGCTCCATACTTGAATTATGTATTGATCACTGACAGTGGAGAGCCAGAGTGGTTGGAAGAAGCGTTCTAGGTGGATTCCAGGAATAAGTGGGAGTAGGCCATGGATTAAGATCATAGATCTCTTATGGAAAACCAGGACTTGGGATTTGGTGGAGCTACACAAGGGCAAAGAGATCATTGCAAAACAAGTGAGTGTATAGAATTAAATAGGAATATGGAGGAAGGAAAAGATACAAGTCCCAGTTGGTGGTCAAGGGATTTACATAGAAGAAAGGTATAGACTTTGATGAATTTTTTTGCTCCTATTGTTGTAAATGACTTCTATTAGGACTGTTCTTGGTTTAGTAACAGTAGAAGACCTACACTTAGAGAAGTTGAATGTGAATACTACATTCCTACATGGTGAGTTGGAGGAGGAATTGTATATGCAGCAGCCACAGGGTTATGAGGTCAAACGGAAAGAGAGGTTAGTGTGCAAATTGAAGAAGAGCTTGTATGTCCTAAAACAAGCTCCATGGTAGTGGTACAAGAAGTTTGACATTTTTATAAAGGAGTAGGGTTACTCCAAGTGTCAATCAGACCATTGTGTGTACAATCAAGAAGTTTATTGATGGTAGTTATATTATTTTATGCATGTATGTGGATGATATGCTTGTTGCAGGTAAGCACATGTAGGAAATAAAGGTACTTAAGAAGCAGCTAGGTGACTCCTTTGCTAGGAAGGATTTTGGCGTAGAAAAATAAATCCTTGGTACGAGAATAAATTAGAATAGGAAGGAGAGGAAGCTGGTGTTATCTCAAGAAGAGTACATAAAGAAGATCTTAGAGAGCTTTAGTATGCAGGATGTTAAATCGGTTAGTAATCCTTTGGCAGGTCACTTTAAATTTTCAAAGGAGCAAGTCCCAAGACCAAGGAGGATAAAATCAAGATTTCCAGAGTACCATACTCATCAACGGTTGGTAGCTTGATGTATGCTATGGTATGCACTAGGCCTAACATTTCCCATGTAGTAGGACCAGTGCTCAGGTTTTATGAGTGATCTAGGTGGAGAGCACTGGTAGGCAATGATGTGGATCCTTCGGTATAATTGGTACCCCAAATTTATTCTTCCTCAGAACACAAGCAACATCACAGGTTTGGAAGGAAGCTTTGAGACAAGCAAATCTTGTAGTGTGTCATTTTGTATCCGGGGATGAAATGTAACTTGTTATTTTTCACTCAGATGTGGAGAAATGGGTAGCACCCTCAAGAGGATTTGACCTATCCTCAATAATTTATGGTTTGTCCCTTTCAACTAGGGTGAGAGGACCCTTTTTGTAGCCTTTTGTTTCTGGAGGAGATGGAGATATCCTTCCTTGTAAAGTTATTAGGAAGACCTTGAATAAAATATGATCAATGCAACAAAACCTAACTCTCACGAGTTTTCACTCTAGATAATGGAGATATTTTCTAAGAAAGGTTTAGGCCACTAAAGACAATGAAAACCTGATTGTTTATACATGTTTTGGTAGTAGAAATTATGCATTTGTATACACACAGGAAAAACATGGGTAGTATGGGTAAGATTGGTTGTTTTTAAATGAATTTTGGTGGGAGTTAAGGCAGGATGAACTTGATTCACGAGATCCTCAAGAAATTTTACAAAAATGAAGAGATTGAACAAAAAAATGCTTTAGGATAGCTAGGTTATTCCTTTAACCAAAATATGTGCTTCAATGGAGGCCCAAATCAGCACTTTTCACATAAAATTCAAGGATCTAAAATGAAGGCTCAAATTGGAAAACTTAACTAAAAAATTATCAACCTCTGTTTCATCACGCCTAAGATACCCGCAAAGGCTAACAAACAATCTTATAGTCATGCTAGGAGTCACAATGATTTTAAATTTTTTTAGTTCACTATTGAATGAAATATATTTTGATAAAAAAAATTGCAAATACCACAAAACTATCACAAGGATCAGATCTTGTGTGATTCACAAAGATTTCAATGTAAGATTGCAACAGGAATAAGAAAACTACTTGTAGACATTCATGAATGAAGAAAACACAAATTCCACCAAAAATAACACAGTTCAACTCAAATTTGATTAAATTTATCAGCAAGGGAAAGATTTTAGAACAATCTTAGAGCTTGTCAATGGTTGTACACTCACAACTGACTTGACATGATCAAGTTTAATACAAAGGAGATAAACAGGCTTCTTTAGAGGGTTTCTCAAAAGGATGGGTTCTATCAAGCTTTTCTCTTAGAAATATCAGTCCTAACCTCTAACACTCCAACCATTTGCATGAAAAATTCATGCAATTTATAATACTTCATTTATAACAAAGTTTTCCCCCACAAGAAGATACATTCAAAGCACCATTACGTGTTGAGACTCCTAGAAATAGATTTGTGAAATAGTTATTAGGTGTGCAGAGGAAAATTCTCTCCAAATATTTCCAGCATTCAATTGTTCACCTGGTAATTCATTCTTCATGTCACACGCCAACTACTTCCTCCTCTAATATGTCAAATCTAGTTCTTTGCATGCTAAGGAAAGAAAAACTAGAAAATCATATCGAAGCCAATGGTCAAATCACATCTTAATATCAAAAGATTTTTTCAAAACTTTTCCCCACCCAACTAGGATACCAAATTAATGTTCCTCTTCATTTTTCATGCAGGAGACTCTAATAAATGATAAAAAATAGTAAAAATTCGCATCCCCATGAGCTTTGGAGCAGAAATGGTGGAAAATCATATACAAATGCACAGTTGTCATTGATCTGTCCTTTGAATTTGGACCCTCCAAGTGGGAGATCCAAGTTAAGATGGGCCCTGGGATTCCTTTTTTCCTTTTACACCTTTTGGAAAAAATGTAAAAAAAATTCAATTTTCTCCGCCCTTTGCCTTTGAAAAATTGGCCTGACATATGTCCTAAAGGAACCACAACTAAATTCTGCTATTTCACATATTTTGTGGAAAAGGGAAATTTTTTCAAGTTTTCCCTACAGCTCTGCCTCTTCTTTTAGTTTCTTATGTGGATCCTAGCGGAACCACGCTTCCTTTTTTACACTTTTAACTCCTTTTTCCTCAAAAGGAAATATTTCAAATTTTACCTGAAAACTCCACACCGCCTCCATTGAATGGAGAATATTTTGTATCTTTTTATTATCTATCAAGCCAATGGGTTATTTTGATGATTTTAATCTTTTGAATAACAAGGGGAAAAATATCCAACTTGCCACCGATGGCCTGCCTCCTCACCTCTTGACTTTTCAAACTACCACGCATCTCAATGGCACATCTTCAAGGACCTTATACGGATTTAATATGATTTTGCAGGGGCACACTTCCATTTTAGAATCTCTACTCCATTTTTCCAAGAAGGGTAAAATATCCAGTTTTCTTTCGAAGGTCGGCATCTCCACTTTTAACTCTGCCATGTGACCTTCCACGGGGCCAAAGAAAAACCTTTTTCTTGCCACTTAAATTTTTCTTTAATCAAATCTTGATGGCGCCTCGAGGTGAGTTCAAATTGTTTTCCAAAGTAGCCAAAAATAAAAAATTTAAAAAACAAACCCACCACGTCTCATTCAATTAGAAGAATCCACGTGAGTACCAAAACAAGCAATCATAATTGAGTGGAGCTATGGGACCAGAAGGAAAAAAGTGACAAGTTAACACATTTTCCTAATGTTCCCTAACCAGCCAAAAGAAACCACAAGACCAAAAAATGCTGAGGAATAATTTTAATAAGAAAAGACACCCACTAGACCTTCAAAAGCACAAAAATTCGCCATACATGCCCAGAATCTGATTTTTCACTAGGGATGAACATTTTGGAAACAAAACCAAGTGAATTATGGTTCCAAGCATCTTTCAACCATGGATTTGGAGTTTCAAAGGCATTAAAATATAAATTTATCATTCTCCAGCTTCCATGGTCAGGGAAAAATAGGAAAAAATGGCAGAACCCATGGATTTTGAAGGAATTAGTTTAAAAATAGGGAAAACTCAGATATTTCTTCAAAAAGGTGCATGCTAATGGATTCTGCAAATAATACAAGGCATTCAAATGGAGGAAAAATCTTCAGGACATCCACATTAAGAGATAAAATGTTTCATAACATGCAGATCAAAGGAAAATCAGGGCAAATGGTGTGAGATCAAAACGACCACCAACATCGGCTCCGACTCGGGTTTGGGCACTCCCTTTGAGTGCCACAAGAACAACTAGCTGACCAAGTGCCAAGAACAAACCATTGGGCAATGGAGTCAAAGAAAAATATAGCATATCGGAAAAACCACAACCATCCTCTAAAAAATGAACCAAGAAACTTGCAAAAATTAGTCACCAAGGACCAGAATGATCAAAAACACAAAATACAGAAAGCAAACAATAAGCATATCGGAAAAACCACAACCATCCTCTAAAAAATGAACCAAGAAACTTGCAAAAATTAGTCACCAAGGACCAGAATGATCAAAAACACAAAATACAGAAAGCAAACAATAAGTTGTGCACTATACAAGTAATGCTCACCTTGATTCTGGGGAATCAATCCAAGAAATGCTTCAAGTGCCTATCGTTAATAGGAAATTCGAGCAATTCACCATCCAAATCTTTCAAGAAGAAGGTATGCTCGCCAATTAGAATGTCAATGGAGTAAAGTCCTATCCAAAAATACATCAAATTTACGATGCTTTCCCTTGTCTTCATGTCTTCTATCCCACAAAAGCACAAGATATCCAATGTTGAAAGCTCTAGGAGTGACCTTATTTTCAAATGACTTCTTCAATTTTTCTCTAAACTTCACATGCCTTTTGTGAGATGTTGTCCTTTCATCATCAAGTTCAAAAATTTGGTTAATGTGAGCCTCATTTGGACTAACTTCTTGATCTTCTAGTTGTTGAATGAACTGATATGAGGATAGTTGCATATGCAGGGGCAAAAGAGCTTGAGTGTCATACACCAATTCAAATGGACTTTTTCCACTGGCTCATTTAGTAGTAATTCTGTCAGCCCACATAACAAACTTTTATTATTCACCCCATTTTATTTTGTTCATCTCCAAGGTTCCTCTGATAATCTTAAGAAAATTTTAATTGCTAGAATCAGCTTCTCCATTTCCTTGGGGATTGTAATTAGAGGCATATGTCAAACTGATCCCGTATTCTTTGCACATTACCACAAAAGGTTTAGCTATGAAGCTCATGGAATTGTCAGCAATAATTTTAACTAGCACCCCAAACCTGCAGATGATATGGTTCAACGTAAAATCCATGACAATTTGGCGTGTTGCTCTTTTGGTGGGGATTTCCTCCACCCACTTCATGAAGTAATCAGTGGCTATAAGAATCCACTTATGGCCAACACTTGAAGCATCTGAAATCTCACCAATGAAATCCATTCCCCATTGCTTGAATGGGGCTTCAATTGATACAGGTTGAAAAGGTAGGGAGCCTGAAGCTTTAAGTCTTCCAGAGAAGCGTTGGTAACTCTCACATCTTCTAACCAAAAGATTTGTATCCTTGAAGATATTTTTCCACCAATAACTGGCCCTCAAGATCTTGTGTGTTGTGACTCTTCCACCAAAATTCGCCACCACAAAATCCTCCATGGAGATCAACAATTATCTTGGGAGCTTCATCTTCAGTAATGCACCTTAAGAGAACTCCCTCAAGGTTCTTCCAAGCTAACTTAAGGGCTCTTTTCTTGTTCTTACTCAAATTCTCAAGGAATTATAGATGTCTGTGATAAAAAAATTACATCTTTGTACTAATCAGAACTCATCAATTTTTCAAAAACATTTACCCTTCCATCTTCTACCTCATTTATCTCAATAATTTGTAAGTTTCTCTCAGCCATAAGCTTAGCAAAGCCCAATCCTCTCACCAAATTTTTGGTTTGGATATCCATGTAATAGTCTTACAACTTGTTCACCCATCTACATCTTTTGCTTGAGACTTCCATCTCTGATAAGATGTCTTTCACCATAGTATGCAGAACATAAGAAAAAAAATTTGAGATCAAAATGTAAGGCTTGAATACATTTGTTTCTTTTACCAAGGAAAATTCTTGCTTCTCCATAATAGCACGTATTTCAGCTCAGCCCCCTACAATTCCTTACTAACAAAGGTAATTGGCCTCTAAGCACCTTCATCATCCTTCTGTAACAAGACAGATGCAATAGTGTTCTCTGAAGCAAAAGAAAATAGTTGAAAAGGCTTGTTATAATCTAGAGCTACTAAAAAAGGGGCATGCTTTAATGCTTGGTTGATCCCATTGAAAAATTGAATGGAATCCTCCTCACATTTGATGGTCTAGTCCTTCTATATCATGTTAGTGATTGAAATGGTCAACTCAACAAAGTTTGATATGAATCTCTTGATAAATTTTATCTTCCCAAAGAAGGACTGAGTCCCCTTCTTGGTTCTCAGAATTGGGACCTTCCTGATGGCCTCTACCCTTTTTGGATCAATCATTACCCCTTCTTGTGACAGAATGTGATGAAGCAGTTTTACCTTCTGTACTCTGAAATGGAAGTTCTTTGGATTGAGTCAAATGCCATATTCTCTACATCTTATCAGTATTTTCTTTTAGTGTTGCAAATGATCACCTCTCTTTGTGGAGAACACAGTTACATAATCTTGGTAGACAATAATAAAATCATTGACTTACCAGCAAAAGCAACATTCATTTCTCCTTGAAAGGTTACTCCTACATTCATCAGTTCAAAGGGCATCCTGACAAATACATATGTTCCCCAAGGGATGGTAAAGATTGTCTGAATTCTTTCTGATTCCTTTACAACAACTTGGTTATAACCAGAGAAGCCATCTAGGGTAGATAGCAGCTAAGAACCGGTCACTAAGTGTAACATTTTTTCCATGTTTGGTAAAGGATAATTATCCTTTATTGATGCTCTTTTCATATTTCTGAATTCCACACACATCTTGATGTCACCATTCTTATTTCTAACTAGTACTAGGTTTGCAACCCAATAAGAATACCTTGTAGGCTAAATAATCCCTTCATCCCTCAGTTTCTTTAGTTCCTCTAGCATTTTAAGAGATAGGAGTGGATTGATTATCCTTTGTTTCTACCTGAATGGTTTTGCATTAGATTCCAAGGGAATATCATGTTGAAACAGATCCTCTCTATATGCCTTTAGTTCATAATAAGTCCAAGCCATGCAATCTTGATATTTTTTCAGCAATTGGACATACGATTAATTTTCCTCCTTGCTGAGATTGCTTTCCAGCTAGATCTTCCTTGGTTTATCCTTTGTGCCAAGGTCATGCTCCTCAACATCCCTTAAGGATACTATGCATTTTTTAATAATGTGATCATCATTATTAAAGTTGGATTCAAGAGAAACCAGCCCTCTAGGAATGGTATAAGTCTTTAGTTGGATGATGCCTTTTCCAAACAAGGTTTCTTTACCCTCTACTATGCACACCATTGGCTCCCAATCAATACTTTGGTCATTAAACTCCCCATTTTTCTGTAAAAAACTTCTGACTTGAGCATCATCTTTAAAAACATGTCAATATTTAATGTTGTCAGGTAAAAATTGGCTAGTTAACAACTCAACATCATATTCAAAATATGGGGCTACTGTATAATTATCAAACCAAGATCCCGATATTGCAAGTTTTTCTGCCAAATTATTGAACTTTCTATCATGATGCACAATATGAATGAATCAAACATCTCAATGAGATCCCAAACTTCATGCTTGTATTGTTTCATTCGCTGATTTTTTGTGGCATAAAGTTTTCTGACTTTCTTCACAATTAATTCCGAATCTCCTTTGACAATGATGTCTTTAACACCATATTTCCAACTAATCCTCACACCTAACAACAATTCCTCATACTTAGCAATGTTTTTAGTACACTCAAAGTTGAGTTTACAGGAAAAGACAAATTCTTCTTGTCCTAAAGAGATCAAAACAACACCATCACCATTTCCAAACTTGGAGCAAGCTCCATCGAAAAATAAAGTCCAAGGAGATCCTACCTATTCAAGACACTTGCATTATTCACTATTGTGCTCTTTTCCATCAGAAAATCCTACAAACTTATTAGTATCAACACTTGTGTATAATACTTCATAAGATGCATTATTGGGATGCTCAATAAGGTGCAACATCTTATTTTCTCCATACAACCGGACAATGCGGCCCTTAATTGGGATGGTAGCATATGACATGTCCATTTTAACACTCCCACCAACACTTGTAGCCCATTTTCTAGATAGCAACATACCCCACTTGGCTAGGTAATCAACAATAACAACATCAAGTGCTAGGTTTTTACCTGGGTAAGCTGCAAGTTGCACCACCATACCTTTGACACATCCCACCACTGGCACTTCTCTGGAGTCCATAGCATTACACTTTCCATATGATGTTGTTACTTTGATATCCAATTCATGCATGAAATCTATAGGCATAACATTGCATGATGCCCCTGAGTCAAACATACAGTTGTGTAGCAATCGGTCTTTAATGATCAGGGTGGTGAAGAATGGATCCACATTCAGATGAGACTTAACCAAGGATATCCCCAAATAAAACTTAGGTGGTTCACCTCGTTCCTCCAACACTAGTGGTGTCTCTAACTATTCAATGGATGGTGGAGTCTCCACTATGTTTATATTTCTACTAATGGTAGTCTTCTCCTCTTTTAGCCCCAAATACTCAAAATCCGTTTTCTTATGCTCAGGAATCATAAGCAATTGAAAAATTGGAACTGAGATCTTGATCTAACTCAAGCCTTGGGCAATATCATAAGGGACAAAATTTGGCAAGGTAGCATTGGAAGGAAGGTTGACACACTCATTAGATGGCGCAAAATTTTTGATAGCTTGGGCAGGAGGAGGGGTACGAGTTTTGTTTGGGACAACAAGGCCCTTGGTAGATGCATCTTTCTTAGGATCCTCTTTAGGAATATTTGAAAGCAATGGAGTTTTTTGTTTGTTCTGAGGCCCTGTCCCTTTGACAACCTACTTCTTGTGTTATACTCCTTCTATTTGGAAACAAAAACATTCATCAATATGTTCCTTACCTCCTCAGATGGGATTCCTCCATCATACTTCTTTATCATTAAAGCTCTTAAATGTTCAAATTCATTATTGGGAAATTAATGGGCTTATACAGTATCTACTTCTGAAGTATGAGAGGGAGGAAGAATACGTACCCGGTGTATGCAATCCCAAAAATCAGCATTAGTTTTAGCACTTATTACCTCAGTTAAAGTGTCCCCTTGCTGTGAGCTTACAAAGCATTCCACTATGCATGCCTCCTCATCATTATCATCATCAGCTTCTTCTTCTGCTTGCTGATATTCCTCACATGGAGCATGGGCCATGAAAAATCTATCACACCAATCAATGAAATCTATCTCTTTCACAATAGTAACTTTGACAGCCAATGGATCAGGTACCATTCTGTTTTCCTTGGCCTAGGACTATTTATTTCCAAATCCAACAGGTCCCTTTCCTCTGTCATCAGATCTCTAATCATTTCTATGATGATTTGTAAACCTGTCTTAGCCTTGTTACTTGTGTTGACCTTTGTGAACTCTTCCTAATTCATTTTTCTTCCCCGGATAATTTCTATGATATTTATTTGATAGCCCCTGCCAAAGTTTTCACAACTTCCTCCAAATCAAACACTTACTCGTGTGAGGCTTTTCCAGGTTAATTAGTTTTACACCCTCCATTCTTGGAGGCTTTCCAATTGCCTTGATGTTGTTCTCAATTTACAGAGCCATGGTGAAGGCCTCCCTCGAATTAGTATGGTTTTTGTCCCTCAAGTAGTAAGAATTTTTTTTATCAAATGCATCTAAAAATTTGATCAAACATGATTCATCACATGGCCTTAAACTAAAAGGAAATCTGCTCGAGGTCTTGCTAAACATTTTGTTGAAATCATGTACTGACTCATTAGGATTATTCTTGATATTTTCAAATTCTGACAGAAGAAACCTAGGGTTAGTTGTATCACCATACTACAATCTAAATGCATTGTTAATATCTATCTAAGAATCAATGGAATTATCTAGAAAATCTTTATACCAGCCCCTTGCATCATATTCCCAAGTATGGATAAATAGTTTGATATATACATCTTCATATTAAATATCAAAGTCTTCCATCACATTAATAAAAAGATTTAAATGTTGATCACCATTTATAGCATTGTTTCCTTGGAACTTTTGTAATCTATTTCTCACATCCTAGGGAATTACATTTGGATAACGAGCCATCCCTATAAAATTTATAAGACCAAAGGTGTTTACAACAAAAGGAGGTCTAGGTGGGGGTTGGGCCTTGTTGTTCATAGGAGGTCACCCTGGAGGGGAGACAAATTGATAAGGGGCAGAGGGTATTTGAAACACAGGAGTATAACTTTAAAAATTGATATCCCCTAATGGCCTTGTTTCTTGGAAAACCCTATCAACCTTTGAAAAGACAGGGGCAAAATGAGAAGAAAACTTTTCAAAATCAAATGAGGGCCACTCTTTTCTTAGAGAATTCAATTCCACAAAGAGGCTACCTGATTCATAATCACTTGATTGACAGTCTTCAATGATAGGTTGATCACTTTCATCAATGGAGATTCCTTTTCTTGTCTTCTGATCTCCAACAACTCTTCAGGCTCTTCTTCCTTTTGACTTTATTTTTCCTAGCTCTGGAAATAATGTCCTAGTAGGATCCCTAGTAGAGACAGATATTTTTACTTTCATCTTTCCAAAAGATTAGTAACAAATCACACTTGAAAGAGGTTTCCACTAAGGATTTCCACCTTATTTATGTAAATTCACTAAACTATGATCTTTCAAATGTCTTTCAATACTAGAAAACTAGAAATGGAATGATCTGACTTCTCTTTAACCAGATTTACCAATGAAAGCTAGTGCACTAGGTGTAGAAACTGAAATAATTACACACAACACTTGCAACCTTGAATACTTCTTATAGGTCTAAATACAAGATGATGTTTGAAACAATGTATTATCACTTACAGAATTCAAGAAGTGTTTAACAGGGTTTGAATATGAACTGTAATCATTTTATCCCCGGCAACAATGCCAATCGGGTGTTGGTACCCATATTGATTCTCTCTTGGAAAATGAGTAGCATCAAAGGTTTGGCAGGAAGCTTAGAGACAAGTAGAGCATGTAGAGTGTCATTTTTTAGCCAGTGATGAAATGTAGATTTCTCTTTGTCACTCAAATGTGGAGAAATGGGTAGCACCCTCAAGAGGATTTGACCTATCGTCTCTAGTTTATGGTTGTTCCTTTCAACCAGGGTGAGAGGAAAATTTTTGTATCCTGTTGTTTGTGGAGGAGATGGATATATCCTTCCTTGAAAATTTATTAGGAAGACCTTGAAGAAAATATGATCAATGCAACAAAACCTAACTCTCAAGAGTTGTCACTCTAGATAATGGAGATATTTCCTAAGTAACAGTTAGGCCACTAAATACAATTAAAACATGATTATTTCTACATGTTTTGGTAGTATAAATTATGCATTTGTATAAAAAAGGGACAAACAAGGGTAGTAAGGGTAAGATTGGTTGTTTATAAATGTAATTTTTCTGGGAGGTGAGGCAGGATGAAATTGATTCACCAGATCCTCAAGAACTTTTACAAAAATGGAGAGATTAAACAATAGAATGCTTCGAGATAGCTACGTAGTTCCTTTAACCAGAATATGTGCTTCAATGGAGGCCCAGATCAACACTTTTCACATAAAATTTAAGGATCCAAAATGAAGGCTCAAATTGGGAAACTTAACTAAACATTATCAACCTCTATTTCATCATGCCTAAGATACCCTCAAAGGCTAACAAACAATCTTATAGTCATGCTAGGAGTCATAATGATTTTAAATTTGTTTATTTCACTATGAAATGAAAGCTCTTATGATAAATGAAATTGCAAATACCACCAAACTATCGCAAGGATACTTGATCTTGTGTGATTCATAGAGATTGCAATGCGAACAAGAAAACTACTTAGAGACATTCAGGAACTAAGAAAACACAAATTCTACTCAAAAATAGAATAGTTTAACTCAAGTTTGATTAAATTTATCAGCAGGGGAAAGTTTCTCGAACAGTCTCAGATCCTTTCAGTCGTTGTACACTCACAACCACCTTGACATGATCAAGTTTAACACAAAGGAGATAAAATAGTTTCTTCAGATCATTTGTTAGAAGGACGGGTTATATCAATCTTTTCTCCTAGAAAAATCAGTCCTGACCTCTAACACACCAACCATTTGCATGAAAAATTCATGTAATTTATAATACTTCATTTACGACAGAGTTTTACCCCCAAAAATATAGACATTCAAAGCACCATTGCGTGTTGATACCCCCCAGAATCAGATTTGCGAAAAATTTGTCAGGTGTGTAGAGGGTAAATATCTCCAAATATTTCTAGCATTCAATTATTCACATGGTAAGTCGTTCTTCATGTCGCAAACCAACTACTTCCTCCTCTAATCTGTCAATTTTGGTTATTTGGGTGCCAAGGAAAGAAAAATTGGAAAATCAAATCGAAGCCAATGGTTAGATCACATCTTAATGGAAAAATATGTTTTTAGAATTTTCCCACCTAACTAGGATACAAGATTAATGTTCCTCTTCATTTTAAGTGTAGGATACTGTAAGAAATGATAAAAAATCATAAAAATTCGTATCCCCCAGGAGCTTTGGACCAAAAATGGTGGAAAATACGATACAAATGCAAAGTTCTCATTGATCTCTCATTTGAATCTGGACCATCCACGTGGGAGATCCAAGTTAAGATGGGCCCAGGGGTTCCTTTTTACCTTTTACACCGTTTGGAAACAATGCAAAATTTCTCAATTTTCTTTGCCCCTCCGTCTTTGAAAAATGGGCCTGACATGTGTCCCAATGTTGGTCCCAAAGGAACCATACATAAATTCTTCTATTTCACCTCTTTTTTGGAAAAGAGAATTTTTTCCAAGTTTTCCCTATAGCTCCATCCTTTTGCTTTTGGTTTTTGATGTGGGTCCTAGCGGAACCATGCTTCCTTTTACACTTTTACCTCCTTTTTCCACAAAAGGAAAATTTTCCAAATTTTCCCCCGAAATTCCACACCTCCATCGTTGACTAGAGAAAATTATGAATTTTCTCTATCAGGCCCGTTGGTTATTTTTATGATTTTAATATTTTGAATACCAAGGGGTAAAAAAACAAAGTTTCCCCCCGATGGCCCACCTCCCTGACTCTTAACTTTTCAAACCGCCACACATCTCAATGACACATCTTCAAGGGCCTTATAAGGATTCAATATTATTTAGCGAGAGCAGGCTTCCATTTTAGAATATTTACTACATTTTTACAAGAATGGTAAAATATCCAACTTGCTTCTGAAGGCCCACATCTCCACTTTTAATTTTGCCACATGTTCTTCTACAGGGTCAAAGGAAGACCTTTTCCCTACCACTTAAATTATGCTTTAATCAAATCGTGACGGAGCCACGGAGCGAGTTCAGACTTTTTACCAAAGTAGCCAAAAATAAAAAGTTTATAAAACAAACCTGCTAGGCCTCATTCAATTAGAAGAAGCCACATGAGTACCAAAAGAAGAAATCAGAATTCAGTGGAGCTACGAGACCAACTTTTCCTTTTTGCCAAAAAGGAAAAAAGTGACAAGTTAAAACATTTTCCCACTATCCGCTGACCAACCAAAAGAATCCACATGAATGCCAAATTATAAGGAATAATTTTGACAGGAAAATACACCTTCCAGACTTTCAAAAGCATAGAAATTCACCATTCATGCCCATAATACGAGTTTTCACTAAGGATGAAAATTGTTAAAACAAAACAAAGTGAATCATAGTTCCAAGCATCTTTCAACCATGGATTTGGATTTTCAAAGGGATACAAATACAAATTGATCATTCTCAAGCTTCCATGGTCGGGGAAAAATAGGAAAAATGGCAGAGCCCATAGATTTTGAAGGAATTAGGGAAAAAAATGGTGAACTCGAAGATTTCTTCAAAAGTGGGCATAACAATTGATTCTTCTAACAGTGCAAGGCATTCAAATGGAGGTAAAAGCTTCAGCACATCCACATCGAGAGAGAAAACATTTCATAACACATAGATCAAATGAAAATAAGGGCAAATGGTGCAAGACCAAAATGAGCACCAACACGGTATTTGAGAGGGACCATTGGAGAAATATTGTGTTTTGGTGGATTGGAAACTACATTGCATGGTTATGTAGATTTGGACATGGCAGGAGATTTTGATAGTAGGAAGAGCATGACAAGTTAGGTATTTACGGTTGGTGATACATCGATGAGCTGGATTTCATGGTTATAAAATGTTATGGCTTGCAAACCACAAAGGCTGAGTATGTTTCTGCCACAAAGGCAAGTAAGGAGATGATTTAGCTACAGTATTTACTTGATGAGTTGGGTCATAAGCAGGAAGTTGGGAGAATACACAGTGATGGTAAAAGTGCTATTCATTTAGTGAAGAACTCCACTTTTCACTCTAGGATGAAGTACATTCAGCTGAGATATCATTTCATTAGGGAAGCTTTGGAAGAAGATAAGTTGAAGCAGGAAAATATTCATACCAGTCCAAATCCTAAGGATATGATTACCAAGGTGGTCATTAGAGAGAATTTGAAGTTGTGTTCAAGTTGGCCTTCATGGTTGATAATGAATGGTTGAGAACTTTCCTCAATAGGAACAATCTCCAAGTGGGAGATTTTTGGGGTGTGGAGCCATTTTTTGGTCTTCTCAAATCAGTATTGAATTGTAGAGTTTGAATTGGGAAGATGAAAGGTCATGACCATTTATTTTCCTACCATGGGAAGATGAAAGATCCTGATAGTTTCTTTTCCATCCATGGGAAGATGAAAGGTCATGAATTTCAAACTTTGAGGGTCGGCTTTTAGACTTCTTAAAGGATTGCAATCCTATAAACAGAGGTGTTAGGGTATCTTGAATATATCTTGTGTGTTCAAGAGGTCTTAAGTCTTAGTGATCAAGAGTGATCAAGGTTAAGCAATTGGGTGTCAATTGTGGTTTAGTTTTGCTTTAACATCATTGGAATTCTGTTGTGAGTTCATAACTAAGAGAAGATTATGAGAGTTGTTTTACTCTTGTTGATAATAAAATATGATAAATTACTTGGTGGACGTAGCCCACATTGGGTGAACCATGTTAAATATTGTTTTGTCTTCTTTTGTGCATTGTTTATTTATGTTGTTATATTTCTGCAGGTATAATTCTACTATATAGTTTCCTACTGTTGTGATTTGAGGAATTGTTTTTGCATAATAGTTCTCTAATTCCTAACATGACACAAGTGCCTAAAATCATGTATTGTGGCACCTTGGGGTGCCCTAGTGCAACGTTATGCACCCCATCATAGACTTAGAGATGACAATTGAGAAAAAATTGACATCTGAGACACCCTAAAAGATGCCCAAAACTGTAATGAGAAGTGACGATTGAACAATAAAAAAAACAATGATGCCTTACTAATGGATAACAAGACTAAAGGATGGGTCACTAGTGAATACTTTTTTCAGAAAATATTCATAATAAAATAAAATAGCCAACGCTATAAATGTAATATTAAGTGTGTGATTCTGTGACTACAACGCCCATGATGTTGATCGTTTGAAATATTTTAAAATGTAGAGGAAGAATTCAAAATAGAGAAGTATTAGATAAATCCAATGAATGGTATTTTTTATTACACAATGTATACCTTCTTTTAAGATAGAATTAATGACACAATACCATACTACTATGGTTAAAAAAACTGTAATTTACCTGGGTAAAAAGACTTGTGACTTGAAGTTGTATATCTAATGTTTTCTTCATTAGATTTCTCTCTTATTCCATTCTATCATGGTCATGTTGAAGACTTTATTTCTTATTTTATTTCAATTTCTGACACTATAGATGCATTCTATTTTCTATTACGTCTTTCAAATCTCCATTAAAGGTAGTTTTTCTCATCACACCTTTTCTCTAAATTCCATTTTTATTCAAAGGGATTTCTATCCTTTCTCCTTCCACATTTTCAATGTTCATATAAGGTATTTCTAATTTCCCTCTTATGTATTTTACAGAAGTATAACTGCTTATGTTAACCCTCTCTTTCCATTTAAACCAATAACCTTGTGTTTTTTTTTTGTAATGCAATCTATATCTTCATAGAAATTACATGTCGAATGTGTTTCTATTGTTTGGTTATCCAATTGTTTCTCCTTCTTGAAGGTTTTCTTCAACGTTTTAATCTTATATTTTCATTGCATACATGTGAATGTTGTTCCACATACTTTATTCAAAGCATCTGCTGTATTATCCCAATATTTCTTTCTAAATTTTCCATGGTTTAAATGTTTGTACACCTCTTCATATTTTGAAATAAGTGTTTTCACATTAATTTTTAACCAGATCTCTTCTTTGTATTCTTTCATCCTCTCATCATTATTTCTATCTTTCATATGCATGGGTTATTGAAAATATTTCTTCTAATTTTGAATCATCAACATCATCAACAATATATGGATAATTTACATCAATTTGTGAATGTGGAATGCAAGGACCCAATTTCAATACACCACTTGTATTCTCTTTAAAATTTGAGACATTATTTCCATCTAATTTTTTCATGCAAAAGTCCTTTACACGCCAGTTTCTTAGTTGTGTTGAAACAACCATATTATCTACATAGTTTCTTTGATTTGATTTGAAAACTTAGGATTCAAAATGTGAAAACAAGGAAAATGGTGATATTCTCATGTCCTACAAATTTATTAGTTACTATAAATAGTCTCAAATGAAACAATTTATGTACTCCATCTTTTATCTAAACTTAATTTCATTTTTCATTATCTAAAAATAAATATAGAAGGGGTCCTGTGCTCTATAAATTCACAGAACCAGAACATGTGGAGAGACATCTAAAATTGGTTAATTGCATACTAGAGAATGAAATTTTAATAATCATTTTGAAATGGGTGTATAAACTGAAATTCATCACAACAAAATATTAAAGCTTTACCTCTTTTAATTTTATGTAACTTTGTTCTTCCCCCATTTGTATATGTGCTCCTTTTTTTGGTCTTGTCACCTTCAAAATGAGTATACAATTTTCCATTTTATTGCATTAAATATAGACATTAACAAAGTTTTTCTTTATTAAAATTTAATATTGTACCACTTAATATTAAATTTACTATAAAAATTTAAAACATACTCTCAAGTGAAAGATTTTACATTATACGGTTTAATGCCCACTTAATGTTTAGGGAAGTGCGATGTTAATTCTGTAACATTTGACCTTACAAAAAAGTTTAATTGTTATTGTATTATAAAAATCTTCATATTTCCTCTAAACTATGTTGTCTATGGATAAAATTATACACACAATAGTGGGATCTAAAATTAAGGTAACGTTTTTATAACATAAATTTTAATGTATGAAAAATAAAATTTGACATTGTTTTAATATTAAATTTTAAATACATATATTTAATTAAAATTTAGTTGTTACCAATAAAAATTATTAATAAAAAATTATGTATCATGTGTTACTTCTACTCAATATTATATATGGCTATTAAAAATAAATTTATATTGTTAAAAGGTTACGTAATATATAAATTTGCTAGAAATTATTAATATCCATAATTGAATCAAAGCATATACCACCATCATTAATCGAATAAAGACTAAACTTGAACTTTATGCTATAAAATAAGCATATCTATACAATTGAAGAATTAAATACATTTACGATTTACTTCAACACAATATTAATGTCCCTAAATTTAAGTCCAAAAGGACACTAGGCTATAGATAATTTTTTACTAGAATGAAAGGTGACAATATTCCCTTCAATATGTGAGTGATCGTTATACCAAGTGTGAATTCACACTTCATCTTAAAAATGCTTTTACTTTTTTGTACAAGCTATCGCATGTCGACGTGTGAGGGATCACACTTTGACATGCGAGGGAGATCACACTTCAACATGCACAGGAGATTTTTGTTCATCGTGTGATAGATTTCACTTCATCGTGTGAGAAATTTTACTTGGTAGATGTACAAGGCCATGACTCTTTGACACTATGATGAGCTATCATTTTCATGTCAAAGTGTGATTTTCCAAACTTGGAATTATCCTCGCTTCCACATTGAAGTGTGATCACCAACTTCTGGCTTCCCATTCAAGTCAATATTTGAATTTTATCTTGTAAAAAAATCACATCACAGCGGCTGCTAGGATATACAACTATTTAAATCCATAGAGAAAATAATTAAATAACTCTGCATAATCCAATGAACGTGAGTGGTAATGTGTAGTATAGAACCACCGGTTGTAAAAATTAAATTCAAAATGTATAACTTTTATACTAATAATTTATTAAAAAAGGTATCCAATATCACGAGTAAAATCAAGTCACATGTACAAATCAGCCAATAAAAAGCTGATACATTAGTTGTCTCGAAAAGGTGATTTCATTCACAAGAAAGGGCCAATACTAATTTTATTTTTATTAAAAATTATTTATTTTAAATCCTTGAGAAATACTAAAAAAAGATTAAATGCACAAAAGAAAACATTTGTATTATAAAATCTTATTCCTTCCTCTACATTATATCATTTATGGATAAAATTATACACACTATATCAGGATCTAAGGGTGTAATACGATTTTTTATATGTTTAAAGATTTGTATTAAATGATGTTTTATATATGCTCACATAAGATGTATATTTTTATTTTCTCATTGTGATTTCAATTCTTTATACTAATGTTAATGATTTAAGTTTCCTTAGTACTAATTTTCTGTATTTATTTTTGGATACAATTGAAAATGAACTCTCTTATTTAAGATGGAGCACATGTCGATTTACAATCCAAAGGTGTGAAAATTGTGAAGGGATTATTTTATCCATCTAAAGATACAATCCATTGTAGATATATGGGTTCTAGCTTATTCATTGTCACCATAAGTATATTATTCAATGGCATAGTGAGACTGCCATACATAATTGATGATTGTGAAACCCTAGCAAAAATTGAAAACAACGGATACTTTATCCCATGTGAAATGAAGGAAATGATTAAGCATATGATTTCAAATGTTTCACATGTTGGGGTGATGACATTCAAAACGTCATGAGTAATGAATCAAAGAATATATTTAATGAGGATGAGGGTTTGAATTCTATAAGTGATAGCTATTTTTTCATAACTCCTAAAGACATGGATGAATTTCATACAATCTACGTGGTGATAAAACATAAGTGACCTTAGAAATAAAGTGACATAGTTTAAGGGTTTATATCCCTAGTATAAGAACAACATGTGATTTCAAGATTGGTGTAGGGACCACCACACTTTGGTTTTTTTGTGGAGAATATTGTAACTACATGCAATGATTTCTATCAAATTCTACATTACAACAGTGAAGTATCCTGGCAAATAAAAAACTTAGTTTATCTAGAAACAAGAATTAAAGTTCATGTGAATGGAAATTATTAACTCTAAGAAAAAACTGCAACAACAAAGAATGACTTCAATTTGAAGTTCAAGGGGGTTATTGCCACGTTGATAAATTTTTGTTCAATATAAAATTAATTTGTTATAGAAGTAACAATTAGAATTTTATGTGAAGGATACATGGTATAATTTAATAAATTCGATCGATATACATTCGGGGTGCATGTTGATAAATTAATTATGCCTTTTTACAAGGGTTGATCCATATCAGAAGGATATCTCATCTAATGGTCTGTCATCCAGTTAGCCCATCAAGATGTTTGTGTTAAGGAAGTAAGGCTACTAGAAATTCCAGAATAATCGCTAGTAAAAATGTGGACTGCATTTGAAGATCCATTACCTCAACTCGTATACCCAACTTCGTATGAATCCTCCATATATAGTAGTAATTAAAAATTGATAAAAATACCTTACAACATCCGTAAATGCCAAAAGGTAAATTCTATTCCATCTAGTACAACAAAAGAAATGGAAAATGATGAAAAATCTAGAGGACTATTGTTTTTTTGAAGTTGAGAAAAAACCTTTCTGCATGTAAGGATGTCTCTCCAATCTATCTCTAAGTGCTTTCAATCACTGTTGGAATGCAACTCTAGGTATGAATGAGCCTTCCATAAAAATCTTTGTACTTAATCCATTCACAATAAATACTATTACTTATTATCAAGGTCAAAATTCATAGCATACTATAAATAAATTAAAGTTATGTGGAAGGGATGTATGTCAGAATGCATGGTACATATGTCATGGAATCCCAAAAGGCACCTATTATAGATTATAAAAATCTTGGATTAATGGAGAGAGGATGACAGTAAATAGAAATATAGGAAAGCAAAACTAAATGAAAAACATTGTCCCATTTATTGCATTGATATCGAAAATAGTGGAGAAGAATTCTGAAATATCCCCACACATGTCTCGTTGAGTGGGATAAGATGTTATTAGAGTAACAATAATACTATTTCCTACATGTTATAATTTTTCTTACATACTACAAACTGTAACATGGCCGTTTCACTATTGGACCTTCCTCCAACGTCATAGTCAAATCTCAAAACAATAAGCCAAGAATATTTCTCCCATGTTTCAATCACAAAGAACAAATTCTTCACCAAATGTGACCAATGCATAGAGCTTAAGAATAAAAGTACACTGACCTCATGTCCACAAACACTAGCACAATGATTACATTCAAAGTTTTCCTACAACTTAATATACACATAGAGTATAACAAGAAAAAAATCATAATAGCTATTTGAGCCTTTTGCATGAAAAAATGCACAAGATTAAAACTGCAGTACTAAAGACATATAGAAAATAAAAATAAATAAGCAATGATGACACATGGGCATAAAACAGGGAGTTTCAGGTATTTTAGTCTCTATTTTGTTGAGAAAGCAGAAAACTTCACAATAACATCATTGGCACTATGTATCTGGAAGCTAGAAGAAGCACTTTCATATCAATGTCATGATTTTTTATATAGTAGTGGGACATCAGAACACCCATTACATGATGCACTCTTGTAAAATGATGCATATGATAAGTGCAAGGAATACCAGAAATATAATTTTGGTCATATAACTAATAATGTAAGCATATGTTCAAATTCATTTAAAAAACAACCATCAACTCTCTACTTGCAACTAGATAATGTTATAAGTGATGAAAAAAGTTGACATTGTTTGTATTTTCATCCATGCTAACAGCTAGAAGGGTTTTAAACATAGTGTATGTGAGATCCCTTCTAGTGGGTCTGTCGACACTAAAATTTTCCTTCAAAATTTCTATTTCATTAATGTATGTATTAGGAATAGGATGTTGTTAAGTGTAATTAGTAGTAGCGTCCGATAGAAGATAACGGCGCCGTCAGTACGGTGCCGCCAATAATGTGGAGTACGGTAACAGTCAAAGTACAATAGGAATGTTGTAAAAAGTAAATATTTGTCGTAAGTGGTCCGGTAATGTTAAAATGTCAAAGTTTGGGTAATTAGAGAAGTAGGGTCTACATGATTAGGAATTAGAAACATTATATTGGTAATAAGGACAAAGAGTGAGGTCATAAATATTTTGTGTATTTTATTTGTAAAAAGTCTAAAAAATGTGGAACCCATGTAAAATGATAAGGTTTATCTTGTCTTAACAGATAAGCTTACATGTACAGATAAGAGTTAAGGTATGGAATATGATTCGTCAGAGTGGATTTCTTATCCTATCTTAGAGATAGGATGGATAAGCCTGGAAGTTCTATAAATAGAGAGGCCACCCCCCTCATTTAGCATAGAAAGAAGTAGTGAGAAATATTGTAGGAAGTGTGTGAAGGAAGCCATCAGTTAAAGGTGTGTTGAAGAAGCCATCAAGAGGTGTAATTGTAAAGTTTCTCCCATAGTCTTGTTGAAGTATCTCATGGGTGAGATTGTAACAGTTTCATGTTAATATTATAATTTATTTTGATATTTCAGATTTTTCATCATTTTATCTTATCATAGTCAATGGTATTCTTGTGTTCGGTTGTTGTTTTGTTTCTAGATTACATCCACCAAACTAAAGGCTGTGCATTAGTAAATAATCATAGCACGAGGAGTTCCCAGTGAATAATTATCATAGTGCCGGATTGGTGATGACATTTTGGTTCCGTTGCCGGGACCATTCCTCGTTGGTGGATTTTCTGGAGAGATATTCCCACTTAGTCAAAAATCAATTGGAGGGTAACCTTGTTTTTACTGTGCATAGTAGTTACCATGGTAAAGTCATTTTTACCGTGAATAGTAGTTACCATGTTAAAGTCATTTTTGCCATGAATAGTAGTTACCTTGGTAAAGTCCTTTTTGCTGGGAATAGTAATTACCACAGTAAAGTCACTTTTTACCGTGAATAGTATTTACCACAGTAACTTCACTTTTTACCGTGAATAGTGTTTACCACAGTAAAATCAGTTTTTACCGCAGTAAGTCAAATTTTACCATAGTTTACCGTGGTCATTTGTATTTTACTGTAGAAAGGTGTAAAGTCACTTTCTAGTATAGTGATTCCAATTATTTGTGCACATAAGTCTTGTTGATTGTACTTGTGAGTTGGTATTTCACAGTGGTTACTTTTGAAAATGGGAAAGATTCCCGTTTTTTCAGCTCAATCTAATGAAGATGCTTCTTCTTTCATTCAAGAATTTAAGCGATCTTGTATTTGTAATGGCCTTATAAGAAGGGAACAATGGACTGAATTTTTTCCTACCTTTTTGGATGGATCAGCACTTAGGTGGTTTGAAACACTAGGAGATAATGTGAAAAATTCATGGGATTTATTAACTGAAAGTTTTCTTGAAGAATTTGGTGAACAACAGAAATATGCAGATCTCATGATCGAGATCACAAAGCTATCCCAAGGAGAGAAGGAGAAGATAAGGGATTATCATGCCCGTGTTCTAGAGCTAAGGAGGAAGCTCGATGCCCAGATCCGGAAGGAAGGACTAGCGGATGGGTTGATGAATGGCGTGGATAATCTCCTCTGTAAGCACTTCATTCTTGGGATGAAGCCAGAGATCAGACAACGAGTAAAGTATGACCACCCAGCTACCATTGAACAAGCAAAGGAGATTGCAAGAAGGCAAGAAGAAAGCATGGAAGAGGAGCCCAAAGAAATTGTTGCTAAAGTAGAGCCTACACCAACACCTTTGGTCCAGAATCCACAACCACTCCCGGTGAGCAAAAATATTTCTCCTAGTACATCTACTGAGTATGAAGATCTGATCAAAAAGATGGGTCAGTTAACTATTAATCTTCTTCAAGGAAAGGAATTTAGTTCTCAGGGAGGGGATAGAGGTCCAAAAAGAAATATTTCTAAAGTTGTTTGTTATGGTTGTTATAAAAAGGGTCATTATAAGTATAATTTTCCAGATAGAGCTTCTACATCTGGTAAAGGAGATAATGATAAAGGAAAAGCACCTGTGAATTCTTTTGATGTAGTAGATAAGAGTAGAAATAATGAAGTAGATGTGTTTGTAACAAAAAGAAAGAAAGAAAAAGATAATCAAGATGGAAATGATCCTAAGAAGATGAAAGAAGAAACTAGTAAGAAACATAGGAGAATAAAGTTGGGTGTGCAGGATTTTCTGATTTCACAGGGGCAAGGACCATACTCCATCTTGGAAGATCTATCCAAAAGGCCTACAAATATTACATATGGTCAACTCTTGGCTATGTCTTCTGAGAAGAGGTGGGAGTTGCGAGGTGGACTCAATGCTCGAAGAAGGAAGGAGGTTGAGGTCCCTGTTTTGGAGGCAGAGGCAGATCCCTATGCTCCACAAGCTAAGGTATTATGTAATGGTATTTCAATTCATGATGTCTTAGTTGATGGAGGTGCTGCAGTTAATGTAATGACCGAGTTTGTAATGAATATGTTGGGTTTAAAAATTGATCGCCCTTCAACACTTATGTTAAGGTCATTAAATAAGGGAAAAAACTAAACCAGAAGGTGTAGTTTCAAATGTGGCAATATCTGTTATGGGTGTTGTATGTGTGGTAGACTTTCAGGTGATGAAAAATGGTATTGTTGCGTACCCAATGCTGCTGGGAAGACCATGGCTAAGGAGAGTTCATGCAAGAAACTAATAGAATGAAGGTTTCATGACACTTGGACGTGGTAGAGAGAGGGTGAAGATAAACGTGATCCCTCGACATCATAAAGCAGAACCTGTGGATTCAAGTGATGAAACTGATGATTGGACATCCTCTGATTACTCTAGTACCAGTGAAGTGGACATTGAAGATGAAGAAAGCGAGGTGGATGTTTCAGTCATGGATATCCTGCCAGTCACACCAACTCATGACCCCATAAAATTACCTGAAGAAGAAGTTGATGATCATCTCCAACAAATAAAGATTGGTGATGTTGTGATGGAGAGTGAGAAGGAATCCTACCTCCAGCTCTTTCGAAGGTACATACACCTATTCACTTTTGATTACAAGGAACTCCGTCAAGTAAGCTGGGTAGAACATTGTATTGAGCTGGTAGATGGTGCTAAGCCTATAAAGCAAATGCCATATAGAATGAATCCTAATTTTTTCCAAGACTGTAAAGGAAGAAATAGATAAGTTGCTTGATGCAGGATTCATATTTGCTGTGGAGAATTTAGAATGGGTTTCTCCCATTGTGATCTCAATAAAAAAGAATGGGAAGCTACACATTTGTGTTGATTATAGGAAGCTCAATAAGGAAACAAAGAAGGATCATTACCCTCTTCCATTTTCAGATCAGATCTTGGACGAAGTAGCTGGCCAGGAGTGCTATAGTTTTGCTGATGGATATAGCGGCTACAACCAAGTTCGTATAGCAGAGAAAGATCAGCTGAAGACCACGTTCACCACTCCTTGGGGAACGTTTTCTTATAGAGTTATGCCTTTTGGGTTGTGTAATGCTCTAGCAACATTCCAGCGTTTGATGAATAGGGTGTTCGAACCCTACATTGGGACCTTCATCAGAGTATTTCTGGATGATTTTTGCATCTATGGGAGCAAGTTGGACCACCTGCACCAGATGGAGACAGCATTTCAAAGGTTATATGAAGCACAAGCCTCACTAAACCCTACAAAGTGTGTCTTTGGATGTTCTAAAGGCATTTTGTTAGGGCATGTTGTATCTAGAGATGGTATTGGTACTGATCCTGATAAAGTTTCAAAAATCAAAGATTTACCATTTCCTATGAATAGAAGTAAGTTGAGATCATTTTTAGGCCATGTGGGTTACTATAGAAGGTTCATCAAGAATTTCTCAAAGATTGCACAGCCACTAACCCAGTTCTTGAAGAAGGATGTTGCTTATGAACCAGGAAACAAGGCGCATGAAGCTTTTGGACAACTGAAGGAAGCCCTGGTGTCTTCACCTGTTTTGAAGAATCCAGATTGGAGCAAGCCATTCATTGTGTACACTGATGCCTCAGATGCAGCACTAGGTAGTACTTTGAGCCAAAAGGATGAAAATGGGAATGAACATCCAATTTACTTTGGGAGCAGACAAATGAGCAGTGCTGAGGTAAATTATACTGTAACTGAAAAAGAGGCTCTGGCTATCATTTTTGCTGTAAAGAAGTTTAGAAATTACTTGCTAGGGCAGAAATTTATAGTTGTAACGGATCATCAGGCTCTGAAATATATTGTCAATAAGCCTAACCCATCAGGGAGGATAGCAAGATGGATAATTTTGCTACAAGAATTTGAATTTGATATTATAGATAGGCCAGGAAAGAAGCATGTCAATGCAGATGCACTCTCTCGAGCCTATGATGGTTTAGGATCATCTTGTGATGATGATGATTTTCCCGAGGCAACATTGTGGGCATATAGGGAAACATCAAAAGTCAGCAACAGGATACTCCCCATTTCAGTTGGCCCTATGGCATTGATCCAGTTTCTTCCTATTGAGTTTGATATTCCCACTGTGAGAGTTATGAAAAATGAAAGGATGGATGAAAGTGATTCAGTAAAAGAAAGGTTGGTACATCTTCATTTTCTAGAGGAAATGAGGGAAATAGCAAAGGATACAAGCCATAAGAAGAAAAATGAAGCAGAAGGAATACTTTGATCAAAAAGATCCGATGGTCCTCCATTTCATGTGAATGACTTGGTCCCTAGTATATGATTCCAGATACAAAAAAAAGGAAGACAGAGAAAATTTCTTCCAAAATGGATGGGGCCCTACAAAATAGCAGCTGGTGCACGAAAATGGTACGTACCGACTGGAGGAATTGGATGGCACTCCCATTACGAAATGGGTCCATCCACGACAAGTTGCCACAGATTATTCCAAGCACCAAAATGGTCCTACTCCGAGGACTAGGCCATTGAAGACAGCTTCAATGGATGAAGTGGCAAGGTCTCGGATACTATGAACGTATTGTCCTCCAGAATTTCTATTGTCCATTAGAAATATGTAACAGGAATCAAGGAAGCCACTTCATTAAGTGTAGGTGGTAGAAGCGTCCGATAGTCAGATAAATTTTCTATTAAGCACAGGAAGGCAACAACATATAATGCCAAGCACAAATGGTAACAGGTGGAACGAACAAATTTTGAATGCTGTGTAAAATTCTAGCAAATAGATGTCGTAAGCCTTGTCCCGGTACATGTTAAAATGGGATCAAGAGGATTCATGCAGCATTGTAAAGCATAGTAGGGTCAACATCAAAGTCAGCAATTAGGATACTCCCCATTATCAGTTGGCCTAATAAGGACATTGATCTGAGGTCCTTCCTATTGAGTTGTGATATTCCCACCGTGAGAGTTATGTAAAGAGTCTAAAGGAATGGATGAAAACCCATTCAGTAAAATGGTAAGGTTGGTTACATCTTCATTTGCTAGAGGAAATGAGGGAAATAGCAAAGGATACAAGCCATAAGAAGAAAATGAAGCAGAATGGAGTACTGATTGATCAAAAGATCCGGATGGTCTCCATTATCAAGTGAATGACTTGGTCCTAGTATATGATTCCAGATACAAAAAAAGAAGATAGAGAAAATTCTATTCCAAAATGGATGGGGCCACTACAAAATAGCAGCTGTAGCATAGAAAGATGGTACGTGACCGAAATATTGTAGGAAGTGTGCGATGGCACTCCATCAGTTACGAAGGTGGGTTGAAGAAGCATCATCAACAAGTGTAATTGTAAAAGATTTCTCCCATAGTCTTGTTGAAGTAATCTCACTCCGAGTGACGGATTTGTAGACAGCTTTCAGGTTAAGGGGGAATTTATGTCGACACTAAAGATTTTCCGTCCATAATCTGTCTATTTCATAGTCAATGGTATGTATTAGTGAATAGGATGTTGTTAAGTGTAATTCCAGTAGTAGCACATCTGACCACCAAGACTAATGGCGCCATGCAGTACGGTAAAATCACCAATAGCATGTGGAGTACCCGGTGAACAGTCATCATAGTACCGGATAGGAATGTTGTAAAAAGTAACACGTATGAAGTCGTAGAGTGGGACATTCGACTAATGTATCAATAACTCTATGTCAAAGTTTGGGTATATTAGAGAAGTAGGGTCTACATGATTATGGGACACTTGCAGAACATATTATATTGGTAATCCCAGGACAAGGAGTTCAGGTACATTAGCAAGTATTTCTGTGTATTTTAAGGCCTTTGTGGAACCAAAGTTGCTAAAAATGTGGAACCACAAGATCATGTGTATCAGCAAACCATAAGGTGATTAGATTCTTATCTTAACAGATAAACAAGGCCTATCATGTATTTTCAGATAAGCAGTTAAGGTATGGAATATTGATTCGTTGCAGAGTGGATTTCTTATCCTATCTTAGAGATAAAGTGTATGAGATAAACCTGGAAGTTCTATAAAGTAGAGAGGCTCTATTGGCACCCTTCATTTAGCATAGAAGAGAAGTAGTGAGAAATATTGTAGAGAAGCATGTGGTCCAGGACAGCACATCAATTGAGAAAATTGTTCTTGAAGAAGCCATCGAGGAGGTGTAATTTGTTCCAAAGTTTCTCCCATATTGTTAAAGTACCTCATGGGTGAGATTGTAACAAATTTCATGTGTAATATTATAATTTACTTTGATATTTCAGATTTGTCGTCATTCTGTCTTATCATAGTCAATGGTATTCTTGTGTTCGGTTGTATGTTTTGTTTCCAGAGGTTACATCCACCAAACTAAAGGCTATGCATTAGTAAATAATCATAGTCACGAGGAGTTCCCGGTGAAATAATTATCATAGTTCTGGATTGGTGATGACATAACTCAATTTGTTCCACCACCACGAGCCTTAGCCCCTGAATCCAACCATAGTAGTGGATGTGAATGTCTGGGTCCACGACTTCCTTCAAAGCACCCCTTGTTCCAATCATAGTGCACCTATGAGTGTGATCATGATCATGGAATAACTCAAACTTTTATCTTTAGATGTTATCACGAATACTCCTATCTATCATAAGGGTGCACTAATATCGATGGCATCACGGATCTAACCGAATTACAAAAAAAATAATAGTCTCATGTATTATGAGTTGCGGAACATAAAATATTACAATAAAAAGAATACATTCTTTCTTATCAAATGCATTGATAATAATGGGAAGCATCATTCTACGTCATGGAGTCTAAGATGACATATCTGATAGTCGAGCAATTAATGAATGTACTATACCTAATCGGGGTGATGAAGCTATCCTTTGTGTTCCCTTCCACAAATTGAAGAAATTTATACACCAATAACCCAGTGCGAGGGATTTCATGTGCTGAATTAGCTGATATTTTCTCCATCTACTTTTCCATAGGATTGCAATTTGTGCTTCTATGGAATGGGATCACTTTCAACGTTTATACTTATGACTGCCTCATTACGCAACACTTCTTCAATGTGCATCTTAACGCTTTGTTGTCCATTTGTGATGTACTTAATGTGACAACACCCTCCTAATTGGTTGACTTTATCACATGTACCTTGCATATTTACAATACCACTGGTGCATGTTTGCAATATAGCATTGATATCATACGAAAGTTATATCACTAGAGAATTTAAATAAAAATATTAAATAAATCATAAATTCTTAAACACTCTTAAGTAAGTTCCCTGCTGTAATATCCTTTAAAGTGAGCTTATAATCTTGTTAAATTACTGTCAAATACGAAATTCCTTCTTAGGCTTCCAAGTCTAGACATAGTCAAATTTAACCCCCGAGTTGATGTACCCTTTGAAATTGATCTTGGCTAATGTATTTTAATTTTTGGTAGGCTTATCCAAGAGCTTGACACATGAATAGGGCCGGTGTAACCTTCTCCAGTCAGATGGGATTATTTCATTCCTAGACACTTTCTACTCAAAAAGGTAAATTTAGTTGTTCTAACTCGGATTTATGCAAGATAGTGGCCTGGCTAGGACTTATGTAAGTTAACAGTTTACTTGCCCAAGGCGGACTAGCGGGCATGACGAGGTTTCTTTGTCACTTTGCCTTTTATGGAAAAAAAGTGTAAATGGTTGCATGGCATTATCCACAAATCTAAGATGTGTGCCAGAAAAGATAATGTAATTTAGTGAACACCGCAAGGCTAGATAGTAACTTTGACCCTGCCACGCTAATTTCACGAAGCATGTGCTGGTCGATCATGTAAGTTAGCAATTGTTGTGATTATTGAAAGATTTTTCCAACAAAGGGGGATTCATGTAAGATGGTGATCAATTGGCTTATGTCGTGGATCCACATATTGAATCAAATCATGCCATGTGTCCTCTTTTAAATAGTCGAAACCGGGCCAGTAAAGGAAATTGTTTGTAAATTGCCGAATTCCACAATAGTCGTGACAATACGAAGGGAATATCGCCCGCGGCTAGAATCCAATCATCAATGATACCATGGAATCAAATGATGGTGTTAATGGAATCCAATATTTGTTCTCCTTTTCAAGCTAGAATAAGCATCAAAGATATGACAATGGAGCTTGGAAATACAGATATTGATACGTGATGTATTTCATTTGTAGCTAACGGATATGGAATCTACTACTAGCACTCAAAATGCAATGTGGAGATATGGATAACACTCTAATATGGATTTCTTCCAATACTTGAAATCCTGGAGTCTATATTTAGGTTGTGCCTATGTTGAGACTAAGTGCAAGAGAACGTATTATTATAACCTTCTAAAATGGTGAAAGTTTAGATGAATGGTATCACTTCTCGTAGTATCCTTTCCCCAATTATATGAGGAAGAACTTGAAGTTAAACATTGATCATACACCCTTAAGATGTTCTGCTTTTAAGGCGATTGTAGGAAGCTACTCATTGAGGAACATGTCAAAGATTTGTTTTGTATTCCAACTTTCTTACAACGGTGTATACCGGCTACACCTTTGGGGTAACGAAAAGGAAATGAAAAAGGATCCTATAAGAGCAACTGGATGATACTGATGCTGCCCAGGCATAGACAACTTTGAAAGGTATGTTCCACTCCTGGAAGATAATATCAAGGTACCAGCATTGACAAAGCTGCCAATAACGTAGTAATAGATGCTTCTGCTGTTCTTGTATGTTGTTCTCCTATGTTCAGTTTTTTTGTGGTCTCTCTACTACTAATGGTATGAAGATTGCAGTCAATTAGATGTTGTTTTGTCGTCGTTTTATAGCCAGGTAGCTGTTCGAACTGGCACTCAGATTCGTGGCTTCATTGATAACACTTTGAAAGGATTTTAATCCATTCCTCTCTGGTTTTCAGGTTGTCTATTCTGGCTCAAGGTAAAATAACCTATATTTTGTTCTCCAAATGGTGAAGGAGATGAATACTTCCCTCAATTTATGCAAACTATTTTCCAATAAGGCCTTTGGAAAAATATGATCAACACCCCAGATCTGACCCTCATGAGTTGTCCCACTTCCAGAATATGGAGTATATTTTCAACACAAGGCAAAGGTTACTAGAGACATTGATATGATCCTAATCTGCTTTGTGCATACTTTTACAAATGGATTTTGATCCTTTTGTGGGTATACAATGCAAATGCAGGGGTAGTTACAGGTAGGATTAGTGTTTGTTTGGATGAATTTTGTGGTGGGATATTGACAAGAAAAACTTGGACTATGTCAGATCTTTGACAACCTCTACAACACTTGAACAAACTATTAGATAAAATGCTTCAAATACAGTAATGATGTTCTTTCAACCCAGAAGAGATGCACAAATGAAAGCCCAGGAATGCACTCCTTCACGTGCAATATTTGAGAACCTCAACCACAACAATCTTGATTTAAAGAGACTTAATTAAAACACAAAAAATCCTTGATCAAAACCACGCCTAAGGTACCCCCAAAGGCTTACGAGTAATATCAGTCTACAGTCAAATGGAAGGTGAAGTGATTTTAAAATTACTTTATCTCTTCAATTCCAGATGAAAGCTCTTCTGACAAAAAAAAATGTAAGTGCCACATAAACTATCAATAAGGAATGGAGATTCTGTGTTATTTTTTAAAGACTTTTAATGCAATATTGCAACAAGAAACAAGGAAAACTATTTGCAGGTATTTAAGTATGATAACAGACATCATATTGCCCAGAAAAAAACATAGGTTAACTCAAAATATTACTAGGATTCATCTGTAGGGGAGAGTTCCATGAACAATATCAGAGTTGTGTGACGGCTATACACTATGTAACCAACTCACACACATGAAGATCCAAAACAGAAGAAATTATTCTAGTTCTTTGCTGGATTTCTCAAAAGAAGGAGCTTTCTCTCAGAATTTGCTCATGATTTTCAACTTTCAACCCATTTTGCATTTCTCCAAAATGCATTATATATCTCTTGTCACATTTGATCCTTCTTTCCCAAGCAAAGAAAATGCCAAGGGAAAAATTTTGTTACAACAAATTCTTCATGATTCAATGAAAAATGACATCAAATAGAAAAAACACTCGTGGGTTGCTAGTTGTGCCCAAAAAGATTCAATCATTACAAAATATCTAGATCATTATCCATCCTAGAGGCATGATTTTAACCTTCTACTGATCATTTTCACCTTTTTACCTTTTCAAATTACCTCTGCAACTTTTGATTTTGTCATTTCACATTTTTTTCTCGGGCTGCAGCAAAAAATCACTTCAAAAACACCTCAAATATAAGAATTAAGACATGAAAATTACACCAATGATTTTGGAAGGCCAAGAATTAAGAATTTTCATGTCTTAATTCTTAAATTTTGGAGCTGACATGTGGCACATGGTGGTTCCCATTGGGATCGCACTTTAATTCTGCACATTTTGACCTTTTTTTGGAAATTGAGAAAACTTTCACCTTTTTCCCCGCGAGCCCACACACCCGATTTCTACCTCGCCACATGTCGCTTCCTCTATCACTGAAATCCGCGGGCCCAATTTTCATTTTAACTCCCTTTTTCGCTGAGGGAAAAAAATTTAATTTTCCTTCCGCCAGGCCACCTACTCGCTTTTCCTTTTCCACGTGTCTGCTTGTGATTTTTTGTGGGCCAACGCTCAAAATTTTGATTTTACACCTTTTTTGCAAAAGGGAAAAAATTCTCTCCTACCTTTTCTGGCCTGCCAACCCACCTTGTCCTCTACCACATGTCCATCGATGATTCACTACGGGCTAGTGCTTCAAATTTTGATTTTAACTCCTTTGTGAAAAAGGAAAAAATTCCCTTTTATCTCCGCTACCCACTGACCTGCTATGTGCCTACCATGCTACCATGTGTCCTCCTCTGATTGGAGTAGGGCTAAAACTAAGTTTGAAACTTTAGAAACATATAGATAAAAAAAACTCTAAGTCCCCCCCTCAGCCTGCTCCTCCCTTTTTGGTTTTTTTAGGACACGTGTCCACTCCTAATTGGCTGTGGTGTTTTGGGCCAATTTTTGACTTTTAGAAGTTCTAAAAACATTAATGGAATCTAACCGCCCACCATCTTACCTACTAATCAGAAAATGCTTCGTAGGAAATTTTTGAAAAAATGGGTTCGTGGGCCCGAAAATGCCCCATTTCTCAAAAAGGTGAAAAATGAAAAGTTACAATGCTTACGCACTTTTCCTCAGCCAATTAGAATATGCCACGTTGCCAATGCCTTTTGAGGATGAATTTAATGGGTAAATGACGTCCATCTGACTGTCAAAACGTAAAAAATTCTAGGGATACCCTAGAATTCAAATTTTTCACCAAGGATGGCGAATTTTTTTTTATTTTAAATCAACTGAAGCATGATTTCAAGACATTTTCAACCTTGGGATTGGATTTTCAAATAAAAAAAAGTATGAATTGAACAATTTCGATTTTTTCATGATCTGGCAAGGGGGAAAAATGACACATCCAGTAAAATTGGAAAAAATAGGGCACATAAAAGGGAAAACTTGGAATATTCCTTCAAAATAGGGGAAAACAATAAGTTTGCGAGAATTTTAAAGCGTTTCAACTAGAGGAGAATAATTATATACCATCAATTCAAAGGGTAAAACGTGTTTTGAGCACCTACAGATTTGGAAAATTAGGGCAACATGGTGTAAGCTCAAAAATGGCACCAACATTGGCTCTTGCTTGGGGATGGGAACTCCTAGTGAGTGCCACAAGGAAAAAATGTAGACCAAGTGCCAAAATATCCATTGGGACAAGGAGTCAAGAGCCAAAATCACCAGAAACCAGCTGAGAACCCAACAAAAAAAAGACTGCCAAGAACAAGGGAAAACCACACACCAAAAAGAACAACAAAAACAAAGACTATTTAACTGTAAAATTGGTGCATACCTCAAATTTGAGGGATTAATTCAAGAAATGTTTCAAATGACTGTCATTAACAATCAACTCAAGCAATTCCCCATCTAAGTCCTTGAGAAAGAAGGTATGTTCACCAATTTTGATATCAATGGCATAATGGCCCATCGATAATGCATTAAATTCACCATTCTTGCCCTTGTCTTCATGCCTACTATCCTACAACAAATCCAAATATCTAACATTGAAGGCTCTAAGAGTGACCTTCTTGTCAAACAATCTCTTCAATTTTTCCCTAAATCTGATATGCCTTTCATGGGATGATCTTCTCTCCTCATCAAGCTCAATAATCTGACTGATCCTTGATTCATATGCGCCAAGCTCTTGATCTTCCAACTATTGCACAAACTAAAATGAAGATAATTATAGGTGTAAGGGAACCAAAGCCTGAGTTCTATACACCAATTCAAATGGGCTTTTACCAGTAGCTCTTTTAGGAGTTATCCTATCAGCCCAAACTACAAATTTCTATTGTTCACCCAATTTCTTTTTGTTTTTCTCCAAGGTTCTTCTAATGATCTTCAACAAGTTATTATTACTGGAATCAGCTTGTCCATTCCCTTGGGGGTTATAGTTTGAAGAATAAGTTAGATTAATTTCATATTCATTGCACATTGGTATTAAAGGTTTGGCTCTAAAGCACATGGCATTATCAACTACAATCTTGACTGGGACTCCAAATTTTCATATGATTTGATTCAACAAGAAGTCTATAACTATTTGGTGTGTTGCTTTCTTGGTGGGGATTGTCTCTACCCACTTTATAAAATAATCAGTGGCTACAAGGATCCACTTATGGCCAGCACTAGAAGGATCTAAAATCTCACCAGTGAAGTCCATCCCCCATTGCTTGAAAGGACCTTCAATTGATACAGGTTGCAAAGGAAGGGAACCTGAAGCTTTAACTCTTCTAGAGAAATGTTGGCAACTATCACATTTTCTAACTAGCTGGGTTGCATCTTTGAAGAGAGTAGTTCACCAATAACCATCTCTCAAAATATTATGTGTTGTTATTCTTCCAACAAAGTTTCCTCCACAAACTCCCTAATGGAAATCATAAAATATCTTAGGAGTTTCATCTTCAGTTATGCATTTCAAGAGGACACCTTCAGGGTTCTTCCAAGCTAGCCCAAGGTCTGTGATGATTTATTTTTGAGAAGCTAGATTGAGGTCTCTCTTTTTATTTTTATTTTAAGTGATCAGGACAGAAAAGGTGTCTAAGGTAAGAGATATATATCCTCATACAGCTCAGAACTTACCAATTTCCCAATAACATCTGCCCTTTCTTCCTCGAGCTGATTCACGTCCACATTCTGCAAGTTGCTCTCAGCCATGAGCTTAGCAAGTCCCAAACCACGTACCAACTTTGTGGTATGGATGTCCATATCATACTCTTAGAGCTTGTTCACCCACCTACATCTTTTCCTTGGGATCTCCATCTCTAATAAGATGTCTTTCACCATGTTATGGGGAACATAAGCAACAACTTTTGAACTCAATATATAACATCTGAAAACCTTTGTTGCTTTCACCAAGGAAAATGTTTGTTTCTCCATGATTGTATACTTCATCTCAGCTACTTGTAAAGCCTTACTAAAGAAGGCAATAGGCCTCTTAGCCTCATTTTCATCCTTTTGCAGCAAAACAGAAGCAATGGTATACTCAGAGGCAAAGGAAAAGATTTGGAAAGTCCTCTTATAGTTTGGGGCTGTTAAAACATGTGCATGTTTAAGTGCATCCTTAATTACTTCAAAAGCTTGAATGACAGCCTCCTCCCACCTGATAACCTGGTCCTTCTTTAGCATTCTTGTGATTGGAAGAGTCAACTCAGCAAAGTTGGAAACAAACCTTCTAATAAAATTAATTTGACCAAAGAAAGATTGGATGCCTTTCTTGGTTCTTGGGATAGGTACTTTGCTGATTGCTTCCACTCTCTCATGGTCTATCATAACACCATCTTTTGACACAATGTGACCAAGCAACTTAGCCTTTTACATGCTAGAATTACACTTCTTTGGATTTAGAGAAATGCCATACTCCCTACATCTGATCAACATCTTCTCTAAGTGCTACAAATGATCACCTCTCTGCCTTGAAAACACAGGTCCCATCATCTTGGTAAACTGCAATGAACTCATTGATGTAACCAAAAAAAGCAACATTCAATTCACTTTGAAAAGTGGTAGCAACATTCATCAAACCAAAGGGCATCCTAACAAAAACATATGTTCCCCAAGGAGTATAGAATGATGTCTTAAGTCTTTTTGATTCTTTGAATACCACTTGATTGTATCCGGAGAAACCATCCAATGTAGAAAGAAACTCAGACCCTGTCACAAGCTGCAACATATTTTCCATATTTGGCAAGGGATAGTTTTCATTCATAGATGTTTAGTTTAGATTTCTAAATTCCACACAAATTCTGATGTCTCAATTTTTCTTTCTGACTAGCACAAGGTTTGCAACCCAAGATGAATATCTAGTGGGATGAATAATACCTCCATCTCCCAACTTCTTTAACTCCTCTTGCATTTTCATGGAGAGAAGTGGATTAATTGGCCTTTTCCTTTGTCTGAATGTCTTATTCTTGGCCTCAAGAGGAATATCATGTTGAAACAAGTCTTCTCTATATTATTTCAGCTCTAAATATGACCAAGCAAGGAAGTCTTGATATTATTTCAACAATTGGAGATAGGACTGTTTTTCATCCTTGTTTAAACTTCTACCCAACCAAAATTTTCTTGGTTTGTCCTTTTTGCCCAAGTTATGTGCTTCAACATCCCTTAAGGCAGAAATGTTTCTATTTATGATGCAATCAACATTATTCAAATTTAAATCAAGTGCAACAAGACCTTTAGGAATGGTGTTTGTTTTCAATTGGATGATGTCCATTCTCAAAAAAAGTTTCTCTTCCTTCAGTCGTACATACCACTGGCTCCCAATAAATATTTTGATTTGAAAATTCACCTTGGTTTTGCAAGAACCTTAGCACTTGAGAATCTTCATCAAACACTTGATAATGCTTGATGTTGTCAAGGATAGCTGGCCTAGTCAACACTTCAACATTGTACTCACAATAAGGTGTGCTGGGTGCAAACTCCAAATCTTCACCCCAAAACTATCAACTTGTCAGTAACAACATTCAAACTTCATTCATGATGCACACTATTGAAAGAATCAAACATTTCAATCAGATCCCAAACTGCATTCTTATACTGCTTCATCCGTTGATTTTTTGTAACATATAATTTTCTTATTTGTTTGAAAACTAATTCTAAATCCCCCTTTACAATGATGTCCTTGACACCATACTTCCATGCAATTCTCAGACCCAACAACAAGGTTTCATACTCAGCAATGTTGTTAGTACATTCAAATTTTAGTTTGAAATAAAAAACAAATTCTTCCAATATAGGAGAAATTTGAATTACACCATTACCGTTTCCAAATCTGGAGCAAGCTCCATCAAATAGCAAGGTCCAAGGAGAACATACCTACTCAAGACACTTTGACCGATCCATTTTGTGTTCTTTTCCATCAGCAAAACCAATGAAATTCTCAACATCAACATCAGCAAATAATACTTCATAAGAAGAATTGTTGGGATCCTCAATCAAATGCAAAATTTTCTTTTTCTCCATAGAGCTTGACAAGGATGCCCTCAATGGTAATGGTGGAAAAATACATATCCATTTGGACACTCCCTCCAACACTTGCAACCCACTTTTTTGACAAAAGCACACCCCATTTGGTAGGGAAATCAACAATCACAACATCCAATTTTAAATTCCTCCCTAGATAAGATGCAAGCTGCACTACCAAACCTTTCACACTACCAACAATGGATACTTTTCTTGAGTCCATGATAGTACAATTTCCATAGGATTTTGTCACTTTGATGTCCAACTCATTCATGACTTCTAGAGGCATGACATTAGATGACGCACTGGAATCAAACATACAATTGTAAAGTAGCTTATCCTTTATGATCAAATTTGTGAAGAATGGATCAACATTCAATTGGGAATCAACCAAAGATGTCCCCAAATATACCTCGTGGTGTCTCTCCAAGATCTTATACTTCTGGTGGTGTTTCAAGGTCAGCAATGATATGAGGTGGATTTTAAACAACATTTAAATTTTTGTTTGGAGTAACCTTCTTTTCTTTCAATCCCAAGTACTTAAATGATCTCTTCTTATGCTCAGGAATTTTGAGCAACACAATGATTGGGACAATCACATTAATTCGGCTCAATACTTGGGCTATGTCATAGAGGACACTCTTTGGCAAAAAAACATTGGAAGGGAGACAATAATATTCATTTGATGGCAGTGGATTCTTGGCATCTTGGGCATGAGGAGGAATGTTATTTTTGTTTTAGGATAGCAAAAATTTTGACAAGTGTTTCTCTCCTAGGAGCTTCTTTTGGAATGCTTATGAGTAAGGGTGTTTTAGGTTTGGCTTGAGGCCCAACTCCCTTAAAAAAAATTCTTCTAGTATTATACTCTTTCTCTTGACCAACAACAACATTCATTAACAACTTCCTATCTTCCTCTGAAGGAATACCACCATCATACTTCTTAATCATCAAATCTCTTAAGTATTCAAAGTCACTGTTAGGAATTTCAAAAGCTATGCACTACATCAACTTCAAGAGCATGAGGGGGAAGAAAGACATGTACCCATTTGATGTAATCCCAAAAATTTGCAGCATTCCTAGCACTTATTACTTCAGTAGATATTGCTCCCCCTTGTGAGCTCAAAGAACAACCCACCATGCAAATATCATCATCAGTTACATCCTCATTATCATCCTCACTAACTTGTTGGTTTACTTAAGATGGAGGATGAGGAAGAAAACATCTATCAAACAAATCCATATTAGCAACTTCATTAACAACAGCAGATCCTTGAAGTTAGAGGGACAGGAACCAATCTACATTCATGTGCTTGGGGTTGTCTATTTCCCCCTGCCATAGGTCCTTTACCTCTATCATCTTATCTTTGATCACCCCTAGGATGATTACCAAATCTATAATGGTTTTGTGCTATTTACTGACCTTGTGAAGTCTACCCAATTCCCTTCTCATCTCCTGCCAACTTGTATGAGATTTCTTTGACAGCCGCTGAAAAAGTTTTCACAACCTCTTCTAAATCAGCACCTTTGCTAGCTTGAGGTTGTTTAGGGTTTATCAATTTTACACCATCTCTCTTGAGAGGTTTCCCAACATCTTTGATATTGTTTTCAATTTGAAGTGCCATGGTGAAATCTTGTCTTAGACTTGTAGGATTCTTGTCTCTTAGGTTAATAGGATTCCTTTTTATCAAATGCATTTGCATATTTTATTAAACAAGATTCATCACAAGGCCTAAAACCAATAGTCAACATTCTCAAAGTTTTATTAAACCTCATGTTGAAGTCATGGACTGATTCATTAGGGTTCTTCTTGATATTCTCAAACTCAGATAAAATTAATCTAGGATTAGTCATGTCACCATATTGCAACCTAAATACATTTTTCATTTCAGTCCATGAATCAATAGAATTATCAAGTAGAGCCTTGTACCAATCCCTAACATCTTCTTCTAGTGTATGAATAAACAATTTGACATACACATCCTCAAAATATATCTCAAAATCAATCCATCATATTATCAAAAAGTTTGAGATGTTGATCTCCAGTCATAGCATTGTTACCTTGAAACTTTGGCAACCTATTTCTGACATCTTGTGGGATAGAAATTGGGTAACCATCCATTCCTCTAAAATTTATAGGACCAAAGGTGTTAACAAAAAATGCAAGGTTTGGCTGAGCCATATTGTTTGGTGGGGGTGATCTTGGAGGTGAAAGAAGTTGATGAGGAGTGAGAGGTCTTTGGGGAATGGGAATGAAAACTTCAAAACAGATCTCTCTTAAGGGCTCTCTTTATTGATGATCTCTAGAAAATTTAGAAAATAAAAGAGTAGATTTAGGAGCAAGCCTTTCAAATGCACAAGAAGGTCCCTCACTTGATGCGGAATTCAAATCAGCAATACGATTGTCTAAATCAGATCCACTTGAAGAAGAATTGTAGTCCTCAATAATAGGTTGCTCACTTTCAAACTCAACAATAGGGATCTCCTTTCTTGTAGTGAAGTCTCCAACAACCTTCCACACCTTTCTCCCCTCTAGCTCCAAGCTTCTTGAATTTGTAAACAAAATCTTAGCAGAGTCCTTGATGAAGAGAGATCTTCTTCCTTCCAGTTTTGCAGCCCGATTAGCAACACAAAAAGTAAATGACAAAAACGTAAGACAACTGGTATTTTCAAGATCAAATCAGCATGGAGTCACCACTAAGGAATTTCACCTTAGTTGTGCAAGAATGCACTAAAATCAATTTTTCAAATATTTACTAGCACTAAAAATATTGTGAAAATTTACAAATCAGACCTTCTTCTTCTTAGATAAATCAATCACAACGCAACCAAAGTGTATAAACTACTGGGGAAATGAAAAAAGGGCAGACATATCTTTAAAATTTTACTTAAAATTTACAGATATGAAGCATAGAATGATATTTTAACAGTGTAGCAGCTCAAATACTTGAATACACAAATGCTCAAACTCTTCAAACACTTCAAAAACACCAAGAAATTCCAAGAAGTCCTCGACAATGGTGCAAGAAGGTGTTGGTACCCAAATTTGTTCTCGTTTTCAGTTTGAGAAGCATCAACGATATGGCATGAAGCTTGAAGTTAGATAGATCATGATGTGTGTCATTTTGTATCCAGGGAGGTGATCTAATTGACACTTAAATTTGTGGAGAGATGGATAGCACTTTAAAATGATTTGATCTTATCCTCACTATTTAGGTTGTGCCTTTTCAACAAAGGTAAGAGAACCTATATTGTAACCTCCAAATGGTGAAGGAGATGAATATATCCCTCAATTTATGCAAATAGTATGAAAAGGCCTTGGGAAAATATGATCAAAACTCTAAATCTGACTTTCACAAGTTTTCACTCCCAGGTTATGGAGATATTTTCAATGTAAGGCAAGGGTTACTAGAGACATTATATGATCCTGATGTGCTTTGTGCATTTTTTTGTAAATGGGTTAGATCCTTTTGTTGAAACACAATGGAATGCAGGGGTAGTATGGGTAAGATTAGTTTGTTTTGAATGATTTTTTTGGTGGGGGTGTTGACAACACAAATTGGGATATATCAGATCTTTGACAACCTCTACAATACTTAAACAACTATTAGATAAAATGCTTCAAATAATAAGGATATTCTTTCAACCAGAAGAGGCATAAATAGAATCCCAGGTTGCACTCATCACACAATATTTGAGAATTCACCAAAAAAAATTTGAAGTAAGGAACACAATAAAACACAAAAAATACATGATCAAACCATGCCTAAGGTACCCCCAAAGGCTTACAAGCAATCTCTACAGTCAAGGAATGTAAAGTGATTTTAAATTTGTTTAACTCTTCACCAGATGAAGGCTCTTTTGAACATGAGATTGCAAAATGCCAATAAACTATCAAGAAGAAATGTAGATTTTGTGTGATTTCTAAAGACTTTCAATGTAAGATTGTAATAAGAACAATGAAAACTATTTGCATACATTTAAAAATGATAACAGACATCATATTGCCCAGAAAAAAACTCAAATTAACTCAAGATATTATTAGATTCATCAGTAGGGGAGAGTTTTTATCAACAATCTCATACCTATTTAATGGCTATACATTTGTAACCAACTCACATACACGAAGATCCAACACATAAGAAATTATTATGGTTGTTTGGTGGGGTTTCTCTGAAAAATGAGCTTTCTCTCAGAATTTGCTCGTGATTTTCAACTTCCAACCCATTTTACATTTCTCCAAAATGCATTATATATCTCTTGCTACATTTGATCCTTCTTTCCCAAGAAAAAAAATATGCCAAGTGATCAATTCCGTTACAAAAATTCTTCATGATTCAATGAAAATGACATCAAACAGAAAAAACACTCGCATGTTGCTAGGTGTGCCCAAAAAGATTAAATCATTACAAATATCTAGATCATTATCCATCTTGGAGGCATGTTTTCCATCATTGAGGCATGCAAACACCTTCTATTGATCATTTTCACCTTTTTTACCTTTTCAAATAACCTTTGCAACTTTTGATTTTGTCATTTCACATTTTTGCTCGGGTGGGGCAAAAAATTACTTCAATAACACCTCAGATCAAAGAAGTAAGACATGAAAGTGATGCCAATGATCTTGGAAGGCCAAGAAAACACCAAATCACTATAAAACTTGATGAATTTTGATGTAAAAAGTAGAATTCCAAGCTTCCTGGAGCTCCCATGGCAATCAAAACTAATGGATGTACAAGAACTGTTGATCTTATGCATCTTTTAATCCTGGCCCTCCACATGGAAGATGCAGACTTAGAAACAAGCTTGAGTTACCTTTTTATCTTTTTGGATAAGGCTAGACACGTGGAAAAAAATAATTGGAAATAATTTCGGGCTTACTTTTTGACTTTTCCACATTTTTGTGAAAAAATGGAAAATTTTGAGTTTTTTCTCTGTCCCCTCCGCCTTTTGAATTTTTGAACTGACATGCGGCACATGGTGGGTCCCATCGATATCATACCTCAATTCTGTGCATTTTGACCTTTTTTGGAAATTTGAAAAATTTTCCCCTTTTGCCTCCCAGGCGTGCACTTTCGATTTCTCCCTCACCACGTGTCGCTTCCTATATCGCTGAAATCCGTGGGCCCAATTTTTCATTTTAACTCCATTTTTTGCGAAGGGGGAAAATTTTCAATTTTCCTTCCACTGAGCCACCTAAACACTTTTTCCTCTGCCACATGTCCATCGATGATTCTCTACAGGCCAGTGCTTTAAATTTTAATTTTAACTCTTTTGTGAAAAAGGGAAAAAAATCCCGTTTATCTCCATTGGGCCTACCGACCCGCTCTATGCCATCCATGCTGCCACGTTGTCCTCCTCTGATTGGAGTGGGTTTAAAAATTATTTTCAAACTTTAGAGAATTAGAGCTAAAAAACACTAATTCCTCCCCTCGGTCCGCTAATCCGTTTTTGGTTTTTTTTTTTGTAGGATACGTGTCCACTCTTGATTTGCTCTGGGGTTTTGGGCCAATTTTTGAATTTTAAAATTTTTGCAAAATAAGGTCTAAAAAACTTAATGGAATCCAACCACCCACCATATTTCCTGCCAATCAGAACATGCCATTGTAGGCAATTTTTTTTAAAATGGGTTCATGGGCCCGAAAATGCTCCATTTGTTAAAAAGGCAAAAAATGAAAAGTTACAACACTTCCCTACTTTTCCTCAGCCAATTAGAAGCTGCCACTTTTCCAATACATTTTGAGGATGAATTTGATGGGAAAATGATGCCCGTCTGACCGTCAAAATGTAAAAAATTCTAGGGATGCCCTAGAATTCAAATTTTTCACCAAGGATGGCAAATTTTTTGATTTTAAATCAATGGAAGCATGATTTCTGAAAATTTTTTTACCTTGAGATTGGAATATAAAATACAAAAAAGTATGAATTGATCAATTTTTATTTTTCCATGATCTAGCAAAGGGAAAAAATTACACAACCCAAAAAATTTGAAAAATTAGGGCATAGAAAATGGCAAACTTGGAATATTCCTTCAAATTAGGGAAAAACAACAAGTTTGTGAGCATTTTAAAAGCATTTCTATTGGGGATAAGAATTTTAGACCATCAATTCAAAGGGTAATAATGTGTTTTGAGCACATACAGATTTGGAAAATTAGGGCAACATGGTGCAAGCTCAAAAATGGCACCAACATTATGAATATAACATACAACATCTATGTCTGTGATATGTTCAATGGGAGTGGTTTGATCTTCACCACTGAAATAGGGAAGAATTTTTAGAGTAGTGGTTTGAATGTTATTAAAAACAACAAGCTACAAAGGACTACAACTTGTGAATTTAACAAATGGATAATTTGTGGCCTTTGGATAGATATAATTTTGAATGAATTTTTGTTGTGTTAAAGTAGAAACATTAGACCTGCTATAAGATGTAGAATTTACAAATCTTCTTATTATAGAAGAATTAAGAGGGAATTGAAAATTTTCAGTAGGAATACCTCTTTATGATTAACTTGTGTTAAATTTAGGTAGGGTTCATGCATAAATGTGCAATCAATTTCTCCTAGAAGTATCCAATCTTCATTGAATTAATGTTGATCTCTCAAAATATTTATCCTAAATTATCTTTGTAGAAAGGAGTTTATATTGGCTAAGTGGTTGTCTACTGATTGTAACACTTAAATCTAAATTTATATCTTATTTTGTTTTTATAATTGATAAAAGAAAATGGTTCAGGTTAAATGTTGATATAATTCTAATATCTTATATGTGGTCCCAATGGGCATAAGAGAAACTATTAACACTCCGAAAATAACCATGACTGAAGAAGAAAAAACAGTTGTTCTCTTTGTTTGATATAATGGGAGCTTCTATAAGCATGGGTGAATTAGGATGAGAAGAACATTAGAAGTGGTTGTATTCAGTGGATCAATAACCTCAACTATCTCTCTTACATATTTTGAGGTAGATAAAAAAAACAAAAACCTAATATGAATGCATATAAAATAGGTGATACACCAATGTTATGGAAGCCTATGATTTCAATTGCTATTTGATTTTTTTATGACTCATGAAAGGCATGCAAAAGATTTAAATCTAAAATGGACATAATATATTGATCTTTTCCACTTCCATATTAATTAAAAAATTAATTTTATAGAATATGAAGTATAAAAAAATCAAATATTTATTAACGGAGTTGTTTTAAGAAACATTAACATGTAATGGAAAGAATTTTCATGTAACATACCTATGAATTGTTTGTAACACACTTCAAAAAAGATGCAAATGGAGGAAAAAAGTCTTTATTTCTTCAAGTAGGTGATGTAGTATAAAAATAGCATAGCCTACACATGAAAGAATAATAATTCCCTCTTTTCATCAAAGGCAGTGGTACATATAGAAAAATAAATAGGATTTGAATCAACTAACTCTCTAAGAATAACACTTCAACCTTATTTTCAGAGTCCAATTTGATAATTAGAGACAAATATAATGTTATTAATTTTTCAAAATTCCATGCACAATTTGACCCCCTTTAAGTAAATATAACTTCTGAATAACAAAAGATGTATTATTTACATGTACTAGGTTTATAAGTTAATGGATATATGTTTGGATGGTCTATTTTTGACATTCTTTCTTTGTTGACTCATTCAATCTTTTAATTTGCAAAAATTAGGGTAATTATGTATGTTATTAACAAAGTTTATGGTAAAAATATGGGCCTCATTATTTGGTCTAAAAGGCATGAATTGAGCTAATTAAGATTTTTTTTGACCTTGGAAAAGCATTGTAAAAATAATCACCTTCTTACATGCAAAGTTTAATAATTTTAAAAAAACATTCTAGACCATACCGTTTGAATGGAAAATGTGTTTTTCTGGTGGCTCATCAATTAAAGGAAAGATTCTGACTAATGGCAACCTCATTAAGAAGGGGAATCATCATGCCGAATAGATGTTGCATGTGTCAAAAAGAGGCAAAAGACATAAAACATTTATTTCTTCATTGTGAATACACTTCCAAAATTTGGCATCTTGTTTTTGCAAAATTTAATCAGAAATGGATCTTTCCCCTTACCTGTCTTCAGGCCTGAGAACAATGGGACTCTCCATATAAGCATTGTGTGGTGAAGAGATTTTGGCAACTTGTTTTACCTCACACTATGTGGTGAGTTTGGAAGGCTCGTAATGATGGCATTTTCAGAAACACTAAAAAGGCATGTAACAAAATCTACAAGGAAATTATCATTGTTGTGCAGGATAATATTGCTAGATTTAAAACCTCCTAAAAATAGAATTTTCCCTAAGAAAGAAGAATACATTATGACTGACTGGAATATTGACACTGTCTTCAAAAAAGAATAACAATGGTATTGGATAGAACCACCATCTGATGGACTAAGCCTCCCAATGCTTGGCATAAGTTAAATTTTGATGGAGCCTCAAAAGGAAATCTAGGAGATTCTAGAGGTGGAGGAATCATCAGAGATCAAAGAGGTTGTTTTTTTGGCTACCTTTTCTGGAAAAATGGGTAGGCAAACTAATCATTACTCTTAAGCTCTTGCTGCTCTATGGGGAATAAGGTTAGCCAGGGATTGTAATATTCTGAATATTATAATTGAGGATGATTCTCTAAACATTATTAATCTCTTAAACAAAAATAAACACCCCAGCTGGTCAATTAGAGATTTTATAACTAAAGCAACTAATATATACAAGAGTTTTTGAAAATGTTAAAATCACTCACACCTATCGGGAAGGAAATAGGGTCGCAGATGGTCTAGCAAACTTTGGAGTTAACAAATTCTTTTCAAACGTGGCTAAGGGGGGACATTCTACCCATTCAAATTAATAAAGACATAATAAATGATCTACATGGCCAAGAAAATCATCACTAACGGCTGTAATGTTGATGCTAATGAGTGGATTCTTAAGTACAGAAGGATGACATCGTATATGATTTGTGTGATTTAGGAGATTTTTGTGAATTAGACAGCCATCACTTTCTTATCATAGGGAGAATACCAAGGCGCAGGTCACTAATTACAAAGTATGGTCTAATAATTACATATTCTATCATGGAAGGGAAAACATTCAAAAACAAAGCTAAGTCTGCTAGGCATAGTGCTAAAATCTTTACCGTTGAGAGCAGAATCACTGGAAAAATTGGGGGTCTGCCATACAGAACAGAACCCACCCACAATCTAGCATGGAAAGAGGATGTTGTGCTATGGAACTATCTTCAAATTAGAGGTCTTGCAAATTTGATAGAAAGGATTCAAGGCTTTGACCAGGATATTTCTATTAAATTCACACAGGGATGGAAGAATCGGGTTGTCAAATACAAAAACATAGAGGTTGAGATCATAGAGGAGCTCATCACCCAGATCATGGGACTCAGTTTGGATGGCACCAAATTATTTAATAAGAAGGTAGACAAAGAGGTGGAGACAAAGAAATTCCTGGACGAAGGGGAAAATCTTGAGTTTGTGATAGCTGACATCAAGTTGGCTTCGACTGCTGAGCCTTTTGCTGAGCTCACCAAGATGGTTGTTAGGTATATAAATCTTGAGGGGTCATTTGTTACTATCCCTCAAAAGCATTTAATATTTCTTAACCACTTTCATATAGATACAACCATCAGCTTCCCTCATTACTTGTTAAACTCACTGGAGAAATTCATTTGGGAAGTGCAGAGTCATTCTAGGGCAGTTCCTCTACATCAAGGGCTAATTCTTCTCATCCATCGTCACTACTCAAACTACTCCCACATGAATCCTAATCCACCCTCTTCCTCCATTCCTCTCCCTACTCACACCGCCTCCATTCCCTCCTGGAAATTGCTTTATCTAGCAAGAAACAAAAGGGCATGAACACTAAGATCCCTACTTCTCAGAGGGTTCTTTGAAGCCACAAATACCTCTAGCTTTCCGAGAACCTCCTGCACATCAGCCAACTAGTGGAGGAGCCTAAGGAAGAGGATTTTGATGGTCAGAGTGGGGTAGGATGGAAAAGGAAATCCAAGATCTCAAAAGGGTTATAAAAAATATGGAAAAAGCTAAGGGAAAAGGAATACTACAAAATGATGATGAGGAGGGTGTTATAGCTGAAGTGTTTCAAGAAGTTACAGTCTTTAGATTGCAGAATGGGAAATGCAAAAAGTCGTAATGACTGCATCCTATCTTCTCTTAAAAGTATTTACAATTTCATTTAACAACATTTTCATAGTGTTTACAGCCTAAGCAGGATTAATGAAGACATTTGGGGCCCCAAAGAGAAAATGGATATGGCAATTGCTCAGGTGGATCTGAAAGACCCTTCTCAGGCCAAAGCCATTGCTTTCTTTGTCTCACTACAAGAGATCAAAACCAAGATTGACAGGGCTATCAAGTAATGTGGTGTTGTGTTGTTGTTTACTGGATGTGAAGTTGCTGATGATTGGTGGATCTGGAGCTATTTTTTTGTCGAGATATTCTAGGATAGATATCTATTGTTTACTTTTTGATCTCTTCTATTGTTATTTGGATCATTGTACGACTGGATCCTTTCTTTTAATTTGTTGTTTTATTTGGATATTGAGCGGGCTCTGAGGTTGGTTGTTTTTTACCTTCTCTGTGTTGTTTCTCTCACTTCTAATATCTAGCTTTTGAGCCCTTTTGTATACAGGGTATAGTCCCTTCAAAACTATTTTCCCTTAATAAAAAAAAATGGAAAAGGTGTTTTTTTTACAAGGTCTAAAAATTAAAACTTTTTTATATAAAACATGGTTAAAAAACTTGGTTAAAATAATCCTGCAATTAAGGTAGAACCCCTAAAAGTCATTTGATTTTTGTAATGAAATTTTAGAAACTTGATGGAGAGAAACTCTTGCAAAAAAAATTGTTTGTTGCCACCACTCTGCTCTGAGTTCTGTATTCTATGTTCTAATGGAGGATCTATTATTATCTCAATCAAGATGTGTTTTTTAATCTTCTTAGGCCACCTCTTTACAAGCTTTAACTCATTCTATTTCTCACTAAGCTCAGTGATTTCATTACAAATCAACACCTAGTTTTGGTTTGGAGCTCTTTTTTATGCTTGTGTGATCAACCCAACTCATGAATTTATTGTATCAAGATATGTTGGAAATGGCTATGTTTCCTTCTATTTCAACTTGATCTCAAGCTTATAGATCTCAGCTTGACATTTTACAGGTGGTTTATGTCATGTCCTTATTGGACCTTTGTCATTATCATAAGTGTTGTCATTGATGTCAAGATACATTTATGGCTAAAGTATTTAATGTTAAGAGGCAGTTTTGGAAAAAGTGTGAACTGGTAAAGTAAGAAAGTGTTGAAGATGAAGGTTGATTGGTAGTATCATTCTCTTAGAGGAATTAGGATGATCAAGGATAATTCCTAAGGGACTTAATCAGTTTTTATGCAAGCCGCGGGTATGAGGAGATAGCTACCAATGTCTGCAAGAAGTTGCGGATCTTTTGAAGAAGCCAAATAAGTATAATGAAGGCCATGGGGTAAGAGAATGATGTCGTAAAGAAAAAGGAGCCAAAGGATGAGTTTTGAGTGAGAATGGTAAGCCTGCAAATGTGAAGGAAGAAGAGTTCAAGTAAGGATAAACTAAAGGAAAAGATGTGAAATTTACGGAAAATCCAGAGAAGGCCACGACTAAAGAGCAAAATCTGCGGAGAACTATAGAAGCCGCACATAAAATAAAATTTTTATGGGAGTGAGAGGAAAAAAATAAAATCTAGGTAACATTGAAAAAGCCTCCAGAAGTGGAACATAGTCGCGGATACCTAAAAATATTCCAAAAGAAGAAAAAATCCATGGATAACTGAAAATCCACCAAGTAAGGAGAAAATTAGAAGATCAAAGGAAAGATCCAAGATACAAAAGAAAATTTCAAAAAATCTAAGGGAAGTCATGAATCGAACAAATAAGAACTAGACAGAGCTTGAAAAAAATCAATTGAGATTGACATGGTTAAGAAATAGGTTGTTCTAAAAAATCAATGGTGATTTTTATTGTCATATGATTGTGGATAAGGATACGACTTGAGCTCCATAAAGAACTATGAAATCTAATGTTCAAACTACCAACATTTAATTTTTCTTGAAGCAATTACATTCTCTATGTGTTTCCTAATTTCAAGGTGAAATTAATGTCAGAGGAGAAAGAAGCTCACTCATGGAAATTTTAGAGTATGAGAAATTTATTTTAAATATGCCAGCCCATAATATTTTTTAAATAATTCATATAAAAATATGAATTCAAGCAGTTAATGAAAAGAACAAATATGAACTTAGCTGATTGTATTTAATGAAATAGGTTATTTGGAGAAAAAGAAGGAGAGGATGCATGACACATTGATTGATGAAGGAATGGGTTGATTGTCTATATAGAGGTAACTCAAATATTATTAATTTGTATCTCAGGAATGAATAAGGCACTAGATTCAAAGGAATAATAGAGGAAAATATGCACAAGTGAGAAGATAATGCAATCGAGCTAAGAGATATCAACAGAAACAAAAGAGAGAGGAAAGAGAAGAGAAACCAAATGAATCATTGAATAATAAGATGAGAATAGCATCAGTGTGGTTTATTGATCGAGCAAGAGATATCAAAATAGATGAGTAGAAGAGAGTGATAAATAGAACATAGACATATATAGAAAAGTGATCATAATTTATTCTATAAGCAATTTTTTGAAGTAGATGATAAAAATTTGTATGTAAATCAAGTCTAAGTTGTAGCTTAGCATTTTCCAGGGGTTTCACCCTCCTTATGGGTTGGTTCTTACAAAATATCAGTTGAAGATGATTAAATTAGGGGTTAGTACTCCTTGTAAATTGGTGCTTGTTAAATCCATTGAGTGAGTGCTCAGAATGTCTTCGAGTGGGTATTTGAAGTTGTGGAGTTTGTACTTCATAGGTTGAGTAGGTACTCAACTAAAATCATTATAAGCTTTGGAATTGATTTTAATTATCAATCCTTCATTTTAAGTGGGTTTTTCTCCTGAAAGGGTTTCCCACTATAAATTTTTTGTTCAATGTTCTTTTATCTTGCATGTGATTTTTTTAATGCCTATGATCAATTTTTGTACTTATTAAGAAATTATGAATCAAAATTATTAAAGTGAAAATTTTAATTTGCATTGATTCACCCCCCCTTCTTAGTGCTTGTGATCTCTAAAAATTGGTATCAGAGTGATTCCTTACAGCAGAAGCTTAACATCTTCAAGGATATCCCGCTTTCACAAATATGGCAACAAATCAGGAATAAGGTGGTTTATCAATGTTAAGATCACCTCTCTTCACTGCAATGAATTATGCATTCTAGATAATAAGAATGAAAACATGTATGTTGTCACTAGGTTTCTATATTTGGGAATACATTGAGTAATTATACAATCCTCCCACAACACCTATCACTTCTTCAATGAATAAAGTATAATATGAATACAAGTCAAGACCCATGAATGCCTTACTATGTGGTCTAATTAAGATAGAATTTGTAAAATTCAGGCAATTCCGAACATCAAAGGAGATATAGACAAAACTATAGATTATATATGAAGGAGAAGAAAAAGTCAAGATAGAAAAGTTGTAGACTTATAGACCTCAATTTGAGAATCTAAAAATTAAATCTGATGAGATTATAATGGCCTAAATGCATAGAATATATGAATTCATGAATATGATCAGAGGACTAGGTGATAAATTAGAAGAATATGTTATTGTTCAAAATATTCTAATATCTTTGCATGGAAAATATGATGCAAACATGTCAGCTATAGAAGAAGCCAAAGATATGAAAAATATTAGTTTGGATGAATTACACTCTTTCAACATGGGGGCATTTATACTTTAATTGTGTTTTCAGTTAAGTGAATCAACAAGGTAAAATGCAGCTATGTCCATCGTTGCAGAATGCAATACCTCATGTATGATGTTATCCCATGTTCACCTTTATTAAAGATGTAGAAAATCTTTGAAGAACTAAATTATAAGCTTGAGGAAAGTGGATATAGATGTAAACTTGGGGACTTGGACTCAAAAATAGCAAACATAGTTTTTTTTTTTCATTTGAGATGTTCATTATTAAGTTACATGTATTTTCAATTTGATCATTTCCTATGATTAAGTGTTATTATGTATGTATTGAATTGATTATTTCATTGTACCATCATTACATATCATAAGAGCTGAAATTATATGGAATTACACAACTCAATTATAAAAATAATATCATTTATTCATTAAGAAAATTCAATGTTTCCCACACAATCTATGGGACATAACTTATGATTATCAAAATAAATGTTCGATGTGAATGAAATTAAAAGCAAAAGAGTATAAGAAAACCAATCATTACCTTTGGTTTTCTATCCTTCTTCATCGTTTAAGTTCTAGATCCTTAATCCTCATCTTCTACATGCAACAGCTACAGTGTACCTAAAAAAGAAAAATAAAATAACATCATTTAAGAGATCAAGATTTAATATGTAATCATGTGCTATCTATTTTTATACAATTGCACCATTTGAGATCAAAAGAAAAAGTTACATCAAGTAACTAATACAAAATAAAAAGTACCATCTGCTAGAAGCTCATGGCATTCACATGAGTAAGGAAAAACATAAAAGAAAGAAAAATAAAGTCACTATGGAACACAAGAGAGGAGAAAAGCGTAATGGTTTCTAACCTATTTCTTTAAGTGTGTAGGTACATGTTTGAGAAGAAAAGAACTCAATTCATGATTTTTATTTTATTCTAAAAAATGTAGATTATACTCATTGTATAAAAAGAATGCTAGACTAGAGAGGGAGATGCATTCATATCTTTCAAAATGATCAAGATCATATACAACTATAAAGAAAATAATTATTTCAGGTTTAGAGATAGAGTCTAAAATCATAAAGAAATTTGAATGCATAATAATATGATCAGTTTTCAACTTCCAAACAAGCTGATAAAGTACAATTAGAGTTCTAAGATACATGGTTGCAAGATGACCATCATGGTTCAAATGAATTACTTCATTAATGAAAGGAAAATAAATTTCATTATTCAAATTTTCAAAGTAAAGGTATAAGATTTTATAGTAACTGAAAAGAAACGCACATTTACAAAAAGCTTCAGTTTCAACATGTATCTTAGATGAAGTCGAAAGGAACATGCATTCAAAAAAGTCATAAACATATCAACATTATCATTGAAGAAAGATAAGTACAACTACAAATTAGAAGTATGATTGCATATCACAAAGGATCATCTCCCATGAAGTAAAGTCTCATAACAGATCTTCAAGATCCAATAGTAAATAAGACTCATAACTATATTGAGACAATTTGCTATTACAAGTAGGAAACATTTAACTATTATAAGTTTGGAGAAATTGTATGATAAAGAAGATTGAAAGTTCAGGTTGTAAGAATAAAGAACAACAAGATAATCAGGTACATATACACTTAAAACAAACATTTAATTTAAGTAAAAACTTCAAACTTCTATTAGAAGTAGCAATGCATAAGCGTTACAATTTTTTTTTAGAAAGAGGAAACCCTTGATGAAATGTGAAGGCCCAATTCAAGCTATGAAGAAGCTTGAATTTTAGTTTCAATGGCTTATGAACAATTTTTTGAGTAGAACTACTTCAGGATAAAACAAAGTCCTATATTAAAGATAACCTATTACACTAAACAAGATTTTAAAACTAAAAAGGGAGTAGATATTTTCAAAAAGAAATGTGTTTGAGTCCAAATATTCACCTTAAGACTAATAAATCAAAAATGCATACCAAAGCATAAGATAGTAAAAATTTGAAAATGAAACTTGGTATCCCAAAATCACCCCTCTAGGTAAATTAGATAACTCACATGATTTGTTCAGGCCGAGCAAGTAAAAATGGCTTGAGGGAAAAATTCAAGTTTTGGAGCTCCTTTTTGGATCATTTCTAACCCCCCCATCCGAGGAAAAAAATTCAAGGAGTTAGACAAAATTGAAAATATCAAAAAAATTAGCTTCAGCTAGTATATTGTGGCTAAGTAGGGGTTTTTTGGCCTAGGCCACACAGGTACGCACAGGACATCCGACACCTGAAAAGCTGAAATTTTAAATCAGTAAAATTGGGTATTTTTGTCTAGCGCAGTCCACTAAACGTCAAGACATCCAGGACCTGCATGGCTAAAATCATCAATTTGTAAAGGATTTGGTAAATTTGGGTTATTTTGGCCCAAGATTCACACTTACCTGTGGGACATCTGAGACTCAAAATGTTGAAATAGTGGATCACAAAGGGATGCGGGTGAAGTTTTGGTTAACGCCCCTGATGGCCCAGTCAACAACGGGACACACAGGACACGAGTTCCTTGAGGCCCTGATTTTTCCAAAAATGTGACATGAAGGAATCTTGTGGGTGGAGTGGAAATTTGTTTCCGGGATAGTTGGGACACAAGGACCCAAAATCACTTAAATTCCCACATACAAAGGAAAACAACGCAAATCAGACCCCAAACTTCAAATGGCCATAACTTTTGACCCCGAGCGCTGATTTTCATGAAATTTTGATGAGCATAGATATATAAAAATAAAAGAAACATATTCAAATCTATTAAAGTAAAGGCTCACTCCCGTTAAATGGCAGAAATGCTTGGCAGACCTAAAATAGTGCTTGCACTCAGAAGGCCATAACTTTTGTGTTCCTCAACTAAAACACATAACATTGGTACCATTGAAATCGTGGTTTCGAGCCCAATGCACAAAAGTAAATAACTCCATAATTTAATTAGTAATAGATGGTGATTTTGAAGAAAACATTCCCAGTTCAGAAACAACGATTTTATTTAGTAGTTGAGATGCATTTAATGAAGCATTGTCTTACATTTCTCACTGGTGTAAGTCATGGGACATTATGGGGGCATTTTTTAGAAAAAAAAACATCGTTTCACTTCATTTGGTACCTCTTACAAGTGGTTGAAGGATATATTTTAGAATTTTCATTTTCCCTCTTTCTCTCTCCTCTTAGAAATCTATAAATTGGAGTGCTGAGATCATTGAAAGGGAGATAATTTTGAGTAGAAAAACTCTGTCAAAATAGTGTTGTGAAGCCAATGTGTTGTAGGCCCTATAGTGGACTCGTTGCATAGTGATACAGGCACTTATTCTGTAATAGATTGAACTGTGCATATCAATGAAAGAAATATATTTAAGTTTGTGGATGTGTCTTCCCCAGTTGTGTTTCTTTGAATTCCTCTTGACCCTTCAATCTCGTTATATATATACATATACATACATACATATATATATATATATATATATATATATATTGTTTCTATCTTATGTGTTTCCAGAGATTCATTATCATTGTGTGTGCATGAATATTGTTGTGAATGCAGTTGTTAGATTGTGGAGAATTGTTATCACCCCTTCTAGTATGTTCAGTTCTTCTACATTTCACACATTGGAAGACTATTCTCACACTCTCCTTTTCTGGTGTATCATCTCTTTAGTGTAGGAATTTTTTTCATGCACTCTCTCTCCATGGTCCATTGGAAGGTTAGACTAGGACTAGGTAGTTTCTTCATGCATTAGAGTAGATTGTGGCAGGTAGTTTAGGAGCAAGAACCCGCTTTCTCTAGAGGTCTATCTCAAGTAAAAAAATACCACAACTTGGAGATAGTACCCATATTATCCAATCACACTGTGAGCTCAAGCACACACACTTGTGCAAACCATAGGGTATGGTGATTCGGTGATAACAAAACCTTCATGTGTCCATTCTACATTTTCTTTCAATAAAGGCTCCAAATAAGAAATATGAGATTGGATAATAGTGGCAATCGATGGAAATAGCTAGAGTAAGGAAAAAATTCTTACAAACAACCACAATAAATAGTTTCTACAATTATTATTGCTTACATTGGTCTTGAATATTCAAGAACACCAAGGCTTATGGAAAATCTACTTTTCTATTAAATGAAATCCACAGAGTAAAAGACAAGTGCCACTGTGAACGATAAAGTACAATGTACAATATAAGTGTGAAGCAAAATGCAACAAATATTACATCCAAGTCGAGAAGAAATATAGCTATACAAATTACAATATCCAATCATCCATTTTTCTAAACTTTGAGAACAAGATCTATCAGTAGAAATGATCAAGTCTTGAAATAGGTTACCTTATACCAGAAAAGTATACAAATTTACAAAGTTTTGAAATACGACCATATACAAAGGGCAGTACATATCAGAGGAAATTAGGTGTATCTTGTTTTCATAGTTTCAAATAAAATTCTATAACGCATTACTCCCAGTTGTGAAGTAGCCATCAGTTGGTTAAGGACCTTCAAATGAAACACATATTTTCAAATAGAATAAGAGCACATACAAACAAAAAATACTCCAAAATATCGAGGAAAAAATCAGATATAATAAGATATTGTTAAACATATGCAGAAGCACATAGTTCCTTATTAAATAGAGTTGTTGTTTCAAGCTGGGTAAATGCAATGCCATCAAGTTAATACAGTGAAAATTACAATCCAAAGTTTAAATAATCAGAAATAAAAACTCTCATTAAATGAATACACTGAGCGATACTATTCAAATGGTGAAATATCAAAATTGTGGAAAACCATAAGTATTACCAACGAATGGAAGTATCAAGATATATATTTCTAGGTGAAAGATCAAGTAGCCAAACCATGAAACTAGCCAACAATGTAGAGAGAAATGTCTGGTCATTGTTTTAAGAGAACAAGAAAATTCGTTGCAAACAATGAAGAAAATACATAGCCCACAAGTTGATTTCATCACTTAGCAGGAAAACCATAACTCATAAAGCAAAATAGTGCCATTCAAACAGTGGAAAAGAGATATGGCCACGAAATGGGAAAGATAAATGAGATACCCAAATGGGCAATGTAGATATCTTAATACAAAATATGCAGAGTCTACTTTTTAAAATGGCAATCAAAGTCTATAAATACAGCCATGCAAGGGTTACACAAAAAATATTCACCCAAATTTGGGAAAACAGGAGATTTTAAATACACGGTTGCTTTTTCAGAATAACAACGCAAAAAAGGCCAAAAAGGATCGATAGTCTAAAGAAATCAGTCACAACCATCATTTTCAAACAGAGAGTCAAAGACGTAGTCGGTTCGGTCCCTTTATTTTACAGTTATAGTTTCCAAGAGTTATGCAAACCTTTCCAAAAATAAATAAAGCCAACTTACAATTTTTAGAGAAAAATCGGTGAAATCCCTTAAATCCCGAAGAATAGATTTGAATTTGCTAGCACCCAGAACCAATTTAAGCTCGATACAAATACTACCAATGTTTTAGCATCAAACAAATATACAGTGAAGAAACCCGAATAGTCTCTAAAAGGATACATTAGGTTAAAGTAAACAAGAAGTTCACCTTACCTTCTGGAATAATGGTTGATATTTGCTTACGGGATAGAAGCAATAAACTCAAAAATCACAGATATCTTTAGCCAAATGATAATGGCCACCACATTGTCATATAGAGTTCTCTACAAAAAGCATATGGTTCACAAAAATCCCCATTTATACCATCGTTATCTCGTAAAAGAACTAGGAATTACAAATACCAAACAACAAGTTTGAAACTCCAAAGCATGAAAACAAAAATTACATAGAGATCATGAAGAGCGAAAAAGTGAGGATCAAAAAAAAATTATTTGAACTCACAGAGCATTACAACTACCATTAATGCACGAAATGAGCTTCAGAAGATCAAAAGTGGTGGCGAGCTAAAAATTGGCTAGTGCTTCGCCATTCAAAATAAGCAAGACAAATTGAAAAATGATAAGCTTGATTATATTTTCGCTCAAACCTAACTCATTCTTTGTTAGTATCAATGGTTCACAATTCTAGGTATAAGATCAAAAGACACAGAATGTAAACCATTGCCAACTACCATGTCAACCGGAGTTAGAGTATCACTGGCTGATATAAAACATGTACAAATACTGATGATCACAATCAAACACCAAAATAAATGCAACTTCACAATAACCAGAATTCACCTGAGTTAGTATCAAAGGATAAGATTCGATGAGTAATTAAAAACCACTTCAAACCGATTGATGGTAGAGATACAGAGGTGCAAAAATCAATGGCACAAATCAAAACATACAAATTATGATGCAAAGCATAGGGTCTACTAAAATTCATCATAGTTAGCCTTGAAATCATCGCCACCGACAAAATTTTGAGGGCCTAATCATCCTCAAAGGGGACCGAGTCCCACTAAAACAAATACATTGCAATGACCTTGGTTAAGGTTTATAAATCATGATTACAAATGCCATAAAAGATAAAAGGAGGGCCTTCACCTGATTATCAAAAGGTGATCGAATAATTAACCACATTATGTTTATTATTCATACTATAGTATATGTTCTTAGTAATAATGCAGAAGGATCAAATATGCGAAAACTAAGATCACAAGGAGGCCCGGGATTATTGAATAGAGAATATCCATCAAGTCAACAAAGAAATAATTTCCCTTATATTTTACAAGATTACCTTAGTTTCTTTGAATGGATAAAGGTAATTACAAGTTGCATGAAAAATAAAGATATTACTAGTATGCAGATATGCCTACAACTGGTCCCCATAGTGAGGGTGAATATTTTGCTAAGTATGAAGACAAGCGAAATATTTTACTTACACAAAATGGATTTTTGCATGTCCTCACTACAAGAAATAATTGAGAAACAGAAAAATTTTCCTTGCGAGTCGGTGAATACACAAGTGCTACATCAAGGATTAAATATGATTATTTAATCAACAACAAGAAGACCAAGTTTCATGCACATTGGAGAAAGCTTGTACAAAAAGCAAGAGCTATTGTTAACCAAAAATATTCACCCAAGTTTATTTATTGTATTGAAAATAGAGATGTAAACTAAACTTTGAGTAAGTGTATTTTTGCAATTAAGGCTATTAAATGCCTCATTGTAAAACATTGATTATTTTTATTCCTTTATTTATTCACGATGAAGGCTGAAAATAAAATGGATGGGCAAGTACATATTGCAGCCTATTTTTAGGAGGGGTAGGGTGAATATTTTTCTAATATATTGTGTGCACTCGGAAGACAAAAGGAGGAATTTTTTGACACAGGAGTGCTGAAGCATATTCTTACCATTTTTTCCCTTAAATGAGAACCATTTATTACCTTAAAAATTATTTACAGTGGTGTGTATCTTTCCATTAATTCTTGTGAATGTTAATTCCCTCATTAATTATCTTACCTTGTTACAAATTTGGTGCTTTATATATAGTCTAAATGTTCATGTTAGCTATTTTGTTGTTGTGATTTATTCGCTCAACACACAAGTGTCTTCCTTAGGCTAAAACTTAAACTAATTAATTCATGTTTCTGTAATCTATTTATCAATATATTGTGCATGTACTCATTCGAATCCCCCAATCAATTTGTTGTATCACCCAATTTTAATTCAGTTACAACAATATTTTAACACTTAACCCCCAAAAAAAAAATAGTTTAGGATACATCAATAAGGAACTGACCTTGATACCAGAGACTCACCTCAACATTGCGTATACCCACCTGAGGTGTTTTCATTTTATCTACGAAAGTGAGAGATAAGGTGAGATTAGAATCCCTATTGTCATCCCTCAACAAGGGTGCACTTCTAAGAGATTACACTTTTTGGCATGCCTGGTGGGACGACAGATCGAATCAGTAACAAATTATAACAATTTGTAGTAGATTACAACAAATTTTCAGTGAAAGAACATTACTTTTGGAAGAATAAAGATGCAAAAATCTAGTAAAAATCAAAAGAAATTATCTAGTGACTCTGTAAGGGTGATTTCAGACTGTTTTTGTAGCATGTTCCATGCCTAAGGTGACTATGATATCAACAGTAAGAGGTATTTGTGATAATTTTATTTCTTTTACTTTAAATTCAACAACAAGAAGAAGAGTTGGCAGTACCTTACCCTAAAATAGGCCCAATTTTGGAAACCCTCCTCCCCTCGCTTCACCACGTGTTAATCTTTTTGTTTAATTCCCAGTAATCATGCAGCAACAACCATCCCCACAACCCAGATATTATGTTACCTTTACTAATGACAACCATTTAGTAATTCCAATCTATCATGACACACTTGTTGCTGTCTTAAATGTCTTACCTTTGTTTACTGGTGAAAATCAGATTACCCCTAGTGAGAATATTAAAGACATTGCAACCCTTTGTGCACTCCATAATGTAACTCATAAATATGTAGCCTTCAGATGCTTAGCTGCATCATTTAAAGGAAAAGATTTGCAATGGTAAAGAACTTGATTGATAGGGATCATAACAACTTTAGATGAATTTGGATATCAATTACCCAAACAATTTCAAGAGAGTTCTTATAATTTATCTCTCATAGAACAACTATATACAATCTAGGGTTAGTTTGAATATCATATTTGCTAAAACTTTGGAAAGAATTCTAGCCAGTGTTAAGCCTCAAGTTGGTCATGCTTTTTTATACTATCTTAGATCTTTAAATAGCAACATTTCAGCCATGATATAGTCTATGGGAGGAACTACACTCCCACTAGGTTATGATATCACTAATAGGGATAAAAACAACCTTATTCAAGCTAGAAAATTAACCCCAAATCTTTTTATGCCTCTTATAGCATATTTGGCAGCTATATCACATCGTATTACCATAATAGACCCTATTGTTGCAGCACTGTCAGATTATGTATTAAGGCCTTGCAGAACATGGGAAACAAATTAACATCAATTGAGAATAAACAAGCTCAATCTAGTAGGCCTTATAAGAATACTTATCCGTAAAATAAAACAAATAGCAGACCATCTCAGTAAAATTAGAATTATAGGCAGGCTTATCAGCAAATGAAATTTTATCCTAAATATCCTAGTTCATCTAGCATTCTTGTTCCAGTCAACATGGATTCAAAAAAGTTGTGTTTACCTTGCAATTAGTCTCATTCAGATACTAATTGTCCAAATGCATTCCTAAATCTAAGCTTTATTGTACAATCTGAATTTGAATAATTATTCATGCCTCTAATGGAGTGTGGGAAAAAAGATGCTCAGAGTCAAAAATCAACTCAATAGATTTTAGTCAATTTTGGAGATAAAAATATTGCAGTTACAACTAGGTCTCAAGAAAGTTATCAAGATAAAGAAAAACAACGAAAAGGACCTGTTTTACCTACAGTTACCGATAAATTAGTAAATGTAGGTCCAAAAACAATAAATAATCCTAATGTTCCCTCAAAAATAGAAATCATTTAAAATCCTAAAGAGAAGAAAAAACAATCACATCTTGATCCCAGAAGATTATTCTTACCTCAAATTTTGAACGTTATTGAAGCAGAGTCAGTTTTTGCTTAAGTTTATGCTAAAACTATAGAAGATTTTTGTAAAACTATTTCTTCTTTGAATATTTTTGAGGTAATGAAAAGTCATAATACAAGTATTTCAATGTGTTATGGTTTGAGTATTCCAGGAAAACAAGAGCTACTTTCTCATAAGCTTGCTAGGTTACAGATTTCCTCAAAACCAATAGATAAGGAAGCTCATACAGTTAATATGGTCCTTTGTACAATAAATAAATATCACATGAAAGAGGTTAAGTGGATGGTACAAAAGGTTCTAAATGTTCACAATATTAAAAATCCAGCACCCTTTTATGTATCTTTTATTATTGGAGATCATCTAGTTCATAACTACATGGTTGATAGTGGTGCAAACAACATAGTAATGTCTAAAGAAATTGCAATAAAAATTGGCCTATAGTATGAACCAAAAGAAAATAGTGTATTACATTTTGATGGAACAACAACCAACATAGCTGGTTTGATTAAAACGTTAGAGGTAACATTACATGTTTGTCCCAATATTTTCCATTTTACAAGATGTAATTGTTGTAGATATACCTCCCTACTTTGCTTTATGATTATCAAGAGATTTTACAACAAAGATAGGAGGTTACCTTTCTTTGAATTGGTCATTTTTGTGTGTTCACTACAAGGTACGAAACTGAAGTTACAGTTAATTTAGAGTATTTAGCTAGATTTTATATTGAGCCTCATGTTTCAAATGTTGTACCAAATTGTGCAACCATAGATCAGATTGAATTTGATGTATTCAAATATGTTTCTTCATTAGATAGTGTTTCTAACATGTTTATGGATGAAAAAAATAAATAAATAAATAGTTTTTATTGTTCACTTGAGGAAGGAACTCATATCCCTTTAATGTACTTGTAATGTAGTTGAATATGAATCACTAATTCATGACCTCCAATGGGCCACAAAAAGAGGTATTAACATGTTACAAGTGCTTGGTGATTCAAAGTTAGTGATTAATCAAGTAAAAAAAATTAATGTTTATTAGAATTCATTGCTGAAATCTTACAAGCATCGAGTTTCAGACTTAATGGATGATTTTGAAGCTATTAACATGTAATTTGTTGTAAGAGCTAAAAAAACATGCATGAAAAATTGTAGCAGTTTGTGCTAGTTTTGAAGTACTATAACAGTTTAAAAACATCAAATTATAGCCACATATAAAGCAGATTATTAGACCTTGAGTGCCGTATAATGAAGAAAAATGGAAAGTTTTTGAATATGATATGTAAATCTATAGATTTCTGTAGCAAAAAGTAGAATTTTCTGCATTTAATCAAGAAAACCTACAACACTTATATGGTGATCAGATTGTTCAATTGAAGAAAAACAAGATGCCTCAAGGGATGGTTACTCTAGAGGATATCTTCAGTTCTAATGATCAATTAGGAAAGGATAAAGGAAATATCTTAGTTGATGATGAAAATAAGTTATTTATTCTAAAGGTATATTTCTTAGCTGAAAATTACTCTTTCATTAATTTATTTAAAGAATTTAAAGATTTTTTTCGTTGTAAATACCAAGATCTGAGATGATTTGATCTCGGTCTAACTCAACATACCACAAAGTTGCAACCAAATTCAAAACTAGTAAGGCAGAAACAAAGGCACATAAATCACAAGATTGAACTCTTGATGAGAAAAGAGTTATCCTAGTTGATTGAGTCATGTATTATCATTCCAACTAAGTACTCAAGTTGGTTAGCTAATCTTTTGCATGTTCAGAAAAGTAATGGTGAAATATGGCTATGTGTGGATTTTAGAGATCTTAACAAAGCTTCATTATAAGATCATTATCCGTTGCCCAATATGGATCAAATTTTAAGAACATTTTTAGGTTCAGAAAATATATCCCTTTTAGATGGTTATATTGGATACAATTAGATTCTTGTGCTTGAAGACGATAGATACAAAACAACCTTCACCACAAAGTGGGGTACTTATGCTTACAAAATAATGCCTTTTGAAATTTCTAATGCTGGCGCAAAATTTCAACGTGAAATCGATATGGATTTTCATAGCCTATTAAATAAATGAATCTTTCTTTATTTATATATGTAACTATATTTTAAAATAATTTTTATGTTAATCTATTGTATTTAAGGCGGAACTTTTATCTTTGCAAGTAGTTTGGAATCTCTTTGAATCCTAAACAGTCTATTTTTTTATTCTACAAAGGTAAATTACTTAGACATATTATTTCTAGGAAAGGTTTAGCTATTGATCCTTTCAGAATATAAGCAGTTTCATAGCTTTCATTGCCTCATCATAAGAAAGCACTACAAATTTTTCTTAGAAAAATCAACATTGTTAGAATATTTGTTCGATATTTTGCACCATTAGTCAAGCCATTAACAACTACCGTAAAGAAATATAAAACTTTCTCTTGGACTAGCAAAGGAATAAAAGGATTTGAAGCTATCAAGCCAGCTATTTCACAAGCTCCTACCTTTGAAAATCCTTATTTTGATAAGGATTTCACTATGTATGCACTTGTAGGAGCTGAAACCATTTTAGTCATATTAAAATTAGGTTAATGATGACAATTTTGAGAAGACAATTTATTTCCTTGGGTATAATTTACATTATTATGAGACAAGGTAAAATTTTCTTTAAAAACAAGTACATGTTGTAGTTAGAGGACTACAGAATTTCAAGTATAGAATTTCCAATAATAAGATACACGCTTTAGTCTCTCATCCAAGTGTTAAAGTGTTCTTGTTGAAAAAAGAACTGAATGAAAAGAGAGCGGGTTGTACTATGAAGGTGATGGATTATAATGTTGATATTTGTGTTGCAAAAATAGTCTAAGGAAAAGGATTATGGGAACATCTGATTGCTGATATGAAAAAAAATGTAGGCTAAATCAAAAATTCCACTACAACATGCTCAAATCATGTATCAATAGTCAGAGATGATATTACAGTATGCAAATCAACAACCAGAACTTAATCAAGACATTCAAAAATCAAGTTGGATGACTCATTTGATTGATTAATTAGAGCATGGTACTTATCTTGGAAGGTATGGACAAGAATAAATGAAGATATTTCAAATTACAAGTTATACCTTATGTTTTAATTGATGATGTGTTGTTGCGTTGTGTTGATTATGATAGAGTACAAAAATTATTATTTGAGTTTCATGAAGCACCTGTAGGATGTCACTTCTTAGCACATACTATAGCCTTAAATATTATGAAATTTGGTTGTTATTGGCTGAACATATTCATTGAATTTTTTGAAAGGATTAAAAAGTGTAAGAAGAGTCCATTCTTTTTTGTTAAAGAACATTTAGCTTCGCTACCCCTGTAGCCTATTGCAGTGATTCAATATTTCATGTAGTGGGGTCTTGACTTCACTGGCATGATAAATACACCTTCATGAAAAGGAAACAAATGGATCCTAACTACCAAGAATTATTTCACATGTTGGACTAAAGCCTTGTCTTTAAAAGAACATAATGAGACTTCATTCTTAGCAATTTGTGAATGTATAGTTTGTAGATTTGGTGTTCCTACAACTATCATTTCAGCTAAAATTTTAGCATTTATTAGAGCGAAGGTAACAAATCGGGATGTCAAACATGATATTTATCTTAGTAATTCATGTAATTATTACCCACAAGGTAGTGAATTATCTAAAAGTACTAACAAGAACCTACTTAAGATCACCCGAAGAACACTTAAGGTCAACCAAAGAGTTTGGTATCTTACGTTGAATTCAGCACTTTAGGCTAATAGAGTGACTCCTATAATATTAGTTGGCAATGCATCATACAAACTTGTTTATTAACCTGAGGCATGAATCCATATTTCAATTTGACTTGCCCGCATTAGATTTATTACAACAAATGGAATTACTTGAGAATAAACCAACGTAGGTTCATTATGTAGAATTAATGGAGCTGCAAGAGATAAGAGATAAAGCTCATCTGAAAATAGAAAAGAATCATAAATAGATCATAATTTCATTTGATAAAAAAGCTAAGATTAGAGTATTAAACGAATGAGACATTATGCTAAAAAGTGATGTTGATCATGCAAAGTCAGGAAACCCAACGAAGTTTGATACAATGTTTAGTGTTCCTTGTTTGTACCAAAATTTGTTCTCCTTTTCAAGCCAAGCAGCAACACTGATTCAACATGGAGCTTAGAGGCATCCAGATCATAAATATATGTCATTTTGTAGCCACGGAGGAGATCTGACTGTCCCTTTGTTACTTGGGTTTGTGGAGAGATGGGTAGCACCTTAAAAGGATATGATCTTATCCTAACTATTTTAGGTTGTGCCTTTCAACCAAGGTAAGAGAACCTATTTTGTAACCTCTGTTATTTTGAAAGGAGATATAGGTACCTTTCTTTTGCATAAATTTTGTAGAGAAGACCTCAGAGGAAAATATGATCAACACACCAGATCTGACTCTCACGAGTTGTCACTTCCAGATCATGGAGATATCTTCACAACAAGGAAAAGGTTACTAGAGACATTTGAGACCTTGCTTACTTCTGCATGTTTAGGTGATGAGGATTGTGCATTGGCATACACACATGAAAAACAGGGGTAGGATGGGTAAGATTAGTTGTTTTTGAATGAAATTTTGGTGGGAGGTGGGGCAGGGTGAAACTAGATTCACCAGATCCTTGAGGAACCTTACAAAATGGAAAGTCAGACCAACAGAATGCCACAAAATAGCTAAAATGTTTCTTCAACTAGAATATGTGCTTCAATGGAGGCCTTGATTTTCACTCTTTCACACAATCTCTAAGATTCTATCATGAAGGCTTGAGTTAGAAAACCCAACAAAGCATCAAGGTCTAAGCCAAATCATGCCTAAGGTACACCCAAAGGCTTACAGACAATCTCTATCAACAGATGAGAGAAAAGTGATTTTAAATCGTTTATTCCAATCCCAAATGAAAGTCTCTTCTGAGAAATGGAATTGCAGATGCCACTAAACTGTCATAAGGATTGAGGTCTGTGTGATTGAATCATATTTCAACACAAGATTACAACAGAAACAAGAAAAACTATTTGCATACATTCAAAAGTAAAATCAACACATTTTTCTCAAGACAACACAAAAATAACTCGAATTCGATTAAATCTATCAGTAGGGGAAAGTTTCTAGAATAGTCTCAGAGCTTGTCAATGGCTGTACACTTGCAACCACCTTGACATGATCATATTTTAATACAAAAGAGATATACAAGCTTCTTGAATGGTTTCTCAAAAGGGATGGGCTCTATCAAGCTTTTGATTAGAAAAATCAGTCCAGACCCCTCACACTCCAACAACTCCCAACCATTTGCATGAAAAAATTGTGCCATTTATAGCATTTACAACAGAGTCCCCTCTCCCCAAAAGACAAAAAATGTTAAATGCACCAGTGCTCACCATGATTCTTTTGTGATTCTCATAATCAAATCTGCAAGAAGTCTCCAGGTGCTCGAGGGGGTAGATTTCATCAAATGCCTCCTGCATTCAACTCCTTACTCTTGTAGATCACTCTTCCTTCAATTTTCCAACCACTTCCACCCCTAATCTGTCAAATCTGGCCCCTTGCATGCTCGGGAGAGGAAAAATAGAACATCCGATTAGGCACGAAAGTCAGACCATTTTAATGGCGAAAGATGTCCTCTAGATCTTCCCACCAAACTTCAGATATCAACATTAACTTCCTTCTCTACTTGGCATGTAGAAAAGACCAAGAAATCATGGAGACTCACACTTCCAGATGTGTTTCAGAGAAAAAGGGGGAAAATCAGATTTAGACTCACAATAGCCATTGATCTTTACTTTGAATTTGAGCCATCCACGTGGTAGATTCAAACTCTAGAACAGACCCAGGGGCTTCCTCTGAATTTTTACAACCTTTTGAAAAAATGGAAAAAAATTCCATTTTTTCCAGCACCTCCACCCTCGAAAACAAGCCTGACACGTGCCCAAATATGATTGGAGTGGAACCGGCGCTCAAATTCTGCCATTTTACTCTCTTTTTGGAAAAGGGAAAATTTTCCAAATTTTCCCCGACAGCTCCATCCTTGGGAACGAGCCTGACACGTGTCCCAATATGATTGGAGTGGACCCACACTTCCTTTTTTACTTTTGACCCCTTTTTCCCAAAAGGAATTTTTTTCAAATTTCCCCCGAGAGCCCACACCTCTGCCATTGACCGAGGCAAAACATTGACCTTTTTCCTTCATCCAGGCTTGCGGGCCATTTTGAAATTTTAATCCTTAAGGGGCAAAAAATCCAAGTTTCCTCCGATGGCCCACCTCTTTGACTTTTCAAACTGCCATGTGTCACCATGGTGCACCTTGAGGAAGTCCCAAAAATTTGATACCTTGAACGAGCATAGGCTCGCCATGTGTCCTGTTCCGACAAGGTTTTCCTGAATGCTTGAAGCTCAGCAAAAGGCCCCATGTCATGCTCTGAGGTAGTCTCCTTTTGGCCATTGAAAAGTCTAAGTAAAATGCAAAGTGAGCAGAGGCCTCCACGTGTCAGCCTGGTACTTCTTTAGAATGAAACTCAAGGGCCGGTCCCCAAACATGCGCAGTTCCTCCACATGTCTCCATGGTGTAACTTCAAGATGGTGTCCAAAGTGGAGACCCTAAATGAGTGCAAGCTCGTCCATGTGTCCCGTTCTGCCAAACTACTCCAACTGCATAAAAAAATTTCTAAGTCCGGGCCAAGCAATGGAAGCCTCCACGTGTCCTCCCGGCACTACTCCAAGGCAAAACCCAAAAGTAGATCTTCAAATGAGCATCGTGCCTCCACGTGGACACATTTTGAGTTGAGGATTTTTATTAATTTTTTAAGTATCCAACTAAGCCATCCAACCAAAAGATGCCACGTCCCCTGCCGATGCTAGGATGCAAATTTGACCAGGAGAAATGCACCGTCAAAACCGTAAAAAATAGAAAAATGATTATTTGAGCCAGGGAATGAAATTTTCTTCGAGGACAGAAAGTTTAGGAATGTTACAAGGCTCAAATACATTCCTCAGGGACACATCAATTCATTCTTCTTCAAGTACTTAGGGCAGAAAAGATAGGGAAGATGAATCCCGACCGTGGAGAACAGAAAACATGGGGGAAACTGAGTTTCTAATTGAACAGAGCACGGGAGACTCAAAATACAGACCCCTAAGATATTTACAACCTAGGAACCAATTAAAAATGGCCACAAGGATCAACCAGGCACAACACAGGGAAGGAGAAAATGACAGAGGTCATAAATCAGTAAGTTTTTCAAAGGCACAAATGGGGCGAGACTATTTTGAGCACCAACACCGGCTCCGACTCAGGGATGGGCACTCCCTGTGAGTGCCACAAGAACAAAAGTAGACCAAGTGCCAAAATATCCATTGGGCAATGGAGTCATCTTGCAGAGCATAGAAATAGAGCCACCTTCAAAAACAGACAAGAGAAACTAGTAAAAATAGGTCACCGAGGACCAGAACGAGCAAAAACACAAAAACAAGGAACAAACAACAAACTATACACTGTACAGAAGATTTTTCCTTGATTCAGGGGAATCAATCCAAGAAATGCTTCAAATGCCTACCATTAATAGGAAATTCGAGAAGTTCACCATCTAAGTCCTTGAGGAAGAAGGTGTGTTCACCAATCCTGATATCAATAGAGTAAGGGCCCATCCATAATGAGTCAAACTTGCCATGCTTGCCCTTATCCTCATGTCTGCTATCCCATAGCAGCACAAGATCTCCAATATTGAAGGCTCTGGGAGTGACCTTCTTGTCAAACAACTTCTTCAGTTTCTCTCTGAACTTTATATGCCTCTGGTGGGATGCCCTCCTCTCTTCATCAAGCTCAACAATCTGGTTAATATGAGCATCATAAGGACCTACCTCTTGATCTTCTAGCTGCTGGATGAACTGATAAGAAGATAATTGCATATGAAGGGGTAGTAGGGCCTGAGTCCCATACACCAACTCAAATGGACTCTTTCCAGTGACCCTCTTGATAGTGATCCTATCGGCCCAAACAACAAACTTCAACTGTTCACCCCACTTTCTCTTGTTCTGCTCCAATGTTCTTCTGATGATCTTCAACAAATTTTTATTACTGGACTCAGCTTGTCCATTTCCTTGGGGATTGTAATTGGAGGCATATGTCAAGTTGATTCCATACTCCCTACACATTGCCACTAAAGGTTTAGCTCTAAAGCTCATGGCATTATCAGTTACAATCTTGACTGGCACCCCAAACTTGTAGATGATGTTGTTCAACACAAATTCCATGACAACTTGGTGTGTTTCCTTCTTGGTGGGGATTTCCTCCACCCATTTAGTAAAATAATCAGTTGCTACAAGAATCCACTTGTGGCCAGCACTTGAAGGGTCTGAAATTTCACCAATAAAATCCATTCCCCATTGCTTGAATGGAGCTTCAATTGACACAGGATGCAAAGGGAGGGAGCCTGAAGCTTTCAGTCTACCAGAGAAGTGTTGGCAGCTTTCACATCTTCTAACCAACAAGGTTGCATCCTTGAAAAGAGTTGGCCACCAATAACCATCCCTCAGGATCTTATGTGTTGTGACTCTTGTAGCAAAGTGCCCCCCACAAACTCCTCCATGGAGGTCAGACAATTATCTTGGGGGATTCTTCTTCAGTAATGCACCTTAAGAGGACTCCCTTTGGGTTCTTCCAAGCTAACCCATAATCAGTGATGACATATTTCTGGGAATCCAACTTAAGGGATCTTTTTTGGTTCTTACTTAAATGCTCAGGGCAGTTTAAATGTCTGAGATAAAACATCACATCCTTGTACCACTCAGAATTCATCAACTTTTCAAAAACACCTACCCTTTCTTCTTCTACCTCATTTACCTCAATAGTTTGCAAGTTTCTCTCCGCCATAAGCTTAGCCAAGCCCAAACCTCTCACCAACTTTGTGGTTTGGATGTCCATATCATATTCTTGCAATTTTTTCACCCATCTACATCTTTTTCTTGAGACTTCCATCTCTGACAAGATGTCTTTTACCATGGTATGGGGAACATAAGCAACAACCTTTGAACTTAGAATATAAGGCCTGAAAACCTTTGTTGCTTTTACCAAGGAAAATGCCTACTTTTCCATGATAGTGTACTTCAACTCAGACCCCTGCAAGGCCTTACTGAAAAAGGAAATGGGCCTTTCAGCCCCTTCATCATCCTTCTGCAGCAAGATAAAAGCAATAGTGTTCTCTGAAGCAAAAGAGAACAGTTGAAAGGGCTTCTTATAATCTGGAGCTTCCAGCACAGGTGCATGCTTGAGTGCCTCTTTAATCCCATTGAAAGCTTGGATGGAAGCCTCCTCCCATTTGATGACCTGGTCTTTCTTCAGCATGGAATTAATTGGAATGGTCAGCTCAACAAAGTTTGATATGAATCTTCTAATGAAATTTATTTTCCCAAAAAAGGACTAAATTCCTTTCTTAGTCTTTGGGATTGGGACCTTGTTGATGGCTTCTACTCTTTCTGGATCAATCATCACTCCTTGTGACACTATGTGACCAAGCAACTTTTCCTTCTGCACTCCAAAATGGCATTTCTTTGGATTGAGTGAGATGCCATATTCTCTACATCTTATCAACATCTTCTCCAAGTGTAGCAGGTGATCACTTCTCTGTCTAGAAAATATACAGTTACATCATCTTGATAGACTGTAATAAATTCATTGATGTAACCAGTAAAAGCAACATCCATTTCTCTTTGAAAGGTGGCTCTAGCATTCATCAGACCAAAGGGCATCCTGACATAAACATAGGTCCCCCAAGGAGTAGTGAAGGTTGTCTTGATCCTTTCTGATTCCTTCACCACAACTTGGTTATAACTAGAGAAGCCATCCAAGGTGGAAAGCAACTCAGAACCAGTCACTAACTGCAACATGTGCTCCATGTTTGGTAAAGGATAGTTGTCCTTCATTGAAGCTTTGTTCAAGATTCCTAAAGTCCACACACAACCTGATGTCACCATTTTTCTTTCTGACTGGTACTAGGTTTTCCACCCAAGAGGAATATCTTGTGGGCTGGATAATCCCTCCATCTCTTAGTTTCTTCAGTTCCTCTTGCATTTTAAGAGATAGAAGTGGATTGATTGGCCTCTGCTTCTTACCTGAATGGTCTTGCATTAGATTCTAAGGGGATCTCATGCTGAAAAAGGTCCTCTCTGTATGCCTTTAGTTCAGAGTAGGTCCAAGCCATGCAATCTTGGTATTTTTTCAACAATTGGATGTATGACTATTTCTCCTCCTTGCTGAGATTACTGCCTAACCAAATTTTCCTTGGCTTCTCCTCTATACCAAGATCATGCTCCTCAATATCCCTTGAGGCTTCCATACATCTATTAACAATGCATCAACATTATCAAAATTGGATTCAAGAGCCACTAGCCCTCTAGGAATAGTGTTGGTCTTCAGCTGGATGATACCCTTGCCAAACAAGGTTCTCCTTTCCTTCTGTTGCACATACCATTGGCTCCCAATCAATACTTTGATCAGAAAATTCTCCCTTGTTTTGTAGGAATCTTCTGATCTGAGCATCATCATCAAAAACCTGCCAATGCTTGATATTGTCAGGAACAGAAGGTCTTGTCAAAACCTCAACCTCATATTCACAATATGGGGACATTGTGCAATTGTCAAACCGAGACCCCAACATTGCAAGCTTGTCAGCCAAGTCATTAAATTTCCTATCATGATGCACAATGTTGAAGGAGTCAAACATCTCAATAAGATCCCAAACTGCATGTTTATATTGTTTCATTCATTGATTCCTTGTAGCATACAGTCTTCTAACTTGTTTGACAATTAACTCTGAATCTCCTTTGACAATAATGTCCTTGACACCATATTTCCAAGCAATTCTTAAACCTAGCAATAGTGCCTCATACTCAGTAATGTTGTTAGTGCATTCAAAGTTCAGCTTGAAGGAGAAAACAAATCTTTCTTGGATTTAGAGAAAGAAAAATAGCACCAACACCATTCCCAAACCTAGAGCAAGATCCATCAAAAAATAGGGTCCAAGGAGAACCCACTTGTTCAAGGCATTTGAATTCTTCAATCTTGTGCTCCCTTCCATCAGCAAATCCCACAAAGTTGTATACATCCACATTTGTGTACAATACCTCATAGGAAGCATTGTTGGGATCCTCAATAAGATGCAACATTTTCTTTTCTCCATACAACCTGACAAGGCTGCCCTCAATTGGAATGGTAGTATAGGACATATCCATTTGGACACTCCCACCAGCACTTGCAACCCATTTTCTTGACAGTAGCATGCCCCACTTGGCTGGGAAATCAACTATGACAACATCAAGTTTTAAATTTTTACCTAGGTATGCTGCAAGCTGCACCACCAAACCCTTCACACATCCTACCACTAGCACTTCTCTGGAGTCCATGGCAGTGCACTTCCCATATGCTGTTGTTACCTTAATATTCAGCTCATTCATGACTTCTAGAGGCATGACATTGCATGATGCCCCTGAGTCAAACATACAGTTATGGAGCAGCCTATCTTTGATAACAAAGTGGTGAAGAATGGATCCACATTCATCTGAGATTCCACCAAGGATGTTCCCAAATAGACCTCAGGTGGTTCATCTAGTCTCTTCTAATGCTGGTGGTGCTTCTGGTTCTTCAATAATTAGAGGAGTCTCCACAATATTTATATTTCTACATAGGGCAGTCTTCTCTTCTTTCAACCCCAAGTATTCAAATGCTCTCCTTTTGTGCTCAGGAATCCTAAGCAACTCAACAATTGGGACAGAGACTTTGATTTGACTCAACACTTGGGCAATATCATATGGGACATTCCTTGGCAAGGAAGTATTGGAAGGAAATCCAACACACTCATTAGATGGCACAATATTCTTGAAAATTTGGGCATGGGGAGGAGTATGATTCTTGTTTGGAACTGCGGGGATTTTGACAGATGTATCTTTCTTAAGGGGCTCTTTAGGAATGTTTAAAAGTAAGGGAGCTTTAGGCTTGACTTGAGGTCCTGCTCCTTTGACAACCTTACTTCTTGTGTTATATTCCTTCTCTTAGGCCACAACAACATTCATAAAAAACTATCTATCTTCCTCAAACGGGATTCCTCCATCATACTTTTTTATCATCAAAGCCCTTAAATATTCAAAGTCATTATTGGGTAATTCAAAAGTATTGTACATTATCTACTTCTAAAGTATGATAGGGAGGAAGAATAGGTACCCTATGAATGCAGTCCCAAAAGGTGGCAGTAGTTCTAGAACTTATCACCTCAAGTTGAGGTTGTTCCTTGTTGTGAGCTGGTGGAACAACCCATCATGTAGACATCATTATCATTATCATTAGGTTCTTCTTCTTCTTGCTGATATTATTCACAAGGAGCATGAGGTATGAAAAATTTGTCACACCAATCAATGACATTTTTCTCCTCCACCACAAAAAATCTAGCAGCCAAAGGATCATGCACCATTCTATTTTCTCTTCCTTGGGGTTGTCTATTATCCAAATCCAACAGGTCCCTTGCCTCTGTCATTAGCTCTTTGGTGATTTGTGAACCTATCTTGGCCATGTTGCTTGTGTTGACCTTGTGAGCTCTACCCAATTCCTTTCTCATCCCAGGCTAGCTTGTAGGAAATCTCTTTGACAACGGCTGCCAAATTTTTCACAACTTCTTCTAAATCAACAACCTTGCTTGTCTGAGGTTTTACCAGGTTAACCAAAGCTTTACACCTTCCCTCTTTGGAGGCTTCCCAATTTCCTTGATATGTTTTTCTATTTACAAAGCCATGGTGAAGTTCTACCTTAAATTTGTGGGGGTTTTGTCTCTTAAATAATATGCAGCCTTTTTATCAAATGCATCAGTATATTTGATCAAACATGACTCATCACAAGGCCTTATTCTAACAGGAAATCTTCTCAAGGTCTTATTAAACCTTGTGTTGAAATCATGTATTAGACTCATTAGAATTCTTTTTGATGTTTTCAAATTCTGTCAAAAGAAACCTAGGGTCAGTTCTATCACCATACTGCAATCTAAATGCATTACTCATCTCATTCCAGAAGTCAATAGAGTTATCTGGCAATGCTTTATACCATTCCCTAGCATCCTCTTCCAAGGTATGGATAAATAGATTTATATATAGCATTATAAATCTCAAAGTCAATACATTTTCAATCTCAAAGTCTTCCATCATATTGATAAAAAGCTTTAGATGTTGATCTCCAGTAATAGCATTATTTCCCTGGAACTTTGGCATTTTGTTCCTTACATCTTGAGGCACTGCATTTGGATATCCCAGCCATTCCCACAAAATTTATAGGTCCAAAAGTGTTTACAACAAAAGGGGGTCTGGGTGGAGGCTGGGCCATGTTTCTTTGAGGAGGTGACCCTAGAGGGGTGACAAATTGATGAGGGGCTGAAGGTCCTTGGAACACAGGAGTATAATTTTCAAAATGGAAGTCTCCCAAAGGCCTTGTCTCTTGGAAATCTCTATCAACCTCAGAGAAGATAGGTGTATAGTGTGAAGCAAACCTTTCAAAATCAAATGAAGGCCCCTCTCCAACTGGAGAGTTCAATTCCACAAAGAGGCTACCTAATTCAGAATCACTTGAATGATAGTCTTTAATGATAGGCTGATCACTTTCATCAATGGAGATCCCTCTCCTTGTCTGCTGATCCCCAACAACTCTCCAAGTTTTTCTTCCTTCTGATTTTTCTCTTCCTAGCTCTGGAAACAATGTCCTAGCAGGATCCCTAGAAAAGAAAGACCTTCTTCCTTCCAGCTTGGCAAATATTAGTAACAAATATGACTATGAAATAGTTTTAAGAAACTGGTACTTATTAAGAATCAAATCAACACAGAGTTGCCACTAAGGATTTCCACCTTAGTTGTCCAAATGCACTAAATATGATATGTCAAATGTTTGTCAATGCTAGGAATTGGAAATGAAAATATTCTGACCTTTCTTTACCAATATGCATCAAATGAAAGGTAGCGCATTAGGTGTGAACATTGAAATAATTACACATGGCACTTGGAGCATACAAGAAATGTTTTACAATGGTTTGAAAATGAGATCAGACAATCACAATAAACCCCAGAAATGGCACCACAAGTGTTGTTACCAAAATTTGTTCTCCTTTTCAAGCCAAGTAACAACACAAATTCAACATGGATATTAGAGGTATCCAAATCATAAATATATGTCATTTTGTAGCCAGTGAGGAGATCTGACTATCCCTTTGTTACTTGGGTTTTTGGAGAGATGGGTAGCACCTTAAAAGGATATGATATTATCCCAACTATTTTAGGTTGTGCCTTTCAACCAAGGTAAGAGAAACTATTTTGTAACCTCTGTTATTTTGAAAGGAGATATAGGTACCTTTCTTTTACATAAATTTTGTAGAGAAGACCTCAGTGAAAATATGATCAACACACCAGATCTAACTCTCACAAGTTGTCACTTCCTGATCATGGAGATATCTTCACAACAAGGCAAAGGTTACTAGAGACATTTGAGACCCTAATTGCTTTTGCATGTTTAGGTGATGAGGATTGTGCATTGGCATACACACATGATAAATAGGGGTAGGATGTATAAGATTAGTTTTTTTCTAATGAAATTTCTATGGGAGGTGGGGCAAGGGTGAAACTAGATTCACCAAATCCTTGAGGAACCTTAGAAAATGGAAAGTCAAACCAACAGAATGCCACATAATAGCTAAAATGTTTCTTCAACTAGAATATGTGCTTCAATGGAGGCCCAAATTTGCACTCTTTCACAAAATCTCTAAGATTCTATCATGAAGGATCGAGTTAGAAAACCCAACAAATGCATCAAGGTCTAAGCCAAATCATGCCTATGGTACACCCAAAGGATTACATAAAATATTTGTCAACAGATGAGAGAAAAGTGATTTTAAATAGTTTATTCCAATCACAAATTAAAGATCTTATGAGAAATGGAATTGTAGATTCCACTAAACTATTGTAAGGACTGAGGCATGTGTGATTGAATCGGATTTCAACACAAGATTGCAACAAAAACAAGAAAAACTATTTTTATACATTCAAAAGTAAAATCAACACATTTTGATCAAGACAACACAGAAATAACTTGAATTTGATTAAATATATTAGTAGGGGAAAGTTTCTAGAACAGTCTTAGAACTTGTCAATGGATGTACACTTGTAACCACCTTGACATGATCATATTTTAATAAAAAAGAGATATACAAGCTTCTTGAATGGTTTCTCAAAAGGGATGGGCTCTATCAAGCTTTCAATTAGAAAATTCAATCCAGACCCCTCACACTCCAACAACTCCCAACCATTTGCATGAAAAATTTGTGCCATTTATAGCATTTATAACAAAGTCCCCTCTCCCTAAAAGACAAAAATGTAAAATACACCAGTGCTCACCATGATTCTTTTGTGATTCTCATAATGAAATCTGCAAGAAGTCTCTAGGTGCTCGAGGGGGTAGATTTCATCAAATGCCTCCCGCATTCAACTCCTTGCTCTAGTAGATCACTCTTCCTTGAATTTTCCAACCACTTCCACCCCTAATATGTCAAATCTATGGCCCCTTGCATGCTCGAGGAGAGGAAAAATGGAACATCCGATCGAGCATGAAAGTCAGAACATTTTAATGGAAAAAGACGTCCTCTAGATCTTCCCCCAACTTTAGATATCACAATTAACTTCCTTCTTTTCTTGGAATGTAGAAAAGACCAAGAAATCATGGAGAAACACACTTCCAGATGTGTTTTAGAGAAAAAGGAGGGAAAATTAGATTTAGACTCACAACATTCGTTGATATTTACTTTGAATTTAAGCTGTCCACGTGGCAGATTCAAACTCTAGAATAGACCCGGGGGCTTCCTCTAACATTTTACAAAGTTTTTTAAAAATTGAGAAAATTTCCATTTTTCCCCACACCTTTGCCCTTGGAAAACGAGCTTAACATGTGCCCAAATATGATTGCAGTGGAACCACACTCAAATTCTACCATTTTACTCTCTTTTTTGGAAAGGTAAAATTTTCCAAATTTTCTCCATAGCTCCACCCTTGGGAACGAGCATGACACATGTCCCAACATGATTCAGGAAGACCCACACTTCTTTTTTTTCTTTTAACCCATTTTTCCCGAAAGGAAAATTTTCCAAATTTCCCCCGAGAGCCTGTACCTCCGCCATTGACTGGGAAAAAACATTAACCTCTTTCCTACATTGGGCTTGCGGGCCATTATGAAATTTCAATCCTGAAGGGGAAAACAATCCAAATTTCCTTCGATGGCCTGCCTCCCCACATTTTAGACCTTTCAAAATTCCATGTGTCACCATGACACATCTTGAGGAAGTCCCAAAAATTTGATACCTTGAACGAGTGTGGGCTCACCACGTATCCTATTCTGACAAGGTTTGCATGAATGCTTGAAGATCAGCGGAAGGAATCACATGTCATGCTCTGATGTAGTCTCCTTTTGGCTGTTGAAAAGTGTAAGTAAAATACAAAGTGAGTGGAGGCCTTCATGTGTTAGCCTGTCACTTCTTTAGAATGAAACTCAACGGCCGGTCCCAAAACATGCGTGGTTCCTCCACATTTCTCCATGGCACAAATTCAAGATAGTGTCCAAATTAAAGACCCTAACTGAGCACAATCTCACCTTGTGTCCCATTCCGCCAAACTACTCCAACTGCATAAAAATTTGTCTAAGTTTAGACCAAGCAGTGGAAGCCTCCACATGTCCTCCCGATGGTACTCCAAGGAAAAACCCAAAAGAAGATCCTCAAATGAGCGTCATGCCTACATGTGGAAAAATTATGAGTTGAGTATTTTTATGAATTTTTGTAAGTATCCAACTAAGCCACATGTAACCAAAAGATGCCATGTCCCCTGTCGATGCTAGGATGTAAATTTGAGCCAGGGAATGAAATTTTCTGTAAGGACAGAAAGTTTAGGAATGTTACAAGGCTAAAATACGTTCTTCAAGGACATATCAATTCATTCTTCTTGAAGTACTTAGGGAAAAAAATATAGGGAAGATCAAACCCGACTGTGGAGAACATAAAACATGGGGAAAACAAAGTTTTTAATTGAGCACAACATGTGAGGTGTGAAATACAAACCCCTAAGAGATTTACAACCCAATAACTAATTAAAAATGGCCACAAGGATCAACCAGGCACAAAAACGGTGAAGAAGAAAATGACAGAGGCCGTAAATCAGTATGTTTTAAAAGGCATAAATGGGGCGAGACTATATTAAGCACCAACAATCCTTATATGATTTTTGATTGTGAAGAGCACAATGTATTTCAACTTTTAAGGTTGAATGGAGAGGAAATTACCATTCCTATAAATGGTATGTTTCTCAAACATTGTTATTAAAAATCTTACAGAGTTGGTTAGAGTAGGATTTACCTTTCAATAAGTGCAGTTCATGCATATTGCAATTTTTTTCTATTCAATAAGTGCATTCGTGCATGTGATCTTGTAAACCTGATCATTTCGTAGCTTTAATTAGTTTATCATAAGGTTTTTTTGTTTAGAAAATGTACATTTTTTATATGTATTGACTCCATGCCCAATGGATTAAAGCAAGGCACTGGTCTTGAAGCTAGCAAAAAAATTTCCCCACAGAATCACCAGAAATGTTGATAATTTTTGCACTTGTGAAGAAACGGGAAACTCCAAAAAAAAAAAACGATGGAAGGAATTACTGAATGAACCTTATTTAGGGGGGAATTTACAATTTAATTATGTTTTTTATTTATGTGAATAAACAAGGACAATTTAGCTATGTGTGATGTTGCAGAATGCAACACCTCACGTATGTTGTTATCCCACATTCGCCTTCATCAAAGATGCAAAAAAGTTCAAAAGAACTAAATTATATCCTTAAAGAAAGTAGAGATGGATGCAAACTTGTGGAGATGGACTCTAAAATAGAAAACATAGCTTTTGTTTGCATTTTAGATGTTCATTGTTAAGTTACAAGAAATTTCAATTTGATAATTTCCTGTGAATAAGTGTTATTAATTATTTATTGAATTGATTACTTCATTGTACCATCATTACATATCATAAGAGATGAAAGTAAAAGGAAGTACACAACAAAATTATAGAAAAAATATCATTTCTTCATTAAGGAAATTGAATGTTTCCCACACAAGATGTTGGATGTAACTTAAGATAATCGAAGTAAATGTCACATGTGCATGAAATTAAAAAGAAAAGAGTATAGAAAAAACCCATCATTGCCTTGCGTTTTCCTTCATTCTTCATCATTTTAGTTCCATCTCCTTCATCTTCATCTTCTACATCCAACAACTACAATGTACCTGAAAAATAAAAATAAAATAACATTATTTAAGATCTCGATATTTAATTTGTACTCATGTGCTATCTATTTTTAGACAAATGAATCATTTGAGATCAAAATCATAAGGTACTTTAAGTAATTGTTACAGAAATTGAAAGTAACATACAACAAAAGATCATGGGATTCACTGGAATCTTGAGAGAAATAAAAGAAAGAAAATGAAAGTCACTATGGAGTACAAGAGACACCAAAAGTGCTAAATTTTTCTAACCAGTTTCGTTAAGTGTGTAGGTATAGGTTGCAGTAGAAAACAAATCAATTCATGATTTTAATTTAATACTAACAAATGCATATTACATTCAATGTATGAAAAAATTCTAGACTCTAGAGGGAGATGCATTCATATCTTTCAAAATGTTCAAGATCAAACAACTATAAAGAAAAGAATGGTTTTAGGTTTAGAGATAGAGTCTAAAATCATAAATAGATTTCAATGCATAATAGTATGCCCAGTTTTAAAAGTCCAAACAAGGTGATAAATTACAATTAAAACTCTTAGATACATGGTTTCAAGATTACCATCATGTTCTAACTGAATTAATTCATTAATGAAAGGAAAATAAAGTGCATTTTTCAAATTTTAAAAGTGAAGGTATAGGATTTTAAAGTTACTAAAAAAATGCACATTTACAAAAAATATTTAGTTTCATCATGTATCTTAGATGAAGTCAAAAGAAACATGCATTCAAAGAAGTAGTTAATAGACCAAAATTGTCATTTAAGGAATATAAGTACAACTACAAATTATAGGTATGATTGTAGATCAAAACAGATCATCTACCATGAAGCAAAGATTTAGAACATATCTTTAAGATCCAAGAGAATTGAAGACTCACAAGTATATTGAATTAATTTTCTATTACAAGCAGGTAACAAAACTGTCATAATTTTGGAGCAATTTTATGATAAAGAAGATTGGAAGTTCAAGTTTTAAGAATAAAGAATCTAGGTTACCAAGAAAAACAAGGTAATCAAGCACAAATACACTTCAAAGAAACATTTATTTGAAGTAAATACTTCATGCTTCTATCAGAAGTACCAATGCGCAAACATTACAACTATTTTTTAGAAACATGAAATCCTTGATCAAATAAGAATACCTAGCTCAAGCTATGAAGAAGCTTCATGATCAAATTCAATGGCTTATTAATGATGTTTTGATTATAGATACTTCAGGATAAAGCAAATTCCTACATTATAGAGAACCTGGGTACACTACACAAGATTTCAAAACTGATAAAGGAGTAAATATTTTGGAAACATAATGTGTTTGAGTCCCAGTATTCACCTCAAGGCTAATAAATAAAAAATTCATATAAAAGTAGAAGATGATGAAAATATGAAAGCTAAAAATTCATGTATCCATACTGCAATTTCATTCAACAAAGGCTCCAAAACAGAAATTTGAGTTTTTATAATAGTGGTGATCGATGGAAATAGCAAGAGTAAGGAAGGATTCGTTACAAACAACCATAATAAATAGTTTCTTAAATAATTATTTGTTACATTGGTCTTGAGTATTCGAGAGCACCAAGGCTTATGGAGAATCTATTTTTCTATTAAATGTAACCCACAAAGTAAAACACAAGTGCAACTATAAATGATAAAGTACAAAGTATAGTACAAGTGTGAAGATGATTGCAATAAAGATTACACACAAGGAAAGAAGAAATACATTTTTACATAATACAATATCCAATCATCTATTTTTCTAACCTGTGAGAATGAGATCTATCAGTAGAAATGATCAAATCTAGTAATAAGATAGTTCACACCAGAAAAGTATACAAATTTGCAAAGTTTTGATATACAACCATATACAAAGGGCAACATATATCAAAGGAAAGTAGATGTATTTTACTGTCACAGTTTCAAATAAAGGTTTATAATGCATTACTCCCAGTTGTAAAGCAGTCATCAGTAAGCAAAGGATCCTCAAACAAAACAAATATTTTCAAGAAGAATAAGAGAAAATACAAACAATGAATACTCCATGTTAGCATACGTAGCATAGCTTATATTTTTAGGTGTTTTTATTTTATATTATTTCTTTATTCTCTCTTCTTTGTTGTATTCCATTATTGTCTCGTCATCTTCCATATCCTTCTCCTTCAGTTTAGGGGAATGTTGTTTACTATTTCTCCTATAAATTATACATGCTCCTCCATAATAAAACAAGATGTGTTGAGAGTTATTTACTCCAAATTCTTATGATCTATTTGCTTCCCATATTTTGGTATCAAAGCATGGAAAATATCTGGGAGGACTTGAAGGAGTGGAATGTCTTTCTCTTGAGATATTTTATTCTCTTATTGCTATGTGAAGAAGCCTGTGTGTTTTTGCGTTGAGGTAGAGTATTTTCTCTCATGTGTGGTGATCTTCAACCTATGTGGAACAACGTATAAAAATCAAATGAGTTCCTACATAGAGAATTCGTGGTAAGTGTAGCCTTCAACCTACGTGAAAATACCAAAATTTTCATGAAAAGAGGCAGAGAATAGATTAAAAAAATTGCTAGAGACCAAATACATTAAAAACCAGCGTAGAGTTTGATCACATTGTGATTTTTTTTTTAGTGGAAAAATCTTGTGCTGCATGCAAAAGCTATGTGTGATTCTTGCATGGAGATTGAATTCATTAGTATCCAACAAAGCACCTATAAATTTTAACGTAGAAGGTTAGAACACCTGCACATTTCAACACAAGGTATAATAATAATAATAATAAAATGTTGAATCTATTGATGGAGAGCAGTGTGGAGTAGAGTAGTGTAGGAGAGAGCTACATACTTCTATGTGGGAGAATCCACAGTGTGTGAGAGAGGTGCATACTTCTACCTGGAAGAATGAATCTTATAATATTATGTATTTTGTTTTAGTTGTTGTAACAAATTCAAAATAAAAGGTGAGTGGAAGTCTATCAGCAACCAGTGAACCGCAAAAAGCATATGAGGGATTATCCATTAAAAGTTATGTGGAGAGTTGTATGCAAAAGATGTTATTAAATAAATAAAAATGTGGAGGCCTAGAAAAGAAATCATGGAGATTCTACAACACTACACCTAATGTTGAGTGTAATTGGATTAATAGCGTGAATAACACGATAAACACTGCTGAAATCCAGAATATAAAATCACAAGCTAGAGAACATTGTGAAGAATCTCCTGAGAGCTCCAAATTCTACTTTGGATTACTCAGAGATTTAGAACATCGGCAATCTAGCCTTCGATGAGCTTGTTCGAGGAGGAATTCTTGAATATTTCATTTTCAACGTCAGCTACCAAGCAAAGTGAGTTTGGGAAGAATTAGAAGTCGGGTATGATGTTGACTATGAAGATGAAGAAGAATGCCCCACTAAGCATCACCATATATTAGCATGCGAGTATCGAGAGCATCTATGAGCTATTCTTTCACAATAGTGACTCATTATTGTAATATCTCTTGAAATAAATAAATAAAAGTTTTTTCTATTGTTTTATAAAAAAAGAAAAATGTCTGCTCACAAGTTGCTCCTCTCTGATGCTCAATTGCATAAAGGTCCTAATTTTGTAGCCTGGAAAAGCAAGATGTAGACAATCCTTTAATTTGAAGGATTATGGGGCATCGTGACTAGATCTATGCCCGTTCCCACTACTCCTGATGAATTAATAAAGTATGAGATGGCTAGTGCCAAAGCCTTGATGTTGATAATGCTCAGTATTAGTGATGATGTGGAAATGCATGTTTGGAATGTGGAGAAACCAAAGGATGCCTGGGACAAGCTGGAAATAATTTATGAATCCAATAATCGGAATAAAATCCTCCATCTTCAGCCAAAGATGCACACCCTCTCTATGAGTTAAGATGAGAAATTTGAGGAGTTCTTACGTCGCATGGCTGAGCTGTGATTAGATTTATTAGCACTCGATGAAATGGTAGACGAAAAACTTCTCATGCCAATCACCTTGAGAGCACTCCCTTCTCAATTCTAAGTGTTCGTTATGACACTGAAAGTCTCTAAACAAACAGTGGCATTCGAAGAACTCATGAATTTTCTACAGCAGGAAGAGGCCATCAATTAATCCCAAGAAGAGTCTTAGGATAAATCTCTGTTCTCAAATCCATACCATGGCCAAAGGCATCAGAAGGTCCCCTAGAGAAGAAAAATTAAGCACAATCAAAAAAAAAGAAAAAAGATCAAAAGTCAAAGAGGTGGTTTCACATTTGCAGAACCAACACTTGCGACACTGATTACTGCTAGTACAATAGCTTGAAACAAGGATCTTTAAGTCAAACAAACACATTAGGGTACGAAGATTTTAAAAATTCCAAATCACATCCCTGCTGGAGAAATAAAAAGGGGCATCTCGTAGCCTAAGAAGATAATGAGTCTAATGAAGAGACATTAGAAGGAGCACATTCTGGTAAGAATCTTGTACTTGTCTCTTAGAATTCATAGACCACGAAGAGAGTTTGGCTGATAGACTCCGATCCAAGTAAGCACATTTAAGGTGACAAGGAGCTATTTGATTCACTCAATGAAGAGCCCACTACAGATCGGATTCAGATAGCTGATGACAGAGAGTATGTTGAAGAATGAATAGGAAGAGTCACCATTCCTTTGCGACCATGAAAATGTACACTTACAAAGTTACTATATGTTCCTGGTTTGACTAGCAACCTCTTGTTAGTAGCTCAACTATTAAATCATCTCCTGAAGGTAGAATTTCTTGTCGAAAATGGCATCAAATCATGTTTTATCTTGTGACAAGGTCAAATTATTACTAGAAAATTTCTAAAAGATAAGTTATTTGCTTTAGATAATGTTTAATCTTCTGCAACAACTTTATCTACATCAACAGTACAATCTACTACACTTGCATTTTAGATATGGACACTTATTGGATACTTCATTGCATCAGATGAGTTCAAATGAAATGGTTCATGGACTATTCAAATTGTCTAGTTCCTTGCCGATTTTCCCTAGCTATCTTGCAGGAAAACAACACAGGGAGTTATTTCAGGCCAACACATTCCATGCCAAGAAGCATTTGTAGGTAGTTCATACTGAATTGAATGGCCCTCTGGCTTCTTCATTTTAAGGATACAAGTATTTTTAACTATTCATGGATGACCACTCTCACATGATGTGGGTGTTTTTCTTGAAGAAGAAAAGTGAGGCTCTTCAACACTTCCAAAACTTCTATCATCCTATTGTGAAAGAAACAAAGCAACCTCTTCTTCTACTTTGCTCAGATCAAGAGGGGGAATTCACATCAAATAAGTTCTTGGAATTTATCCAACAAGGCATTAAGTAACACCTAACTTCTCCCTACACACCCCAGCAAAATGGAATTATTGAGCTTCGCAATCGCACAAAGATGGAGATGGCTCACTACGTGCTAACAACTACAAATCTAGAAGAACGCTATTGGGATGAAGTAGTAAAGACATATGTATATCTTCTCAATAGGGCACCAAAAAATATTCTAACAAATAAAATGCCAGAAGAGGTATGGTCTGGTAGAAATCCATCAATTTCTCATTTACAAGTATTTGGCTACGCAACATACATGCATGTCCTAGCTTAGAAGAGAAAGAAGTTTGAGCCAAAGATGCTCCTATGCATCCTACTTGGCTAGGAAACTACCTCAAAGGCGTATCATCTAATGGATCTTGAGACAAAGAAAACATATGAGAGTTGGGACGTGGTTTTTGATGAGTCATCCATTGACTCAATAGTATCAATAGAAGATCCACTTCCAACCACCTCTCACTGACTAGTCTTTGAATCAAATAATGAGCTAGAGGAGACTACTCAAAGAAAATAAATGCTTCCATGAGATCTATTTGTTGACCTTGGAGAACTAGAGAATGTGAATCCACATCAATCCACATAGAAATGTCACAGTTCTTCTCAAAAACAACTAAGTTCTCATCTGAAGTGGGTACAAAGCACCATCAAGGACTCACATTTACAACAACTACCAGATACATCATCCAGAGTCAAAACAAGGAGTCAAACAAGAAATGAGGTAAACATTTTACTCATGAGTTCAATGATTAATAGGTCTGATCCAGACAATGTTCATGAAGCACTCAGTCAACCTTAGTGGAAGGAAGCCAGGGATACAAAATATGACTCACTCATGATAAATTAGACATGGGAACTTGTCGATCTACCTACAGGAAAGAAACCCATAGGCTGCAAATTGGTTTTCAAGAAAAAATATAAGGTAGAAGGATCCATTGACAAACATAAACCACATCTTGTGGCAAAAGGATATGCTCATAAAGAGGGCATCGACTATGAAGAAACCTTTGCACCCACTGTGAAGATCAAGACCATCAGAGTTGCTTGCGCATTGGAAGCAAAAAAATGATGGAGACTTCAATAGATGGATGTCAAGAGTGCTTTCCTAAATGGTGATCTTAAATAAGAATTGTACATGACCAAAAGTAAAGGATTTATTGATGAAGAGCATCCTAAGAAGGTATGTTATCTTATCAAATCACTGTATAGAATAAAAAAAGCTCCAAGGGCATGGTATATAAAGATTGACGATCACCTTTTGTAGCATGGGTTCACTCATAGCCCCTCATACTCAAATTTGTATATAAATAAGGTAGGTAAAGAAAGTTTCATTCTTATTTTGTATGTAGATGATCTTGTGATCACTAGTTGTTCAAATGATTAGGATGATATTGTGAAGAATGATCTCAAAAGAACCTTCAACATGATAGATTTGGGGCTACTACATTACTGTCTTGGCTTGGAAATATGGAAAAAGAAGCAACACATTTTTGTCTCCCAGATAAAGTACACCAAGAAACTCCTAGAAAAATACAAAATGTTTGATTGAAAACTTATATCCACTCCCATGGAAAAAGGCTTGCAAATTTTAAGATTCCAGGACTCACCTCAAGTAGATGCTACACTCTACAGACAACTTATTAGAGGGCTCATCTACTTGACATATACCATACTAGATCTATTCTTTATCGTCAACTATGTTTTTAAGTTCATGCAGGAGCCAAAGCAATGTCATAGGACAATAGCAAAGCATGTATTGAGATATATCCAAGGAACATTTGATTATGATCTAGAATATAAGAAGAATGATCAATTCTTCTTATAGGGATACGTTGACTTGGGCCATGCCGGATCTATTGATGACAGGAATTCAACTATAGGATACATATTTCATCTCAGATCTAGACCTATCTTGTGGATAAACAAGAAGTGGAATGTTGTTTCTATCTCATCCACAGAGGCATAATATCATGCTGTATGAGGAGCTATGTGTGAAGTGATATGGTTAAAGTCATATTTTAGATGATATGGGAATGCCGGAAGAACATTCACCTATTCTCTTTTGAACAAACAAAGCATATTGAGATTGATTGTCATTTCATTTGAGAGCACATCTTGAACCATCACATTCAGCTCCAGTACTATCCTACAGAAGCACAAGTTTCAAAAATTCTCACAAAATCTCTCAGACAAGTGAAATTTGAACTTTTCAGGGGTCATATTTACTAGAATAATGTAATAAAGGCGGAATGTTAGCATACATATTATATCTTATATTTTTAGGTGTGTTTGTTTTATAGTATCCCTTTATTTTATCTTCTTTTTTGTATTCCATTATTATCTCGTCTTCTTCCATATCCTTCTCCTTTAGTTTAGGGGAATGTTGTTTACTATTTCTCCTATAAATTGTTCGTTCTCCTCCATAATAAAAAAAGATTTGTTGAGAGTTATTTACTCCACATTCTTCTGATCTATTTGCTTCTCACACTCCAAAGTATCAAATATGATGAGATATTTTTAAACATACATAACAACAGTACATTCCTTGCTAAATAGTGTTTCTCTTTGAATTTGGGTAAATGGAATGCCATCAAGTTAATACACTAAAAATTACGAACCAAAGTTTCAATAATAAGAAATACAAACCCTCATTAGTTGAATACACTAAGCCATACTCTAGAAATGGTGAAATATCAAAGCAATGGAAAACTAGAAGTATTACCAATGAAACAAAGTATCAAGGTCCAAATTTCTAGGTGAAATTTTAAGTAGCCAAACCCTCAAACCAGCCACCAATGAAGAGAGAAATGATGGCATTTGTTTTAGGTGAACAAGAAAAATCTATGAAAATAATGAATATAATGCATAGCCCTAGAATTGATTTCATCACTTAGAAGGAAATCTAGTACTCATTAAGAAAAGTAGTGCCATCTAAATAGTCGAAAAGAGATATGGTCATGAAATGGGAAAGATAAAGCAGATACCCAAATGGGCAATGCATATATCTTCATACAAAATATGTAGAGTATACTTTTGAAAATGGAAATCAAAGTCTATAAATACAACCATGCAAGGGATACACAAAAAATATTCACTCAAATTTGGGGAAAGTGCAGATTTCAAACACCTAGTTTCATTTTTGGAATAACAATGTAGAAAAGGACGGTAAGAATCAATGGTTTAAATAGATTAGTGAAAACCATCATTATTAAATAGATAGTCAAATATGTACTGCGTTTGGTCCCTTTATTTTATAGTTACAGTTTCTAATAATTTTTCAAAGCTTTTGAAAAAGAAATAAAACTAACTTATATGTTTTAGAGAAAATTCAGTGAAATCCATTAAATCTCAAAGAATAGAGTTTAATTTACAAGCACCCAGAACTAGTTTAAGCTCAAGAGTATCCTCATAGAACAAGAAAATGCCAAAGAGTACCGAGGTTTTAGCATCAAACCAATATACAATGAATAAATTTGAATAAACTCTAAATCGAGACATTAGGTTAAAGAAAACATGAAATTCACCTTACCTTCTTGAATAATGGCTAATATTTATAGAGGGGATAGAAGCAATAAACTCCAAAATCACATAGAGCTTTAGAAAAATGATAACGACCTCCAAACAATGATTCATAGTTCTATACAGAAAGCATGTCGTTCATAGAAATCCCCATTTACTCCATCATTAGATTGCAAAAGAAATGGGAATTATAGAGACCAACCATGGATTTAAAAACTCCAAATCATGACCAAACAAGGAACATAGAGCTCATAAATAGTGCCCAACTAGCAACAAACATCAATTATTTGATCTCATTGAGAATTACATCTACCAGAAATGCACGAAATGAGCTTCATAAGATAAAATATGGAAGGGAGTTAAAAATTGGCTAGGGCTTTGCTGCTCGAAACGAGAAAGAAAATTTGAAAAAATGATAAGCTCAAAGATCTTTTCACTCAAACATAACTCATTCTAAGTGAACATCAATGGTTCAAAATTTTAGGTACAAGATCAAACGGCACACAAATCAAATTACTTCCAACTACCCTCTTAACCGGAGTTAGAGTATCAATGGTTGAGATCAAACAAGTACCAAGATCAAAAATCCCAATCAAACACCAAAATCAATGTAACCTCATAGTAACTCTAAGCCACGTGAATTAGCATCAATGCTCCATATTCAAATATAAAGGATCAAAGGCTCTGATTCGATGAGTTTTTTAAAATCCACTTAAGACCGGTCGATGGAAGAGATACAACGATACACAAATTAATGACATAGATCGAAACATCTGAATTTCCATGCAAACGAAAAAGTCTAATAAAATTCACCGCATTTTATCTCGAAATCATAGCCACTGAAATATTTTGATGCCCTAATCATCATCATAGGGGATCGATTCCCAGTTAAAAAAATACATTGTAATGACCTTGGTTAAGGTTTATAAATCAAGATAAAAAATGCCACATAATAGAAAAGGAGAGCCTTCACCTTACTATCAAAAATTTACCAAATGATTAACCACATGATGTTTATTGTTCACACTATAGTATATGTGCTATGTAATAATGCAAAAGCATCAAATATGTGAAGACTAAGATAATAAAGAGGCCCATGATTATTGAATCAAGAATATCCATCAAGTCAACAAAGAAATAATTTACCTTAAGTTTTCAATATTACCTTAGTTTCTTTGAACATATAAAGGAAAGTACAAGTGGCACAACAAAGACAGATATTATTATTGTGCACATGTGCTTACAGATGGTCCCCATAGAGAGGATGAAAATTTTGCAAAGTATGAAGACAAGGGAGTTTTTTTTCTTAACACAAAATGTATTTTTGCGTGCATTCACTACAAGATATAATTGAGAAGAAGAAATATTTTCCTTTTAAGTGGGTGAATACATAAGTGTTACATCAAGGATTAAAGATGATTATTTAATCAACGTAAAGAAGACGAAGTTACATACACATTGAAGAAATCTTCCACAACAAGCAAGAACTATTATTAGCCAAAAATATTCACCCAAATTTATTTATTGTATTAAAAATAGAGAAATTAACTACAGTTTGAGTAAGTGTATTTTTGTAACTAAGGCTATTAAATCCCTCATTGTAAAAGCATGATTATTTTTATTCCTTTATTTATTAATGATGAAGGCTAAAAATAACATGCATGGGAGAGTACATACTATAGCCTATTTTTATGATGAATAAGTTCAGTATTTTTTCTATATATTGTGTACACTAACAAGGCACAAGGTGCACTTCTTGGACACAGGAGTGTTGAAACATATTTTTTCCAATTTTTCCCTTGAATGAGAACCAGTTATTGTCTTTCTAATTATTTACAGCAGTGTGTATCTTTCCATTAATTCTTGTGAATGTTAATTCCATGATTAACTATCTTACCTTGCTGCAAATTTGGTTCTTTCTATAGAGTGTTAGTGTGCAGGTTAGTTATTGTGTTGTTGTGATTTATTCCCTAAACATAGAAGTGTTTTCCTTATGATCAAACTGAAACCTATTGGTTAATGTTTTTGTAATCTGTCTCTCAATATATTATGCATTTACTTAGTCAAATCCCCTAATATATTATGTGTATCACCCCATTTCAATTCAGTTACAAAAATATTGTTACCCTCAAAACAAAAAAAAAAATTATTTTAGGATGCATCAATAAGGAACCAACATTGATACCAAAGACTCACCTCAATAATAGGTATACCCATAGACCTGAAGTTTTTCCATTGTATCTACAGAAGTGAGAGATAATGAGATCTTAGAACCCCTACTTTCATCTCTCAACAATGGTGCGCTAATTTTGAGAGATAACACTAGGTCAATTTTCTATTAAATGTCGAAGTAGAAATAAATAATATCAGCCTAAACATGAATAATAAATTCATAAACAAAGCAAGAAAGAAACTATATATAAAAATTAAATTAGTAAGAAGTTATTTAAGAACAAAATGAATGTCTACTCAAATGAAGAGTTAATTAAATCTGATTCAAGTAACTTAGGAGAATCTAAAAATTGAAATGATAAAGATTAGTCTAAATGATTTTTTATGGCCATCAACACATCTAAAGAATGAATCTTTAAAGATATGAATATAGGTTTTTTTGGAGACTCTGATGAAGAAAATTTTGAAGTAAATCTTGTAGTTGAATTCGTATGTGCTCTTGAAGAAAACTCTCTAGAGGCTATAGAAGAAATATTTTCCCATATTACACCAGAAAAAACTATAAAGATGTCCACTACAATAATTATAAAAAATGAAATGTTTGTTTGTTGTTAAGAAAGATGTAAACCAATGAAAAGAGTATTTCTCAGTAGTGCAGACCACATTTCATGTGCAAAATGAAGATAAAATCTTGTACTTGGATAGTGGATTCTCTTTCCATATGATAGGTGACAAAAAAAAATTCATTTCCAGTGTCAAACAATGCATCAGTTGTGATATTTTGTGATAACAATTCAAAAAATATAGTTGAAAAAGGAAATTTTACTCTAGATAATATAAGTGTAAGCAAAATATGCAAAAGGGGATACAATTTTATCTTTCATGACAGGGGCTATAATATTATCAATGGTAAAACATGAAAGAAAGTAGAAAAAACCAAAAGGAAAAAGAGTACAAAGAACAACATGAACATGCTAAATGAAATGAAAAATGAAAAATGCTTCACAAGTAAGGTTGATCACAATTGGTTATTGAACAAAAGGTTGGGACACATGAGGTTTGAGAATTTAGTGAAATTCAGTGCTAAAGGATGTGTAAACTATATGGCAAAAATTATTAAATTCGTAGATACACTTTGTAAAGCATGCCTGCATGGTAAAAAAACAAGAAGATCATTCAAGTCAAAGAAATTGTCTACAACCATACCTTTGGAATCAATTCATACAAAACTATGTGGTCCAACAAGAACTGAACGTATACAAGGAGAAGTGTATTCCATATTGCTAATATATTATTACACCAAAATGAATTGGGTAACATGTTTAAATAAAAAGTCAGAATTCTTATATAGATTCAATAAATTCAAGGCACTGGTGAAGGATAAGAAAAACAAAAATATCAAATGCCCAAGTTCAAATGGAGATGAAGAATTTTGTTCTAATGATTTTGATGAATTTTGTGAAGAAAATGGAATTAGAAGACAATTCTCAGCCACTAGAAAAATAGAGAAAAATGGGGTTGTTGAAAGGAATTAAAATACTATGCAAGAAATGCCAAGAACAATGTTGAATGAATCAAAGTTATAAGAAATATATATGAGTGAATTGGTTTATACAATGGTATGCATTTTAAATAAAACCCAATTGTGAGTAAGCAATGATACAAAACCTTATGAATTGTGGAAAATCAGACTGTCAAATGTGAAACACATAAGATTGTTTAGAAGTAAATTTTATATCAAAAGAGATGAAGAAAACCTAGAAAAATTCAATTCTACATGCGATGAAGGAATATTCCTTGGAAATTAAATAGTCAACATGGCTTACAGATGATACAATAACACATTGCAAAATATTTTTGAAAGCACAAATGCAAAGGTATATGAGACTCCTATGTCTAACACTCAACAAAATATTTATCATGAAGAACAAGAAAATGATGATGACATGGATAGTCCATGCGAAAAGCATATGAAGAGGAAGAGAGACAAAACACAAAGGAACCCTCAAGATATGTTAAGAGGGATCATCCATCAAATCAAATCATTAGACACAGAGAAGCTGACATCCTCACAAGAATAATGTTAAGGGAGAAGCACAACTATGAAGACATAACACTCTTCTCAATGATAAAACCTAATAATGTTGCAGAAGCAAGGAAAGATCAACATTGGGTGGATGCAATGAATGAAGAACTAGATAAGATAAAAAATAATGAAACCTGGGAACTCATGCAAAGACAAAATGATAAAAATGTGATTGGAACAAATTTGGTCTTCAGAAATAATATGAATGAAAGAGGAAAAAAATAAGAAACAAAGAAATACGAGTGTGCAAAGGCTATACACAAATGGAAGGAATTGAGTTAAATGGAATTTTTTCACTAGTAGAAAGGATGGAAGCAATAATATTTTTCCTGGCTTACGCATCCTATAAGAAAATAAAAGTATTTCAGATAGATGTGAAGTCATCTTTCCTTAATGCTTTTATAAATGAAGAGGTATATATTGAACAACATGATGGATTTTCACTAACTGAAGATAAAGATTATGTGTGTAGGTTAAAAAAATATTTTAATGGACTTAAAGAACCTCCTAGATCTTGATAAAAATTATCGGATTCACACCTCATTGAGAAAGGTTTTAGAAAAGGTGTAACTGACAACAATATCTACACTAAGGAAGAAGAAGACCATTTTCTCATTGTGATCGTGTATGTTGATGATACTGTTTTTGGAGGATATTATGAAAAGATGCCATGTGAATTTTCTGATATGATAAAAGAAGAATTTGAAATGTCTATTATTGTTGACCTCTCATTCTCTCTAGGCTTAAAAATAAGTCAATCAGACCAAGGTATCTTCATATCAAAAACCAAGAATATTAAAGAAATGTTTAAAATATTTCAAATGGAAGTTGGATGTAAGATGAGTAGAGAGGATAGCTCGTAAAAACATAGACCAAACCTTTTATAGATCCATGATAGGATGTTTACTTTACTCCATGGCATCAATAACAGATATCATGGAAGTAGTAGGCCTAGTTGGAAGATTTGTAGAAGAACCAAGGGAAACACTCTTCAAAGAGCTCAAAATAATACTGAGATATCTCATGGGAATAATTGATTATGGACTGTGGTACCCAAAAAGAAATGACTCGACATAAAATCATATACAAATTTTGATTCGGAACGAAGTGTTGATGATATGAAGAGTACAAGTGGTAGAGAATTCTTTGCTGAAAACTATCTAGTTTCCTATTTTAGTAAGAAACAATCATTAGCAGCACTCACAACATGTGAAGTAGAATATATAGCTTTTGTAATGTGTTACACTCAGGTTTTGTTGATGAAATAGACAATGGAGGATTACAGGGTAAAATATGAAAGTCCAATTCCCTTCTTTTGTGATAGCACAAGTGCAACAAGTGTCTCCAAGAACCCTTTATTCCACTAAAAGACCAAGAATAATACTATTATATATCATTTCTTGAGGGAAAAAGTGAATGAAAATAAAATCATTCTAGAATATATGATCACAAAGGAAGAGGTTGCAGACATTATGACCAAGCCACTACCAAAAGCTAGTTATGAGCACTTCAGCAATGAATTGGGGTCATTATTAATCCCACCAACTTAAAAATGAAGATAAGGTGAGGGAGCATTCTCAGGTAATATTAGCTCCTAATAAGTGCCAAATAGTTTTTTAGTAGGGGGAGCTTATCTTATAGCTCAAGTTTATGAAATTATGCATCAGCTCAGGGGGGAGCATTTCCTCAAGCATATTAGTTTATATGGATCAGAAGCATGTGCCAAGGAGGAATTTCATGCGGTAGGAACATCTAGTATCCAACGTACCTACTTTTTCATCTTTATGTTGCATAGATGGCCCTTCATCATTGTTGTTAAATGGGATAGAAGATGAAATTAGAAACCAGTCAGTCTTATAGAAAAGGTGAGAGACGTTGAATCTAGCTAAGTAATAACACAAGGGGTGAGAAGTTGAAAACAAAACTATTCCAAGGAAGATTTACAAAGTGTTTTCAAAAAATAGGTGTGTAATATTTTTCCATCGAAAGGTTATAGGTTTCTTTTGTATTGAAATTTTAATGTTTTGTTGTCATCACAAGGGGACAGAAGCTCAAAATAGAAATATGTGAAGGAAGAGTTACATAGTGTCTTTAGAAACTATATATGCAATATTTTTCCATAAAAAAGTTGTAGGTTATAGCCATATTTAATTGTTAAGGCAGTGTTGCCATCAATGAAAAAGGGGGATATCGTTACACCTTTTTCATTTTCATATGTTTTGTCATTGATGTCAATCTACATTGATGAAAAAATTATTTAATGTCAAGAGGCATTGTTGGAAAATGGGTGAACTTATAAAGTGAACAAGTGATGAAAATGAAGGTTGATTATTAGTGTCAGCTCTCATAGGTTTCAATATTACCAAGGATAAGTTCTAAGGGACTTAATTAGTTTTCGTGCAAGCTACGGGTATGAGGAGATAGTCACCAAAGTCATTAGGAAGACCTGGAACTCTAGAAGAATCTGCACAATTCTAATGAATTCCGTAGACAAAAGGATGATGTATTAAAGTAAAAGGATCCAAAGGATGATCCACGAGTGATAATGGTAAGGTTATTAATGTGAAGGAAGAAGCGCGCAAGAAAGGATGAATTGAAGGAACAACCAAAAAATTAAGGAAAACTCTAAAGGAGGCAACAACTAAAGAGAAAATGCTACGGAGAACTATTGAATTCATAGATAAAAGAAAATTGTTGCGGGAAGATGGGGAAAAAAAATAAAAGAAACCTAACATTGAGAAATATCTTAGAAGAAGAACATAGCCGCGAATAACTGAAAAGGCACTAAAATAAGAACACATTTGTGTATAACTTAAAATACATCAAGTAAGAAGAAAAATTGCAAATAAAAGGAGAGATCAATGATACAAAGGGAAACGTCAAAGCAGCTAAGGTAAGCCACATATCGAATAGATAATAACTGGACAGAACTTGAGGACAATTAATTAAGATGGACATGGTAAAAAAAAATGTTGTTCTCAAAAATCGATGGTAATTTTGATCGTGAGATTATTACAGCTAAGTATACAACTTAAGATCCATAAAGAATGATGAAACCTACTATTCCATCTCCCATCATTTAGTGTTTGTTGACCTAATTACATTCTCTATGGGTTTCCTAATTTCAAGGTGAAATTAATACCAGAGGATAAAGCAACTCATTCATGGAAATTTTATAAGTATGAGAAATTTATTTTAAAGATGTCATCCCATAAGAGTTTTTAAATGATGCATAGAAAAATATGAAATCAAGTCGTTAATGAAAAAAAAAATATGGACTTAGCCAACCATATTTAATGAACCATATTCTCAAGTGAAAAAGGAGGAGAGGATGCACAACACATTGATCGATGAAGGAATGGGTTGATTTCCTATACAGAGGTAACTTAAAGCTTATTAATGTGTAGTTTAGGAATAAATAAGGCACTAAAGCTGAAGGATGGACAAAATAAAAGTTACACAAGTGAAAATATGTTGCAATTGAGCTAAGAGATAACAAAAAAAATAAAAGAGAGAGGAAATATAAGAGAAAATATATGAAGCATTTAAGAATCAGATCATAATACAATCAATGCCAAAGATTGATTGAGCAAGGGAGATCGAATTAGATGAGTAGAAGAGAGTGATTGAAAGAACATAGAAATATACATAAAAGTGATAATAATTTATTGTATAAGCATTTTTTTTAACTATATGATCAAAATTTGTATGTAAATAAAGTCTAAGTTGTAGCTTAGAATTTTCAGGGTGTTGGATCCTCGTTATGAGTTTTTTCCTATAAAATATCAGTTGCAGCTAATTAAATTAGGGGTTGGTGTTCCTTGCAAGTTTGTTCTTTCTAAATACAATCCGTGGATGCTCATAAAATCTTCGAGTGGGTGCTTGAATTTATGGAGTGGATGTTCAATTGAAACAATTATAATATTTTGATTTGGTTTTCCTAGTAAGGCTTTGATTTCAAGTGGGTTTTTCTCCTAAAAAGGTTTCCCACTATAAATTATGTGTTCATTGTTATTCTATCTTGCATGTGCTTATTGTAATGCTTATGATCTATTACTGTAATTAGTAAGAAATTATAAATCATCATTATTAAAGTGAAATTTTAAATTTGCACTGATTCACTCCACCTTATCAGTGCTTCTTATCTCTAACAAGCCTCCATGGTTGTACAAGTTGAGATCTATGTTCTCTTTTTCATCTTTCATGAATTATTGTGGTTCACTGTTCGAGCTAGGTTTCACCTTGACGGCTTAACTAAGTCATGTTTGTATCTCGTTGTGTGTTGATATTTCTTGATTTTGTTTGAGAAGTCCATTGTTTGTATGAGAGTTGAGATGTGGTATTGTCTTCTCTTTGAGCTCATATATGGATTGTCGAGGTATTTTCTTCACTATCTGTTCATTATGATTTTTGCTCTATCTCATAATTACTACATCTATATTAGTTGTCCTATTTTGAGTTGAGATCATGGTAGTATGGTTGGAGTTGGAAATTTTTTCGAGCTCATCATTTAATAACTGTAACTTGGCTAGGATCTAGTTCATGAGCTGTGGTTTTCAAATCCCAAGCTCACCATTTTTTATTTATCTAGCTTTCCATTCTCATAGCATAGTCCCCTAAACTTAGCTCAACATTTTTAACTTTTCCATTTCAAATAGCTTGTCTTAGTCACATCTAATCAACTCATTGTGTGTTTATTAAGCTTGAATGTTATTACAACCTTTAGCTCATCATGTGCATACCCTTTGTCATTATTGTGTATAACCAGCTCAACATACATTCACCCATCTCGTTATGCATTCACTCAACTCGAATGTGACGTGTCTTATACTAGCTCAATGGTTTTATGACAGAGGTAAGTAATGAAACCTTACTCTAGTTTGTAGATATTTTGATGAACTTAGGGGTTTATAGAAACACAAATATTTTTATCATCAATTGTTATAATTATATTTGACACCATTTATGTGCTTTTTTCATACCTAGAAATATTTTGCGGATTTCTAAAAACTACCAAGATTTTATCATTTGCATAAAAAACTTTAAAATTGATATTACTCAAAAGAAGGCATTTCCCACTCTAAAAAATGAATTTTTAGGAACTCAGTTTTCTAAAAATTTACATTTTAGAAAGAAGGAATGACTACCTTTTAGAACTTAAGTTTTTATGTTTCACAACATATTATGAAGTTTATCTTTTGAATTACATATTTTCTTGAAAATTTTGATGAAAACCTAGAAAATTTGGAACTTATTTTTTATGGACTTGTTCTTTGCAATATTGAGGAAATATATAGCTTTTTTGCATGAATAAACCTGCATTTTGAAATATTTTCTCTTTTACAAATGCATGGTTGTCTTTGTAGATATGTAACTAGTCTCATTGCAAAAATTTAATCTTGAAAATATTGATTACTTTTGGAATCTGAAAATTATGGAATAATCATAAAATTGTCCAAAATTTATAAAAATTCTTGCAACATCTAGAAATGTTGAAGTCTTAAAATTTGTTCATCATGTTGTTGTAGATCATGAGAAACATGTAAATTTGTTCTATCTTTTCTTGAAGTGCTCCAAAACCTTATGCCTCGTAGCTTTAAGTTTACACTGACGAATGTAATTATTTTTCCTTCATTTCCTAATCTAAACATTGCATTCATGTAATATTTGTTTCTCTTAAATTTTTAAATCTTGCTAAAAAATGTATAAGAAAATAGTACTCATTTAGATCCTTTTGCAATATTAATGAATGCAACACTCTTTAATTTATGTAATAATTTTTAGTCGTGAAGAGTTTTTTTTTTTTGGATTGAGGGTAAATTGAGGGTGTTTGAAACGACCCACATCCTTGTACAATTGAGGATTTTTCTTGAGAGGAACCAAAACCTGGTTACAATGAAGGGGACCACTATTTAGGAACCCAATTGGAGCAACCATGAAACCATAGTGAAGATGTAGAAACCAATGACAATGACTGTAGCGAGTGGGACAACTATCAGTGAATGGAGTGAGAGGAACAACCACCAGCATCAGCAGTGAGATGAGCAGCCACAAGAATCAACAGCAAGTGGAACAATCACCAGTGATAGCAGCGAGAGCATCAATGGTGAGTAGAGAAGCCACCAATGTCAATAGCGAGAGGAGAAGAAAGCATCAACAGAAAGAGGAGAAACCACCAGCATCAGCAATGAAAGGAGAGCCACCAACATTAGCAACAAGGACAAACCACCAGTGTTATCATGAGAAGAGAAGCCACCTCCAGTGGCTAAACCACCTCCGAGGAGGATCGTGCCTCGGAGGGATTTGAACCTGGGTGGGCAAGCACACAACCATGTGACTTGACCGCACAACTTCCACCCCGTCAGCAAAAGTGGTTTTGGGATAACTCTTGTGCCGTAATGCTAGACATGCCTAGTCACATTGAATATAGGATTCGTGCCTGACCCTAACCACCATCACATTGAACACCGAGTTGGCTTGGCACCACGTCAATAGACCACCTCCACCACCGAAGCAGCTGACTTTCCTGGAACTGCCTAGCTGAGTAATGATGGGCTATAGAGGTGACCCGCCCAAGGGAATGGACCCCGAGACCTCCCACATATAGCCCACATTCCCCACCGCTAGGGTAAACTAGACAGGCTAAAAGTGGTTTTGGGATAACTCTCATGCCTCAATTCTAGACATGCCTCGTCATATTGAACACAGGATTTGTGCCTAACCCTGACACCCGTTGCATTGAAAACAGAGTCAGCTTGGCACCACATCGAGAGAACACCTCCGCATCTGAAGAAGCTGACCCTCCTGGAACTTCCTTGCTGAGTAACGATGAGCTATAGAGGTGGCCACCCTAGGGGAATAGACCCTGAGACCTCCCACATATATCTCACATTCCCCACCACTAGGGTAAACCGGATGGGCTAATAGTAGTTTTGGGATAACTCTCATGTCTCAATGTTAGACATGCCTCGTCACATTGAACACAGGATTCGTGCTTGACCCCGACTCCCATCACATTGAACACTGAGCCAGCTTGGCACCACGTCAAGAGACCACCTCTGCCACCGAAGTAGTTGATCCACCTGGAACTGCCTAGCAGAGTAACGATGAGCTATAGAGGTGGCCAGCTCGGGTGAATGGACCCTGAGACCTCCCACATATAGCCGACATTCCCCACTGCTATGGTAAACTAGAAGGGCTAAAAGTGGTTTTTGGGATAACTCTTGTGCCGCAATGCTAGACATGCCATTTCACATTGAACACAGGATTCGTGCCTGACCCCGACCCCTGTCGCATTTAACACTGAGTTGGCTTGGCACCACATCGAGAAACCACCTCCGCCACCAAAGTAGCTGACCCACATAGAACTGCCTAGTCGAGTAACAATGAGCTATAGAGATGGCCAGCCTGGGGGAATGGACCCCAAGACCTCCCACATATAGCCCACATTCCCCACCACTAGGGTAAATCAAATGGGCTTAATAGTAGTTTTTGGGATAACTCTCATGCCGCAATGCCTGACATGCCTCATCACATTGAACACAGGATTCATGCTTGATCCCGACCCCCATCGCATTGAACACCGAGCCGGCTTGGCACCAAATCGAGAGACCACCTCCGCCACTAAAGTAGCTAACCCTCCTAGAAATTCCTAGCCGAGTAACGATGAGCTATAGAGCTAGCCAGCCCAAAGGAATGGACCCCGAGACCTCCCACATATGGCCCACATTCCCCACTGCTAGGATAAACGAGATGGGCTAAAAATGGGTTTTTGGGATAACTCTCGTGCCGCAATGCCAGACATGACTTGTCACATTGAACACAGGATTTGTGCCTGACCCTGACCCTCATTGCATTGAACACCAAGCTGGCTTGGCACCACGTCGAGAGACCACCTCTGCCACTGAAGTAGCTGACCCGCCTGGAACTACCTAACCGAGTAATGATGAGCTATAGAGGTGGCTATCCTAGGGGAATGGACCCCGAGACCTCCCATATATAGCCCACATTCCCCACCGCTAGGGTGAACCAGACAGGTTGTCGTGAAGATTACATATACATATAAATATGATAATATAATGAAGTAAAGAACCCTGAGATATAACATCTCATTATTTTCTTCTTTTAGTTACATCGAAGAATAAACTAGATCAAGCAAGAGTAGCATCTTGCAAGGAATGAGTCTCATCTTCTTGTAAGTGATGGTTCCCTTCTTTCTTTACATTCTCAATTTTAAATTCATATGTATTATTTTTTTTGATAGTCATATCCCAAATCTTGAGTGGAAAACTTGAACATTTTCCTTATGAATATCTACAAATATTATATGCAATGAGTTTTTTGTTCCATATTTTTCATCACTTCTCATTTGCATAACTAAAAGAGGATTTGATAAAATAATTGCTTAGACACTTGCATATAATCATAAGGAATTTGATAATAATTTTCTTGTAACTTTTCCAAATAATTGCAACTAATAATGGATGGATGATTGAGTGATTACCCCCTAGAACTGCAACCTTGTTTCTTGCACATAAGAATTGTCAAATCTAAAATTCGCTTCCTTCATGCTCTCGCATGTTGAGTTTTATGTATGATTCCTTTCTATACTCCTTCAAGGCCCTGTAATAGTCTTTTATGGCTGATGCATGATCTTGGTGAAGAAGATAACTAGAATGACATCCTATTTGAGGAACAAGAGTCCTAAAACCACATTCCTTGTTATTCATTTCCTATATAATGCCTAGCTATTCATTGAAACAGGGTATTTTCAAAAAAAAAATTCCCTAACCGTGATGACCAAAAATGGTCAACATGCTAGTAGGCATATCTATCCTTTTTCTTAGGGTGCTTAGAGAATGATTAATGTGAATATTGGAGTTTCTTTCTGGATTTCTTTTGAAGGATTGCTTTGTTGGAGAGATCCCAAAAAAATTTGATTGTTCTTCCCATATTTCAAAGGCTTGTTATACTTGCATTTTGATAATTTATTTTTATTTTTAGTGGAAATTATGGATACATATCTCTCTCTTGAAATATAAGTAAATTTTAATAGTATCAGATTTGGAGTGTTTAATCATTTGAATTGCATTGGAAACATGAAATTATTGTCTCTCTTTATTATTTCATTGGTTTTCCTTAGGTTATGTTTTTCCTTTTGCGAGTTATAAAAATAATGAATAGGAAATTCTATTTGAGTTTTTGTAAAGTTGTTACTCATATTTTATTTGAACTAACTTCTTTAAAATAAAATTAAAAAAAGAAAGAATTTTACACATGATTAAATTTACTATTCAATGATGTTTTATATTTTATGAGTTTTGAAAACAAAGAAAGGATTTTTTGTTTCCATTTCCTTTATGTTTAACATGAAACATGAAAATGAAACATGGATATTTAAGTTTTGTATTAGTTTAGAAAGGATAATTTGTAATTATGATAAGTATCATATATCTTCTTTTCTATACTAATTTTTTTATTAAATTACATAAGTGAGAACAATATATTATATAGGCACTTGTAGTGTAGGAATTTTGTATAAAAAATGGGGCTTAAAATTAAGTTATCTTCCCATTATCTATAACTTTATATTGTTTTTTATGAAAATTTGAACAACGCATATATGTATGGATGGATGCATGCATGCATGTATGTATGTAGGTATGTATGTATGTATGTATGTATGTTACATACATATACATGTGTGTGTGTGTGTGTGTGTGTGTGTGTGTGTGTACATATATATATACAAGTATTTAGTAAAAAATCTATATTTATTAAAAAATCATAGTTGTGGGTGGAGGGGTGGCAACTTGGCCACACATCCCTCCCCCAAAACCCTAACACAAAATCCATAGATGTCATGGGAATAACCCACACCATCATGGCCGACCCCACTTCCATAACTGGCCCGACCATTTCCCCTCGGGTCGTGCTCCACCAGTGCCAGGGCCATGTTATGGCCCTTTACTACCACACTGTGCATCAACAAAATATTTCCACCTTATTTCTCATATCCTCCCACTTGAAAATATATGCCCCCCTTATCTTCGTAAATTTGCACTCATCCTTAAGGGTAATCTGGAACAAATCCACCTGTGAACAACATATGTTACAAAAAAAAAAATAACAATACAATAAAGCATTTTTCCTCTCCTCCCATGGGGTAGACTTGTGTAGAAAAGGGAAAAGAAATGAAAGGAATGTAATATGGAAATTAAAATGAAAAAGGAAATATAAATTTAAAGATGTCTTTAGAAGAGATTAGGGTTGTCCTTGCCAATCCTTGATCTTGTGGCTAAGATTTAACCAATCCAACAACTAATATTTAACTCTCCTACTTTAGTATCTTAACGGTGTTAATGTTATGGGGAAGAAAAATGAATTTAATTCAAACCATGTATGGATATATAACTAATTATTTTATATGACTTTATTTTCGGGTTGTGGTGACGAGTGCACATGTGTTTCTTTTGTATTTCCCAAATGGAATATCATGACCATTCCGCTAAAGATCATTTTTAAAAATAATAAAATTGATTTATAAAACAAATGAGTAATATGTCAAAATTTAATAATCGTATCCAGGATACCAGAGATAAGGTAACCTTGACCATGCAACTTCTTACCTTTGTGACTACTTGAATTTAATTTTTGTGAAACAACGAAATAGGATTGCAACTATCAAAAATTATTTAACAGAAAATTTATGACCCATGGTTAACGTCAAACCTGAACCATGGGCCATGGTTTTAGAAAACCTAGGATACATTAAAAATTTAATCTTTTTTTTTAATGTCTTAGGGAAAATGGTAATAATTAATTAATACTTTTTAATGATGCACAAGAAAAAATCATTTGTACATTAGGTCTCAATTACATCATATGATCATGAGTCTTATTGGGTTGATTTTTGGGGCATTGCAGTCGGTATCAGATCACAGTTTTAAACATCAGATACACTTGGGATTAGTAAAAATAATTAATCATGTTGAAATTATTAACTTAACCTTCTTACATGTCCCTACTACCACACGTAAAATATTAAAATTCCATTTTTTCCATGACTCGTAGGATTTTTAGATGTGGTATGATACATCAATCCGACAAGGATCTTTAATGTATAACACCTACATAGGATTCGTGAGATTAATATTTTGGACCACAGATGTTAGAGGCATTATAGTATATTACACAAGTTTTATAGGAGTGTCTTCTTGCATAGTGAGAGGTAGCTGAGGATGTCTCTCACCCAAGAGAGAGTACATAGCCAGTCGAGGGTGCACCTAAGTGGCACATCAACATGACTTATAGAGATAGGAAATCTCTTATAGCCCATCAGTTCATTTTGAGATATTGGACACTCTAGATTTGAGCCTTTCTCATGGTATTGAGGGACAAAATATTCAAGATGACAACATTCACAAGATAGCAAGATGGTTGATCACTATCAACATGATTGAGACATATAAAATGTTATCACAGACCTTCTCCAACTGCATGCACCCGTAACTATTAATGGGTTCTGGAAAAACCATGGAAACTAAGTCTTGATAGTTTCTTTGGTCTTAACCTATACAAAAGAAACATCAAATGTAGACTTGTAATTCACCTCCGCCGAGACAATGTAGGCATTTAATATAAGAATGAGGAGTGAAATATCTATTTTAATTTATATTTAATGACATCAAATATGTTTAAGGAGTGTTTCAAATTCTGTTATATGTCTTAACATTTTATTCAAAAGAGGATAGATGAGTTTCATGACTTCATTAGGGCTTGAGCACAATGGAGTTATATTAGTCACACATCTTGGGCCTTTTTTATATGTTGACTACCAACATGAATAGAAGATACACATGAACATGTTCATTAAGGGCTTGATTGCATATCTATCTAGTTCAGTTAGGATGTTGTCTCCTCTGAATTTGGAAAAGTTGTTGGAGGAAGCCTCCCTGGTAGAGGAGAACATGGGAAAGGCCCAAGAGTACCAAAACATAACAGGACTAACATAGAATAATGAGTACATATTATCGAGGATATAGGCCTCCACATTCAACTCTGGGACATTTTTGACACACACAGAAACATTCAAAACACCATACATATTATAAACCGAGGGCTAGATCCACATAGGAAATAAATAGAGGTAGAGTTCAAGGAAGATTTAGATTTGGTAGGGATAGGAGGAACGATATTTAGTAAGTGTAGCCACCACATACACAATAGTTTACTATAGCTAGGTCAACAATGTCTATACACATGATCACATGTGATACTATCATGTAGAGGGATTCACTAAGTTATTTTATTTGTGGATCTCATGATCACTAAACACTACTTTTTCTACTAAAACTGACATTCATTGATAGATAGAAAGCCCTTATCTAAGAAAAGATAGTAGTAGATATGGTATGTGTTCATCATGTGTATGCAATAGAGGATAATCTCTTATATAAACATCAAGACATGGTTATTGAAACTAAATGTATTAGCAAGGGTATTTATTCTCGACTTTATTTTACTATGGAGCATGTGATTCCTTTATATCACCATCTATAATGGAATAGTGTGGGATAGTGGTATCTAGGAACCAAAATACTTAACAGGTTGAGTTGGCCTCTAGGGAAAAATTCCTAGTGGACACCTACATGGATAGTTATTTAGTTGATTTGGGTGTGTTCTCCACTACAGTATACCTTCATGTGTTACCCTTAGGATCCTATGATGTTATTTTAGGCATGAATTAACTTGTGTCTCATTAGGCCAAAGTAAACTATAGGAGTAAGATCTTTGAGTGTTAATATGACCTTGGGAGTTCAATTGTGATTTATTGTATCTAGAGGCCTATCTCTTTACCTATGATCTATGCTAAGAAAATGAAGAAGAGAATTCAAAATGGTTGTGATATGTTTTTATCAGGATTAATGATGAATTAGAGAACACTCTAGGTTTTTCACCGTTGGATGAAAATTATCTACTGAGGTAGTTTGGAAATGTGTATTCGAGTGAGCTTCCTAGATTACTACCTCATAGAGGTGTATTTAAATAGAAAATTTGTAATATGGGAAGATCCCATTTATCAAAGACCTTATCAAATGGAAAATCCAGAGCTTCATGAGCAGAAGATTTAGTTAGAAGTGTTTTTGGAAAAATTTCTTATGAACCCTAATGTGCCTCCATGGAGAGCACCAATGAATTGTGTGAAGAATAAGGACAAGTCCCTTTAACTTTGTGTTGATTTCATACATCTTAATAAGGTAACGATGAAGAACATTTATCCTCTTTTGAGGATTCAAAACTTATTTGATAATATTAGGGGAGCCATAGTTTTCTCAAATATTAATATGAAGTTAGGACACCACTAATTAGACATTTGAGATACAAACATTTACAAAAAAAAATCGCACTCTGTATGGGCACTATGAGTTCATTATAGTTCCTTTTGGTTGGACTAATACTCCAGTTATTTTCTTCAGCCTTATGAATGGGTTTTGAAGACTTTTTTTGACCACTTTTCCTTTGTGTTTCTCATTGAAATATTGATGTACTCTCATTTAGAGGAGGATAATGAGGAACATTTTAGATTACTGTTACTAGTTCTTAGAGAGAATAGACTTGTTTTGAACCTATAAAGTTACAGTTTATTTTAGTATCAGATTCAGTACTTGGGGCACATCATTTTTTTTAAGGGTATCTCTATAGAACCCTCAAATATACATTCCATTCCTAATTGGATTGTACCAACTTTAGTGATAGAGGTTAGGATTTTCATGGGGTTGACATGTTATTACAATAGATTTATACAAGAATTCTCTTGGATTTCTTATCTTATCACTTCTCAACAGTATAGAAGAAATAATTTTTCTTGGTTAGAAAAATTTTATTAGTATTTTCAGTTACTCAAAGACTGATTGAAGACAACACATATTGTATTAGTTCCTTGTATGACTAGAGTGTTTTTTGTTTTTAATGATGATTCCTTAGAGGGACATAGAAAAATTCTAATGAAGGATTGGCATGTCATTATATTTGAGTCACGTAATTTCAAATACTATGAGCTTAATTACCCTACCTATGACCTTGTGCTTGCATCAGTTATTCATGCCCTAGAACTTTGGAGGCACTTTCTTCTAGCTAGGCCATTTGTCTTAAGGAAAAATCATCAGAGCAAACAAAAAATATTTTCACAGCCAAAACTCAACACTCAATAATAGCATTGGATAGATTTCTTATGCGAGGATGACATGGGTATTCAATATATTAAGATTAATGAGAATGCCATCTCATATGCCTTAAGTAGACAATGTCATATGGTTGTCGCTATTACTCTAAATTAAAATTTTCATGGAAGTATACTTCAGTACATATCAGAGGAAAAAAACATTGAGGGTTCTAAAAAGTGTTTAAGTCTCAAGGTTCTTTAGAGGGCATGTATGGAGGATGGATATTAGACGAAGATGGTCTTCTACAGTTTCATAGGTGTGTCTATGTTCCTTCGGAAGGTTATATTTTCAATTTCATATTTTAGAGGCTCATCGAGCCCTATATGTAGGATACCCAAAAGTGAAGAATATGCACACAATCTTAGGCACTTGTACTATTGAACATGACTACACCAATATATAGAATACTTCATAGCTTGTTGAATTTAATACCAAAGGGTCAAGGATGAACATTATCATCTCACATGACTTTTGTATCCCCACGATATTCAAAAGTTGAAATAAGATGTCATATCTTTTGATTTCATTATTGGGATTCCCATGTCAACATATTATCATACCACTATCTTGTTAATGGAGGAGAAGTTGAGCAAGGTTGCTCATTTTACAAGGAAATGTCACTTACAACACATCAACCGCTGCCAGATTATTTCTTGAAGATATTATTATGCTTCATAATATTGTGAAGAATATCATTAATGATCTAGATAACGTCTATACTTCAGATATGTGTAATTATTTTTATGATACACTGAGAAATCAGATCAATTTAATTTCATATTACCACCTAGAGACAGATGATCACACCAAGATAGTTAATAAAGTGTTGGATAATATAGTAAGGATGTATGTGATGGATCAGTAAAATAAGTTGGAGGATTATTTATATATCATTGATTTTACCTATAACAATAGTTAACACAACTCCATTGGTATGGATCCTAGTGAAGACTTGTATGGGTGACCTTGGAAAAAACCCTTGAGTTACAACATTGATGCAGGAGAACCAACTCCCAATTTCTATATTTGATGGTGTCATCAAATTTTGGGTTTCCTTAGTAGGTTGATAGATGTTATAAGTCATCTAGGGTCGATAGGGTAGGCTAGTTTGGTTTAAGCCTTTCATAATTTTAAATTAGGTCTTTTCCCTCCAAATTCCAATTTGAACTATTGAAGGAAAATTTTTGTTTGTACATGGTGTTTTAATGTATTTATTAGAGCACTAAAGTATGTGAAAAGTCATATTTAGATTAAATTCACTCCTAGGTTGAATTAGGCCTATGATACTAAGTTCTAATTCCATGTCACGTCTTGAAGATGTTAATTAATAAAAAAATATGTACTACTCAAAGTATCTACAAGAAAATATTCGATTAGTCACGCCAAAGATCATATTTATATACCTCATTTTATAACTATTTCTACTATCATTCAAATGGTCAGGTGTTGAGAAAGAAGTTATAGGGATTTTGAAGAAAGAAACTATGTATACACAATGATATCATGGTGTTCTAGAGATTTTTGTATGTTTTTTTTGGTAAGAAATATTTTGCATGTAACATAGTATAGCTAATTCATGGTAAGAATACTTAATTATTTGAGTTATTTCTATGATTCACAACGATATGTGATTCTCTAATTTTTTTAAAACTTGGACATAGCCTACATGTCTGTGATAGCCAAGAGGAAGGGTTTTCAAAACTACTTTTCTATTATAGTTGAAAGAGAAACTTGTATAAATGTCAAAGGGTTTAGTAAAGGGATTTTTCTTTTTTTCTTCAATAGCTTATTACATCTAGGAATACTGAGACAAAGTACTTTAGACTAAGATTAGACTAATATTTGTTTCTAAAAAGGTGAAAAATAGTAGATATATTCTAACTAAGAAATTTTCCATCTCATATTGGTCAATTAACAAAGCCGAAGTAAGAAGCTAGCGAAAGAATTCAAAATATGGTTGAGGGGGTATATTGGCACAATAAACAAAGCCTAATCTAATCTCAAATACTCTTTAGTGAAAAATAGACATTAAAGGTGAAAGAATCTTAGAAGTTCATCATAATCTATTTCTAGAGACAGGATTTTGAAATAACACACTATCTATTTATTTTATTTGGCTTCTTTATCAAGGTTTGAAGCTTGAAAACATCAATTCAGTCCTTAGAAAGAAATATCAAGTTATTAATATGTGTGGGAAAACGATTGGTTAATAGATAAAGCTTCTCGGGTGTGAGTACAAACCCTCACTAGGGTTAGAGTGCAAGATTGTTTAGAGGGAATTAAAGGATAGTCAAGTGTTAAGGTCTTTCTATAAATCCTGTAGAATCCTATCAAATAAGGAAACTATTACTGTAAGTTTTTAAAACTTTGTGGATAAAATAAATTCATGACAATTATAATAGAAACATGTCGACGGTAATTTGACAACCCCGAGAGCAAGTTTTAGAGGATAAAAATGAATAATTTGGGTATAAAGAAGGTCAAAGACTCATAAGTATGTCTGAATACATTGTGAAAATTATGGAATGAGATTTTGGAGTGATCGATGACTTTATTTATTGATTAGTGCTTGACAAGGACTGTCTTAGTCACTACGACATTAGAGAGCTAAAATAATTTATTTGGACAAGTTTGTAACAAGTGAATCTCTCTTTGTAACTATGAATAAAACATATTGAAGTGAAATAGAAGGTATTTTAAGGGGATTAAATAAGCATTAAATTTATATTCTCTCTGAAGTGTTGGCAGTGTTACTTTAAAATCATGTAGAATATAAAAAACCAACTTTGGGAATGGTAGAGTAAGGTTGAATGATTATCTGCATAGGAACCTATCTCAAAGTTTTGTATGCATAAGATTTGTCTTGGAAAGTGTCATTATGTTTTTATTTCTGATTATTTGAGCATTAACATGAAAATTTACAGAGGAATGACAAATTTCCAAGGCTATTTGGGAGCCTTAACAAAGAAAGGAGAATAGTTACCAAAAGAGACACATGAACCAATTTTTAAAACTCCAAACTTGTAGTTATTTTTAGTTCTTAGTAGGGTCTTGTAAAGTGGAATTGATAGGTTGTGGATGATTCATTGTGTTTTATTCTTAGAATAATCATATGAAATTTACTTGAGAAGCCTAAGACAATAGGGTAGTTAAAAGGTAGATCATTGAATCCTTTTGACTCCTACAACTCATTTCATTGTTTAAATTAAGAAGATCAAAGAATTAAGACCTGGTGGAATGATTGATAAGGTACGATGGAGTGAGTGAGGAAGGGATTTAATATTTGGGAGATTTTATATAATAATAAGTAAATTGTTTAAATCCTAAAGGTCAAAATTAAATTAGTGCAACAACTCTAACTTTGTCAAGTCACATTGTTTGACATTATAACTATATCATAGTTGTATGAGATTGGGAGGTTAGAAGAATATTTTTTTTTGTATATTATAACAAGGAAGTGTGAAATTTATTGTGAATTGTGTATGTGATAGATTGTAGAGAAGGAAAGGAAGATAGTGGGTAAAGAGGAGTTGCTGAGAGAGCAAGTGGTATTGTTAAGACATAAGAAGGAAAAAATGAGAAGGAAAGAGAAAAGAGAGAGAAATATAAAAATAAAGAGGAAACTACAAAATTTAACATGTGGTTTGAGAAATAGATAAAAAGGCTTAACGAAGATATAGCTAAGATTGAGGAATGGATGTTGAGCATGGAAGAAAAAGAGGATGGAGATAAAGAAGAATCCATAGAAGCATAGGATCAGTGGAAATATGAGGAAGATGATGGACAAATATTTAGTAATGAAAAGCTAATTTACTGTACTCTGATCAAGGTGAACTACTTGATGAAATGAATGAATTTGAAGGGGAAAAATAAGACAAGAGAGTAGTAGGTCAGCTTGAACATGACGTATGTGAACAACAATATATGAAAAACATTATTTTCTTATTTGAATACAAACAAGAGGAAGATAAATTTAGGCTTAATAATCCTAGTTATTATGAGGATAATGTGGGAATGAATGCTTTTTTGTTTTAATAAATACAAGCTATTGAAAATTTGATCAATTTAAATGTTGAAGGAAATAATCATTGTTTGGATGAGATGATTATAGGTGAAAAAGAAGCATGCAGTAGGAGAAAGAGAATAAATAGGTAAGTGAAGAACAATAAAACTAATCTGTGAATATATTGAGATGACCTCAAGGAAAGAGAAGGTGAAGAATGAGAAATTTGAATTGGTGAAGCAAGAAAGAATTCAAAGAGACAGAAAGAAATCACATAGTTAAGTGTTTATAGATTGACAAGAAGGTTTATTTGATGAAGAATTAGATGGTGAAGATGATAGAGGTAATGGGGAAAGAGAGAGAAAGGAAAGTAGAGTGAATACGTTATCGGAAGAGGAAAAGAAAGAAGATGAGGCATGTAAGCCTTTTATTTCATAATCAAAATTTTCTCTGAGTTTTGAATTTGTAGGTATAAGAGTGATGCATGAATGTGTAGATCACCCAGAGAAAGGCATGAAAAGGATAGAATAAATGTTGTAAAATGAAGACAATGTACAAGAGAAAAATAAGTTAGCCCAGATGCCACTGAAGAAGGACTTGTAGATATCATGAGGACATAACGGCTAAGAAGCTAACAATACATGCAAAAACAAGATGAAGACAAGTCCTTGCTAACATAGGTGATGCAAATCTGCACCTAGAGAAAATTCAGAAAGTGCTGCTTCTCCCTTCTTATCAGAAAGAGGTTACTTTTTCATGATCATAGAGAAGACCAAAGGCCTCAAGCAATCATTACATCAATATGGAGGGTACACCACCTTATAGCCCATATTGGACTCCACATCTTGTATGCCTAAACCTAGTTGCCAAGTCCAAATGATATCAAGTTCAAGGTGGAAAATGTAGCATATAGTCTTAAGAGCCTGCATTGTGATAACAGGGTGTGATGCTTGTTCTACGGGAGAAATTTTCTGAGGAATGTGAACCATACAACCTCACACAATGAGCAGGAAAGTTGGAATCCAATGGTGTACACATAGGCCATGGAAGATCATCATCAATTAGTTAATGAGATAGGATTGAAAAATCAATTTCATAGAGTTAACACAAGTACCTCCAAGTTATTCGTTTGACCTCCTAGGACTATGGAGGCTAGGGTATCACACTCTTAATTTCTATATTTTATGGCTTTGCATGACTAAGCTAAAGTTTCCACAGTAACTTGCATAGATGGTACAATCTTTATAACAAGTAAGAACATAGTCTTATAAACCACCTTGGCCTGAATGCATATCATATGCATATTAATATTATATCAGATACCTCCAAACTTCCAGATTCAATCAAACAAATTGTACCCAGGAAAAACGTAAATATGTGGATGGATTTTTAATATATTTCATGTAGAATCTGAGTGCTCTCTCAACAAGTACTATTTAGAATAACTTAGGCCTATGATCTACAAGTTTTAATTCCAAGAATTAAAAGTATGAAGATGTTATATCCAGATGAAAAATAAAGTACCAAATACCAATGCTGGCTAGGAGCCAAGATGTCGTTATAAAAGCCTAAGAAAAAAATTATAAATGTAAATTTGACACTAGTGAAATCCTGGTATTCTATTTATTTTTGTACATTTTTGGGGCTCTCAAATTTGATGCATGAAACATACCATAAGGCGGAGATACAGGGTGAGGAGAATTACTAAAATCCATGATTTTTATTGACAAATTCAACATGATATGTGACTTTGTATGAATTTCTTTAAAAATTTCCACTTTAAAAACAGGCCGACATTTTATCTGTGATAGCCAATTTCTTTAGGCGTTAGTCTCAATCTCATGTGATGCTGTTACACCTATAATGCAGAAACCTGTCCAAAGGTGAATGGGTCATATGCCAACAAAAATAAACAAATACGTAAAAGACATTCAAAAGGGACAAAATGAATCAAACCCTAGGGCCTACCCTAACAATCTACAAAATCATTGATCAAACCCCAAGGACCAAACCCTAACAATCCACAAACACAAACTGGATTAAATCCATCATACCAATAAAAGTAGTATGTCCTACATATAAGCTCCATGAAAACCAGCTGAAAATAAAGTGCGTGAACCAACATTTTGACAAATCCCAATTCATCGTGATCGAATACATAAAAGAGAAAACGAAATGCGAGAAAAATATCAGGAAAATAGGACATACCCTGTTCCTAAAGAACAAAATATGTAGCAGATCTCATGTAAACAAGACATGAAAAGACTTGAAATGCTTGAGACTGCCATGATATAATGTAGGCCGAGTAAAATAAGATGCCGAAATCATTTCTCTTCGGATTACAACACCATTTGGAATCAGCCGCAGGCAATATCACACAAAGAAAACCTCAAATATAGGAAAACAATGCATACTGTTTAAAATAGGAAATTGACAGGTTATGTACGATGACATTATGGAAAGCTCCAATTAGGAGAGAACCGCTGCATAAGTCTATAGAAGAAATTGCATGCAGCTAGCCACATGGCATAATACCATGCAGCGAGAAAAATAGAAACTATCTGGGAATATGGGAAGGCTAGCAAGTGTTCCTGAATTTTTTTTTTTAGTGTGGATTTCAACGCATCTAGATTGAGGAGGAAGTGTCACAATGCTAGTGCACTCAGATTTCTTACAGATTGTCCATAATTCCCAGAGATCTATTTTCACTACAAGAACGCCTTCGGCATAACTATCTTTTTTGGGACTATGGTCTTTGTGATTAGGTTAGGAAAACTGATCAAAGATAGATATTGTTTGTACATCGGAAAAACTCTAGACAAATGTTTCCAAATTTTCACTTGCATAGAGACTTGACCAAAATGACATGGGATTTGGAAGATGTGTCAATGGGTCTTGTAATGACCACATTACTAAGGAACTTATAGGGTCATTGAAAGGAGAATAACATGCCAAGTTGTTAGAGGGGTGGCCTTGATGGTGACAAAATCAAAGTATTGTGGGACTACTCACTAGATGAAGAGGCAGGGAACTGTCACCATCTAGTGCATGCACGATAAAATCATCGTCTTGAAGAAGGGCATTTCAATTGAACTAAGTTCAAATCTTCCATTGAGTCCTGGATGACTGTTTCCACGTGGCTTTTTATTCATAATGTTTCCCATGGCTTTCCGTAGGGAAGATTATACTTGATTTCTTTCCTATTATATCAAGCTTAGTTTTCTCCACGACCGCTAATTCTAAGACAAGTATCAACGAATATGTAAGAAAATTATCTATTCAAATGGTATTTTCTAATTATAACAGAGTGATTCTCAAAGTAAATAATGAAAGGAGAAGGCCTTCGTATCAACAAGGACCAATGAATCATTGTTGTCCATCTATAGTAAGTAAACTCAAAATTATCAACTACCTCATGAATCTAAAACTAATAAGCTTTTCCTCCAATGTAATAAAAAGATCAAATTGCAGTGATCAAAGAGTCTCGGAGGATACTAAAGGATATCCAAAACATAAGAAGAAAGAAAGAATGATTTTGTTAATGACGTCCAACGGGACTCTTCCAGTCTCAAGACTCGTGGAAAAATCCTCCTTGAATAAGATAGGGGTTAAAGAAGATTCCTATGATTGCAAGGATTAATCAATCATGGTTTGGGACTATGGGGAGACGGGAAGGCTGCCTCATAAGTTAGGGCTTCAACCAATATACAAAACAGTTGGTGATCACTAGATTCATGGCACATGTCACAATTCTAGTGCACTTAGGACCTAAAAGCGAGAGAGGCTAAAGGAAATATGTAGGTAAGGTTTCAAAATGTCTTTGTGGTTTCACCAACTCATTCAAAACTAGTGAAACATGGAAAAATAATTGACAGTCAGAGATTATCAAATCTCAAAAGGAAGAATATGTACTATAATCCTTTGTGAAAGGCATTGAAGGAAATAACTTAATCCCCTACTTGGACACATTGTCAGTATACCATAATCTCATAAACATTTGTCAGTAAAAGGAATTCCAAACAATACCTTGAGCCCCCTAAAATTTACAATACTCCTACTCCATCCCTCAAACCGGTATTTCCTAAAAATAATAGTTCATCATAATATAAATGACAATCCACACCCGCTAATTCTTGTATTGCCATCTATAGTGAGTACTAGAACAAATTTATTGTAAAATTAAGTTATGTTCTAAATGTAATACAAATGTAAAATTGGGAGTTTATTTCATAATGTCATGCTCATACAATTGAATACAAATAGTAACTTCTAAGCTTTTTTTCTGATGCCATAATTATAAAAAAATTTGTTGGAAAGGTATTAAGACACAAGTTATGTAGGCATTGGAAAAATGCTAGATCAAATCAAAGCCATAGAATTAAAAATCTCATTTGTAGAAGCATGCTAAGGAGGATATAAATTTTGAAAATCCACATATTAGGCCAAGATATGTAGATCCATATATGATAATATAGTTTTGACATGTCATAATGGTGGCACGATTTTCTTCATGTAGATCACCACCTATAGGGTTTACATACTAAGTCACTAAAGGAGAATTCATTAAAGTTACGTCTAGGAAGGATGTGCCTCTTCCTACACACCTTGAATGGAATCATAGCTCCATATAAATTGTATGTTGCTATTTTAGTTAGTCTCTTTCAATAGAGCACAAATACCTAGTCATTATGGAGCCTTCATGTCATTCACATATCTTTGATGCATGCTCATGATATTAAAGTGGAGCCCAGAACCGATGATGTAGTTGGAATATGTGTAAAATGATGAGACAAAGTTGTTCCTTCTCTCAACTGCAAAATGCATGTTCATCTCCATGCTGCAAGTAATGACTCATTATCGTCCATTGTAGACACATCACCATCATGCACTTAAGGTATCTATCAAATTTCCTGATCAACACGACTACTAGGGATATGATTCCTAAGCAAGAATTATATAATTGATCTTTGTCCCTGGCCCCCTTATGTTTCCTTCTATCTATTAAAACTTTTGGTCTTACAATCCTTCTTTTCCCACTTACTCACATTACACACTTCGGCATTTCCAAGCTCTGTGACAACTCTTCTTGCCTAGCCAAGATGCTTTTTACACTTGTCGATCGACTCCTGTTCATCACCCATCAATACTCGAGGGGGCATCCTTCATGTTACTAATTTTTCTTCTATCCCTCTCATATAGTTACTTGGGTCTATAATTGTCTAGCTATCTTTGAAGTGGCATCTGTATTTTCTTGGTGGTCGGCCACCCTAAAGAGGGGCAAATGTAGACACCTAAAATCCACCTGTGTAGTTTTATATCCTAAATATTGTACTATATATACCCTCTATATATCATCATATTCCGTATATATATTAAGTGATTTGACCACTAATTAACTAACATTCCCCTCTATTTCGGTTAAGCATTAGCGATCACCACATTAAGGTTATATCTAGTCTTTAACGTCCATCTCCGGATGCCACATTAAGGGACAAGGGACTGCTTATTAATCTAAACCCCCCTGCATAGGATCATCCAAGTCCTACCTCTTTTCATGCTACATCCCCTCTATTTGGCATTCTAAGCTTATCATCTAGCCTACTTGATTAATCCTAGTTGATTAAGTTAAATCACCTCACAAGAGCTCACCATGAGTTGCTACGATTTCGACACACACACACTGAATAATGTAGCCAAATTAAGAACAAACCAGATATACTGCGAATAAAGATGAACTCCAAAAGAAAATAGATCTCCTTATTTGTTATCAAATAATGAATTACAATGTTTCCTAAATAGGAAAACAACTCCCAACTCGAGTTGCCGCAGTAAACTCTAGCTAACTCTGACTAAATCTACTCTAGGTGGCGGAGAAATTATTATTTTTAGCAGTTTACTAGAACCTGCTATTCTTAGTAAGTTCGCATGCTTATTCCTACGGGCACAGAAATTGTCACGCATCTTCTACATCCCTAAATTAGAGGAATTTCCAACTTTCTAACTCATAATGCAATTAATAGACTAAAATTAACTAATGCTCAAAAATAGGAAAAAACCGAACTATAAATTAAATCCTAATTTTTAACCTCAAGATGGCAGATTTAGGGCCCGAAAACATTGTTGAAAACTTCCCCCAACCAATAGGGATGATTTACCCGTTGCATTCGTCTCATCGAAACACGTGGTTTCAAAAAAAAAAATGGACTCAAACGGACACCTGGAGCTCAAGTTATGACCTTGTCAAGTTCCTACTAATTCGGGCGCATCATTCTCCCCTGCTTGAAAAAAACGCAGCTCCTGCAAGTTGTCTTCTTCAAACTGCTTCCATTTATCTGCATCCAACTTCTGAATCTCGGACTCTGTGATCCAAGTATTGTCCTCTTGTTCCAGTCCTTTCCAATGTACCAAATATTTTTTGTATTTCCCATGTCGCGTGTCCATTGTTTTCTTATCTAGAATCTGATCCACTTCTTCTTTCTTCTTCACCGGAACCTGCTGCCGCCAATCTACTACTTCATCAGCATCATCCCTGTCTGCACCATCCCCATGAAAAGAATACAAATCTGAAACATTAAACACTGGAGAAATATCAAAATTCCCTAGCAATTCTACCTCATAAGCATTATCGTTTATTTTTTTCACGATTTTGCAGGGTCCAATCTTCTTGTACTTCAGCTTGTTATAGGTTCCTCTTGGAAACCTTTCCTTCCACAGATATACCATAACCAACTCACCAACTGTAAATACCTTTCTCCGTCTGTGCACATCTGCTATTTCCTTATACTTGTCATTACTATTTTACAGCTTCTTCCGCACTTCTTCTTGTATTTGTTGTATATGTTTGGCAAATGCTTCTGCATCATCACTGACTCTGCCATCAACGGGTAGCTGTACCAAATCTAATACCCCACTTGGATTACTCCCATACACAATTGAAAATGGAGACTTTCCCGTGGATCTGTTTATGGAACTGTTATATGCAAACTCAGCTTGCAGTAATGCTAAGTCCCATTGTTTTGGCTTTTCCCCAACAATGCACCTTAACAGGTTTCCCAAACTCCTATTTACCACCTCTGTTTGCCCATCAGTCTGTAGATGATAAGCACTACTGAACTGTAGTTGAGTGCCAAATTTCTTCCATAAAGTCCGCCAGAAGTGACTTAAGAACCTTGTGTCCCTATCTGAAGTAATGGTTTTTGGAACACCATGCAAACGAACAACTTCTCTGAAAAACAAATCTGCTACGCCTGTTTCATCGCTTGTTTTCTTGCAAGCAATAAAATGAACCATCTTAGAAAACCTATCAACAACCACAAAAATGGAATCATTACCTCGTTGTGTTTTTGGTAATCCCAAAACAAAGTCCATACTCAGATCTGTCCACGACCCTTTAGGAACAGGCAACGGCATATACAACCCTGTATTCTGTGCATGGCCTTTCGAGACTTGGCAAATTCGACATCTCTCCACATATCTTACCACATCTCTTTTCAGCTTTGGCCAATAGTATTTGTCTGCTACCAAGGTTATCATCTTATCCTTACCAAAATGTCCAGCCAACCCCCCGCTATGCAACTCTTTCACTATATTTTCTCTCATAGACCCAACTAGAATACATAGTTGGCGTCCCTTGAATAGGTAGGCATCCTGTAAACTATACTCATCCAGGACATCTCCTACATTGTCTGATAATGGACTAATTAGTCTTTCAACAATATCCTTGAAATCAGAATCAGAAGAATACAAACCCTTTATTGCTTCAAAACCCACCACCTCATTTTCCATAGTGGTAAACAAAGTCACACGCCTACTCAATGCATCTGCAACTTGATTCTGTTTTCCGGATTTATGTTTTAGAGAAAAAGTATATCCCTGCAAAAATGATACCCACTTTGCATGCCTACTATTCAACTTCTTTTGGGTATTCACATACTTCAGGGCTATGTGGTCTGTAAATAACACAAACTCCTTAGGCACTAAGTAATGCCTCCAATGCCTTAATGCTTGTACAATTGCATAAAATTCCACATCATAAGTAGAATAGTTCTTTCTTACCTCATTTAGTTTCTCACTAAAGAAAGCTACTGGGTTTCCTCCTTGACTTAGAACAGCTCCAATACCCACATGTGAGGCGTCACAATCAACCTCGAACACTTTATCAAAATCTGGTAGTGCCAAAATGGGTGCCTCTGTCACCTTCTTCTTCAAGAATTGAAAACTATCCTCAGCTGCCTTTGTCCACAAAAACACCCTTCTTTTTGTGCAATCTGTGATAGGTGCTACAATAGTGCTGAAATTTTTAATAAATTTTCTGTAAAATGTTGCTAGACCATGAAATCTCCTTACCTCTGTTATACTCCGTGGAGTAGGCCATTCAATAATTGCCTTTATCTTTTCTGAGTCCATCTGTACCCCACCTGCTAAAATAATAAAGCCCAAGAATACCAAGCTCTCTTGCATAAATGTGCACTTCTTCATATTTGCATAGAGTTTCTCTTTCCTTAACACTTCAAATACCAATCTTAGATGCCTCAAATGTTCTTCTTTAGTTTTACTAAAGATCAAGATATCATCAAAATAAACCACAACAAACTTACCATTATACTCCCGTAGCACGGTGTTCATCAATCTCATAAAAGTACTAGGTGCATTGGATAACCCGAATGGCATCACCAACCACTCATATAATCCATTCCCTGTCTTGAATGTTGTTTTCCACTCATCTCCTTCTCTGATCCGAATCTGATGATAACCACTTCAAAGATCAATCTTGGTGAAATAATTAGATCCAGCAAGCACATCCATCATATCATCAAGGCGAGGTATTGGGAACCGATACTTGATTGTAATTTTATTGATTGCTCTGCTATCCGTGCACATTCTCCATGTTCCATCCTTCTTTGGTGTTAATAAAGCTGGTGTTGCACACGGACTCATGCTCTCCCTTACGACCCCCTTTCGCACGAGCTCTGCCACTTTCCTATTCAACTCTGCATGCAATGTCGGGCTCATCCTATAAGCCGCTTGATTTGGGAGTGAAGACCCTGGAATCAAATCCATGTGGTGTTGAATATCTCTTTTGGGTGGTAATCCATCTGGTAGCTCATCAGGAATAACATCTGAAAATTCTTCTAGTAATTTTGAAGTTTCTATTGGTATTTGAGCACTTACAAGTTCATCCTTATTTGCAACTAGTACATAACAGAAACCGGTTGCCTTTGCCTCCTTCACAAATTCCTTTACAGAAAGCATATTTTCAGCCTTCCCCTCTTCTTTAAGAGGTATCAAAACTATTTTTTGTGCCATCCTTCCAGAAAGTATAAGTATTTTTTCCCCCATCATGAATAAATTTTCTATCAAATTGCCCATGGTCTTCCTAGCAGTATATGACATGCATCCATAGGGATAACACCACACCAAATCTCATCCTTATAACTGTTCCCAATAGAAAATCTTATTAAACATCTCTTATCAATAGTAACTTCATTACCCTTCTTAAACCATGCAATATGATAAGGGTTAGGATTATTCTCACAATGCAGACCCAATTTATCAACCATCTCATTTGAAACGATGTTCTCACAACTACCACCATCAATAATAACATTACATACCTTTCCTCCTGAAGTGCATCTTGTTCTGAAAATATTTGTACGCAGCCATGCATCCCCCTTGACCTCCTTTCTTGGAGCAATCATCATCCTCTTGATCATCAGATTTTCTCCAACATCTGGTGAGAATTTCCAGGTCCTGTTCATCTTCTACTTGCTCAGCTTCAACAAGATTTACTCTTGGAGCATCTCCTTGCCTTTTGTCATGTGTATTTAAGTATGTGGGAATTCAAAATGCTTGATGCCCTTCTTCACCACATCTGTAACAAACAAATGGTCTTCGCGGAGCCTCCCATCCTCTATGGCCAACATATCCTCTACCCCTAGGAAATCCTCTGCCTCTTTGTTGATTTTGGAAATATTGTCTCGTATCCTCTTGCTTTTCCAATCCATGAGATGATTCTCCCCTACCTTGGTTGAAACCAGCTCATCCCTGAAAGGAAGTTGAGATTCCCCCTATTCATTCCAGGTGATCTCCTAAAATTTTGATGATTTTGTTTTTCCTCAGCCTTTAACGCTAATTGATAGGCATCCTCCATGCTTTTAATCCTATGCATACTTATCTCATCTTGAATACAAAATTGTAATCCATTAATATACTTGGCAGTCATTTTTTCCTCAGTTTCTTCATGCTCTACACAAATGGACAACTTATAGAACTCATCTGTGTATTCTTGCACTGTTTGTAAGTTCTGTCTGAGATTCTGAAACCTCTTGTAAAGGGTTTGTGCATAATCCACAGGGAGAAAATTTATCTTTCAGCTTCTTCTCCATCTTACTCCACGTCCTAATTCTTTCTTTCCCCTTTCTTGACCGCTCTTTCTGTAGGTGATCCCACCATAACATAGCATGACCTTTCAATTTCATGCATGTAAATTTTACCTTCTTTTCTTCTGACATGGCCTTCCACTCAATTTTTTTTTCCCATGCTAGTCAACTAGTCTATCAGCTCCTTTGGTTTTAGACTACCACTATACTTTGAAACATCAACTCTTATCCCATCATTCTTTCCTTCTAACGCTCGAAGCATAATTTCTTCAAAAGCTAATGGTGGTGCTTGCATTTCCTCCTCTTCACAAACTTTTTCCTCATCTGTGTCATCTCCACCTTGATTTCCTCTCTAGGTTATCATTACAGCAAGCACATCAACTTGTCTCTATAGATCTTTCATATTTCTATTCAGCTGGGCAATATCACCTCCTCTTCCTCTTCCTCTTCCTCTTCCTGCCATTTTTTTAACAAAATACTTCGAAACCAGCTCTGATACCAGATAATGTAGCCGAATTAAGAACAAACCAGATATAACTGCAAATAATATGAACTCTAAAAGAAGATAGATCTCCTTCTTTGTTATCAAATAATGAATTACAATGTTTCCTAGATAGGAAAACAACTCCCAACTCGAGTTGCCAGGTAAACTCTAGCTAACTCTAACTAAATCTACTCTAGGTGGCGGAAGAATTACTATTTTTAGGCAGTTTACTAGAACCTGCTATTCTTAGTAAGTTCACATGCTTATTCCTACGGGCACAGAAATTGCCACGCATCTTCTACATCCCTAAATTAGAGGAATTGCCAACTTTATAACTCACAATGCAATTAATAGACTAAAATTAACTAATGCTCAAAAATAGGAAAAAAACCAAACTATAACTTAAATCCTAATTTTCGGCCTCAAGATGGCGGATTTAGGGCCCGAAAACGTGTCGAAAACTTGCCCCAACTGGTAGGGCGGGTTGCCGCTGCGTTCGTCTCATCGAAACACGTGGTTTCAAAAAAAAAACGGACTCAAACGGACACCCGGAGCTCAAGTTATGACCTTGTCAAGTTCCTGCTAATTCTGGGCGCATCAGGAGCACTTATAATGGCAACTTTAGGTTCTTTAGTGTCCATTAGTGAGTAAAAAGGATTGTAGAATTCTATGTATTATTTCAGAAAGGTGTATATATGGAACCATACTCATTGATTCTAAGGTTACCAACTGTTGATGTCCTTCCAATTTTAGAGATATTAGCATATGATAAGCTAGCATTTTTCCACTACTTGATCAGAGGTATTCTTCATGGGGATTGCAGCAAATTACTAATCAGATATTTGTTCAACACAGTTATTGGATAAACACCCCATCATTCCCATTCAAGCCAATAGGTGAGATGATTTCCTAAACTTGGAGAAAAGTGCAATTGGTTTGCCTTCAGTACAAGGCATGAAGAGTAAACTATAATCACTACAAATCATATTCAACAGTGCAAGGATTCATAGGGGTTAGTTTTTTCACCCAGTTTGCACATTTGGATGCATTCCTTATATTTTGTTCTTCAAGGATTCCTGTTGATGTTTGAGGGAATAGACTTCGATTTTGATATCGCAACTACTCAAGGGTTATTATTAGCTTCACAAATTATTTTTCCGTACTGTCTACGATTTGGCCAATGCATGCATGATGTGCAAATATTTCCTTTCATTTGATGGATAACACTCAATTCTTCTTGAGTTTATAGATTCGAATTTTATGGACAGATGCAACCTTGAGTTTCATCATCTATTCCCCTAATAATATCAACTTTCGTCAGTGGAATGTTGGATGAGTTGCATTTCCTGAGTATGATATGAATATAAACCATGTGGAAGGAGGTAAGTGTTGTTTAATGTTGCTGGTTATCAGTAAACTTTTAGAGACTTTTGTGACCAGATAGTGTTAGCAAAATTTGCGGAGTGAAGCTGAACATGCTGGCCTATGCTAGTTTGTTAAGTTGATGGGCTTCCAATTGTGAAATATCATGTTCGATAACATTCTATAGTAACTCAGAAGTTACCATTAAAATCCTCTGCAATTGTGTTGGTTTAATCTAATATGGTTTGGTATCTTATTTTGTAAACATTAACTCCTTTAGCATTGACACATAGGGTCAAGATGTTAATGTTCACTAGATATTCCAAACTTCAGGCACGTATGACATCTCTTAGCACTAGGGACATTGCACACTAAAATTTCCAACACTATCTCATTTGAAGAACCCCTGTTCTTCACCATTGAGATAATTACTACCATTCATCAGGAACTTTTGCTAGAAATTGATGGCCTATGTGATTACCATGTAAAATTATGATTCATGCTAGAGTTCCATGAAAATAGATGGCTGCATTAGTTAAATCAAAAGGCATCCAGCTAGAAACTCTTTGTACCTCAAAGTTATACGTAGAGGTCATGTTTTGGGACACCATTTCCATGTCTTGACTTCATTACTTAATGATAACGATGTCAAATAATCTTGTAAATGATATAGATCCATACATGGTCATGGTTTACTAAATTAAGTATAAAGTTTGTGTATGATACTTTTCTTAATGGTGAAGACCACTTTTCAACATCTAGAGCAAGTGGCAAAAGTAACATCCTAGATGAGTTCCATCATTTCTTGGGATTTAGGATTAACTTAGTGATTGCTATCATTGTATTTTGCTAAGGGACTTCCCAATTTTTATACCCAACAACATGCCCTGAGTGGATCATTTGATTTATTTTTGATCACAGCTTTCACCCTGAGATCAAGTGGATCAGTACTGGAGTATGGTGAATTCAATTGTGTTGAGTTGACGATGCTTCAGGAATCAATAATGTGTTGAAGTCAACTTTAGTCTATGAAAACCCATGGGAGTAGTACCTATAAAATTTGGCAAGACCTAACGTTTTTCCTATAATAATAGGCTAATAGAAAAAACTAACTAGGCATATGGCATCATATTTTCTAAAAATGGAGTTGTATGAGTAGTTAAATCAAACAATGTGCTTAGCATGAGACCCACCCTCTATTAGGAAAATTCTATTTAAAATTTTGGAATGACCAGCTTTGTTGTAGGAGATCCATGTGAATGCCTCAAAGTACGAGAAGTGATCTTTACCATCCACTACAAAATCATTATGAGGATTACCACTGAACCTTAATCGAAAAGAACACCTTGAAGGAATCATAGTGTTACGAAAATCTAAGTTAAAATACTTTATGTTGGCATTGAAGGTGAGAGTTCCTATAATGTATTAGTGACATGTATATAATTCCTATCACAAAATTACAAATGTTCTAAACATTAGTGAGCTAGATTCATGGGTCCTTTTGAAAACCAGGAGCAAATCATCAAAAATTGACACAAGCCATTGATAATGGTCTTGGCATGACCTAGCTATATCTCGCTTTATGATTCTTAATGGGACCGTTTTATTAAAAATAGAAAACACTTTACAGATTTCTATTACAAGGATAATTGTGTTAGATTTTGTACAACTGTCACATTGTTCATACTTGTAGGAATAAGGGAAGTGTCCTTTGGTGTTCCACAAATATGCCCGTTCATACATCCTCAAAATGATGCATAGGAGCCTGAGCGCTTCGACCCAAGAAGGTTGATCAGGTATTTAGGTGCAGTGGCACATACCTATGATCTATCCTTTGCATACATTTCAAGTTGTTACTTATAGTAAACTAAGATTTCAGTTCTTTCATTTGTTTTAGTGATCTCTGAGATAGGTGTCAAGTCCATTGGTCCCGGGACGAAATGCCGCAAATTCCATTGAAACCCTTTTGATACTACAAGTGGACCTATTGTAAACTAGGCCTTAACCAATTATTGCATAAGTTTTGGAAAAGTTCTAGTTATGATGTTTGATAGGTTTGATAAATCCTATTTTGAATGCTCACTTTTTATATCGCAAAAATGTGATTATTAGAGTATCACATGTATGTTGATAGATGTTGTGCTGTTGAACATTTGTAGGATGTATTTGTTCGGACATTTAGACTATTTGGTATATTGTGCAAGCCCTATAAAGCTAGAAAATTTCTTGGACGATGATATAGTTTGGTCATAAGACTATAAGATCCTTGGTATAGTATTTTAGATATTAGTTGATATTCCATCATTGTCTAGACGATTTTAGAAATTTGTTGTCATATTTCAATAACTATTTTGAGATAAGTTCTGATAGGGCCACAAGGGAAGTGCCAAATTCTTTTTGTGATTTTTACAGGTTTAAAAATATCACGGATGTATTCTTTAACAGATACCTTTTCCACTCCTTGGAAAATCAGATGAATTCTTTAATTTTTTACAGGTCATTCATGGCTATTTGGACCTGTATTTGTTGTGTGTGTTTTGCAAGTTTGATGCTAGGGATTACTTGCTAGGCATGGATTAACCTTTAAATGTGCACAGACCAAGGGCATGAGGTATGATTTTTAGGGAAAATTCATTATAGGTGACATGTAGATCCCTTTTCAGAAGTTATCAATAACATTTAAGCATATTATGATAATTTATTTTATGTCTTGATGATACTGATTATGGTAAAACCCTTTCATTAATTAATTTGTTCTCACTGCCTTACTTGAACTAGGGCTTCCTGTTTGACTCCAAATTGGTGACGAGTGGAAAAATACCCTCGAGAAAATTTTAAATTTTATCCCACCCACATGGATTATATGATTATCTAACACTTTCTAAGAGTGCAGAGCTTAATTCTACTGGTAAGTATTATTTCTCAAAGATCCTTAGTCCTTAGTCTTAAGGATTCCAGTTTCACTGCTACAGTAAGGTCCTTATGGTGTTTAAGGGTCAAGATAATAGAAGAAGTAGAACATTCCCTTGGATAGCTATGGATGATACATCATTTCACCTCTTTTCATGAATAATACATCTACTGTATTTTCTTCAAAATATCTCTGGCACTCATCATATTGATATCCTATGGTAATAGACACTAGTGAGGCACTAGTTTGTAAGGTACAATCATCAAGAAGTGTGGTACTATAAAAAATGAATATCATGAACAACTTCCCCAGTATGAAACTCATGAAGAAACTTGAAACAATGAGTTCACTATTCAACTACAAATACAAGACCTTAGTCATTAATTAGCGAGTTTGCCTTCCCATGTCCATAAATACCCAACAAAAACTCCACATAATGAAAACTTTAAAGTTATATATAATGATATTTACATAGAAAATTGTTGTAGTCAGACATCAAAATCTAACCATGTCTATATTCCTAGTTCACCTTCACGTGGCCAAATATTCTACTAAGAGTGGAAATCTATGAAGAAGGTAGTTACATGTTTACAAAAAAATAACGTTAGACATAGATATAAATATAAATTTTAAAGACCATTTCCTTATGTTTATTATCTGGAAATGCTACAAACTCCCTTCCCCCCTCACTTTTATAGCCCTACATTCAATAAATATAGGGGTAAATGTGATCCACATAATCATGTAAAAGACTTCTTCATGCCTTGCAAAAAATTCCATACATAAAAAATTAACCAATTCACCTATTTCCATTGATTCTTTAGGGTCAAGCCCTTGAATGGTTCCTTCATATACCTAAAGGGTCTATATTCATGTTCGTTGAATTGGCCAAAAATTTTGTGGGCCACTTTTTATTCAATATGAAAAGTGACATTACCATGTTAGATTTATGTAATGCCAAACAATGTAGTAATGAGAACCTCATTGGTTTCCTAGAAAGATGGTGAGGGCTAGATAGTCGCTTCCCTTGATCCATTCCACATTAAAAAAAATTTAGAATTTTTCTGCCAAACTTACATCCCAAAATTGTTCTTCACTTGCAAATGCATTGTGTAAGCACTTTCAAGGAATTCATAGAAAAAGGAAGCCAAATCGAGAAGGATTTGTTAGCTACAGGGACATTGAAACCATTTTCAAGAGAAAATAATGAGTCCAAACTTGTAGAAAAAACTATATTCTTTAACAAGAACAAAAACCTTGTAGGTGATAGCATATCATATTCAAAACATGTGCAAACAGTAAACAATAATGTTCCTGTGAAACTTTTCAAAGGACCTGTTTTATCTGACATTAAACATTGAATGTTCACTCCCCTTACAGATTCATTTTCATTAATATAAAAAAAATTATATGTAATGAACATGATCAAGTTTCCTAAAACTACCTTGTATGTAAATGATGCGCCCAAACCGTCATGGTAAAAAGAATATGAATATTGTGAATATCATCGTGTCAAGGGCCATAACACTAAAAATGTTTGAAGTTTAAATGCTTCATTCAAGACCTAATAGTTATTGGAGAGGTTGAAATGGATTCTCTTTAACCTAATAAAAATTCTAACCAATAATTGGGAATTTACAAAAATTCATTCCCAAAACATAAACAAGAGGAGAAAAATTTAGATCAAGGTCAATCATCCCAAAATAAGAATTATAATAATGTTTCCCAAACTAATAATCTATTTCTTTCCCTCATTGGATGTGTTGATCCTCCTGTTGAGCATATAACTATAATTAAGTTAAAGACATGAGAATGTGTCACGATGAAAAGACATGCTTATCTTTTTATCTAAGAAACTCCTCTGCCTACCCCTCAGGATAGTAATTCTGATATTTTAGAATAACTTGAGAAGACCACTACTAATATTTCCATCTTTAATCTTCATAAAATATCCAACGTTCATAAATACTTCCTCTAAAAATCACCTCAAGGGTCAAGAGTTTCAACTGATATTGATTATAAGTGGTTTAAACCCATGGTTATATAGACTGCTCCTTTTGACCACATTACTTTTAGCTAGCATGATATTCCACTAGTATATCATACCCAGAATCTACCTGTTATCCAAAATTCATCCCCAAGGTAATTTTGATAACATGCATCAAATTCTTTAGTCCCAAGAAATTATATTGATTCAGGGTGAAAATTCATGTTTTTAGGGTCCCCTCATATTTTTCTAACTCCCCTGTCCAAGAAAAAGAGAGAAAGTTCTGAGGAAAGGTAAGAAAAATTGCGAAAAACAGGCTCGGGCCAGAAAAAATTGTGAAAATGGCTAAGTCATAGTCCCCAAACAGTCGGGACATGAGGGACATCAGGGCGGGAACCGGCTGAAAGGCCACCAGGTGGTCTACGCAGCATTAGGGACATTTGGGCCGAAGGTACGCGAAGTACGTGAACCGGCCGGATCGGCCAAAATGAGAACTTTCATACCGGGACAGTTGGGACAAAAGGGCGCGAACCGACCGAACCAGACGAGAGTATGCAAACCATCCGGTTCAGCTGAAATAGGGAACTTCAGCACTGAGACAAGTGGGACAAAGGGACGCACGGGACGCGGATAGCCGAAGGAGCCGAAAGCCAATAAGATCACGCCACGTGTCACCAGCAGAAAAAGGACATGGGAGCCCATTTCAGGTGGTTCGAAAGAATTTGTCTTGCATAGCACTGGGACATTTGGGACAAAGGGACGCGTGGGATGCGAAAAGCCGAAGCGGCCGAAGGCAGAGAAGAAAAGTCAACGTTTGGCCCGTGAAACTTCAAACGGCCATAACTTTTGACTTCGAGCTCCAATTTTCATAAAATTGGAATTTCTGGAACGAGCATGACATCCTCTTATTTTAAATGAGGGTAGATATGTTTTCTGAAAGGAAACATATTCAGCTCCAGTCAGTTAATGCTCATTCCCGTCAAATGATAGAAAACGCCTGTCAGGCCCAAAATAGTTTCCCGCACTCAGAAGGCCATAACTTTTGTATTTCTCAATGAAATCACACAAAATTGGTACCGTTGGAATTTTGGTTCCAAGCCCAATGCACAGATATCAAGAAATTCCAGATTTGATCAGAAATTGATTGATAAGTTTAAGAAAACGTGGCTGTGTTCAGAACAGTGTTTTATTTGGTAGCTGGGAGTGCAATTAAGAGGCATGGTCATCATTATTTCTCTGCTGCAGCACATGGGATAGTATGGGGAGCCTTTTACAAGTAATATAAAATCATTTCACTCAATTTAATGGCTCTTACAGGTGGTTGAAGGACAGATTTCGGGATTTCCATTTTCCCTTCTCTTCTCCTTCTCATCTTTTCTATAAATTGGAGTGTTGGGCTCATTGTAAAGAAGGGAGTTTTTGGGTAGCAAAGCTCTGCCAAAATTTCTTTGTGAAGCCAGTGTGTTGCAGGCCCTTGTAGTGGACTCCTTGCATGGTGATCCAGGACCTTATCTTGTAATAGATTGAACTGTGCATATCATGAAGCAATAAAATACCAGTTTGTGGATGTATCTTCCCCTGCTATGTTTTCTTGCATTCTTCTTGCCCCTTTTATCTTTCTATAAGAATATTTTGTCTATTTATTATGTTCTTGCAGGGATTCATTATCATTTTGTATGCTTGGAATATTGTTGTGAATGCATTTTGCTAGATTATGGTGAACTGTCATCACCTCTTCTAGTGTGCATTTTGCCTCTATATTTCACACATTTGGAGACTACTTTGACACCCTCCTTTTCTGGTGTATCACCACTTTAGTGTAGGCTTTCATTTTATGCATTCTCTCTCCCTGGTCCCTTGGAAATTTAGATTAGAACAGTTAGCTTATCCTGCATTAGAGTAGATTGTGGCAGGTAGTTTAGGAGTAAGAACCAGCTTTCTCTGGAGGCCTATCTCAAGTAGCAAGTCCCACAACTTGGAGATAGTACCCATGTTATCCAATCACACCGTGAGTTCAAGTATACGCACTTGTATATGCACATGGGTGCTGTGATTCAGTGATAACACTACCCTTGTACATAGAAGTAATAATAACCCATAAAAATATCAAAAGTTTTCTTTAGGAAAATGGATATGGTTTGAATATTTTTATCTTAAAACTAATCAAAGATCTGGGATGTGCTAATATAGAATCAGAGCCTAATTTTATCACCATTAAGGCTTAGGATAATGTGGAGTGATAATCAACTGGTAAAATATTTTATTTATAGAAGTTGGGCCTACTATTCATGATAGCTAGGTCCATCTATTAGACTTTGAACTACCCTACAACATTCTTCTCATCCTCCCATGGACTCATGTCATGCAAGCCACTCTTTCAAATTTCCATCAATGTATTAAATTGTATCATGATGGAAAAAATCTTACTATTCTTGGCGATCCCAAATTATTTTCCTACTATAGAGAGTTTTTGGTTTATTTCCCCATCACATTTTAATTTCCTTTAACTAAAATAGCTGTGAAGATTAAATTTTATTTTACTATTCTTGGTGATCCCAAACCCTTTTCCTACTATAGAGAGTTTTTGGTTTATTTCCCCATCACATTTTATTTTCCTTTAACTAAAATAGATGTGAAGATTAAATTTGAGGCTCTCATCTACTGTATTGATCCTGATACTCTTTACCCAAAAAAATATGGTGCTTCTAGATCTGTATATCGTTTTCTTCATGGGAGATGAAGGTTCTTATAACTGGATATGGAGAATATAACCTCCAATAAGACCTCTTAGTTTATAATCTCCCCTTATCACCCAATATGCATGGTAAGTGGCAGACCCAGTCATAAATAGTAAAGGTCTTGCAAATATTGTAACATTGACACTTTCCTTCCTGGTGGCCTTCTAGCAGATGAAAAATGGCTTAAAAATTCTACATCCTTGTCTCCTAAATATGAGATGGCTTGATGATATCAATTTACCAAATACATAATCCAGAACAAAATGATGTTTTCCATGGTATATCAATGATATGGATGTGGTTTAGATGAGAAAGGTTTGTGGGAACCTCTTCCAACAAAAAATCACAAGGTAGATAAATATGCTATTAGTATCCAACCATATGGGTCCCATCCTTTGGAGGAAAAATCCACCTCTTATGAATATAAAGGTAGTTTTTTTATTATGAAAATGAAATAGACTCCAACTTTAGTCTCTATGAAGACCTTTCCTCCACAAACTTGTTTTAGGACATGAGTATCCTAATCATATCCCATGTCACTCCTAAATTTATTCTTCTCTACCCATTTCTTGTGTATTGGGACCAACAACAACATGTACCTATTTAATTATTTGAGAATGATGAATATATTTACACATTTACGGGTATATGTGATGACATTCCTATCGGTGACCAGAAAATGTGTTTCTTCATCAACCCTGACACATATGTATACTTTAGGGAGGAGGATGAATTATTTGGTTAGGAAAATAAGAAAATGAGGGAAATATACCTTCAAAAAATCCTCAAAAAAATAAATATTCCAAGTCCAATAGTCAAAACATTTTCAAGGAACTAGCAGAAAAACAAATGGAAACATCAACAAACATAAAAACTGACTAGTATAAGGATGAAAATCTCATTGAGATTCTCTTTGAGGAGGATCTTTATCTCCCCCTTTATCTTACAAATACGTAACATGAATCCAAATTACTTGTGGAAGAGACTATAGACTTAATATTAGAACAAAGGACCAACCTAAAATGGCTAAGCTTGTAGCTTCATCTAAGCAAAAGAGAAAAAAATATTGTCACACTTCTTCATGAATTATCAAGTATATTTTTCTTGGTCCTATATGGAAATTCTTTGATTAGATCCCTATATGATAGTACATAAATTATTTGTGCATGAATTCACAAAGTTGAGTACGTAAGAAAATCATAATATCCATTCTTATGTAGCTCTATTTGTAAAAGAAAAGCTTGAAAAGTTGTCAGTGGTAGGATTCATTGGGCCTATTTCCTACTCTAAATGGATTTCTAAAATAGTTCCTATGTGGAAAAATCCTATTGGTATCATAGTTTACACAGATTTCAAGGACATAAATAAGACATGTATAAAATATGAGTTTCCTTTGCCAAATATCAACATGATTTTTGATTCATCTACGGTATGAAATGATATTCCTCATGGATGTAATTTAAGGCTATAACAAGAATAAAATTGCAGGAGAGAAACAACATAAAAATGCCTTCACTACCCCTTAAGGGACATTCTACTACCAAGCCATGCCTTTCAACCTCAAGAATGCCGACACAACTTATCAAAGGGCCATTATTAGAATCTTCCTTGACATGTTGAATGAAATTATGGAAGACTAAGTTGATGATATATTGTGAAAGTACATGACTAAAAAATAACATAATGTACTCTTATGGTGTATCTTTCAAATTCTTAGAGATAATAATGTAAGACTTAATCCAAAGAAGTGTGTCTTTGGTGTGCTCTCTAGAAAATTACTAGGCTTCAATATTTCAACGAGAGGGATTGAAATGGACCCAAAAAATGTTACAAATATCACATAAATGCATCCTCCCAAGAACCTCAAGCACCTGTGTATCTTACATGGTATGATCCAAGATATACACAGATTTATATCCCAAGTTGTTGATAATTGGCATTTCTTCACACATGTTCTCAAAAAAAATGTTGACTTCCATTGGGGTCCTGAACAATAAGTATTATCCTTATTCAGGGATTATTAGGATAATCAATATGTTCTTATATCACCTACCCAAGGTGAACCCCCTTCTACTATATATATCAATTACCTAATTTTATATAGGCACTCTTGTATCTCAATATGATTAATAAAAAAAAGAGATCCTTCTATTACCTCAGCCATAATTTAATCTATTATGGCCTTAACTATCCAAAAATTTGATAAGTCTTTCTTGGCCACTATGTTTACATTCCAGAAAATCCACCACTATCTGTTAAACAATATAACCAAGCTTATATCCAAAGTTTACCCAATTAAGTACCCACTATCTACACCTTCACTTACTTCGAGGATGGTTAATTAGATCATCTTCATTAGTGAGTTTGATATAGAATACGTCAATAAGAAATTATCCAAATGGAAAAAATATGTGGATAAATTACTAGAATTCCATTTTCCTTGAATAAAATCATTGTATCTGAATCTTCCTAATGCTTCTACGATGTATATTGAGAAATATTTTTTATGTAAGATGTAATTTAATGGATCATTCGGTTTTCATGGTGTAGAATTAGGAGTTGTAAGTGATTTTATCCCTCAGGATTTGAGACATGGATTGCTAGGTAGAAATAATATAGGTAAGTATGAAGCCCTCAGTGCAGGACTAAAAACTGCTATATGATGGGATATTAGATAGGTCAATCTTATTAGTTTTTCTTAATTGATCATCAATAAAGTAAACGATGAATATAAGGTGAAGGATGAGTAGCTTGGCCCTTATAAGAAATTGGTTGACACTTTAAAGAAATTATTTATACAAATCATCTTCCAGAAGATACCTAGAGGATAGAATCACTTGGGGGATGCCTTGGAGACAATCAGATATTTTTTACGTATCCCACCTAGAAACAATGACATGTCATTATTTGTGAAACATTTGAGGAAACCTTCTTATTACATGTAGAAATATTTCTTGGTACATGAATTTATTGGTCCTTTCTCCCCCTGGTACCTTGATATCTATAACTACCTACATGATGTAACCATTCCTTCGAACATTACCCATTCTAAATAACATAATCTTATTGAACATATACCCCATTATACCCTAGTTGGGGGAACTCTGTATCGTGGAGGATACGATGGGAATATGTTACATTGTCTTAACTTGGATTAATATATCATATTAGTCTAAGAGGTACATGAAGGCATCTAGAGGCCCCGCACAAGTGGAATGGTTCTTGCTAAGAATTTATCGAGATTAGGCTATTATTAGCATACTATGGAAACTAATTGTTGTCTGTATGAGAAAAAATTCTTGCAATGTAAAAAATATGGAAACTTGATACATGCTCAAGCATATTATTTTCAAACAATTATGGCATCGTGGCCATTCTCTAAATAGGGATTGGATCTGAGAGGGATGCTCACTCAAATTTCCTCAGATGGCTAAAATCATATCATAACTACCATCAAGTATTTTAATAAATGGGTAGAGGTTTTTCCTTTTACTTGTGTCATTGGTGCACAGATTTCATAATTTATAATAAATCACATAATGTGTTGCTAGGGCATCCCTTCTGCCATTATATCTGAAAATGGAAAAAAAATTAAGATCAAGAAAGTGAAGGAACTGTAGCAATGCTTCCAAATGCACAAAAAAATTTCAAATCCCTATTACCCTCAAGGTAATCGAAATGAAGAAGCCTCAAAAAAGATTCTTGTTTGCATCATGGAGAAGATGGTTAAAAAAATTGATCATGATTGAAAATTGCAAATACATCCCACCCTTTAGGCTTATAAAACTTCCATCCTCACCACTATTGGTAAAATTCCATATTCACTTGTCTTTGGCACAAAGGTAATATTTCATCTTGATATTAAGCTTCCCTCTTTACACATATACTTTTGATAGTATATTGAGAAAGAGGAGGGCTATAGGGTGGTTATGTTAGCAGAGTTGGAACTGTTAGATGAGAATCATCTCCACACAAGAAATTAGCTTAAATTGTATCATAATCAAGTACTCCAGTGATAAATTTTTTTTATCATACCTCATCAGTTTGAGGTAGGATAAATTGTATTGAAAGAGAATAAGGTCAACACCAAAAAAGAGAGTGTGAAGAAAGGAAAGTTTGAACATAAATGGTTAGGACCATATGTTGTGGTTATTAAATTTAGTACAAGTGCATATAAACTTGCCTATCTTAATGGTGAAAAACTTTATAAACCTATTAACAACATACATCTCTAGAGGTTCTACACCTAAACGTGGGGATCCTTTAAAAAATAAAAAAAAAATTAAAAATGAAAAAAGTATAAAAATCAGAACAAGAAAATATTAAAAAAAAAAAAAAACAGAAAAAGGAAAGAGAAATAAATTCATACAAAAGTGAAAATCACACAATGGTGACACTTTGTACAAGTAATTTGGTGAAAAATAGTTTCTAGTGCTATGGGAGGATTGATTGTTCACAAGCATCTCCTACTTGGAGGCATGATCACTTCTTCCTGAGTTAGTGTTTTTCCTATGTCTGAATTACTTTTGAACCTATGCTTTGTGACCTTGATCCGGATGATCCTATTATTATAAATATGTTTGTATTTTTACTTTACACGTTCCCATCTATGACTGAGCGAATCCATACATCTTAATTTTTTTTTCATACCTTTCAATTTTTTATAGACAATGTAAGAAACATTCAAATTGGTATCATCAGAAAACAAACCAAAACAATGTAACAGTCTCACAAAAATACAAAAACTGCACAAAACATCTTGAAAATGTTCCACAAAAATTGGGTAGTGTTTCCTTACTTATTTGTTTGTTTGTATATGTAATGTGTTTTATGGAATGATTTCTAGATTATTCTATTCCTTTCTTGATTCGATTATTTTCTTACTTAAGATTGACTGATTCGTTAGGTGTATGTATATTAGATTTGATTACATACTCATTTTTCTGTGTTCTTTTCTTATACATTGTTTTTTATCATTTCATCATTCATGTCTATCATCACATATTAAAACATCATCATATCATCAATAAAATGGTAAACTACATTATCATAACAATGAAAATCGATATTTATGATAAGCTAACATTACATCATATCATATCATATCATCAATGGCGCAATAGGGATTATTTTTATCTCCCTCATCATTGAGCATAATACAATCATGGGCTAAACATTCTCGCACATAAAACACAAAATTTGCTAAATATCAAATTTCATCATCATATCCATGTCAAAACATACATGACCATATACAAAATGTGTCTCGATATACATCATATACAAAAATATGCCATCATGGGCATGGATAAAAAAAGGTTCCTTCATGTCGAGGCATAACCACCAACATGCATACATGTCCAATAAAAAATGTGCTGTCATCATGAGGCATATATCAAAAATTTACACAAAAGAGAGTCAACCTTAACTCTCAGAAGAACTAGGACTTCTTGTCCTATGTCCCAATGGAGGCATCTGGTTAGGTGGAGAAAACTACACTGATTAGGTAGAATTGGATGGTCTATGTGATCTAGGCCTCAGTTGACTACTTGCAATATGAATTTAAGGTACATCCATTTGTGCCTCCGGAACTGCAACATGATATAGATATTTATAATATCCAACCTCACTTGTAGCTGATGAAAAATCATTAACTAAAACCACACCTCCCACTGTTACTGCTAGATGGTGAAGTGCATCATACTCTATTATAATCTAAGATACATTTACCTACAGCTAGGTCCTCTCGGCTCCTCACTGTGTCCTCTCTATGGAAAGATAATCTCACATAGTTGTCACCTGATCTTTATCATCTATGGCTTGTTGTAATTGTAGCCTAAGGGAAGACTGATCTAAATATCCCTTCTCTAGATGTTGTTGTAGGGTCTGGACTATAATAAAATCCTTATCACCCCATATCAAATCCATATCCCTATATACCTAAAAATCCACCACTGATGGCCCACCTACTCCTGTAATCACGTTGTAACCCAAGCCTCATATCTATTTCAGCTGTGGTCCCTTGTGCGGTCCCCACTCCATCACCATCTCCATCACCCCACCTTCTACAATATATGGACTCGCTACTCTGAGGGTGATGATGGAACTTGTATCACTAGCACCTATTATTTTGGTACCTAATGTAATAATGGAAGCTTAGCCACTTATTGTTGTAAGTGTTGTTGTAAGACTTGTATTTGTATATCTTCAATAATTGGTACATGTTATTCCTATAATTAGGGCTACATAACTGACACGTATCATACATGTACCAAGGACTACATAACTAGCATATGTTGTACCTAAATATGGATTTGTACCTATGGAGTTTAAATAACTAGCCCTTGGCCCTATGTCAGTACCTATCCCTAGGCTACCTATAACCTGACCTTATCCTCTGGAAAGCCTTATCTTGCCCTATCACTATACTACTAATCCCTTAAGTCATGTTAGTGTTCCACCTATACCAGCTACTATTATAAATGTTAGAATAGTTATCCATGGAGACACCACTACCATGTACCATGCTCCATATTTTGTAGTTATCCCTAGGTCCACTGTCTATGCTCATCCATCCCATACTTTTGGGATGTCAACCTGATAATGATATAGTGCTCTTCTTTGTATGATGTGGGTCCTAAAGTCAAATGCCTCACATATTACACACGCATACCATCTCTCATCCCCTGAGATACCCTGGATGATAACAAGTTGTTGATGTACTTCATGTACTCAAAACCACTCTAGAATCACTAAAAGATAATGGGTAACATATCCACATGTTATCCACATTTTTATTGTGGATATCTTTTCTAAAATTGTGAATCCAATTTTGTGGACTCCACCCACAATTTTTTTTGTGAAAGTGTTAAATGTGACAAATATTGTGACAAGATCTATAATAAGAAATAGTGAAAAATCCACAATTAAATAATTGTGGCACTAGTGACAATTTAAATATTGTTATATATCAACAATTCAAAAAATTGTAACAAATTTCACAATTTCAAGATTGTTGTGGATCCATTAATTCAATTTTGTTGACATGAATCTCTATAATAAAGAATGTTTTAGATCCACGACAATCTTTAAATTGTAACTATTAATTACATTTTTCCAAAAAATAGAAAATTAAATTAAATCTACAAATAAATTTTAATATATATTTATTATATGTATTTAAATAATTATTTATACATTATATGATATATTTTAATTATTTTATATAATTTACTAATATTAAAATAATAAAATTTATATAGTATTTTTATTGAATCTGAAATATGCATAAATTAGGTTACAATATTTAAAAACAATAATAATATTGAAATCATTAGGTTTACGCAATATTTTAAATATCAATTTAATAAAAATAATTCTTTATTTTTAATTAGGAAATTCCAATATTTTCATCTTTTATATATATATAAAAAGTAACAAATCTGAAATTTTAAAAATACTAAAATTAAAAACATATTATTTAAATGAGATAACGTATAATAGTGAAAAAAGAAAATCTAACTTTTTTATACAAAAATATTATTAGAATAGTATTTCATTCTATAAATATCTATAAAATTTAGCTATTTAAAACAATTTCATATGCTTCAATTAAAATTCTTTTATCATTAGTTTAAATCCATTTCTTTCTTTAATTTTTATTTTCATAAAAAATATGAATTTTTCTATTATTAAATGAAAATGAAATATAAATATAAATATTAAAATAGGATTTTCAAAAAATCAATATACTCATTAACATTTTACCTATATTGAATAGTAAAAATATTGCACAAAATCTAATTATATATAATAAATTGAAAAAAAATTACATTTACCTTTTGTGCGAACCTAAAAATTAATTGGTTTTCAAAAAATAAATTCTACCTATCGGGGAAATATATTAAATAGATGGATATTTAAAGATAGGAATTTATTGAAATTTAACGCTAAATTCGATTTACCCTTGAATGCTATTTGATTTTTACTCTGCACTTTGAAGATATTCTTAGGAATGGGCATTCCACATTAAAGCAACAACTTAATGGAATAGCCACATATTCTACAAATCTAATTAGCATCCTCACCATTCACAAAACAACTTCGATCATAAAGGAAAAAGAAATGCTAGATGTAAAATTTAAAAAAACATAATGTAGAAGCTTTAAATTAAAGAAGTAAATGAATAATAATCATTTAGGAGAATTTGGGGCCGTGCCTCCATATGAAAATCATCAATAATTAAAGATCTGATAACCCCCATCTAGCGTGGAATAGAACTAATTCTCCGTAAAGAAAATTTGACAATAAAAAACATCAATGTAAATAGGTTCCATGAAAGATCACTAAACTGAAAAGTGTATAAGGAAAAATGCCCATGTATGTAATCATGCTCTTCTAAAATATGAAATGCTGCAAGGAGGCGGAATGGCGAGACAGAAGAAACAATATAAGTTGCAAAAATAAAGTAATAAGGCAGTTCCACAAGTGTTGGGTACACTTCAATGTATGTTATGGCTACTGAGAGCAGATCTAAAAAGCCCTGATGAGCTCCATGATGTCCAGATCTGTAAAGCCCTCGTGAGCACTATGATTAAATTTGTGGAAAGGATACTCTTTCTTTAAAACAAAGGAAAAATTTTTATATAACATTTTTGGTCATCATTTTCAATATCAATGACAAGGCCATGGAAAAATGTAAACTTTTAAATAGAAATCCTAAATGCAGCTGAAATCCTAAATCACCGCTTAAACCCCAAATAACTGCCGAGTAATCTGCGGTTCTCTCCACCCACTCCAGTACGTTATTTCAGTAAACCGCAAATAATGCCGAGTCATCCACGTTTCTCAACAAATTTGTAACCAATCCAGACTCCAATCTGTCATTTAAAATTTCAATAAACCATATTGAAGAATTTATGGTATTCCGTGGATTTCCACAGATGTATTATTCCCAACCATTCGATTTCTTAATAAATTTGTGCTATTTTGGTTTTTGTACAATTTTTTGTTTAAATATATGGAAAGAGTGAAAAATCCACATTGTATTTTAATATATGAGTTTCCACACGTGTATATTCAACTATATTTATCAAATAAAAAATATTAGTTATTATAATTTTAACTTTAAATTTATTATGAATGATAATATAATTTTTTTACTTTGTAGAATTAAATATTCAAATTTAAATTATTTAATTTTTTCATTTATCAAGGATACGCATTTGCAATATTAAATTATTTATTAAAAAAATTGCTAGAAGATGTAGATTATTTAAATGAAGAGTTTAAGGCTTACAAGTAATGTAGTATGTTCAAATTTCATCATTATAATTTATTTGAAGTAAAGTAATTTTATAGATTATCTTAAATTAATTTTTGGTGTGGCTTGTCAAAAAATATGTGTTTTGGGTGTTGTCAAAGTTGTATTTTAAATTCATTTGAAATGTGAAAAATGGGTGTAATTATATGATTTTTGCATATTAAATACTATATAGTGTGAATAATTCACAATTTCATATTCAATTATTATGATATTGTAAAACATCCATAATATTTAATAAAAGCACAAGGTTATTGTGAATAATCTACAAATCTTCCACAATACACATCTTTTGTGGATAAGTTTGTAAATTAAGAGGCCAATATCTAGTAGTGAATGTGCCTATGGCTACCTATCAAAAAGTGATCGACCACGACAATACTCATCGCAATAGAATCATGAAACCATGGGTATAAATGATATTGTTGTGTTGGTGACAAAAAATTTCGGTATGGAAAATTACATGTCTCCCCAAATGTTCACGGGGTTACGCCCCTCTACATTAAATGGTATAACTCCAATTATTTAATGTTACTAATATAATCCTGATATAAATGTTGTAGGTTGGCCTAATAGGTCAAGAATCACACATGGAAACTCCACTAAACTTATGGAAAAGTGCTTGTATGGGCATACAAGGGATCAAATTACAATGACTTAGGGAGAAGGAGGGAAATTTTGAAGGGAAAGTTACTCATGTGAGTATATTGCAGAGTTCACACCTAGTAACCACAGTAGTACAAAATTAAATATAGAGGAAACACAATGAAGCTATCTAGTGAGATGGACAAATTGAGACACCAAGCTCTCAAATTTCTCTATCGTGGATACAAATATCTCACATCGTTATGCTTACAAAGTGTATTAAATAGGGATATAGAAGAACCATGAGATGCCTGTAAAAACCATGCTTATCATGTCAACAATGAGAGGAAACCATGGATACAAAGTTTCACACAATAATACATCTTGAAAAATAGAAACTTTATTCCTTAATTAACATTTACACAAGTTTTACTAAGGAAGGGAAAATATTAAAAGTGAATATATTGTAGCTTTATTTCATGTATAATTGTGACACAAAGTATACAAACACAATCCAATATTGCTACAAAGTATAAGTATTCAAAATATATAATCCCTAATTACTAATAATAATAAAATATTCATAATTACTAATAATAATTACTAATATAATAAAATATTCATAATTACTAATAATAAAACTAGGATACTTAATAAGTATTCAAAATATATAATCCCTAATTAAGTATTCAAAATATATAAAATATTCATAATTACTAATAATAATTACTAATATAATAAAATATTCAATAAAATATTAGTAATTACTAATAATAATTTGTATTGAATATTTTCTTACCCCCCACATGAATCTTTCTTTTCTACTTCCACTTGTTACTTTTCATGTTCCTAGGAAATGAGAAATAAGTTCCCGTTTTATAAATTAAAGGTAGTTTTACAATGTTACTTTATGAATTCACTTAAGTGAATGAGAATAAACAAAATTATTACACCCAATGAAGAATTAGAAAGAGGATATAAGAAAGAGGGGAAAGAGGCAAAGATCCTAAGGATTTATGAAGACCTACCTTGGAGAATTTGAAGACAATGATTGTAGTGCCCACTTCCCTTTTGAAACTTTTAGATACTGATCTTGATATTGTTGTTCTTATTATGGAAACTATTATGTTTTGTTTTAGTATGATAGTTAGATGTTAGATCATGGATTATTATTGACCTAGATTCAGTCATTATGCATGATGGTTACCAGAGATATTTTTTTTATTTGTGGATGATGATACACTGTTTGACATGGACATATTATAGTTGTTGATTTGGACATGTGACATTGGATATTGTGAGTAGATCTAGTATGTAAGATTATTGATGATAATATAGTTGAGTTATTTAAGCTGAAAATGATAATGTGGATTTCCTGATATTATTGTGATTCATATGTATAAATGGTTTTGTTATTATAATTATTTTTACGTTGGTTGTTCTGATATGTCCACAAGGCCAAAGGAGGTATCTGTGTTTTACAGGATAAAATATCACAACAATGTCGGGGGACAGCAGACTAACCATATTAGAATTCTAGATGAATTCAATAAGGTCACCATGGCAACTGTTTTGTGTGTGGGTGTGTCTTGTGCTATGTTAAGAGTTCCCATGGGGGGGATTTCCATTATATGTGACCATAGGTTTGTGTATTTATTAATGTGGTTTCTTTATTAATGTTGCATGTGTTTATTTTGTGAAGTGTTACCCCTCTCATTAGTTATTTTATGTTGTGTTAATGTTGTGAATAATCATGTGTTAAAATAAATAAATCAATATGTCATAGGAATATAAAAAATAAAGTTGTTACTCTTAAATGTAATATTGTAAGAGTGTGTAAGAAAAGTTGTAAGAATGTGTAAGAAATATGTAAGATAGATTTTGCAGTGTGAAACACTTCATCATCTTGAGAATTCGAAATTCTCCCTGGAGGCTATATTTGGAGGCTTGCGGGACAAGTTAAATTTGTTCCACTCCTCTTAAAATTATTCACCAACCATACCTATGGTTTGGAGGTTAAATTTATACCTTTTTAATCCATTTTGAAATGACTAATTGTAAGTTTTAATTGCACTTCTCTTACAAGTTTTAAATTCAGTGTTTTTGGGGTATGGGTTATTTTGTGTTGTGTAAGTTAATTTGCCATTTTATTTATTATGTTTAGGTGAATGATTTTGATTTTGTTTTTGGGGTTGAGGAAGAATGATGCAGCATCCCACATGGATCCACATAATCCTCTCTTCTTCCCCCTCCTTTAAAATTCAAACTCCTTACTTGTTTGGGGTTGTTGAAACTTTGCATACTTTTCCTTGGGTGAATTTCTTGTTGTTTTGGAGTCTTACTTATGGAAGAATATTGGACACTGTAAGATGGAAAAGTGACATGTGAACATGGGAATATACAAGTACCTCTTCCTCGTACCTGACCTCCCGAGGTCGTGTCGAGACATCTGGTGAATGTTGAATATGATTGGATATAGATAAGCTAATCAGGGAATCTTATATCCTCAATAAGTAATAATGGAATATGTGAATATAAGGAAAAGAAGGCCCTCCTAACCCAAATCGGTGTAATGGATCGTTTGGATATAATAGCTGTTTGGAGGCTCTAATCAATGTCGAGCTCAATCGAGATCCTATTTCTTGGTTGTTGGATACGTGGGAAGTGACCTGTGGGAGCTTGCTATATATCTCTAGACAAGGTCATGAAAATAGTGATTGGAGATTTAGTGGATTTGTAGTTAACTATGGGCGATTTTCTAGTCTATCCCAAAAAATATTAGATTGATTGGCTTCTATGTTTAATACGGAGAACTGTACTCTAATATATGACAGGAGTGGTGAGGATCTAAATACCAGTGTTCGTAAGCCGATATCAATACTTAACTAATTTGTAGGCTCGTTGGGTTGTGGAACTTGGGGATCAAAACCGTGAGTTTTTGGTTGTTGTGGACCTATTATGGTCATGTGAAGAATCAATCCCTTCTCCCAACTATCCAATAATCGTATGCCTTTTCATCCTCTATGTTTAGAACTATAAGTTGTATAATTTCTCAGAGTACCTAATAGGTGTTCTGGCAAATTGAATGCATAAGATAGTATCTATGTCAATGAGGAGGTATCCTATGTCAGGATGTGAAACTAAAGGATCGTAATGAAATGCTTGTTCTCTTTCGAATCCTTGTATGGTCATTCAGATGTTTTATCAAGGCAGTCTATAGTTAGGGTGGTTTGACCAAAATGTGTAAGCCTTGTCATCTTCGATATTTAATCCTTTCATTTGTTCACTAATTGCTTGTAAGTTTGTTATTGCTCGAAAACCCTATATCCTAAAGTCTTGCTCTTTATCAGTTCTAATATTATGGATAAGTTTGGTTGAGGCACTATTGGTTCAAATATATATTCTTTAGGCTCTCTAGGTCTTATGATTATCATACAAAATTATTCAACTTTTAACTAACATTAACAAACTGACCATGAAAGAAGTATTTACACTATGCAAGCATTCTTCTAGATTTGTATTTTCAATGACGTATTTCAAAGAAATTAAAGAGCAGCTACTATAGTATATTTATAAAATGGACAACTAATCTAGTAACAGGATAAAAACAAGCAAGGGAGCCTGGTATGGCTATTTCCCTGTGCAGTTGTGATTTTATTCTAAGTATCTAAGCAACTATTTATTTTGAAATGAAAGACTATCAATCTTACCTCAGAAGTGAGGAATGAATTACAGTTTCTTAGAAACTATCAATCCCGAAAGCTTCCCTGGAAATATCGAGAGAAAACTTCTGACTGAAATAAAGTAATTCACTACTCTATTTGATATGTTGTAACTAGAACTTAGATAGCTCAAACTTGGCCTTTACAGGACAGTGGTAAATCTAGTTGTGTGTGATTTTGTCCCCTCAGTATGATCTCCTCATTCCTTCATGTCTTTTTGAATCCAGAAAAGCATGTATATGATAGTATCAACAGAAAATGGTATTCAAACAATGGAAGCTTTGGATATAGACCAAATACAATGCGATTAGGAGAGGGATAGTGCAAGTGAACAGAGCTTGACTAAGAAATTCCTAGCAGGATTTATTGCTAGAATACAACACAAGTGTAATGAGAGTTTTAGAATCTATCCTTGTGACAAAACAAAACCTACAACTTTAACGGATTCTAGTCTAGAAATGAAACTAATCTATGCTAAACTGATTGTATGGAGCAGCAATGGAACGAGACTGAAACAAGAAGAGTTAAATGACCTCTAAAAGACCAAAAATGGAGGAAAAACATGAAACTGATAGAATTCTAAGCAAGAAATTAAAAAACTGAATAAGAGAAATGAGAAGGTGAGGGGCCATTTGCTTGAAAACAAGCTGGCTATTTATAACCAATGCATTTACTAGAGGGTAACTCCCAATTGAACTCTTTTACTATAAACAATGGAAAAACTCTATTACCAGGGAACAAAAATCATTAATGCAAGCTAAAGTGGTTGAGGAAAGTGTGTAAAATTTAAATACTTACGTTTGATGCGATCGTCAGAAGAATCTGAAAAATACCAAAAAAACCACCGCCCTGTCCAGGGCGGTGGTTAGGTGACCGCCACCTTGTCCTGGGTGGCGGTCATGGGACCACCGCCCAAGCAGGGCGGAGGTTTCATCACTGAAGCCTAAAATGTAAGAAAACAGGGGCAGAAAGGGAAAAACAAAGCATGTGGAGGCTGAGAGGGGCATGCAAGATACAATTGTATACTTTGTGAGCCTTTCTGGATTCCAAACACCTTGCAAGGATACTTGTATCATCATTGGGGCATGTGTAACATTCTTCCGGTGGTGTAGTACCCTAAATTTTTGGGTACGTACATATTTACCCCTCGGAGAAGCGTCTTAACCATGAAGAGGCATAAAACGGTGGATCCAAGTATGGCGGTCCCGAAATAGGGAGTTCGGAGTTATACCTGACATGCCCGTGTGCTAGAAAGTCACCATCCAAGATCCCGCTACCTACAAAAATGAAAAAAAGAGGGGACTCAAATGTAGATAGATAAAACAAATCAAGAAATAAGGCTGAAGTGATATGAAAAGAGGACTTATCATCTACGCAAGGTTTATAACTTACCTTCTTCGATGCATTTTACTATTCATTTGTGTGGATTGATTTGATAGTTTCTGAGCTCTGGGACCCATGGTCACGGTTTTTGATGAGAGTATAGTCAAAACATTTGTGGTGAGATAGTGATCATGCCTCCGAGAGCGGAATGTTGTCCAATGAAGTCTCAGGTTATTTCTTCTCGATTTATCGTTTTTAAACCTAAAATGTGGAAATGATGGAATCTTTGTCTCGAGGGGGTCATTTTTGAAAATATTAGTTTTAAACATGTCTCTTGGGGGGGGGTGCCCATAGGGTACGTTTCCTTTTTAGTTAAAATGGTGTATTTTTTTTAGACATTTTTTTAGCGTATACAACCCGTTTGTATTTGCAAGACAGGACCGCCAACTTAGAAGGCGGTGGTTACAAAACCATTGTTCTGCATAGGGTGGCAGTCCGCAACAAAGAACCAAAATAATACAAAACTTAACTTATTTTTTACATGTTTAGCATTTTAACATATTTCTAATAGTTCATCCAATTGGATTTTAGCACTAACTCCTTTTTTGTGTTTTTGGGTGTATGCATAAGAAGGAGGAGTATATTAGATAGAGCTAGTAGAGGGAGTGTGATTGGCTCCCATTAGTATTAGAGGCACTCTCTTAGACAGAGAAAGATACCCTTCAGAGGGCTGGCATTTGGAGGATTACACAACGCCCTCACGTTGTGCCTACTAGCCACATTCTATGTGACTTATTTTCATACTGGGATGCGGATCAGAACACCTTATGATTGCTGGGAGTTAGGGGTGAGTGGTCCACCACCCTGGAGCATGTTTACCGTATATTGGGGGTTTTGATCCTTGGGCAATAGCTATCTCTTAAGATAGCAATATCGAGATCCCAGGTGGTTCAGTGGGCCACCTACATGGGAGATGCAGTTGTATTGATGGGATCCACTCTATCATTGAGTTAGACATTCCCGTGCTCCGCAAGGCCATCATGGGCATCCTTGCATTGAGACTGATTGGGGACAAGGGAGGAGACACTCTCTTATATTGCTCAGTCCCCATTATTGCACAGATTGAGGGCCATGGATGTGTCTATGCTTGGGGAGAATACATCCTCGAGACTACTTGCCATGATTTATATAGGGTAGTCAGATTACAAGGACAGTCACTGAGCCACCCGACTCTTTTCATGAGTTGGGTGTATGAGCATATCACCCCATATGGGAGAGGTGTAGAGGTAGAGGATCCCAAGGCCATCAAGGTAGGGAGGTGGACATGGATGATGGTTCTTAGAGTACCTCACTAGCTAGTGGCCTCCTTGACCATCGCAAACATGGAGGCTACTCCATATCAGGCCATGACAGGGGTGTGGGGAGAGGAGACTGTTACCTTGATTGCTTTTTAGACTACCAGTCAGCTGGTAGATAGGGCGGGGAAGCTAGAGATCCACCCCTTTGATAGAGTACCACAACAGTCTGGCCTCCCCTATAGTGACATGCTTCCTCTAGTGGGGCCAGTTTATAGATCCATTTGTGAGGCTCAGGGAGGTCCTAGAGGCCAGGGTTGGACTATTGTTACTACTGGTGTTCCTATTACATCCAGCAGGGTGATATGTGCACGAGGGATAGCTAGTGCTCCTCAAGCACCCTTACTTCAGATTGCTGCCGGTCCAGCCCATAGCAGTGATGAGCCCATTGACATGGACTTAGAATTTGAGGAGTTCACTGGGGGAGAGATCGAGGAGGAGACAGAGGATATGGAGATCAGTGAGATGGGTGGGGGAGATGATAGTGATCCTGAGTGGCATGAGACTCAGGAGATCCTACAGGCTGAGAGGGTGACTCTGGTCTCAGAGGAGTTTCTCTCTCAGGAATTAGGTGAAGTTGGCGAGTCCATTACAGGCCGTCACACTGCCCCAGATGTTGGAGAGGGACACCAGTCAGTGGTGGCGTTAGTGGCAGGCGCGGACCCTAGAGACTCTTCTTGGAGGCAAGGAGATCCGAGTGAGTTTTAACACTTCTCTTAACATTTGTTTTAGTTAGAATTACCTTAGTTGTTATTTATTTTTGTTTTTTTTACTCTTGGTTTTATATTTTGATCATTTTCTAACTTGTTTTCGCCTTTGTTTGCAGTGACTACTGATGATTGGTGAGACTTGATTTGTCGAGTATGTACTAATACCCTATTGCTCCCCTCAAAGAAGACTCGTGTTGAGCTATCTGTAGATGCGGGGGAGCCTTCAGCAACCAGTAGGCAACTGATTATTTTACCTTTGTCTAGCATGCGGTGATGATCATGAATTCTCTTCGCACTGAGGTAGCTGGGTATAAGACAACTGAGCACTTGATGAGGAGGAATCATTCTCATAGTGAGACGACAGCTACTGGTCGTGACCACAAGCCCTCAGTACATTCAGAGTGCAGGCGTAGCTAGAGTCCTAGGCATGGTCGTGCACCCTCTAAGAGATCCCATAGGGATTGAGAGGCCATTTTAATAGCATTTTTTCATATATCTATATGATTTTTTTTCTAATTTTTGGGCTCATTAAGCATTTTGACCATGCCTAGTACATGATGGCATTGTATATGAACCTTGATTTATAGATATATATATATATATCTCTCTCTTTTTGGATCTAGACTTTTGGTGCCTAGAATATTGTGACTCGTTTCCACATGTTTACTTAGATGTTTTTAGAATATTTATTTTTCATGCTTTTCAGAATGTATGCAATGGATAACAAATGATAGTAAACAAAATGTTTTACTTTGTATGTTTTTAGTAATGTTGATATGAGATGATACTAACATATGGTAGTACTGAACTTTTGAACTCTTTGGGAAATATTTGTAATTTTTTCTTATGTTGGAAAAACGTGATGAATGCATAATTATAAAGAGATGAACTTGCCCCAATCCCAATTCCACGCAACTAGTAAGATGTGAGGGCTCAACTCCAAGAGTTAGGAAGGGCACAAGTTGTATGAGTTTTAATGATGAGAGACAGACAAACCAGTAATAGAAACCAAATTTAGACCTACACACCTACCCTACTCAGAACTACTACCAAGCTTAGAGGGCCACTTACTTTCTAGTTTATCTAGACTTAGATTCATAAATGGCAACTTGGTTGACAAAATTTGGTTTTAAGGATTTGATCACTTTGGAATTTGGATATTTGTTTTCTCTTAATAGGATTTGATTTTTGCTTCTAGCATACCAAGATTTGTTAACTTGTTTTAATGAATCCCCTACATCCTGCCTCATGTCACTAGTAAGAAGCATGGGTTTTTCACTGAAGGCAAGATATAGGTGAGTAAGGGAACTTCTTTCCTTTCCCAACCTCACACCACGAGTAAGAGATGTGGGCTTATCAACGAAGTTGATGGGGTAAAGAGGTGTGTAAAATAAAATATTTTGTTTGCTTGGTGCTTTTGATTTCATTTGATTTTGACATTTCTAATCTATGACTTTGGGATATCCTTTCGTTCAAAGAGATTTAAGAGGGATAGATGTGACACCAAGAAGCTTCTAGAACAGACCAAAGGAAAGGACAACTTCACCTAGTAGAAAGAAAGAGCAAAGCCAAGTATGTAGGCCTTGGTATGGTTTTCGTCAATACTTGTCTATCGAACTTGATGAGAAGATTTGAAAATAGTTGATGATGTTTGGAGAGATGTGATTTGAAAGCTTTTTCCAATATTTTAAGAGATTTGTAACAGATTGCTTAAGCGTAAGTTCCTGGACTACTATATTTACAAAATGAGTGGAAAAAATGAAGCAACTAAATGACTAATGCAATGTAGGTAACTATAATGTACAAGTGGTGATTTTGATGTTTTATACATAAAACCATTTAAGATGTAAGGAATTGATAGTTTCATTAAATTCATTAGCTTCTAGTGTTCATAAAATATACGCCCCATTTCCGTAGTGCTTCATGAGTCGGTATGGGCCTAACCACTTAGGCAGGAACTTTCTTCCTTCACTAGTTTTCTTATCAATCATGTTGTCTAGTCTTAAAACTAGATCTCCCTCATATATTTCTTGTTCGTATACTTTTTTGTTGTATTTCCGACACATCAAGTCAGCATAGGCTTTGTGCCTTTGTTGAGCATTTATCCTGATCTTGTCAAGGCTTTCCAGTTGAGAAAGGTGTGCGTCCCTATAATCTTTTTCATCTAGAAGCCCTTGTAATGAGATGTAGAGACTGAGTATTTCAACCTCAAGTAGGAGAACTGCTTCTACCCCAAATACCATAAAAAAAGGGGTTTCCCCGGTTGGTGTTCTTATTGAGGTTCGATGGGCCCACAAGTCCGGATATAGTTTTAAATTCCAATCTCACTTGTTCTCCTTGACCATTTTGAGGAGAATAGATTTTAACATTTTGTTTGTCGTTTTGGCTTGCCCATTGGCTTGAGGGTAGTAAAGAGAGGCCATGTGATGGTTTATCTTGAACTTGCTGCATAACTCATGGAATTCATCATTTTTAAAGGACATTCCATTATATGAGATAATGACTTGTGGGACACCATAACTATAGATAATTTGGTTCAGAATGAATTTGGAAATTACCAAACCTAGTATTGTGGTGAGAGGCATGGCCTCCACCCATTTGGTAAAATATTCCGTGGCTGTAATTATAAATTTATGGCCATCGGTTAATGAGGGAGAGAATTTCCCTATCAAGTCTAGACCCCATGTGGAGAAGGGCCACGTGGTCGCTATTGGCTGCAAGGATTGTGTTGGCATGTGAATATCATGAGAGAATTCTTGGCATATTGTGGCACTTATGTACAAATTCCACTACATCATGCTTAAGAGTGGGCTAAAATCATCCCATCCGATGTATTTTACGAGCGGTGGCCTGACCACCAAAGTGGCCTCCACCATATCCCACTGTGGGATTCATGAAGAAGCTTCTTGGATTCTTCTATGTCGGTGCATCTTAGAAGCATGTCGTCGAAGGCTTTATGATAGATTACCTATTCTAAAACAACATATTTAGTGGCGATAATGCATAACTACCTTCTTTATTGTGATGTGGCACCTTCCGGTCCATGATAAAATTGATGATATCAGTGTACCAGGGACATGTATAGATGGGGCGCCTGGTTTCAACGAAGTATACACACTCATTAGGGAAGTCCAGATTTACTAGATTGCCTCCAATTTAGAGGATTTTCAGCCAACCAGTCTGCAATGATTTGTCCCTTAATGGATTTTTGGCTTATGAATGTCAACTTGAATTCACCCATTAAGGTTATGAAACGTCCATCCTTTTTAGATAATAGATCCTTGTGTAAGGAATGTTCATAAATGATCTATTTTTATAATGACCCTTGTTTCTTGGTTTAAAATGTAATGTCTTAAACACTTTATTGCAAATAGTATGGCAAGGCATTCTCTCTTTACCTGTGTGTAACGTTTTTTATAATCGAGAAACATTTAGCTAATGAAATAGACCGCACATTCTCGTTTATCATTGTCTTGTTGAGCCAACATGCAGGCTAGTGAGACATGAGTGGCTTATGAGTATAAGATCAAAGTGTGGTCTTGTTTGGGAGGCATTAGCATGGGTGGGGACAACCAGAAGCATTTAAACTGCTTCAAAGGCCTCATTGCATTCTTCACTCCAATCAATGTTATAATACTTCTTAAATAGATTGTTGATTAGATAGATGGAAAAACTTAAATCAGGGATGAAGCTTTGGATTGCACTGAGTTTCCCAAGAAATGACCTCACTCTAGACTCATCTGATGGCAGGATAATTTCGAGAATAGCCTGTATTTTGGCTGGATCAACATCAATCCCTTGTGAAGATATAATGTAGCCCAGAATTTTGCCTCCTATCACACCAAAACACACACTTCTTTGGGTTTAATTTGACGCCATATTCAATTAGTCGTGAGAGAATGATACGAAACACTTTTGGATGATCACAACATTTCTTAGCCTTGGCCAAAAATTCATCCACATAGGATTCAATAATTTTATGGATAAGATCGTGGAATATATATCTCATTGCCCACTGATACGTAGCACTGGTGTTCTTAAGAAAAAATGGCATGAAAACGTAGCAATAAGTTCCTTAAGGAGTTATGAATGTGGTTTTGGCTTGATCCTGTTTAGATATTTTAATCTGATTATACCCTAAGAACCCATCCATAATGGAAAACAATTAAAATCCAGTGGTTGCATCAATGATAACGTCAATGGATGGTAATGGGAAGTCATCCTTGGGACAAGATTTGTTAATATCCCAAAAATCTATGTAAATATGTATCTTCCCATTCTTTTTTAGAACAGGGATGATATTAGATACCCATTGTGAATAATGAATGGGATTCATTAGGCTTGACTATTGTTTAATTGGTTTTGCATTTGGTTTAGTGACAAAGATTATGCACTGTGACATGTGGTGCAATGCCCGTTATTTCTTTATTGTTAAATGTGAAAGCCTTTTGATGTTCTTTGAGGATTTGAGTATGTATTTCTATCTCCTCTGGAGTTAACGAGGATTCCAACTTCAAAATATTTGTTTCTTCCTCCATTCCAATGTTTATGTTAATGGTTTCTTTTATTAAATAATCGTTACCTTCTTCAAATTTAGGTGGGGTGCGAGGTAGTTCCAAGATTTCTCCATTTTCTATCTCATAGATATCAAGATCATTCTATGGAAGAGACTCTACCATGGGATTTCCAAAGTAGGAAGAGGAATGTGGTATTAGGTAAAGATCAACTATATGGTGAGCAAGGTGTAGCTCCACATAGGCGTTTAGATATTCGAGAGTGACTCTATCATCGTCAAAATGATCCATGATAGAAAATTCATCCTCAGCTTCTCCATGAGTCAGGAGTGAGTTTTTTGATATTTTATGTACTAATGGTTTGGTACAAAGTGATACTATGAAATTTGTATCTTGTATGGAGTGAAACAAGAAGATGAGGTTGTTATTGAGTCTATGAGAAGGTTCTTCTCTCGTCGGATTGCTTCAATTAATATGAATTTAAACCCCTTACTTAGATCTAATAGTGTTGTTTTATAGATTTGTAAATGTTCAGCCCTAGTTTTCATATACCTTAGAGACTTGGTTTGCAACTAGTTAGGAGTCTCCTAGCACTCTAATGTTATCAACACCCATTCTTTTGGCTAGGATGAGGCCAAGGAGGAGAGCTTCAAACTCAGCCCCATTATTTGTACACTCAAAGTTTAATTTAAAGGTCAAAGTTAGGATCTTTCCCTATGGTGAAGTAGAGATTACTCCTTCCCCGGCTCCAAAGTGACATCTAGCTCCATCAAAGTGGAGAGTCCAATACTTGCTTGGAAAAATGGATGTTGGGATATCTGTTGTATCTATTTATTTTTCCTTGGTTACTTCTACCATAAAAACTTTGTCTGACAGAAGAGAAGAAATTCACAGGGTGTGTCCCATACTGATAGAATCAAATTGTAGGAGAATAGGTAAGTCTTTCTCTAGCAACTCGACAATTTTTGTTGTAGTCCCTGGTGGACACTGTTTTTATAACATTGGTCTCATTTTTAGTGTTGGAATGTCCTCAGCTAGATTTGTAACTTCTAACTCTGTGGTGGGTATCAACTCTTCTTTTGGTTTCAAATTAATTAGTTTGATGAGTTGATTTGTTGGGAGTTCAAACTCAGAGTGAATGCCTAGTTTTTTCTTCAAATCAGCTAGGTGTATATAGAATGGTTTTGGGCCACCTTGTGCCACAAATATTTTCCCTAAGTGTAGAAATATTATTCCCTAGAATAACATGGAAGGGAATGCCTTCATGCGGTGTAGCCATGGTTGACCGAGGATCATATTATAGTTGGTTTCCTGATTTATAATATAAAACTCGGTGAGGACCGTCTTTGGTCCTAAAGTGATGGGTAAAACTACAGTTCCAATCAAAGTGGCCTTGAGGCTATCATATCCTCTTAGCATATTTCACGTCATGGAATGATTTGTCTCCCCATATCCTATCTTTTGAAGAAAATTGAAGGGGACTATATTAACTGCTGCCCCATTGTCAACCATTACACGTTTAACATAATTATTATAGACCCATACTTGTAAATGTAAAGTTGGGTCGCCTCTTCGTGTAATTTCAGTGTCTGCTGGCATTTTTCTTATATCGAATATAAATTCAATATCCTTATCTAGATGCCCCGGAGGATAAACGTCAAAGTCCACATGGTTTACTTGCATTTCTGGAGGAGGAGTGATGTTGATTAAATGACCAAGGCCTAACACTTCTAAGAGGGCAGCTCTGTTGGCAAGAGAGTTCTTTAGCAAATCCAAAAAGGAGATGTGAGAGAAGGTTATAGTGAAATCATTAATTAAATCATAGGTTTCTATGGGTTTTACAAACGTTTGTTTACTATTGTCAGGTTCCAATGGATAACTTGGAGTAGGTTAAGAAGAATAATCCTGTATTCTTGTTATGGTTTCTATGGGTAGCTTGATGTCTAACTCTACCAAACCAACTATCTTGGTTTGGGGTCTAGTTCCTAGTTGAAGTGCGACTGGTAGATTTAATATAGTTGAAGCTTGATGATCGTTGTTTCCTATTATGACACCCTTGTTTATTCCGTTAGGATCTAGCATTTTATTGTTAGAATGGTTTTGGTGCAGATCATTAAAGATCTTGAGGGGTGCATTTTGAGGGGAAACTACCCCTACATAGGCGTTTGGCATGTGTACTATAGAATTTGCTAAAAACATATCTATATAGAGTTTCTTTTGATCTTCTAGAAAATGCTACATGAATTTATTGTATTCATGACAAGTTCTAGTATCACAGCCTTGAATCTTGTGGAAACCGCAATATAAGTTAGGATTATAATTTTGAGGCTGTTGATTTAGAACCTATTGTGGCCCAAAATTTTGATAAGGTTGCGAGCTGTTAGAGTTTAAAATTTTGAGGCTATTGCCTTTGGTTTTGAATCTAATATCCAGTTTGGGTTTTGACTTGGACTTTGTGTTTGGATTTTTCATTTTCGTTGTTGTTTGTCGTGGTGGATGATTAAAATCCACTGCATTGATTGTTGGAGTAAAATTGTTATTTTGGTGATTATTAACAGGTGGTGAAATGTTTAACAATGTTTTCCCTTTTAACTTGGTCAGTTACTCCATCTGTTGTAACTCCGTAATTCTTGTTAAGGATATTAGGCTCCTTGATTAGTGTTCCCAGCATTGGGATAGGCCGCGGTGTTTTGATTAGGAGTGGTTAATTTCGCATTCATCTGATATGTCTTACGACCACTATCTATCATTGCTTGGTCGATTCGGAGAGCACTCTTGAGTATTTCATCATAAGTTCTTAGTGGGAACTTCTAGACTTCTTCCTTTATCTCTCTATTGAGAGAATTATTGACTAAATTGCATACTTCCATTTGAGCCGTGTTTGGAGCAATTATTGATGAGTAGAGAACCGTATGCCATATTTGAATAAAATGAGCAATGGATTCATTATGTTCTTGTTTAATATGAAAGAACTCCCTGACTCTAGTTCTTAACAATTTTTCATGTCAAAATCTTTGATGAGTTTTGACAAAAGTTGTTTAAATGAGTGTATCGAGGCTTCAGGTATCCTGTAATACCAATCAAGGGGAATACCCTCTAAGGTCTTAAGGAATATCATAGCAACAACACCGTCCCAAGGGAGTAACTCTTGTATAGTTGTGGCATATGCCTTAATGTGTGTGTTTTGGATCTCCTTCCCCTTTATATTTGGGTAGATCAGGAAGAGGTCTTGGAAGCATAACACTCCCGTATGGTGAATTATAGGGGCTCTTTTAAATATTCTAAATAAGTCCCTACTGCATAGGCCTCAACCATCGATGGTTCTTGTTGAGGGGTGGAGGTGGAATAGGTTTTTGATATGCCATAACATATGCATTTATAGGGACATAAGGGAATCCCTGTGGTTAAACGAACATCCCAGGAAAAGAGAACCATGTCTCCTTGTGGTGACTTTGAATAAATGTTTAGGTAACGAGGAGCATTTTTCTCGTATGTGTTGTTTTGTGCCAAGCTAGGAGGTGTCATGTTTTCCACTGGAGTGGGTGTTTGAAAATGCGGGTCGTAGTTGGTGTTTGCTATGGGTAACTATAAGGGTTTTGAGGAGGCATGCCTAAAGTGCTTGTTCTTGTAAGGAGGTCAACCTGAATAGGGTGATGTGGCGGGTTGGAGATTCTTGTTTTCCAAAAATATGAATTTTGGTTTGCTTGAGCAAGTTCCAATCCTCTAACCTTTTCAGTTAAGGTTGAAATGACCTCTACTAGTGAAGACACAGTGTTTTTTCCTCAAGGCATTTTTTGTATCACTTAAGGTTGCAAAGGGGTATGATACCTTGCTATGAATTGGTCGTTACCCTGCCCATCTTCACCAAGGGTATTTCCCATAGCTGGAGGAATGGGGGTGTTTTCTTGGAATAGGGTATCAGACTGTATTTGTAAAATCCCTATGGGTGGATACATATTTTTGAAGTCTTGTAAACTTTTAGCGAAGTGTGCTAAGTAATCCTCATCTAAAATGGGGAGTGGGTATGAATGTCTACTGATCTGTGGTCTGAACAAGACCAAAGGAGATGAAGTGGATTGTCTAATAAATGTCATATTGTTAGAGCCTGAGGGCTTTTGCTGTTGTGTTTGCACAAACTGATCAAGCTCCTAAATTCAGAAAGAAGAACATGAGCTTGTTTTTTGAGGGGGACTTTGAGATGACAAGTAATTACTTGAATAGTTATCAGCCCATGCAGAAATCGAGGGTGATGGTTGTCTATTTGTTTGACTATATTTTACTTTGAGACCCAAGAGGGGTATGTCATATGCATCGTATGTTGACATATTCGGGGGGTATATGAATACCCGGAGAAAATGGGAAAGAGTGAAGGTGGATGAAACAAATGAAAAATAAAAGAGGAAGAACTATTTGTTCATGTTGGGTTCACCAATTTTGTATGATGGAATAGTGACATGTGAGCAAGGGAATCTACAAGTACCTCTTCTTCATACCTAACCTCCCGAGCTCATGTCGAGATAGCCAGTGAATGTTGAATATGAATGGATACAGACAATCTAATTGGGTAATCTTATATCCTCAATAAGCAATAATGGAATATGTTAATCTAAGGCAAAGAAGGCCCTCCTAATCTGAATTGGTGTCATGGATCATTTGGATATAATAGCTGTTTAGAGGCTCTAATCAATGTCGAGCTCAGCTGATATCCTATTTCTTGGTTGTTGGATACGTGGGAAGTGACATGTGGGAGCTTCGTATATATCTCCAGACAAGGTCATGAAAATGGTGAGGGGTGATTTAGTGGATCTGTGGTTAACTATGGATGATTTTATGGTCTAGCCCAAAAAAATATTAGATTGATTGGATTCTATGTTTAATACGGAGAACTGTACTCTAATATCTGGTGGGAGTGGTGAGGATCTAAATACCAGCATTCGTAAGCCGGTATCAATACTTAACTGATTTGTAGGCCCATTGGGTTGTGGGACTTGGGGATCACAACCGTGATTTCATGGTTATTTTGTACCTGTTATGGTCATGTGAAGAATCAATCCCTTCTCCCAACTATCCAATAATCGTATGTCTTTTCATCCTCTATGTTTAGAACTAGAAGTTGTATAATTTTCTCAGAGTACCTAACAGGTGTTCTGGCAACTTGAATGCATAAGCTAGTATCTATGTCAATGAGGAGGTCTCCTGCATCAGGATGTGGAACTAAAGGATCGCAACCAAATGCTTGTTCTCTTTCGAATCCTTGGATGGTCATTCAAATGTTTTATCAAGGTAGTCTATAGTTTGGGTGGTTTGACAAAAATGTATATGCTTTGTCGTCTTCGATATTTAATCCTATCTGTTGTTCACTAATTGCTTTTTAGTTTGTTGTTGCTCGAAATACCTGTATCCTAAGGTCCTAATCTATATCAGCTAATGTCGTGGGTAAGTTTGTTTAAGGCACTATTGGTTCAAATATATATTCTATAGGCTCTCTAGGTCCTATGATTGTCATACAAAATGATTCAACTTTTAACTTAACATTAACAAACTGATCATGAAAGAAGTATTTACACTATGAAAACATTCTTATAGTTTTGTATTTTCAATGACGTATTTAAAAAAAACTAAAGAGCAGCTAATCTAGTAATAGAATAAAAACAAGTAAGGTAGCCTGGTATGGCTATTTTCCTATGCAGTTGTGATTTTATCCTAAGTATCTAAGCAACTATTTATTTTGAAATGAAAGACTCTCAATCCTACATCATATGTGAGGAATGAATCATAGTTTCTTATAAACTATCAATCCCCACAGCTTCCCTAGCAATATCGAGAGCAAACTTCTAACCGAAATAAAGTAATTCACTACTCTATTTTATATGTTGTAACTAGAACTTTGATAGCTCAAACCTATCATTTACAAAATAGTGGTAAATCCAGTTATGTGTGATTTCATCCCCTCAATATGATATCCTCATTCCTTCATGTTCTCGTGAATCCAGCAAAGTGTGTATATGATAGTATCAAAAGAATATGGTATTTGAACAATGACAACTTTGGATATAGACTAAATAAAATGTGAGTAGGAGAGGGATAACACACGTGAACATAGCTTGACTATGAAATTCCTAGGGGATCTATTGCTAGAATAAAACACAAGTGTAATGAGAGTTTTAGAATATATCCTTGTGATAAAACAAAACCTACAACTTTAATGGATTCTAGTCTACAAATGAAGCTATTATATGCTAAACTAAATCTATGGAGCAGCAATGGAACAAGACTGAAACAAGAAGATTTAAATGACTTATAAAAGACCAACAATGGAGGAACAACATGAAATTGATAGAATTATAAGTAATAAATTCAAAGACTGAATAAGAGAAATGAGAAGGTGAGGGGACATTTGCTTGAAAACAAGCTGGCTATTTATAACCAATGCATTTACTAGAGGGTAACTCCCAATTGAACTCTTTTACTATAAACAATGGAAAGACTCTATTACCAAGAAACCAAAAACATTAATGCAAGCCAAAGTGGTTGAAGAAAGCATGTAAAATTTTAAGATTTACATTTGATGTGATCGTCGAAAGAATCTTGAAAATGCAAAAAAAATTGTCACCCTATGCAGGCCAACGGTTAGGGGAACCCCGCCTTGTCCTGGGCGACAGTCACGGGACTGCTACCTAGGCAGTGTAGTGGTTTCGTCACTAAAACCTAAAATGCAAGAAAAAAGGGGAGCAAAGGGAAAAATAAAGCATGCGGTGGATGAGCGGGGCATGTAGGATACAAGTGTATACTTAGTGAGCCTTTCTAGATTCCAAACACCTTGCAAGGAGACCGGTATCATCATTAGGGCGTGTGTAACATCGTTCTAGTGGTATGGTACCCAAGAATTTTGGGTACGTACAGAGACCATTGCATGTTTGTGTGTTGCTAATTTGGAACTGTTATTTTGGCATTAGGAAGCTTGTTGATCTTGGAACAAACTCCATTATGGAGAGGTAGGAACTTGATCCTTTTTCAAAAATGTTTCTTTCTCTTGCATGCTTATATGAAATGGTGAATGCTATTATGTGTGTGTTAGCTAGTTGGGTAGACTGATTTGGATATGGTGTAGGAGAAGGCTATGAGGATTTCAAATGGGAGGGCATAAGGGAATGCCAATGGCATCAGTTTTATTGTGGAGGGAGTTTAGGGTTGGGATCCACCATGGAAAAGAAATAGCTTGCATTTCTTACTCTTGGGGGGGGGGGGGTGGCATAAGGGAGAAACTTTGGGGGGGCATAAGGAGGGGTCGGGAGGCATAAGGTTTATCGGATATGATATGTTAGATTTGTAGTATGATTATTGGTGGATGCCCAATTCCCAATTGGGAGGCATAAGTAGCTTCCCGCATAGATCCTTTCTCTATTTGGCTTGCTTGATGAAGCCTCAGTTTTTTTTGGCACTTGTTTAATGTAGTTGTGAACCGCATTCTTCTTAAAATGTGTTTGGAATGTGAAAATGCTGCATGTTTGTTGTGGAAGCCTTTGTTGCCATGTGTTGTATTGCATCTCTTATTTCAATATGGTTGGGGCTCGGGGCCAATGAATAAGGATGGATTCTCCCTTCTTATTGGATGTCTTCATTGGGTAGAGAGCGTTGTCTTTCCCCCTTCCTTACCATGATCAAGATGAAAAGATGAAGAGACTAGCATGCTGTTGTTTTGGAGCAAGAGGAATATACAGTTTGACAGTCCTTTCTTTTGAAGAAGTTATTGTAATCATTCCCACTTTAGAGTGGATGAATTGTGTAGCCATTTATAATGTAAATATATTTTTATTGAAAATGGAAGATTTGATTGTAATGTGAAATGTAAACAATTGATATGCTACTATCTGTTTTGAAAGGTAGTGTGAAAGGATGTTACACGCATTGCATTTTGCATTTGGAAATCAAATGAAAAAGTGATAAGTTGTAAAGCTGTTATTGGAAAATAATTAAAGGAATGCTTCAGTTTCTCAAACTTACATGGCTGTATTAGAATTGAACTACTATTGTAAATTAAAATCTCTGTTGAAATAATAATGCGTAGGAAGGAAGTATATTGTTTTTGCATCCTTGGAATTATATTAAAATTGAAATCAAAATTTGTAATTGTGACTTGGGAATGAATTGATAGAATCAAATGAATGTATTTGACTATATTATAAATAAGTTGTTACATTTAAATGATGGAATTGATGAATAGATCCTTTAAAATTTTGATCACTGACATTGTAAATTATGAAACTGGTAAATCTAGACAAAATGCACAGTTCAGACCTGTAGTTAATAACCAACAAATTTTTTTTATGGAATAGGATGCTAAGACACTAAGGAATTCAATTTGACAAAGAAAACTCAAGAAAACAACTTCACCATAGTTAATTCGAATACAATTCCTTTAACAGTTGTTTTTCTGTCATTTCATGGAGAAATAATATTTTTAAATCAATTGAATAAATTAACTTCTTGAAAAAACTTTAAACTCTCCCTAGATCAACACTCCATATCTGTTTGACATGTTGAGTGAAGGGGGAAACAAAATTTAATCAAATTGAAAAGTTAAAAATTGCCAGTCTGCCAATAAAAAGCCTGCAGATCGTTTTTCTAAAATTTTCCATTTAAAATTTATCAAAAATTAAATTTTATATTTCTTGTGCAAATAGGGCATCAAGATATTTTCTGAAAAATCCTCGTTTTTTAAATCCAAGCTTTCTATCTCAAGTTATGGCCATTTGAAGTTTTACTTCAATTTGGCATTCAAAAATTAAAATAAATCTAACTGTTAACTTTAATTCTTGACTTTGGAAAAATTTCGACAAAAATTATGCGGCCCCCGCCATCTCATGACCAATCGTGACCTGCCATGTGCCACATCGGAGGGGCGGACCAAAATTTTAAACTTATCGTTTTTTTTAAATTTTTACCTTGGGAAAATTTTCCCACTTTTCCCTACATCCTTGTAAGGCCACAGCCAATCACGTACTGACACCTGGCACGACGGAGGGGTGGACCCCTTTTGAAGTTAAACCCTTTAAGATTTGGACCTTGGGAAAAATTTCCAATTTTTTTCTGCATCCCCGCTAACCTGTAACCAATCCCACATGGACACGTGGCTTGACAGGTGCACGGGAGAATTTTGAAAACTAATCCTTTAATTCTTCTTTTGGAATAATTTACTTTTTGACTCCGTGGCCCCGCAACCCCGCCTTGCTTAGAAAATATCCTTTTTCAGACACACGGGCCTAGGCAATCTTTTCTACCTTAAAACATTTTTGGATCCTTCCCTTGGATTTCTCTGTCACCCTATCACCCGCACTCAATCAAGGGTTGACACATGGCGCCACTCAAATTTTCCGGGGAACACGAAGAAATGTTTCCCTTTGAAGTTTGGGATTTTAACTCAGTCAAAAACTAAAAATTTTCCCCACTACCTTTTTTCACGCATCGAACCAAGTGATGACACATGTCTGATGGGACCCAAAGAGTCAAGGGAGAAATGTGGATTTTATGCCGTGTAATTGCAAAAATTCCTTTAGCCACCCCGCGACCCACCAACCCACCAAAAGGCATTCCTCTCCTCTTGACACGTGTCCCCCTAAGGGAAAGTTTGACCTAAAAACTCCACCCGACCATATCTTGAGAAATATAAGGAGTTAGGAGGATTCCTTTATATCACCAAAAAGGTGAGAAAATTTCATATCCAATGGAAATGGTTTAGGGAAATTTTAGAAGCATTAAGTATGAGAAAATCCTATTAAAACTCTGAGACTGCTAGAAAAAATTCATGGGGGTAAATTACTCCCTGAACCTAACTGAAACATGTAACCCTAAAATTGGAACCTGGTGAACTTGTTATTAGTTAATGAAGGGAACATATGATGTAGTACATTGGTCTTGTTTGGGAACCTGTTAGTGAAAAATGATGTATTGCGTCCTGATTATAGACACTTCAAATCAAAAAAATAAAAATTGTCCACAATTTTTCTAGCTAACCCTAGGTTGTTTCTTGGGTCTAAAGTGGTTTTTTAAACAGGAACTATAGTTTGGTATTAGAGTGATAGTTCAAAGGATTGGACCATTGGGAACACTAGAAAACTTGAGACATGAAAACTTAAGCCTACTATACTTTTAAGTTTAGAAAATAGCATAGGTAGAATTTGTATATTTTGGTAAACATGGAAGTTTTGTAAAACTTAGCAAAATGAGATAACTCTCACTTTAGTCTGTGTAGGAGGAACCTTCACAAAGACTCAAACTCACCATTACCACCACCGGATCAAGGTGTAGTAGCGATTCTGCCTAAGATTCTATAGACCCTTTAGGATGTCAATGTTGCTCTACGTGGAGGATTATGAGTATCGTGCAGCTAGTCATGATAGAGCCCCTTCTATCAAGGGTCAGGTGTCTCCTCGAGTTAGTGAGGACCATAGAGGAGAGAACTCCCATGTGGAGTCAGCCCAAATAGATTCACCACCTAGGATGTAGGATGACAGAGTTCCAAAGCATAGAGAGAGGTCTTAGAGCCCTGGGCTTAGGGATGAGCGTAATGAGAGACCTAAAGGCCGACACACCATAGCAGTGGATCACATCAGGGAGATCTTGAAGCTTTGGAACTCACATTACTTAGTTGATACAGGTGGATTTAAGGAAGAGGCTTGGCTAGTGAGCTTGAGTGGTTGTTTGAAGCTTTTTCTTTGTTCTAGCAACATGAAAGATCATGTTGTGATCCATCTACTAAGGGATGGAGTAGGAGTGTGGTGGAGGAAAAAGGAGTAGAAGCTCCATGTAGATTCAATGACAGTGACCTAAGAGCTATTCAAGGAGAGATTTAGAAGTAGGTATTTATCACAGAGGTTCATCTAGTAGAGGATTGACAAGTTCCACGACCTCCTACAGGATTCTCTTTCAGTACCAGAGTATGAGAGTAGATTTATAGATCTACTTCAATATGTAACATATATGTATAGTATACGTAGGTGCGAATTCATAGGTTCATCTAGGGCCTGAATTTGGATATTAGAGGTGTAGTGTGGATCCACTATCTGTAGACATTATCTAACATTGTTGAGAAGGCCTATATCATAGAGGATACTCGGGGTAAGACCCAGCAGGCTAGAGACCAAGTCAGGAGCTGCGTACAGCTAATGTATGACAATAGATCGAGGGGGCCAGTGCCTCTTCCTCAAGGTGGTCAAGGTATAGTATAATCATCCTTTAGGCCACATCAATAGCAGTAGTCCTGCCCACCTCATAGACCTAGATACAGAGAGATGATACACAGAGAGGTCGGAGTATAGGGATTCCTCCTAAGGGTCCCATCAAGACACAGGGTGGACCTAGAGCTCAGTCAGCAGGAGCTCACCATTAGAGGCTGCAACAAACCATAGTTGGATCATCAAGATCCATGCCATAGTATTTCTAGGCACCTATTAGAGGTTCTACTCCTTGGAGAGGATCAGGTGGTTGCTTTGGAAGTGGAGTTATGGGACATTTTTTGAGAGATTTCCCTTAGAACCCTAACAAGGGGAAGACACAGATTTTAGAGCTGACTATATGTAACATGGGATGTAGCCACAAGATTTATGTAGTGGTTGAGAACCTCCAAGAAGAGCATCAGAGCACAATTATTGAGACCACAGGTAGCATTAGCGGTATTCATACCTTTGTATTGTTTGACTCTGGTTCTTCTGATTCTTTTATTGCACGATCTTTAGTAGAGTGATATAGGCCGATGGCTGTTATGCAGGGTCATTATTGGGATGATGAGATGGCTTCAAGAGCTAAGATCTCTGTAGACTCCTTGGTTAAGGAGTGTGTTGTAGATTTGGGACCTTTCACCACTACCTCAGATCTCTGTAGTCTTCATTTGGGCTCGTACAGAGTGATTTTGGGTATAGATTGGTTATCTACACATAGGTCCAGGATGGATTTTTATCATAAGATTATAGCTTGTGTAGATGATTTGAGAGTTGAGTTGGTGATCTTGGGGGTCAAGAGACCCATTTCTATTCACACCATCTCCACTATATAGCTTAAGCGGTGTGTGCGATGGGGTTGTTAGATGTATGTTGTTACATTCGGTGACAAATTAGAGGGTGGGTCTAGTAGACCATTGCTAGATGACCATCCCATCTTGAGAAAGTTTTCTGATGTCTTTCCAAGGGAGTTACTAGGGTTACCACTCCCACGTGAGAATTATTTTCATATAGACCTAGTTCATGGAGAAAATCCTATCTCATTAGCACCTTATTGGATGACCGCCCAAGATCTCTGTGAGCTCAAGTTATAGCTTGAGGGCATTTTTTAGAATGGTCTTATCCATCCTAGTGTATCCCCTTGTGGTGCACCAGTGATCTTTGTGAAGAGGAAGGATGGATCCTTGTAGTTGTGTATTGATTATTGCTAGTTAAACAAGGTAATGATTTACAATCATTATCCTCTTCCTTGTATCGATGACTTGTTTGACCAGATGAAGGCAGCCACAATTTTCTCTAAGATTGATCTCAAGTTAAGGTACCATCAGCTGAGGATTTCAGAGGCAGACATTCATAAGGCCATCTTCTGCATGAGATATGGGAACTATGAGTTCACAGTGGTGCCTTTTGGTTTGAAAAATGCCCTTGCAGTGTTCATCAGTTTCATGAATGGGGTATTCTAGAATATCTTAGACTACTTCATGCTCATCTTCCTTGATGAAATTTTGATATACTCACGTACACATGAGGAGCACGAGGGGCACCTTTTCTAGGTTTTTTAGTGTCTTCGTGAGCAACAACTTTACGGGAACTTCGAGAAGTGTGCTTTCTTTCAGATAGAGGTGTAGTATTTGGGTCATATAATTTCTGGAGAAGGTAGCACAGTCGATCCTTCTAAGATTAGAGCCATTATGGATTGGCTAGCACCCACTTTAGTTACCAAGGTGCACAGCTTCATGGGATTAGTAGGATACTACCAGATATTTATTCAGGACTTCTCTCAGATTACGCACCCTATCACTTCCTTTCAGAGGAAAGGGAAGAAGTTTTTTTGGTCGGAAAGATGCAAACACACCTTCAGGACACTTAAGGAGTGCCTCACTTCATCACCTATTCTTGTAGTTTCAGATCCAGAGGGTGAGTTCTTTGTTTGCATGGATGCTTCATTGGCAGGACTTGGAGTTGTGTTGATGCAGGATGGCAGAGTAGTATCTTTTGAGTCTCGCAAACTCAAGGATCATGAGCTTAATTATTTGACCCATGATCTTGAGCTTGTGGTAGTTGTGCATGCTTTAGTTAGATGGAGACATTTTATTATTCGATGGAGATTAACACTCAAGACTGATCATTTGAGTCTTCTCCACCTCTCCATATAACCCAATCTCAACACTCGACAGCGACATTGGATGGAGTTTCCTTGTGAGTATGACATGGAGATCGAGCATGTGAAGGGGAAGGAGAATGTGGTAGTAGAACCTCTTAGCAGATGGAGACATGTGGCTATGGCCACCTCAGTGAGTACAAATTTTCATAGTAGGATTCTTCAGCAACTTCCTCTTGAAAACTTCTACATTGTAGTTCAAGAAGATATTATGTGACAAAGACCCCTTGAGGGGAATTTTGATAGTTTTAATTTAGATTTAGATGGTATTATAATGCATAGAGGCCGGATATATCTTCCCAGAGATGGAGGATTGAGGCAGGACATCTTGATTGAGGCACATCATGTACCCTATTCAGCCCATCCTGGGGTGAGGAAAATGCATGCTACTTTGCGACAATTCTATCATTGGAGAGGACTTTTTCGGGACATGGCTTAGTTTGTGTCATGGATTTTAGAATGCCATAGGGTTAAGGTCAAGAATCAACAGCCAACAGGTCTTCTTTATCTTCATGCCATACCAAAATGGAAGTGGGACACCATTTCCATGGATTTCATTGTTGGGCTACCGATGTTGAGATATCACCATGACGCCATTATTGTCACGATTGATAAATTGACAAAAGTGGCTCATTTTTCTCAAGTGAAGACCACTTATACAGCTAGAGCAATGGTAATAATATATTTGGATGAAATTTTCAAGTTGCACGAGATCCCATGGAAGATCATTTGTGACCGCGATCCTTTGTACATATCACATTTTTGGACTACCATGCAGTATGTCCTCGGGATGAGGATCAACTTCAGCACAACATATCACCCTGAGACAGATGGACAAACTGAGCAATTGAATCATATTTTAGAGGATATGCTAAAGATTTATGTGATGGATCAGTAGTCTAAGTGGGAGGAGTACCTATACTTAGTGGATTTTTCCTACAATAACAATTTTTCAGAGTTCCGTAGGAATGACTCCTTTTAAAGCTCTGTATGGTAGAGAGTGCAGGATACCTCTTAGCTGGGACAGGTTAGAGGATAGAGTATCTCTTAGACTAGATATTTTGTAGGATATGGAGTAGAGGGTAGTTTTGATCAGGTATAAGAATTATGCAGCTCGGCATAGGATTGACCATAGCTTTTATGTGGGTATGAAGGTGTTCCCTAATTTCAAACCACGCAAGAGCCCTATCCATTATGGAAAAGGTTCTAAGTTACCTCCTAGATTCTTTGGTCCTTTTTAGATTTTAGAGTGTATCAACCTTTGGCCTACCATCTAGCATTGCCACCCAGCTTGTCTCACTTAGATGATGTGTTTCATGTTTCGGTTCTTAGGAGATATATTGCAGATCCTTCTCATGTTTTGGATTGGACATCATTATAGGTGCAAGATCAGGGGCAGGTGATAGTGGAGCCCATCTGTATTATAGATCACAGGACCATGGGCCTTCAAGGTAGAGAGCTTGATCAGGTAAGGGTGCAGTGGGATAGATATGATGAGACTACAACAACTTGGGAGGATGACACAGTATTATGAGTGTAGTTTCCACATTTGTTCCAGTGACTTCCAAGAGGAAGTTGATTCAAAGGGGAGTGGGATGTAGTGCCCACTTCCCTTTTGACACTTTTAGATGCTGATCTTGATACTATTGATCTTATTATGGACACTATTATGTTTTTTTAGTATGATAGTTAGATGTTAGATCATGGATTATTATTTAGCTGGATTCAGTTATTATGCATGATGGTTACTAGAGATATATTTTTTTAGATATGGATGATGATACACTGCTTGACATGGACATATTATAGATGTCAATTTAGACATGTGACATTGGATATTGTGTGTAGATCTAGTATGGAAGATTATTGATGATGATATACTTGAGTTATTTAAATTGAAAATGATAATGTGGATTTCCTGATGTTGTTGTGATTCATATGTATAGATGGTTTTGTTATTATAATTATTTTTATGTTGGATGTTATAATATGACCATAAGGCCAAAGGAGGTATCTGTGTTTTGCAGGATAAAATATCATAACAATGTTGAGGGACTGGAGACTAACCATATTGCAATTTTGCTTGAATTCAACAAGGTCACAATGGAAACTGTTTTATATGTGGGTTTGTGTTGTGTTATGTTATGAGTTCCCATGGGGGGGATTTCCATTATATGTGACCATGTGTTTGTGTATTTATTAATGTTCCATGTGTTTATTTTGTGATGTCTTACCCCTCTCATTAGTTATTTTATGTTGTATTAATGTTGTGAATAATCATATGTTAAAATAAATAAAGTTGTTCCTCTTAAATGTAATATTGTAAGAGTGTGTAAGAAAGGTTTCAAATATGGTAAGAGTGTGTAAGAAATATGTAAGATAGATTTTGGAGTGTGAAACACTTCATCCTCATGGGAATTCAAAATTTTCCTTGGAGGTTATATTTGGAGGCATGTAGGACAAGTTAAACTTGTCCTACACCTCTAAAAATTATTCACCAACCATACCTATGGTTTGGAGGTTAAATTTAGACCTCTTTAATGCCTTTTGAAATGACTAATTTTAAGATTTAATTGCACTTCTCTTATATGATTTAAATTCAGTCCTTTTGGGGTATGGGTTATTTTGGAGTGTGTAAGTTAATTTGTCATTTTATTTATTATGTTTAGGTGAATGATTTCGATTTTGTTTTTTGGGGTTGAGGAAGAATGATGTGGCATCCCACATGGATCCATATCATCCCCTTCTCTTCCCTCTCCTTTAAAATTCGAACTCCTTGCTTGTTTGGGGTTAGTGAAAATTTGCATACTTTCCTTGGGGTTAATTTCTTGTTGTTTTGAAGTCTTGCTTGTGGAAGAAGATTGGAGACCATTGCATGTTTTTGTGTTGCTGACTTGGGACTATTATTTTTGCATTGGGGAGCTTGTTGATCTTGGAACAAACTCCATTATGAAGAGGTATGAACTCGAGCCATTTTAAAAAATATTTCTTTCTCTTGCATGCTTATATGAAATGGTGAATATTGTTATGTGTGTGTTGGCTAGTTGGGTAGAATACTCAGGACATGGTGTAGGAGAATGCTATTGGGATTTCAAATGAGGGGGCATATGGGAATACCAATGGAATTAGTTTTATTGTGGAGGGAGTTTAGAGTTGGGATCCACCATCGAAAATAAATAGCTTGCATTTCTTACTCTTGGGGGGGCTTAAGGAGGGGTTCGGAGGCATAAGGTTTATGGGATATGATATGTTATATTGGCGGTATGATTATTTATGGATGCCCAATTCCCAATTGGGAGGCATAAGTAGCTTCCAACATAGATCCTTTCTCTTTTTGGCTTGCTTGATGAAGCCTCAGTTTTGTTTGCACTTGTTTAATGTAGTTGTGAACTACATTCTTCTTGAAATGTGTTTGGAATGTGAAAATGCTACATGTTTGTTCTGGAAGCCTTTGTTGCCATGTGTTGTATTGCATCTCTTATTTCAATATGGTTGGGGCTCAGGGGCCAATGAAGAAGGATGGATTCTCCCTTCTCATTGGATGTCTTGGTTTGGTGGAGAGCATTGCTTTTGCCCCTTCCTTTTTGTGATCAAGATGAAAAAATGAAGAAACTAGCATGTTGTTGTTTTGGAACAAGAGGAATATACAGTTTGATAGTCCTTTCTTTTAAACAAGTTATTGTAATCCTTCCCACTTTAAAGTGGATGAATTGTATAGCCATTTATAATGTGAAGATATTTGTATTGAAAATTGAAGATTGAATTGTAATGTGAAATGTAAATAAGTTATATGCTACCATCTGTTTTGAAAGGAAGTGTGAAAGGATGTTACATGCATTGCATTTTACATTTGGAAATCAAATCAAAAAGTGATAAGTTGTAAAGTTGTTATTGGAAATAAATAAAGGAATGTTTCACTTTTTAAAACTTACATGACTGTATTGGAATTGAATTGCTATTGTAAATTAAAATATTTGTTGAAAGAAGAATGCGAAGGAAGGAAGTATATTGTTTTTGCATCCTGGGAATTATATTAAAATTGAAGTCATAATTTGTAATTATGACTTGCGAATGAAATGATAGAATCAACTGAATGTATTAGACTATATTAGAAATAAGTTATTACATTTAAATGATGGAATTGATAAATAGATCCTTTAAAAATTTGATCACAGGCATTGTAAATTCTAAAATTCGTAAATCTAGAAAAAATGCACAGTTCAGAAATTCACTTAATAACCAATTTTAAAATGTTATGGAATAGCATGCTAAGACACTAAAGAATTCAATTTGACAAAGAAAACTCAAGAAAACAACTTCACCATTGCTAATTCAAATACAATTCCTTTAATAGTCGTTTTTCTTTCATTTGATGGAAATATAATATTTTTAAATCAATTCAATAAGTTAACTTCCTGAAAACACTTTAAACCCTCCCTAAATAAAGACTCCATGTCTGTTTGACATGTTGAGTGAAGGAGAAAACTGAATTTAATCAAATTGAAAAGTTGAAAATTGCGAGTATGCCAATTAAAATCTTGCATATCGTTTTTTCAAAATTTATCCTTTAAACTTCATGAAAAATAAAATTTTATATTTCATTTGCAAAGAGGGTGTCGAGAGCTTTCCAAAAATTCCTTTTTTGCTGAAAACTGAGCTTTCTAGCTCAAGTTACGGCCATTTGAAGTTTTACTTCAATTTGGCATTCAAAAATTAAAATAAATCTAACTGTTAACTTTAATTCTTGAATTTGGAAAAAATTCCACAAAACATTTGCAGTCCCCGCCATATCTCAACCAATCGAGGTCTGTGACGTGGCACATCAGAGAGGTGGACCAAAATTTTAAACTTATGTTTTTTCAAAAAAATTACCTTGGAAAAATTTTCCCACTTTTCCCCACATCCCCGCCAGCTTGCAGCCAATCACATGCTAAAACATGGCATGACGGAGGGGTAGATCCCTTTTGAACTTAAACCCTTTAAGTTATTGATGTCGGGAAAAATTTCAAAAAATTTCCCACATCCCCGTTAACCCGCAACCAATCCCACACTAACACGTGACTCAATGGATGCATAGGAAAATTTTGAAAACTAATCCTTTAATTATTATTTTTGAAAAGTTAATATTTTGACTCCATGGCCCCATAACCCTACCTTACTTGGAAAATATCTTTTCGTGAACGTGCGGGCCCTCACGATATTTCTGGGCTTGAAACCTTTTTGACTCATTCCCTTAGATTTCTCTGCCACCTTGTCACCTACACCCAATCATGGGTTGACACATGATGCCACCTAGCTTCGTCGGGGAATGCAGAGAAATTTTTCCCTTTGAATTTTATGATTTTTACTTAGGAAAAAATCCAAACCTTTCCCTGCAACCTTTTTTCCTACTTTGAAACAAGTTATGACACGTGTCCACCAGGGACCCACGGAGGTGTGGAAGAAATGTGGATTTTATTCCGTGCAATGGGAAAATTTCCATGAGCTACCCTGCGACCCTCCAACCTGCCAAAAGGCCTTCCTCTCCTCTTGACACATGTCCCTTAAGGGAAAGTTTGAACTAGAAACTCCGCCCGACCATATCTTTAGAAATATAAGGAGTTAGGAGGACTTCTTTATATCACCAAAAAGGTGAGAAATTTTCCTATCCAATGGGAATGGCTTAGGGAATTTTTGGAAGCATTAATTATGAGAAAATCCTTTTGAATCTCTAAGGTTGATAGAAAGTAGGCATGCGGTAAATTACTCCCTGAACCTAACTAAAACATATAACCCTTAAATTGGAACCTGGTGAACTTTTTATTAGGTAATGAAGGGAACATATGTTGTAGTACATTGGTCTTGTTCTAGAACCTATTAGTGAAAACTGATGTATTGCAACCTGATTGTAGACACTTCAAATCAAAAAATAAAAATCATCCCATAATTTTTCTAGCTAACCCTAGGTTGTTTCTTACGTCTCAAGTGGTTTTTTAAATGGGAACTAAAATGATCACATCCTCTTCCCTTGCATGATGCATAAACACCCTACAGTATGGAATGAGTCTTGAGAAACATTGTTTTAAGAATGAAGAAGAGAAATGATCCCAAATATCCTGCTTTGAACTTGATTGATAAAATCCTTAATTAATTGAACACACCCTAATTGATTCATTTTGGATCACCCAACTCCCTGAGTGATGAATATGAATCACATGTTGTGCCTTACGATGCTTTTCTCTTCATCACAATTAAAGTCAAGATGATACTTCTAGGACCTCAATGCAGTTGTCATTACTTTTATTTATATAGGAATCCATTTTACAACCATGTGAAGTTTCCACCAAATGGAAAGATGAGTGATAATAATTCCCTTTACAAATTTCTACTCTCAACATTGAAACTTTTGATTTTTAGAATATGAGATCATGACCTGCCATTTTTGGACATATCACAATATTTGTTCCAATTTCACCTTATGAAAATTCTTTCAAATTCTTGCGGAGGAATTTCTATTTTTAGCAAGTTTTTTGTGGTACCTACTATTTTTGGAAAACTGTTGCTTTCTGCCTTGTCTCCATTTTACACCTTTCTTGAGTGTCCTAGATGATCAAACATGCAGCTCAGCGGACTTACTATCTTTAGCATGTGTGGAAGCATATAATGCTATATTTTTAGTAAGTAGTGAAATTTTTCTTGATTTACGATGGTGATTATATTTTTGGTTTTGGCTATTCATCGCGATCATGTGCTCAAAATTTCACTGTGTTTCGCCCACCTGAGATCTCAGAAATAAAAAATGAAATTTTTTACCAAGTGCGGGTTTCAGGAACGGAGATACAAAGGAATCCATTAATGGAATTCCAAATATTATTTAAATGTTTTCATCCCCAATTATGATTTATGAGAAATTAACTTTTCTATGGTGGTTTTTTTTTACATTCTTCAATCAATACTTCGAGTTCACCTACTTCTCGGATTGACGGAAAATTAAGGAAAGGAAATTAGCATACATTTTTTATTTAAATTACATTAATGGTATGATTAAAATTTTTGTTTTTATTTTCAACTTGAAGGTCATTGAATGAGGGATATCTACCCAAAATTTCACGAGATTTTGATGCACGATTTAGGAGATAAGAGTGATTTGTCGTTTTTGGACCTTATAGTTTAGCATATTTTTGAGTTTTGGAATGGGTCACAATTTTATGCACCAATTTCACCAAGTTATTGGTGCACTTGGTGAGAAAAAAATTTCCCTCACCCTGTCTTGACAAGTGGCAGAGAGGGGGTTGGGAAATGGAGCCTAGTGGTCTTAACCTTGCAAAAAGAAATAAATTGTGGTCTTGCGGAGGGTTCGAGGACCTAAATTGGGTAGGGGAATATTTTATTGCATCTATTGGACCAAATATTTTCTACACTTGGTGCAAAAAATCACGCAACTCTCCCATTGGTTGGATTTCCCATCTAAAGAATGACTAATTCCTGAAGCTTGTGCCTTCGAGAGCGACTTGTCGGGACCATAAATTTAGTTCCAAGAGGTGTTGTTTGATGAATTTTTTTTTTTATTCCACCTAGAAATGAATTTATAAATCCAATGGTTGTTTTGGAATCCTTTGATTTGGCCTAAAACCCCTTAAAAAATAGGCATTTGTTTTTCAGCTTGAACGTTGTGTCTGCTAAAAATGGTTATAGACAAGATGTGCCTAAGTATTTTGAAAAATATTATTCCACCATCTTGCAGGGATATGAATTAAACTTTTGATGATATTTTTTTTTACTGTTAAATCCTTACGGAACTCCTGAAATTTCTTCCCAAAGCTCAGGGGTTTATTTTACATTGTGCACTGCCTAGGTTTCCAAGCCTCACTTTTGCTGAACTTGCTCCAAAACTTGTGAAACCTTCCAAAAAATATTTTAAAATGTTCTTAGATTAATGTTAATCCTCATTTATGTTTTATTATTTTATGCCTTATGTTCCACTCAGGGGGGCATGTATCGACTTCAAGAAGACTAGGGAATAGGATTTTCCTAAAGCTTTGTAAAAATAATGTCTTAATGGATCCTTCTCTGAAAGCACTTGAAATGAGTGGATACCCCTAAATAACATATGGGAACAATGACAAGAGATATTTAACTCAGAGAGAGGAAAAAGATATTTATTTAAGGATTAGGGTGGCCTCGGAAAGTGTCTAAAAAGGCATATAACCAAAAGTTTTGACACTGGGGTTTGTGGTCATGCTTGAAAATTAAAAAAATTTCTGTTTCACATTTTCATGAAAATAACTTTCTCTAGATTTGGGAAATTTTTTTAATTGAGGAAAATGAGGACATGACATGATAACTCCTAAATCTAAATTTTATTTCTTGGCCCAACTCCTTATCCATTGGACTCTAGAGTCACTAGAAACATAGGTTACAGAACTTACTTTCATTAACACACACACACACACACACACACACACACACACACACACACACACACACACACACACACACACACACACACACACACACAAGAACACACAAAGAGAAGGGATACCCAATTAAAGGGAAAAGAAAATGCAATATAAAAAGGGAAACTATTTATAATGGCACGGATATTCATAGAGGTGTGGAAATAAATTACTCGTACCTGAAAAACAAGTTGAGATAAGTACATGCCATCATGAAACAATAGATTTAAGTCTGACCTCTTAAGTACAAATAATCTAATTTGCTAAAACCATGCTTTTGTGATGGATCTAAATATCTTGAGAAGAATAAGGATGACCAATATTCCATCTTCATACTCATACTACATAGTGAATTTTCTTTCATCCATTAAACAGTTTTCCACTTTCTCAAAACTCTTTCACCTTGATGCTTCCACTTGACACCTTCGAAATATGAGACACCATTATTCCTTATCTGTGAGAGTGTTAAAAAAGTGTCGTCTCTGAATTTCCATTTTGAATCATCTCCTATATTAAAAAGGATGTCAGAAGGAGTGGGGAAAAATTGATTTTCTTCCCATTCAATAACTTCTCTAAATATCCCACATTATCGCTCTGAGAATGTGTTTTTTAGAATATGTGCCACCTACTTGGACAAAATCTCTTCATCATCATAGAAATCTTGATGCAACATGGAAACATGTTCAAAGCACCTTGGATATTGGGAATTTAGTGTGATCTGATTTTGAATTCCTTCACGAGAGTCAGAAACATTCACACTTTGTTGTCCGCAACCATCTCAATGAGTATCGATCGATACAAAATTGGTCTTTGTATCACTCCCAAAACAACAATCCTTGGCTTGGTCATAGGAGTGTTATGAGGTGGTGGGAACAAGTTGTTTTTAAGGATACTCCCAAAAACCTTGCAGTTTTAGAATTTTTGCTAAATGACTCCCTACAACGTAAATCAGCTGAATTTTTTTCATATTTTCTTCACCCATGAGATATATGTTGTCTTCAATATTGATTAATTCTAAAGGAGATTCAAGAACCTTCCTTATTTTACACTCACAAACCTCTTCGCATTGTATGAAATAAAAATACCTGCTCTCATATTCACTCATGCCAACAAAGACATCACATTAATTTTTTGGCTATATCTCAACATCAAACATTATTGTATCAAAATGATAAGAAAAAATTGATTCATACATGTCTTGCATTTCCATAGCCTGAGTCAATAGTTTAAGATTGTGTTGAGGGTTTTTGGTCTCTTCTGCAGTCTTCAAGATGTCTTATACTTATCACTCTTCTGATGTCTCCATATATTCCTATTTTTACTTATGTGAGGTACCTTCATGTTGTGCCTCTAAGATATTGTTGAAAATATGATACATCTAGGTAAATGCTTCATTTGAAATATCCCCATTCACCTCTTCCATGCTTTGTGTTTCCTAAGATTCATTTTCTTTCAAGCACATGGATACTTGACTCACAACACCTTTTAACAAGGAGAAGATGTCCATGAATTGTGGTAATAGTAATCCTTCAAGTTAAAAATCCATATCCTCCTCCTCTTGGTATGAAGCATAGGACCATGTTGGGGTAGAAATATGGGAAGAAATATCGATTCTATCTTGATAATCCATTATTAAATCTTGTTGCTCATATGGAAAATGAACTACTCTATATTCACCGTGATAATCACTCTTATCTTTGGGAAAGAAGAGGTTGAACTCGAGCTATTCATTCTCCTTAGATTCGAAAATAAATAGGGACACTTCCATTTGATCATCCATGATTGAATAAAGAAGGGAACATGATTCTTTGAATGTCTCCATTTATTCATTCAACATTTCTACGTCACTTGAGGAATAAAAATAGGAAGGAAAATTATCGATGATAATTTTTAATTCATCATCTTGAGTATAAGATTTATGATGGATCACTTACACTTCTTTACATATCTTCATTCTATTATTAATCTAAAGATAAAAATTTCAAAGTAGGCTATCAATGATTACCTCAAGTTTGTAATTTGGTATTTCATCGTTGTTGATGGAGTCCTCGGAAAGTAATGAATTATCCCTCATGCAACAAGAGTCTTCCTTTAAATCTATTTCTCCTCCAATGGGTTGTGCCTCGAGCCAAAAATAATTAATGAATGGCGGTTCCATATTTGTGTCTTCTATGTCATCCTCCATTTTTTTTCTTTTGTTCTTAGTGGAAGGTTGAAGGATAATATCTACTTCAAGGGCATTCAATAATCTTCTGGGGATGAACACCTCATAGTATGGGCAGTCATCAAGGTCTTTCTCCATAGCATGCATTGCATCTTCTCCTCCATTTGATGAAGTGCTTTGAGATGTTCATAGATTTTTTGTAGAATAAGGCATACCTTAAAATTTCATGATAGAATTTGGGGCCATAATTTCCTTTTATTAAAATCTAAAGCCCTTCCAAATATTCTGTTTTCAAAATGGTCATTTCTTCATATACGTATAAAAGGAAGTCATCTAGAGAGAGGGAAAAAAAATACAATGTTATTAATTTGGTGGGGATGTGTGCAAGGTTCCAAACATATTATTTATTGGATTTTGTGTCATATTCCATAGTGCTAATTTGATCTTCATTCGAAACCTCCAAGATAGGATTTTCTTAAATATAATTAGAAACCATTTTAGGCATTAATACCCTATAATGTAAATGATCTCAAGAATCTTATTCCATAGGAAAAATATCCTCTTCATCCTCCTTACTATGGGATGATTCAATTTACTCGTACATATCTTGCAAAGCTTTCAACATATTTAAGAATTTTGAGGTAGATTCAAGAATTGGAATTTCCTTGAATAATGCTCATAATTGTTTCCATTTACTCAAGTTTTAATATTCCCATTTTATCATTTCTATATGCGAGGAAATAATCCCAAGGGAAGATGATAAAAGACATGGCTTCAAGTTTTTCATTCAGTTGTGCATATACTAAGTGTATTACCTTTAGATTCTTGTTCTTCTAGGGCTTCACATAACATATTATATCTTTTTCATGCCTGTTTCAACCATTTATTTTATTCTTCTTCATCAGTAGGTTATTTTTTATTTCCTTTATCTAACTACAAATTATTTCTTGAAGTGGGAGACCCTTTTACTATTCTCAAATTCTCCTTCTTGTAAGAACTGGTGTAGACCTGTGGCTGATCAATGATCTTCATTTATCGAAAACCATATTATTATTATTATTATCACTTATTGGTATTTCACTCTAATCCAGAAATTTTTTCATGGTGTCTAGGAAACAAACGTGACAGGGATTCATTCCTTGAGTGAGTCGCCTTTAAAATGATATTTTTCAAAAATATCAATTTTTTTGTTCTTTTTGGATATATATATATATAGTTGAATTTTTTGGCAGAGATCTTTTATGGGTGTACTTGGCATAATCTCTCCCTAGTTGAGTTGACAAAAATTGTTTGTGAGAAATTTATTTAGTATGGAAAATTAGGTGTCTCCACCAACATTTACTGGGCTACGCCATTGTGCATTGAATGGTATCACTCTCATTATTAAAGGTTACTAATCTAATGCTAAGATAAATATTGCATGTTGGAGAAATAGGTCACGGAATAAATAGGGACACTCCACTGAAGTTGTGGCAAAGTGCTTATACAAGGGTACAAGGGAGAAAATTATAGCGAGTTAGGGAGAATAAGGGAAATTAAGAATGGAAATTTATGGTTATGATTAGTTTTCAAGGTTCATACCCAATAAGTTGAGTAGTAAAAAATTATATATAGAGGAAACACAATGAAGATATCTAGTGAGATGGATAAATCGGGACAAAAAGTTCTAAGGATTTTTCTATCAAATATATAAATCTTTCACATCGCTATGCTTACAAATTGAATAAAAGAGGTAATTATAAGAACCATGAGATTCGTGTAACAACCATGCTTATAGTGTCAAAAATTATAGGAAACCATGTATACAAAGATGCAAACATTCATACATATTGGAAAGCAAAAACTCTATTCCTTAATTAAAATTTAGAATAGTTGTACAAAGAAAAGGAAAAGAAGAAAGTGGAAGAAATTCTAGGTTTATTTCATGTATATTTGTGTCAAAAATTCCAACAAAGATGATCCAATATTTCCACAAAGTATAAGTATTTAAAATTTGGAATCCCTTGGAATGGAAAATTCGTCCCCATTTATAAAAATTTAAAGTGAATCTTTACTCAACCCCTATATGGCTCTTCATTTTCTCATTCCACTCGTGACTTTTCAGCTTCCTAGGAAGTGAGGAATAAGTTCCCTTTTCATAAATTACTGGTACTTTTACAATGTTATTTTACAAATTCACTTAATGGAATGAGACGAAACACAATGATTACATCCAATTAAGAGTTATAAATTGGGTAGAACAAAGAGGGGAAAGAATAAATTATCCCAAAGATTTATGAAGACCTGCCTTGAAGAATTTGAAGACGATGATCACAACCTCTTCCCTTGCATGATGCATGAACAAGCTTGAATATGGAATGAGTGTTAAGAAACATTGTTTCAAGAATGAACATAGGAAATTCCCAAATGATCTTCCTTGGAAATTTATTGATGATCTCCTATATTAATTAAACATGTTTTAATTGATTCACTTTTACTAACCTAGCTCCTCAAGTGATGAAGGTGAATTCACATGTTGTGCCTTGTGATGCTTTTCTCTTGAACATAATTGAACTTAGGATGATAATTTCAAGACCTCTGTGAAGTTATGATTCCTTCGATTGAGATATGAAAACATTTTAATACCCCATGAAGATTCCAAAAAGTGGAAAGATGAGTGATAATGAGGTCATCTATAACATTCTTCTCTCAATACGGAAGCTTTTTTTGTTTAGAATATGAGATCATGACCATCCATTCTGGGACATATCACCATACTTGTTCCAATTTCAAATTCTAACCCTTTTAGAATGTTCCATTTTTTCCATGGTTGAGACATTGTTATTTTGGACACATTTCTATTTTTAGCAAGTTTTTGTTTTGGGACCTCGTAGTTTTGGAAAATTATCATTTTTTACACTCTCTATTTTACACCTTTCTTGACTGTCACAGATGATCAACCTTGTAGATTGGGGGAATTAATATATTTAGAATGTGTGGAGGCATGGAATGTGATATTTTTATTAAGAATTTTTAATGGCCTTGGTTTGCAATGAGGATGACACTTTGTTGTTTGGATCTTTGTCAAGATCAGGTGCTCTCGATTTCACTTTGTTTTGCCTATTGGAGAACTCTGAAATAAAAAATGAAAAATTTAACTTAGCATGGGTTTTAGGAATGGAGATACGAGGGAATCCATTAATGGATTTATGGATTTTTTTTTAAGGTTTTCTTCCCCACTTCCAATTGATGAAAATTTAACTTCTTTGTGATTGATTTTTTAGATGCTTTGTTCAAAACTTGGGCACAAATTTTAATTTTAATTCCATTATTGATATGAGTAACATTTTAATTTTCTATTTTATTCATCTTGAAATTTTTTTTATGAGGGATATCTTCCCAATATTTCAAGGGATTCTAATGCACGGTTTGGAAGATAAGAGTGATTTTTCATTTTTAGACCTTAAGGTTTCTGGCAGCTCACACTCATGGTTTTGCTTTAAAATCCTCTCTTTTTTCACTGTAGAAATGTTTTAAGATGATAAAAAGATGATGAATGTGTATTAAAATTATTGAAAGAAGCAGTACTGAAGGATTGGAGAGAGAATTTTGATGTTAAGAAAATATGTGTGTGCATGAAAGAAACATCTCAAAGTAGCACAACAATTAGAATTTTTTACATAATTTTGAGTTTTGGAATGGGTCAAAATTTTTTACATTACTTGAAAAAATTTATTTGTGCACTTGGAGTAATAAATATTCCTTCACCTTATCTTGGCAAGTGGCAGGGTGTGATTGCATGGAATGGGATCTGGGAAATTGAGTCTCGAGGGATTAACGTTGTGAAAAGAGATAAACGGTGGTCATTTCGAGGGTCTACGGGCCCAAATGGGGTATTGGAGAAGTTTATTTCACCTATTGCACAAAAAAAATTGGTGCAAAAAAGTGTTCCAATCTACCATTGGTTGGATTTTCAACCCAAAAAATGACTAACTGTCGAAGCTTGTGCCTTGGAGAGCAACTTGATGCAACCATAACTTGAGTTCCCAGAGGATTTATTTGATAAATATATATATGATTCGACATTAAAATGACCATTTTAATCCCATGGTGGTGGAATAATCCTATGATTATTCCTAAAACCCTATAAAAATGAGATTTTTGTTCTGGCTTGAAGATTGTGTTGGCTAGAAACTAGTTATAGAAAGAATGCGCCTAGGATTTGTGAAAAAAATAATTATACCATCTTGTAGGGATATTAATTAACTTTAGTTTTATAATTTTTTTGAATCTTACATACTTACGGAGCTCTTTTAATCACTCCGTGGAGCTCAGGGGTTGTTTTTGCACTTTCCATTGCCTAGGCCTCCAAGACTCGCTTTAGGTGAAGTTCCTCCAAAACTTGTGAAACCTTTTAAAATCTTAAAGAATGATTTTAAAATGTTATTTTCTCTATTGTATGACTCCTTGATGATTTTAGGCCATTTTTCCACTCTCAGCATCATGTATCAACTTCAAGAAGACTACAGAATACCCTTTCCTAAAGTTTCTCAAAAAGCATGTCTTAATGGATATTGCAATGAAATTGCTAGAAATGACTTGATAACCATAATTATCCTATTGGAATGATGACATGACAAATTTAACTACTCAGAGAGGGGAAAAAAATATTCACACATGGGTTAGGGTGGCTTGGGAAAGTGTCTAGAAAGGCCTACAACCAAACTTTCTGACACTGGCATCCATTGTCATGCTTGAAAATTGAGAACTTTCCTATTGCAAATTTACATGAAAAATGGGTCTCCAAGTCACCATATATAGCTGAAAGTCATCAAAGGATCTCCTATAGTAATAAGTATCTCATAGTTGAGATTTAATGTCCTCTCTTACAAGCTCCCATCCCACGGAAGATGGCTAATCTGACACTTTAACTTGGAGCACTCCAAGTGGCCATCCAATGAAAACGTGATCCCATGCCCAAATCTATAGTATAGTCGCATGAATCAAGCTCCTCACACATTTGTAAGCTATCAATTGTAAATATTTGTATCAATGGGATAGTATGCACTGACCCCAAGTGAAAACCTTCCCATCCATTAGTCAGTGGACAAATCCTATCAAGCCATGTGGAAAATGTGTCCCAATATTATCAAGGAGTAATTTATAAAAGAGATATGAGGTATTCATGAATCCATGTAATCCTCCTATCCTTGAAACATCTGTATAAATTCACGTCCATACCATTTCACTAAAACTATCCTAGATGTGTCCTCAAATACATCCATAATGCCCATCATACGTAACCAAACTACCATGTATAGGTACTCTAAGAATTTAGTACACATAGTTAAGGGTCAATCTCATATATCAAGTTAATAGTCGGAACGTCCAACTCTCACTGTGCTACCCCTCTACTAAGTTATGAGGCTATGATGCAACATAATGTCCATAATTTGTTTGACATACTATAAGCATGTAGCCTACAACAAGGAAATTAACCCTAAATTATCAAGTCACGAGAAGGTCATCTTGTAGGCCCGTATATTTCTATCACACTCCTTCATGTCCAGTGATAGAAATTTTTCCTACAAATCAGCCAAAACACAAACAATTAACATAATTTCTTCTACAAACATGTTCTAAAATCTTCTAAACAATCCTACATTCCTCTAATCACTTCTTTAAATATTCAAAATTCTTCTAAAAATATTCTAAAAACTATATTTTTCACTAGGACATCCCCTTTCATGGTAGCACATGTAATATTTAGACTAGCACTTATCATGCTAGTAAACACAGTTTAATGTTCATGCTCTCCTTTTGACGCTAGTGCATCTTGTTTCACACTCATGTTTCTATTTTAATACTCACACATGAGAAATCCTAAATCAAAATAAATGTAAAATTCATGCTATTGATTTAACACTAGCATAAGGATTTCACCCTAGCACCTCAGAAGAAATACTAGCACACCTAAAGCCATGCTCTAACATTAAATCGAAAACTTTTCCTAGCTAACAAGAGCATTAAATGCACTAAAATTTCAAAAAAATTGTGCTACATACTGGGGTACCATTAATGAGACACATCCCAAACTCTCAAACTCAATCATCATTCATAGAAAAATATCTCAATAAAGCAGAAGAATATGATAGTACAAATGAGTTGTGATGGATTTTACCCCTTTGATCCTACTATTTATACCCTCCCAGCCCTAATTTCTTCATTTTCCTCATCTCTTAGGGGCCAGATTATTAACATGTTCTTATATATTCCATTTTCCACGTTTTGGCACTATGTGGAGATGATTTATTACCATAAATTGTCATTTTTGCTGATGTTTTTCCCTTGTTGTGTCATAATTTTGCTTCTTGCTGACCTTTTCCTCTCCCCAAGGCATATTTTTTCTTCTTGGTGATTTTTTTTGGTATAAACCCAGATAGTGTTACTCTTCCATATCATTTTGTTCCCAAATTTAATTTATCTAAAAAAAATTTGTAAACTATCAAAAATAAAAAAAATTGGTAAAATAAAATAAAAACTTAAAAAAAAAAAGTAAAATTCAAAAAAATCCAAAACATGGGTAACATTTTTAAAAAACTCTAAAAATTGGTAAAAGGAATTCACGCTTCTGAATCATTCACAGGACATAATGTCCTCAAAAAACAAAATTTTTCCTACAAAAAATCTTTCCTTGGTCCTTGCTTGTTATTTTGCATGACCTACAGATCGTTTTTACTTACCTTTATTAATAAAGCTAGTTTGGTTGATATGTTTGTATTCTCTTACACAAGCATTTGCTTGGGGAAGTTTCATAGAGAACGATTACTTTTTAATAGGAATCTAGTGTCTTCCATTTATTCAACTTACAAGAAACATTGTTTGGGGTTCCATTTGTAACCCTTGTCGTATAACTCAAACAAGTGGGAACTATGTTGAGATAACAAAAAAATTAGTGCAACTCTCTTGAATGTTGTTTGTTTGAGTACGTTTGTATGTGCTTGTTTCCTTGTTGGTATTCTTGTTTTAATTTCTTATATTACATTGCTTCATGCATTTTTTCTTGGATTCAGTATTATGGGTAGTGAACAAATATTAGTATTAAGGGCTTTTCATGTTATTTTACGCATTTCATGCATGCTTGTATTTAATAAATTTTACTCCTAAGCTATATGTTTTGTTTCTTACATCAATAAATGATGATAACAAGCAGTTCTTGAGCGAGATGGGTTGAAATCTATCTCAAATTGCTTCAACTTCTTTTTCTTCATCCCTATTTTTTCTTCAAACCCCCTGGGGAAATAGGGATTGTATTTATCACCCCCTCCCCCTTATTTTTTCTTACATCAGTTGAAACACGGCATTTATATTCCAATTAATCAACTTGACCAAGAGCCAACTCCAGTGTCCTCTATTTATTCAACTTACAAGAAATCATTTTTTGGGGTTCCATTTGTAAATCTTGTCGTATAACTCGAACAACTAGGATCTATGTCTCGATAAAAAAAAATTGGTGCAACTCTCTTGAACATTGTTTGTTTGAGTACATTTGTCTTTGTTTGTTTCCTTGTTGGTCTTCTCATTTACTTTCTTGTACTACATTGCATCATGTATTTTTCTTGGACTTAGTTTTAAGGGTACTTAACAATTACTAGTATTACAGATTTTTCATCTCAGTTTATGATTTTCTTGCATGCTTGTATCAAATAAATGTTACTCCTAATCCATAGGGTTCATCTCATACATCGTGAAATGATGATAACAAGTAGTTATTGAGTGAGATGGGTTGAAAGCTATCTCTAATTTTGTCAACTTTTTTTTCTTCATCAGCCTTTTTCTTCAAACCACTTAGGGAAAAAGGAATTGTATTTATCACCCCACTCCCCCTTATTGTTTGTTTCATCAGTTGAAACACGAGATTTATATTCCAATCAATCATTTTGACCAACAACCAACAAAGACAAGTTCAACTCCCTTTTTATGTAGTATATTTTTGATGTGCAAACTTTTCATCCTTCTTTTCAATTGTTGATTGACCTCTTCTATAACCCCATCAACACTCAAGGGGGATTCCTTCATTTTACTCATTTTTCTTTAAAAAAAAATATTTTTGGTGACTGTTTACTATATTTGAAGTGGCATCACTTGCGCTACACCACCTGAAAGAGTACAACATGTAGAAACCTAAATGTAACTACGTAATTTTGCTACTAAAATCGCATTGTTTGTCATCTTCTTTTTCAATTTCATTATAATTATGGATTTATGTCTAATTAGATCACTTTCCTTGTCATCTCGGTCAATTAACAACAATTCATTAATTAACTAGCATTTCCCCTCATTCTGGATGTCAATTAATGACACTTTGTTATTTATAATCCTCTATTAAATAACTATAATTAGTTAATTAAGTATTTTTAAACCTCTTTTCAATAAATAAACCATCTTACTAGTTGAATTCCTCTTAAAAATCATCCAAATTCTACCTATTTCCTTCTAAATCGCCTCCAAATAGTTTTCTAATCTTACCTTGGCCTATTAATTAATTCTAGTTAATTAATTAAGTCATATTCAACTCCCATGAGTTTCTAATTTCACTTAATTATTTTTAATCATCCTTATCCCTTATAGTTCTACTTTATCTTTTATCCCACATTAATTAGGATTATAACATCTCTAGAATTGGAAATCTATACACAAAACCTAGTCTCTAGCTTCCAAGATTATACCTTTTCATGTCCTTGAAAGACACTAGCATATGATAAGATCATTTTCCAATATTGAAGAAACTTATTGGTCTTCCACCCATTTATACTCTCTTTATCAATAATATTAAAGGAAGATCCATAGATGGCCATTAAGCCATATTGGTGAGATCCTTTCCTCTTCTTAGAGATAACCATCCTTAGATCACATTATAATCAGAGGAGAAAATATAATCTAAAAAGAATATCAAACTTAACAAGGAATGGCTTAGTTTTTTCAAGTTTTATTTGAATGTATTAATTAGATTTTGTTGTTGGATAACTTTATCATGATGCTTATGTTAGATTATCTTTTTTATTGGAACTACTTGGTGTTATTTTCTATTAATTATCTTACCTTATTTATCATGCATATAGGTTAAAATTGGGGAATTTTGTTGTTGCGTGTATGTGAATTTTATTTATTCAAATTTTTATCTTCCTAACCTTGAAGACCATGATAAATTATATTTTACTCAATTTCTCTTGTAATTTGTATTTCCATGAGATAATGTGTTAGTTTGGGATGATTCTTGTTATGGTGTGATTTATTATCTTGAACTTGTTTAGCGATGTTTTGAGATTTTTACTCAGCTTGATTTTCCATTTCTCCCCCAAATCCTTAATTTATCCCAAAGGGAATTTTTGAATGCTTGTAACAAAAGGTAAGGGTTGAATAAATACCTTAAAAATGGTCCGTAGGACCTAACATATTGGTGGGAGATGATTTTTGTGAACCCAAAAATCCTCTTATTCACTCCATCATCTCAAAAGTCACTATCTAAATCTCTTTCCCTTGTCTCACATGGATGACCTTGGGATTTTGTGTTGGCTTTGGGTGCTAGTATATATTTCTTCCCCATGGAATTTATTATTCTAGGAGAATATGTATAGTGAGCTGGGTTACATGGAGTGTTTTCTTAGATGGAAGGGTGACTCATGTCACCCTCCCATAGGTTTGTGTGACGGAGATTTTTCCTATATATTGTTTGGATATTTATGTTTCTGTAGATAAAAAATCACACACTTTCTACTATTTACCATGCCATAATGTATGTTGTTTCATATGTGGATCTTGCGTAAGAAATGTATTCATTGGCAACACATTTCCTCGTCCTTTTTATTGCTTTAAGTGTCTCTATTATTTTAATATTTCACCTCTCTCTCTTCTACACCCCATTTCTAGTTAGGTTAAAGGGATCCATGTTTGTAATTATTTTTACATTTGTCAACAATTGTCTCTTGAGACAAGCACCTAGGGTTGGACACTAACACCCAAGCGCTCCTGTCAAAGGTTGGTGCTCTTATTTTATTTGTTCTTTGTCACATTTTTTTATACTTTAAGTCATCCTTTTACATTTTCTTAATCATATCTCAAGGTAATAGTCAACATGTCATGTCATTACTGTCTAAATTCAAACAAGATATCCCTATATAAACAAAACATACATATCATTATAAGGTCGGGTAATTTTCTATCAAGGGATATCTATGTACTTATGATTAAAGGGGATTCATCTTGGGCTTATTACTATGTCTATACACTTCCTAGGAAGGGGAAGTTATTTTTTTCATCCATTTATAATTTGCATTCTATCTAGCTACTACCTGCTATCTTAGCGTCATTGGTGCAAGGGAAACCTAAGAGAAATATTTCACACAAAAGAATATAGAACTAAATTAGTTTTGAGATGTAGTGCAATACTTGATTATAATTTCACATGTTTGACATATGAGGATAGAATGGCCCCTAATTTTGAATATTTCTCTTTTGGTATTTTATGTAGTTTGACAGTTTTACAAGAGATTACTTGTGTTGCAAATTTACAAATACTTCGGTGATCCAAGTGTGAAATAAAGATGAGTATTAGAGAATTTTTTTGAAATCATAGCGATAATGATGAAATCAGGTTATGAACTTTTGGTAGACTCTAATGCCCCAAAGGGGTCTAGGGTGCCCATAGGTTCCCTTTCCCCTACCCAGGTGCTCGTGTCCTAAATGTCCTAATACTTCTGCATTTTATTGGGTGTATTTACGAAATATTGAGTTCATGTTTCATCATTTATTCCTGTTGAGACACACTTTGGGATTTTCTTAATCAAGCTAAGATCCCTATCCTTTAAGTTTTCTTTCATAGTTACATCTTTAATAATTGGTTAGCATTTGTATCTTATTGTACATCATTACAACAATTTTCTAAATAAAGATATCAGTAAAATATTTCATATTTTATTGAATAATTTTCATGGACCCGTAGCATAGAACTACTTGCCTTAGGATCCATCAAAAATATAAATGACTACGACTATATCCTCTCCCCCTTAACAAGCTATGCACCATGAGATTGTTAATCCTATCCTGGATCACGGTGTTAAGGCTAAATTGTTTGATCTTTATCGTTATGATAAATTTGATGATAATGTTAAAATATTTCTAGATACTAATGAACACATGATTTGCACTATTTTTGAACACTCTACTCTTAAGATTGTTTCTAGAGAGAAAAATTGTCCTCGTTGTACTCCATGTTATTCCATAGGAGGTAGGACCATTCTACCCTCTTTTATTTGTGTTGAAACTCTTGATGATGTTATTATCGATTATATGATTAGTCTTGATTGTGGTATTGTACATAAAAATCATGTTGAAAATGTACATGTGCATGACGATTTTTCTTATACATGTCATGTTGATTGTAAATTTGTATCTCATAATAGTTCCTCTTGTAATTCTTTATATGTTGATTATACCCTTGATGAAATTATTGCATACGAAATTTTTTCTAATACTGATAATGCACATGTTAGTAATGATAATACTTCTCTGCAATACTTCTAAATGTCAATTTTCTACTCCAATTTCATCTTCTTCCAAGATTGTATTTAATGACATCCATTGTTATTATTTGTCTTATATTGTGTCATCTCTAATTAATTCTTCTGATGTTATTCCCAATGCTTCTACTGATATTCCATATTTTTAACCACATATTACTTCTGATGCACTTAGATCAAGTGTTCCTATAGCATCAGTATCCTCCAATTATTCTTCTCACAATCCTATGGTCAATTATAATGGAAACTTCAACCACTCAATGTACCTCTCACATATTATTATATTCCTCCACATGATATTATACCACTCATGCATGTTGTTGGAAAATTATAATTTAAGGTCCAATATCTCACTCTTAACATAAATTCCTAAGATGATTCTATTTATAACAATTTTTTACATGTCAATCCCATTCCAAAAAATATTCACAATTCAAAATTCATGAAATATTTTATAATGCCTACATTTTCATGTTTCGATGGTATTGGAAATCCATATCTACATCACAAGAATTATCATTTAGCTATAGCTTCTTACTCGAACCGATTGAGTATTTCTTAAAACATTCTTTCAAAGTATTATCGATGATGTTCTCCAATGTTACACGCATCTAGCTTTTGGATCTATTAGTACCTATTGTGAGATGGAAGAGGTATTTATTTGATGCTTCATGATTAATAATGGTCCTAGATTCATATACTCACACATGATCACTTACCTAGATTACGTTAAGGAAAGGACTAGCCTATCATTAATTATATTTTGTGATTCCATTCTTGTATGCATTAATTGGTTTTTCAGCCAATTGATTTAGAGAATAAATTCATCCTTTTTCATGGCTTAATTCCTGCTATAAAATAGTGTTTGCAATATGACACATGTGAATCCTTAACACTATTATTCTATAATATTGTTGATCTAGAAAAATATACAATTACTACACATGTTATTTATCCTACTCATACTTCTGCATCATCTTCTAATTATTGTCCTCTTCCATTTCCTAAGCATCGTATAAGATCTCCATCTTCTCCATCCCGCAAGCAAGTTCATTCACTTCCATTGCACAATATTTTTAATATCATCCTATTTTTCCTGAACTAGAAGAGTTCCTTATTCAGGATGATAAGGGGAAAGGTACAGTCTTCGGGAATCACTCCTTGACTTCACATATCCTCCATCACATTAGTCTATAATTGAGGCCTTTACATCTACTTCTCAGGACCCATTATGATGTGTTGTGTGTTTTTCTTGATAAATGCTTTATTTTCTTACCTTTTAATCAACACTCTCCTCCTCATCATTTGAAATGATAGCATGATCATCCTTATTGCCATTATTATCACATCGATGTCCATCGTGATAATTACTGTTGTGAGATTCATGACAAATTGTAACAATTAGAAGATAAGGGCAACAATTCTTCTGTCTCTCTCTCGTGAGAAGTCTGTTTCTCCAATTTTGTTTAAATGTGCAGCTACTTTAGTCTACTTATTACCTCGACCTACTTCTTTCAACATTATTAATCCACCACTTAAGATCATCATTCATGTCAGCTCTCCATTTCATTCATTGACTACTGCACTTTCTCATCTTCCGTGTTGTGCTACTTTTTCGCATTGAATTGCTAAATCATCGACACCTCTACTTACCATCACTTAATTTCCCATCATTGGAACTATCTCATTAGACATTAAGTTTGGTTCATACACTCATGTTGCATTCACTTCATATTCTTCCATCGTTTTGTGTCCACTTAATATCTGGTAGGTGATTTCACTCACCTCACCAATAGATAATGCACTTATGTTCTTACAGTTTTTACATGAATATTATGGGATCTGTTCCAATAATAACCTTGTTACATATTTTCCCTAGATACTTAATTTATTTATCTATCTAGTGTACACTATCATACGTCTTTTCAATAAAAAAATCTTGCTTTATGGTTCATTCTTTATTGCTGAGGGGTCTTATATAAATGAACATAATCCTCATACACACAATTTAAGGGGCACATCTCTTTCCTCCCCCCTCCTCATCAAAACTTACACATGATTTCAAACATTATTATAGAACTTTATCGCTTAGTGACATATCGTTATACTATTTCCTATCATTTCATGATTTATTCATTTAATATGCCATACTATATCACTAGATCAATTACTATCCATGACATAGTATATATATAATCATTCATTTCACATCAGCATAAATTTTCAATTTTACCAAAATAATTTTTTTAGTACAAGTCAAGCATCACAAATAAATATATGAACAATAATCATCACATCACACATTATTAAGCATAACCCATAACACAATAATGCCAATAATCCATATATATATATATATATATATATATATATATATATATATATATATATATATATATATATATATATATATATCATCATAATCTCATACTTACCAAATAAAAATCGGTAGTGGAAAAACCTCAAGCCATGCTACATCAGTCCATATCATACATCATCGTCATCAATATCATTATATATAGCTAAATGAGCTCTGGGACTAGATGTTTTAACACTTGATCTATGTCATTGTTCGTTGGCCCTATATCTCTCCATCTATCTACGCAATAGTGTTAACTTGACCAACTGCTCTGTGAATCAGCCCTATAAATCTACATACTTTATGAGTGCATCCTACGTTAGCACCTATCCACCTTTACCCTCCCTATCTTTTTGAGTCTCCACTCATGCCTCGTAATTATCACTCAAAAAAGTGGGGCGTGACGCCACTACTATCACCGATATCTCCAATAACTGAGCATGCTCAACCACGATGGAATCTAATCACTCCAACATCTCATCGCCGATGATCATATCACTAGGAAAATTCCACATAAATATGAAAATAGATGTATCAAATGTTAACGACTAATATGCATCCAATACAACCATCAAGACATAGCATTAGTTACTACGCATGATGTCCACAAATCAAAAACCTAAATGGAAAACACAACCTAGAATCAAAAAAGTACTTGTGCTCTACTATCACTGGCACTATGCCATCACCATTAGGGGTATGTGCCTTCCCCTCTACTCCTAAAACTTCTTATGTTACTGCTATATAAAAAAACAACTAGAAATAAGAGCACCCATTTGTGCACTATCCGCCATACATTAAATGACTAAGAACATCCCACATCATCCACCTGTACTAGCTTTATGTCCACATCTATCTCATCTATACCTTGGGGCACTAATTGTGCTCATGTCAGTCTTGGTCTTACCCCTTGTCTCTTCGGTTCTCAAGTAGCTGGCACCGATACGCAAAACTTTGGCGGTACATCCTGAGCAAGAACAAACTTCTATGATACATGCTCCACTTGAGATAACTAAGTCAGCTAGGGAAACGATCCTCCAACCACATGCTATGTTAGATACATATCAGCTCCACTCCACCTCTGACCATCCTATATTGGCTCAGTAAAGCCTCTATATAATGTACCCCAGCCCCATATGATCCAACATCAATCTATAAGTATTAGAGTCCATCCTCTTTCTCTGCACACCTACACCTCACGCATCAAATATATCTAGTATTTCCCACTGTGCACGGGACTGACCAAAAGGCCTCAGTATTATAATGTGCTAATAAGACCCTACATGTAGCAATGTGATGGATGCTAGTCCACCAGCATGCTCCTCCTTTGTGAACATGTATACGTCCCTATTCACTTATCACTGTTACTATATATAACACTTTTCTCAATACCTAATTTTTTATAGTCGTTATTTACGCTCACTATCCACCTAATACACGCCACACATTGTCACTCATATCTTCAGTTCCACTATTACATTTTCCTATCTATCTACACCATTCGGTTTAGAATTTATATAACTATCATCTTATACACATTCGCTAGTTTTATATGATAATATTGTACATATTCGATTTTATATAAACACAGTATTCTGATATTTACTCACTTTTACATCTTTCTCGTCTAATTTTGGCTCAACATTCATTTTTTCTGTAACTCCCCCTTACCCCGAAAGGGGGACATATAATAAAGACCACTCTATGATCCCCCTCACATTGCTACACAATCATGATGATTTCATGTATCTAGTTTGTCATTATAAAAACATTTCTCACACATTATGTAACATGTCACACTACTTTCTAGTGACTCCCCCGAATGACCTAATCTTGGGGAAACAAGTCAAAAAATAGCTCAATGGTTAACGTAACATACATCATCACTCTCAACACATTTTTTTTGACTCTTGAATAAAACCAAAAAAATCGACACAACATAATGCATTTTATTATTTGACTTACATGACTTAAATTTGGAGCTACATCACTTTGTATTATTCCAAGATGACCTAATTTGGGAAGTCACTATACATTTTATATCTCTTCTAAATGACCTAACATGGAAACCATCAAACATCATATGCATCATGACAAAACCCTTGGATTTGGGGAAATGAGACACGATTACCTTTCTAATAATTCTCCTATGTGGTTTATTCTCATTAGATCAAAATGAAAACAGTTTGATCTTTTTTTGTCTGTAACAACTAGACCTTTAAAGAATGTAGTCAAATTTTGAGGGTAAAAATAGACATCTCTCCCTAACACTCTTCCTATGGCAGAAGGATACCCAATTATTTCATTTTTTCACACATACAAAATTGGGTTGGGAACAGATCATTCCCTACCCACCAAATCTTTATTAATCAATAATTCAAAATCTCAAAATCACTTGTAATCAAATTATTACTTTCTCGAAGTGCTCCTCACAATGGTTCTATATCTCTCTATATGCCACATAGATAGACATGTTGATCCATGGTTCACATTGCTATATGTCCTTATTTTGCACGTACTTCTAGAACAGGGATTCTTCAAACTTCCTTCATGTATGTTCCTTAGTTCATTTAGACTAATTGAATTTTATTCAAATAATATAACATGGATGGGGAAAATGTAGACACAAAATCTTGACATTACAACTATTTACTATACTACCAAGTGTGTTGTTTTATATGTAGATATTGCATTAGAAAAGTATTCACTGGTGACACACTTCTTGGTCCATTTTCTTACTTTCTGTATTGTTTATATATTTCACTTTTATCACTCGTTCACAAATTTCTAGTTAGGTCACAGGGATCCTTGTCAATCAATATTTTTACTTTTTTCGTTAGTTGTCTCTAGACACTAGCACCTAGGCACTCCTCTCAAATTTGGGCACGCATCTCCCTTTTTTTTCCTAATCACAATTTTGACACTTACAGTTAGCATTTTTAGTTTTCACATTCCTATCTCGAGGTACTGGTCAGTATGTTTTGTCATTAGTGTTGAAATTAAAACAAGATATCCCTATATAATCACAACATACATGTCATTATAAGGGTGTGAAATTTTTTATTAAGGGTTATTTATCTACATATCAAAGAGACTACAACTTGGGATAATTACTTTACATACACATTGCATATAAAGGGGAAGCTAATTTTTCCATCCACACATTTGAATTCTATCTATCTACCTCCTACTATATTGGTATCAACGGAATGAGGGAAACCTAGGAGAACTCTTGAACACAAAAGAATATAGAAGTACATTTTTTTTTACATGTAGTGAAATGCTCAGTGCTAATTTTAATTTTTTGACAATTGAGGATAGTCCGAACCCTTATTTTTCATCTTTCCTTTTTAGGGGATTTATGTAGCTTGAGGGATTTACAGGACATTACTTGTGTTTTGGATTTACATGTACTTCGTCAATACATGTGCGACATACAATCAATCATTTGAAAATAATTTTGAAACCCTAAGGAAAGTGAAGAAATTAGGTTTTCATATTTTTAGCAAATTCCAACAACCCAGAGAGGTCTATGGAACTCACAGGAACCCTCACCCCATCTGAGGAACCCATGCCCCAATAGTCTCTAAACTTATGCATATTTCTGGGTGTAGCTGCAACATCTTTAGTTTTTGTTTCATTAGTTCTTATAGTCCAGAAAAAAATTCAAGATTTTCTCAATAAAGCTTAGTTCCATATCCTTCTCATTTAATTCATAGTTACATCTATAAAAATTTCTTATCATTTTTATCTTATTGTACATCATTAAAACAAATTTATAAATTTAAATTTAAGTAAAATATTTCAGATTTTATTGAATCAGTTTGGAAGATTTTTAGTGGAGAAATTTAGATGTGATATTTATGGAGCTTGAGGAGTTAAAGCGTTAGGAAATTTTGTAGGTGATTTTAGAGTGTGAGTTAGGACTCATAACTGACTTTTTTTTTTTTTTTTTTAACTTATATGTATTATGTGAATGTTATAATGTGTAATGGTTTTTATTTTTGGGTCAATTTTGAGATTTTCATTGTTCTTTAGTTTTTTATTTATTTTTAAAAAAAATTATTTGTGTGTTCTTTCCTCCTCCGCTCCATTTGGGGTTGGATTTTGAGTGTGATTTAGGAATGTGAGGGGACCCCCATATTCACGTCTTCTTAGGGAAGAAAAATATATTTTCATATCAATGCCTTCCATGGTAGAAGTAGGAGGCATTTCTATTTTGTTTAGGAATCCCCTCGTATCCTTTCTAAGGAAGCTTGCAAGCCTTGGAAAGGAGGAGATAATAGAGGTATAAGGTTTGAGTGTTGTGATGATTATTTGAGATACTACTTAAAGTATATTTTGACACTATTTATATCATATAGTTTAGAAGTACGTGATCCTTCTCATGTCTTCCCATCCGCATCATTTGTTTATTTTGGTCTTTTGTTTTAGTTTCCTTTTTGTCTTATCTTGGCCATCCTTATTTAATTTTTTTCAAAAAAATTATTTCCCTTCACATATTTTAGAACATTTTTAAACCTCATTCTCATGGGATTGAGAGAGGCTACCATGCTCTTCATTTAGAAATAAGTCATGTGATGATGCATGTATGTTGAGAGGCATATCAAGCCTTGGTATTGTGGTGCTTGGAGCATGATTAATCTGATGATTGGTGCTCATTTTTAGATTTCATTCGGAGGTTTATTTTTCTTGGAGAGATTCCAAAAAAATTGGCTATGGTATTACCATATTTCGGAGGCTTTTTATACATTCATTTTTATAGTTTATTTTTATTGTTAGTTGAAATTCAGGATATGTATCTCTATCTTCAAATGGAAGTTATACAAAATTGGATTCGCACTTGTTATTCATTTATATTGTATTGGAAATGTGAAAGGTATTTTACTCTTTATTATCTCATTTCTTTGACTAATTTTGTTTCTTCCTTTTGTGAGTTATGAAAGTAATGAAAATGAAAGCATATTTGAGTTGTAATGAAGTTGTTACTCTTATTTTATTTGAAACAAATTCTTGTAAATAAAAAAAGAAATAACTTTACTCATGCTTCAATTAAATTTTTCAATGATGTTTACTACTTTATGAGTTTGGAAAACAAGGAAAGATTTTTATTTTTTTTCATTTCCTTAATGTTTAACATTACATTTGAAAATTAAACATGGAAATTCAAGTTTTGTATTAGTTTAGAAAGGATAATTTAGAATTACTATAAGTATCATATATATTCTTTTATGTACTAGAAAATTGTAAAAAATCATTTGACTAACAAAATGATATTAAATAGGAATATATATATATATATATATATATATACATGGTTTGTGCAAGAAAAACACATTTAAGAAAAAATATATTTAAACCTTCATATTTTATCAAACTCCCATATATATATGAAAACATATTGAGATAAAATTATATATTGGTTTAAAAATCATAGTTGTGGGTGGGGGTGATGCTCTCACCACACACCCCTCACCCAATCCATTACACCAACTCCATAGGTCGACTACTACAAGGGGAGTCATTTGAGACATTAATAGCGACAAAATTTGACTAAATTGTCTCAAATAGAGACAATAAAAAAGTTGTATATTGTCTCTATTATTGTCTCAAAGAGGGTGTCTCTAATATTGTCTCTCAAGAGACAATAATAATTGATACATATTTTGTCTCTTGAGAGACAATATAATTTTTGTCTCTCTAGAGACAACATCATTTTCGTCTCTCTAGAGACAATACCAACTACTAACATTTTGTCTCTCTGGAGACAATACTAAAGTCAATTTTTATTGTCTCTCTAGAGATGATACAAATTTAAAGAAGGAAAAATATGAATTTTAAAACTACATAATAACCAACTATCATATAGTGCAATCAATGGAGTTACATATCATCTATGATGTCAGAGTGGTCTAGTAATTAATAATATAAATTAACAAAATTTTGATTTAAATATTGTGCCCAATAAATGGGACCACAAATATTTAATTAATATCAAATAAGATAAAATAAGAAATGGTGGCTGAATTTCGTTAACCCTTGAAATACAATGATAAAATACAAAAGGGTGTCTGAATTCCATTAACCCTTGATATACAATATTAATACCTTCTCTCCACCACCAAATTTAAGTGATCCATATGATTCCCTAGTGCTACTTTGAGGTTATTTTTCTTAACTTTAATTTTAAGCAATTGCCTCTCCATCGGCAGAAGTCATCTTCATGTTCTTCACTTTGATTGTCTCAACTTTGATGCAATTCTCTACTATAATTAATAGCAAAGGTGCATTGGATTCTAATAAATTATGATCACATATTTTACTCCAATTCTACCAAAAGTATTCACAAATTAGATTTAAATTAGGTCAATAATTTGTTTTTACTAAATCGACCTGATCTTTACATTTTGTTCTAAAAAATTAGTTATCACTAACTCATTACTATCAATCCATTTTCATAAATTATATCAAGGACTAACCTTAGACCTTATAATCCCTTGAATTTAACACATGCCTAGTGAAAATGTTCTAATATAATCCTATACAGAAAAACAAAATAGAAGCCATTATTCATCTATTTTTTCTTTACTGGATATTCTACATTACATGCATGAAAATTGAATAAAACTGTACAAGCATTATATAAAAACAATGCCCAGTGAAACCATGAAGGCACAACACTCACCAGTAGACCAATTAAAGCTACCCTACTTCAAAGAAATTTCAAAGCAGATTGATGACAATGCCCTTGTATAATAGAAAATGAGTCAAGATAATCCACAATAAACATGAATAATTGTAATCTTTGCTCTAATTTCCATTTTTCAATTTATACTTGTATATACTTGGTAATTTTATTAAGTGATTGATTCTCTCCTTGTGGACGTATGGAACATCAAAGATCCATTGTCAATAAATTATATTATATTCAACTACATTTTTTGTTTTTTCTTTAGATCATTTTCTTTGCATGTTAGTTTTTTGTTGGATTTTCCTAAAGTCACCTGCATGAAGCTTGACATTTTGGATCCCACTTCTAGATCCATCTTCAGATGATAATGGTATCTCCATACCAGTATTATAAATGATTAAAAATAAATTAGTACTTCATTTGCATCTACATACTAGTATCCTAATTGTAGTGAACAATTTAATTAAATGAAAATAAATCCCAATAATAAAGATGGGTGGATATAAAGATGTGATAAGTGTAATTACTAGTATGTAAAAGGACAATCCAACCATAAAGAAATTGATGCACATTCCTCTAGTAGAAATCTAAAGAAAATTTTCTTTTAATATTCATGTAATTAAGCAATGAAAATCCTTCTAATAGCCTTTTATTAGAGCCTAAGTTCATACCATAAGAAGTGGTCATCTACCAGATTTGTCCATCAACAATGAACCTAATGTTGTGATTGGCACCTACCAAGCAATATATACATATTGATAAACACATAAAATTTTCTTCATCATGGAGACAAGCCAAATGGGGTGTTATTATATAAGAAATTAGACATATTTGGCACATGCAGTATAGTTATTCAAACTAATGTTTCCAGCCTATGCTTTGTCTAAGTGACCTATTAGCTACCATGAATTAATTCCTGTAAACAATCAAACCCCCATAAATATCACATGAATGAAGAGGTTCCAAGATGAAGGAAAAAAAGTGAATAAACATATAAGAATGTATGAATAATGCATATGATAAGCACAGACCTGGTACGATGTTGTTATTAAGACTTCAGCACCAGCTTCAAGATATTCTTCATGAACCTAATCAATGATACAATAGTAACCTATCTAGGAAATCAGAGGAATAAGACACAACGTATATTATCTGTTTAGCATTGATTATCAACAAAAGCAACTAACAAAGAAGAACATGACAATTTGAAAAAAGTAAAAAAAGGGGGGCTTTGAGATTGTTTTGAATGCATTCTTATGATGAATCTTACATTTTTGTGAATAATTAAACAAGGGATCAACCTCAAGAAGTTTAAGAATGGATAAAAACCATAAGAAACTTGATGAATCAACAAGGAAATAGAAAAATTACGAAAGGACTAGGTTGAGTAACGAAGGGGAAAAGGGAACATTACTTGATTCACAAACTTAACACCATACTAACCTTGAAAAGGATGTGATGCTTAAGAATCAGGGAGAAGATATTATAGGCTATTGAAGGCTAACTCTATCAGGTGAGGAAATATTTGAGCAAGAAGAATAGTTTGGCTATATAGGATTATAAAGGATACTCAAATTCTATAGCTAAGTTGAGTTGAAAATGCTATAAATTTTTTATTGTTGATGTATTTATGTGAATGTGTGATTATTTGTTCCATCAAATAAGTTCCTAAATAACAATTTATATAAATCTTCTAGCAAGAAAAATTAATATATAATATGTACAACAAGTAAGGGAGTTATTATGTCTCACCTTGTCGACCCTTTCTAGTCTTGCCCTCCCTCATGTAACAGTTGTCCCACAACTGAGCCTCATATGTAGTTTTCCATCTATGTCTACTGGCATTCATGATAAAAATTACAATAATTTAATGTCTATTTCTTCAACAGTACAAGAACATATTAGGTTGTGGAGCCTATTTTCATGTGTGAAAGTGTTGAGGACTGTACACTAAGAGTACTGTACACTAAGAGTAATTTTTTTTTCACCTCGAAAAAATGCACCTAACATATCAGGAAACGTGCTCTTCTGATTTCGGTGAGATTTTTTACCCATAGGTTTATGGGACGGGTTTTTCCCATGGTTTTGATACCCATAGTTTTGTAAAATTGCTTAAGAAGTTGTCTATATATATGGTTTTATGCATATGATAGAGGTATGAAAAACATTGCAGATGTGTTTTGAATTCAACTGTGAATTCTATAGAGTTTGTTGAGCATAGCTCCAAACAGGTCTGGGTATTGTATTGAGAGAGTGGTGGCTTGTAATAAAATTTCAGCATGTGATTCTTGGTGGACATAGCCCAAATCGGGTGAACCACATTAAATATTATCTCCTTGTGTTGTGTTATTTTATTCTACAATTTTATTTCAGATCTGTAATAATTTATGCATATTAGTTTCTACTGTTGCGATTCTGTGAGGGATTATTCCACATATTTTATCTCTTATTTCCTAACAATTGGTATCAAAGCCTAGTTTGGTTTGCTGAAGTGTTGAATTATAGGGACAGTTTTTAGATTGAGTGGGAGCTGTGGTAGATGATGGAAGATCTAGGGTTGATAAATTCAATGGGAAGAATTTCAGTCTTTGGAAGATGTAGATGGAAGATTACCTTTATCAAAAGGATCTTTATCCTCTGCTATATGAGAAGGTGAACAAACCCTCGAGTATGACAGATGCGGAATGAGATTTGTTGGATCGGAAGACACTTGAAATGATTCGGCTGTGTCTTACGTCTTCGGTATTATTTAGTGTTTCAAAGGAAAAGACGAAAAAAGATCTAATGGATGCATTAGGAAAGTTGTATGAAAAACCCTCTACCTCTAACAAGATATTTTTAATGAAAAAGTTTTTTAATATGAATATGTCTAAGAATAGTTCAGTAGAATATAATTTAAATGATTTCAATACGGTTGTGAATATGCTAGCTTTGGTTACAATAGAATTTGATGAAGAATTTAGGGATTTATTAATTATGTGCTCTTTACCTGAAAGTTTGAATAGCCTAGTAATGGCGGTAAGCAACTCGGTTCCAGCTAACTCGAAGTTGAAGTTTGAGCATGTTTTTAGGGGTGATACTAAGCGAGGAAATGCGAAGAAAAATCTCTAGGGAATCTTCTACTTTGAAGGGAATTCTTTGACAGTGGAAACTAGAGGGAGACAAAAGAATAGAGGAAACCATGGAAAATCAAAAGATTGGGCAAGGTCAAAATCCAAGAGCAAGATTGTATGTTGGAACTGTTGAAAGTCTGGGCATGCAAAGAAGGACTGTTGGGAGCTTCGAGACAAGAAAAAAAAAAGGAAGAAAACAAGGAGGCAAATGTGGCATCGGGTAATGTATGTTAGGATGCTTTGATTTTTTCTTTGCATAATATTACTGAATCTTGGTTTTTAGATTCAGGGGCTTCTTTTCATGCTACTCCACATAGGCATTATTTTGTTGATTATGTTCAAGGGGATTTTGGGCATGTTTTTCTTGGTGATGATGAGCCTTGCAATATAGTTGGAAAAGGTTATATTCAGGTTAAGATGCAGAATGAGAATACTTGGCTATTGAAGGATGTCATACATGTGCCTACATTAAGACAAAATTTGATATCAATAGGGTAGTTGGGAAGTAATGGTTGTACTGTGATATTTACAGTAGACTCTTGGAAGGTTACCAGGGGTGCTCTTGTGGTGGCAAGAGGTGAGAAGGTTATAACCTTGTATTTAACCACTTATAGCACTAATGTTTGTAATCTTGTGGCTTTAGAAGTAGATACAACATTGTGGCATTATAGGCTCAGTCATATGAGCCATAAGGGCATGGAGATCATAAAGAAGGATTTTCTTAGATATACAAAAATAGGTTTGGAGTTATGTGAGGACTGCATATATGGGAAATAGAAGCGAGTAAGGTTTCTCAAGGTTGGACCTACAAAGAAAGAGAGAAAGTTAGAGCTGGTGCATTCTGATGTGTGGGGGCTAGCTCAGGTATCATCTCTTAGGAGTTCAAGTTATTATGTTACTTTTATTTATGATGCAACAAGGAAAGTTTGGGTTTATTGTATTAGAAACAAATCTGATGTATTTGACACTTTTGTTAAATAGAAAGCCTTGGTAGAGAATGAAACAGGTCTTAAGCTAAAATGTCTCAGGTTAGATAATGGAGAGGAGTATTGCAGCAATGAATTTGATGATTACTGTTCTAAGAATGGAATCTGTAGGCAAAAGACAGTTCCAAGAACTCTACAGTAGAATGGGGTATCAGAAAGGGTGAATAAAACAATAATGGAACATGCTAGGAGCATGAGGTTACATGCAGGACTTCCTCTTTCTTTTTGGGTAGAAGTGGTGAGCACAGATGTGTACTTGATAAATAGAGGACCCTCAAGTGCCTTGGATAGAGGCATACCTAAGGAGGCTCGGTATGGTAAGAAAGTGGATTATTCATTTCTTAGAGTCTTTGGGTGTGAGGTGTTTGTTCATATAGACAAGGATGATAGGACCAAGCTAGAGGATAAATTAAAAAAAGTACTTTCATTGGTTATGGTAGTGATGAATTTGGATATAGATGTTGGAGTATTAAGGACTAAAAAATCATTCGATCTAGGGATGTCTTCTTTAATGAGAAAGTCATGTATAAGCAGTAGTTGCAGGAAAACAAGGAAGAATCCAAGAAAGAATATGCTGTAGTAGAGGATCTTCCGGATGGAAAAGTGACACATGAATCAGTTCAGGAACCTCTCATTAGGAACCCCAAACTCCTATATTGAGGAGGTCTTTTAGGGTAAGAAGAGAACTTGAACATTTTTCTCCTTCTCTTTATTATTTATTACTCACTGATAGTGGAGAACCATAGAGCTTTGATGAAGCAATGTAGGTAGATGCCAGGAAGAAGTGGGAGCAATCCATGGATGAGGAGCATCAGGATCTCATGGAGAACTAGACATGGGATTTGGTAAAGCTACCCGAAGGAAAAAGAGCATTACAGAACAAGTGGGTGTTCAAATTCAAAGAGGAAGAAGGAGGCAAGAAAAGATACAAGGCCCGGTTGGTGGTCAAGGGGTTTGGACAAAAAAAAGGTATACATTTTGATGAGATTTTTTCTCCTGTAGTAAAAATGAATTCTATTAGAACTGTTCTAGGAATAGTTGTAGCAGAAGACTTACACTTAGAACAGCTTAATGTAAAGACTACATTTCTCCATGGTGATTTGGAGGAGGAACTATATATGCAGCAACTAGAGGGCTATGAGGTCAAAGGTAAAGAGGATATGGTGTGCAAACTGAAGAAGAGCTTATATGGCTTGAAACAAGCTCCACGTTAATGGTATAAGAAATTTGAGAGCTTCATGATGGAGCAAGGTTATATTAGATGTCATTCTAACCATTGCATGTATACAAAGAAATTTGAGGATGGAAGTTATATTATCCTTTTTCTATATGTCGATGACATGTTGGTTGCAGGTAAAAACATGCAAGAAATAAAAGTACTCAAGAAGCAGCTAAGTGAATCCTTTGCTATGAAGGATTTGGGGGCAGCCAAACAAAAAGTTGGTATGAGGATATCTCGGGATAGGAAGGAATGGAAGATGACTTTATCTCAGGAAGAGTACTTTAAGAAAGTCTTGGAGAGGTTTAATATGCAGGATGCTAAACCGGTTGGGACTCCTTTTACAGGCCATTTAAAGTTATCAAAGGAGCAGTGTCCCAAGATAGACCAGGAGAGAAACCAAATGTCCAAGGTACCTTACTCATCAGCAGTTGGCAGTTTGATGTATGCCATGGTGTGCACTAGGCCTGATATTTCCCATGCAGTGGAATCAGTGAGTAGATTTATGAGTGATCCAGGTAGAGATCACTGGCAAGCGGTAAAGTGGATGCTTCAGTATTTGCGGGGGACCATGGGGACAGTTTTATGCTACAGTGGATCAAACACCATTTTGTGTGGTTATGTAGATTCAGATATGGATGGAGATGTAGACAGTAGGAGGAGCACAATAGGTTATGTTTCCACTGTAGGTGGAACAGTAGTAAGCTGGATTTCACAACTACAGAAGTTGGTGGCTATTTCAACAATGGAGGCTGAGTATGTTGCTGCCATAGAGGCAAACAAGGAAATGGTTTGGTTACAACAATTACTTTATGAGTTGGGGCATAAGCAAGAGGAAGGAAAGTTGCATAGTGATATTCAAAGTGCTATACACCTAGCTAAGAACTCTACTTTCCACTCTAGGACAAAGCATTTATAGTTAAGGCACCATTTCATTAGGACAACTTTGGAGGAAGAGAAGTTGAAGTTGGAGAAGATTTATACTAGTCAGAATCCTGTAGACATGATGACCAAGGTGGTCACATGGGAAAAAATAAAGTTGTGTTTAGCTTTGGTTGGTCTTCACAGAAACTAGTAAAGGGTTGAGAAGCTTGCTCAGAGGAAAACTAGTCTCCAAGTGCGAGATTGTTAGGTTGTGGAGCTTGTTTTCATGTGTGAAAGTGTTGAAGACTGTACACTAAGAGTACTATACACTTTTCATGTATCCTTGCCGGGGTTCGGGGCTAGGCCAGGCCCCGAGCGGGGGTCCGGGGGTGGTAGCCCCCAGTAGTAGGGGTTTAGGGGCGTAGCCCCTGATAGTAGGGGTTCGAGGGTGTAGCCCCTAAAAATAAAATTTAGGGGTAAATTTTGTTGGCCTCAAAAAAATGAACCTGACATATCGGGAAACATGCTCTTCTGATATGGGTGAGATTTTTGACCCATAGGTTTATGGGACGGTTTTTGCCCGTGGTTTTGATACCCACAGTTATGTAAAACTGCTTAAGTAGTTGTCTATTTATATGGTTTTATGCATATGATAGATGTATGAAAAACATTGCAGATGTGTTTTGAATTCGGCTGTGAATTCTGTAGAGATTGTTGAGCATAGCTCCAAACAAATCTGGGTATTGTATTGAGAGAGTGGTGGTTTGTAATAAAATCTGAGAAAGTGATTCTTGGTCGACGTAGCCCAAATTGGGTGAACCATGTTAAATATTGTCTCCTTGTGTTGTGTTATTTTATTCTGCAATTTTATTTCAGCTCTGTAATAATTTCTGCATATTAGTTTCTAGTGTTGTGATTCTGTGAGGGATTATTCTGCATATTTTATCTCTTATTTCCTAATAGAACATTGTTAAGCTTAATGTGAATTCATATTTACAATAGAGAAAATATGTGTGAAATAGACTATGTATTTTTAACATGGAAAAATATACTATGAAAACACATACACGAGCAAACCTCAGAAGCCAATAAAACCATTAGTCCATAGAAACAAATGATTTCAGGCCAAAACAGAAGTACGAAGAGGAAAAATAATCACTTATAGAGTAAACGGAAATCAAATTTAAATAAATATGAGAACACTAACCTTCAAAACTATGTCAATTTGGTCATGTAATTGTCAATGTAAAGGTAATAGTGATTGACAACTCTTCAATAATGTGTTTTTTAATCCAGCTATGATAACTACACCAAAACATAAAATATACACTAGTATACTCAATATTGATATTTTTTATACCATGAACTAAATGGAACTGTAACACTAAACAATTGACATATCAATCTCTAGTGTAAGCAACAACTTTCTCAAATATACCAAACATTACTTTAAACCTCCCAATTTATCACATTCAATACATCTATTTTTTAAACATACATCATTACATATTGCATAATGATTACAACATCGTTGCATACACTCTATACTTATAATTCAATAATTCCAAGTTGCAATTTCCAAATAGGTGATGATATACAAATTATTGATATTGGAAAATAGCAAATTCCTCTCTTTTCTATCCTTTCACTATATGCAACAACCATGTTTCTAACCCCAGTTTACATTTTCCAGTGCACTCCAACCTTATGCCAAAATGGGAGATTTTAAACAAGATATGGGCATCCATAAAAGCATAAAGGATAGAGGAATTTCACCAAATGTTGTGATAGCAACTTCCCTAGAAGACATGTATGTAAAATGTGGAAGCAAAGACAAAGCATATGAACCATTCGACAAAATGTCTCAAAGAGATGTGTTCTCATAGATAGAATTTACTACAGGCTATACAAAACAGGGATTCATTGAAAAGGCTTTAGAAAATTTCAAGAAAATATAATTTTCAGATTTAAATCTAAATTAAACAACCTTTGCTAGCATCCTACCTTCCCGATGCTTACTGGTATTTCCCCTAAAAGATTGTTGTTTGAGAAGTCAAGGATTGTGTTTTCTTCAAGCACATAGGTGAGGTTATACTCATTTCCTTTCATCGTTATCCTCATGTGGTGTATTAGAACTCACTTATGAAGATTCAAGGTTTCTAAATTTCTCCTGGCCCTCCAGGGCAAGGGGAATTTTCCCCAAAATTTATTATTGGATAAATCCAACACCTACATCTTAGACAAGTTTGTAATCCATAAAGGAATAGCACCTTCGAGCAGATTAGAGCCATGACTTACAACCCTCAAATCCTGAAAATTTACAATGAGGTTTGATGGAATCACACATGCCAATCTATTCTTGCTGAAATCCAGAAGCTTAAGCTGTGTACAATTGGCCAAGGATGCAAGCAGGGTCCCTGAGAATTTATTTGAATGAGTAGATAGAACCTCTGTAGAAGAGGAAAACTTAATATCTAGATCCTTGAAGAATAAGTTTCCAAACAACTTTAGCCTCCTTAAAGCTATTTGGTTACCCAATGTTGCAGGAATGTTGTGTGGTTACCAAGCTTTTTCAAATTTCCAAGTTCAGCTAGTAAATTGTCAAACAGGGAGTTACCCCCTAAAAACAATCTCTTGAGTGAAGAACAATTACTGAGAGCTACAGATATTTTTGATTTCAAGTTGTTGAACTATAGGTAAACGTATATTTAATTCTTAAGCTTGCCAAAATGAGACAAAATGGTCCCTGTGAGATTATTGTGAGAAAATGCAATGTAATATAATTCAGAACAATTACCAAGAGAAGGAGGGATAGAACCAGTAAGAATGTTTCCTTCAAGGTAAAGATAGGATGGATTCTTAATCAAGCTCAAAACATGAGGGATTGTATCAGTGAGATTATTGTAGCCAATACTCAATTTAATCAGAGATGTGCAATTGCTTAGCGAAATTGGAATGCTTCCACCAAGATGATTATCAGACAAGGAGAGAATCTCCAACATGCCTAGGCAACCAAATTCTGGTGGTATGGTTCTTGTCAAATTATTTTCTCGTAGTACGATCCTTTGAAGGTCTATGCAGTTGCTTGGAGAAATTGGAATGTTCCCAACAAGGCCATTGTCAGACAAGCAAACATTCTTCAAATTTACCAAGCAACCAAATTGTGCAGGTATGCTCCCCATCAAGTTGTTGGATGAAATTCTGATCAACTGAAGGTGCATACAATTAGCAACGGATATGGCGATGGATTCCTCGAGTCCATTGAAGATAAGGTCTAATCTTGTTAATACTTTCAAGTTGCTGAGCTGAGGTGGAATCCTCCTGGTAAAAGAATTATGGGAGAGATTGAAAGTTTGTAACTAGAAGAGGCCTCCTATAGAGGAAGAAATTTTACCTTCCAACCCCAACTGAGGGAGAATAATGGCCACCACTCTTCGAGTACCTTTTCTACACCAAATAACATTCCATGAGCACAACTACTTTGAATCCTTAACAGTCCAGGTGGAGAGTAAATGCATTGGGTTGAGTGTAATGGCATTTTTTAAGGACAGGGTATTTTCAACATCACTCTCATGACCATCATTATCACTACCATCCTGACTGGTCCAAGTTGATTCTCCATCAACTAATGCATGATGTTTCATAACAAAAAACCTTCCTTGAATATCAGGGTGAGGGAAAGCATTCTCCCTAGTATACCAATTGTTGCTATTATTGGCATTGGTACTGTGAATGATTAATAACATTGCCAAGCACAATATTTCCATTAAAAAAAATCTCTCCATTTGCAATTTACTTGTTCTTGAACTCAAAGAGTCAAAACTGAATGAAAATATTTCACACAACACTCCCTTTATGTAATAAGGAAAACAAAACAAATTTAACTCAAAATAGTAGATTATACACTGAAGATGTTAATTTAACAATAACCTGGAATAAATGTCATGATGTTAAAGTTGAAAGGGAGGAACGTAAGACTGTATGCCCCTTCTATGAAAAGGAAAGGTAAATTATCTATATGTACAGGTTGCTCTCCTAAAATTATCTAAGTATAAGTAGAGAAGGAAGACAAAACAAAAATGCAGCCTTATAGTGTAAAAACCAGCATTCCAGAGCTACCAGTATGTCACATTAGACTAAAATTGATATTTTATAGGAAATACATCTAGCTTCTATGGACAGCTAAAACTTGAACATTTTGAATTTTCAGAAAAACATGCATAGTTAAAGAAATTGATTCCCATGTGATGCCACAGTGGATTTCTTTCCATTTTGTCAAAACATTTCACATGTCATCACTATGCTAAACATATTTTGTTCATCTAAAAAACATATGCTTTCTATTACTGTTTGATGGATGTCCATATCTTGTTCCAAATTTCTCATTTTGGCACAAGCTGGGAGGATGCTTGCAAATATTGTAGATTCTTGGCTTTAAATCTAACAATCGCATTTTCTTATATGCCTTTAAGGACTTTTCAACAAACTCCTCTTGTGCATTTCATGCAACAATGACAATTAAGGGGATGCCATATGGAAAAGGCATTTTTTTGAAATTCCTCAAGACTTGTCAAGAAACCCATTTATCCTCCAATCATTACATTTTATGACATCACATTTCTTCTAGTCATTTTTAAAAATAGTCCACATGCCTTGTGCTTTTGCATACATTTCTACCACAACTACAACATCTGAAAAAAATTCCCCTTTCTATTATGCTTTGATCGATGTAAATACCTATTCCAAAGATCTTATTTTTTCATAGGTTGGAGTATGCTGACAAAGGTGAACTGATCAGATTGTGTACATGCTCTTTGCATTTTTCATTATCCCATTCCTGTCATATTCATGACATTATACCATTCAATGCATTAGATTCATATTAATCTCGCATAAAAAACAACTAACAGGAAAGTGTATTCCATTATATAATACCTAGCGCAGTTTTCTTCCATGAATCTTCCTGGTGAGGTACCTGAATGAGGCTTCAAATATTGTATGATTATGACCCAAGACTGGCCAACCGATATTACCAAGTGGAAAATTCAGCACTATCATGGCGAGGAGGATCAAAGAGTGACAACAAACCAATAAATTCCTATGGAACTCAAGCACCATCTTTGAACTTTTCAAGAACTTCCTGCACTTTGCATATCATAACAAAATTGGATTAGAAAAGTTTTCAAAAATCATTTCACACAGAAAATAGAAGCATACCTGTTTAATAGGAAATCAGTCCTAAATGTCAACACACAGAGACGTACTCAGTATTATCACATGTATAAAAGCTTCTATTAGATCATTCATGTAATTACATAGCTTCGATTTGATCTATGATGTTCGCAGAAACAATTGAAGAAGCAAAACTACAATTGAACAAGCAGAAACAATTTGTAAGATTGATGCAGAACTGCTCAAAACTGCGATGCAGAAGCAAAGCTGATAAAGGATAGGAAATGTCATTTTTTGACTAACTTAAGAGTTCAATATACATTTTACAATATTGAACTCTTACTCTATCTAACTCGACTATGGTTGCCAGACATAATTTCAAAAAATGCCAAAGCAATCTTGCTGGCAATGAATTAAAGGTACATGTTATTCTTAAAACTTTCAAAACCATAAATGTCGAGAACTCCAATAAGATTCTTTGAGTTAGGATCCTCGCCAATTGAATTATTTATTTTATTTACCAGCTTGTATGCAATAAAAAAGGAAATTACTGAGTAAAGCAATATATATTATTGATTATCCTTCAAAAATTTAGAAATATGCCTACCACTCTAATTGCATTCCTCTTTTTTAGATAATGATGTAAACAAATTTTGGCCCTCACAAGCAAGAAGATGTTGTAGAAAAGTCAGAATTCTTCTGACTCTATTCAGAAGCAAGAAGATGCTATTGTTTCTTATTTTTAGCACTTGCTGCTCCACTGATCTTCCCTTAGTTGCTGCTCGCCCCCCATTTAAGCAAGATAATGCATAAGCATTTTGGTGGATTCTGTTTTACCTGCCTCACTTTCTCCACTCGCTAGAATGGACTAACTTATCCCCTCATTGATCATCACATTTTATTCATTCAAGGATATTTTTTGATATATCAATAAGAGTATGTCAACTATAAAACATCGCTTGACTAAGATAAATCATAGAGGCATACCTGTGTGCAGCATCTGCCACAACAAACACGTGAAAATCCAAAAAAGGAAAGAAATTAAAACAGGTCAAACGATAGCCCATATGACAAACACGAGAAGAAATTAAAACAAAATTGTCTTAAGATGACTACCACTAGTGTTTATTTCCAGAATCACGTAATCGTGATCAGCACTCATTAAGAAATAGAAACCAAAAAGCATATTATTATTCTCAAATTAGAGAAAAAATAGGATGTACTGTTTTTCTTCCTGCCGATAAGAGAACAATATCCAATTATTATTAAACTAAATTGGACATGTACTGTGCGCTATTCGTCGCCAGAACTAAGAAGCCAAATATTTTTTGTCTAGCAATTTAGTTCTCATGTATCATATAGATAACTTGAAATCATATGCAATGAATCTCAAAAATAACTTTCCCTCTGAATCTCCTATCTGATTAGAGAGAATGAGCAATATAGGCAATAGATAGAGCTCATTCCAGCTCATGCAATTTCATATCTACTTGTCATTGAGAAAAGTCCCATGCTTTAAGTAATCTCGCTCCTCTGAAAGATAAAGATCGTGGTCCACGTTGAGCATTCTTAGACATTTACCTAAGTTGGTATGTCTGTAATGTTCATTCCTCAGAGGCTATCAGATAACAAACAACAGGCTAGTTAGGTTGTGGAACAGCAAAACAACTAGCCCATTCTCTCGTGAGCTCTTATCAAGTATTTCATTTTCGAATTTAGGAGTTAAATGCAAATGTATGCCTTGTTTCACCCTCCCCATTCTTCTCTTCTTCACTAGTATTTTAGATGTCTATAACAAGAAATTCAAAACACTTTGAAAGAGAAGTTATTTCCCATGACTAGCAAAAAATGGCACTATAAAATTCACTAAAATGAACAAATGAGTAACCTATGCTTTCTAGTTCCCAAAAATTCTTTTATATCGAGCAATATTTTGAGGAAAAGATAATAAAGTAGTAGGGATATGAAATTTATAGGTAAAGAACTTTCCAATATAAAAAAAGGAATCTGCAACCGGTTAATTTCATATGGTTATCATTGATCTTGAATAAAAATTAAGTTTCTTGACATCAGACCATGCAAATACAATGCTACTTGCAGTATGCTTGCAGGTATTTGGAAATTAACAATAACAGTCACATAAAATAATGACTATTTAACCAAGAGTATGACCATTCATAATCATATCATGCACAGTCAAGTTATGGTGGATATATTCGTCCACTATACAAACCCTCACAACCAAAGTTTGTTTCAGATTAGGTAATATTCCATTCTCGTGACATCTTATGCTCCAAAATCACAATAAGATATTGTCAGTTATAATTCAAAACATTGGAGTTGACCCAGTATTTGTATTAAACATAAGACCAAGATACTTTTAGATGGCCATCCACTGTGCTTGTGAGAATATTGCTAACAAATGTAATGTTACAATCAGGTTGAGTTTGACTCCACCCGAATGACATATGAATAAAAAAGGATAATCTTGGGTGCAAGCCCCCGAAAACTGTGGTAAAATGGTTATCCTTCATACCCTAACATGTTTGTGTGTTCTCTATTGTTTGTATGACAGTCTTTTTTACTTATTATTTTTTATTTTGTGGTTTTTCCAGTATTTGAAAAATATTTGCAGTAATAACTGAAAAAAATGCAACTATCATCGTACTTGTATTTAGCATAACATAGCCTTTTAATGAATACCTAATGTGCTGGTAGCCTGGTTGTCAAAGCATTCTTAAAGAAGGATAAGGCAACCTCTTCTGTTCGGGTTGAGGTTATAAATAATGTATAGATTATGAAGGATGCATGTTCAAACTGCAGTTCCTTTGCAGTTCCACCGCCACCACTGCAGCTCATCTTCTGTAGTTTCCTTTAACTGGGTATTTATTTCAGCTAATAAATTGTAGACTGAGCAGTTCCTTCAGTCATAGGATTAGTTTACTTTCAGTTAAGTTTTTTGTTCTCTTTTGTTTGCAGCTTCATTCGCTGCCTAATAAACTGCAACATCTTTCAGTCTTAATTGATGCCTGTAATTTAGGATCTAGCTGAGTTCTTCTTCAGTTATCTCTTTCATTACTGTAGCTGCTCCTTCTTATAAATGTAATCCTCTCCTTCAGTTTTCAAACACAACAGAAGGAGAAGAAGACAGTTTTGAATAAAACAAATATTTTTTGTTCTCTCTTAGCTTTGTTGTTCGCTCACTTTATGAGCAGATGTATTATTTGTTTTATTTGCACAGTATAGTGTAAGTGCTGTTTTTTTTTTATTCATAATCTTCAATTGGTATCAGAGCTGGTTGCAGGACTATTCTTTTTTGCAAAAGTTGCAGGTTAACGGTTCTCTCCAAGAATTATCAGAATGTCAAATGGTGGCAATTTCTCATTCCAGCTTCCGCTGTTTACCGGAGACAACTACGATTATTGGAGTATAAAGATGAAGACCCTACTATTATCCCAAGATATCTGGGATTTAGTAGAAGGAGGATACACGGAACCTGCAGATCAGAATGCTTCAAATGCTTTAACAGCAAATCAACGAACGCAATTGAAAGAAGACAAAAAGAAGGACAATCGAGCTCTTTTTGCTATCCAATCTGCATTGGATATATCAATTTTTCCCCATATAGCTGGTATGACAAAGTCAAAGGAAGCATGGGAGGCCCTACAAACTGCATACCAAGGATCTGACAAAATAAGGTTGGTAAGACTTCAAACCCTTCGAAGAGATTTTGAAAGTTTAAGTATGAAGGAAGTTGAGTCTATTCAAGAGTTTATTACTAGGGCTCAAAGTATTGTGAACCATCTTAAAACTCAAGGGGAAAGTGTCATAGAGCAAAAAATTGTAGAAAAGATTTTGAGATCTCTTCCTCCAAAGTTTGATCCAGTGGTCATAGCCATTGAAGAAAGTAAAGATCTAGCCACATTCAAAGTTGCAGAGTTGATAGGTTCTTTGCAATCTCATGAGGAGCGTATGCAACGTTCTACAGTGAACCTCGTTCAAGCCTTCCAGTCTACTGTAAGAATTGAAGAAAAATCTACAACCCCTTCTCAATCAAGCAAATCTGAAGGGGAATCTTCTACATCTAGAGGACGTGGTAGAGGAAGAGGAAGAGGAAACAAAAGAGGTAGAGGAAGAAGTTCAATGGATCGGAGAAGCATCCAGTGCCAGTATTGTGAAAGGTATGGACACTATGAATCTGAATGTAGAAAGAAAAAATATGATTTAAATAAGTCAAGAGCCAACTATACTGAAGAGTCTTTTGAAGAAGCAAACCACTCTACATTCTTCGCTTGCAATTTGGCAAAAGAACCTCAAAAGGATGTTTGGTTCTTGGATAGCGGTTGCTCAAATCATATGACAGGTAAATCTGATCTCTTTGTCAAATTAGATGAATCTGTAAGGAGTCAAGTAAAATTTGGTGATGATAAAGAGGTTGATGTAATGGGAAAAGGTACCCTTGCAGTGAAAACTAAGCAAGGAGAAACTACATTTATTCATGACACTTTGCATGTGCCCAAATTACAACATAATCTTTTAAGTATTGGGCAGCTTGTAGCAAAAAATTACAAGGTTGTGTTTGAAGATAACTGCTGCAAAATATTTGATAAATCAGCTAATCATTATCTTGTAGCAAAGGCTTGTATGACAGAGAATCGATTATTTCCTCTCACTTTGGAGTCCAGTAAGATGCATGCCCTCAAGGAAACCACAGATGATTCATGGTTATGGCACCAATGGTATGGTCATTTGCATTTTCAAGGATTAAGTTTGCTTCATAAGAAAGGCATGGTGAGAGGACTTCCTGCAATTCAGGCAAAAGAAGAAGTTTGTTCAGGGTGTGCACTTGGAAAGCAACATCGAGACAGTTTTCTGGTGAACAAATCATGGAGGGAAAAATATCCTCTAGAGCTTGTGCATAGTGACATTTGTGGTGACATGCAAGAGGAATCTTTGGGTAAGAATATTTACTTTCTGACATTTATTGATGATTTCTCACGCCACACATGGGTTTATTTTCTTAAGCAGAAATCTGAGGCATTTGAATGCTTCAAGCATTTTAAGGCTATGGCAGAAAATCAAAGTGGGTATTCTCTCAAAATACTCAGAACAGATAGAGGGGGAGAATTCACTTCCAATGAGTTTGCTGATTTTTGTAATACTCATGGAATTAAGAGACAACTTACGGCAGCTTATACCCCACAACAAAATGGCATTGCAGAAAGAAAGAACCGTACCATTATGGAGATGGCACGAAGTATGTTGCAGTTCAAAAACCTTCCTAATTGCTATTGGGGAGTTGCAGTAGCAACCACAACTTATATTTTGAATCAAAGCCCAACAAAATTGCTTCAGAATATCACTCCCAAGGAAGCCTGGAGTGGACACAAGCCCTCAGTAGCTCACTTTCGTGTATTTGGTTGCCCTGCATATGTTCATGTTCCAGAAAAGAAGCGAAAGAAGTTGGATGCAAAATCCCAACTTTGTATCTTTGTGGGCTATTCAGATTTCACGAAAGGATACAAGTTCTATAATCCTGACACAAAGAAATGGATTATTAGTCGAGATGTGGTTTTTGATGAAGGGGGAGTATGGCAATGGCAAAAAGGAGTTCAACAAACTACACCACTCATCACGGGTATAGAAGATGTTCAACAAGTTCCTCCTCTCCCCACAAGCTCAAGTGGAAGTTCAAGCCCCAGTTCACTAAGTTCACCAAGTTCCTCTTCAGGTGATAGTTCTAGTCCACAATCAAGTCCAAGTTCTTCACGAAAGGTACGAAGTTTAAATGAAATTTATCAAAGGAGTTCTAATTTGAATCCAGTTTCCAATTTTTCTTTGTTTAGTACCATTCAAGTTGAACCTTCAGTGTATGAAGAAGTCGTGAAAGAACAATATGGATTAATGCTATGAATGAAGAGATGCATGCAATTGATAAAAACAATACATGGGAATTAGTGCAACTTCCTAAAGATAAGCAAGTGATTGGTGTCAAATGGATCTATAAGGTGAAATATCATGTTGATGGTTCTATGAATAGACACAAGGAAAGATTAGTTGCCAAGGGATTTGCACAAACACCTGGAGTAGATTATTCAGAGACTTTCGCTCCAGTTGCAAGATTTGATACAGTCAAGATTATATTGGCTATTGTTGCACAACACAAGTGGCCAATCTATCAGATGGATGTAAAATCAGCCTTCCTAAATGGTTTTATTGATGAGGAAGTCTATGTGGAACAACCTATTGGTTATGAAATTCCAGGAAAAGAACATTTGGTTTACAAGCTAAAAAGGGCTCTTTATGGGTTGAAGCAAGCACCTCGTGCTTGGTATGCAAGGATTGACAGTTACTTCTTGAAGAAAGGATTCATTCGAAGTTCCTCAGAGCCAACCCTCTATATCCAACATCTTGGTAATGATATTCTAATTGTTTGCCTTTATGTTGATGATCTCATTTATACAGGTAATAGCCCATCTCTCATGGAGAAATTTCAAGCAGAAATGAAACAAGAATTTGAGATGTCAGATCTGGGACTCATGCATTATTTTCTTGGAGTGGAGGTGCAACAACAATCTGAAGGTATATCCATTTCTCAAACCAAGTATGTGGCTGATCTATTGAAGCGGTTTAGAATGATGTCATGCACTGCAGTTGCCACTCCTGTTGCCCTTGGTGAAAAATTAACCAAGGAAGATGCAAGTTCCAAAGTAGATGCTACTTTATACAGAAGTTTGGTTGGGAGCCTCATGTACCTCACTACCATGAGACCTGATATTATGTATGCTGTGAGCCTCATCTCTCGGTTCATGCAGGATCCACATGAGTCTCATTGGCGTGCTGCAAAAATAATTTTAAGGTATGTGAGTGGTACACACAATTTTGGCATTCATTATTCTCCCACACATAAGTTTGAGCTATGTGGTTACACAGATTCTGATTGGGCTGGTTCAGTGGATGATAGAAAATCCACATCTGGTTATATTTTCTCACTTGGTTCTGGAGTTGTCTCATGGAGTAGTAAAAAGCAAGCAACCATTGCTCTCTCTTCCGCAGAAGCAGAGTATATTGCAGCAGCAGCAGCTAGTTGTCAAGCCATATGGATTAGACGGATTTTGGAAGATTTGCAATTGGTTCAGGAACATCCAACCACTATTTACTATGATAACAGTAGTACCATTGCAATGACAAAAAATCCTAGTGTTTCATGCTAGATCGAAGCACATTGAGATTCGACATCACTTCATCAGAGACTTAGTTCAAGATGGGACAGTGGAATTACAGTTTTTCCCTACAACGGAGCAAGTTGCTGATATTTTTACCAAAGCTCTACCTACATCCAGTTTTGTTGCTTTGAGGAATCAGTTGGGACTCATCCCATTTCACATGCAGGGGGAGATTGAAGGATGCATGTTCAAACATGCAGTTCCTCTGCAGTTCCACTACCACCACTGCAACTCATCTTCTATTAGTTTCCTTTAACTGGTTATTTATTTCAGTCATAAATTGTAGACTGAGCAATTCCTTCAGTCATAGGATTAGTTTACTTTCAGTTAAGTTTTTTGTTCTCTTTTGTTTGCAACTTCATTCCCTGCCTAATAAACTGCAGCATCTTTCAGTCTTAATTGATGCCTGTAATTTAGGATCTAGCTGAGTTCTTCTTCAGTTATCTCTTTCATTACTGTAGCTGCTCCTTCTTATAAATGTAATCCTCTCCTTCAGTTTTCAAACACAGCAGAAGGAGAAGAAGACAGTTTTGAATAAAACAAATATTTTTTGTTCTCTCTTAGCTTTGCTGTTCACTCACTTTATTGAGCAGATGTATTATTTGTTTTATTTGCACAGTATAGTGTAAGTGCTATTTTTTTTTATATTCATAATCTTCAACAGCTGAAGATGTATTATATTGGTCTTTATAGGAAAGGAAGGTCGCGATCACCGCTTCCTCACTATATCCCCTCACCATTGTAATGAAACAAACAACAAGAGTAGCAGTAGAAACAACAATAAATAATCCAAGCCTATAAAAGTTCACCCAAAAAGACAAGTTACCAACTCAAGAGCTCTACATTTTTTTTGTTATATTTCGAGGAGGAACTTGATTTGATCCTTGATATCATCAATGTCACTTGAAAATAAAATTGCACTCAATGTTAACTCGTGAAGGAAGATTGTACTTATCCTAAAATAATGCCAAATGAATAATAGCGAGATCGTATATGTTTGTAATAGGATGGGATCAGCCATGTACTATCATCTAAAGTAAAGGTATGCATGAAAAGGATAAGTTAAACCTAAAATATTGGTTAAAAATGATGGTAAACTAGTAAATTTATGAATAGATGTGGATTGATAGGGATCATTTGTGATTCTTAGGAATCATGGGTGATTCGATAGAATCTTAGGTGATTTAAAAAATCAGTGGTGATTAATTTGAAAAGTATAAAATTTGATAAAACTGATAAACAAAGCTTTTAAATGATGATTTTTTTTTTTATTTTTATATTTCTATGAAATATACATGATGAAACAACATAGATAAATACATCTTGATGTGGAAGTAGGCTGAAAGATTCCTCCAAATGTAGGATGGGGTTGATTGAAGTTAATGGTCATTTATTTGAGATTTGTGATAAATGATTAATGAAAATACTATTAAAATGATGTGTATCAAAGAGATTGAGGTTGATATAGCTCCTTGATGATCTATTGAATGAATTATATTTGTTTCTAGGTCGATAGACAAATTCAAGAGCGAGAATTTTTATTTTAAAATCTAAGAGAGAGAAGCAAAAAATTCTATTTATAATTGATGGTGATTAGGTAGAATTGCTAGCAATCCAAATTTTTTGGGAAAATGTTTAGGAAATGGCTTAAACAACTTCGTAAATGGGATTTTTAGGTAGATGATTTGGGAATTATTTTGGTAGGATGTTTTCAATGAATTGGGGAAGTTAGGATGTTGGATTAAAATAGAATTGAAATGCTTTAGAGTTGTTAAAGTGGTTTTAAAGAGGTTTAGGTCATTTGGGATTGGTAAATATTAAATTATTCGGGGTCATAATTGATTTAACTAGATGAGGAAAGAGTGACTTAGGATAATGACATAATCAGATGTTTTTTAGACTAAATAATATGTGCACAAGATGAAGTATGTGTTATCTCTCGAAAGTGCAACTTGTAGAGAGATGACTACAGGTGTCCTAAGCTTGCAAATTTTATAGCTCTCTTTCATAGATACAATGGAAACACCTCACATTTGTGGGTATATCTATTTTGAGGTGATTCTCTAGTATGAAGGCTAGTTCCTTATTGATGTATCCTAAACTAATTATTTGGGGTTTAAGGGTAAAGAAGACTCTAAAATGAGATTGAAACTGAGGTGATACACCAAACTTGTATGAGGTCTTTGACTGAGTACATGCACAATTGATATGGGATGAATATTTGATGCACAGGACAAAAATTTTCTCAAGAGAATTAAGGGTAAACACTTTGATGTATTGAGGGATAAAATCACAACAATACTGCTAAGTTACAAATACACATTAATATCATGCAGATATTACTTAATTTGTAACAGGGTAAGATGATTAATCAGGGAATTCAACATTAACAAGATTAATAGAAAATTACACAATGCTGAAAATAATTGGAAAGATAGAAAATATTTTACATTCAAAGGGAATAACTGGAAGAAAATTGCTTCAACAGTCATGTATCTAAAAATTCCCCCTTCGTGCTTTGCCAAGGCACACAATATATAAAAAAATTGATTCACCCACCCTTCTAAAAAATAGAATGAGGTTGTAATCGCCTGTGCATCCTATTTTTATTGTTTATTTAATAATAAATAAAAAAAACTAGTACAAGGAGGCATGAATAGATTTTAATTACATACTATCAAATTGAAGTTGACTGTTCTATTTTTAAGAAAAGCATGGGTGAATAATTTTCTAATAATAAATCTTAATTGATGACCAATTATTCTCATAGTTCATGCAATTATGTCCTTTTTATGATCTATCCTTTTGTTGAGGCATGCAAAAATACTTCTGTGTATTGATCAAAATAAAAAATAAAATATTTATAATACTTGCAAAAATAATTCTTCCCAAAAATCCACTTAATGGGGACCACCTCCAAGCTCAAGTTCTGATGTTGACATTCCTTATCCTCTAGTGATCACATGAATAACAATTTGTAAATCATCTCCAAACCCTTCAATAGTGGGGACCACCTTTGCAGTTCAGTAATAGTCTCCCCGTGGTTTAGCCACTCTTGGGGACTAGTAAATCACCTTCATTTCTCAAACACATGTGGGAAGGTAACTTTGCAAAAACCATCATCCTATGTTCAACCACCTTTGTATAACACATGGTCATACTATAGTCTACCACCTTTGATTAGTATTGTATTACAAATAAAATAAGGTGGACACCTTTATGTTTGATCATTGCACATATGATTTGGTCGGAACATTTTGGAAAATTTGAGCTTGGACTATTGTTGGTATTTCAAATGTAAATAATTTTTTAAAAAATGCAGGCTAGCCCCCTCATGACGATGAATCACCCTTCCATGCAATTTTTTGGTGGCATCTTAACTCAGGTTGATTTTTTTTTTAATTTGTAATTGATCCCAGGCCGTCGATCGCTGTACTATTTGATCTGGTTTCATCAATCTTTATACTATTGGTTAGGGTTTTAACCCCATAATTAATCTATCCGGTGGCATCTAAACATGATGGTTTTCTTTTTTTTTAGTGATTGATCTCTGAGCATTGATCTTTGTATTTGTTGAATATAGATCATTTGATCTCTGGCCCTTGGTTAGGGTTAGGTTAAGCCAAAGTTGAGGTGGGTGAGTCAAAACAACTCGAACCTCATCAACTTTTTTCATTTCGCATCTGGTTCACAGACGAAGCCCTGGAAATATTTTTATTGACACTATTTTAATCTTATGAAGCTTGGCTTCCTTAACAGGATGACTCTCTTAGCTCAGTCGGTCATGTATTTTTTAGTTTTTCCTCTATTTTGAGTTTTCTAAGAAAGGTAGTTGCGGATATTTACCACCATTTTTAAAGTCCTTCGAACTCTTCCCCTCTGCATTAATGGTTTCTGAGATCGGTTAAATATTTATCTTTATGGTTCTATTCTGTTTGATTTTTTTAGGAGGTGGTCATGGATTTCATCACCATTGTCGTGATCTTTGAGCATGAATCTTACTACAGATGGGTATTGCATCTGTATTTTCTGTGATCATTTCTTTATAGAGCTTGGCTCTTGAACTTGCTAAAATATTTAATGGCCACCATTTTTATTTCTCCGAGATCTAAGAGGGTCTTATAGGTTTTTATTCCTTGCTAAAATTGAATTCTGTAATGTCTTGGCACTAATCGTGAGATCATGTAACTCATCCTCTTTTTTGAGAAGGAATCTATGAGTTTGTGTTCTTGGATTTTTTTTTCAGCCTTTGTGAGCTCGGATCTATGCTATTAGCATCACTGTCTTGATGCAAGGATGGTAATTATTTGACTTCTAAGCATGCTAACTACTTTGTCATTATCATTTGTGTTTGAAATATTGATATATTTCTCTTTGTTTGCATATCTTGTGATCTCCTAGGACGACCTTGGTCTCTAAGATAAAACCCATAATGGGTCCTTCGTTTTAGTCTTAAACTGATCACCGTTCGAGGGTTTACTCAACTTCGGCTTAATTAGTAAGTCCTTGTTTCATTACTCATAATTTGATATACCCATTAATGGGTCTACGATAAAAACCAAGATCTGTATTTTCTCCTTCTATTCAACTACTTGAAAATGATTTTTCAATGAGAATGTTGACTTCTGAAGGAAAAATTTTGATACTCTCTATAGCATGGATCTACATGTAATTTTGATTCAATTTTTTATTTCTTAATTTGTAATCTGAAAATATACTTAGATAAGATACATCTGGTTGTATATATATGGACCTATGCTTCTAAAATTCAGCTTTCACTTGATGATGCCTTAGTACTTGGCTGTACTACTCTACTCTTGACTGAGATTTGTTTCTTTGTGTTTTCTCTTTTTACTTTGTTTAAGATGATCTCTTGAGATTTACTTCAATGTGGTCCCCATTAATAGGTTCTTTCTGAGCTCTAACTTTGGATAACATAGTTTGGTTGCTTATTCGCTTAGTCGACCTTGAGCATCTGAAGCTCTGAATTGGAAATATCTTGAAGTTCCAAGATTATGATCTGTTATCCTTGTATTTGAAAACTCTGTACTATGTGGCTCTTTGTGCATTTAGTTTCAAGCTTACTCTTGACCATCAAGTCTATCTTTATATACTTCTGATTTGAAGCTTTATTCTGATGGGTATCGTCTTCTATTCTAATTCAAACTCAGAAAATTATTCTCCTTATGGGTTATTCTGTTTCTGTTCAACCATGAATATTATATTTAAAATTGGATCTGAATTATACCGTAGCATAGTGTAAGGCATGTGTCCTAGGTTTTGGCTCGAGGTCTTGAATCATTATGTAAATTTGAAGTTATTGGCTGCACTTGTAGTTCCTTTATTAAAAGCATCTACTCTGCAATTAATTTCATCTTCTATCTTTCTTGATTACTATAACTTGTATCTTATGAGATTTGACATCTTCTTGATAGACAGATCGGCTTGCACTTGATTCAAGAACTTATAGTATTGGTACCTTGATTGTTTCTCGATTTATTGAGATCTTTGTACATTTGTAAAATTATAAACTTGACCTCCTTGATTATTAACTATATGATTTGTTATGTTACGGATGAGTACTATTTTGCTTGAATGGATGTACTTCATTGATATTGTATTATTTATGTGCTCTCATATTTACTTCATTCTAAAAAACTGTAACTTAAAATAGCTTAACTTTGTATTATTATATTGAAACTTCATTTTATTTAGCTATTAAGCTAGAATGAAAGATCCAAAGTTCTTCAATTTGATGACTGAAAGTGTAGTCCATTTGTTTTTTTAAGATATTGCATTTAATCTTCATTATAGCTTTAGTATGTATGTAGGAAAATTTAAAATGTCTATTTTACATGAAGAAGCCCTGTCAAAAATTTCCCAAAATTATTTCTTTTATTTCTATTTCAGCTATAATAGATGTACGTTCTGATTCAGAAAATAGAATGTATCACTTTTCTATTGAAGCTGATTTGTTGTTGGAAACTGAAACATAATAATTTTTATCTTGATCATGGCATAATTTTATGCTTTTTTGTATCACTTATTTGATTTACATACATATTTTAAAGCATGTATTAATTAAAAAAAACATAATGGAAAGATGTAAATGTTTATTTTACATGGCAAAGTTATGTCAAAATTTTCCCATATTTCTTTGTCATTATGTTTGAGCTATAATCTTATCTTTCCAGTTAACTTCAACCTTTAACTTCTGATTCTTCTTCATCAGTTGCAATCTGAAACATGCACTTTTCTGGTAATTCTCTCCTTATTTTTGTACTGCAACTTCTTTATCCCTAGAATAGCTACTAAAATTTGAGTTACATTATTCCTTCATTCCAGTATGTACTTGTCACTCATCTGCTTCATGTACCATAGGATAAAAGTTATTGAACTCTATAATCTTTATCCATAGTGAAGACTGTAAGAAATGATTTATTTATTCTTGGTTGTAACCTCTACCTACACACTTGAGAAAAAAATTAGAAAATATTTAATCTTTTTTGCCTCTCTTATGTCCATGTTTTTAGTTTTCTTCTCTTTATTTATTTCTGAGTGAGTAAATCATGTATACTGATTGATCTTCAAGTAATCTATATCTCCTATTATTAATAGATCCATGTGCACGAATTATGACAGTATAGGAATATGGATTCTACCCTGAGCTCATAAACTGATAGTTTTCTCTTTTATGTTTTCAGGTATAGTGCTTTCGGTAGTGAAGATGGAGAGGGAACAAAGCTGAAGATGAGGATACACCAACCATAGGAGAAACCTCAAGGCAATGATGGGTTCACTCATACTTATTTATTTTCTATTTCATACATGTTTACCTCTTATTTTAGTAGTTTTACTTTACTTTCCAGTTCCATCCCACGGCTTGTGTGGGAAATTTTTTGATATTCCTTATGAATAAAAGATTGAATTGTGAAAGTGACTTGTGTATTTCTTTTTGCATTTCTCCCTTCTGATATGGATTTTATGATGAAATAAACAGCCTAATAATATAATTGAATATCTTAATCATGAAGGAAAGACTATTAAAGAATACATGTAACATTCAGTAATGAAATCTGATTTCTATAATATGTAGTCTTGATTGCTACTTCAAAACCTAACACTTCAACTATTTTGCAATTTGGTGTCTTCATCAAGGCAAAACAATTGTCCTTCAGGGCCTTGTTTTATTTTGCTGAAGATAGCATTAAATTTCAAGCTATGTGATCTGTTATGCTTTGAAACAACATACATAGCTGTAGATTTCATGTAATCCTCAATTAATCCCATAGTATCAATATTGTCTGAAAGAAACTCCCCTAGCTTAGGTATACTTGACCAATGCTATCCATCGTAACAAAGTTTCGAATTTCCCATTTTTATAGGAGTAGAAAAATTGTCAACATTTCAAGTGATCCTGTGGGGAAAGCCGTCTGCTAGCTTGTAAACCAGTGCCTTGCTCTTGTCTATTGGGCATGGATTCCAAAGTATTCAACCAAAATATGCCTTCCTAATGGTCTAACCTTTCCAAAATGAACTAAAACTTGGGAAAGGATCTGGTAAACCATATCATGTGCACAAATACACTTATTGAATTAAAAAAAATGTTGCAATGTGTAGGGACTGCACTTATTGAAGGGAAATCCTACTCTAAATAGACACTGTAGTATTTTCAATAACAATGTTTGAGAAACATACCATTCACATGAATGGGAAGTTCCTCTCCATTTAGACTCAAGAGCTGAAAAGATTTGTGTTCTTTGCAAGATGAAATCATGTAAGGACCACTCCAGATTGTATCAAACTTCATGTGTATTCCTGGATTTTGACGATCAACATCCCACTTTAACATAATATCTCCTTCATTGAAGATTCTAAATTTTGATTTCTTATCAAAATTATTCTTCATTTGTTTCTGATTCTTTTCCATGTTTAAATGAGATTGATCTCTTAGTTCTTATAATTCTATTAATTTTGTATAATGAACCTGCAATGGTTCATTTTCAAGAAGCTCCATTTGATGCAGTTAATCTAATGTGGGTAACTAAATTTAAATAGGAATTCTTGCTTCTCTTCCATAAACAAGCTTGTATGGTGAACTACCAACTGATCTTTTAGGAGTCACTCTATCAATCCAAAGTGTTGAATTCAAAATTAGATGACAAGCTCTTTGATTATCTTTGAGGGTCCTTCTGATGATCCTTAAAAGATTTTTGTTAGTACTTTCAGCTAACCCATTACCTTGTGGGTAATAGTTAGATGAAGAAATTAGATAAATTCCATGATTAATAGCCTAATTTGTTACCTTTGCACCAAGAAATGCTAAATCATTATCTGATATGTTAGTTGTTGGAACAACAAATCTATAAACTATACTTTCATAAAAGGATAGTATCGAAGTTTCATTAGAATATTTCAAGGCTATTACTCTAGTCCAGCATGTAAAGTAATTTGTAGCAATCAAAATACACTTGTGTCCTTATGAAAAAGGTGGTTTTATCATGCCAATAAAATTAAGGCCCCACTCCATAAAAGATTGATCAACTGAAATAGGTTGTAAAGGAAGAGAAACCAAACATTTTTTCCAACAAAGAAAGCACATTTCTTACACTTACTAATCCATTCGAAATAGTCCTTAAATATACTGCGAGAATAGTAACCAGCTTTCATAATTTGTAAGGTTGTGGTACGTGCTGTGAAATGACTTCTTATAGGTCCTTCATGGAATTCTAATAATATTTGTTGAATTTTTTCATAGTCAACACATCACAACAAGATTCCCTTTATTTCCTTTTTGAATAATACACCATCAATGAAACATAGGGTACAACTTGTAATCTGAAATACCTTCATTTATTCTTGTCCATACCTTCTGGATAGATGCCATGTTTTAGATAGTTAACTAAATCAATCATCCATCTTGATTCCTGGATTTCTTTAGCAAATTCAAGTTGCTGATTTTTTGGCTGAGCCATAATGTCTTATTATTGATACATAATTGCAACATGTTGTCTTGAATCTTGGGTTTTGCAATTTGTTATTTTTCCATATCAATAATTAGCTATTCACACAATCCTTTTCCTTGAAATATATTTGCAACACAAATATAAACATCATATTCCATGAACTTCATTATCCAGCCTACTCTTTTCTCATTCAATTCTTTAGTTAACAAGAAAACTTTCACACTTGGATGAGAAACAAGAACATGAATTTTGTTGTTTAAAAGCATGTACTTAAAATTATTTAGCCCTCTAACTACTGAAATTACTTATTTTTCAAGAAAGGTGTACCTTGTTTCGTAATCGTGCAAGCTCTGTCCAAAGAAAGTAATTGGTTGTTCAACATTTTGATCATTAACCTAAGCTAATATGGTTGAGATTATTTTAGCTCCTGCAAGTGGATACATTGTAAAATCTTAATTGAAATTTAGATTTGCAGGAGCAGGAGCATGAGAGATGGCTACTTTTATTGCTTCAAATCCTTCTCTCCCTTAGCTGGTCCAACAGAAAGTTATCTCTTTCTTTAAAATAGTTGTCAATTGGTTTCACCAATGCTGCAAAATCTGGAACAAATCTTGTAACAAATTATATTTTTTCAAGAAAACTTTGTAATGTCTTCTTATGATGTGGCAGTGATAGATGTGATATGGCTTCGATTCCGAAAGGATAAATTGTTGAACCTTGCTTAGAAACAATATGAACAAGTAATTTTCCTTGATGTACTAAAAAGATAGACTTTAGTGGATTCAAAGATATCCAAAATTGTCTACATAACTGAAAATTCTACCTTAGGTGTATTAGATTATCTTCATAATTTTTTGAAAATACAGTAACATCATCTAAATAAAAAAGGATGCATTTATTGAACAAGATGTAAACATCCATGTCCATTGTGCATTGAAATGTTGCACAAGCATTTGAAAGGTCGAAAGGCATTATTTAGTAAGAATTAGTACCACATGTAGTGGTGAAAATTATTTTGTACCTATCCTCTTCTCAGACTAAAATCTGGTTGTATCCACTATAGCCATTTAGAAGAGATAGTCTATTTGAACCAGAAACTATTCTCAAAATTTGATCCATATTTGGAAGTGGGTAGTGATCTTTTAATGAAGCTTTATTAAGATCTCTAAAATCCACACATAATTTGATTTCTCCATTTTTCTTCGCAACAGGAACAATATTTTCTTAACTAGAAAGATAATACCTGATTGAATCAAGTTAGATAACTCTTTCCTCATTAGAGGGTCTATTTTCAGATTTACAAGCCTCTGTTTTTTCCTAACTGGCTTAGAATTTGGCTACAATTCAATAGTATGTTGTGATAAAATGGGATCAAACCCTTTCACGTCCTGGTATTTCCAAGCAAAAACATCTTTAAATTCCTTGCAAAGATTAATAAAAGAATTTTTTAGCTAAAGAACATACCTTTCCGAGAAATAATTTTTTCCCTTCATCAACTAATATTTTTTCGTAGTTATCAGTATGTGTTGACATCTTAGTCTTGACCTTCCTTAACTGATTGTCGGTGATAATGATGTCTTCTAATGTGACTAGACCTCGGGGCAGTTTATTTGTCTTTAACTGAACAATTTGGTCACCATATAAGTGATGTAATTTATCTTGATTTACTATAGAAAATTTAGCTTCTTGCTACAAAAACTTGTAGATTTGATCATCATTTTAAAAAACTTTCCAATTCAAGTCATTATTAGGTATCCAAGGCTTGAAATTTTTCTTTTATATGAGGCCAAATTTTGCTATTTTTAATCTATTCTAGCACTTCAAAACTAGCACCAATTGTGGCAAGTCTATCTGCATTCTTATTTTCTATTCTAGGAATCAATTAGATGCTAATAGCCTTGAAATCTTCCATTAAATCTGAAACTCTATGTCTGTAATACTTCATTCATGGATTCTTACAAACATTGAAAATTCTTACTTAAGTGATAACCAACTCAAAATCACCAAAAATCTATAACATGTTAATACCTCTCTTTCTGGCCCAAAGTAAGCCATGAATTAATGCTTCATATTAAAATACGTTACAAATGCATGAAAATTGAAGACTCAAAGATGAGAAATACCTTTTGTTTGTTTGGGAAGTGAGCATCAAACCTACTCATTTTCCTTTCTTATTTTTAGCTCCATCGAAGAGAAGCTTCCAAATCTCTTCCGTTAAGTCTTCTGTTTTCGACAACAAGGGAATTGGTGTATTTTCTTCATGTAAGCAATACACGCCAAACAAATTATCTTCAAATTATTTGAAAGGATAATGAGCATGTTCTTCATCTGTCTTTTCATCCATAAACAGATTAGAAACACCATCTAATGCTGAAACATGAGCTATATTATCAAAATGAGACTGGTCTAAGGCTGCATAATTAGCTACTACAGTAGAAGTGTGAGGCTCAATGTGAAATTTGGCCAACATTTCTGAATTGATAGTAACCTTGGTCCCATAACAAGTAGTGAAAAATAAGAAAGACCAATCTGAAGAGAGATAGCCTCCTATATTTGTTGTGAACTCTCTTGATAAACATATAACAAAGTAAGGAGGTAAGTCTACAACAGTAATATCTTGCAGAATGGAAACATTTGGGAAAGCATGCAATGTTACCTCTAGATTTATGATGAAACCAATTTTATTAGCTACAGTTCTATCCAACTGTAGGACACTCTTTACTATAGGTTCATACTACAGACCCAATTTTTGTGCAATTGCATTTTGCATAACTGTGTTACTTGCACCGTTGTCCACCATACACTTTTGAACAAGATATTCTCTAATAATTAGTGATGGATACAATAGTGTTGGATTCTTAGTGTCATGAGCATTTAAGACTTTCTGAACCATCCATTTAACTTCTTTTATGATGTCTTGTTCCATTGTTCCAACCACGATGTCTACTTTATAGACTTCCTTTTTTGTTGTTTTAGAAGAAATCTGTAGATTGGCTAGTTCATGAGAAAGAAAATCTTGTTTTCTTCGAATACTAAAAGCATCCCACATTGAGATGTTAACATTATGCTTTTTCATTACATCAACAATGTTAAAAGAAGCAACATTTTTAGAGCCATATTCTACTATTTTAGGATAGGCTTTGGCGAAAAATGATTATGCTTCCGCTGCTTTTGATATTTGAGGTATTAATAACTGTCTTGGATCAGGATGTAGTGTTTCTTGCTATTCTTTACCATCTGTAAGACTTGTTGTTTTTTGAGGAACAGATGCACTGTTAGCTGGTTTTGGGCTTATAATTGTTGTTCTATCAGTGATGGTAGGTACAACTGGCCTATTCTGATATTTTTACTCTTTTCAGCCTTTTTCTAAGCCCTGGTAGTAACTGTAATGAAATAATCCTCACTGAAACTAACTAAATTCTATTTAGGTACCTTCTGAATTTAAGTATATTTCTACCCACCCTTAATTTGAGGCACGAACAATGTCTTAGATTGAGGTTGTGCAACAAGACTTATGTTCAGAAAAGAATTTGGGAAACTTGCAACTGAATGAGGTTGATTAGAAGGTTGACACCACTCTTTTGTATCCATATAAAATAAGACCAAATCATTAGATGAACTAGTAGCCTTTGGGTCAATTTGTTTTTACTGATAAGGTTGCCTATAATTTTCATTTTCTGGTAAGGATTCCTATTTTGTTGATATGGAGCCTAATAAGGTATGCTAGGTAATCCGTGCCTATTCTCAATTGAAGTAAACTTGTTCCCCATAGTTTGCAAAGATTTAAATACATCATCTAATTTGAATATAACAACAGGTTCTTTAATTGTGATAGGCTAAGGAGTAGGTGTTGAATCTACCAAAAAAGGCATTGAAGGCCTTGGCGCTAATTTTTTGGCTTGAATAAGACTATTTTCAGCTTGGATGGCGATACCATAGGCTGCTTGGAGCGTCTATCCTCCCATAGACTGAATCATAATTGGAATATCATTGTTTACTGCCCTAAGATAATAATGAAAAACATGATCAACTTGAGCCTTGACAATTGCTGGAATTATTTCCCAAGTTATAGCAAAACGGATGTTAAAACTAGACATAAATTCATTGGGATCTCTTTTAATGGTATAAAGTTTTTCTATGAGAGACAAATGATTTGAATTATCTTGGAATTGTTTTAGTAATTTATCACCTAAGTCATCCCAAGTTATTATGCATCCAATCTCTACATTTATATACCATTGCAAGACTTATCCCTTAAGAGATGGAGCTACATGTCTCAAAGCTACATCCTAATGAGTGATATTATGAACTGCACATAAGGCTGCAACATATTTAATATGCTCTATAGGTGTAACTTGATTTTTACTAGTGAATGATGGAAAACTTTTCATGGTATCATTAGGGATGTCATGGTAAACTGGGATTACTAATGGGCTGCCATTAGTAAAGGTCAAAAAATTCCTAGGTGGTTTTATAGCCATTTGAAAAATTAGGATCTGAATATAGAAATTGATACGTGGTGAAGGAATATTAGGAGGAGGGTTATGAAAACAAGACCTATTATAAGGTAAAGTATTACAAACTCTTCTCCTTCTTACAGAATTCAAAGGTAAAGAAACAAACTCAGGAGGAATTCCTCTTACTAATGATCATGTAGTCACTTTAGGCATGGAACATGTTGTAATACTAGTCTAAAATCAGCCATACAGAGTCACCAAATAGATCTTTAAATCTTTAGAATAGATTGCTACAGAATGGTGTCCTGAAAGTAACTTTTATCTAATGTAAAATATGTTGTAGATCTACTGTAAATATATGTAACTTGCATGTAGATCTTATTCGTTATCCCATCGGGTGTGCCAAAAACTATTATCTCTTGAAAGTGCACCCTGTAGAGAGATGATTGTAGGCATCCTAATCTTGAAAATTTTATCTCTCTCTTTCGTAGATACAATGGAAACCCCTCAAGTCTGTGGGTATACCTATTTTGAGGTGAGGCTCCGGTATCAAGGTCAATTCCTTATTGATGTATCATAAACTTATTTTATGGGGTTTAAGGGAAAACGATGACTATAAAATGAGATTAAAACTAAGGTGATGCACCAAAATTGTATGAGATATTCGACTAAGTACATGTACAATTGGTATGGAATGAATCTTTGATGCACAAGCCAACAATTTTCTAAAGATAATTAAGGGTAAACACTTTGATGTATTGAGGGATAAAATCACCACAATACTGCTAAGTTACACATACACATTAATATCATCCAGAAATTACTGAATTTGCAACAGGGAAAGATGATTAATAAGGGAATTGAACATTCATAAGATTAATGGAAACATATACAAGAATGCAAATAATTGGAAAGGTAGAAAATACTTCACATTCAAAGGGAAAAACTGGAAGAAAATTACTTCAGCACTCCTATATCTAAAAATTCCCCCTTCGTGCTTTTCCAAGGCACACAATATATAGCAAAATTGATTCACCCACCCTTCCTAAAAGTAGACTAAGGTTGTACTTGCCCATGCATGCTATTTTTATCCTTTATTAATAATAAATAAATAAAGAAAATAAAGAAAACTAGTACAAGGAGGCATTAATAACCTTTGATTACATACATTCAAATTGATGTTGATTGTTCTATTTTTAAGAAAAGCATGGGTGAATAATTTGCTAATAATAAATCTTGCTTGATGAGCAATTATTATCCTAGTGCATACAATTCTATCCTTTTGTTGATTTGTCCTTTTGTACAGGCATGCAAAAATACTCTATGTGTATTGAGCAAAATAAAAAATACAATATTGGCAATACTTGCAAAAATAATTCATCCAAAAAATCCACTCAATGGGGACCACCTCTAAGCTCAAGTTCTGATGTTGACATTCCTTGTCCTCTAGTGATCACATGGATAGCACACTATAAATCATCTCTAACCCCTTCAATAGTGGGGACCACCTTTGCAGTTGAGTAATAGTCTCACCATGGTTTAGCCACTCTTGGGGACTAGAAAATCACCATGATTTCTCAAACACATGTGGGAAGGTAACTTTGCAAAAACCATCATCCTATGTCTAACTACCTTTGTATAACACATGGTCATACTATAGTCCACCACCTTGGATTAATATTGTATTATATAGTTGGTCAGCTTTCTATTGTGAATAGATACCTTTTGGTTTGATCATTTCACACATGATTTGGTCGACACTTTTTGGAATATTTGAGATTGGAATACTATTGGTATGTCAAATAAATATCATTTTTGAAATAATAAGGGCTAGCCCCCTCGTGATGATGACTCACCCATCCATGCACTTTGCCAGTGGAATCTTAACTCTGGTTGAGTTTGTTTTAAAGTTTGTAATTGATCCAAGGTCGTAGATATCTGTACTTTTTGATCTAGTGCCATCAATCTCTATACTTTTGGTTAGGGTTTTAATCCTATAATTAATGTGGCCGGTGACATCTAACCATGATGGTTTTATTTGTTTTTGGAGATCGATTTCTGAGCATTGATCTTTGTCCTTGTCGAATGTTGATCATTTGATCACTGACCGTTGGTTAGGGTTAGGTTAAGCCAAATTTCAAGTGGGTGAGACAAAAAAACTCAAACCTCATCCAATTTAATCATTTCTCATTTCGTTTGTGGGTGAAGCCCTAGTAAATTTTTTATCAAGGCCATTTTCATCTTATGAAGCTCGACTTCACTAACAGGTTGACTCTCTTAGCTTGGTCAATTCTACATTTTGTAGTTTTTCCTATATTTTGAGTTTTCTGAGCAAGTTAGTTGTGGGTATTTTCCACGATTGTTGAAGTCCTTCGAACTCTAACCCTCTACATTAATGGTTTCTGAGCTCGGTTAAATATTTATCTTTATGCATTTTGTCTGTTTGAGTTTTTTTTGAGGAGGTGCTTATGGAGTTTTTCACCACCACTGTGATCTTCGAGCTTGGCTATTACTGCATATGGGTATTGCATCTGTATTTTATGTGATCATTTCTTTGTCGAGCTTGGCTCTTGAAATTTCTAAATGATTTAATGGCCACCATTTTTATTTCTCCAAGATTTGAGAGGGTGTTGTAGGTTTTGATTCCTTTCTTAACTTGAGTTTTGTAATGTCTTGGCGCTAATGGTGGAATCATGGAGATCATCTTATTTATCGAGAAGGAATATATGATTTCTATGTTATATGATTCCTTTTTATACCTCTTGAAGCTCAGATCTGAGCTATTAACATCACTGTCTTGATGCAAGGATGGTAAGTCTTTGAAATCTGAGCACGGTAACTGCTTTGCCATTATCATTTGGGTTCGAAATAGTGATACATTGTTCTTTCTTTACATATCTTGTGATCTCCTGGGACGACATTGGTCTCTGAGATAAAACCTATAATGGGTCCTTCATTTTAGTCTTGAACTGATCACCGTTTGAGGGTTTACTCAACTTCAGATTAATCAGCAAGTCCTTGCTTCATTACTTTGATTTGGATATACCCATTAATGGGTATGTGATGAAAACCAAGATCTGTATTTTCTTCTTCTTTTCTGCTACTTGGAAATGAATTTTCAATGGGAATTTTGACTTCCAAAGGAAAAAATTTGAAGCTCTCTTTAGCCTAGATATACCCATTAATGGGCCTGAATTTGTAATCTGTAAATATACTCAGATAAGATACACCTGGTTGTATATATATGGACCTATGATTCTAAAATTTAGCTTTCACTTGATGATGCCTTAGTACTTGGTTGTACTACTCTGTTCTTGACTGGGAGTTGTTTCTTTGTGTTTTTCCTTTTACTTTGTTTAAGATGATCTCTTGATATTTACTTCAATGTGGTCCCCATTGATAGGTTCTTTCTGAGATCTAACTTTGGAGCATGTACTTTGGTTGCTTACTCGCTTAGTAGACCTTGAGCATATGAAGCTCTAAACTGGAAATATTTAGAAGTTCCTATATTATGATATGTTATCCTTGTATTTGAAAAATCTATACTATGTGGCTCTTTGTGCCTTTGATTTCAAGATTAGTCTTGAACATCAAGTCTATCTTTATAGAATTTTGATTTGAAGCTTTATTCTAATGGGTATCTTCTTCTGTTCTGATTCAAACTCATAAACTGGTTCTCCTTGTGGGTTATTCCTATTCTATTTAACCTTGAATATTGCATTTAAAATTGGATCTGAAGTATAGTATAGCATATTGTAAATCATTTGTATCAGGTTTGGGCTTGAGGTCTTGAATAATTATGTAATTTTGAAGTTGTTGGCTGCACTTGTAGTTCCTCTGTTACAAGCATCTATTCTACAATTTATTTCATCTTCTATCTTTCATGATTACTATAGCTTGTATCTTCTGAGATATGAGATCTTCTTGATAAACAAATAAGATTACATTTGATTCTGGAACTTATAATATTGGTAGCTTGAGTGTTTTTCAGTTTCATAAGATATTTGTACATTTGTAAAATTATGATCTTGATCTCCATGATTATTCACTGTTTGGCCCACCATGTTAAAGATGAGTACTACTTTGCTTGAATGGATGTACTTCATTGATATTGTAGTATTTCCGAGGTCTCATATTTACTTCATTATGAAAAACTACAACTTAAAATAGTTGAGCTTTGTAGTATTATCTTGAAACTTCATTTTATTCAGCTGTTATGCTTGAATGAAAGATCCAAAGTTCTTCAATTTGATGACTAAAAATGTAGTCCATTTATTCTCTTAAAATATTGCATTTAATCTTCATTATAGCTTTAGTATGCGTAATGTCATCTCTACGTTATCTACACGAGTCATGGGAAAAAAGCATCTCTAAATCATTCTTCACACTTGGATATTGCAAGGTCTAAGTTGACGGAAACGCTGAGTATGAATAAGGCAAAGATGAACTGCAGATATCGTTTGATGCTGCAGCTAAGCTCAAAATTTCAGGTTCACTATCATAGCTTGCTATTATTCAAATGTTTTGTTGAATCACATTTTGAATCATATTTCTAGGGATAAGCTCTTCAATCATGGGTGTTTGCGTTCTAGGGGAGACTGTTGACTCTCTATTTTTATTAGTTTAACCTTGTAAGGGTAACAACGTACCAGTTGTATATTGTTTGCTTTGAAGGTGTAATAACGTAGTTTATATTTTCCTTTTAATTTGGTTAGGGTAGTCCGTTAGCTTCGTCCAACTCATTTTCAGTACAAGTGATGATACGCATGCTGTATTTGAAACAGTGGATAAGCCTAGGAGGTACTCAATGTAATGCCAAGTGGGGGGGCAGTTGGCCACCTGTCTCTCCCAGCAAATTTTCAACCACTCAGTCCTTTTTTTTTTAATGATCGGCTCTACTTCTTTGACTTCCGGATACCTTTGTCTGCGGCGTCTTGGGGAAAGGAAACCCCTATTTTGGGGAGCCTGTTGTCTGGTTTTAGTCAGGTTTTTTTTTGTTCGAGCTTTCTTCCTGGCCGCGTGGGCTCCTCTGGAGTGTGGTTCCTTGTGGAGGAGGGGTGTGGAGCTTCAGCGAGTGGGGAAGGCGCATTCCTCCATTTTCACGGGTGCTGCGAGGTGTGTTCTGCTAGATCTCCTCATCATATAGCGTGTAACAGTAAATTGCCAGGTGGCAGGAGCGTTTCAGTGGGGTAGAAGCTGTTTTAAGTGCTTCCAACGAGTAGGCTGTCCAACTACACTGTTATCTGTTCAGTATCAACGCATCCTCAAATTCGGGACTCTCCTTTAAGATATTTTCATCAAAATTGATTAAGTGACAGTGAGAGTGTTACCAGGAGACCCGATGAAATTTATTACAGAGATTCTCTGTTGAGACTTTACTTGTTTTACGCTGTAACGCATGGAAGAGAATCTCTTAGGCGTGGATCTGTATCATGTCAGAATATTCATGAAGCACAGTTTGCTTTGCAAGAGCTTTTAGGAGATCGATGAAGGATAGAGGAATTAAAAAGAAACTTTGTGTAGTTAGATTAAAGCCAATAAAATGGTGCATGCTTTTTGTGTTGGTGACAGATCACACCCACAGGCACAGAAGATCTATGCAATGTTGAAGAAAACATCTTGGGAGATGACGGTAGTAGGATATTTTTTAGATCCAGAGCATGCACTGAGTTATATCTTCATAATCGACTATGTGGTAGTGAGGGTGTTACGAGTAGACCTGATGAAATTTATTTACAAAGATTCTCTATTGACATCTTACTTGCTGTTCGATGTAACTCATGGAAGAGAACCTCATAGAGGCCGGTCTATTTCATATCAGAATGGTCATGAAACACAAGTTGCTCTGCTATTATATGAGTTGCTTCAACAAGTCACTAAGTTAGCAGGCATAAGGGTCTCTGTTGAAATTATCATCACCTTACAAGCTTCAGCTGCAATGTTTGCACTGAGAGTTTGATGCTGTCCCCAAATCTGATGAAGGAAAAGGATTGTGTATCAATTCGGTAGATGCCTTTCAGAACCAGGAGTGATGTAATCATTATGTCTTGTGTCTGAGCTTCGAACCATGGTTGGTGTTTTGCTTTCTAGTGCAAGTGCTCTCGGGCTGAGTGGTAAGCAGTTCGACTCTCACCCCCAAAGTAACTGCATTGAAGCAATCTAGTGTTTGGAAAACCACCTATTGCATTCTTCTTGTCGTGCCTTCAAAAGGGAATCCTGGTGTGGTATATTGCAAGAAAAGACTAGTGAAGCAGAGGATAAAGCGGAAGGCGTGTGGCTGTAGCAGTCCCTGCTGGATGTTCACGACTGGTGGATGCATTAAAACAGGCAAGATAGACTAACCATATTCATAATATGCTAATATCTAATAAACCTCTTGAAATGAAACTCTTTCCTTCTAGAAATTGGTTTAAATATGTGATTTTGTGGATTTGCGTTCAGTATATGGTTAACAGTTGTTACTTCTGGATTTTCCTCTGTTGGTTGTCCTTGTTGACGTGATCAAACCCTTTTATTTTTTTAAAACAAACAAAGGTTTTCAGTGTATGCTTTGATTGATCTTATGATATATATATATATATATATATATATAATATATATATAATTTTAAAGTTACTTCCTTCTGCAAAAATGTCATTGTTTCTTTTGTGAACCTAGGTATGTAATCACCCCTAGAATGTTGCAGCGTTGACTAGTATTGGTTTCCTGTTATGTTGTTGCCCTAGAGGAAAACATACAGTTAAATTATTATTACTATTTTTATGATAAGTGTGATTATGCACCTCGTGTATTGTGCAAATTATTAGGGCTTTTGAAAATTAGAAGTTTTATATATATGCTTGTTAAGAAGGAAGTTTTGGGCCAAAAATATGTCCTGGGTTGATAGAAGGGCATAAATTATTGATAGAACCCCATTTTGATTCTACTCTTTCGATGAGTAAAATTTGATAAAATTAATGACCTTTATGGTGTTAAGATATGGTATGTTGATGATTCCTTGTGTAATCGATTTAATCATGTATAGACATAATGCCTTGATGGAGTAAGGTAATACCTTTCACGATTCGTGAAAGTTAAGGTTTTCATCAACTGCTTAAGGTAACATGAAGTTCCTTAATTTAGTCAAACTTGTTTTGTACTTCCTTCTTGATGAGTGACCTTTCATTGCAAATTTAGAATGATTGTGATGGAAGGTCGTGAATATATTTTTTTGTTGTCAAAAAGGGAAAAGAAGCTATGGAATAGTTTGTTTATGTGTCGAGCGTCATAATTGTAATTACATCGTTATAGAAGTTCGTTATTGGAGGATATCTATCTTCAATGGCATATTATGTGTTTAATCTCTGCATAGGTTACAATAAACTTAGTGATGAGATGTAAATTAAGGAGAGTTGAGAGACCTTTTCCTTTGTATACATCGTTTATGATATTAGGAAGTGAGTTGATGTCGGAAAATTTCAACCAAGTCTAGATTCATGGCTATGATCCTCTAAAACGAGAGGATTATAAATCTAAGGTATTATGGAAATTGAAAGGATGTGTTTAGAATGCTAGATTGCCTACTCAACTTGAGTATTAATGAGGCTTGTCGCTATTCTGGTCCTGGTTATGTTCAGTAGGTAAGCTGTTAGGCAATACCTATTCCAGACATTCTTACCATCCTTTCCACTCATCCTTATTAGTTATGGAGTCACTTATTACCTAAGATATAATGGTTGTGGGTTTGAATATAATATTTTCATCCTTAAAACCTTTTTGATTACATGATGGAACTTTGTTTTCACCCTCATTGTTCGTTTATAGCCTATTAGGCCTATGGCCCTACGGAACGATTTCAAAACTATATTCTTTTTGGCAGCCAAGATCGGGTCTGGTTTTTATCTTTGGACTTCACCTTGAGAATGTGGATTAATGGGTTACACTTTAGATTTCAATCACGTAATCTACGGGATTATATGATTGAAATCCTAATACTCTCAACTCTTGTGTTTTTGGTTGTCAAACTTTTGTAGTTTTAGAGGTATCTTCATAACTAAAACTTATGGTTTTCTTCTTAGTTGATATGTTGAAAATTACATCTTGTTTCAAAAGGTTGTTAGAGGTTAGAACTTTGATCCATTTCCTGAGATAGAATGTTTCCTTTCATGGTATTGTTAGCTAGTAGTTTATTGTTGCTATGTATAGTCTTATCTTGTTCAGTTCTCGCGAACTGACTCGGGTTATTAATTGTTGCAAATGGCTTACGTGGTTAGATGATGGAAAGACTTGTAGATTATTGCATCAATCTTGGTTATGATGTTCCTTTGTATGAATGTGTATTATGTTATAAAATTTGGAAAGAGCCTTTGGACATTTTAGAAGAAGGGTCGGTGCCTAGTAAATGTATTGTAGAGTATTGTTGTTGTAACTGTTGAAACTTTGGTTTGTTTGGTTTTCATGTGAAAGATGAAATTTGATTACCGCTTGGTTAGGGGATATTCTAGTGAATTTTAACCCTTATATAGTAGCGGGGCTTGTCCCATGTTATTACTCTCTTGCTCCCTAGCCATGGTTCAATAGAGATAGTATGTCCCTTTGATTTGTGCATCAAGTTGGAAAAGAATTGATATAACCTTGTTTTGTTTCCACAAACGAGTACTGGTAAACTTTTCTCTTGAGTTAAAATGTTGAGTTGTAAATCCTTCTAAGGCTTAGTAGCAATGAGTTTGTAAGTACTATAAAGTGAGATGGATAATCCTGATAAAAGTTAAACTAAAAATCTATGTATATGAACATATTAATGTAGATGTGATCTACTTGATAACCTTTGAGACCTGGAACAATCAAGAGGAGACTATATTTTGTAATGAAATATGATAACTTATTATTATTATTTTTTTATTCGAGCCAAGCTAATAAACATTATCCTTTTTGGGTGAAATCTTAAATGACCTCATGGTGAAAGCAATTGTTAGATTTTAGAAGATGATAGGATTTAACAAGTAGGAGGGAAATCGATTAATTAAACCTTAAGTCTCTCTCTATCATTTGGAATGTTATCCTTTGTCAAATTTAATGAAGTAAAGTCTAGATGGAACATTTAACCAATCTTGATAAACTCTTAACCTCAATAAAAGATTGATAGTAAACAATGTGACCCTGAAGCTAAATTCTGTTGTCCTGTTCTGTTAACCCATGCCTTGATTCATGGTGATATTCTTAAGCAAGGTCAAAATTTAATCCTTAAACAAGAAGGCTATTGTTTTGAACCCTAAGCGGTACTTCCCTCAATCGGAGCTTATGCCTTCACCTGTGTAACAGAGGTGTGGAACTTGTGTTAGTGGCTTGAATAGATTAATTAACCTTGTAATAAATGGAAAATGTTCTAAAATCAAATGAATAAGAAAGATTTGGACATCAAATTGATGTTCCCAGTTTAGAAAGCTTGGCCTTAAGCTATTTAGTCAATAGTTGAAAATAAAGAAGTTCTCCCTTGTGAAAAGAATTGTGTGAATCATTACATGAAATTTTATAAGAACGTAAGTTAAGAATTAAGAGACACTTTAGTAAACAAGAAAATTTAACAAGAAATTTCTCATGGTTTTCCTGTTAGCACAGGAGCTGTATAAAATAATGTTTGAATGAATATATTGGATGCATGAGGGGGAAATAAATACACAGGGAATGCGGTTAGGAGATGTAACCGCCTGTCCCAATAAACAATGTATTAGTTTGCTAACATTCCCCCCCCCCCTTAATATATTGTTTTTACAAATGTACCCCAGATTAATCATCTTGTTACGTCACGACATGTCCTATTTGCTTCTTGCAACAAGGACTGTGCCTGGATTTTCTTGAATCTCTATGACAGATGTGCTCTCGTTTGTAGAAAAATAGATGAAGAACTGAGCTCAAAAGCTCGTGTGGTGCGCCACAGATGTGCCTGAGGGCATTTAATCTCGCATTTTTCATCTGGATCGACACAACTCTTCTCCGTCTATATGTCGAACAAGACTCAATCCATTATGTCCTCGGATTGTAAGTTTTGGAGACTGGCTAAGAGTAGATACCGATGCTCTTCGGTTCTCTCAAATGCGGCATGTCTCTATGGTTGCTTGCAATGTTGCTAACATCTCTGGGCATGACTTTCATGCTCTCAGACTGTTGCATGGGATCATAGGCTGGTTGTTCGCGTCCATCTTTGATAGCAAATTTGATGAATGAATGAAGGGGCTTAATCTCGTTTTGTTCCGATTTGATTCAAACAAATTCCACATGTCTCCTGATCTTTTGTATGATGTGCTTGCTAATGTATTGCATGGTCTGCAAACAACAGTTGGGAAGATATTGGGGGAAGGAGTCTACCAATACACACCTGGGTTTTCGGTGGTCGATGCCACTCATGTCAAAACTCCACACAGTGCTTATAAATTGGTCAGTGGTCATTGGGTCGGTCCAGCTAGATTCGTCCAAGGGGGTCTCAGCAGGCCATTTGGGGTTGGGAACGAAGGCCGAAACAGAAGAGGTGAGCACCAGCCGCTTCACTTGGAATTTAAGCGTTGCTTCCAGTATGTTCAGAGTGCCCTTGATGCCAGGGTCCATCAGTTGCTTTTGTGGATCCTGAACGGCCTCAATAGTATTGGGCATTGCCAAATGGAAAACACCAGTGCAGCCATTAATGGCCGCCTCAATTGACTCGTAGTCCAGTAAATCCATTTGAAATAACTTCAGCCTTTCTTTGGCTCCTTCCATCGCCTCCAAATGCTTAGTTTCCTTCCAATTTTCGAGATTTTGAATGGTGGCATGCACGGCATAACCTCGTTCCAACAGCAAACGAACGACCCATGAACCGATAAACCCGCTAGCTCCGGTCACGCACACGGCTTCTGTCAACCCCATTCTATTTTCTGTAATCTCCACTCTCAGCACGACAAATAGCAAAGAACAAAGAAGGCGTACCAACAACAGCAATGAGTCACCTCCTTCCACACAGGTAGAGTTCACGCACAACACAGCCAAAACAGACAGGCAGAGGAATCTTCACGGCACAACTGAATATAAAAATGGTTTCACATGTCTCCTGATCTTTTGTATGATGCGCTTGCTAATGTATTGCATGGTCTGCAAACAACAGTTGGGAAGATATTGGGGGAAGGAGTCTACCAATACACACCTGGGTTTTCAGTGGTCGATGCCACTCATGTCAAAACTCCACACAATGCTTATAAATTGGTCAGTGGTCATTGCCACATGCTCTCTTCTCCCTCTTTGTTACCATCGACCAGGGGGACGATCATAGCCAAGCTGGCATTGAAATCAGGAGGCAGAATTGTGCCCAATGTAGTCCCAGGGTTAATAGCAACTATATCCAACCCTCTCTCTTTGCTGAAGTCCCATGCTGCCTTTTCCGCCAGTGTTTTTGCCACAGGGTACCAAATCCCATTTTGTTTGTAGTATTCGAGGTCGGTCCAGCTGGATTCGTCCAAGGGGGTCTCAGCAGGCCATTTGGGGTTGGGAACGAAGGCCGAAACAGAAGAGGTGAGCACCACCCACTTCACTTGGAATTTAAGCGCTGCTTCCAGTACGTTCAGAGTGCCCTTGATGCCAGGGTCCATCAGTTGCTTTTGTGGATCCTGAACGGCCTCAATAGTATTGGGCATTGCCAAATGGAAAACACCAGCGCAGCCATTAATGGCCGCCTCAATTGACTCGTAGTCCAGTAAATCCATTTGAAATAACTTCAGCCTTTCTTTGGCTCCTTCCATCGCCTCCAAATGCTTATTTTCCTTCCAATTTTCAAGATTTTGAATGGTGGCATGCACGGCATAACCCCGTTCCAACAGCAAACGAACGACCCATGAACCGATAAACCCGCTAGCTCCGGTCACGCACACGGATTCTGTCAACCCCATTCTATTTTCTGTAATCTCCACTCTCAACACGGCAAATAGCAAAGAACAAAGAAGGTGCACCAGCAACAGCAATGAGTCACCTCCTTCCACGCAGGCAGAGTTCACGCACAGCACAGCCAAAACGGACAGGCAGAGGAATCCTCAGGCACATCTGAATATAAAAACGGTTTCACAACTGAATGCATCCTCTGCCTGGCTCCCTCGCTCCCACTTCCACGCTCTGATACCACTGTTAGCACAGGAGTTGTATAAGATAATGTTTGAATGAATATATTGGATGCATGAGGGGGAAATAAATACACAGGGAATGCGGTTAGGAGATGTAATCGCCTGTCCCAATAAACAATGTATTAGTTTGCGAACATTTCCCTAGCTGTGTGTGTGTCATGTGGATTGGAATTCCATGTTGTCTTGTCAAAAGAAGAGTACATTGTCCTTGATAGGTGTGAACGTTTCCGTGCTGAACTTGTGCTCTCCCCTGTAACAAGTGGTTCCTAGTGTTGGTTGTAACCTTGTGACGACATGTTGTGTCGTGTTGTGTCAAAGCAAGTCAAAAAAAAAGTTATCCTATATTTCACTGTGTTGTCCTTGTGTTGGTACTTTTGGGTCGTTACAGTATGTATGTTGGAAATTTTAAAATGTTTATTTTACATGGCGAAGCCCTGTCAAAATTTTCCCAAAATTATTTATTCTATTTTTGTTTCAACTGTAACAGATGTACTTTCTGATTCAGAAAACTCAATGTATCACTTTTCTATTGAAGCTGATTTGTTGTTGGAAACTGAAATATAATAACTCTTATCTTGATCATGACATAATTTTTTGTTTTTCTATATCACTTATTTGATTTACATATAGCTTTTCAAGTATGTATTAATTAAGAACAAAATGATGGAAATATGTAAATGTCCATTTTAGATAGCGAAGCCCTGTCAAAATTTTCCTAGATTTCTTTCTCATTCTGTTTCAGCTATAATCTTATCTTTCATGTTAACTTCAGCCTTTAAATTCTTATTCTTCTTCTTCAGTTACAATCTAAAACATGCACTTTTGTTTGTAATTCTCTCCTTTGTTCTATACTGTAACTTCTTTTATCCCTAGAATAGTTGTTGCACTTTGAGTTGAATTCTTACTTCATTCAAGTATGTACTTGTCACTCATCTGCTTCATGTACCATAGAATAGAAGTTATTGAACTTTGGAATCTTTATCCATAGTGAATACTATAAGACATGATTTATTTATTTGTGGCTACAACATGTACCTGCACACTTGAGAAAATAGTTAGAAAATAATTAGGCATTTTGGCCTCTCTTATGTCCTTTTTTTCATTTCTTCTCTTTATTTCTGAGTGAGTAAATCTTGTATATAATTTGATCTTCAAATAATCTATATGTCATGTTATTAAGACATCCATGTGCACGAATTAAGACAGTATAGGAATATAGATTGTATCCTGAGCTCATAAACTGATAGTTTTCTCTTTTCTATTTTCAGGTATAGTGTTGTCAGCAACTTAGATGGATAGGGAATAAAGCTGAAGATGAGGATACATCAACTGTAGGAGAAACCTCAAGGCAATGATGGGTTCACTCATACTCCTTTATTTTATATTTCATGCATGTGTACCTCTTATTTCAGTAGTTGTACTTTACTTTCTAGTTACATCCATGACTTGTGTGGGAACATTTGAAATTCCTTATGAATAAAACATTGAATTGTGAAATTGAGTTCTGTATTTATTTATGCATTTCTCCCTTCTGATATGGAATGTATGATGAACTAATCAACCCAATAATTTAATTGAATGTCTTAATTATGAAGGAAAGAATATTAAAGAATACTTGTAACATCTAGTAATGAACTCTGATTTCTATAATCTGCAATCCATTTTCCTGCTTCAAAACCTAACTCTTCATATATTCTGCAATTCAGTGTCTTCATCAAGGCAACATAGCTTTCCTTCGGGGCCTTGTGTTCTTTTGTTGAAGATAGCATGGAATTATAGGCTATGTGATCTGTTATGTTTCGTAACAACAAACGTAGCTACATATTTCATGTAATCAGTAATTAATTCAACAGTAAAAATATTATCTGAAAGAAACTCCCCTAGTTTAGGTATACTTCACCAAATCTATCCATCGTAACGAAGTTTCGAGTAGCCCATTTTTACACAAGTAGAAAAAAAATCAACAATATGTTTTTTAATTAAAACCCAATGTCTACAAAGATATCATAGATAAATTTAAATGTTAATATTTTGGATTGGTAATAAATTCTTTCAATATAACTACATTAATATATATTACTTAAAATAATCTTAACGAAATAAGTAAAGTGGGATGCAAAATCTAAAACATGATCAAGATATTACTTTTTCAAAATTGATTTCTCAAAAAAATAAATAAAATTCTTAATTAAATGTTTAAATATATGTCAAAATTCAAATCATAAAATTAAGAACAGTTACTGATTTCTATTGTACGATGTATCTTGGTGTAATTAATTTATATTATATTCTATGATATCCACATTTTATTATATCAATTTCTATTATCCTCAATACTATTCACAATGAAAAACATCCCATAACTAGAGTTTAGTTGTTATTATTAGTGTAAATTATAAATAATTTGAGTTAGGTACCTATATTGAATATCCACAATGCATAAATTATATGTTTTGTGGATAATACTTAAATCAAATTTTTTGGTGATGTACAACTAGACTTTATTAAGTATATTGTTAATTTAAATTATTAAATAAAGTGTTATAGCGCATTAAATTACTAATAATGCATACATTTTACATTTTGTGTATAATACACATCAAAGTGTCTATGATGTAGACCTTTCCAAGCTTCTATTTGAAATTTAGAAATTGTATGTGAATTTGGAATCTTGAAACATAAAATAATTCAAATTAACAACTAAAATTATGTGAATTGTCCACAATATCACAACACAATATGTATAGTATGGATTATTAATAACTAAACTTATGCAATGAAAGAAAATTTTCATTTCTCCATATTTTTAAAATTTTGCGTGTAATATATAACAAATGTTTTAGTTGTGTAGAATATACATTATTGAAAAGAACCTTGAAATTTTTTGCACAAATAAAAGAATGATACATTATACTTGGGATGTGTAGTTAATAATTTTATTTTCAAAAATATGTTATTTTTAGAAACTTGTAAATAAATTAGTTTTTTTTACAATTAAATGTTAGAATATAAATATTGCATAATTTTCAATTTCCTAACTTTAAGATATGGAAGGGAAAATAAGAATGAAATGGAAAGAATACATGGAAGGGTGGATTCTAGGAAAAGGGGAGAATACTTAGGCAGAAAAGTTATTTGGTGAAGCAAATCGGGATCCGATGAAGCTCATGCCTTAGTGGAAAGAAGCAGAGCTATTTCTTGATATACCGATGTTTATCATTGACAGAGCTAAAACATAATTTAGATTTGCCATTGTTGGAAAGTTTATTGGGATTTGACTGAACATCGACTAAGTGCAAGAATGGGTAGCTGGAAATGGGGTTGCAAGATTGAAGTTCATGCTTTGAATGGTGAATGTTTTATTTTTTACTTTCTCTCTGAGCTGGATATCTCGAAATTTCTTCATGAAAAACATTGGTTTTTTTGAAATGTCACCTTCACTATTGGCCAATGGGAACCGAGAATGCCACACGACTTTTTCTTCCACACCATTTCGGTCTAGATTTGGCTTTCGGGTCTCCCGCTAGAATTCTAGGAATGTGAGGTCTTCCTGGGGATCACCATATCAATGGGCCTTCTCATTGCTATTGATCACGCAACCAAAAACCAGTCTAGATTAGTGTATTTCAGGATATGTATCAATATTCCTGTGGGATTCGAAGTACCTAAGATAATTTTCCTACAATACCCTAATGGTAAATGGGAAAAAACTATTTAGGCTGAAATCTCTAAGATCTTCTGTAGCTTATGTAGAGTAGCAAGATTTACATAAAGTCGGGGAGATGATGAGCTGGAGGACTCATAAGGGGAGGAATAGCAATCAGTGGAATAGGAGGATAAGACCACTATATTAAAATAGAACGAATAAATAACTGGAGGTCAGTTTGTGTGAAGGATCTATGGAGACATCTGTGGACCACTTTTATGTGATGGACATCAGGTGTTGATGCAGATTTTAATCATGACTTTGTTGTTTTGTCTTTTAAAGGAGTGAGCATGAGTGAGCCTTGAACATAGGATGGTTGTGGCTTAGAGGTGGTAATGGTAGGAGTCGGTTGTGGTCACCAGATGGACTAGTTGGAAGGATGGGAGGAGCAATTTAAAATTTCACTAAGATAGCGGGGGAATCATTTAATGTTCAACACTTGAGGAAGTCATGTGAGGGGTATACTAACTATAAACCACCAAACAAGGTATAGGAGATGGATTTGATTAATAGGGAGTTGGAAGTCTTCCTTTAACTAGATTCAACTCATCTTTCATCTTCTTTCGCTCTTGATCCTATTGATGTGGGATTAACAGAGGTCCACCACAAAAAATCCTTTACAACTTGTAGCCTCTCTTGAGTGAATTCTGGTGGAGTGTGCTAGCTCTCAGTTTTGTGTCAAGATTTCTTGACCAGTTTATTTTCTCTACGTCTTCCACTGAGTTTGGTTTTGTTTTTAGTTTTCTCTTTCTTACCGTTGGTAGAGATCGTTCTGTGGGCTTCAATGCTTTATCTTTTTCTACTTGGTGTTTCTCACGATACATTTGTTTCTTTGTAAGGCCTCTAGGATCCATAATCCCTTATTTTCTATTTATTTAATAATAAATAAGTTTCAAGTTCATTTTATAAAATTGTTGAATATTCATATTATTTTTATAAAGGCTATACATTTTGTGTTGAGAACTCACATTTTTATACAAAATGATTATTTTTTGGATAACATTGTGGATAAATGGTCATTTATCTTGCGGTGATTATATGATTAAAATATATATTTTTTATTTTTTCCTTTTTACATGATTTGGTAATGGAGAAGTACATCAATTGAATAAGCAATTTTCTTGAGTTATGGTATTATTGTCAATGGCATTAGCAATTGTAGATATATAATGTTTTTATTAAGGATCATAATTTGGATAATTTTTATTCAATGAAAAGAACCATTTTCAAACATCTTTAATACATTAGTCATGACCACAATATTATTTTTGTTTTAACTTCGAATATTGTGGGTTTTTTATGTCAAAAATAGTAGGTAATTGTAGCTAAATCAACTTAAACTTGAGGAGCTTGTGACAACTAGTTATATTGTTGTGTGGGAGGTTTTTAAAGATTTTTTACACAACTATTAGCGTCAAATTCATAGTTCTGACATATTTGTCATTAGTTGGATTGCTTTTGTATAAGTCTTGGTAAGGGTATTATGTCATAGGTTAATATGTTGGCTTCCACAAGATTAGTCTTATAGAATTTTATTGTTTGACATACGTACCAGGTGATGTACAATTTAGAAACATAGATTTTACATTGAGCTTAAAATTAAGGGTAGAAAAAATAAATTTAATCAACTCATTCTAATTTATGTGTATAGGCTACATGTTCTCAAAAACAAGACTTATACTATAACACATAATCCAAAACACTTACATGAGATTGTGTAAACTTAACTCTAGATATTTGCATGATAGCTCATTCTTTGTCAATGTTACCGAAGAAATGGATATGAATGTTGTTATAAAAATCCTTAAATAACCTTATGAATCATCATGGAATGGTATCAAACCAATCAGGTACATATTCTTTGATACTACACAAAATAATTATGACTAGTTAGATGTCACTACCTAAATAGCCCATATAAGAGGTCATGAAGGTCTATATGATAATTTTGTAGTTGAATCTCACCATTATATAATTAAGGTTTTATTTTAAAGATTTGGTGGTAATGCATAATAAAGAACCTAAAAGACTGATACTTAATTAAGTAATCAAATATAACTTGTATAAAACTGAATTTTTTTCTTCTATGTCTTGGAGTTTTCAGATGTATTCATAAGGAATATAATATTTACTCATATTAAATGTACTATATCTATTAATTTGTGAGCTATATATTGTGTAAGGATAGTAGCTTGTGAGATCATGTGTGAGGCCCCCATAATTACAACATTATCTATGGGAGGAGCTTTACTACACACTTGTTTAGTAACACATAAAGTGAGTGGAGATCCTCTAAAAGGAGGAACTGTATTGTGTGAGGGTTCAAATTTAATCGACCATATTACGCCTCATTAGGTTATTAGAAATAATCTCATATTATTTTCATTATTGAATGGTTGCTTATCTTTGATGAATTAAGTGAATTTATCGATTGAGAATTTAGTTTGTGTTACATTATAGGTTCTCAGGCTTCACAATGTTGACCTTCATGATCACTTATATAGTTTCAATGCAAAAAAAATATCCTTTGTTTCAAGTATGTAGGATTATCATAAATCAAAACAATTCCATTGCCTCAACTATGTAGAAATTAGGCACATAAAATAACAATTAGCATAAATAAAGTCAATAATTGCAAATAAAACAAATTATTGCAAACTCATATCTGCACTTATATGCATATATTTCTTCTTCCTTTTACGATCTTCATCTCAATACAATCTATTTGAATGTGTTATATCAAAACACTTACAATTTCCTCTAATAAATAGATGTCTTTCATCTAATAATAAAATACTCGACTCTTAAAAATAGAACTTAAAATAACATGTTTCGTGCAATACAAAGATTTTGATTTATTTTCTTTGTTATATATTCCTAAAAGTAGGAATCTAAAAGATAACTTTCTAAAAATTAAATGCATGTAAAACACAAAGTATTTTTAGCTTTGCTAGTGGAAAAATTTAACTTTTTTTTCTAACAATCCCCTTTAATTTTGACCTTCAAACTTTTATTATTATTGAGCTAAGTGTTCACTTCTATATCTGACATAATCCTGATCACAAAACCCTAAAAAAATTCTCAAATACTTAAAAACTTCATTTCCCAAATCTTTCATAAAATATCAGGAAATTGATCTTCAGATCTCCAAAATTAAAGACATTTTTCCTTGTTGTTAACCTACTTCATTATGAATTAATACCTCGTGTCTATACGCTTGCTCCTCTTGTGAGAAACATGATTTTTGGACAATGTTATTGTTGAATTCTTATCACAAAAAATCTATGAAGCCTTCTTTTTTATTCTACCTTAAATATTCAAATAGTATTCTCATTCAAACATCATAACATGCTACTCCTATTGTTGCTACATATTTTTCTTATGTTGAATATAGTGTGACTATGGGATTATTCTTTGATTCCTATGAAACTACACATGTTTGAAAGTGAAAAACATATTCGGATGTGCTCTTTCTTTCATCAATACTTATGGCATTCACTCTCTGTGTAACCTATGAGTTTGAACTCATGTGATGTTGAATAAAAGATTCCATGATTCTTAGTTCCACATACATAAATAAAAATCATTTTTCAATATTTCTAATGTGAATCTTTTTTATATTCCATGAACCCTAAGATGAAGCTCACACCATACATAATATCCAGCCTTGTGGCTGTCAAATACATTAGACTTCCAACTATCTTTTTCAACATTGTCAGATCTATAAATGATCTATTGTCATATTTTCTTAGCTTAAAATCTATTGCAAAAGGTTTTGCAATTGGCTTGCAATTAAATATGTTAAATCCATTTAAAATATCATTAGCATACCTTGCTTGTGAAATAAAATCTCCAGCTTCTGATTGTTGAACTTCAATGCCCAAAAAATAGTGAATGAGGCCTAGATCTGTCATATTAAATTATTTCTTCATAGATGATTTGAATTAATTTCCAGATAGATTTCCAGTGAGGATTAAATCATCGACATATAAGCAAAAAATTATAATCTTATCTTCCTCATTGATCTTGATGTATAAGGTGGGATAACTGTTGCTCCTACTGAAACCATTCTTATCAAATAAGAATCAATCCTGATTTATCAAGATCTCGATGCTTTCTTAAGACCATAGAGTGATTTTTTCAACCTGTATACCTTTCCTTCACGAATTTCAATCTCATAACCTTCTGGCTGATCCAAATAAACTTATTCTCAAAGAAAACTATTCAATAATTTTGATTTTACATCTATCTAATTAATTGGCCATTTGTTTTGAGCTGTAATTGCTAACACCATTTTTAGCATATCCAAACATGCTACAGGTGCAAATTTACTGTTGTAATCTAATCCATATTTTTTTGAAAAACCTCTGAAACCCAACCTTGCTTTATATTTATGTACTTTACCATCAATAGTATATTTGATCTTATAGACCCATTTTACTCCTATCACATCCTTTCCTTCATTGTTTATATCCATTCCCATGTTTGATTCTCCTTTATAGCATTGATATGATCATCCATGGCTTGAACCAAAAAATTTATTGTTTATATCCTCTTCAAATATACTAGATTTGGAACTTGAGAAAAAAACACAAAAATTGAAAAAGAATTAGTTGTATCAACATTATAAATCTCAATAAGACTTCTTATTTCCCACTGCAAAGGGCTATCTAGTGATGGACTGTTTTGTACTGAAGGAGTTACTTTTGGTGGTCTTTATTGTGTTTTTTGGATGGTTGAAGATGACTAAAATATTTGAAATATCCTAGATGTAAATGGAGGTGTATCTTGTGCTACAACTTGTGGTATATGCCAAAGATTCGAAGAAGATACAATACCTTGATACTTTATATTTTCATCTGCCATATCATCATGAGGAATAGTTTCTTCTACAATGATTGTTTTTTAACTTCCATCCCATGCCTCATTTTCAACAAATTGTACATCTCTACTGATTATGACATTTCTAGTAATTGGATTAAACAACTTATAAGATTTTGTATTTTTTGAATATCCAACAAATATGCACATTTCTCCTTTATTGTATAACTTATTTCTTAGCTTATCAGGCACATGTGTGTATGCCACACAACTGAAGATTCTAAAATGAGAAACATTATGTTTCCTCTTAGTGCAAGCTTGTTGACGAACCATTTTTCTAACAATTTTCGTTGGGCACCTGTTGATGATGTAAACAACAGTTGCTATTACTTTTTCCCAATACTCATTTAAAACATGTTTTTCCTTCATCATACTTCTCGCAATGTCCGTGATGGTTTTATTCTCTCTCTACCACACCATTATGTGGTAGTTTATACCTAGAAGTAAACTACTTTTGTATACCATTATATTTGGAAAAATTCATAAAATTATTGTAAATATAGTCACCTCTTTTGTTTGTCCTCAGAACATTGATGTAATCCTCACTTTTCTTTTCGAGTAAAGCTTTGAACTGCTGAAATATATGATAAGCATTTTATTTGTGTCTCAAAAATTACACCCATGTATTCCTTGTATAGTCATCAATGAATGTCATAAAATATGAGAAACCTCCAATAGAAGTTGTTCTCATCAGTCCACATAAATCTGAATGAAAAATTTCAAGTGATGCACTTGTTCTTTTTATTTTTGTCCAAATGGGAAGGACTCTCTGTGTTACTTCCCTAAGATACAATCTTCACAAACTCTATCTAGTTTTTGAATCAGAGGTAAACCTTTCACCATATATTTTATGTGTGATAAATTCAAACCACCAAAGTTTAAATGACCAAACCTGAGATTCCATTGCCACGAGTCACGTTTATAAACTGGCTAAAAACCTGAATCAATATCATTAGCTCCGGATTGATATGTAATAAGAACTCCAAATTATAGAGCTTAAACCATATTTAATAAGAAAAAATACACTGGAAATAGAATAATGGAGTTTTGATATTGAAAACTTCCGGGATATATTACACTGGAGGGATTACATACATATATAGGTAAATGGCATCCTTAAAGTAAGGAGTCAACTTCTATCCCTTATATCTCTCTCATGATCACTCAACATCCCACTTATCTCTCCCAATACCTATTCTCACTCAACAAACCTAGAATCTCTCTAAGAGATCTCTACGAGTTGTCACCAACTCATTATTTGCACAATAATAATGTTCACAATATTAAAATATTCCTAACATTCACTCCCCTATTATTAACATTATTATTTCCACACATACACTCCCCTAATGTGAACAATGTAGAAAAGAATAGTTACACTTTCTCTGCAGCTTGCACACCCCTGTTTGCTCATGATCTTGGTACACATATGGACCTCAGTCCAAGGTAACAATCCCTGTTCATTAATACGAACCCCTGTTCGACAATAACGGACCTCTGTCCTAGGTACAAGCCCCTGCTCATGAACCTCTGTTCATCCTCTTCAAGTATCATAATGCGGACTTTGTACTTGTGTTTTCTTCTTTCTACTATAACATATTTACATCAGGAGGTTATAAAAGGAAATACAATTCTGAACAAGAATGTGACATCTGTTCTTATTATAAAAACACACAATAATGGAATCAAACACACAACTAAAATACTTGGCCACCAAATCAATACCGCGGCCTCGTCGATGGTGCCTAATGAGAGGTCGCTGATCAACCTCCTTCCTCCGTTGCCTCCAGCCTCCATCAATGTCCCTGCTAACTCAGCAGAAAGTATAGTCGAGGACGATACGTGTTCCCTGTCGCGATACATGGTAGGGTCGAGGGGCGGAGCCCTCGAAGCCAAGAACAGTTTTCATTTGTATTTTTCCTTAAAAATAGAGTGTCAGATTACACCGAATAAGCACTCATTTGTCCTTTTTTTTTTTTAACAACTTTTCGACTCAATTTTGATGACAATAGAATGACAACAAACAGATACCCTAAAAACACCTATTTTGACATTTTTAATGACTCTCAAAGACACTAAAAATAATTCAAGACTTCAAAAATATCAAACCTATTGTATATCAACTAAATAAGTTAAAACTCGCATCGACCTTCTAAAGACTACAGACTCAATCTTGAATACAATTATAATACTAATTTACTTATTGACATTTACATAGACAAAAGGAATTTGATTACACACAACTCTATGCACTAACTATTAACATTACCCAAAACATGTTAATGGAACTAAAGACCGACAATGGACAATGATCAAACTATATTATAGACTATTTTTGAACTTTTCCATAGCCTCACCTAAATGAAACAACGGGAAAAGTGCTTGGAGACACGTGGCATTTGATGAAACGTTGGCTGACCAAATAGAAAGATGGACTGCACCAAGGTAGCCAAAACATGAATACCAATTACTTTGATCTGAATGCAGAGTATGGGCGGAGCAGATCACGAAGAACATAGAATGAAAGTTGATTAAACGTCCATGAATATCCTTGCAAAGGTAGAACAATGTGCATGAAATTTTATTTCTGATGCCAAGGTTCTAAGATGTCTCTCTCTCTATGAAACAATACTTACTTCTATGCTTATACCAAATATTGAGAGAGAGTTGAATTTTTTTATTACCCACGTGGAGACGGATCTGGTTGTATGGCGTCCTTCCTTAACCATAATATACGAGCTCTGAATGCATGTCAGGTTTTCCTGTCGTATGGATCTCAACCTGCATGTACTCGTCCAGATTCCTCACTCACGCATGCAATCCAAATTACCGAGTACAAACTATAACTCGAGTGGATTTTACGTTCTCATTGATCCACGTCAAAAAACTTTGTGACTGGCAGATCTGTATGACAATTGTAAGTGAGTACGGGATTCAACAAATTTATCAGCTCATAGACCTATAGCTGTCTTGGTGCATGAAACGATGCACAAATAGGCTTGACCTTTTCAGAGATTTGGAATGTCCTTAGCAAGAGCAGTCAGATTGGACATGGGAAGAGCATCGAATATACAGCCGTTCCTCAAAGCTGGCCTGAGTGTAGATTTGAATGCAGTAGATCAACATGCAGACCATTAATAATGCATGCAAACAAAAACTTGTCAATCAGGAGCACGAATGGAAGATCTGTGCGTGGCAATGGCTTCAGCAGTCCCCCTTTTGATCTTGAAAGCTAAGTATAAATACACGGGCAGAGCTTTGGAACAACTGGATCCATGAAAATTTTCCTCCTTCCTTTATCGTGGCGGATCTTCCATCTCTCCCATCAGACCATCAACCTGCTCTGATACCAAATATAGAGCTTGAACCAGATTTAATAAGAAAAAATACACTGGAAATAGAATAATGGAGTTTTGATATTGAAAAATTCGGGGATATATTACACTGGAGGGATTACATACATATATAGGTAAATGGCATCCTTAAAGTAAGGAGTCAACTTCTATCCCTTATATCTCTCTCATGATCACTCAGCATCCCACTTATTTCTCCCAATACCTATTCTCACTCAACAAACCTAGAATCTCTCTAAGAGATCTCTACGAGTTGTCACCAACTCATTATTTTCACAATAATAATGTTCACAATATTAAAATATTCCTAACACAAATGTGGTTACTATAATATTCAAAGGAAACATTTTGTTGATTGTTATATTCAATTTAGCAATCACCTGAGTAATACAATATTTATCCAGGGTCACACATTCATTGTCTTCAATTCAAAATGTTTATCCCTTTTATACCAATTGACCAATGGTCATAAGATTGTGCTTCAAACTTGCAACATTATAAACGTCCTGCATAATATTTTGCTCCCCCTTTTTAATTAGAATCTTTATTGTTCATTTTCCTTTTACAGTCACTTTATTATTATTCCCAAAGGTAACTTCTATCTTTACTAATTCATCCAAATTAGAAAATAAATCTAAGTTACCTTACATGTGATTACTGTAACCAGAATAAAAATACCAGACATCACTAGGACAGTTTTGGGATACATTACACTCAATAGGCGATGATTTGGAAATATTTCTACATGCAATAAACATGGAGCATTGCGTAAATATCCCAACATAATTTTGATTCTCCTTGTTTTGATGATATTGTTTTTTTCATAATTCAGAATCATAGTGTCGATATCACATGCAATAGTGACATTGCACACACGACTTATGTCTCTAACTTGAAAAATGATTATGGTTTTTCTCTTGAGTTATGTCTCTCAGTTGTGTCCTCTAGATGAAATTATTCCTCTTACTCTAGGGCTGAAATTTACTCTTCCTCTTCCATAATTTTTTGATACCCGTGATGAAAATTTTTGATCCACAACTCCATGTAATCAATTGAACCTTTTTTAATGATTTATTAGTGATGCATGTAACTCATCAATTGAAAATTGACTTAGATCCTTAATTTCTCCAATATCGACTACCAAAAGGATCAAATATTGTAGGAAAATGTCTAAGAAAATTTTCAATGATCCTTTCTGTCCTCAATAGTTCACCCTAAGATTTGATTTCATTGATTAAACAAAGTAAAAAATTAAAGAATGATTCTATGGAATATGAATCTTTAATTGACATATTTTCAAAATCTTTTTGAAGTAATTGTAGCTTTGCAGTTTTTACTTTCTCTTTACCTTGATATGTAATTTGGAGATTTTCCCATGCAATTTTTGTTTTAGTGGTTGTTGCCACACTGGGTAAGATACTTTCATGCATGATTTGATGAATGAAGAAAAGAAATTTTCCATTTTATTTCTTAATTCCTTCAAAGTGTATTTATCTACCTGTGAGAGAGAGTTATATGTTTCTACATCTGCGGTCTCTATGTAACCATTCTCTATGATTTCCCACACATCCTCGGATGTGAATAGTGTCTTCAAGGCTAATGATCAATACTCATAATTCTTTCCTCTAAATTACGGTGTCTACAAACCGGATATAGAAGTTGTAACATGTTTTCAATTAGAAACTTGTTGAAAAATCCACGCCCTAATGCCAAATTGTTTAAATTAGTCACATAAAATATGAATTAACATAAATAAAGTAAAAAATTATTGCAAACTCATATCAACACTTCTATGCATATATTTCTTTGTCCTTCTCAGAGCTTTCACTGAATACAATATATTTGAATGTGTTATATAAAAAAACTTACAATTACCTCTAATAAATAGATGGATTTCATCTAACAATAAATCACTCAACTCTTTAAAATAGAACTAAAAAGCACATGGTTTTGTGCAATACAAAGATTCTGATTTATTTTCTTTATTAGATTTTTCTAAAAGTTGGAATCTACAAGCGAACTATCTACAAATTAAAATCACATTCAAAAAAACCTCTTCTTTTTTCTAGGGAAAAGTTAAACTCTTTTTTCAAACAAACTGTTATAAAATTAAGTAAAATAGAGGAAGATATAGGATTGTTGATTATATGAGCCATGTTAGGAGGATGATATGGAACTAAGGGTATATGAATTTTTGATTTTATATTTAATGGAATATAATGTTACATAGTCGTTAACACGGGTGCACAATTATGTCTATACTCGTTAAAAATTATGAAAATTAGTTGATTGAGAAAATGTGTCGCCATTCCGTACAAATTTTTTTAGAGGAAATGAAGGAGTTAAATTTTTAAGAGACTGAAATAATGCGAACCATCTTTGCCGATGGTTGTCACATAACCCATCGTTTATTTATCGGATAATGCTTTCAATTCATTGTCTTTCAGATGATCTATGTTTCCATTCAAATTAATAAACTACTTTGTATTCCAATCTCGGCTACATATTTTATGAGAAATAAAAACAAGAGGTGTGATGGAGTTTTAGTATTTGTTGTCATAGATATGTAGAATAGGTTAGTTTGTTTTCTTTTGAAATTATAATAACAAATTAATTTTATAAATTAAAATTTAAAAATTAAAATAATGAAATATATCAACAATATAATAAAAATTAAATATAAAAAATAGTGAATATGAATAAAAAATCAGTTCAAATATACAAAATAATAGTGTACAAAAAAAATATCAATTTAATGTGACAATTTAAATTTGGTGGTTCTTATATTTATTGAATTGTATTTAAAAATATATGAACAAAGTTGTGCATAACATATGAAATATTATTACGTAAGTATAATATTATGATAAAGATTTTGAATTAAATCATTTTTGTTAAATTAGAAAGTATTTATCAAATATCAAAATATTTATGAAAAAATAATTTCTTTAAAAATTATAGAAAAAAGAGATTAATATTTGCATGGTATTAAATCAATGGAAATTTATTATAAATGAAGGAAAAAAAATAGACACCTATTATAATTTTCTATGTTTTTAAGTGTTTTACTTATTAAATAATGAAAAGGGATACACACACACACATACTCACACACACACACACACACACACACACACACACACACACACACACACACACATATGTACATGTACATACATACATATACATATACATATACATATACATATACATATACATATACATACATACATACATACATACATACATACATACATACATACATACATACATACATACATATATATATATATATATATATATATATATATATATAGGGTCGAATTAAGGTTTTAAAGCGCTCTAGGAAGTACTTGAAGCGTTTGCCCCCCGCTCCCACCCAGGACTAGCGACCCACTTGTATGTGCATGTTTTTAAAATAATTATAGTATAACTCTTAACACATTTTATTAAATCTATGAAGGTTTTTTTCTTTCCTTTGCCATAGCAAAACTATCAATGAGATCATCATAATTTATTGTTGTAGTGATGTCGCATTCAATTGTCAACATAGAAAGGATATTTAATCTAGTTTCACCCATTGTTGACCTTAAATTGGTTTTTACTCTTGTTAGAGTGGAAAATACTCTCTCAGAATTGCAATTTCCAATAGGAATGCAAAGAAACATTCTTATTGCAGAATCCAAATTTTGAAACGTGGTGTCTAGTCCACTTTTTCTTAAATATTTTGACATTGATGATATACTTGTCAAGTTTTCACATCTTACTAATGACTAGAAATGGATGCATTTAATGTCAAGGGAGGTTTCCAAGTCTGTGTTATATATTTTTACTAAAGAATTAGATCATTTCAATATTGTCTCATTATCAATATCTTTTAGATTGTTCCAAAATCCAAACCTATCATTTACAACACTATATGCTTCATTTCTTCTTGATAATTCCGTTATTAAGTTATCTATAATAACATAGAATACCTCCACCCTCATACCATCCCTTCCTATTTGTGGAATTACGACATCTCTCCTTTCATCAAAGTGAACTTTGATCTTAGCATGTTGCTCATATGTATTGAAATTCTCTCTAATATTTTGCATATAATCTATCAATGAATTATATTGAGTCACAACCATGGTTAAATCAATGTCTTACTTTTGTAGATATTTACTAGTTGTGTCCATTCTTTCAAGAATATTATGCCAAATACAACTCATTAGACAAGTTTCTAACTTGTATAGTTTTTCATGTATACACTTTCCTTCATGTCACGTGGTAGTTGTTTGATTTTTGTCTTGTAATATATTTAGGAAAACATCTCAAATTTTACTATATGCCCAGAAAAGTGATTTAACTGCATCATCTCTAGATTAGAATCTTGTTTCAAAAATGGATTTTACAATGGGACAACTTCCATCCAAAAAATTTATTAAAATTTCTCACCGATAAGTTGAGGCACTTAGGAAAGTATAAATAAGTTGAGAGTAGCAAAAAAATAAAATATTTATTGTACAACATTTTGCAGCGAAAGATCCAAAAATATTTAAGGAATTCCTTGAACAAGGTACAAACTGAGCCATACAATTGTGATTTTTAATCCTATTTTGTAGACTTGTGTGTTTTCCAAACATGTTACTTACATTATCATATGCTTTCCCTCAACAATATTTGATAATAATGTCATGTGCATCTAGTGTTATTAGTAAAGAAGCTTCTAAATCACATGATTTTTGTCCAACTGGAGGAATGTGTTTTAAAAATCATTCAACTGGAATTCCATCTTGAGAAACATACCTTACCACAAATTCTAACTGGTCAGTGTACGATACATCAAGTGTTGGGTCACCAATAATTGAAAAATATTTTACATTGTGGAGTTCTTCAACTATTTTTTTATAAGTTTTTGTGCCATAAGGTCAATAAATTCATTGCATGTTATCATAGATAAATAAGATGGAACTCCTCTTCCTGCATTTGCATATTGTGAAATGTGATTTGCCAAAAATCGGTCAAAATATGCAATAAGTTCTAAACACCCAAAAAAAATTCCATTTCTAGAAGATCCTAATAAATTGTCAACACCACGAAAGGCAATAACTCTAGTAGTAAGGAATTTCATAGTTACAACAATACACTTTAAAATATTGCTCCAATACTCTACTTCATATTGTTATTGAATTGCAAGTGTAGATTCAACTCTTCCCAAAACATTACTTCGAGTGATGAAATTAATAATTGAAGTCCTATGATAAGGGGAATCCTCGTGCTCTCTAAAACTAGCTGATGCATTTTTCCAATCATTAAATCTAGTTTTGGAAAATACGGTGGATTTTGTTTGAAAAAGGAGACAAGGAATGAAATAAACAACTTTTTACTTTGAGTAAAGAAATTGTTACATTAATTTTTGTTCATTGTTTAAAACTATCCATTGAAAGAAATCATTAGAAATATATCTAAAACAATTTTAGTATTGGCATTTTGAATTTGAAAAATCAACATTAATATCTTGTTTTGGCATATTGAAAATTCTATATTCCATTGTATCATTTTCTATAACCCATTTTGTAGGATCAGGATCTCCAATAAAATGTTCATTAACGATGGGTTTAACAATAGTATTTTAATTCTTCTTTCTTTTGTTGTGTCACTTGTGTGTTCTCCTTCTCTTGTGTGTTTTCATATCCTATTGACTCTCATTGTGTATTTTTGTCACTAACCGAAGAATAATTCTCATTTTCATTAAAAATGACATTTGACTTTAAATTTTCATTTGATTCAGATAAAAATATATTTATTTTAGGTATCCTATTCAAAAGATTTATTTCCTCCTCAATTTTTTGTATAGATTTTTTTGAAAATTGAGAACCACTTAGTTTTTTAGTTTTATTCATTTGAACTAAACACTTATTAAGTTACAATAACTACCCGAATACTTGTTGATAATGATGCTATAAATTATAATCAATACTATTCCAAAAGTAAAATAAAATAAATACAATCAATTACATAATAAGAACAATTAAAAATTTAAATCAAAAGGTAATAATATAATTGATGCAATTGAGAACAAAATGACTTCAACATCAAATCTAAGAGGATAGAGCAATTAGAATTAGGGTTTGATCACTTAACTTTATGTTCTTCCCCCAAGACAAATAACGATATGCATTACCAGATCCAGTGTTGAAATTGATTTAAAAGGAACTTTAGTCTTTGGACTTTGGAGAAAGATCTTAATCTCTGATGCAAGGCCAAACTCTTGAATTTTGAAATTAGTAAAGACATAACTTCGTACTTAAATATTTTTTAGTTGAGTATTAAATATATTAAATAAATTGTCTAATGACTATTAATCTCATCTATTAAATATAGTAGATGATATGAAAAATTAATAAGACAAAATCAAACAAATATATTTGATTAACAAAAACAAAAACAAAACTATAGCACAAATAGTCAAATTGCAAAATAACTATATAATTACAAACTTGTATGATTAGATAAACACTAGCTTACAATGATATATGATAATGTAAAATTCCTAGTTGAGATAATAATGCCACCTTCAGAGCCTTCTCCCATGCAGCCAAGCAAGAACCCACAGACAAGTCACAAGAAGCAACAAAGTTACAGATTGTGCCTTGTGGATAATGTTCAGTGTAAAAAAAATGTATCATTGATTCATTCAAGAACTCGGTTACAACTTACATTGTTACAACTTACAGGAAAAGATCTTACTGCCGCAATCCCGTAGCACCGCTAGAATTTTTTTTCTTACTCCAGCTTGTGTAGATAGAGACTGTAGTGTGCAATAATGAAACCGTGAATAATGAATTGTAACAAAGAGTCCAGACACTAACTGTAAGTGTAACATGAAATAGTCAAGAGTCAGGGGTGGCCGATGTGTGACTGTGAGTGTCTTACGGATCATCAATCGACAAATTACAATCACGATACGTTGATTCACTTGTGCAGTTGTGCTAAATCATAAATGACTGCCAATTTTTTGCTTCAATTTGTAATTGTAATTGTTTTTATATATGTGAAACTGATTTTATTTTTTTTTGCAAAAATTTAACAAGCCGACAGCAGCACAGCCGACCTAATTTTTTTTTTTACAGAATACGGTGCTCTCCCTTTTGCGCACCCTAGGCAACTACCTACATTTCCTAGAGTAATACACGCCCCTGATATATATATGCAATTTATAGTTATATTTTTAGAAACATATTCAAAATTATAAATAAAAAAAGATTTTTTTTTATACTTTAATTTATGAAACTTCAATAATTGAAATTTTTTAAGGAAAATACTGAAAAAAAAACATCATTGTTTTTTTCTCTAATAACACATATGTGGAATTCAAATTTCTAGCCTTCCTTGCACAAGATATATTATGCCCAATTTTTTTTACTTGGAAACCCAATCCAATATTTTTATTTAAACATTTATCTGACTTTTAATACGTCTATAATTCATTATATGACACAACTTAACAATGCCACCCTCATTTGTCGAATACATTTAACGGGATCCCGAACATGAGATGACGTGTGCTAAGATGTCTAACAAGATCACTCACTACACTACTGCAAAAAGTATATAACTCAAATGTAGCAGTTGCATTACGAATCCAAAGGGGTACCTAAACTGGTGAAGTGACAGGAGGTAATGCAAAAATAATTATGGAAATACGATAACCATGAAAACATCTCATCTCGATTTGCAATTTCCAATGATATCAAGAGGGAAGCATTCGACACTCCCTAGTTATTTATCAATATCCTTTACAAATTATGTCACTAATCATCTAGTTTGCTTAACAAGGCGGTAGTGCCTCAAAGCTAATGGTACTGGTATAGATATCATATTCATATATAACGCATATTATTTTAATTTATTATATACAAGGAGCTAACGGAAATTTTTTAAACAAACTCCATGAACTGACATGGAGTGGAGTGGTTTTTAATGTACACACCAAAAATAAGAATGCACATTTCTAATGATTTGGTCTAATTAAAAGATGTATTCCCACGATTCAGGTGGTGCAATAATCATTTGTGAGCTATTCGTGTTATCATGGTCATTCAATTAACAAACTTCTTAAATCATGTGCTAAGAATGACTCAAAATGTATTTACTTACATATATAATATTTACATTCATAAGATCAATTACATTTCTAACTAAGACAATTTTTCTTTCAATGAAAAAATATAAGTCAGAAATACAATTATAAATATAAATATTTGTAGGTTAATTTGATTTAGAACATTCCTTTATGGAAATGAGTAACTTATCATATTGTGGATTTTCATTTTAAAAATTGGTATCCATTCCAGTCTACCAAGAAAGCATCGTATCTAAATATTATATGACTAGCATATTTATCTTATCAAAATTTATGTAAAATATGCCGAGAGTATAATTATATTAAATTTTAACAAAATTATATTTCTAAATTTATTCCTTATGTACTTTAACTATAAATTACATTTCTAATTTTTTTTCGTATGTAATTATTCAAGGGCATTAAGTAAAATTGCAAAGTCAAATTACATTTTGTTATGTAAAATTACATTTTGTATTTTTTCCATATGTAAGTTAAATGCAAATAACATTTCTATTTAATTTTTTCGTAAGTAAATTTTTAAGTGCAGTAAGTAAATTTACGAAGCAATTTTTTTTTTCATATGTAATTTCCACAAAAAACCATACCAAAGTCTTATAACACATTAAGCATTCGAACAAAAGAACTGTGAGTGTAGAATCATAGCACCCCTGAGTGCCTGCAACTAGATGAGTTGAGGCATTCACTGTGATTGAACAACATGGAGAATCTCTCAAAGTGTGGGACTTTGAAATTGAGAGAGATATCTAGATGAAGGACGATTTCTATTCGTATGTCCAGGGGCATACAAATAAATTGCAGAGGATCTATTCTAAAAACCACTCTATCTTACCAATGAGATAGGGTTGAGAAGATACGAGAAAATATACCTAAGCTAACAAAGTGATGCACCAAAGGAATGTTAGACACTTATTTTGTACTTTAACACAAAACATATAAACGCAATACAACTGCCATGCACAGATAACCAAACTACAATGAGAGATCAGAAGAAAACAATGAACACATGAGAGGGTTGAGAATCATCTACAGACATATATTATTGCTCCAGAGTTGATCTAGTACATTACAATAACCAAGAGGAGAAAAATTGTATTACAACTTAAATGGGAGGTTCAAAAGCTGCACAAATTATCTTGCAGACAAGGGAAGAAGGGAGGGTATAAAAAAAAACTATCCAACCCTTTATAATGAGCCCAACTCCTTTTTTATAGATGCAATGAAGAGAGAAGAAGCAGAGAGGCGAGAAACCCGATTTGAAGCTTAACAACGAGCCATCAATGCCCCTACAAATCCCCCCACAATCTATCAAGTCATCCACTCTATGTCTACATGACACGTTAAAGAAGGAAGAATGACGGATCAACTCAAATATGATCTTGTTGTTGGAGAAATCAGATCACATATTAATGACATGCAGATGTTTTCCCCTTTCTCACTCACCTAACCTCGTCAAAATTAAAGTTTCAGATCTCCATGGTGTAAACGAGGTCGAGATCTCTCCAATGGTGCCAAATTTTTTGGATTTTAGGAACTCGGTCGAAATATATGCCCATTTGAATATTTGAAATGAATCCATACAAAAAATGGTGGAAAACCAATTTAGTAAAATGGGTCCATGGGCTTAGAATTGAAATTGTGCCTTTTCCACAAAATACAAAATGTAAAAAATGCCCCGCAGCCGCACAATTTATTTTGTTAAAAAATCATCTTCGGGCTTGTCGGTCCACATTTTTAATTTGGGAAAAAAATTACTCTAAGGCACATTAGCCCGCATGTAATTTAGGCCTGACACATGGCTCCTAGGGCATCATTGGAGGTGCAGCTCATTCTTATACCTTACGACTTTCGAAATGAAGACCAAAAAGTTATAATTTCCTCCGGCGACCCTTCCTCCTACTTTGACTTGGAACGTGGCCACATGTAGAGCTGGCGCACATTTGGGGACCGCTTTTGGATTTTTCTTTCGAAGTTACACCGAAGAGACATGTCACACATTCCATTGCTTTCATTTGTTCCTTTATATCCTAGCTAAGTCCTTTTGTTTAGAAGGGACATACATTTGACTTGGGACACATGGAGACTTGGCGGTGGTTAGAGAGACCCGCTTTTATATTCACCTTTGAAGATTTGTCGAGCTAACGTGTGGTGCTTTCCATGAGTCTGTGATACTTAGCCAATTTCGGCTGATGTCTCTCTCGGACCCTAGACATGCGGAAGCCTCGTGCTCATTTGAGTCTTTATTTTAGGCCGCACCTTTGAATGTACGTCGTTGAGACACTTGGCACCTTCCGTCGACACTCTTATACTTAACTAATTTGGGCCCGCTTTCTGTTTGACTTCTGTTGAACCTTGGCCATGTGGAGGGTTGGAGCTAGTTTGAGTCTCCACCTTGGGCTCCCATTTTTGAAATTGCACTGAGCTGACACATGGTTTTTTCTGCTCATTTGGAATTTTCAACGGCCGATTCTGTCCCTTTTTTGGGCCTATGACATGTGGAAGCTCCGCACTCATTTGAGTCTATTTTTTGAGTTTAACCCTTGGGGATGCGCCGATGAGGCACATGGAAGCTTCCAATGATTGTTCCATACTAAGCCAATTTGGGCTCGCTCTGAATAATTTGTAAAGCTCGAAGACTTTGAGCCTTTCTCCCTTTCTCTCCTTTGAGCCTCTGGTTTTATTTGACACTATTTGGCCCTTCCTTGACCATACTATTCCATTATAGAGCCTTCCTATAGCTTGACATTTGGATTTCAAACGTAGGCTCGTTCGATGGAAACGTCCCTTGGATTTCCTTCTATGCAGGGTCGTGTTTGATCCAATTTTTCTGGGGGGAAATTTGAGATTAAAATTTGGCGATTGAAATGGGCATATGCCTACTAGATGAAGAGATCAGTTGCTTTGTTATATCCATTGGGCATAGAGTCAAAAAAATATCCTAGTACTGATCTTTTCTCCAAAACCGTGAACCTGACTGCTTACGCTTAGCGTTCTTGAACCTGCCTCTCTATTCTTGAAATGGACGCTTCGAGACCCAATTTAAGTTGCTATGTATTTTTTATATTTTAAAATGATCAATTGTTATGGAAACTTTGGGTCTCCCTATTGCAAATGTTGAAGGGCCTAGTGCATTCACCTAGAGGCACATTGAATTGTATAATGATGTAAAAACTGGAGCAATAAAAACATGTGCCTGAGCACTCATGGAAATAAAAAATATGCTACAACAAGACAATGTGCATACGCACTTAGGGAAATTAAATTCCTACGCTATAATATACAAGGGTGGAACCTTCCTTTTTAGTAGCAATGTTTGAGATGGATCCCGTTTGGTCAAATTTGCAATAATTTGCCATCCAATTTATCTAGCTGAAAGGCATTGCTAATTTTACACCTTGTGATCATGTAGGGGCCACTCCAAAGGGCATCAAAGTTGCAATGCCTTCTTGGCTTTGCCTGATCTGCATCCCACTTCAGAACTAAGTCCCCCTCTTGAAAGGTCCTCGTTCTTGCTTTCTTATCAAAGATATTCTTGATCAATGCTTAATCCTTCTCCATGATTTACATTTCCTATTATCTTGTCTCTCCTACTTCTATTAGCTCTTCATACCTGATTTCCATAGGTTAAAACTCATCTAGTTCGAACTATTTCATGAGCTCCAGAGCGGGAAATTCCAATGATATGGGAAATACTGCCTCTTTTCCATGTACAAGCTTGTATGGGGAGCTTCCTGTAGACCTTTTGGTTGTGATCCTATCCACCCATAGAGCTGATTTAAGCTTTCAATGCCAAGTTCTATGATTTTCATCAAGATTCCTTTTGATAATTGTTAGTAGTTTCTTATTTGTGGACTCTGCTTGGCCATTACCTTAAGGGTAATAGTTTCATGAAGTGTTGAGGTATACACCATTCTTGACAGGCCATTCAGTGATCCTTGTACCAAGGAATGTTAATGCATTATCTGATATAATAGTGGTAGGGACTCCAAACCTAGTGGCTATCCTTTCATAGAAATCCAAGATGTTGGATTCATTTACTTCTTTAAGTGCCACTTCTTCAGTCCACTTGGTGAAATAGTCTGTTGCTATAAGTATCCACTTGTGTCCTTGGCTTGAATTTGGGTTTACTGCCCCAATGAAGTCAAGTCCCCATTGCATGAATGACTGATCCATTGAAATGAGATGAAGGGGTAGGGCTGCTAACTTTTCTTTCCCTGTGAAGAATGCACACTTATTACACTTCTTGATCTATGAGTAGCAATCCCTGAACACCGTAGGCCAGTAATAACCAACTTTCATAATGTTTAGAGTTGTTAGTCGAGGAGCAAAGTGGCCCCCTACTTCTCCATCATCGAACTCATGTAACACCTTCTCAATTTGGCCTATTCCAATGCACCTCAATAGAACACTATTGATATCCTTCTTAAACAAGACACAACCAATAAGCACATATGGTATGGCTTGTAGTCTTAAGTATCTCCTTTTTGCTTTGTTCCATTCTAGAGGGCACAAAACTATTTGGAAATAATTCAAAAAAATTTGAGTCCAACATGGAATAGGTGCATCATTAGCTGGTTGTTGTTGATCGTTCTGTAGTAATAGGAAAACCTCTTCTTCATCTACTAACTAAAATTGTTGCTTGGAAGCGAGTTGCTCACACAGACCTCTGCCACAAACCATATTGGTCACTTTGATCTTAATTTCATACTCCATTACATGAGTGATCTCTTCTCATTCAAGTCCTTGTTTAGGATAAAATACTTGACACTAGCATGAGACACTAGCTCTTGAATCTTGTTGTTCGAGACCAAGTGTATGAACTTCTTCAAACTCCTAATGACAACAAGGACATGCTTTTCAATGAAAGAATACTTTACCTTGTAATCTTTCAAGCTTTGACTAAAGAAGGCTATGGGTTGTTCTTAACCTTCCTTGTTAGGCTAAACCAAGATGACTGACATTGTTTCTAAGCCTCCAAAAGCATATAGCATGTATTCCTTTGAAAATTCTAGGTTAAAAAGAGTTTGGACCTATGATATTGCAAGCTTGATGGCCTTAAAACTCTCTTTCCCCTATTTTTTCCATTTAAATATAAGACTCTTCTTTAACATCATTGTTAAATGCTTCACAAGAGTGGAAAAATAAGGCAAAAACCTGTGAACGAAGTTTCTTCTCCCCAAGAAGATTTGGAGATACTTATTGTGTTATGGCAATGGAATTTTTTAGATGGCTTAAACCATTTCAAGATAAATTGTTAACCCTTCTGTTGAGACAATGTGGCTCAAAAAATTTCCCTCGTGTTCCAAGAACACACACATCTTTGGATTCATTGATACTTTCAACCTTCTAGACCTATGAAATACCTTCCTAAGGTGAAACAGATGTTATGCAACATTTTGTTAGAAGATGGTGATATCATCTAGATACAAGAGAACTATATTTTTTATTAAGCCTTTGAATACCATGTACGTAGCTTGCTAAAATGTTTCTCTGGCATTTGATAGTCAAAATGACATCTTCTTATAAAAATATGTACCCCATTTAGTGGTGAAGGTTGTCTTGAACTGATCTTCCTCTTTCACCATTATTTGGTTATAGCCTAACTATCCATCTAGCAATGAAAATCTCTTAGAGCTAGCTATAACCTGTAAGATCTAATCCATTAATGGAAGTGGATAATGATCCTTGAGTGATTCTCTGTTCAAGTCACGAAAGTCTACACATAACCAGATTTCTCCATTTATTTTCCTCATAGGCACTAAGTTTATAACCCAACTTGAGTGATTGATAGGGAAGATAAGGTTGGCTTCAATTACCTTGTTCAACTCTTTTCTCATGAGAGGTTTAATGTGAGGATTTACTGGCATTTGCTTCTGTCTGAAAGGCTTAGATCCTGGATCCAGCTCAATAGTGTGCTATACAAAATTTGGGTTGAAACCTCTTAAATCTTTGTAAGTCTAGGTGAAGACATCTGGGAATTCTTGGAAAATGTGAACGAACTCAAATTTTTCTTTTTGGGTACTTACCTAGCCTTTTTGTAGTGTATTGCCTTGATCTATGGAAATGGGCTCTGAATCTTCACCCTTTACCTGAATATTTGCTTTCTACTTCCGGAATTGATCATTTGGGTTGACGATTGACTCTAAAGTTATAAGGCCCTTTGGTATTTTTTTTGTTCTCAGCTACACCACTTTGTCACTGTAACACTATTCCCACTTTTCTTGGTTTCTAACGGAGAACTCAGCTTCTTCTTGTATGAAGTTGAAAATTTTTGTTATCATTTTTGAAGACTTGCCAACTTGTGTTATTATCAAGGAAAGTTGGTCTCACAACGAATTTCATATGGGGCTAAGATTTCTCACTCTTGATAGTCTCTACAACGTCAAATATTACCCCGATCGCTACCAATCTATCTGCTACTTCATTCTTCTTCCTTGGGATGGAATTGATGTCGAATGCTTTGAAATCCTTGATGAGGTCCCATACTTAGTTCTTGTAGCTCTTTAACAGATCGTTCTTGGAAGCATTTTGTCCTCGAACTTGATTCACAACTAGCTCATTATCACAAAACACACATAAGTTTTTAATCCCTCTTTTCCTTTCCCAATGCAATCCATGGATCAAGGCCTCATACTTCTTGAGCCATCACAGAATAACTGCCATAACTTATTATCATCCTTGTGATCTGGCTTAGTGATGTTAGGAATAGGATGATTCTCTTCATGCAAGTAATAATCTCCTAGGTCAAATTCCTCCATTTCTTTGTAAGGATCAAAATTATGCCTGTTACTCACCCACTTGTCGAGGGTCATGTCTAGAATACATCCATCCTTTGTATCCATTTCATAAGTGCTTGAGAGATCTTCCTGATTGAATGTTGAATAATTGGCATTGATTGGGCTAGGTATTTAAGGCTCAATATGGTAATCCATAATGGGATCAGATATGCTCATAGCCTTATGTATATACCTTGTTCTAAAAATCATGTGCGACCAATCCCACAGACAAATAGCCTCCAATTTTAGCAGTGAAGTCTCTTGACAAACACAATGCAAAATGTGGCAGCAATTCTATGACTAATACATTTTGCAATACATTCACATTGGGGCAAGCGTGTAATGCAAGGGTCAAATCTTTAATGACTCCAACTATTTTTACCAATGTCCCATCCAATTGCACTACCCCCTTGGAGATGACTTCATATTGAAGACTCAAATATTTATCTATTTATTTTGGCATGACTGAGCTACTTGCCCCCAAATCAATCATGCAATTATGCACTAGCTTGTCTCCAATGATCAATGAAACATAGAACGGAGGGGGCTTCATATTCTTACCTTGTTTTCCTCCATGGTTTCCTCTGGACCGAGCCACATTGGTCAAAAATTTCTATTGCTGGTTAGGGGGTTGGTTTGAGTTTGACAAATTGGCCATAGTAGCCTACAACAGGTCTCTCTGTCCTTTGATAGCAAATGAATCACACATTAAAATATTCACATTTTTTTTCTTCATTTGTTTAGTGATGTTAAATGGGGATGAGCTATCCTTTTTTTTCCCCTTTCTTGGAACATTCTTCTCTTGCGCATGGGCTGTTACAATTGGTACCTGAGTGGGTTTAGAAGGTGGCTTAGGATGACTCTGCATAATATGAGTTACACTTTGAGTTTCAGAACCTTATGGAATTATATAAGGTTGAGTACTACCTTAGTTTGATGATTTTCCCTCTCTAATATTACTTTTCTTAGACCGTGTATTAGCGACTACACTTTGAGAAGGAGCTTGGTTAATTCCAAAGAATTCTTCTTCCTACCAATCGACAAGAATGGTCTCACTTGGAGGTGCCTCTTATTGAGTTCCTTGCTATTACTTTTCTTCTTAGCTAGAGTCTTGGGACACACCAAGGGTCTGTACCATCAAATCCTCATTTAGTGCACCGTTAAAACAAGTTGATTGGTTATAGGGATGAGTGCATTGGATACACCAATCATATTCTTGTGCCATGTTGTTTTGTGTTAGAGCCAAAGCCCTAGATGTTGAAGTTGTGTTTGGATCATATGGTTAGAAGGGTCTAGCAGCTTGAGGTTGTCGTTGGTTTTGATTTTGATTTGCAGCCTAAGTTGGTGGCCTATTTTACTGATATGGGGGTCTAGCCTGATACTGAGTTATAGGCTGATATGGCATAGAAATCTAAGCTTGCTACCTTTTGATAGTCACTAGCTCATTCCCTAAGTTTTGTAGCTATTTCATAACCTCTTAGAGCTCTTTTGTAGTGTTAGAAGATGAGGTGGAGGCTAAAGTTTATTCCTATGAGTAGGTATATGAGCTAATGTTGGTATCTGACTAGTGTTTGGATCTCCTAGTTCTAGGTATAGAGTCATAGGTGGCCTAGGAGCAAGTTTTCTAGCCTAAATTAAACAATTTTCAGTTCTAATGGAAATGTTATAGGATGCAGGTAAGGTCACACCACCCATTGATTAAATCATTAAGGCAATGCAAAAATTTAAAGCTCTAAGAAATTATAAGAAATGACCTTCATCTATGGGCCTTACAGCCAATAAAATCCAATCCCATGTCCTTTAAAATCTAAAGTTGAAATTTGTCAAGTGTTCATTAGAGGAGCTCTTAGTGGTTTTAAAATGCTCCAACAAGGATAGATTATCTCCCACCTCCCCAAATTTATTGTAAAGAGCTATGCACAGATGGTCCCAATTCTGAATAGAGCCTACCATTAGTGATCCGAAAATAATCAAGTTATTACTACCTGATCTCTGACCCTTGTAGGATTTAATTATTTTCTGATAATTTACTCCTTCTAAGTAATCAATTTAAAATAAAATGCAAGACATTTAAGACAATTTCACACATATTGATTACGGAGTTTAGCAATTTCCTACGTCTCTAGGTTCGTGGTCGAACCGTTCCACTAGTCAAAACTTGTAAGTTACAATAGTACTTTCACAAGAAAACCTAATGGAATTTTACTTGCCTACCAGTACACCAAACCTTCGGACGACAATTTCTGAAAAATAGCACCCGACTTTTTCTTCACCTTCTTGATGCACAAATCTCCTTCGGCTATGCTCGGCCTTCCCGACGCAAACAATGCAAAGCTAGCACTCCAGATCGACAATCCAAGATTTACAAGTAATTGGTGTGGCTCAATGGGCCTAATTGGGTAGTTTACAATTTCACTCCCAATCACAAATATTCCATCTAATATTGCCTAAAATAATAAGCCAATAGACAATACCTGTCGACACATCCCGCAAATAAGCTTAACAAATAATAAGCTCGGTATCGGTGTCTCTGTTGCACCGGTGTCCACTATTCCGTGCTCTAGCAATGAGCTTCTCCGTGGCTTCGGTGTGTAATGTGTTGCACCAGTGTGTGTCCACAACAAGCTTAACAAATAATAAGCTCGTGTTGTGTTTTTCAATACAAATGGGTTCCCTATTTATACATTTTTAGGGCCCAAAAAATATGCATGTGCCATATTATCCTTAGGCTAATAATAGCCTAATACCCGTAACATAATAAATTGGGATAAAAATTCCCAATAATGGGCGGATTAGCATTTTAAAAAGGGATTAAATCCCCCATGTTTGGCGTGATAGCATGTTTAATAATAGGATTAATATCCCATTTGGTGTGGCTAGGCATTTTGTTTGAATGATGGGATAAATATCCCATGTTAGGCACGGTAGGATTAAAAGCTTAGGCTTTATTTAATCCTTTCCACGTGCATGGCAGAAGTGGTCAATTGACCACGTTAGGATAATCCGCCCCCAACAACCGCTTACATCACTCCTTCCTTCCACGTGGCAGCTTCTACGCATGGGTCTAATGCCCCCATACCAACCACTTCACCTCCTTCTCTCCTCCACGTGGACATATTGGCGGTTCACTATTAACCGTTTTAAACATTAATATATATATATATATATATATATATATATATATAGTATATATATATATATATGTGGCATTTGAAAAGTGGACCTTACCAAATAAATAAAATTATTTTGACCCATACAATGTGGAATCAGAATTAATTAACTCGGTCATCATGTAGTCCACTTGTCATCTCCCGATAGGGAAATCGAGAAAATTTGATGAGTGTTGGCAAGCCACGTGTCATAGTGCAATGCGGTCCAATATTGACCAGTTGACCAGAGTTGACTTTCCCGTTGACTGAACTTTGACCGAAGATATCTAGAGTTCCCGATGTCCGTTTGTCGCGTTCTCACAGTCGTTGGAAAGCTCTCGACATGATCTTCTACACTAAAACCATTTAGAGATGTTTAAGGAAACTTTTACAAATGATCCCCTGATCACACCTCCCCACTGAGAAAATATTTTTGTCCCAAAAAGCTTCCATACTATCCTGAATCTGGAAAAACTCTGCTACCACCCTCGGAAGTCCTGTTGTAGTAGACCCTGTGGGTCTTCTCCTCCAACCTTCTCACTTTGACAACTCTACTTCGATCCTGGGACCTGTGGATTATGGGCCCATGACACTTTCGCTACACCACTCTAATATCCGAAGAAAACCTCCACGCCTCTGCTTTATGGTGCTAAGTTTCTAAATGAAACGTCAACGCTCCTTCTGGGCGGTGTTAAGCTTCTTGATATCTGACAACAAGGATCTTCTTTTACTCTATAACACAGCTCCTAACTCCGAGTTGATTCTGTAGAATCTGAACTGATTTGAAGGAACTCCATGTTATGTAGAGCTTTGATTGATCTCATGTCAGTGATGGACAATACCCTTGTCCCTTTACAGACCTCAACGCCTCCGATGCATGATACTAAGCCTCTTTCAAGACCTCGAGCCTCTGATGCACAATACAAGACCTTGAGCCTTCTGATGCATGATGCTAAGTCTATGTAGACCTCAACACCTCTGATACATGATGCTAAGCCTTTTTCAATACTTTGAGCCTCCAATGCATGATGCTAAGTCTGTTGATCAACTACCATTCGAATGTTTGGTCGCAATGCCTTGACAGCGAATGACGGTTCCGAGCTGATCCTTTGAGAGCTCTTCTTATTGACACATAATATCAGGTACCATTCTGCTGCACAGTCGCAATGCGTCTACACAGAATGAAGTTCCGAGCTGACGTCAATGCCAATGGTGATTCAGCTACCATTCTGCTGCACGGTCACAATGCCTCTACACAGAATGAAGTTCTGAGCTGATATCTCTGATGAATTATATTGTCTGCACAAATGGCAAGATCAATCTCCAAGCTTTATATGAGTCAAATCCTATATCCAAGCTGTAACAGGTACTCACAAGTTGATTAGGAGATATATTTGGGAGCATTAATCAAATATTCTAAGTAAGAAAATCCACTGAGTATTGTAAACCTTTCTCTCAGCATTTTCTCACAAAAATCTGATCTCCAAACTTAATACTGCATACGATTCCTCAATCTAAATTATGCAATATATAATTGAAAAATTGTTGACTTACCCATTTCAAAGGACATACACTTTTAGGTATTACCTGGTCCTGGGTTGACTTGTCAACTAGTGGTGGAGTAGAAACTTCCTTTGCCTTTGCAATAGGCCTCCATTCCATCTTTGGCTTGCCATTACTTTGATGGCGAGATGGATGTAGTTTTCCAGCAATTTTCCACCCGATGCCCATTCCTCTGGCAATGAGCACAAAAATTCCTCTTAAACTCCTTCTTCTGGGATGAGGAACTCTTTCTGCCATTTCTCGACGCTGCATGACGAGATTAGTCTTTCTGATTTGGCGTGTTCCTGACGAACGTCACTTCATCTTCATCATTAGTGTCCTTCTCTTCCAGCATCTGACCACTGAATGATTATGCAATCCACAAAAATTACATGGAAAATAATTCCACATCTTCTGAAAATCATAACCATACTTCTTAAGCTGAAAAAAGTGGATTAGAAGTTTTACTATGCTTATGATTATGGTAAGAAACTGGAGGTGGAATCTCATTACCTCTTCGTTGATTTCTCTTACCACATCTTGCCTGTGATGATGAAGCACATACTTTCCTGCTCAGAATCTTCTTGCAGGACTAGTGTGGTAATCACTTTGCTTTCGGAAGCTTGTCTCCCATCAGCATTCTTGGAGCATTCTCCAATTTCCATTCCCACACTAGGATAACCCAAACCTTCAAAACGAGGACAATCCTCGACCTGTATTGGGTTAGCAATACCTTGGCTATTTTTACCAAGGCCTCTTCCATCAAATCCCATTTTTATCTAGTAACTTGGATCCAATGCCTCTAGTATGCTTTTCAAACAAACAAAAGACTTTATTACCTGAATCCGAAACTGAATGGGAGGAAGAAGAAGATTCCAAGTGGTGAACAACTTACAGTGCAATCATCTGCCATGACCTCTGCATCTAAAGTAGAGGGTTTTTCCTTCCTCTGATCACCACATTGCAACCTTTCCAAGAGCTCATCCTTGGTTTGCAATTACTGATTTTAAGCGAGCATTCTCCTCTTCCAAGGAGTAATACATTGATTGTAGGAGAGAGTTCTCTTCCTGGATCTAGTGATTATACGCCTCAATTTCATCAAGCTTCGCCTGTTTAGACATCTTGCCGATAGTGCACTCGTACCCTATTCACACAAACTGAACTAACTGCACCAATCTTGAAGTAATCACTTTGTTAATCAGATTTACTGAAAAACAAATATGGAGCTAAACCAGCTCTGATACCAAACATGATCTGAAAATAACCAAATTATTACGACCTGATCTCAGACCCTTATAAGCTTTAATTATTTTCTGATAATTTACTCCTTCTAAGTAACCAATTTAAAATAAAATGCAAGACATGTAAGACAATTGCACACAGATTGATTACGGAGTTCGGCAATTGCCTACGTCTCCAGGTTCATGGTCGAACTGTTCCACTAGTCAAAACTTGTAAGTTACAATAGTACTTTGACAAGAAAACCTAATGGAATTTTAGTTGCCTATCAGTACACCAGTTTCTTCGAAAAAAAATTTGGATGATCAGTAGAATTTTTTTTCACCTTCCTGATGCACAATCTCCTTCAGCTTTGATCGGCCTTCTCGACGCTATCAATGCGACGCTAGCACTCCGGTCAACAATCCACGATTTGCAAGTAATTGGTGTGGCTCAATGGGCCTATTGGGTAGTTTATAATTTACTCCCAATCACAAATATTTTCATCTACTATTTCCTAAAATAATAGGCCAATAGACAATACTTGTTGACACATCCCACAAATAAAATTAACAAATAATAAGCTCGTTGGACTCGTGTGTGTCCCGACAATAAGCTTAACAAATAATAAGCTTGGGGGTGTGTGTATTACAATAGAATGGGTTCCCTATTTATACAAAATTAGGGCCCTTAAAATATGCATTTGCATATCATCCTTAGGCTAGTATTAGCCTAATCCTGTAACAAAATAAATGGGATCACAATTCCCAATAATGGGCGGCTTAGCATTTTTAATGGGATTAAATCCCCCAAATTGGCATGAAGTGAGTTAATGGGATAACATCCCTTTGAAGTGGATTTTTTTTTAATGAGGGGATTAATTCCCATTTTAGGCGCTTAGGATAAAGTGGTATAAATCCCACATTTGGTGCCATTTCATTTGGGTGGTTTAATAACCCTTACCCACTCCATCCTTCACGTGAAAACATCCACGCATGGCTTTAAGCCCCTACACTGCTTCACCTCCTTCTCTCCTCCACGTGGAAGATTCCACTACAACCACTTTACAAAGGGGCTTAGCATAATGTATGGTGGCTAAGTGGGTATTTGGAATGGTGTGTAAGTGGACTTACTAAATAAATAAAAATTTGACCCCATACCATGGGGTATCGAAATTAATTAACTCAGTCATCGTGTAGTCCACTTGTCATCTCCCGATAGACAAATCGAGTGAATTCGACGAGCGATGGCAAGCCACGTGTCACAGTGCGATTCGGTCCAATATTGACCAATTCACTAGAGTTGACTTTTCTGTTGACCAAACTTTGACCAAACATATCTAGAGCTCCCAATGTCCGTTTGTCACGTTCTCACAGTCATTGGAAAGCTCTCGTGATGATCTTCTGCACTGACACCATTTAGTGATGTTTATGGAACTTTTAAAAATTATCCCCTGATCAGTTAGACTCCTAAACCATTGCAAAGATTTACCTTTGAGTGAAGAGGCTAATAATTTGACTCCAATGTCCATCGCAGTGATCTCATGAATTGTACAAACATTTGGAATATCTTGAATATGGTTACTAGTAGAAGTTTGGTTCTCTTGCATAAAATATGGGATGCTATTTAATGGTGCATCTAGGATTGGATTTTGTGCATTAAGGGTGAGTGGGATGTTGCCAATGAAGTTGACATAGGGGCTTGGGTGGTTGTGCCAGTAGGATTGGCCCTAAGAACCCATGTTGATTGAATGAATAGCCTATATGGGAGGTAGTGTGGACAAGGTTCTATCTGGTGGGGATGGAGACCTTTGAGCTATGTTAGTGTAGAATCACAGCACCCCTGAATGTCTACAACCAGATGGGTTGAGACCTTCACTGTGATTACACAACATGGATCATCTCTCAGAGTGTGGGACCTTGCGAGTTGAGAGAGATCTCTTGATTGAGGTTGGTTCCTATTCCTCTGTTTAGGTACACACAAATAAGTTACAGATGGTCTAATCTAAACATATTCTATCTTGCTAAGGAGACAGGCTTGAGGAGATGCACAAAATAATCCTAAGCTAACGAGGTGATACACCAAAGGAATGTTAGACAAACCAATCTGTAACTTAACACAGACCATAAGATTGCATAAAAACACCATCCATAGGAAAACCAAACTGAAATGAAATATCAGAAAGACAACAATGAACACATGAAAGGGTTGGAAATTACGAACAAACATATATTATTGCTCCAAAGTTGATACAATACATTATAGTGGCCAAGAGGAAAGAAACTTTGCATTACATCGCAAATGGGAGGTTTGGAAGCTCCACAAATTCACTCATGAACAAGGGAAGAAGGGAAGGCACAAAATAGAAATGTCCAACCTTACTAATGAGTCAATATCCTTCCTTTATACAAGCTACACCGAGAGAAGAAAGAAAGAAGTGTGAAAAGTTAATTTGGAACTCAGCTACAGGCCACAACTACCTCTTGCAAATCCACCCACAATCTATCAATTTTTTCTTGATTACTTGTTCAGTGTGTTTAAGGAGAAGAATGGTGGATCAGATCAAATACGTTCTAGTTGTTGGAGAAAATAGATCTTATATTACTGGGACAAAGACATTTTCCATTTTTTCCCCACCTAACTTCTTTAAAATTAAAGTTTTAGATCTCCATGGTGTAGACGAGGTTGAGATCTCTCTAATGGTGCCAAATTTGTGTGATTTCGAGGGCTGGATCAGAAGATATGCTCATTTGAATATTGAAATCAGGCCCGTACAAAAAAGGCAGAAACTAGTTATTAGAACGGGTATGTGGGCCCAAAATTCACTTTGTGTCCTTCTGTATAAAAATATTAAAAATCAAAAAAATTCCAAGTAGCTCCACAACACCGTCTAGTCAAAAAACCATCCTCAAGCCTGTCAGTCCATATTTTCCATTTGGGCAAAAAACCACCCCAAGGCCCACCAGCCCGCATGTAATTTATACCCTACACGATTCTCTTTTGGCTTCGGTAGAGGCAAGGCACATTTTTATACTTTATGTTGTTAGGGAACAAATCCAAAAAGTAAAATTTACTCCCGGGGACCTTCCTTCCCACTTTGACTTGGAAATTGGCCACGTGGAAGGTTGGCACATGTTTGGGGACCACTTTAAGATTTTTCTTTTAAAGTTGCATCGGGATGATACTTGGAAGCCTTGATCTCATTTGAGTCTCCACTTTTGACTGTGCCTTTCAGTGTGCGCTATTAAGAAACATGGCACCTTTCACAGCTTTGCTTGGATCTTTATTTTTTTTTACTAATTCTTTTTGTCTGGCAGGGCCATATATTTGACCTGCGAAACATGGAGGCTTGGTGCTTGTCTAAGGATCTACTTTTAGATTTATCTTTGAAGAGGTGTCAAGCTGACATGTGAAAGCCTTGTACTCATTTTAGTATATGCACTTTGGACTGTGCCTTTGAATGTGCGCCATTAAGACACGTGGCACCTTCTGCCCACACTCTTATGCTTAACCAATTTGGGCCTAATTTCCATTTGACGTCTATTGACCCCTGACCACATGGAGGGTTGGCACAAGTTTAAATTTTTTCCTTGGTCCCCCCATTTTGAAATTGCATCGAGCTGACACATGGTTCCTTCCTCTTGTTTGGACTTTTCAACTGTTGGCTCTATCCCTTTTCGAGCTTGGGACACGTGGAAGCTCCATGCTCATTTGACTCTACTTTTTGAGTTTAATCTTTGGAGATGCGTTGATTAGGTACATGGAGGCTTCTGCTGATTCCTCTATACTTAGTCAATTTTCATATCGTTTTTAATCATTTGTAAAGCTCGAAAACTTTGAGCCTTTCTCTGTTTCTTTTCGTTGAGCATCTGGTTTTCTTTGACACTATTTGGCCCCTCACAAACCATGTTAATTCATTTTAGATCATGTCTACAACCTGTTTCTTGGATTTGAAGCATGGGTTCATTCGACGGAACCGTTTCTTGAATTTCTTCTTGCACAGGGTCGTGTTTTATCAATTTCGTCAGGGAAAAAATCTAGATAACAATTTGGCAACTCGCGGGGACATCTGTCTGCTAGATGAATAGTCTAGTTACCTTAGTTTATCCATTGCACATAGATTCATGGGTGGTAACCCAATATTGATCTCCTTCATCTTGAAATAGACCCTTTCAGACCCGATTTTAGTTGTTATGTATTTGTTCTATTAGAAAATAAAAAATTGTCACATAAACTATGGGTTTTCCTGCTACAAATGTTGAAGGGAATGGCACATTCACTTAGAGGTGTGTTGAACTATATCACGATGCAAACATGGAGTAACAAAGAACCTATGCCAAAACACTTAGGGAAATAAAGCCTACCCTACAACAAAATAGTGTGCTTACACACTTAGAGAAATTAAAATCCTATGCAAATATTTATATGGTGGAACCTCTTTTTTCAGTAGTAGTGTTTGAGATGGATCTCATTCATAGGGATTTGCAATTCTTTTCCATCCAATCTAGCTAGCTTGAAGGCATTATTGCTTTTACACCTTATGATCGTGTAAGGGCCACTCCAAATGGCATCAAATTTGGAATGCTTTCATAGATTTACCTAATCTTCATTCCACTTTACAACTAAGTCCCCTTCTTGAAAAGTCATTGTTCTTTCTCTCTTGTCAAAACTCTATTTGATCAATGCTTCATCGTTTTCCATGACTTGCATTGCATGCTCTCTTTCTTCTCCTACTTCCATCGGCTCTACATACCTGATTGCCATAGGTTTAAACTTGACCATCTCTAACTATTTCATGAGTACCAAAGTGGGAAAATCCAATGATATGAGTAATACTGCCTCTTTTCCATACACAAGCTTGTGTGGGAAGTTACCTGTGGATATTTTGGATCTGATCCTATCAGCCCATATAACTGATTTGAGCTTTGTATGCCAAGTCCTTTTAATTTCATCAAGAGTCCTAATAATCCTTAATAGGTTATTATTTGTGGACTCTACTTGGCCATTACCTTGAGGGTAATAATTTGATGAGGAGTTGAGATACACACCATTATTAAATGCCCATTCAATGATCCTTGTACTAAGGAATGCCAATACATTATCAGATATAATAGTGGTAGGGACTCTGAACCTAGTGGCTATTTCTTCATAGAAATCCAATATATTAGATTCATTTGCTTCTTTTAGTGCCACTGCTTCAGTCCACTTGGTGAAATACTATGTTGCATTAAGTATGCACTTGTAGCCTTGGATTGAATTTGGGTAAATCACCCCAATGAAGTCTAGTTTGCATTAAATGAATGGCTGATCCACTAAAATGAGATGAAGGGGCAGGGCTGCTAGCTTCTCCTTTCCTGTTAAAATGCACACTTTTTACACTTCTTGACCCATGAGTAGCAGTCCCTGAACACTTTACGCCAATAATAACTAGCATTCATGATCTTGAGAGTTGTTACTCAAGGGCGAAAGTTACCTCCCACTTCTCCATCATGGAACTCATGCAACACTCTCTCATTTTGGCTTATCCCAATGCACCTCAATAGAACACTATTGATATCCTTTTTAAACAAGACACCACCGACAAGCACATATGGAATGGCTTGTAGTATGAAGTATCTTCTCTTTGCTTTGTTCCATTGTAGGAGGCAGAAACCTATTTGGAAGTAATGCACCAAGGCTTGGGTTAAACAAGGAATAGGTGCATCATTGGTTGGTTGTTCTTGATCATTATGTAGTAATAGGATAGCCTGCTTTTGACCCACTGAATCAGCTTGTTTCTTGGAGGTGAGTTGTTCACACAGACCCTTTCCTTGAACTAGTTTCGTCACCTTGATCTCAATTTCATATTCCATTACCCGAGTGATCCAACCTACCCTCTTCTCATTCAAATCCTTATTTAAAAGGAATTCATTAACACCGAAATGAGATACCAGGAGTTGAATCTATTTATTTGAGACCAAGTTTTTTAACTTCTTTAAGCTCTTAATAACAGCAAGGACATGTTTTTCAATAAAATAGTATTTTACCTCATAGTCCTCCAAGCTCTGATTGAAGAAGGCTATGGTTTTCTCTGAACCTTAATTATTGGGCTAGACCAAGATGGCTAAGATGTTGTCTTACCCTCCAAAATCATATAGCATGAAGTATTTAGAAAAGTATGGGTTAATAAGAGTTGGGGTCTGTGATATTGCGAGCTTGATGGCCTCAAAACTCTCTTTACCTTCTGTCGTCCATTTAAATGCAAGAATCAACTTTAACATCATTCTTAAAGGTTTCAAAAGAGTGGAAAAATAAGGTACAAACATTCGAACAAAGTTTATCCTCCCTAAGAAGCTTTGGAGAGACTTTTTGTGTTGTGGCAATGGAAGTGTTTGGATGGCTTCAACCCTTTCAAGATTAATTGTCAACCCTTCTCATGCGACGATGTGGCCCAAAAATCTCCCCTCATGTGCCAAGAACACACAGTTATTTGGGTTTAATGACACCCTAAAACTTCTACATCTCTGAAATACCTGTCTAAGGTGCAAGAGATGGTCTACCGCATTCTTTGAGAAGATAGTGATATCATCTAGATACTTTAGGACTATATTGTTGATTAATCCTTTGAATGCCATGTTCGTAGCTCACTAAAATTTTGCTCCACCATTTGATAGTCCAAATGGAATCTTATTTCAAGCATATGTACCCCCATTTGGTGGTGAAGGCTGTCTTGAATTGTTCTTCCTCTTTTACCATTATCTAGTTATAGCTTGAATACCCATCTAACAATGAAAATATCTCAGAACCATCTACAACATGTTAGATCTATTCCATTCATTAAAGTGGAGAGTGATGCTTCAGTGATGATCTGTTGAGATCAAAAAAGTCCACACATAGCCTGATTTCTCCATTTCTCTTTCTTACAGGTACCAAGTTAGAAACCCAACTTGAATGCTTGATACGAAATATGATATTGGCCTCAATTAGCTTATTCAATTCTTTTCTCATAAGGGGTCTAATGTGAGGATTTACTGGCCTTTTCTTCTGTCTGAAAGCCTTAGCTCCTAGATCGAAATTGATGGTGTGTTGTGCCAGATTTGTTTTGAAACCTCTTAAATATTTGTAAGTCTAGGAAAATACACCTAGGAATTCTTGATAGAGTTGAACAAACTCATATTTTTCTTATTGAGTGCTTACCTTTCCAATCTACAATGTTTTATCTTCTTCTATAAAAATGGGTTCTTAATCTTCACCCTTTACCTAAATTTTTGTGTTCTCTTTTAGAAATTGGTCATTTGGTTTGAAGATTGATTCCAAAGTGACAAGAACCTTTGGTAGTTTTTTGGTCCTTAATTACACTACTTGATCACCATACTGCTACTCCAATTTTTCTTGATTCCTCGAGGATAACTAAGCTTATTCTTGTATAAATTTTAAATTTTTTTGATCATTTTCAAAGGATTGACAACTTGTGTTGATGTCTGGGAAAGTTTTCCTTACAACTAGCTTGATATGGGGCTGATGCTTATCACTCTTGATACTCTCTACGACATCAAATGCTGCCCCAATTGCTTCCATTCTATCTGCTGCTTCATTCTTCTTCCTTGGGATGGAATTGATGTTAAATGCTTCGAAATCCTTGATGATATCCCATACCTAGTTCTTGTATCTCTTTAACATATCATTATTGGTAGCACTTTGTCCTTGGACTTGATTTGTAACTAGCTTAGTACCACCAAACACTTACATATTTCTTATACCCCCTTTTCCTTGCCCAATGTCGTCCATGGACTAAAGCCTCATACTCTACTATGTTGTTTGAACAAGAAAATTGGAAACAAAAGACTAAGTAGTATTTCATACCTTTAGGCGAGACAAGGACAACTCCTCCTCCAGCTCCTTGCCTAGTTCTTGAGCCATCAAAGAATAACTTCCATACCTCATTTTAATCTTTGTGGTCTGGCTTAATGATGTCAGGAAGACGATGATTCTCCTCATGCAAACAATAGAATCCTAGATCAGACTCCTCCATCTCCTTATAGTACTCAAAATCATGCCTCTTGTTTTCCCACTCATCGAGGGTCAAGTATGGGATACACTCCACCTTTGTATCTCTCTCACAAGTGTTTGGGAGGTCCACCTTATCAAAGGCTTAACAATTGGCATTGATTGGGCTAGGCACATATGATTCAATATGGTAATCTACAATGGGCTCAGATATGGTGGTGGCCTTAGCTCCATACCTTGTTCTAAAAAGCATGTGCGACCAATCAGTAGACGAATAGCCTCTAATCTTAGCAGTGAAGTCTCTTGAAAAACACAATGTAAAATGTGGTGGCAAGTCTATGACTGATATGTTTTACAACATAGTAATATTGGGGCATTTGTGTAATGTGAGGGTCAAATCCTTGATGACTCCAACCGTTGTCACTATTTTCCTATCCAATTACACTACACCTCTAGAGATAACTTCATATTGAATACCTAGTTGATTAGATATTTCATTTGGCATTACAGAGCAACTTGGAATCATGCAATTTTGTACTAATTTTTCTCCAATGATCAAGGAAACATAGAATGGAGGGGGCTTTAGATTCTTACCTTGTTTTCCTCCATGGTTTCTCTCGGGCTAAGCCGTATTGGTAAGCAATTTCTCTTGCTAGTTGGGGGGCTGATTTGAGGTTGACTAATTGGCCATAGCAGTCTGCAACAGATCTCTTTGTCTTGGGATAGCTAATGACTCCCACCTTTAAATATTCAACATTTTTCTTCTTCATTTGTTCAATGATGTTAAATAAGCTATCCTTTTGTTGCCCCTTTCCTAGTACATTTTTCTCTTGCACATGGTTCGTTACAACTAGTGCCTAAGTGGATTTGGAAGGTGGCTTGGACTGACTCTACATATTAGGAGTTACATTCTGAGTGCCAATACCTTATGGAGTAGTGGAGGGTTGAGGGTTACCTGTGTTTGGTGATTATTTCTCTCCAATATTCCTTTTCTCTGACCATGTATTGGCAGCTACACTTGGAGAAGGGGCTTTATTCATTCCAAAGAAAGTCTTCATCTTTCTAATTGACAAGTATAGTCTCACTTGGGGTGCCCGCTTGCTGAGCTATTTTCTGCTGACTTTCCTCTTGGCTAGACTCTTGTGACACACCAATGATCTGTATCATCAAATCCTGGTTTAGTGTACCATTAAAACACATTGATTAATTATGGGGCTGATTGCATGGGAAACACCAATCATACTCTTGGGCCATGTTGTTTTTTTGTTGGGACCAAGGCCCTTGATGTTGAAGTGGGTTTTGGGTCATATGACCGAAAAGGTCTAATAGCTTGAGGTTGTCCTTGGTTTTGATTCTGACTTGAATCCTGAGCTAGTGGCCTATTTTTTTAATATGGGGGTCTAGCTTGATACTAAGCTTGAGGTTGATATACCCTAGAACTCTAAGCATGTTGCCTTTTGATTTTCACTAGCTCATTCCCAAGGTTTTGTAGTTTTTTCATTACTTCTTAAAGCTCTTTTGAGGTTCCAGAGGAATGAGGTGGAGGCTTCAGCTAAACTCTAATTCCTAGGAGTAGGTATAGAAGCTAATGTGGGTGTGTGGCTAGTGCTTGGATCTCCTAGTTTTGGGTATAGAGGCATGGGTGGCCCAGGAGCAAGTTTGCTAGCCTAAATTAAAAAATTCTCAGCTCTTATGGAAATTTTATAGGCTCCATGTAAGGTTGTTGCTCCCATTGATTGAATCATTAAATTACTATCAGAATTTAGAGCTCTAAGAAAGTATAAGAAATCACCTTCATCAGTGGGCCTTACAGCAAATGGAAACGTGTTCCATATTCTTTGGAATGTGAAGTTGAAATTTATCAACTGCTTATTAGGGGCCCTCTTGATGGTGTTCAAATTCTCCAACAAGGATATGTTATCTCCTTTTTCTCTAAATTGGTTATGAAGAGCTCTGTTGATATATCCCCAAGTCTAAATGGAGTTTATTGTTAGACTCTTGAACCATTGTGAAGCCTTACCCTTGAGTGAAGAGGCTAACAACTTGACTACAATGTCCATCTTAGTGATCTCATGAATAGCACAAACATTTAAATTGTCTTGAATGTGATCACTAGGAGAAGTGTGGTTCTCTCCAGTGAAATATGGGATACTCTTTCATGTTGCCACTGGGACTCGATTGTGTGCATTGAAAGCAAGTGGGCTGCTACCAATGAAGTTGAGATAAGGGTTTGGTGGTTGTGCCATTCTGATTAGCATGAGAACCCTTATTGATTGAATGAATGGCCTACTAGGTGGAGTAGTTAATAATGTTATTTTTTGTGGGGATGGAGAACTTTGAGCTCTTCTTCCTCTTCTCCCTATGTCTAGAGACAAGTGTAGATAGACAAATATTCCTTCCTCTCTAGTTCTTGACCTTGTTTGTATTCTTGTCATGAACTTGACAAGATTGGATTGTTGAAATCAGTGGATTTTGTCTCTTTTGGATTCACCAGATGTGTAAATTTTAGAGCTTCTTACAAGCTGAAAACTTGCAACAAGTGCACATTAATCTTGTTGAAATAACAATGGATATTTCTTGATCCCACCGGGTGTGCCAAAACTATTAGTGCAGAATCACAACACCCCTAAATGTCTGCAACCAAATGTATTGAGCTCTCCAGATTGAGGTTGGTACCTATTTCTCTATTTAGGTGCACACAAATAAGTTATAGAGGATCTACTCTAAACCTATTCTATCTTGCCAAGTAGACAGGGTTGAGGAGATGAAAAAAATAAACCTAAGCTAACAAGGTGATACACCAAAGGAATGTTAGACAAATGTTCTCCAACTTAACATAGACCATAAAAATGCAATAAAACACCATACACAGGTAACCAAAATGCAATTAACGATTAGAAAGACAACAATGAACACATGAAAGGGTTGGAAATAACCCACAGACATATATTATTGCTCCAGAGTATACACAATACATTATAGATGCCAAGAGGTTAGAAAATTTACATTACGGATTGAATGGAAGGTTTGGAAGCTCCACAAATTCACTCACAAACAAGGGAAGAAGGGAGGGTGCAAAATAAAAGTGTCCACCCTATTACAATGACTCAAGCTCCTTCCTTTATAGATGTTGCACCGAGAGAAGAAATAAAGAAGCGGTAAAAACTAATTTGGAACTCAACTACCGGCCATCAATGCCTCCTACTAATCCACCCACAATCTATCAAATCTACATCGATTACTTATTTGGCACATTGAAGGAGGAATAATGGTAGATCCAATCAAATCAGATCTGGTTGTTGGAGAAAATAGATCTTATATTAATGGCACAAAGACGTTTTCCATTTTTTGCCCCACCTAACTTCTTCAAAATTAAATTTTCAAATCTCCATGGTGTAGACGAGGTCGAGATCTCTCTAATGGACCCAAATTTGTTAGATTTCGAGCTCTAGAATAGAAGATATGCTCATTTTAATATTTGAATTAGGCCTGTACAAAAAATGGTGGAAACCAGTTATCAAAACGGGTTTACAGGCTCGAAATTCACTTTGTGTCGTTTTGCATAAAAGTACAAAAAATTCAAAAATCACCCCACAGCCCCACAATACCTTTTGGTCAAAAAACCATCCTCATACCCTTCAGTCCATATTTTACATTTGGGCAAATAATCACCCCAAGGCCCGTAGGCCCACATGTAATTTAGACCTGACACATGTCTCTTTGGGCTTCGGCAGAGGCACAACTCATTTTTATACTTTATGTCGCTAGAGAATAGAGCCAAAAACTAAAATTTACTCTCGAAGAGCCGCCTTCCTGCTTTGTTGGAAATTGGCCATGTGGAAGGTTGGCATATGTTTGGGGACCAATTTTGGATTTTGCTTTTTAAGTTGTGTCAGGTTGACGTGTGAGAGCCTTACGCTCATTTGAGTCTCCACTTTTGACCACACCTTTGAAAGTGCACCATTAAGACACATGAAACCTTCCATGGCTTTGCTTTGATATTTATGTTTTTTACTAAGTCCTTTTCTTTGTGGGGCCATATATTTGACCGGGGGCATGTGGAGGCTTGGTGTTTTTCTAAGGACCCGCATTTAGATTTATCTTCAATGACATGCTGAGATGACACATGGAATGCTTGTGGTCATCTGAGTCCCCGCTTTCAATTGTGCCTTTAAATGTGTGTCATTAAGAGACATGGAACCTTCTGCCTACACTCTTATACTTAACGAATTTGGGCCTACTTTCTATTTAACCTCTGTTGATGCCTGACCATGTGAAGGGCTGGTGCAAGTTTGAGTTTCTTCCTTGGCCCCTCATTTTTAAATTACTCCTAGTTGACATGTGGTTCCTTCCACTTGTTTGGTCTTTTCTATGGCTAGCTCTATCCATTTTTGGGCTTGGAACATGTGGAAGATCCTTGCTCATTTGAGTCTACTTTTTGAGTTTAATCTTTGGAGATTCACTGATGAGGCACATGGAGGCTTCCGTTGATTCCTCCATACTTAGTCAATTTTGGGCTCGTTCTGAATTGTTTGTAAACCTTGAAGACTTTGAGCCTTTCTTTATTTCTTTTCCTTGAGACCCTAGTTTTCTTTCACATTGTTTATCCCTTCACCGACCCTGCTATTCCATTTTAGATCCTTTCTACAACTTTTTTGTTGGATTTGAAGTGTGGGCTCATTTGATAGAACTGTCTCTTGAATTTCTTCATGTACTAGGTTGTGTTTGATCAATTTTGTCGGGGAGAAAATTGAGATAACAAGTTCTTCTTCCCCTTCTCGCTCTATCTGGGGACAAGTGCAAATAGACAAACAACCCTTCCTCTCTAGTTATTGATCTAGTTTGAATCTTTCTCATGAATCTACTAATCCTAGGCTACTGAAATCAGTGGACTTGGATCCTTTGGAGTCACAAGCTGTGAAGTGTCAGAGCTTCTAAAAAGCTAAAAAATCGCAACAAGTGCACATCAATCTTTTTGTAATAAAAATGGAGAGCTCTTTGTCCCACCAAGCATGACAAAACTATTAGTGCAAAATCACAACACCCCTGAGTGCCTGCAACTAGATGAGTTGAGACTCTTAGTGTGATTGCAAAACATGGATCATCTCTCAAAGTGTGGGACTTTTAAATAGAGAGATCTCTTAAGATGAAAGTCAGTTCATATTCCTTTGTCCAGGTGCATACAAATAAATTGTAGAGGATCTATTCTAAAACCCACTCTATCTTACTAAGGAGATAGGGTTGAGAAGATACGAGAAAATATACCTAAGCTAATGAAGTGATGTACCAAAGGAATGTCAGAAACTTTGTTTTGTAATTTAACAAAGAACATAGAAACGTAATACAACTATCATGCACAGATAACCAAACTACAATGATAGATCAGAAGACAACAATGAACACATGAGAGGGTTGAGAATCATCCATAGACATATATTATTGCTCCAGAGTTGATCCAATACACTAAAGTAGCCAAGAGGAAAAAAATTGTATTACAACTGAACTCAGAGGTTCAAAAGCTCCACAAATTCTCTTACAGACAAGGGGAGAAGGGAGGGTAAAAAACAAAACTATCCAACCCTTTATAATGATCCCAACTACTTTTTAATAGATGTAGAAAAGAGAGAAGAAGGAGAGAGGTGGGAAACCTGATTTCAAGCTCAACAACTAGCAATCAATGCCCCTACAAATCCACCCACAATTTGTTGAGTCATCCACTCTATGTCTTCTCGACGCGTTGAAGAAGGAAGAATAGTGGATCAACTCAAATCTAATCTGGTTGTTGGAGCAATTAGATCACATATTAATGACATGAAGATGTTCTCCCATTTCTCACCTACCTAACCTCATCAAAATTAAAGTTTCAGATCTCCATGGCATAGACGAGGTTGAGAACTCTTCAATGGTGTAAAATTTGTTGGATTTCGGGCACTCGATTAGTTTATATGCCTGTTATATCTCAAAAGTCCACCCTAAATAGAGGTGGTAGCAGATTTTCTAAGCCTGCAAAATATCTCTCTCTCTTGTAGATACAATGGGGACACCTCAAGTCTATGGGTATACCTATTTTGAGGTGAACCTCCAGGATTAAAAGGCCAGTTCCTTATTGGTGTACACTAAACTGATTTTTGGGAGTTTAAAGGGTGAAAGATGACTATATATTTAATAATACTAAGGTGATACACCAAATTTTGTGTGAGAACTTTGACTAAGTGGAATACACAACTGATTTGTGAAGAATTCTTTAGATACACGAACCAATTAATACCTTTCTACAGAATGTAAGGCAAAACACTTAATTTGTACTGAGGGAGAATCACTGCAGTACTAGTAAGCTAACATGCACACTAAAATTTGGCAGAAAATGGTAAATTTACAGCAAGGTAAAGTGTTTAAACAAGTAATTCTCATTCACAAGATTATTGTTGACATACACAAGACTGCAAAATAACTTGGAAAGGCATAAAATAATTCACACCCAGAGGGAAAAACTGGAAAAAATGGCTTCAGTACTCATATCAAGAACGTTCTTTGGGAAGTTCTCTGAAAAAATCCCCCTCCTTGTGCTTTGGAAAAGCACACAATATTTAGCAAAAGTTCACGCCCTTCCCAAAAATAGCCTAAAATTTGAACTCGCCCATGTATCCTAATTTTATCCTTTATTTAATAATAAATAAATGAATAAAATAATACAAACTAAAGCATGTAATAAAAATAGGCATTATCATCCTTAGATACAATAAATTCAAACTGAAGTTAAATATTCTATTTTTAAGAAAGGAAGGGTGAATAATTTGATAAAATTACAAATATCTTGCTAGGAAAGTCTTCCTCTTTTGAGCATGGAAATTCGTCATATTCTCTATTCTATCTTGTTGTGAAGGCATGCAAAATAACATTCTATGTATGTGAGCAAAATGTTGCAACCCTTAGCAATGTTTGTAAAACTAAGAATTGAGTGAGACCACCTTTGATGTGCACATGCTCAGATTTTGTCTCTTTTCTGGTAGGGTCACATGAGTGACACTTTGCAAATTTTACATAAACACCCCATGTGGGGACCAACTTCAGTTTGTTTGGAATACTGCCACCTTGTGAACTTAGGCAAGTGTATGTGTTTAAATAAAAAGGGGCACCACCATTTGGCTAGCCCACCATGTGTTTAACTAAATTTGCCACCTATTTACCTTGGTTTGCATGGTTTATAAAACTCACCTTTTCAGTGATCATGGCATATAATATGGTTTTGATTATTCCGGTGGCATGCATAGTTTGGGATTTTGAAATTCACTTGGAAATGTTTAATGTGTGTTCATGTGGGCTCACCCCCTCCATGATGACTCAACCCTTACGATCTTTGGTAGCTGGTAACTTAACCATGCTTGGTTTAAACTTGGATTTTGGGAAATATTTGAGACCGTTGATCTCTTTCCTTCTGCTTGCATCACCATTGATCTCCACCATGGTTAGGGTTTAGAATCTTGGCATTTATTGAGGTTGGTGGAATTAACCGGGGCTATCGTTTCAAACCTTGTGCTTGGTCTCTTGCCATTCGATCTTGGATCGTTGATCTTTTACTGTTGGTTAGGGTTTCAAACCCTTGGTCTTGGTGGCAAGTTAAATCACTTGAGCACTTCACATTTTCATTTCATTTATTTTTTTGCTACATGGGTGAATCCCTGGAAAAAAAAAATTCCTCTGCACTGTTGATGAAAACATGGAGGTTTTTCACTGACTTTGAGCCAATATTCTTCATTTTTTATCTTTGAAGCCATGGTTATTTGATTCGGCCTACATTTTCTAACGAAATATGAAGGTATTCTTTCCATTTTTTTTATCTCATGTAGATGTGTATTTCTATTGTATATGATCTATATATCATTTAAATATTTTCCCTTTCTTTGATCATTATCGAATGACAAATCTCTATTTTTTTGTTATGGTTTTTACTTGATCTATTTGGTTTCAATGAGCTTGAACTTGGGCCTGTAGAGGGAGTTGAATTCAATATTTTATTTCTCAGTTCATTACTTTAAACACGGTAAGTTCTTTGTTGATTGTCTCTGAGTGTGAAAGAAATGGAAAGAACTTAGAAACCACCTTGTGTTTTCTCTTCTTGGTGTAGATCTAGCTTGGCTTGTCCTTTACTTGACTATAAACATTTTTCTTTCGTTGATACTTTTTGAGCCCTGTATTGGGTTTTCCTTTGCTATTGTAGATGTATACTTGGCATATATCAATTGTTCAAAGAAAACGTCCTTAAGTGTGAAGTTCTTCTCTATTTCTATACTGAGCCTTTGATCTCAACTCGTTTCTTGAAATCTGTCAAAAAATTTATGTGCATGTTTTTTTTTTAGATTTCATACTTTAGACCTGGCTTGGTATTTGAAGTATTGATTATTTCGGTTCTTCATTCGTAGATACTTGTCACTCTTTCTTTTCATTCTGTAAATATAGTTCAGTTTATCCCTTGTTTGATTGTAGACATTCTTCTTGTTACTATTAGTTGTTCTTTCTATAGATGCATACTTTGGCATTTGTGATCTATTTCTTCTTTCTATACTGGAAAAACTCCATTTCTGAGTACAAGGTTTTCGTTCCTTTTAGTCAGAAGATGACTATCGTTTGTAGATCTATAACTTCTAGAAAATGGGTATTTGTGGTTTCTTTTACAAACTATAACTAAAGATAAATTTGGAAAACACTATATGAAAACAAGCTTATTTTGATTCATTCCTTTTCCTTTGTCGATAGAACTCCATTTTCATGTAGACTTGGAATGGATTTTGTGCCTTCTGTCTGTAGTAGTTGTTGATCTGAAACAGTTTTGGATAGCATACTTTGAAATCTTGACTGTATTGATTTTCTATTGTGCCTGTAGCTTTGACATTTCCTTTTCAATAATGAGGGACTTCATCCTTTGTTACAAGCATGATTATATCCCAGTCTGTGTAATGAAGAAAATGATCCTTTTCTGAAAAATAAAGAAAATCACTAAGTTTCTTTTCTGTAATGACTTCTCTTTTTAGAAGTAATAATATAGCAATTATATTTCATTTTTTAGAATTAAATCTCAATTCTATTTTTCTGGAAAACCCCATTTTGCAAGGGGAAACTCTTGCAATTTTTTTCCAAAATCCTTCTCTTTCAAGATTTATGTAATTTGACCATTCTAAAAAGATATGAAAAGTTTATCTGGCTTGTTTGCTCTCTTGACTGAAATTGTTCATGCTAGCTTTGCTTGATCTATTGCATCTTTAAAAATTTGTGAAGTATTTGGCATTTTATTCATCCTTGAATTTGGAAATAAAATGAACTTTTAATGGTTGGAACATGATGGACTTCTTGAATACCTATATGTTTTAGTTAATCATGATATCAACTTTGAAGTGATGAAACATGTACTTTTGTTGACTATTTTTGCTCCTTTTGAAGTTCAGATAGCTCATAAGCATAGAATAGCTAAAAAAAGCATGTGTTTCAATTCTATTTTAAATCAAAATTCAAATTTACAAGGGGAGACTCTGGAAAAAATTTCCAAAATCCTATTTTTCTCTCTACTTTTCTAGATTTCCAATCTTGATTTTGAAAAAAATCTCTTTCTTGACCTATTCCGATGCTTCTTCCTTCTTGTAAACCATATGGAAATGATATTTGTTTCCCATTTAGTAGCTGCTTCTTCCTTAACCAGTTAAAAAAACTGATTTTTCCATTTATATGTGTCACAACATATTCCTACAAAACTTAAAAATAAGTTAGAAATAAATAGGATTTTGTCCTCTCTTGTATCCATGTAATTTTATTTCTTCTTCATTCCTTCTTCTGCAAACTATTCTCCAATTTCCTTCATGTGTTATCTTCACATCTGTTTCTTTTGCAAAATACTTCAGATTTTGCTTTTATATTTCAATCCTTAGCTCTTTTTCTTTTTCCTATCACTCATTTCTCTCTATGGACTTTTCTCTTCTTTTGCTACCAGGCTATCTGTATCCCTGAATTATCCTGTTTCATGTGGTTCTGTATTTATTTATTTTAAGTACCATTAGATACATTGAACTTACAATATGTATTTGCTTTAGAACGTGTGTATTAGAATGAAAATGTACCCTAAGCTCAAAATTTGATAGATATTGCTCTTTGTCTTGTAGGTGAAAGAAGACGGAGATGAAAGTGGAAGATGGAATGGGTTGAAGCTAAAGATACAGATGATGCGGAGCAGGAAAGAAGCTGAGAAGGCAATGATGCGTTCACTTTTACTCCTTTACTCTTGTTCTTTAGCACATGTAATATTCTTATTTCCATGTATATGATGTTATTACTTAGTCACATCCCATAGCTTGTGTGGGAAAACTTATGATCTCTTATGAATAAAGCATTAAATTGAAATAATGAGTTGACTATCTCCTTCTGGATTCAGTTTTTACTTTGATTATACAATGATGTATGTAACTCAATATCTCAATAAAATGAATTAATATAAGGGATGAACTTAAAATAAATACCTGTAACTTCCATTAAGAAACCATTGAATGAGATGTGCCTCCTTGTATGTTGTTTGACTGCCTTAGCATATGCTCTTCATTTTGACTCCTTCCTACTATCTCCATTTGGACATTATTGTCACTATTTATTTTCATTATTTTCTTGATGGAAGTAGCAAGAAAGGAGTCAATTTTAATATTTTATGGCAACATAGATGGATGCAATCTCGTTAATCACAATTACTGTAATGAATACAAAACACTAAATCTGATAAGCACCATCATAATAATAGTGAATCTGATTACTTGAAAACTACCAATGTATTTTCTATTCAAGAACCATACACTTCACATATTTTGCAATCCGGTGTCTTCATCAAGACAACATAACTGTCCTTCGGGACTTGTGTTCTTTTGTTGAGGATATTCATGAAATTGTAGAATATGTGATTTGTTACGTTTTGTAACAACACACATAGCTGCAGATTTCACTTAATATTTTTCATAAATCAGTAGTAACAATATAATCTGATATAAATTCCCCTAGCTAGGTATACTTCACCAAGGCTATCCATTGTAACAAGGTTTCGAGCTGCCCATTTTTGCACACGTGCAGAAATTGTCCAACAATGCCCATTTGAATATTTGAAATGAATCCCTACAAAAAATGGTAGAAAAACCAGTTTAGTAGAATGGGTCCATGGGCATGGAATTGAAATTGTGCATTTTTGTACAAAATAAAAAATTTAAAAAACTCCTTGCAGCCCCACAATTCATTTTGTCAAACAATCATCTTCGGGCCCGCCGATCTGCATTTTTCGTTTGGGCAAAAAATCACTATAAATCTTGCTGGCCCACATGTAATTTAGGCCAGACACATGGTTCTTATGGAATCAGCTGAGGTGTGGCTCATTCTTGTACCTTACCCCTTTTAGAAACAAAGATGAAAAGTTAAAATTTCCTCCGGTGACCCACCCTCCTGCTTTGACTTGGAACGTGGCCACGTTTAGAGCTAGCACACGTTTTGGGACCTCTATAGAATTTTAGTTTTGAAGTTTTGCCAAAGAAACATGTGGCACCTTTTGTAGATTTTTTCTGTTCCTTTATGTTTTGGCTAAGTCCTTTTGTTTGGCAGGGCCATACATCTAACCCAGGACACATGGAGACTTGGTGCTAGTTATAGAGACCCGCTTTTATAATTACCTTTGAAGATGTGTCTGACTGACGCGTTGCACTTTTCATGAGTTTTTTATGCTTGGCCAATTCAAGCTGATGTCTCTCTCATAACCTAGACACATGGAAGCCTCATGCTCATTTGAGTCTCTACTTTGGGCTATGCCTTTGAATGTGCTCCATTGAGAAACTTGGCACCTTCCGCTGACACTATTATACTTAACTGACTTGGGCCCACTTTCCATTTGACTTTTGTTTAACCCTAGCCACGTGGTGGGATGGTGCTAGTTTTAGTCTCTACCTTAGGCTCCCATTTTTGAAATTGTGTCGAGCTAACACATGGTTCTTTCCACTCGTTTAGACTTTTAAACGACTGACTCTATCCCTTTTTGGGCCTAGGACACATGGAAGCTCCACGCTCATTTGAGTCTACTTTTTGAGTTTAGTCCTTGTCAATGTATCGATGAGGCATGTGGAAGCTTCCACTGATTCTTCCATACTTCACCAATTTGGGCTCACTCTGAATCATTTGTAAAGCTTGAAGACTTTGATCGTTTCTTCATTTCTCTCCTTTGAGCCTCTAGTTTCCTTTGACACTTTTTGGTCATTCTGTAACCTTGTTATTCCATTTTCAAGCCTTCCTGTAGCGTAATTGTCAGATTTGAAACATAGGCTCATTCAACGGAAACGTCCCTTAGATTTCTTTCTGTGCAGGGTCGTGTTTGATCTAATTTTTCCAGGGGAAAAAATAGAGATAACAAGAACTTGATAAGCAAAACTTATGAAATTTTCTATAAGCCTTTCCCTTTTCTACTTGCAAGATCCATCTGGACATTTATTAGGCTGAGTCAATCCATGATAATTGAGCATGTTAAGGACTACACAATAAAACATTATCCAACTATTAACAATAGCATGAAAGGAAAATGTCCATTTCAAGAAATGTATCAAAGCACTAACCATTAATCAACTTCTAAAGTAAATGATAAAATTTCCACCATGCCAACTAAGAAGGAATTCACATGCTTCAGTTACGAACAATGTATATAAAATACAAAACTAACAACTAATCAAGTACGACAAAATACTTTAAATTTAGAAACAAACTATCGAGTGTATTATAATTTCAATCATGTAATCCTATATATTATATGATTGAAATCCAATACTCAAACCATCAATATTTAATTTCTTATAGGATCCCAAATATACCCAGTTATGATTATTGTCTCAAAAATGACAATAGTTTAGCAATCATTCAAGAAGGAATCATTGGCCTTATAATTCAAACATGGGTTGTTAAGTGCATTAGGATTTTAATCATGTAATCATATAGATTATATGATTTAAATCTAATACTCTAACCTTCTAAAAATATTTCCTTGTGACCCACAAATTAATAATGATAAACAAGAGAAAAGCAGGCTAACAAAAAATCAAAAATAGCCATTGCCTAGAAACCAAGTTACTCGACATAACCAAGGATGGAAAAATGAAAAGACTCAAAAAATACCCAAGACCTTCATGCAAGCTACTATTCTAAACATCCATCCATGTTTCGTAGTAATTTAGATTCATAATCCTCCTTATTTAATTTATAATTTCAGTTTAAAAGAATAAAACATCACCACGTTCTCATCAGAAGTTATTTTAGGGTAACCATCATTACCAAACTCAATTATATTCTTATCAATGCATTTATATGAAACACAAAAAATCCATTAACTAGCTTACCAACAATAAATCAACGAGGCATACGTATATATACCACTGAATATCATTAACAATCTTAACGACATTTTTCATCATAGATCAACAAGGTATCTATATATATAAATACCACCAAAAGTAATCTTGTCTTAGAATTAATCCAAGGTAGTTCTAAAAATAATTGAATACTTAGACAAAAAATGAACATATGTATATTCAAATCTCAGTGGATATAAGAAGCTACGTTTCAATATTTATAAGGAGCATAAATGTTCCCCTTAAGGAAAACCTTAAACATCTTGAACCTATATTGACAATCATCATTATGTGTGTGTGTGTGTGTGTGTGTGTGTGTGTGTGTGTGTGTGTGTGTGTGTCTTACATCATAATAATTTCTATAGTAATATTCAATATGCTTATACTAAGTAGTCGAGCACTAATAGCCTCATGGTATTTATTCCGAATTCAAACCTAATCTCCTAGTCAACCACTCATATTGTTTTGAAAATAAGCAGGGTGGTTTTGCATAAAAAAAGGAAACCTTATGTAGTCCATAAGAAAGGAAAACATGGAGGTCTAACAGATCTAGACAAACTCACCACTCAAGGTTTAGAGATACCAAAGAAACAACCGTCATTATGGCATTGGTTGACAGAAATACAATAATAACAAGAAAATACAATATCATCTTCCCTTATTTAGACTAAAATCATAAAAGTATAAGTAATGAATGACATAAGGTGAGTTAATAAAGAACAATCACCTATTGATATCAATTTCATGTCTATGTCTAGAAACACGATCTTTCTAATGTATGCATTATTCATTTGAAATGTTCTCTGAAGCAATGTATTAACTTAACAAAGTTAAAGGATAATAAGAGAGCAACACAAACAAATATTTTCAAAAAGTTAACATATTAAAAAAAATAGAATGTAACTTATTGCATGAAAAATGTTTTCAATAGACATAAAAATCAACACTAAAAAAATGGATTAACAAGGAAGGAAACACCATTCCAATTTTATGCACAACAATTCACATGAAGGTATTATAAACACAACCTATGTAATCCACGTGGCCAAATACTTTAGTAATATCAGACCCTGATTTTCCTCAACTACCTATGAAGGCAAAAAATTTATCCTCTATCTACCCACAACTTGCATTTTAAATCATGTCAAAAAACATGGTGGAGTGGATACGTGGCCATCCTTGAACAAGGAGATGGGATAAAAATTTTAATATAGGAAAAATATGATGTGAATATATATTTTTCTAACCAACCCAACTGAAAAATTTGAAATTTTCCACATGATCCTCTATATAATTCAGTAGTCTACATACATACTGAGGTTTCAAAGTGCAATCATGCTCATTGAATGCTTAATTTTTACAAGGAAAAATAGTCTTGATTTTTGATAGGGTATTTTATATGTTTATACCCTACACCTGACACTATTGGACAAGTTTATTTGAGTAGAATCTGATCTCTAGATATAGAATATACAAGTTTCTTTCTTCTAAAATATTATCAATCCTTGAATAAAAAGTCGTGTCAACAATAAAGGTTGGAAGGCAATTTTTTATTGAAGGAAAAAAATCACTTCACAAGCTTAACCAGTTAAAACAATAAGCCTTCGGATACGAATTCCATCACAGTTACTAATTGAGTATTTTATAATAAAAAACCAGTAATGTTACATTTCATAACTAGTTCAATAGCACACAATATTACAAAAACCCATTTAAAGAAATATTAAACAAAAGTAAATCAATAAGAGGGAATTGAGGCCCATGAAAAATACCATTTTTGAAAACAAAAAAAGAGAGCATTTTCTATTAGGAGAGTTATAATACTAGCAAATGTTAAAGTGGGTAGTTCTCAACATGCCTAAACTATGCTTCCTAGCTCGCACATGCATCCACAAAGATTTTGTACAACAACCCATGGTGAAAATTCCTCTCCTATTTGCTTGTTGTGCGCTCCAACTTCACCCCAGGTTTCCCTTAAAAGGAACATCTAGAGAGGAATTGGTAGCAACCAGGGAGGATGGCTCTACATCTGATAACACATTTGCCTAGAGTTTCAACGCATTGGAAAAAAAAACACTCAAATCCCTCCACAAAGTAGTCATGCGGCTAGATTCAACAGATTTGGGTGTTTCCTATGTAAAAATTTGTGAGTCCAAGGCATGTCCAAATAAATACATAAAGGCGTGTGCAAGGAAATAACAAAAAAAAAAGAGCAAATAATTAATAAGCATCAATTACAATGTATGTGGTCAACATCAAGCTGCCATTTAGTCCAACAACATAAGTTCCAAACACATTTTCCATAATGAAAAATAAATAAATAAAGAAGTGGTGAGTCACCATCATCTCCACCCACACACCCACTTACCATAAAAAGCGTTAAGTTTACTAAATTAGGAGCATTCAAGGATAGGAGCTGGTGGAAGGGGTAAAAACAATTCAACATTACTTTTAACATGTGAGAAACCAAAACTAGCACCCAATAGAGAAGTAATGGGTAAGGGTCGGTTTTAGGGATTAAAGAATTTAATATTAAATTTTCTACTAAAAGGGGCATTACGTTTGTATGTTTTTTAATGTAAATACTTAAGTGCATTAAGTATAATTACATTTGTATTTTTCTTTCAAAAGGTGAGTGGGCCCCAATTTTTATTTCACGGGAACAAAATAAAATTCATACACGGGTACGATAGTAGAATCTTCCACTCTATGAGTGCTTAATTAAATCTCGCCCTATTTGTTCAAAATTTCTCTGTCTGCATGGTTTGAAATATTCTGTCTCCATGTATGAATGCATGAAATATTTCTCCTTCATTTGGTTTCCATTGTCAGTGCTTTCCTTGGATTATGGATCACACTGAGTCTTAGTTTTACTTATAGTGTTCATCTCCACAGCGAAAAACTTTGTTGTTGGATGTCTTCCAAGATTGTGTCTCCTTTGTAAATCTTGTCCCAACATCTATGCATACGTGGTTTTTTCTAATTCGACGTGGTACGAAGGGTCTTTTGGTGACTTGTCACTTTTTGTTACAAAGGGTCTTTTTGGTGAACTTGTCACTTTTGTTACATTTTGTAAAAAATTCCAAATTAATCCTGCGGCCCCGATAGTATCTAATTAAATATTAAACAATATGAAGCTACAAGGAAACTTTCTTACTTTGTCCCCGAAGATGGACACATGGATTGTTTCAAGTTAAAAGTGGGGGAGGTGGGTCGCCGGATAACTTTGAAGATTTTTTCCTTTTTGTCAAAAGGAACAAAGTTATAAAATGATTCGTGAATCTGCGGGGGAAAAATTAATGTCACATGTTTGAATCAAAATTTAAAATTCAAAGTGGGGAGGTGGGTCACCAGATCGCTTTGGAATTTTTAAGCTCTATTTTGAAATGAAGTAAAAGTATAAAAGTGAGTCACGACTCCATTGGGGCCCACATTAAAAGTTAAAAGTGGAGAGGCGGGTCGCTGGGGTATTTTGAGATTCTCAGGCCCACTTCAACTCAAATATTTTACATGTGGAGGTCCTATGCTCATTTAATACTTCACCTCTTAGTTTTCCCTTTGGAGTTGCACCAAGGAGACACGTGGAGGTTTTCCACTAGCTCTCCCCATTCTCAAAATTATTAACAGCTGGTGCAACTTTGTTAGACCATAAAAACGTGGAGATCCTATGCTCATTTAAGGATCCTCCTTTGGGTCTTACCTTTGGAGTTTGCACCAAGGAGACACGTGGAGGTTTCCACTAGCTACTCTTTATACTTAGACTTTTCAAGTACCTGATGCAAATTTTTTAGTCCTGGGACACGTGCAGGGCCCATGCCTATTTGGGGATTGTTGATGGTGAATCATAGCACCTAGAAATGTTTGCAACACGATGGGTTGAGACTCTCAGTGTGATTGCATAACATGGAGCTTTTCCAAAGTGCGGGACCTTGCGAAAATGGAAAATCTCTCCAGATGAAGGCCTGGTTCCTATTCCTCTTTTCAGATGCACACGTAAAAAAGTAGAGGGTTTACTCAAAACCTAAAGTAACTTGCCAAGGAGACAGGGTAAGAAGATGCATAAAATAAAACCTAATCTACAAAGGTGATGCACCGAGGAATGAAGAACACCTGTCTTGCCAATAAACAAAAACCATAAAAATGCAATGCAAGATCATGCATAGATAACCAGATTTGTAGCGAAAGATCAAGAGGATGCAAATGAAACACAAAGAGGGTTGAGAATCATCCACAGACATGCATTATTTGCTCCAAATATTGATACAACACACTACAAAATTCCAAGATGCAAAGTTGCATTATAGTTTTTAATGGGAGGTTTGAACTCCACAAATTCACCTGCCAAAGAGAAGAAGGGAGGGGAAAAACAAGAATTTCCAACCTTTAGAAAGAATCCCCTCCTTAAAATTTATAGGAAGAATGAGAGAGGGAAGAGAGAGGAAATCCAAATCCACCCCCACCACCTCCAGATTGCATTTAATTTATCTCATTATGGTGGTAAGTGAGAAACCCTAGCAAATCCAAAAAGTGGCAAACTATATTTTGTCGTAGTTGGATAGAGGACCTCATAATATTTCCAAAAATTCCAACCTTGTGTGAATCCGAGATCCCTGTGAAAAGTTATGGCTGTCTGAATATCTAGGTTAGGGTCTGCTTCCTGTCAGCGCTCAGAATGTTGCGCCTCCTGAAGGTGTGCCATAGGCACATCCATATTCATGTCGACATACCCTTACATGTGCTAATGCATGAATTATTTTATGTCGACATTCTGTGTCATGTGCCCTTTACGTACTCTAAGGCACGACTTCTACCATGTCGACACTCTCCTACCTGTGCCAAGGGTGCATCCATTTTCGTGTTGACACCTTCTGTCATGCACCTCCTTACCTGCGCCAAGGGTGCATCCATTTTTTGTGTCAACACCTTCTGTCATGCACCTCTTAACTGTGCCAAGGGCACATCTCAAATTCGTGTCGACACCTTCTGTCATGTGCCTCTTACCTGCGCTAAGGGCACATCCATTTTTGTGTCGACACCTTCTGTTATGTGCCTCTTACCTGCGCAAAGGGCGCATCCATTTTTGTGTCAACACCGTTTGTTGTGCACCCTGACCATTGATGACGCAATAAATTTCGGGGTTTTAAGTTTCTTTGATTTCCATATTCTTATGCTTGTCTATATCTACCTAGGGGGAAGATATTTACAACAATTTGGTGACTCAACGGGATCACCTGCCTGCTAGGTGGAAGATCAGTGGCCTTTTTAGCAATCCATTAGACATGGAGTCATAAGTAATAACCTAAAACCAACTTGATCTCTGATCCCGAGCCTGGTATCACAACTCCTTCGAGATCATGCTGAACTGTAGAAATTAACATGAGAGAAACAAAACCTATGCCGGAGCACTTAGGGAAATTGAAACCTAACTACAACAAGACGATGTGCATACGCACTTAGAGGAATTTTAAACCTAGGATAATATTTACAAGGGTAAACCTTTTCCTTTTAGTCGCAATGTTTAAGATAGATTCCATTAACTGGAATCGGGAGTTCTTCTCCATCCAATGTAGAAAATTGGAAGGCATTACTACTTTTGCACTCCATGACAATATATGGGCCACTCCAAATGGCATCAAACTTGGAATGCTTTCCTGGTTTTGCCTGATCTGCATCCCATTTTAGGACTAGGTCCCCTTCTTGGAATGGTCCTTGCTCTTGCCTTCTTATCAAACCATCTTTTTACTAAGGCCTGATCCTTCTCAATCCTCTGAACTACATGCCCTATGATTTCCTCCAATTCCTTCAACTCTGCATACTTGGCCTTCATTGGTTTTAACTCAGACAACTCCAACTGCGTCATGAGCTCTAATGCTGGCAATTCTAATGATATAGGCAATACTGCCGCTTTCCCATAGACCAACTTGTAGGGAGAATTACCAGTAGACCTCTTTGGCGTTATTCTGTCAGCCCACAATGCTGATCTTAGCTTGGTATGCCATGTCCTTTGGTTTTCATCCAGAGTCCTTCTGATGATCCTTAGAAAATTCTTGTTAGTGGACTCTGCCTGTCCATTACCCTGCGGGTAATAATTTGAAGAGGTGCTCAAATAGATTCCATTCTTGACAGCCCATTCTATAATCTTAGGAACCTATGAATGCTAATGCATTATCTGATATGATAGTGGCTGACAGACTGAACCTGGTCACTATTCCTTCATAAAAGTCTAGTATGTTAGACTCATTTGCTTCTTTGAGCGCTACTGCTTCAGTCCACTTGGTGAAATAGTCCGTTGCCGTGAGAATCCACTTGTGGCCTTAGCTTGAGTTAGGATTTATGACCCCAATGGAATTCCAATCCCCATTGCATAAATGGTTGGTTAACCAAAATTGGGTGCAATGGGAAGTGCTGTTAGTCTTTCTTTCCCAGTGAAGAGTGCACATTTCTTGCACTTTCTTATCCATGTATAGCAGTCACTGAACACTGTCGGCGAATAATATCCTGCCTTCATTATCTTGAGAGCTGTTACTCGTGGGGCGAAATGTCCTCTGGAATCTCCATCATGAAAAATCTTGTAACACCCTCTCAATTTGACTTGTCCCAATGCACCTCAATAAAACTCCATTGATGTCCTTTTTAAACAAAACACCATCAACAAGCACATATTGAATGGCTTGTAATCTGAAGTATCTCCTCTTTACTTTACTCATTTCTGGAGGGCATAGGCCTGTCTGTAGGAAGTTTATCATACTCTGAGTCCAACAAGGAGTAGGCACATCATCATTTCCCTATTCTTGACCACCCTATAATACCAAGACAGTCTCTTTTTCATCACCTACTTCAACTTGTTGACTCAAGGCTAGTTGTTCGCATAGTCCCTTCCCACGTACTAGTTTGGTGACCTTGATCTCAATGTCATATTCCATGACACGAGTTATCCATCTTACACGTTTCTCATTCAGATCCTTGTTTAGAAGGAAGTCCTTGACTCCCGCATGAGAGACCAATAATTGGATCTTGTTGTTTGAGACTAGGTGCTTGAATTTCTTTAAACTCCTGATCACTGCAAGGACATGCTTTTCAATGAAAGAGTACCTAGTTTCCATATTCCTCTAAGCCTTGACTGAAGAAAGCAACTGGTTGTTCTCATCCTTCTTTGTTTTGTTGTGGCAAGGATTGCAAAAATTGTGTCTCCACCACCAAAGACATATAACATGAAATAGTTGGAGAAGTCTGGATTGACGAGAGTTGGAGCTTGAGATATAGCCTCTTTTATTGCCTCAAAACTTTCCTTGCCTTCAGATGTTCACTTAAATTCCATGCTCTTCTTCAACATCAGTGTTATTGGCTTTACGAGAGCTATAAAGTTTGGAACAAACCTGTGGAAAAAATTGATCCTTCCTAAGAAGCTTTGAAGAGCCTTCTTATGACTTGGCAATGGCAACGCTCGAATTGTTTCAACTCTTTCAGGATCAATCATCAATCCCTCCTTTGAAACAATATGGCCTAGAAGTTTTCCTTCGTGAGACAAGAATATGCATTTTTTTGGGATTCAATGATACCCCAAATCTTCTACACCTCTGAAATACCTACCTCAGATGAAAGAGGTGATCCACTGCATTTTGGAGAATATAGTGATGTCATCAAGATATATCAGAACTATTTTATTGATCAACCCCTTGAATGCCATATCCATTGCCCTTTGGAAAGTGGCTCCCAGCATTTGATAGGCCAAATGGCATCTTCTTGTAGGCATATGTGCCCCATTTGGTGGTGAAAGTTGTCTTGAACTGGTCCATCTTCCTTCACCATTACCTGATTATACCCTGAGTAGCCATCTAAGAGAGAGAATCTCTCCGAACCGGATACCACTTGCCAATATTTGTTCCATTGAAGGAAGTGGGTAATGGTCTTTAAGAGATGCCCTGTTGAGGTCTCGGAAGTCTACACACATCCTGATTTCTCCGTTCTTCTTCCTGACACGAACCAAGTTTGCATCCCAGCTTGAGTGTTTGATCGGGAATATAATGCTTGCCTCTATTAAACTTGTTTAGCTCTTTCTTCATTAGAGGCTCAATGTGGAGGGTTGACTGGTCTCTGCTTCTACCTGATGGGTTTAGCATCTGGATCCAATTCTATGGTATGTTGTGCCAACTTCGGATTGAAACCTCTCAAGTCTTCATAGCTCCAAAGCGAAGGCATCTGGAAATTCTTGGCAAAGTTGTATGATATCTGATTTCTCCTGCTCAGTGGCCACTTTGCCAATTTTAAGTGTTTTGCCTTCCCCAACCGGAATTGGCTCTGAATCTTCTCTCTTGACCTGTATGTTAGCCTTTTCTTTACAGAACTAGTCGTTAGGGTTGAAGATAGACTCCAATGTTACTAAACCCTTGGGAAGCTTGTTTGTCCGCAACTGCACTACTTGATCCCCATACTGCTGCTCTAATCTGTCATGATTCCTAGCTAAGAATTCAGCCTCTTCTTGTAAGAAATTGATGATCTGTTGATCATTCTCAAACACCTACCAGCTTGTGTTATTATCTGGAACTACTGGTCTCACAATCACATGGATATGTGGTTGTGTTTTTCCCCTTTTTATGTTGTCAACCACATCAAACATTGCTCCAATAGCTGCGAGCCTATCCGCGGCTTCATTTTTCTTCCTAGGTATGGAAACGATGTTGAAAGCTTCAAAATCCTCAACAAGGTCCCATACCCTATTCTTGTAGTTCTTTAGCAATTCATTCTTTTGTAGCATGTTGTCCCCTGACTTGATTGACGATCAGCTCGCTATCCCCCGAACACCTGCAAGTTCTTTATGCCCTTTTTCCTAGCCCAATGATGTCCATGAATCAAGGCCTCAATATTCAGCTATGTTGTTTGAACAAGAAAACTGGAAACGAAAAGATAAATAATATTTGATGCCTTGAGGTGAAACAAGCATAGCTCCTCCTCCTGCACCTTGCCTACTCCTTGATCCATCGAAAAATAATTTCCATACCTCATTGTCATCCTTATGGTTTTGTTTGGTGATGCTAGGAATAGGTTGGTTTTCTTCACGTATGCAATAGACTCCTAGTTTAGATTCTTCTACTTCTTGGTAGGGATCAAAAGCATTGTACCTTGCTTTCCCATTCGTCAAGAGTCAAATCTGGAATGCTTCCAACTTTGGTGTCAGCTTCATCTGTGCTTGGATAATCTTCTTGATCAAATGCTGAACAATTGGCATTGATTTGGCTTGGAATATGAGGCTCAATATGAAAGTTTGCAATTGGTTCGGATCTGATTGTGACCTTAGTACCATATCTTGTTTTGAACAACATGTGTGACCAATCAACGGATAAGTAGCCTCCAATTTTGGTTGTGAAATCCCTTGATAAGCATAGGGAAAAAGAGTGGTGGAAAATCTATCACTGACACATCTTACAAAATGGTAATGTTGGGGGCATGCATGCAAGGTAAGATTCAAAGTTTTAATCACTCCTACCATTGCTACTACTGTCCCATCCAATTGCAACTACCCCTTTTGATATGACTTCATATTGGAGACCTAGCTGATGAACTATTTGCTTGGGCATGATAGAACTACTTGCCCTAGAATCAATCATGCAATTGTGTACTAGTTTATCCCCAATGATTAATGAAACATAGAATGGAGGGAGCTTCAAAACTTTACCTTTTTGTCCTCTATGATTCCCTTCAGGATGAGCAGAATTTTGTGAGGACATTCTCTCGCATATGGACCTGCTAGTTCGAAGTTAACCAATTCTTCATGGCAGCTTGTAGAAGATCTCTTTGGCCTGGGATGGATAAATATTCCCACATTGTTATATTCACATTTTTCTTCTTCATTTGATCAATGATGCTAAATGGGGATGAAATATCTCTTTGTTATCCTTTAGTCTGTGCATTCCTTTCTTGTGCATTGGGTAGAAATAGCTGGCATTTGAGCTGGCTTAGAAGGTGGTTTGGGCTGTCCTTGTGTGCTTGGAACTGTATTTTGCTTACCAACACCTTGTGGAGTGCTGGAAGGTTGCAGATCACTTGGAGCCAATGACTACCCTTCACCTATATTCCTTTTCTTTAATCTTGTGTTAGCTGCTACACTCTGAGAAATTGTTTCATTCATGCCACAAAAATCCTTAGCTTGCCAATTCGCAAGTGCGGTATCATTTGTAGCTGTGTTAAAATTGCTGAGATGTCCCTTGTTGCTGATTTTTTTCTTGACTCACTTCATCCTCAATGCCAGTATTTTTCACCATCAAGGCTTGGTTCAAAGCACCATTAAAGCACATAGATTGGTTATGAGGTTCAGTGCATGGGAAACACCAATCATACTCTTGAACTATGTTGTTTTTGATTGGCACTAATGCTTTAGAAGTAGATGCAACATTGGGGTTATAGGGCTGAAATGGTCTATTAGCGAGAGGCCTTACTTGGCTTTGATTTTGATTTTCAGCCTGAGCTGGTGACCTATTTTGTTGGTATGGGGGCCTAGCCTGGTACTGCGCTTGTGGCTGATACGGTCTAGAACTTTGAGCTTGTTGTCTTTTGATAGTCACCAGCTCATTTCCAAGGTTCTGCAATTGTTTCATAACCTCTTGGAGTTCATTTGAAGCACTAGAGGATGAAGTAGAAGTTTCAATTGAACTTTGATTTCTAGGAGTGGGAATAGGAGCCAAAGTGGGTGCTTGACTAGTGCTTGGATTTTCTAAGTTTGGATACAAGGGCATGAGAGGCCTAGGAGCTAGCTTACCACCTTGAATAAGACAGTTTTTCAGCCCTAATGGAAATGCTATAAGCAGCAGGTAAGGTTGTACCTCCCATAGATTGAATTAACATAGAAATATCAGAATTCAAAGCCTTTAAGATAATATAGAAAAGCACCTTCAGCTGTTGGCCTAATGACCACTAGAATCCTATCCCAAGACCTTTGAAATCTGAAGTTGAAGTCAGTCAGTTGCTCCATTGGGAGCTCTCTTGATAGTTGTCAATTGCTCTAGTAGAGACAAATTGTCTCCCTTCTCTCCAAACTACTCATTGGAGAACTATGCATAAATGATTCCAACTTTGTGATAGAACCAGCTTGCAAGGCTCCTAAACCATTGCAATGCCTTCCCTTTGAATGAAGATGCCCAACAATTTGATAGCCACATCCATTTCATTTATCTCATGGATTGCACAGACATTAGAAATGTCTTTGACATGATCACCAGGAGTGCTATGATTTTCTCGAGTGAAAAATGGAATGTTCTTCAACACTGCAATTGGAACTGGATTTTTTGCATTGAGGGAAAGTGGACTGCTGCTAATGAAATTGACAAAGGGATTCAGTGGTTGTGCCATTCTGATTGGCCCGAGAACCCTTGTTGATGCAAGAAAAGGTCTACCAGGTATAGGTGTAGACAAAGTTTGGTTAGGTAGAGATGGTGATCTTCATGGTCTTCTTCCTCTCCTTCCTCCTCCTGGTGATAGTTGCAAATGGAAAAATAGCCCATCTTCTCGAGCATCAGACCTGGTTCGAATTCTTCTCATACGCCTGGGCAAATTTTGCTGCTATACCACTGAATTCTACCCCTTCGGAGTCGCCAAATGTGTTAGATGATGAGCCTCAAAAGGCTAGCTTATGCCAAGTTACACACCAAACCTGACAATATTAAAAATAGAATTTAAAACTTGAAGGACCCAGAAGATACAGCTCTTCAATTTGGTTATGGGGGTATTGTTTTGCAGCTACTAATCTCCGAAAGGTATAGGTGAAATCTCAAGTCATGCAAGGCAACTGGGAAAACCTGAAATATCAAAAACCATGAAATTTTGAAAGTCAAAATCTCAAAAATCTAAGAATACCCTTTTGAAGATTATCCCTTGATCTATCAACTGGTGAAATTTTTACTTGTTTTGAGCAAGTGAAGCCCTTGAAAATTGATTTCAAAGTTCAGCCTGGAAGGTAAAAAATCTGAAATTGTAAAACCTGTAATTTTTGGTCCAAATTTCTTGAAAATTCCTTCAAATCTTGTGGAATTACCTCTTGGTCCCACGGAGGGTGCCAAAACTGTTGATGGTGAATCACAGCACCCCTGAATGTTTGCAACACAATGGGTTGAGACTCTAAGTGCGATTGCATGACATGGAGATTTTCCCAAGTGTGGGACGTTGTGAAAATGGAAAATCTCTCTGGATGAAGGCCGGTTCCTATTCCTCTGTTCAGATGCACACGTAAAAATTCAGAGCGCTTACTCAAAACCTAAACTAACTTGCCAAGGAGACAGGGTAAGAAGACACATAAAATAAAACCTAAACTACAAAGGTGATGCACCGAGGAATGAAGAACACCTATCTTGCCAATAAACATAAACCATAAAAATGCAATGCAAGATCATGCATAGATAACTATATTTGTAGCAAAATATCAAGAGGATGCAAATGAACACAGAGAGGGTTGAGAATCATCCACAGACATGCATTATTTTCTCCAAATATTGATACAACACACTACAAAATGCTAAGAGGAAAATTTGCATTACAGTTTTTAATGGGAGGTTTGAACTCCACAAATTCACCTGCCAAAGAGAAGAAGGGAGGGGCAAAACAAGAATGTCCAACCTTTAGAAAGAAGCCCCTCCTTACAATTTATAGGAAGAATGAGAGAGGGAAGAGAGAGGAAATCCAAATCTACCCCAACCACCTCTAGATTGCATTTAATTCATCTCATTATGGTGGTAGGACCTCGTAAGCTTTCCAAAAATTCCAACCTTGTGTGAATCTGAGCTCCCTGTGAAAAGTTATGGCCGTCTAAATATCTAGGTCAGGGTCTGCTTCCTGTCAGTGCTTAGAATGTTGCACCTCCTGAAGGTACACCATAGGTGCATCCATATTCATGTCGACATACCCTTACATGTGTCAAGGCGTGAATTCTTTCATGTCGACATTCTGTCTCATGCGCCCTTTACGTGCGCTAAGATGTGACTTCTGCCATGTCGACACTCTCCTACCTACACCAAGGGCACATCCATTTTCGTGTCGACACCTTCTGTCATGCGCCTCTTACCTGCACCAAGGGCACATCCATTTTTGTTTCAACACTTTCTGTCATGTGCCTCTTACCTGTGCCAAGGGCGCATCCAAAATCGTGTCGACACCTTCTGTCATGCACCTCTTACCTGCGCCAAGGGTGCATCCATTTTCATGTCGATGCCTTCTATCATGCACCTCTTACCTACGCCAAAGGGCGCATCCATTTTTGTGTTGACACCGTTTGTTGTGCGCCCTGACCATTGATGACGTAATAAATGTCGGGGTTTGAGTTTCTTTGATTTCCATATTCTTCTGCTTGTCTATATCTACCCAGGGGGAAGATATTTACAATAGGGACCTGCCCCTGAATTTTAATTTTGAAAGAGCATCGGAGAGACACATGGAGGTTTCTTGTGGACCTTCCAATACTTAGAATTTTTCAAGTGTCTAGTGCAGCTTTCTTAGACACTAGGCTCATGACACCATCCGTTGGTCCTTCAACTCTTTCAACAAATTTTTCAGGCTAAGACACATGGAGATCCCGCACTTGTTTTGGGTCTCTACTTTTAGGAACCATATCAAAAGTGCATGGAATATACTCATGAAGGATTTTGCTAGCTCCTTTTTATACTTCAATTTTTTCAATGTCTCAGGCAACTTTCCATGGCTGATGGTACGTGTAGAGCCCATGCTCATTTGAGGTCGTGCCTCTAGATTTCATCTTTGATGTTACGTTGAACAGACACATGGAATATTCCACTAGACCTTCCCATACTTTGAATTTTCAGTAAACGTTGCAACTCTCTAGGGTTCTAAACACCTGGAGGGCCCTCACTCATTTCACAACCTACCTCTGGACTTCACCTTTACAGTTGTGCCAAGGATACATGTGGAGGTTTCTGTAGGATCCTCTTTACACTTGGCCAACTTAGACTTGTAGTGCAGTTACATAGTATAATCCATGTGAGGACACTCATTTCATAGAGGCATGAATGTAGGCATGCATGCAAGGGCACTAATTTCTCAAGGTGTATTCTCAAAGGTCAAAATCATTGCTTTTCAAATCAAGCCATATGGAACCACCTGAGAATTATTAAAAAGGGGATTTCTTGCATGAAGAAATAAAAGAATGATTTTAAAATACTATCAAAAACTATGATATGGCATCCCATTCATAGTTGAAGGACTTAGAAACATGATCATTTCATGATTTATCCACCTGGAAGCTTTTGGGTGTAAATTTGTTAAACATCACTTTCTGGAACAAAATTGTAACAAACAAAGGATTCCTCGAATATTCTTATTTTTGGGGAAATATTTGGGATGACTGAGCGAGTGAAATTGTATAAATGCAATGAGAATACTCTTAAAAATTTCAGAGGTTAAATTTTCTGTCAAAGTTTGAGAGAAACCATTTTCACGAGAGACCATTTAAGAGACCATTTTATTTTCCTGTGTTTTTGGATTTAATCATGTCAAGGTGGTTACAAGTGTACACCCACTGACAATATATGAGATTGTTGAGGAAAATTTCCCCTGCTGATGAATCTAATGGACCTTAAATGACTCTATTTTGATCATGAGCATAATTATGTTTTCTTTTATTTCAAAATGTTTTCAAATAGTATTTATTTTTCCTATTGCAATCTTTTGTTAAAATCTCTCTGATTCACACAAGATCTCATCCATTTTTTAGTATTGTGGCATTTACAATTTCATAATGAGAATATATTTCATCTGGTAATTAAATAAATAATTTAAAATCACTTCACTCTCACTATGTTGATAAAGATTGTTTGTAAACCTATGAGTGTATCTTAGGCATGAAAAACAAGGGATTTCTAACAATTAATTGATTCTTTAACATGATCCTTTTTGTTGAATTCTATAAGAATGTGTGTAACCGTGCATCTCTGTGTCTCTGTTGATAGACACCTTCTGGTTGAAGGAATATTTTTGTTGTTCTGAAGCATTTTGTCTCTGATTGTTCAATTTTTTGTAAAGGCTCTAAAAGATCTGGTATAATCGATTCTTTATCACTTAAATTCCCACCAAAAACTTCTAGAATGATGAATCCTACATGAACTATCCCTGTTTTTACTTTGTATCCAAAAACAAACAAATTCCATTGCAAGAGCATGCAGGAATAATCAGGTTTCAATTATTGTCTTTACTAACCCGAACCTTGTCAAGGAAACATCTCCACTCTCTAGTGTGACAACTCATGAGAGTTATATTGTGTTGTATTGATCATATTTCCTCAAGTTTCTCATGAAAATTGTGCAAATAAGGGTCTCTTGTTGTCCTTCACCAACACGGGTTACAGAACAAGTCCTATCACCCTGGTTGAAGGCACAACCTAAAGTAGTGAGGGTAGATCAAACCCTCAGTGAGGTGCTATCAACTTCTACAATTCCTGAGTGACAAAAAGTTAGCTGAATCCCCTCCCCATCTACAAAAAAACTTATATCATTGTTCATTTGTTTCATGATGTTGCTCATTGCTTGCAGGAGAATCAATTTGGATACCAACACTGAATTGGCACCATTGCCAGGGATTATTTGATCTTCGGGACCTATTTGTACAGAAACAACACCCAAATTGGTGTCATTTCTAGGAATTATTTACATTACCGGGGATTACTTGAACTCCAGGACCTATTTGGGCGATAACAACACCCAAAGTGTTGTCGTTGCCAGGAATTATTTAAACTCTAGAACCTATTTTTGCGGCAACAACACCCAATGTGGCACCATTTCTGGGGACTATTTTTACAAATACATACATATACTGACCCTAGTAATGTTTCTTGCATGATTTAAGTACAAATAAGTTGTTTAAATGTTATCCTTTGTTGAGATTTGTAAGAATTATGTGAGATTACAAGTTCATTGTGCAGTATTTCCAGTTTTCAGTGGTTATTGCACTAAATTTGTATCAATAGTGATAAATGTGGGTAAAGGAAGGTTGAATCTATTAAGATTTATAGAAATTAAGCATTAATAGACAATTGGCAAATTACTTATGTTGTATCTGAACAAATAAGGTAAAAATCCTTAGTGGTGACTCCATATTGAATTCAAAATTTTGATGATTACAAGTGCCTTAACCCGTGTCAAGTGAGATTTATGATCAATTTGTGCAAAGCTAGATGGAAGAATATATTTATTCACTAGGGACCCTACTAGAAAGTTATTTCTAGAACTAGGAAAAGCAAATTCTGAAGGAAGATAAGTATGGAAAATTGTTGGAAATCAAGAATAAAAAAGGAGATATTTGTCCTGAAGGGTGATCAATCTATGGTTGAATATTACCATATGTCTTCAAGTGATATTGAACCAAGTAATATTTATATATATTTGAGTTCTCCAACTGGAGAGGGGAAATCATTTGTGTATGAAAAATGTGCCTCTCAGTTTTCCCCTGTTTCTTCCAAGGTTGATAGGGTTTTCCACAAAGCTGGTTCATTGGGGAATATCTATTTTAAAATCTATACTCTTGTGTTGCAAAGACCCCTCATTCCCTTTCTTTTTTTTCTCCTATAAAGTCACCACCTCAAGGAAATATGGCCGAGCCTCTACCTAGACCTCCTTTTGTTGTCAACACTTTCAGACCTATAGATTTCAAAGGTATGGACAGATATCCTAATATGGTGCCACAAGATGTCAAAAATAGGTTGCCAAAATTTCAAGGAAATAATGCCATCACTGGTGACCACCATTTGAAACTATTTGTCAACATGATGGAATATTTTGAAATTGAGTTTGAAGACATGTATGTAAATTTGTTTATTCATAATCTTGAGGAGGATGCATGTGGCTGGTACAAGCCTTTACCAGATAATTCAATAAATTCAAGGACCAAGATTAAAAATTCGTTCATATTGTAATATGGGGATAATACAAATCCCAGATTCCTTCTATTTGAGTTTCAAAATATAAAGAAAAATACAAATGAGTCTTTCCATGACTTCAATTCTAGGTTCAATAAGAACTTCAATAGGCTACTTTTAATCCTAAGGCCAAGTGATGTGTTCTATTTGATAAAATATTCTAATGCTTTTGATAAAAAGGATGCTTATTACTTGAGAGATGAACCTGTGAACATTGAGGCTGGATTTCACCATGGCCTTACAAATAGAAAATAACATCAAAGCATTTAAAAATCCTCCTAGGAGACAGGGTGTCAAGTTGATCAATCCCAAGAATCCTCAACCAAAAAAATCTATGGATCTGGAGGAGGTTATACAAAATTTGGTTAGATCAGTTACAAAAATATCCTTTAAACTAGCCAGAGTAGAAAGAGGGATAGGACAAAGTTCCCAGGGTTAGCACAAGCCACACAGTTAGGAGAGATCTAGAAATCATCCTAGAGGTGATCATAGACCAGATGACAGAGCGAAAGGGCTCATGTGATCAGGAAATAAACATCCTCAACCTAGGGAGAATAGATTGGTTCCTGATCCTTTGACTACTAATGTTGCTACTGTGGAGGAGGAAAGTGTTATCGAGTGGTGTGATAAGTGTTTCTTACCACACTCCCCATGTTATGTAGATCATGAAGTTCAGGAAGCAAATGATGATGAGACGTATGATGATGTGTGCATGATGGAGAGCCCTACAAACTCACAGCAAGGGGAAACCTCAACTTAATTAATAAGTTCTAGATTTGTTGAATATTTCTTGGATTGTGTCCACCAAGTATTGCCTCTTCCTCCCATTAATGCTTTTGAAATTGATATGGTACAAAAATTTGATCTTCCCAATCATAATTTTGAATACTTAAGGGATTTGATGATTAAAAAGTATGATGGATGGATCCTTTCCAAAGAAGATAGGAAACTATTGATGAATGCAGTAGTTGCTCAAGAGAAATAATATAACACCAAAACTAAGGTTGTCAAAGGGGTAGGTCCACAAGCCAAGCCAAAGATTCCAAAACTTACCAGTATCCCTAAGGAGACCCCTAAGAAAGATACATCTAGCAAAGGCCTAACTAGCCTAAATAAAACCTATATGCAGACTTTGAAAACTCCTATATTATCAGATGAAACTATGGAACTTCATCCTAGTACTGCCCTACCCAAATATTTTTCTTGTTACATAACCCAAATCTTGAGTCAGATCAAGGTCATTGTTCCCATTGTTGAATTACACGGGATCCCTTAGCATAAGAAAAGGACATTCGAGTATTTGGTATTTAAGGAAGAAAAGATTACTCAGGGAAAAAGTGTTAATAATATAGAGGTTCCTCCCAATATTGTAGAATCAGAAATACCACAAGAATTGGAGGAACTACGTGAATCATCTGAAGTATATTTTAGAACTTCTATGGTCGAATATTAGCTTAATGTGGAACCATTTTTTACCAGTTTGATTATTAAACATAGGTTGGTACATAACTGCATGTTTGATTCAGGAGCCTCATGTAATGTAATGTCTTTTGAGGTCATGAATAAGTTAAATATCAAGGTAACAACAACTTTTGGGAAATGTACTAGTATGGATTCAAGATAATTGCCATTAATTGGTTATGTCAAAGGATTATTAGTGCAATTGGCATCTTTTCCAAGAAAATTCTTAACCATGAATGTGGTTATTGTGGGCTCTCCTGCCAAGTGGAGGATGTTATTCTCCAGAAAGTGGGAAAATAGTGTGGGTGGAAGAATACAAATCGAAATGTCATACGCAACCATACCAATTGAGGGGAACCATGTGAATTTATAGGGTGAGAAGAAAATGTTGCATATTATTGAGGACCCTAATAATGCTTCTTATGAAGTATTTTACACAGATGTCACTGTCAGTAACTTTATGGGTTATGCTAATTGTAAGAAGCATAAAATTGATGCATTGAAGTATCTTGAGTAGGTTGGTTCTCCTAGGACCCTGATGTTTAATGGGGCTTGTTCTAGATCTGGTAGACACTGGTGTTGTTTTGATATCTCCAAGCCAAGAGGAGTTTAAATTTTCTCTTAAACTCAATTTTGAGTGAAGAAACAATATTTTTGAGTATGAAGCACTACTCTTGGGTCTAAGGATTGCGTGGAAATATAGTGTCAAGTATATTATTGGTAAAGGGGATTCGGAGCTAATAGTCAAGCAAGTTAGAAATTTGTAAGCTACAAAGAATCAAAGAATGAAACAATAAGAGCATGTGGTTTGGGAATTCATTGAAATGTTTGATTCTTTCAATATAATACATCATGATAGGAGCTTTAATATTGTAGCAGAGAAATTGGTAGTATTAGGATCTAGGTTTGAAAATTGTACAATGTCTCCATATTGTGAATATGATATTGAAATATTGACAAGACCATTTGTCCTTGACAATATCAAGCACTGAAAGGTGTTTGAAAATGATGCTCAGGTCAAAAGGTTTCTACAAAATAAAGGGGATTTTTCCAATAAAAGTATGGACTTGGAAAAAATGGTTTGTGTAAATGATGGAAAAGAGACCCTGTTTGGTAAAGACATTATCCAATTGAAAACCAATACTATTCCCATAGGTTTGGTTGCACAAGAATTAATTTTTTATAATATTGATTACATTATTAATAGACACATGTCAGCCTTGAGGGATGTTGAATAATATAACCTATGCACAGAGGATAAGCGAAGGAGAATATGGCTAGGAAACAACTTGAATAGAGATGAAAAGTAGTCATATGTCTAATTGCTAAAAAAGTAGAAGGAATTTTGTGCTTGGTCATATTAAGAACTGAAAGCATACAGGGAAGACCTTTTTCAACATGAAATACCCTTGGAGGATAATGCCAAGCCTTTTAGGTAGAAAAAAAGACCAATTAATCCCCTCCTTTCCTAAAAAATGCAATAAGATTTGAAAACGTTAAGGGATGGAGGAATTATATAGCCTACAAGATACTCCTCATGGGTAGCAAACCTGGTACTTGTTTGAAAGAAAAATGGGTATATAAGATTTTGTGTTGACTTCAGAAATTTAAATAAGGAATCAATTAAAGAAAACTATCCATTACCAAATATGGATAACACATTGCAATTGTTTATAGGTTTAGAATTGTTATCTACTCTGGATGGTATTTTGGGTATAACCAAGTGGTTGTGAAGCAATCGGAGAGGATCAAAACTGCATTCACCACTCCATGGGGAACTTATGTGTATGTCAGAATGTCGTTTGGCCTGATGAATGTTGGAGCCATGTTTTAAAGACAAATGGATGTAGCATTATCAAGATATATATATGACTTCATTGTTGTGTATCGAGATCATGTGACAGTATTTTCAAGAAAAAGAAGTGAATGCCTGCAATATTTAGAAAATATGTTGATATGATGTAGGGAATATGGTATATCACTGAATCTGAAGAAGAGCCATTTTGGGGTTCAAAAGGAAAAACTACTTGGACATATTGTATCAAAAGGAGGAGACATGATAAATCCTAAGAGAGTAGAAGCCATTATCAAGGTTCCTACTCTAAGAGCCAAAAAGAAAAATTAGTCCTTTTTTGGGAAAATAAATTTTATTAGGAGATTTATTTCCAACTTTTCTGAATTGACTATCCCAATCACCAGTATGTTGAAGAAGGATCATAGTATCAGATGAAAAGAATCAGCTATTCAAGCCTTTACGGGGATTAAGGAAGCATTGAATAATGCCCTTATTTTAGCAGCTCTTGATTATAAAAAGGTTTTCCAAATGTTTTCCTTTGCTTTAGAGAATACTATTACATTTGTGCTATTACAAAAGGATGATGAAGGAGCTGAAACGCCAATTGATTTCTTTATTAAAGCATTATAAGGGGAAGAGTTGAAGAATACTATCATTGAGAAACATGCCTTTGCTTTGGTCAAAGCCACAAAAATCTTTAGGCCATATATTCTGAGATCTAAATTCATATCTTATCTTCCCCATACCATGGTTAAGGATATCCTATCAGAGATGGAAATTTAAAGTAAAATATTCCGATCGGAAAATAAATTGCAAGAATATAATATGGACATCCAAAATATGAAATTAGTCAGAGGATTAGGCCTAGCAAAGCTAATGGCAGAAATAAACATGTAAACAGTTGAGATAAATGAGGTTGAACAAGAAAGATGGAATATTCTTGAGAAAGTGACAAATTCTAAATGTACAAGGTTATTATTTTTTATCTCAAACATCTACAGTGCCCTGATTATTTAAGCAATAATCAAAAGAGAGCACTTAAGTTAGCTTTGAAGAACCCTGGGGGAGTTCTTCTAAGATGTATCAATGAAGATGAAGCCCCAAACATAATTGATGATTTCCATGGAGAAGTTTATGGAGGGAATTTTGCTAGAAGAGTCATAGCCCATAAGATATTAAGGGCTCGTTACTGGTGGCCAACTTTTTTTAAAGATACAACTCTACTAGTAAGAATGTGTGAGAGTTGTTAACATTTTTTAGGAGGATTGAAATCTTCAGGCTCCCTCCCTTTGCAGCATGTATAAATTGAAGCCCCATTTAAGCAGTGGGGAATGGAATTCATTGGTGATATTTCTGATTCATCAAGTACAGGCCACAAGTGGATATTAGTGGCCACTGATTACTTCACCAATTGGGTGGAGGAAATACTTTCCAAGAAATCGACCCACCAAATTATTATGGACTTCATTCTGAATCATATAATTTACAGGTTTGGAGTGCCTACTAAGATAGTTGCTGATAATGCTATAATTTTTCGAGGTAAACCTTTGGTTGCCATGTGTCATGAGTATGGGATCAATTTAGCATATGCTTCAAATTATAATCCCTAAGGAAATGGACAAGAAAAATCAAGCATCAAGAATTTTTTGAAGATAATTAGAAGTACCTTGGAATTTAAAAAATGGAAGTGGGGTGAGAAGTTGAATTTTGTTGTTTTGGATGATCAAATCACTATTAAAAGAGATAATGGAAAGATCTCATTTGAGTTGGTGTATGGAACTCAAGCTCTACTTCCCCTGCATATGCAATTATCTTATTACCAATTTATCCAACAATTGGAGGACCAGGAGGTCAAATCTGATGATGCTCATATTAATCAAATTGTTGAATTAGATTAAGGGAGAAGAGAATCCCACCAAAGACATCTAAACTTCATGGAGAAATTGAAGAAACTATTTGATAAAAAGGTGAATTCAAGAGCATTCATTGTGGAATATTTGGTGCTATGATGGGATAACAGAAATGAGGATAAGGGAAAACATGGAAAGTTTGATGCATTATGAATGGGCCCTTATTCTATTGATATTAGGATCGCTGAGCACACATTATTTCTAAATATTTAGATGGGAAATCACTTGAGTTTCTTGCTAATAGAAGGAACTTGAAACAATTCCTTTATTGATTTCTCAAAATCAAGCCACACATCATTATATAGTGTACAATCTTTTGTTTTTGTTCTATTCTCACATTATTTCTGTTTCGGTTTGTCCTAGACCTTGGTGACCGGTTCTTGTTGGTTTCTCAATTCATTCTTGGGGGATTGGTCATTGTTTTTCTACTTTTAAAATTTTTTCTTGACTCTGTTTCCCAATAGATTTTTTGGCAAATGGTCTATTGTTCTTGTGACAATCACAGGGAGTGCCTATCCCTGAGTTAGAGCCAATGTTGGTGCTCAATTTCATCTCACTTGTTTTGTTCAAAATTTCTCATTTCACATGGTTTGAAGTTTTTTTTGTCTCCCTGTATGGATGCATGTAAGATTTCTCCTTAATTTAGTTGTCATTGTCAGTCCTTTCCTTGGGTCGTGGATCACATTGAGTCTTGGTTTTACTTACAATCTTCATCTCCGCCGGGAAAAACTTTGTTGTTGAGTGTCTTCCATGACTGGGTCTCCTTTGTAAATCCTATTCCAACATCCATGGATACGTGGTATTTTCTAATTGGACCCGATATGACGAGTCTTTTTGGTGAACTTGTCACTTTTGTTACATTTGTAAAAAAATGCCAAATTGGTCCTGTGGCCCTAATAGTATCTAATTGGCTATTCAACAATATGAATTGGAAAGGTGGATTTCTTACTTTGAACCCGAAGATGGAAATGTGATTTTTTTCAAGTTAAATGTGGGGAGGCGGGTCACTGGAGAACTTGGAATATTTTTACCTTTTTGTGAAAAGGAGTGAAGTTATAAAATGATCTGTGAATCTGAGGGGGAAAAATTAATGTCACATGTTTGAGTCAGCATCGAAAATTCAAAGTGGGGAGGCGGGTCACTGGAGCACTTTGGAGTTTTTAAGCTCTATTTTGAAATGAAGTAAAACTATAAAAGTGAGTTGTAACTCCACTGGGGCCCACATAAAAAGTTAAAAGTAGAGAAGTGGGTTGCCGGGGCATTTTGAGATTCTCAGGCCCGCTTCAACTCAAATCTTTTCTGTGTGGAGGTCTTGTGCTCATTTGAGGATTTTCCTCTCGGTTTGACCTTTGGACTTACACCAAGGAGACACATGGAGGTTTCTACTGGCTCTTCCCATGCTCAAAATTTTAAACGGCCAGTGCAGCTTTGTTACGCCATAGGCACATGGAGAGCCTACTCTCATTTGAGGATCCACCTCTGGGTTTTACCTTTGGAGTTGTGCCAAAAAGACACGTGGAGGATTCTGCTAGCTCCTCTTTATACTTAGACTTTTCAAGCACCCGATACAACTTTCTTAGGCATGGGACACATGGAGGGCCCATGCTTGTTTGGAGATCCACCCCTTGAATTTTACTTTTGAAAGAATGTTGAAGAAACACGTTGAGGTTTCCACTAGATCTTTTCATAGTTAGAATTTTTCAAGTGTTTGATGTAGCTTTCTCAGACCCTAGGCATGTGGCAACTTCCATTGCTCCTTAAAATCTTTCAACAACTTTTATGGGCTAAGACACGTGGAGAGCCTGTGCTTGTTTGGGGTCTCCAATTTTTGGAACCATATCAAAAGTGTACCGAAGAGACACGTGGAGGCTTCCGCTTTCTCCTTTTTATAATGAGAATTTATCAATGGTCGAGGAAAATTTCTTTGGCCTGAGGCACATGGAGAGCCTACCCTCATTTTAGGTCTAACCTCTAGATTTCATCTTTGAAAGTGCGCTGAACAGACATGTGGAAGCTTCTGCTAGACCTTCCCATACTTTGACTATTCAGCAACTGGTGTAACTCTCTAGGGTTTTGAACATGTGGAGGGACCTCGCTCATTTGTGAACCTACCTCTTGACTTCACCTTTCCAGTTTCCCCAAGGATACATGTGGAGGTTTTTGCTAGCTCCTCTTTGCACTTGGCCAAATCGGACTCGTAGCATAGGTATGTAGTATAATCTTTGCGAGGACACTCATTTCTAAGTTGAACGAATGAAGGTATCCATACGAGGGAACTCATTTCTCAAGGTGTATTATCAAAGGTGAAAAGGATATCTTTTCATATCAAGCCATATCGAGCCACATGATAATTATTAAAAAGGTGTTTTCTTACATGAAAGAATAAAAGAAAGATTAAAAAATATTATCAAAAACTATGATATGGCATCCCAGTCATAGTCAAGGGACTGCAAAACGTGATTAGTTCATGATTTATCCACCTAATAACTTTTGGGTGTAAATTTGTTAAACATCACTTTCTATAAAATTTGGGGGGAAATTTTGGGATGCGTGAGTGAGTGAAATTGTATAAATGCAATGATAATTCTCTTGCAAATGTTGGAGGTTAATTTTTTTGAGAAATTTTGAGAGAAACCATTTTCCAAAGAGACCATCTGAGATACAAGTTTATTTTCTTGTGTTTTTGGATTCAATCATGTTAGGGTGGTTGCAAGTGTACATCCATTGACAAGCACTCGTATTGTTGAGGAAAATTTCCCCTTCTGATGAATCTAATGGACCTTGAATGACTTTGTGTTGATCATGAGCATAATTGTGTTTTCTTTTATTCAAAATGTTTTGAAGTAGTTTTTCTTGTTCCTGTTGCAATCTTATGTTAAAATCTCTCTAAGTCACACAAGATCTCATCTATGTATTAGTATTATAGAATTTACAATTTCATTATGAGAATATCTTTCATCTTGTAATGAAATAAACAATTTAAAATCACTTTACTCTCATTATGTTGGTAAAGATTGTTTGTAATCCTATGAGTGTTTCTTAGGCATGACAAACTAAGGATTTATAATGTTTACTTGAGTCTTTAACATGAGCCTTTGTGTTGAATTCTCTAAGAATGTGTGAAATTGTACATCTCTGGGCGTCCATTGATAAACACCTTCTGGTTGATGGAATATTTTGGCTATTCTGAAGCATTTTATCTGTGAATGTTCCAATTTTTGTAAAGGCTCTCAAAGATCTAGTATAACCAACTTTATCTTGCTTAACTTCCGACCAAAAAATTCTCAAATGATGAATCCTACATGAACTACCCCTATTTGTACTATGTATCTAAAAACGAACAAATTCCACTGCTAGAGTATGCACGAACAATTCTTGTTTCAATTATTGTATTTAGTAACCCAGACCTTGTCTAGGAAAAATATGCAATGTCTAGTGTGAAAACTTGTGAGAGTTAGATTGTGTTGTACTGATCATATTTCCTCAAGCTTCTCATGAAAATTTTACAAAGAAGGATCTTTTGATGTCCTTCAACAACATGGGTTATAGAATGGGTCCTCTGACCCTATTTGAAGGCACAACCTTAATTAATTAGGGTAGATAAAAGCTTCAGTGAGGTGCTATCCACTTCTCCAATGCTTGAGTGACAAAGATTTAGTCGAATCCCCTCCCAAGCTACAGAACGACTCATATCATGGTTCACCTGTCTCTAAGCATCATGGCAGTTTCATGATACTGCTCAGCACTCGTAGGAGAATTAATTTGGATACCAACACACTCCATATATATAATTGAAGATGTGTAATGCCCGCTAAATATTTTCCCATGCGAAAACCAAGAACAACCTAGGTCAAAATAGAAAAGATTATGGAACAAATTTTTTTCAAAACCCTTCCCACAAAAAGGTTTTGAAAACACGGTTGCCACATTATTTTTTCTAAGTCACTTTAAATTAATAATATAAGTTTCCCCCTTTTTTATCCCCATTATAATAAAATAATAAAACTCTCATTTACTTTTAATAAAGTTAGATTAGACTAAGACATGTTTTAGATTTCCCTTATAGGTTTTTTTTATAGCATTTAAATTTCCCTATAGTCAAACTTGCATAAATTAATCCCATGGGTTAAGGGGTATATTTTATTAAATACTAAATTTATATTAATCCCACAAGGTGAGAAGGTTTTAAAAAAGCAAATAACAAGGTCCATAATTTAGCACAAGGGTTAGAACAATAATCCCACCCCTTATACAAATAAAGTGCCCCCCTAAAAGTCAACCCATGCATTTAAAATTTAAAAATTTGAATTTCAGTCACACAATCCCCACCTATTTTTTGTAGGGATGAATCTTATCCATTAGATGGATTCATTTGGGGACACAAGATCTAGGGATTCCACTAACCCTAAGTTTTCTTATGAAATATTTCTTTGTCTTTGCTTGGCTTATTATTTCTTTGTTTTGTGAAGCCATGAAAGGCCATGAAAAGATTTTGGAAGGATACACATGATACCTCTATTTTCTTTTGTTATTTACACCCTCTTTTAGGGTTTCAATGTATTTGTTTATTTTATTTAACTCATATATAATTTTTGATTTTCCGAAATGGGCTTATGGGTTTTTCCCCATTTTAGTGATATGGTTAAATTCTGTATATATTTTCATTTCTGAAAGAGAATATATATATATTGAAAGTTTTAATTGATTAAAACCTGAAATCATAATTAATATAGTGATTATATATTTGTGTGTGTGTATATATATATAAAATATAATGAATTAAAAATACTTAGGCCTTGGCTACAGGTTATGTTTTACACACTCTACAAAAATGAAATTGCGGAGAGATTATAGCTCCAAGAAAATTTGTTAGGTTGGGTTTCATTTTATGCAAATATGGGGGGGGAGGGGTCGCCGACCCCACCCCCCATCTAGTAAACTATGGGGTAGGGGGTGGGGTCGGTGACCCACCCCACCATTCCCCACAAACTACACAATCCCAACCGTGGGTATAACCCATGACCCCTTGATTTACTTTATTTTTATTGCTATGATTTTGGTTAACTTAGTTTTTTTTTTACATTTAATATTAGGTTATTAATAATATTAAATGTTCTTTAATATTATTAGCATATATGATATATTAATATAGATGACAACATTAATATGTATAACAATATTAATATATACAATAATGTTTATATATATATATATTATAGTATAGATATATATATATATATATATAACTTTAATATCAATTATTATTATATTACTAATATAAATTACAATATTAATTTGTAAATGTATGATATTGAAATATTTATGATTATGCTAATATTTTCATTATATATAAAGGAATATTTATGATTATGGATTTATTACTGATGTCAAAAAATTGGGTGTATTGAGTATCCTTGGCATAACTTTATTGCTTATTGTATTTTGTTTGGAAATAAAACTCCCTTCTTCAATCTAAAATTTTTCCTTTAACTATAGATAGTAAATATAGGGTATAAAGGAAACTGAATTTCATTCACCTTATAGATTTATAGTAGATTTGCAATAAATTTATTTAATTGCCATGAGACTAAGTTTAATGGTAGCCATGTAATTTTTTCACTCTACTTGATCAAAAGGAAAGCAACCCATTTGTTAACAAAGTAACAAAACAAGAAATTTTTGAAAAAATTTCCATAGTCACATATGAGTTCTAAGCTCTTCTTGAATAAAAAAATAAACAAATTAAATTACTAGCCTTCAATTATAAGCATATCAATAAAAATTAATCTTTTCTTTTTCCACAACGAGTTTAAAATCATTCCCACAAACAATTTATAAAAATTTTCCCAATTATTTTGAAGGCAAAAACACACACTTATGTGAGAAAATAATTAAAATAAAATGGAAACAAGTTATTTTATATTTCGAATACATTTCCATCATATAAAACTTTCTTTACTAAATGTCTTCTCTTTCCAATAATGTAATAGAAAATCTTAATACAATATTCAATACAACTTTCCTTTCAAAGGCATACAATATTCTTTCCACTTGAAGTTGAATTTGACAAGAAGGTAACTACAATAGAGGAATGTTTAGTCTTCTATAAGTGCTCCAACTATCAAATCTCCACATGACTCCATCTTGCTTCACGTGATCACAAAAAAAAAAATGGGGGTGAAAACAACACTCTCCACCCAACCAAAGCTCTAGTGAGAAGAAGAAGAATTCTTCTCATTCGCCCTTGAGCCCCAGCCACAAGGCAATAAGGAATGGATCCAATACATGAAACTTTATAATTCTTCCACACTTACTTTAAATAAACAAAAAAAAAGAAAAATATAGCTATAAAACTCATTCTTAAACACAACAGCTTCGCAAACAATGGCTCTAAAACAGCCAACGTAGAGATAGGAATATCAGTGATCCCCTTGTAAACTCCCAAGGGTTTGGATGCATCACCTCTAAAATCTCCAAACACACTAAATCCAAAAATATATTATTTCCTCCCCATGAATTATATATAATACTATATATATATATATATATATATATATATATAATATATATATATAATAATATATATATATATATATAATATATATATCTTTGTCCCCTCACTCCTTTATGTCTCCATTCACTCTTATGGCTTCACAATACGACACAATAATAAATGAATCAAGGTGGGGCATCCAAACCCACTCCCTCATAAAACACACAAATAATCTATTATTGCCTCCCAACATATTTCATCCCTATTTTCTGGTGGAGGTCTGTGCTTCATTTGAGGATTTTGCCTCTCGGTTTGACCTGGGACTTACACAAGGAGAACATGGACAGGTTTGTACTGGGCTCTTCCCCTGCTCAAATTTTATTTAAACGGCCTGCAGCTTTGTTTACGCACGGCAACATGGAGAGGGCCCTAATCTATTTGAGGATCCACCTCTGGGTTTACCTTGGGTTGTGCCAAAAAGGGACACGTGGAGGATTCTGTGCTCCCCTCTTTATACTTAGACTTTCACGCACCCCGATTAAAAACTTCTTAGAGCATGGGACACATGGCGGGCCCATGCTTGTTTGGAGATCCACCCATTGAATTTACTTTTGAAAGATGTTGGAAGAACACACGTTGAGGTTTCCACTAGATCTTTTCCTAGTTAGAATTTTTAAGTGGTTTGATATGTAGTTTCTCAGACCCTAGCAGTGTGGCAACTTCCATTGCACGAAAAGTCTTTCAACAAACTTTTAGGGGCTAGACAAGTGGAGAGCCGTGCTGTTCGGGGTCTCCACTTTTGGAACCTATCAAAAGTGTAACGAAGAGACACGTGGAGGCTTCCGCTTTCCTCCTTGTTATAATGAAGAATTTACACATGGTCGAGGAAAACTTTCTTGGCCTGAGGCACATGGAGAGCTAACCCTCATTTAGGTCTAACCTCGAGCTTTATCTTTGAAAGTGCGCTGAAACAGGGAAATGGTCGGAAGCTTCTGCTAGACCTTCCCATACTTTGACTATCAGAACGGGTGTGTGTAACTTCGTAGGGTTTTGAAATGTGGGGGACCTCGCTCAGTTGTAACCTACCTCTTGGACTTACTTCAGGTTCCCAAAGGATAAGGTGGGATTGGTTTTAGGGTTTGCTAGCTCCTCTTGCACGGGCCAAATCGGACTCGTAGCATAGGGATGTAGTATAATCTTTGCGAGGCCCATCGTTCTGTTGAAAGTTGAACGAATCATGAAGGTATCCATTACGAGGGGAACTCATTTCTCAAGGTGTCTATCCAAGGTGGAAAAGGATATTCTTTTCATATCAAAGCCATATCGAGGCCACATGATAATTATTAAAAAGGTGTTTTCTTACATGAAAGAATAAACGAAGATTACAAAATATTATCAAAAAACTATGATTATGCCATCCCAGTCATAGTTGCAGGACTGCACAACGTGATTAGTTCATGATTATCCACTAATAAACTTTTGGGTGTAAAATTTGTTAACATCCATTTCTATAAAAATTTGGGGGAAAATTTTGGGATGAGTTGAGTGAGTGGACATTGTTAAGCAATGATATTCTCTGCAAATGGTGGGTGGAGGTTAATTTTGTGAGAAAATTTGAGAAGAAAACCATTTTCCAAAAGAGCCATCTGAGAACAAGTTTATTTTCTGTGTTTTTTGGATTCAATCATGTTAGTGTTGCAAGTGTACATCCATTGACAAGCACCTCGTATTGTTGAGGAAAATTTCCCCTCTGATGAAATTAATAATGGACTGGAATGATTTGGTGTGATATGAGCATAATTGTGTTTCTTTTATTAAAATGTTTTAAGTATTTTTTCTTGTTCCTGTTGCAATCTTATGTTAAAATATCTTAAGGCACACAAGATCTCATCTATGTATAGTATTAGAGAAGTTACGAATTTCAGTAGGAGGAATATCTTTCATCTTGTAATGAAATACACAATTAAAATCACTTTACTTCATTATGTTGGTAAAGATTGTTGTAATCATATGAGGTTTTTAGGCCTGACAAACTAAGGATTTAAATGTTTACTGGAGTCTGTAACATGAGCCCTTTGTGTTGAATTCTTAGAATGTGTGAAATGACTCTCTGGGAGGTCCATTGATAAACCCCTTTGGTTGAGGAATATTTTGGCTATTTATGACGAATTTTTATATGGTGGAATGTTCCAATTGTTGTATAAGGTCTCAAAGATCTAGTTATAACCAACTTTATCTGTTCAAGTCGACCAAAGATTCTCAAATGATGAATCCTACATGAATACCCCTTCCGATTTGTACTAGGGATCTAAAAACGAACAAATTCCACTGCTAGAGTATGCACGAACAATTCTTGTTTCATTATTGTATTTAGTAACCCAGGACCTTGTTAGGAAAAAATATGCAATGTCTAGTGTGAAAATTGTGATAGTTCGATTTGTGTACTGATCATATTTCCTCAGGTTCTCATGAAAATGTTACACAGAAGGATCTTTTGATGTCCTTAAACAACATGGGTTATAGAATGGGTCCTCTGACCCTATTTGAAGGCACAAACCTTAATAATAGGGTAGATAAAGCTTCAGTTGAGGTGATATCCACTTCTCCAATGCTGAGTGACAAAAAGATTTAGTCGAATCACCTCCCCGCTACAGAACGACTCATATCATGGTCACTGTCTCTAAGCATCATGCAGTTTCATGATACGGATAGCACTCGTAGGAGAATTAATTTGGGATACCACACACTCCAGTATATATAATGAAGGATGTGTTAATGCGCTAAAAATATTTTCCCATGCGAAACCCAAGAAACATAACTAGGTCAAAAATAGGAAAAGATTATGGAACAAATTTTTTTCAAAACCCTTCCCCCAAAAAGGTTTGAAAACACGGTTGGCCATATTATTTTTTCTTAAGTCACTTTAAAATAATCATATAAGTTTCCCTTTTATCCCCAATTTAATAAAAATAATAAAACTTAGTACTTTAATAAAGTTAGGATTGCGAGACAGTTTAGATTCCCTTATAGGTTTTTTTTATAGGCATTGAAATTTCCCTATAGTCAAAATTGCCATAAATTATCCAGGGTTACGGGTAATTTTATAAATACTAAATTTTATTAATCCAAAAGGTGAGAAGTATGGAGGAAGGTTAAAAAAAGCAAATAACAAGGTCCATAATTAGCAAAAGGGTATAGAACAATAATCCAACCCATTATCACAAATAAAAGTTGCCCCCCTAAAAAGCAACCCATGCATTTAAAATTTACAAATTTGAATTTCAGTCACACAATCCCTACCTATTTTTTGTAGGGCTGACTCTTATCCATAGATGATTAATTGGGACACCAGATCTAGGGATTCCACTAACCCTAAGTTTCTTATGAAATATCTCTTGTCTTTGCTTGCTTCTTATTTCTTGTTTTGTGAAGCCATTGAAAGGCCATGAAAAGATTTTGGAAGGATACACATGATACCTCTATTTTCTTTTGTATTTACACCCTCTTTTAGGGTTTCAATGTATTGTTTATTTATTTAACTCATATATAATTTTTTGATTTTCGAAATGGGCTTATGGGTTTTTCCCCATTTTAGTGATATGGTTAAATTCTTGTATATATTTTCATTTCTGAAAGAGAATATATATATATTGAAAGTTTTAATTGATTAAAACCTGAAATCATAATTATATAGTGATTATATATTTGTGTGTGTGTATATATATATAAAATATAATGACATTAAAAATACTAGGCCTTGGCTACAGTTATGTTTTACACACTCTACAAAAATGAAATTGCGGAAGAGATTATAGCTCCAAGAAAATTTGTTAGGTTGGGTTTCATTTATGCAAATATGGGGGGGGAGGGTCGCCGACCCCAGCCCCCCATCTAGTAAACTATGGTGGTAGGGGGGTGGGTCGGTTGACCCACCCCACCATTCCCCACAAACTACACAATCCCAACCGTGGGTATAACCCATGACCCCTTGATTTACTTTATTTTTATTGCTATGATTTTGTTTAACTTAGTTTTTTTTTACATTTAATATTAGGTTATTAATAATATTAAATGTTCTTTAATATTATTAGCATATATGATAATATTAATATAGATGACAACATTAATATGTATAACAATATTAATCTATACAATAATGTTTATATAATATATATATATATATAATATATATATATATATATATATAACTTTTAATATCAATTATTATTATATTACTAATATAAATTACAATATTAATTTGTTAAATGTATGATATTGAAATATTTATGATTATGCTATATTTCATTAATATATAAAGGAAATATTTATGATTATGGATTTATTACTGATGTCAAAAAATTGGGTGTATTGAGTATCCTTGGCATAACTTTACTTGCTTATTGTATTTTTGTTTGGAAATAAAACTCCCTTCTTCAATCTAAAATTTTTCCTTTAACTATAGATAGTAAATATAGGGTATAAAGGAAACTTAATTTCATTCACCTTATAGATTTTATAGTAGATTTGCAATAAATTTATTTAATTGCCAATGAGACTAAGTTTAATGGTAGCCATGTAATTTTTTTCACTCTACTTGATCAAAAGGAAAGCAACCCATTTGTTAACAAAGTAACAAAACAAGAAATTTTTGAAAAAATTTCCATAGTCACATATGAGTTCTAAGCTCTTCTTGAATAAAAAATAAACAAATTAAATTTACTAGCCTTCAATTATAAGCATATCAATAAAAATTAATCTTTTCTTTTTCCACAACGAGTTTAAAATCATTCCCCACAAACAATTTATAAAAAATTTCCCAATATTTTGAAGGCAAAACAACCACACTTATGTGAGAAAATAATTAAAATAAAATGGAAACAAGTTATTTTATATTTCGAATACATTTCCATCATATAAAACTTTCTTTACTAAAATGTCTTCTCTTTCCAATATGTAATAGAAATCTTAATAACAATATTCAATACAACTTTCCTTTCAAAAGCAATACAATAATTCTTCCACTTGAAGTTGGAATTTTACAAGAAGGTAACTACAATAGAGGAATGTTTAGTCTTCTATAAGTGCTCCAACTATCAAATCTCCAACATGACTCCATCTTGCTTCACTTGATCACAAAAAAAAAAATGGGGGTGAAACAACACTCTCCACCCAACCAAAGCTCTAGTGAGAAGAAGAAGAAATTCTTCTCATTCGCCCTTGAGCCCCAGCCACAAGGCAATAAGGAATGGATCCAATACATGGAAACTTTATAATGCTTCCACACTTACTTTAAATAAACAAAAAAAAAGAAAATATAGCTATAAATACTCATTCTTAAACACAACAGCTTCGCAAAACAATGGCTCTAAAACAAGCCAAGTAGAGATAGGAATATCAGGATACCCTTGTAACTCCCAAGGGTTTGGATGCACACCTCTAAAAATCCTCCAAAACACACTAAATCCAAAATATATTATTCCTCCCCATGAATATATATATCAATATATATATATATAGTATATATATATATAATATATATATATATATATATATATATATATATATATATATATATATATATCTTATGTCTCTCCTCACTCTTATGTCTCCATCACTCTTATGGCTTCCACAATACACAAAATAATAAAATAGATCAAGGTGGGGCATCCAAAACCCACTCCCTCATAAACACACAAATAATCTATTATGCCTCCCAACATATTTCATCCCTATTTCACCATATTAAAACAACCTAAGGTCAATTTACTAATCAACACTTCAAACAAGAACACACATCCATACAACACATATCATACAAAAAAACAAGAATGAAAGATCCTACCTTGCCATGGTAAAGTTCCACTTTTCAAGAAAGTCCCAAAAATATTTCAAACTCAAACAACTCCAATTTCCTTTATAATCTAACAAGAAATCACTCCAAAATATCCAAGAGCCCAAAACCAATCAAGCAAACCCATTTACTTCCCAAAAATTGCAATAAATAGAAAGGAGGAAGAGGGACATGATGTGGATCCATGTAGGATGCCACATAATTTCTTCTCCATCCCACATCCCCCAAGTCAAACCCATACCAAATGACATATTAAATGGGCGGTTGAGAGTTATGACAAACCTCTTACAGACACCACTCCAACCTACAACCTTTAGGATCAGAAATAAACACATGTAAGAAAGTGCAATCAAAACTCATCATTTTTCCTTCCAAAACACATAATGGGGTCTATTTTTGACCCCCAACCCATAGGTAGGGTTGGTATAAGAAATTAAGAGGTGTGGGAGAAGCTTATCTTGTCTTACAAGCCTCCAAAATTAGCCCTTAAGGCCAAATCCGAATTTCCACGATGAGGTAGAGTGTACGAAAATCAAGTTACTTACACTCATCTTAAAAAAACATTGACCAAAGAACCATATAATATAATAAATGACTTCTTTCATCCCATCCATAATTAATTTAGTAACATGCTTAATTTACTAATCTAGACACATAAATAAATTAATGATAAAAGAGAAAATTACATCACAAATTTAAATTACATACACCTAAATTAAATAAAAGAAATGAAAAGAACTACACAGCCCCCAATGGGGACCCCCTAACAAAAAATAAAATCACAAGAAACATAAGACAAGTTGCCATGGTTACCATTGTTGAATCCATCTGGTATTCCGATGTAGTTGGTCCCCAATCCGCCATTGTTTTTTGTGATATGTTTACCTACAAAATCACACAATACATCTCTGGCCTCGTAGCCATATTAGCGATATCGAAATAATAAAAAATTTATATCTACATATCAATTTCAACATCAAATATCATTACTACTATTACTAAGACGAAGTAATTCAACAATTACTCTCAATTTTCAATATTTCGATTCCGCTAATGCATCAATTTGTAATTAAGATCATAAACTAAATGAATCATCTAATTTTAGCAATACTTTCACTTGTTCACCATTTCTCCAATTCTTCTATATCAACAAAATCACAAAATGAATCAGATCATCATAATAAGATCAATATGAAGAAAATTCAAAATATCAATATAAAGCTAAGCTAAAAACACATCATTGTCTTCCCTACTGGGTGTCTATCAATAGTTAATTAGTTCAGTTATAGTAATGTCTATCCTTAAATTTCCATATCACAATGAGTTAAATTTGTTTGCCTATTAATATCAGTTGTTATTAATGTGTAATAGTGTCTATCTGTCTAGTCACGGAGATAAACTAAATATAATAAAACAATATCAAAGAGTAATGCTATCACAATCAGTTTCTAACATGGAAACCATTATATATCACCATCATATCCTTAATTTCCCATCAATTCCACAATATGACCATACAATCAAAATAGTAACCAAAACACAATAGTAGTCATGATGTCCCGCACATCTTATTACTATACTAATAAGAATACAACAACTAGGTTTACAATTATAATCACTTTAGAATTAATGACAAGGTTCAAATAGAGTTAAAGAGGAGTGGGAATTACAATATGCCTCTTGGCATATATAAAGAGGAGAGAGGGAGTGGGAGAGAGAAAAAGAGAGGGAGAGGGAATGATTCAGAGAATAGAATTAAATCGCGAAAAATTTACGATCTTTCAAATATTGATGTTAGCGTGAGAGAACTATTTTCTATTATATCAAGTATTATTTTTGTGAGAGAGATAAAACATGACAATTCCATTAGAGAAATAAGAAAAATTCCCTCAAGGCCAGTTAAATGTATACCTATGAAAAAAAAATATTTAAGTGACCAAATTATATTATACAAGCTATTGTTTACTAAGCTCACTTGGCAATCATGACTTATTCAACAATTATTTTAGACACCCATAAAATGTAACCAAACATGAAAAACTTATGTAGGATTGATACTTTATCCCCCCAATAATTACATACTATAGAATAACCAGAAAATTCAAAACAAAATTCCATACATAAATTGAGATGTTGAGTTGAAATTAGGTTTAAAATAACAAACAAGGAACTATAATTCTTAGGCAATAAGATAACTACACTAAAAAAAACTAAAAACCAAAAACCGAGGGAAAATATAATGGATCCCTTCCATAAATTTTTTTGTCTAGGCATGATGGGACATTTTTTGTTGTAAATTTTCACTAACATATGAAAATTCAAATTTTTTAAATTGGCATTTGGCAATTTGGAGGAGTCCTTCAAAGCATTGTTTCACCTAAAATATCAAGATGCAAGTTACATTTGTTCTTCTCACCTAACGTTTAAAATAAATTTCATAATTATGAACTTATAAAATTGTTTCCTTAAAACTCAAATTGGGCATATTCAAAAATATCTTCTTACAAAATTCCTGAAATATTTCAATCATTTTCTTGAATAACATTCGTCTAATCAGAAATTTAATTTTACTTTGTCCATATGAAATTTAACTATCAAAATTATTTGTTATCATGTTTTGACACATAAAAATCATTTTCACATAGACATAGATGCACAGCAAGCTATTAGATGGAGTCTAGATGCACGACTACTGCATAGACATAGGAACATGACAAGCATAGATGATTGTCTACACTACATACTCTTGTAGTCACTCATCTATATAGGAGGCATCCATCAATAACCTCAACCAGGTTTTCACATCCAAAATCAAATAAATAGATGACATATTATATTTATCATGGAATGGTGGTGGGCCAATCATAAAAATTTGAATCTTTTATCTTATTTTAATAAACAACATAAAAGGGTCATACTCGATCTCGACATTTCACACTTGCATGTGTGATTAAACTATCATCAGTCTTGCTTAGTATGCCATGAGATATCTTATAGTATGTTCTTATATTATTGCTAATCTCTATCATCAATTCTATAGTGCCCTTCAAATTCTCTCCGTTTCTTGAAGATTAATTCTACGATACATTCAAGTTTGAGAGAATTATGTTGATAATATTGTGTTATCGTATTAAATTACTATGAGTTGTATATTATCTCTTGTATACATTTAATTCATAGAATGACATATGGTGTTTGCAAATCCAACTTACAGCTTTTACCCTCACCACTTGGTTTTGATTTAGTGTGGTGGGTATTTTTAATTATTGATAATATTTTTTAAAGGGGGTCATACCTCAAGGTACAAAAGAGCTGAAAATCCAGGCATAAACCATCAAAACTACATTAATCCTTAAACCATTGTCTCAAAAGGTTACAGAATATATATATATATATATATATATATATATATATATATATATATATATATAAATGTTACAAGGGTGTAAAACCCTAATATACATTTAATTAATTCCTACCAACATTTACTACACTACAAAGGATGGACTAGTTCCAGGTTAAATAATTAAATATTATTAATTCATTTCTAAGGAAAAATTAAATACAAACTACTAGGAAGTTGCCATAAATAAATTTACTTTGTTAAATTTTATTCCCCCTCTTAGATTAACCTTCAAATCCATATTTATTAAACCCTTGTCCTTAGTTACCATAGTTCTCTTAAACTATTTTCATTAAAGTCCATTTAAATAATTACTAACCATACTAGGAACTAAATAAAAAATTAACATACAAGGGTATTAGATGACCTCATTCACCCATTTATACGAACCTTTAAAATTATTTAAAACACCCATAATATTCATTCCTACCTAACAATTGTAGGGTTGATTCTCAACCCTTGGATCAAATCCATTGTGGCCACTAGATCGTAGGATTCTAGACTAACCCAAACTATCCTTCTAGAATTTTCTTTTTTTAAAAATTCTTTTCGCTAGCATTCTCCTTTGGTCACTTTTCTTTTGTTTAATTTGTAGGTTTGAGAAAGCGAAGCCATGGGAGCAAGGAAGGAAGAACCATGGAGGAATTCACAAAATCAAGATCAGTTTAGTTTAAGTTATGGATTTATTATTGTAATGTATTTCATTGATGATTGAAGGGGTTTCCACTCCAAATCTGGAGTTGTTATAAAGTTTTTTTTTTTAGTTTCCTACATGGGAAAAACCCTACTTCATTTTTACTCCATGAGATAAAATGCTTTAAATACAAATTTAAAGATTTGTAAGTTTGAAACATTGAATTTATTCCTATATTACTTGTTGAAGGTTTCCTCTTTAATTTTGTAGGCTTAAATTTTTAGTTAAACCGATGTTATAAATAACACAAATGCGAATTGTATTTTTTCACCGCCAGTGATGAAATCACTACCCAAAGCATGCTAGTGGTCCTGGGACCGCCACCCTACTTGGGTGACTATTCACAAACCGCCACTCTGATTTGACTGGAAGTTCAAAAACTACTGCTTTGCATAGGGCGGTGCTCATGTTATTCAAAAATAGAACCATCAATTCCAAGAATTGTCCAAAAATAATTTTTACTAGAGTATTTTACAATTTATCATTAGTTAAAGTTTTGTGTTCCTAAAGTCTCCAGTTGAAGGGTTTAACCATTTATTCATTGCATGCTTAAAATTACTATATTTAAAGGTTTAATATTTATATAATAACAAGAAACACAACTACAAGAGCATTTTTATTTTCATCTAACAAAATTTATTTCAAGTTCAAGAGTAAGAAAGAAGCTTAGCCAACTCCTAATATTAGTGTTTTCCTTTCCACAACAAAATTTAATATTTAAACATAATAACTTACTTAAAATTTATTGTATATTTCCATTTCTACTACAACCATTTGTTCAAGTAACTACAAAGAACTTTATTCCACATTCAAATTTTCTAACAATACATTATTAATGTTTTACACTTCTATGTTCTTCTTTCACTCTTACAAAATGCAACTTCCACAAAGAATAATGAACTTTCGCTTTCTTTTTAATTACAAGTAAAATTTTAAACATGATATCTATTCTAATCCATTCCTTTATATACAAAAATTTGAGAGAAAGGAAATTACACATTATTTAATGAACTTCCTTCAAAAATAATAATAAAACTTGGTAAATGAAACTTACAATGCCACATTTCTTTTTAAAATAAAATACTACAATTTTTCCACCTTTAGTGGAAATGACAAGAGGGTTTTATCACAAATAAGGATTTATTTTTGGACTTCAGAAATGCTCCAAATTTAAAGTCACCAACAAGAGCTCCACCATGTCTTCACTTTAATCACAATAAGCAAAAAAGGGGGAGAGGAAACACTCTTCACCCAACCAATAATCCAATGAAGAGAAGAAGCTATCCTCCTCATTGGCCCCTGAGCCCCAACCAAAATGAAATAAAGGATGGATCCAAATCATGGAAACTATAAAATTATTCAACATTATAACACAAAATTTCACAACCATATAACAATCACTCAACAAAAGAAAACAATCACAATAATATAACTTTTCAAAACACACAAGGCCTGAAATGCAAAGCCAATGGACCAAGGATGTATGGGGAGATCACTTATGTCTCCCAATGGGATTATGTTTCCAACTTAAATCCATCCAATATAAATCTCAAAACCCCTACACAACTCTTATGCATCCCTCAAGATCCTCCTATGCCTCCCACATTCTCTTATGCCTCCCTATAATTTGTTATGTTTTCCTCATAAGAACCAAGTAAGAAATGCAAGAATTTAATTTTCCAAGGTGGGTTACCCAACCCAAATCCCTCCTTAAACATGAAACAAATTATTATGCCTCCATACATATAAAATCCCCTTAGCCTTCTCCTACACAATACATAGGCATTCTACCAAAGCACCCAACAAGCATACCAAAACATTCAACAACAGACAAATATACACATATAAGAGAAAGAAAATAAAACAAGGGTATATTTCCTACCTTTCCATGGTAAAACTTGATCAATGGATCACCCTCCAAGCTCCTTAAATCTCAATCCAACTCCAAAAAGCTCCCAACTCCACATGTACTCCAAAAATCTACAACTCCAAAATTACAAGACCACAAATGAAATGAAGTATCCCCCAAAAAAACAACTAAAGTAGTATCTATAGAAAAAGGAGAGAGGAGGGTGAGGTGGCTCTATGTAGGATGTCACATCACTTATCCTCAACTCCACATCAAATTTCAAACCTCAACCCCAATGCACAACAAATTGGTGGTTGAAAAGAATGACAAGCCTCTTACACACACTATCCAAACCCACACGCCCTAAGTAAAAGAATTAAAAATCATGTAAGAAAAATGAAATAAATATCACTTTTTATCTTACAAAACACATAATGGGGTATATTTTCAACCCCCCAATCCATAGGTATATATGAAATTAAGAGGTGTGGGACAAGCTTAGCTTATCCCACAAGCCTCCAGAAATGTCCCTTAAGCCCAATTCTGAAATTCCAAGGTAAGGTAGTGTGTACAATAATTGAAGTCACTTACACTCAATCACAATCACATGGTCCAAAAGACCAACAACTCTAATAAATTAATCCATTTGTCACATCCTTAAATAACTTAATAACATGATTTATTTACTTAATAAAAACACATTAATTAACAATAATAAAATAAATTACATCACAAATAAACAATGTACTCAACAATGAATAAAATAAAAGGGAATAATTACACACATGCCCATGGTAAAAATTGGAGTTCAACCCCCCATGGGGACCCACTATAAAATTAAAACACACAAACACAACATAAGTTACCGTGCTGACCTTCGTTATATCTATCTAGTGTTCTGTTGTAGTTGATCTCCAATCCCCCTTTTGATTGTTTGATATAGTCACCTATAAAATCAAACAATACCTTCTTTGACCTCGTGGTTACATCAAAACATCAAGGATAAATATACACAAAAAAATCAATAACCATCCACATATAGCTAACTCATCATTTCTACTAATAGTGTTATCATTTGTCTAAAATTTCAACAACATCTCAATTCTTTCTTTTTATCAATATCAACAAGATCACAAGATGAGTTTAAAATATATATCATAGTCAACATGGTGAGAATTCCGAATTTCAGTAATATATATGCCAACAAAATATCATCATCATCATAATAAAACTATCTCTCAACATCTCAAAAAACCACACAAATCAACTATGAATCAAAGTCCATCAATAGTTTGAATATCTTTATCATCTGACATCATGCTAAACAAAAATGATATAGTAATATCTATGTCTAAAGTTAACAGTAATCAAAATCAACATAGAATAAGTGTCGGTGATGAGTGGGCACTATAACAACTATACAATCAAACAATGTAGAATAACTAGTATTCTTGGAAATGGATTTTATCTTATTGCACACTATTTTCCATCCATCAGTAATCACCTCGATATGGAGAATAACCTCAAAAGTGTCAATTGGAAGATATGCATTATTCACCACTGGAACTGGAGGAGGGATATTTTCCTTTACCATTTTATGCTCAAATGATCATATTATTGTACTCTCCTTGTTCCTGTAAACATGAATATTTGTAGTAGGAACTTCTGGGACTGATTCGTTACTATCATCCAAATCTGGATTTGAAACCAAATCATCTTTGGTATCAAAAACCAAATATTCCGGAAGAGCATTTTTCCACCAATTTTTTCGATCATTATTGTTCTTTTCCATTCCATATTCTTAAGTTGTATGACCCATAGTGAAATACCTTCTTGACCTAGAGGGAAAAACTTCAAAATCAAGTGGTTGCGACCATATGTTGATTTACACTTTAAGATCAATGTTTTTCAAGAAGTTTTTTTGAAGTGTCAACTTCAAAAAACTTTCTACCATATGTTGTGTGGGTGTAGTCAGTTGTTTGAGAATCAATGAAAAGAGTAACACCCAAAAAATTTGTGATCGAGATCAAAAACTCATGGCTCTAAAATTGTAAGGGAAGATGAGGAAGTTTATTCCAAAGTGGTTTATAGGAGAAGGATTTTTTGAGGGGGTTAAAATAGGTAAATCATGGTTTTAAGAAAAGGTATCATGATTTACAAACACACAGTTTACCCACTATGATATCTTTATTAATTACTAAAGAAAAAAATGCAATAAAATTTTCTTTCGATAAACGAGGATCTAGTATTTAGAGATCCATTCATGAGATCTAGCAGGGTAGGCCATAAGCTGCAGAAACTTGGAAATCAAAGCAAGGTCCTTGTAAAAGCATTTAGATTCAAGGACTTCTTCTCTGAATATGATGGAGGGGGGTGGTAGTTGTAGTAGGGGGCATGGTTCTGCACCCCTACACAACATATTTTAAGGAGCCACCAAGACACTTGTGGGCTACACAAGTATTTCACCATTTGCTTTAACCCTTTCAAAATGACGAAACAGATAAGGGTAAAGGGACAAAGGAAGAATACCTATTAAATTCCAGTCAGTTAATGGTTGTTTCATGTGTTTCTGTTTGACTTCTTTAATCCAGAACTCAATGTGAAATCTTCCTTTGGCTAGGAGGAACTGCCTATAATAGAAAACAAGACCACAAAAAGAGAGTTTAAATGATATATGACAGTGGACTACCTAGCATAAGCTAGTTCCCAGGAAGTGTTATACTTTCTAGATAGCTGTCAATCCACTATTTAAAACAAGTTAATACCATAAATAAGCAAAGTCCTATTGTAGTTTATATGATTTAGGTATTTTCATTCAAGTACAATAAGTAAATCCAATCACACAACAGGCTTTATACTATAGTTGGATCTGAGAGGTGAGATGTCTATCAAGGTACTGGGACTGATCAGGGTCTGATTCTGGTTATTTAGGGCAACTGGTAGGGTGATTTTTAGGTTGTTTATTGGTCAAGGTGTAAAAGAAAGAGACCAACATTGGCTGAGTTGTGACCAATGTTGGTTTAGGTAGAACTGATGATGGTTGTGGATGACTGGCGTCGTATGGTTGAGGTAAAATAAACTCAAATAGATTAAATGACAGGGGTGATCTGAGGTAAAATAAAGTTCTAGGAGAGTGAATTGAAAGGTCTAGAGAGGTCTTAGGTATGCTCATAAGTAACACAGGTGAGGATAAGGTGATTTAGTGGATATGGGTTGAAGGGATATTTGAGTTCATAGGTAAGTGGGTGATGAAGAAAAAATCTTGCAAATAATAGATTAATAAAAAAGGTAATAAAGATTACTAATTGAAATAAACCCCTACTAGTTAGGGCCATACTTAGTGTGTTAAGGATCTGATGGCTAAAGTGGTCGACGTGGTTGATAGAGAATACGTGTGTGGTACTATAGTGGTGATTTCCAAGAATTCTCCTATGAATGCCATTGGCTCTATGATTGATCCTGGTGATGGTTCTAGATGTCTGGATGCATAAAAGGATGCTTGTTTTGCTTGCATGTAGATCTAATATCCTTTTTTGCTCTCAGAATGTGCCAACCCAAAATTAAGGATGGTTGGGTGAATAAATGATAACTGATGACAGTTCTTGGTTGACCGGCGTTAGTTTAGGAGTGACTGACATCGGTTTAGGAGAGATTCCATAGGTTTACTAAAATGGGTAGATTTTTCTAATTTTCTTTGGCCGAGTTAGTTTATTCTCACGGATTAGAATGGAAACTTCCCCTTCTAATGAGTGGGAATATGGTAGAGATATTTTAGGGATTGATTTTAGGGTTAGACCAAATCTTATCTCATTAAGGTAAGTGAGACTTTATTATTGTTGGTTATTGTTGGTTATTGTAGGTCTACGTTAAGGTGGCTGGATGAGGTGTCTAGGTGAGGTGGAAATTAGTTTAATTAAAATAATTAGAAAATGAATATTGTGAGGATATGGGTATTAATTTAATAAAGTTAATTAAATTAATATTAATGTGGGGTGGAAGGGGCCATGATTAGATGAGTATGCTTGAGTTGGTTATTTGACAAAGGGACCAAGGGGAGTGTGACCCAATTTTAGTGTCTTCATTTTGCCCCATTTTGGTGCTTATCTTGTATTGGTAAGCGATGCTAACAAAAATAATATGTGGTTTCCCTATGTGTGGGTGAAGGTGATCCCCCTCAAACTAGGAACAGATGAGGTAGAAGATAGAATTGGTGAGTGGTTTACTAAAAGGTGGATGTGATGAAGAGAAGGTGGACTAGGGGTAATTAATAAGGTAAAGGTCCAATCAGGTAATCTAGGTAATGGGCTAGGGTCAAAGGTAACAACAATCAAATGTACACACATGGATAAACTGTGGCATGGTACTGGGTTTGAAGAGCATGTAAACTCTACACATCGTCTAAGAGTCGATAGGTTTATCCAAACAAGGTTGAACTGATTATGATATCCAAGGCATACGATATGGTGCAGAAAACACATAATGTAGGTAAGGTGTAGGAAGTTTAGGTATATTACGGTACACCAAAGGTTGGGTTATTGATGAACAGCATGATAAATAGGAAAGCTAAGGTCATTAGGTCAAACAACATGGGCAACAGTGTTACAAGGTATAATGAGAACAAGGGTTCAAAGGTCACTTAACAATGTTCCAGGTCCATGTAGCTAGGATACGGAACGTGGTAAGGCTGAGGTACAGGTAAAATAACAAGTACCCTAAACACAATGAAGGACAAGTATAGGTAACTTGGGCTTGGAAGATTAAGTTAGGGTCGGTTCAAGCATGATGGAGTTAGGTCATAGGCATGGATTGAGTCAGTTGACTTAGGTATGGACGATTTTTAAGGTTGGGTTTACGTATGGTTAAGTTTCCAATTAATTAATTTGTGTAATTAATGATGATGTCAATTTTGTTAAGATGTTTTGTAGCGAAAATGTATAATAATGGTAAAGAAAATGGTAGACAAGAATGAAATGAATGTATGAGTGATGATGGTAAAAGATGTGAAGCAATTGTTGTTTGGTTTGGATTAATGTATAATTATTGATATTAAAGGAAACTAACTAGGGTAGAATGTGACTAGGAAAGGGGTAGAGGGGAAGTGGTGGTGCTATTCCTCTAAGGCTCCATAGGGGAGAGGGAACTCTGGTCGAGCTAATTCTGGGGTTGTGTGAGTCCTCTAAGGGCTCCATTCCCTCGGAGTGCTGCCCTACATAGTCCTAGTGAAAAGGGACCTCTGGACGATGTAGCTAGTTTTCTATAAACCAGGGAAGATTTAGAATGAAATAGTGGAATGGATTGATAGGTGTTAGGCATGAGTGATGTAGGTTCCATATGCATGATTGAGTTTAGGTGGTAGGTATGGATGAGTGATTTTAAAATATAGGTGTCAAGGATCTAGTCCTGTATAGGATAATTAATAGTAATGAGGAAGGCAAATGGTACGAGGTGTAAAAGAGTTTCTTAATTGATAAGAACCCTAATGAGTCTCCCCATATCCTAGATGGTCTTATGAATGTAAGACCCTACATGCCTTGCATAATGGACTATCATTAGGGTGATGAAAAGCCCACATGATCATGAATTATCACGTTTACGGAAAGTCCCCTGAGTAACGAGGAATTTTGGTAAAAGAGGCAAGGAGGGTGAGAATGAGAGGTTTAGTGTAACTTAGTGTACAACGATGTTTATTTGGGACAAGAACCTATATCCCTAAATATGTCAAGTCCATGATGAAAAACATTTCATCTCTTTTTTGATAATATAATTGATCGATGCGTGAACTCTATATGGGATGGGTATATTATCTCTCCTAGAGGTCTTCATGAGGCTGATCGATGTAGGAAGCTTCTGAATAGTTATTATGTTTTTGTAATGACTGTATAAAGTTGTACTTATAGGAGCAGTATATTGATAGTGGTAGAATATAAAGAAGAGATGTCCCTTTTTAGGGAGTCATCTTTTTCTTAAAAGTTTGACTCAAGGAGTTATATCCCTTTTTGTTTTTAGACATTTAAGTGATGGAAAATAGTATAGAGGATGATTATTTTCTTGTTTTAAGAAGACAAGATTGTAGTGCACATTGATTAACTATGAAAGAGGTGGTTTCAAGTGATGAAAGACCATGGGATTCATCTTGAAGAAGATGAAAATTATCGACGAGAATCACGCTATGATGAAAAAGCTTGTGGTACTCATATTGAAGACAAGGATAAAAGGTGACGGGTATTCACATGATTCTTGTTTAGAGTCGTGGATCCTAAAATTGGGTAATTATGGAAGGTGAATAATGCTCAAGGGATGAGTGATCAATTGACAGAAAGAAAGTGATATAGGACTTGATATCAACAATAAAATTTTTGAAGATGCAACGCATTAAGGGGCTTAGGTGTGGGGTTTTTCCTATGAGTGAAGATAAACGATAAGCATCTGATCCATATGCATTGGTGACGATATAGGGGTCCAGCCAATGTAGAGAAAATTTTCCCCGTTTCTTTTCTCCTCTTTCGTTATATCTTAATTTTCATTTCGGACGTAGGTCAAACGACTTGAAAGGTTCGTTAATGAACATGTTTTTCATAGGTACGTTTGATACATTTTTGGTATATTTGGATATGGTCAAGAGCATTGATATGACGTTCATCTAATATTTCAAGTTGTGCCAAACAATCCTAGCGAAAGTCATCATCATTGAACATGTCTTGTAGTGAGATGCAGAGGGATGGAATCTATACTTCAAGAGGTAATACAGCCTCAATACTATAGACCAGAGAAAATGGGGGGGTGGCAGCAATCAAAGTTTGAATACTAGTGCGATAAGCCTATAAGGCAAAAGGAATGTGCATATGCCAATCCTTCCCAGTATTGTTGACTACCTTCATAAGAATTTTGTTCAAGATTTTATTGGTCGATTCAGCTTGACTGTTATTTTGTGGGTAATAAGGTGATGAGAAACTGAGTTGGATGCCGAAAGCATCATATAGTTTGCATAGGGTCTTGTTTTTGATTTTTTTTCCATTATTTTTGATAATGCTTTGAGGGACACCAGAAGCAACAAATGATGTGATGCTTGATGAATTCACATATTTTCTCTACTTTTTTGGAAATGAGGGGAATGGATTCTACCCATTTAGTGTAATATTTAGTAGCAGTTATGATCCATTGGTGGCATTATGAAGAATGGGTGTTAATCTCACTGACAAGATCCAAACCCCATTGAGATAAAGGCGAAAGGTCTCACGCGACTTATAAGGTATGACTAAGGGTGTGATGGAGATTAGCATGTTGCTGGCATTTTATGCAGTGCTTGACATAATCAAAACAGTCATGGTTTAGGGTTGGCCAGTAATAGCCTAGGTGAATAATGCGTCTTGCGACAAATGAGACCACTAAAGTGGCCTCCACAAATTCCATCGTGGACTTCTTTAATGGTGTAAGGAATTTAAGAACTTGTAAGTCATCGGAAGAGAATGGTGTCAAAACCACATTTGTAAAGAAGACCACCCATGATGACATAATGGGAGACACTTTTAAGAAAGGCATGTTGTCCATTACAAGTGAGATCGGAAGGTAAAATGGAAAGGTAAAGATAGTCTATATATTACTTATACCAAAGGTAACTTGGGTTAGGAGTAGCAATTATGATAGTTTAGACTTCACGAGGTTAATAAGAGGGTAGTTATAGTCTTTGTATGGTTACAAATATTTTAGAGTTAGCGAGTGAAGCAGGTATCTGAGAAGCCAAGAAGGCCATGGTATCTATAAATTTATTGATAGAACGTCGGGTGGTTTGAAGTGCGTACTGGTCGAAGATGGTCAAAATTATGTCCACATGATGCTTAAACTTTGGAAGTATCTCATTACGAAACTAGTATATACCATTGACTTGGTTTATGACCCACTAAGAATAACCAAAGATGTTGATTGACTTAACATCTAAGGCATAAGCAGCCTGAAGACCTAGTACAAGTGCTTCATATTCAGCAATATTATTGGTACAATGAAAATTGAGTTTGCTAGAAATAGGTATAGGTTCACCATCAAGCAGAATGAGGATCACACCAGCCCCACTCCCATGTTGATACTTGGAGCCATTGAAGAAGAGTGTCATTTGATAAGTAGGTTCTTCTAGGGAAAGGGTAGCAATAGACTCACCTAGAAAGTTGAAGTTAGAGGGTTGATCCCCAAAAATACGTGCGTTGGCTAATTAGGCAGTGATAGTTTGGCCCTTGATGGAATTTTAATGGATGAATTCAAGGTTGAGGTGAGCTAGAATCATAAGTCAGCGTGCGGCACATTAATATTGATAAGGTTTGGCATACATGTAGTATAATGGGTCAGTATTAGTAATGACGAAGGTTTTTTGGTGACAAAAACTAAGGCTAGGAAAAAAATTTCGGCATGGGTATATCTAGTTTCATATTCAAGAAGGGTAAGGCTTATGTAATAAACCGCTTTCACTTGGTGTTGGTCATCGCGATGAGAGAGAATGGCACCTAGAGAATGGTCAATTGCAGAAATATATAGGTAGAAGGGATGGTCATGCTTAGGTGGGATGCACACTGGTGGTTGAAGAAGGTACTTTTTCAAGGCTTCAAATAATTTATGGCATTCATCATCCCATTTCAATGAAACATATTTCTTGAGAAAATGATGGAATGGTTGATAGTGGTCAAAAAGCTGGGAGATAAAATGACGAATTGATTATAATTTTCTCTGTAGGCTACGAAGTTAACAGAGATTAGTGGGTGGCAGAATTTCAATGATATCCTTAACTTTACGGTGATCAACTTCTATGCCATGCAAAGAAATGATGAAACCTAGGAGTTTCCCGGAAAGTACCACAAAGACACACTTTTTCAGTTAAAGATGAACAAAATATTTGTTGAGGCGGTCAAAGATGACTTTAAGAACGGGAAATTGTTCGGTTCGTTGCTTGGATTTGGAAAGAAGAACATATATGTAATCCTCTAATATGTGATGCATGATGTCATGGAAGATGTAAGTCATGTCCCGCTGATTATGTAACACCATCATTTTTTAGACCGAAGGGCATAACTCGATAGTCGACATTCCCTCAAGGGGTGCTGAAGGTAGTCTTGTGTTAATCCTTGGGAGCTAGTAATATTTGATTTTATCTTGAGAAACCATCCATGAGTGATAACATTTCATGGCCAGTGGTGAGATCAACTGGTTGGTCAATGCTTAGTAGTGGGAAATCATCTTTGGGACAAGCGAGGTTGAGGTCATGGAAATCCATGCAAATGTGGAGTCCCCATGTCACTTTCATGACATGAACAATGTTAAAAATCCATTGGGGGATAATCAATGGGTAGAATGAAGGAAACCGAGAGAAGTCACTGAAGATCTTATTTGACTAGAAGAGTAATGTGATGATGTATTTTCCACATCTTTTTTTATTGGGTTTTGCATCAGGAATGGTTACGATATTGTGAACTACAATTTTTGGGTAGATACCGGGAATATCAACATAGGACCAAGCAAATGGATTGCTATGGTCCTGAAGGAAAGAGGTTAAGGGTTCCTGTTTAGTAGTGTCTAAGGATTGGTCGATCTTTAGAATGTGCGGGTCATCAAGGGTATTAATGTTGATTTCGATGGTTGATTCGTTCAACATGGTTTGTGTCTCAGAGGGAAATGACTTGTGAATATAAGATTCCTCTGCACCAAGGTAGGTTAGGATGAACTCATCATCTTGACATTGAATGATGTTAATTGAAGGAATATCATCATCGATCATGTCAGGATATAAGAATGGGAGAGAAGAGGGAGCCTCACCATCGCGTTGATAGGTCAGCAGTCCCAAGGAAATGGTGTTTAAGAAAAAAAAAGTTAGTAGGTATGGATTCAAGTTCTATGGACTCCATGGGAGAGGATGGTAATGTGGGTAAATGAGATGGGGAATATTTCTCGTCTTGGATAAGGTCAAGGTGAACCTTCTTAGAGGATGGAGTGTCAAAACCAAAGCCACTATAGTCACTGTGTTTATGAGAGGTACAAGAGGTGATAGTGTGGTGGCCTTGTTTATAATAGCCGAAGCCAAATCCTTTCCACATGCACCAGTGGAGGAAACTGTGAGAAAAATAGTGGTTATTGAGAGAGTGTAGGTCAGATGAAAATGTTTGGGTTTGGGATGAAGCTTTGGGTTTATAGGTTGCCATATCAAGTCACCCATACGTTAGGTTAGTGAAAAGGTGGGGAGGGCCATAAGGGAAAATGAAAATGATGTGAATGTCATAATTGGGGTGTTGACGCAAATTCCCATAATCTTGTGGGGTAAGGAATGTATAGATATTGTATAGGCGGTATTCCCCTAGACTAAGGTGTTGAAAAAAACTTTCTAAGGGATCAATAGTTGGTATGTGGGTAGAGGGTATAGATGGCTCACTAGATGAAGGGGAAACAAGGGTGCCATCAGGAGTGGCTATAGTTGTAGTAGGGATAGAGAGATTAGACATAGTAGAAGTAGTGGAAATTTTTGTGGATGGGCTTGTGGGTGAAGGTGAAGTGGTCGTGGTGGTCGATGCCTTGACTAGTATAAGCACATCATTGGGTAGATATAGCATGTTATAGGTCTTAAAAGGTTAGGGGTTAAGAGGGATGGTATAATTATATCCATCGTTTTAAAATGTGTGGCATCAATGTAACGTTGAAGGGACACAACCCATAGCACAGATCCAAGGTCGGCCAAGAAACAAATCATACTAGAACTCCCCTTTTAGGAAATAGGAAAGTTTTGGGACAGTGTGAGGACCTACATGGACATGAAGCACAATGGTACACAACATAGAGGTCATGGTGTCATTGAAGGAACACAACATAACGAGGTTATCATGCATGTAATTGGTAGGTATTTTAATTTGGTCATATGCATGGGAGGATATGATGTTAATAGTAGTTCCACCATCGATCATAACGGGTCGTATGTGTATATTAGCGATAAATATGGAGATGAAAAGAGTGGGGTTGGGATCATCAGACTAGAAGAGAGCGATCTATTCATCTGAAAAGATGAGGGCAACCACTTGACGAGTGGGTGGAGGTTTAGAGGAAGGTGAATACCTAGTGAGAGAGGCTAGATGGTAAGGGATAATGATGGAGGCCATAGGTGTGGGGTCATTTGGTAAGACTTCGATAGATTGAAGGACCTCCATGAGGGCTTGATAATGTCACTCTGAGGTTTGGACGAGGTCATATAAAGACATTTTGAGGGGGTATTGGTGTAGTTGTTTTAGCATCGTGTGATGTGTGATGCCATCAGAAATAGGATATGCAGGACCTCGAATGTTGACTTTGGGTGTGGGTGCGGATGGTATATTTCGTACATGATTGGTTGATGGGCCACTTGCTTTCTATTTTCCCTTGTCTTTCTGAGCATGGGTGGAAATTTTGATCATGTTAATCTGAGGAGAGGTTGATAAAGAGGGTGTCTCATGGAGGGTATAACAGTAAGAGGGATAAAACCCTAGTGGTGGATATGAGCCTTATGAGATGAGTAGGATGCATTGTCATTTTGGTGGTGGTTTGGAAAACTTTGTTATGTGAACCATGTTAATTTTGAATCTCAAGGATGGATCAGAGAGTTCTGGGGGTTGATAATTTGGTCACTGAGTAGGAAATGAGGGAAGATTTGTTGAAATTGGTGAAGCCGCAATGGGGTCCTCATCAATAAGATCATCATCGTCAAAGTTTTCTTCAGGAGGAAACAATTGGACAAGAGTGGTTTTCAAAGCCTTATATTTCTCTACATCTTGTCTTGGCACACGATGGTAGGCACAATTTTTTTTTTCTTCAAACCCTTTTTCTTTGGGTTTGAGTGGGTCGTAAGGTATAAAATGTGGTAATGTGATGACAAAATTTTCGAGGATGTTGGTTAGGATTTTTGCATAGGATCCTGCTAATGGATCACAATGGGAGGTGAATGCGGGTTTGGGTACAGGTGCGGCTAACTGTGTAGGAAGATCCTTTACAAGAGGGGGAGTAGGTTAGGCTACTAGTTTGGTGTGTGGTGTTGTACTAGATGTTGGTTGTATCTACTTAGGTAGGGGTATGGTAGATGAATTTGAAATGGAAGGTTTGGTTGGTTTAACTACCTTATTGGAGGGTAGTGGATTTTTAACTTTAGGTTGAATCTTTTTGGATAAAGGTGATATTGGCATACAAGATGTGGAGGGAAAATCCAATGGTGGAAAATTACAGCTTACCCACGAGGGTAACTGAGGTGTTGTGGAGGTGGTTAGTAGAGGTCTGGAAGAAAGTTTGAGTTAAAGAGAGGGAAATGTTATGTGTAGTGAAGTAGTTATGGATGGTAGAGGTGGTATGGGTGGTAAGAAGGTTACAGGTGACGACGGAGGTTGTGTGGGTATTTTGGGTACATTACAGCTTCATGATGAGGAGATGGGTTGCTACGTTCTTAGTTTACTAGTGGATGGGGTTTATTTTTCTAGGGTCGAGGAGTGAGGTGATAAGATGGACAACAAGGGTGAAGATGATAATGGCATAGTAGGAAAAGTTGGTGTATGAGGTCTAGGAGATTGGATCTTCGTTTTAGGGGTTGGGTTAAGTTTTGTGTTAGTTTTGGAAGATGTAGCTAAATCTAATTTTCTGGGTGGGTGAGTAAGGCTAGCTATCAGTATGACCCCTAAGTTAGTGATATGTTTAGGTAAGGGAGATGATATGGGCATGGGTTTAAGTGTAGATGTATGTTGGGCTATGAGCAGAGGTGCGAGTTGGGCCATGAGTGGTTCCATGGAAGGTATTGCAATAGGTGTGGTTGTGTTTGTTTTGGTCATTCGAAACACTTTTTGATAGATAGTGGAATTGTCAATGAGTGACAACTACATTTTTGTTAAAATAGGAAGTAGAAGGCATCCAAAAAGTACTTGGGTCTATTTACATATTCCAGGCGATCGACCAAGCATGAGAATGGTTCTATTGTAAGTAGGGCTAATGTAGATTGACTGGCAATTAACATAAAATGTGTTTGAGATAGAGGGAAATGGCTAGCCTCAGGATCTTTGGGTAAGAGAACCAAAAGCAAATTAGTAGGATCTTGAAGGTCTGATGGTGAATGGTCATCTACAAGTAGTGGTACTTTTATAATATCCTCCATGGGTAGAGGGGAGGACGGGATAGCCAAAGGGGGCTCTCCTTGTGTTGGTGTAGGTGGTGGACCTACATCTTATATGAGTAGGAGAGGTGCCACTGACAACTGCTCAGAATTTTGAGGGGTCAAAGGTGGCGTGCTAATTATAAGTTCTTCCATGGCTGAGAATGAAAGGAGTTCCTATATGGGTAGAGGAGCATGTTGGTACCCATTTATTTTCTCCTTTTAAGTCTGAGAAGAATCAAATATATGGCATGAATCTTAAAGATGGATAGATCATGATATATGTCATTTTGTAGTTGGGTATGTGATATAATTGACACTCATATTTGTGGAGAGATGGATAGCACTCAAATAGGACTTCATCTTGTCCTATTTGTTTTAGGTTGTACCTTTCAACCAAGGTAAGAGAACCTATTTTTTAACCCTAAAGTGGTGAAGGAGATGAATATGTCCCTCAATTTGTGCAAATAGTATGAAGGAGCCTTGGGAAAATATGATTAGCACTCCAAATATGACTTTCACAAGTTGTCACTTCTAGATTATGGAGATAATTTCAGTGCAAGGAAAGAGTTACTGAAGAAATTTTTAAATCCTGATCTATTCTACATACTTTAGGAAATGGATTTTGATCTTCTGTGGGTATACAGGTCAAAACAGGGGTAAAACAGGGTGGGATAAGTTTTTTAGAATGATTTTTGGTGGGATACTGAAAAGACAAACTTGACTATGCCATATATTTGACAACCTCTACAACATTTGAGAAACTATCAGATAAAATGCTTCAAAAAAATCAAGATGTTCTTTCAACTAGAAGAGATACAAAAATGGAGGCCCAGGTTTGCACTCTTTACACAATCCTTGAGACCTCAACACAAAATATTGAGTTAAAGGACTCAATTAAACATCAAAATCTTTGATCAAATCATGCCTAAGGTACCCCAAAAGGCCTACAAGAAATCTCTGTCAACAAATGGAGGTGAAGTGATTTTAAACTACTTATTTTCAATGCTAGACGAAAGCTCCTCTAACAAATGAAATTGCAAATTCCATTAAACTATCAATAAGGATGAGATATGTGTGATTCCTAAATATTTCAATGCAAGATTGTAACAATAACAAGAAAAATTGTTTGCAAACATTTAAACATGATAACAAACATCATATTGCACAAAATAATGTAGATTAATTCAAATGCTTCTTAGATTCATCAATAAGGGAGAGTTTTAGGAACAATCTTAGAGCTATGTGATGGCTATACACTTGTAACAAACTCAACATGAATTAAGATCCAACACAGAAGACATTAAGTACGTTTCTCGAAGGATTTCTCATAAGATGAGATTCTCTAGAAAATTTCTCATGATTTTCAATTTCCTCACCAGTTACATCTCAAAAAACATGCATTATATAACATTTGTTACATATGATCCTTCTTTCCCAAGAAAAGAATATCCTACGGCATCTTAGTTTGTTACAAATACATCATGATTCGTAGACATGGACGTTTAACATATTTGCAATAGAAGTTTTCAGGTGTTTCAAAATAAGGTGAACCATTGAAAAATTCACATCTTTATCAATTGTGGAGGCACGGTTTTCATCTTCAAAGCATGCAGACCCCCTTCCTTTCATTATTTCATTCCTATCTCTCCAAAAATTGACTTTGCAACTTTTGGATTTGATATTTCACATTTTTGGATGGGTTAGGGAAAAACTTTATTCCAAAAACATCTTTGATCTTCAAATTTATCCTCAAAACCAATTACATTGGTCCTTCTAGGCACAAATGACATAAATTTGCCAAAAAATTGATCAAAATCGATGTAAAAAATGCATTTCCACACTTCCTAAAGAAAAAATGGTGGCCAAACTGAAAAAGGCACAGTTACCGTTGATTTTCCTTTCTCCCTTCAATTTGAGCCCTCCACATGTCAAAATGTGATTTGAAAGGGGCTTGGGATCATTTTTTGATATTTTAACACTTTTGGAAAAAAGTAAAGATTTGACATTTTTCTCCGCCCCTCTGCCCTTGAGATTTGACGCTAACACGTGGCACAAAGTGGGCCCCATTAGAATCATGGCTCAATTCTTCACATTTCCACATTTTTTTGGAAAAAATGAAAATTTTCACAATTATCCCCATAGACCCACACCTCCACTTCTGTCCTTGACATGTGGCGATCATTGCTTCGCTGTGGGGCCATAACCTCTGATTCGATGTGGGCCTTAGGAGATTTTCTTCATTTCTACGCATTTTCCAAAGTGCCCTAAGGCACAATACAACCTATTTGTCTACCTTCACTCTTCCTGCGACATGTGTACCTCCTCTGGGGCTTGTGAACCTGCAGGGGCAACTTGCACTTTTTTCCAAAACATAAAAAACGTTAAGTTTTTCGAGCAGACCTATTGAACCTTGTCTAATCACAAATGACCACGTAGGAGAAGATTTTAATAAAAAAATTGATGGGAAAAGGAAGCTCATATGACCATCAAACAACACAAAAATTGTCAGCAATGACCTAGAATGTTGAAGATGAATTTGACAAGAAAATGATGCCCGTCTGACTGACAAAACACAAAAAATGCCAGGGATGCCCAAAATCATTTTTTTCTTCATGGGTGAAGATTTTTTCGATCAAAAGACAAATGGAAAGTGTTTTTGGGAAATTTATGACCATCGCAAGGGATACTTGAGGGAAAATAAGTATAAAATGAAAAATATCGATCTCTAAATGCCAGGAAAACATGGGAAAAATGGCAGAGGTGTTTGAACGGGAAAAATTAGGGCAAGTTAATGAGTTTGCAAAAAATCCAATGCACAAAAATGGAGCTACAACTTCACATTATCAGTTTCATGAGGAAAAATAGTTTTAGAGCACAAAGAGAAAAGGGGAAACATGGCAAAATGGTAGAGGATAAAAATGGGCACTAACAACAACTCTTGCTTGGGGATGGGCACTCCCAGTGAGGGCCACAAGAACAAAAGTAGACCAAGTGCCAAAATAATCCATTGGCAAAATGGAATCATGAGCTAAAGCCATAAAAAAAATAGCTGAGAAACTGATGAATATGGATTCCACACACCAAAGCAAACCATGAATCGATAAAAACACCAAAAATAGAGTAAAAGCCAAATACTATACAGTATACAAGTGGTGCATACCTCAAATTTTTGGATTAATCCAAGAAATGCTTCAGATTCCTGCCATTAACAGGAAGTTCAAGCAATTCCCAATCTAAGTCCTTGAGAAAAAATTTATTTTTACCAATTCTGATATCAATGGAGGAAGGGCCTATCCACAATGCATCAAATTTACCATGTTTACCCTTATCTTCATTCTGTTATCCCATAACAAAACCATATCTCCAACATTGAATGCCATAGGAGTGACCTTTTTTTCAAACAACCTCTTCAACTTCTTTCTAAATCTGACATGCCTTTGGTGTGATGCTCTTCTTTCTTCATCCAGCTCAACAATCTGATTAATCCTTAATTCATATGGACTGACCTCTTGATCTTCAAGTTGTTGAACAAATTAAAATGAAGATAATTATAGATGTAAGGGCAATAGATCTTGATTTCCATACGCCAACTCAAATGGGCTCTTACTAGTAGCTCTTTTGGCAGTGATTCTATCAGCCCAAACTACAAATTTTAGTTGTTCACCCCATTTTATCTTGTTTAACTCCAAGGTTCTGCTAATGATCTTCAACAAGTTCTTATTGCTAGACTCAGCTTGTCCATTCCCTTGAGGGTTATAGTTTGAAGCATAAGTCAGATTGGTTCTATACTCCTTGTACATTGCCATCAAGGGATTAGCTCTGAAACACATGGTATTATCAACAACAATTTTGACTGGCACACCAAATCTACGTATGATATGATTCAACAAGAAGTCCATAACAACTTGTTGTGTTACTTTCTTGGTGGGAATTGCTTCTACCCACTTTGTGAAGTAATATGTGGCTACAAGGATCCACTTATGTCTAGAAGTAGAAGGTTCTAAAATCTTACCAATGAATTCCATTCCCCATTGTTTGAAAGGAGCTTCAATTGATACAAGTTGCAAAGGAAGGGATCCTGAAGCTTTCATTCTTCTAGAGAAATGCTGGCATATTTCACATTTTCTAATCAGTAGGGTTGCATCTTTGAAGAAATTAGGCCACCAATAACCAGCTCTCAAAATTTTGTGTCTTGTAACCCTTCCAACAAAGTTTCCTCCACAAACTCCCCCATGGAAATTAGCAACTATTTTGGGATCTTCATCTTCGGTTATACATTTAAGGAGGACACCTTTAAGGTTCTTCCAAGATAGCCCAAAGTCAGTAATGATGTATTTTTTAGAAGACAACTTGAGGACTCTTTTCTAATTTTTTATTTAAATGATCAAGGCAGCATAGGTGTCTGAGGTAAAAGATTACATCCTTGTACCACTCAAAACTCACCAAATTCTTAAGAACATCTACCCTTTCTTCCTCTACTTCATTCACTTCAATTTTCTGCAGGTTGCTCTCAGCCATAAGCTTAGCCAAATCCAAACCTCTCACCAACTTTGTGGTTTGGATGTTCACATCATATTCCTGCAATTTCTTCATCCATCTACATATTTTTCTTGAGATATCCATATCTGATAAGATGTCTTTTACCATGGTGTGGGAAACATAAGCAACAAATTTTGAACTTAAGATATAAGGCTTGAAAACCTTTGTTGCTTTCACCAAGGCAAATGCTTGTTTTTCCATGATTGTGTACTTTAACTTAGCAGCTAGTAAAGCTTTGCTAAAGAAGGAAATAGGCCTCTTAGCACCATCTTCATCCTTTTGTAGCAAAATAGATGCAATAGTATTTTTAGAAGCAAAAGAGAATATTTGGAAAGGCTTCTTGTAATTTAGAGCTGCCAAGACAGGTGCATGTTTAAATGCTTCTTTGATTCCTTCAAAAACCTGAATAACATCCTCCCCCCATTTGATAACTTGGTCTTTCTTTAACATGCATGTAATAGAAAGAGTCAATTCAGTAAAATTAGACACAAACCTTCTAATGAAATTGATCTACCCAAAGAAGGATAGGATGCCCTTCTTTGTTCTTGGAATTCGATTCTTGTTGATTGCTTCTACCCTCTCAGGGTCAATCATGACACCAGCCTTTGAAAAACTATGACCAAGAAGCTTGGCCTTTTGCACCCCAAAATGACACTTCTTTGGGTTGAGAGAAATGTCATATTCTCTACATTTGATCAACATTCTTTCCAAGTGCTGCAAGTGATCTTTTATTCTACTTTGCTTTCACATCATCTTGATAAACTACAATGAAGTTATTTATGTAACCAAAAAAAGCAACATCCATTACTCTTTGGAAGGTAGGTCCAACATTCATGAGACCAAAAGGAATTCTTACATAGAAATATGAACCTCGAGGAGTGGTAAAGGCAGTTTTAAATCTTTCAGACTCCTTGACAACAACTTGATTCTAGCCATAGAAACCATCCAAGGTGAAAAGCGATTCAGATCCAATCACTAACTACAACATGTTTTCCATGTTTGGAAAAGGATAATTTTCCTTCAATGAAGCTCTATTCATATTTCTAAAGTCAATACAAAGTCTAATATCTCCATTTTTCTTTTTAACTGACACAAGTTTTGCAACCCAAGATGAATACCTTATGGGCTGAATGATCCCTCCCTCCTTCAGTTTCTTCAATTCATCTTGCATTTTCATTGAGAGGAGTGAATTAATTGGCCTCTTCTTTTGTCTAAAGGGCTTGGAATTTTTTTCAAGAGGAATCTCATGCTAAGACAATTCCTCTCTGTATGCTTTCAGCTCTAAATAAGACCAAGCAAGACAATCCTGATACTTCTTCAATAATTAGACATAAGATTGTTTTTCTTCTTTGTTTAGATTGCTGCCCAACCAAAATTTTATTGGTTTATCATTTTTGCCAAAGTTATGCTCTTCCACATCCCTTGAGGAAGACACATTTCTATTGATGATACAATCAGAATTGTTAAAATTTGACTCAAGAGCAACCAACCCTCTAGGAATGGCGTTAGTTTTCAATTAGATGATATCCTTTCCAAACAAAGTTTCTCTTCCTTCAGTCACACATACCATTGGTTCCCAATCAATATTATGATCTACAAACTCACCTTAATTTTGTAAGAACCTTTGCACTTGAGCATCATCATTAAAAACTTTCCAATGCTTGATGTTGTCAGGGATAGCTATCCTAGTTAACACTTCAATATTGTACTCGCAATAAGGTGAAACGGTGAAATCTCCAAATCTTCACCCCAACACTACCAACTTGTTAGCAACAGCATTGAAACTTCTTTCATGATGCACAATGTTGAAGGAATCAAACATCTCAATTAGATCCCAAACTACATGTTCATACTGTTTCATTTGCTGATTATTTGTAGCATACAATTTTTCTTATTTATTTTAAAACTTGCTCTGAATATCCTTTTGCAATGATGTCCTTGACACCATACTTCCATGAAATTATCAGACCCAAAAACAAGGCTTCATACTCAGCAATGTTGTTAGTACATTCAAAATTAATCTTGAAGGAAAAAACAAACTCATCCAAGCTAGGAGAAATCAGAATTATACCAAAAACATTTTCAAATTTGGAGCAAGCTCCATCAAATAGCAAGGTCCAAGGAGAACCTACCTATTTAAGGAACTTTGACTGATCCATCTTGTTCTCCTTACCATCAGAAAACCCAATAAAATTATCAACATCAACATCATTAAATAATACTTCATAAGAAGCATTGTTTGGATCCTCAATTAGATGCAATGTCTTCTTTTCTCCATATAACTTGATAAGGATTCCTTCAATGGGAATGGTGGAAAAATAAATATCCATTTGGACACTCCCACTAACACTTGCAACTGACTTTCTTGACAAAAGGATACCCCATTTGGTAGGGCAATCAACAATCACAACATCCTTTTTAAAATTCTGCCCAGGATAAGATGCAAGTTGCACCACCAAACCCTTCACACAACCAAATACTGGCATTTCTCTTGAGTACATGGTAGTAAACTTTCCATGGGCTGTTGTCACTTTTATATCCAACTCATTCATGAATTATAGAGGCATGAAATTGCATGATGCACCTGAATCAAACATACAATTGTGAAGTAGTATATCCTTTATGATCAAAGTTGTAAATAATGGACCAACATTCAATTAGGAATCAACCAAGGATGTCCCCAAGTATTACGTCAGGTGTTTTCTCCAAGATCCTCTAATGCTGGTGGTGTTTCAAGGTCTACAATGATTTGAGGAGTATTTTCACCAACGTTTACATTTCTGCTTGGGGTGCTCTTCTCCTCTTTCAATCCTAGGTACTCAAATTCTCTCTTCTTGTGCTCAGGAATCCTAAGCAACTCAACTATTGGAACACTCACTTTGATTTGGATCAATACCTTGTATATGTCATATAGAACATTCTTTGGCAAGGCAACATCGGAATGGATACAAGAATATTCATTAGATGGCATGGGATCCTTGACAGCTTGGGCATGCAGAGGATTGTAATTTTTTCTTGGGACAACAAATATTTTGGCAGGTGTTTCTCTTCTAGGAGATTCTTTGGGAATAATTCTAAACAAGGTTGTTATAGGTTTTGTTTGAGGCCCAACTCACTTAACAACCTTGTTCCTAGCTGTTTATACTCTTTCTCTTGAGCCGCAAAAACTTTCATTAACAATTCGGTATCTTCCTCTGAAGGTTTACCTCCATCATACTTCTTGACCATCAAAGCTCTTAAGTATTCAAAGTAATTTTTAGGAATTTCAAAAGCTTTCACTACATCAACTTCAAGAGTATGAGAGGGAAGAAGGATTTGTACCTGTTTGATGTAATCCCAAAAGGTTGCAGTTGTCCTTGCACTTATTTCCTTAGTTGATGTTGCTCCTTCTTGCGAGCTTGAAGAAAAGCCCACCATGCAAATATCATCATCAATATAATCATCATTATTAGATTCACCATCTTTCTTCTCCACTTCACATGGAGGATGGGCCAAAAAACACCTATCACACCAATCAATATCAGCAACTTCCTCAACATCACCAACCCTAGCAGTTAGGGGATAAGGGAACACTATTCCTTCACATGCTTAAGGATGTTTATTTGCAGACCCCATGGGTCCTTTCCCTCTATCATCAGATCTATGATCACCCCTAGGATGATTGGCAAACCTTTCATGGTTTTGTGCTTTTTTCTGACCTTGTGAAGTCTACCCAATTCCCTTCTCAGCTCTTGCCAATTTGTAGGAAATCTCTTTGACATCCCCTACCAATTTTTCACCACTTACTTGCTTGAGGTTTTTCAGGGTTTATCAACTTTACACCATCTCTCTTGAGATGTTTCCTAATGTCCCTAATGTTATTTTCAATCTACATTTCCATGGTAAAGGCACGCCTTAAATTGGTAGGGTTCTTGTCTCTTAAGTAGTAGGTTTCCTTCTTATCAAATGCATCTGCATATTTGATCAATCATGATTGATCACAAGGCCTCAGATTAACAGGTAGCCTTCTGAAAAAAAATTTGAACCTTGTGTTGAAGTCATGAAATGATTCATTGGGGTTCTTCTTGATATTTTCAAATTAAAACAATAGAAACCTAGGATCCATTTTTTCACCATATTGTAATCTGAATGCATTCTACATTTCAATCCATGAATCAACAAAATTATCAGGCAAAGCCTTGTACCAATCCCTTGCATTCTATTCTAGTGTATGAATGAAAAATTTGACATACACACCTTCAAAGTCTAATTCAAAATCCTCCATGATGTTAACAAAAAGCTCGAGATGTTGATCACCTATTATGGCATTATTCCCTTGGAAATTTTGAAATCTACTTCTAACATCTTCTTGGATAGCATTAGCATAACCAGCCAATCCTCTAAAATTTATTGGTCCAAAGGTGTTAACTACAAATGGAGGTTTAGGCTAAGACATATTGTTTTGAGGTGGTGATCTTGGAGGAGAAACAAAATGATGAGGAGTGAGAGGTCTTTGAGGCTCAAAAATGTGGTTCACAAGATTGGTATTCTCTAGGTGCTAATTTTCTTGGAAATTTTTACTAGAATTGAAACACATGGGTGCATTTCTAAAAAGGAAATCACCAGGTATAGAAAAAAGACCTTCAATAGATTAATTAAACAAGTTTATGAGATGATTACTTGAATCAAAATCACTAGAAGAATAGTTATAATCCTTTACTAAAGGATGATCTCTCTCACTAATGGATATTCCTTTGCTTGATGTCTAACCTTAAATAACCTTCCAAACTTTTCTTTCCTCTAAAACTATCTTTCCCAATTCTTGAAATAAATCTCTACTTGGGTACCTTCTGAAGAGATTAATTTTTCCTTCTAGGTTTGCATCGATTAGAAACACAAAAATAAATGACAGAAAGCTAAGACACTAATATTTATCAAGATAAAACCAGCATGGAGTCACCACTAAGCACTTTCACCCTAGTTGTGAAAATGCACTAAATACTCTGTCAAATACCTATCAGCACTAAAAATCTTCCCAAACTTTATAGATCAAACCTTCCTTTTCTTGAATGTATCAACCACAAATGAAAATGAAGTGTAACTATTGTTGGAAACTGGTAAAATTGTAGACAGAGTTTGAAACCTCTGCATACACCTTGCAAATATGAGTATAAAATGATGCTTTAACAATATATTTATATAAAAAACTTCTAAGAGACATTACCAGGGTTTGATATGCATTCAAATATTTCAAATATGTATGCACATGGATCAAACTGATCTAAGAATGTCCATCGTAGTGGCTCCATTGGTGTTGGTACCAAAATTTTTTCTCCTTTCTAGTCTTAGTAACATCAAAGATATGGCATGAAGCTTGAAGATAAATAGATCATGATATATGTCATTTTATAGCTGGGTATGTGATCTAACTAGCATACAGATTTATGGAGAGATGGATAGCACTCAAATAGGACTTGATCTTGTCCTAACTGTTTTAGGTTGTGCCTTTCAACCAAGGTAAGAGAATATATTTTGTAACCCTCAAATGGTGAAGGAGGTGAATATATACCTCCATTTGTGAAAATAGTATGAAGGGGCCTTGGGAAAATATGATCAACACTCCAAATCATACTTTCACACGTTGTCACTTCTAGGTTATGGAGATAATTTCCGTGTAAGGCAAGAGTTACTGAAGACATTTTGAAATCTTGATCTTTTCTACATACTTTAGCAAATGGATTTTGATCTTATGTGGGTATACAAGTCAAAACAGGGGTAAAACAAGGTGGGATAAGTTGTTTAGAATGATTTTCGATGGGTTATTGACAAGACAAACTTGATTATCCCAGATATTTGACAACCTCTATAATATTTGAACAACTATCAAATAAAATGCTTCAAAATAGTCAAGATGTTCTTTCAACTAGAAGAGATACACAAATGGAGGCCCAAGTTTGCACTCTTCACACAATCTTTGAAACCTCAACACAAAATTTTGAGTTTAAAGCACTCAATTAAACATCAAAATATCTGATTAAATCACACCGAAAGTACCCCCAAAGGCTTACAAGCAAGCTCTGTCAAAAACAGAGGTGAAGTGATTTTAAATTGCTTATTTTCAATGCTAGATGAAAGATCTTCTGACAAATGAAATTTCAAATGCCACTAAACTATCAATAAGGATGAGATCTATGTGATTCTCAAAGATTTCAATGCAAGATTGCAACAAGAACAAGGAAAACTATTTACAGAAATTTAAACATGATAACATACATCATATTCCTCAAAATAACATAGTTTATTTCAAAATCTTGTTAGATTCATCATCAGGGGAGAGTTTAAGGAACAATCTCAGAGCTATGTGATGGCTATACACTTGTAACCAACTCAACATGAATGAAGATCCAACACAGAAGACATTAACCAGGTTTTTTGGAGGGTTTCTCATAAGATGAGCTTCTCTCAAAATTTTCTCATGATTTTCAATTTCTTGACCTTTTGCATGTCAAAAAACATGCATTATATAACATTTGTTACATTTGATCCTTCTTTCCCAAGAAAAGAATATCCTATGGCATCTTCGTTTGTTACAAATTCGTCATGATTCGCAGATAGGGACGCTTAACATATTTACAACAAAAGTTGTCATCTATTTTGAAAAAAGGTGAATCATTGTGAAATTCGCATGATTATCCATTGTGGAGGAATGTTTTTCATCTTCAAAGCATGAAAACCCCCTTCCTTTCATTATTTCATCCTTATCCCTCCAAAATTTTACTCTACAACTTTTGGATTTGATATTTCACATTATTAGACGACTTAGGGCAAAAAATTTAATTCAAAAACATCTCTGATCTTCAAATTGATCTTCCAAACCAAGTACATTGGTCCTTATAGGCACAAATGACATGAATTTTCCAAAAAATCGATCAAAATTGATGCAAAAAACACATTTCCACACTTCCTGGAGCAAAAATTGTGGCCAAACTAAAAAATGTACAGTTACAATTGATTTTCCTTTCTCCCTTAAATATGAGCCCTCCACATGTCACTATGTGATTAGAAATGGGCTTGGGATCATTTTTTGATATTTTAACACTTTTGGAAAAAAGTAAACAAATTGACATTTTGTTCCACCCCTTCGCCCTTGAGATTTGGCACTGACACGTGGCACAAAGTAGGCCCCTTTTAGAATCGCGGCTCGATTCTTCACATTTCCACATTTTTTAGAAAAAAGGAATTTTTTCAAAATAATCCCCGTCAACCCACACCTCCACTTCTATCCCTGACACATGGCAGTCACTATGGGGCCATAACTCCCTTTTTTGCTGTGTACTTCCTTCACAAAATTTCAAATTTTTCAAAACTCATCGGTGGCCTGCACTCCCCTCTACCATTTGTTTTTGACACATTTTTCCCTCTAATTCATTGTGAAGCCACGCTTCAAATTACCACTTTAAGTCATTTTTCCAAAAAGGCAACATTTCCCTTTTTCCTCTGGCGGCCCGCTGAATAGCGCAAGCCTTTAATTTTCTTCTTTGTCGAGGTCGTGCCTTCTTTTAAGACTTTAACCCATTTCAGAAAAAAGGTTAAAAATATCAAACTCTCTCAGAATTCTGCCGCTCCACTCTACTCGGATCCCGCCACGTGTCCTCTCCTGATTCGCCCGATGGACCCGTGGCATTTTTCACAAATTTTTCTCCCTTTCACCAAAAATGTAAAATTTTCTAAGTCCTTCGCCAGCGTTCCATCCCGCTTTTCATGAAAATATGACATATGTCCACCTCTGATTGGATGCAGGCCTTAAGGGATTTTCTTTGTTTCTACACATTTTCCAAAGTGCCCTAAGGCATAAAACGACCTAACTATCTTCCTTCACTCTTCTTGCGACACATGTACCTCTTCTGGGGTTTGCGGAGCTCTAGGGGAAACTTGCTCTTTTTCCAAAACATAAAAAATGTTAAGTTTTTTTAGCACACCTGTCGAACCTTGTCTAATCACAAATGGCCACATATGAGAATATTTTGAGATAAATTTGATGGGAAAAGGATGCCCGTATGACCATCAAACAACACAAAAATTGCTAGTGATGCCCTAGAATGTTGAAGATGAATTTGATGAGAAAATGACGCCAGTCTGACTGTCAAAACACAGAAAATTCCAAGGATTCCCAAAATCAATTTTTTCTTTGTTGCTGAATAATTTTTCAATCAAAAGAAAAATGGAAAGTGTTTTTAGGAAATTTATGATCATGGCAAGGGGATAATTGAGGAAAAATAAGTATAAAAAAAACAATCTCGAGCTTCAAAGTTCGGGAAAACACGGTAAAAATGGTAGAGGCATTTGAATGGGAAAAATTAGGGCAAGGTAATGAGTTTACAAACAATCCAATGCATAAGAATGGAGATACACCTTCACATCATTTATTTCATGAGGAAAAAATGTTTTCAAGCACAAATAGCAAAGGAGAAACATATAAAAATGGAAGAGGATCAAAATGGGCACCAACAGAGTAGACAAAACTAGTTCTAGTGCTGGTAGGAGAACTCGGGCTAAGATTTCATCTATAGAAGGAACATGAGGTAATTGGGAAGCTACTGGCATGTCATTGAAAATAGAATGGACTTCATGGATGTTGCTAACATTTTTTGAATAATCACCAAGTTTTTGGGAAGAGGGGGGCATTATTAGGAAATGAGTTTTTGAAGATATGTAGGTTTTGGTTAGTAGGTGGATTTGGGCTATCCAAGACTAGATATCTATTGTCTATCATTTCTTGGACAATATTCTTGAAGGTGATGTATTTATTGTCATTGTGACCTTTGACACGATGATAGTTACAAAACTCATGTTCCTTATACCATGAGGGCATGGGTCGCTTAGGGTCAAAACTAGTATGTGGTTTTATAGGTGGAAGAGTAATGCCTCCAGCCTTAACAAGATTTTCCAAAACAGAAGAATAAGATTCTCCTATGGAAGTGTACTTTGATTTTTCTCATTTGAACTAGAAAGCTTAGATAGGAAAGAGATTGGAAGGGGATTGTGTTAGGTTTGATTGATTAGGGGAACAAACCTTGAAGACTATGACATTGGCAAACCCTTTGGGTTTTGCATAGTTGTTTTGGGATTTCGAAGATGAAGAAGCATCATTTGATTTGAAGGTGATGTTCTTATTATGAAGTTAAATATTTTTAACTTCGATAGCATGAGCATCCAACTTCCATGCCATGGTGAATGCCTCATCAAAAGTTTGAAAGGTTTGCACCTGCAAGGATGGTGAGATCTATCTAGCACAAGCCCAAGTAACTAGTTCTATAAGCTCAATTTGAGGTAATTGGAATGTGAGCTGGTTAATGAGGTTGTGCCAGCAAATGAAGAATTCATTGATAGACTCATCATCATACTATCATGTGGAATAAAGATCAGTCATGGTAACCTTCTTAACCATGTTGATGGAGAAGTTATCTAGGAAGGCTTAGGCTACTTGATAAAATGAGTAAATGGAGTGTCTTGGTATTCTAATGTACCAATATAATGTAGGTCCAGTCAGATACATTGGAAAATTCTTCAAAAGTAAAGCGTCATCGTGTGCAATCAGGTAACACTCATGTTTAAAGGACCACAAATGTTGTTGCAGATATTCTTTGCTATTGAAGTGGTTTAGTTTTTGAATTTCCCAATGCATAGTGGTACGGTCGAATAGGAATGGATAGGTGAATAGTCTCATTACAAATTTCATCATAGGTGAGGGAATTTTGTGAGCCAGTAACTGACGCTTCTAGTGTCTACATCTTTTCCATCATCAACTTGATGAGGTCATTGGTAGGTTGTGATGGTGGGACACCTCGTGTGGCATAAAGAGGTAGATACTGATATAGAAGGTTGATATCTAGAATAGGAACCGACATAGAAGGCACATATCTAGAATAGGTGAAAAACGAGATAAGGGGTTATTGATAGTAGGTGTATGTAGGTGGGATGGTCATCGTCACTCTAGTAGCAATTGGGAGCAGTGTTTGTGGGATGGAGAGGATGAGATTCTGGAATGGAGTAGGGGTCACCATCACCATGGGTGGTTGTGTTGTAATGAGTATTTATAAGACAATGAGTGCAGGCTGTGTTATGGTCTAGTTGGTCAAAGAGTGGACAAAAGATATGACAGGTGCGAATGAAATTGTAGACGCAACGGTCATGGTGGGTATGGGTATAGTTGTGAAAATATTGGGGTTCAAGAATGTGATGGTAACGCTGCATTATTAGGGGCTGATGTAGTAGCAGGAATAAGAGAATGAGAGATGGACATAGGCATGTCGTATATCAACTGACCTGAAGAGTCTCGGGTGGAAGAATGGGAAAGGTAGAGCTGTAAGGACATAGGATTCTGATCAAGGAGTTGTGCAAACTCTTCATCACTTGCAACAATGGTGGTAGGTAAGGTTGGATCCATGGGTGATAGGAAGGAAGCTGGTGAGGGGACTAGGTGAGAGTGGTTGATGACTAGCATAGAATATGAGGGTGTTAGTCTGGGCTGCAAGTCAACATCATGTGAACAAGTGCTAACCTTGTAAGACTATATTCTATAGATGACATAGAAAAAAATAGAAAAAGAGAATAATGGGGTTTGAGAGGTGAATCTGGTCAATGTATATATTTTGAAAATAAACACAGGAAACCGAGGACGGTCAGGTTGACCGGTGATAGTTGAGGGAAAAATGATGATAGTTGGGCTGACTAGTGATGATTGGGGGAACATCGATGACGGTTTCTGAAACCGATATCAGTCACTGTGGAAGAAACTAGTCTCAAAGAAAAATTTAGGATTATTGGATGTGTACCTAAGAAAACTGTGTATGACAATAAGTATCAATAGGGAAGAAATATGATGAGGCCTTGAGGGCCAAAAATAGAACATAAATAATGATGAAATCTATTCTACATAGAGTAACTAGAAACCCAGAAGTCGCCACTAGTTTATGGTTTAACTGATAATGGTAAGATGTGAACCGGTGAATTTCACTGGACTGACATCAATGACTGTGAAATTAGAAAGGAATGAAAAAAATTAGTTTTATGAATTAAATTAAGTGAAGAATCAAACTCAAAAACCTGGAGAATGAAGAGATGGGACCCTGACACACTCAGACAAAGTTAGAATACTCCAACTACGATGGTGGAGTGTGCAAAGAAGAAGAAAAATGGAGATTCATAGTCTCACACCTCAAAATACAAGCCAAGAAGAACGCTAAGAAAAAGCATGATCCTAACAGTGATTTTCTTATGTTTGTTTATATTATCCTATTTAGGACTGACTCTGTGTATTTAGAATATAATTTTTGGTTAGGAAGTCGTCCTAAAAAGAAGGATATTTGAAAGGAGAGGTTTCATGTATGTTATGGTAGGGATGTTCCGTCCTCTTAGATGATGACTCAACAGAGGCAACGAGCTGGGGAGTACCTGCCAACCAAATTGTGTGATCACTAACAGATGTTCCCAAGTAATATGTTGTTTAAGAAACATGTGTATATTTTTATTTTGTGGAAGTTTGGTAAGACACAGAGAGAGAGAGAAAAAAGTTCTTTCTACTATTATTTGTGTCAACCATCAGCTGGGAATGACTTCTAGCATATAGGTTGCCCTCAGTTTTAATGTGAGCTAATAATGCAACAAATCATAATGCAATGCAAGTGTTTTAAACCCAAATCGAAGTGTAATATTTGATGTAGTAAGAGATGAATAGGAAGAGGGATGCTCTTTCACTAATGCAATGCTAAAGAAAGGAAGACGTGTTCCTTTTAAATCACCAAAATATGATTGTTTTTAGACAATAGAAATAAGGAGAATGATTTCCAAAAAAGAAAATTAATTTGGAATCTTTTAGAAGGGAAACAAACACACAACATTTACCTAAGAATGAATAAATAAAAAAGAACCCCTGATGGGTTCCACCGAGTGTGCCAAAATGTTTCACCATTTTCTTTACCTTTTTAAAAATGACGAAATAGATAAGGGTAAAGGGACAAGGAAGAATACATGTTAAATGTAGGTCAGTTGATGGTTGTTGCGCGTGTTCTAACTTCTTGATCCACAAGTGAATATGAGAGCTTCCTTTTGGCTAGGAGGAATTACCTATAATAGAAAACATGACCACAAAAATATAGTTAAATGATATATGACAGTGGACTACCTAGCTTATGCTAATTCTCAGAAGTTTGATACTTCCTAGATGGATGTCAATCCACTATTTAAAACAAGTTAATGCGAGAAATTTAAAAAGTCCTATTGTATTTGATATGATTTAGGTATTTTATTCAAGTACAATAATCAAATCCAATCACAACATGCTAGGCTATAGTTGGATCTAAGAGTTGAGGTGTATGTCAAGGTACTAGGATGGATCAAGGTCTAATTTTGGGTTATTTAGGTCAACTGGTAGGGTGATATTTTGCTATATTCTTGGTCAAGGTATAACACACACAAACTAACATCAGCTGAGTGTGACCAATGCCAGTTTAGGTAGAACCGGCGGTGGTTGTGGATAACCGGCATCGGTATGGTCGAGGTAAAATAAACTCAAATAAATTAAATGGCAGGGGTGTTTTGAGCTCAAATAAAGTTTGGGAGAGTGAATGGGAAGGTCTGTAGAGGTCTTAGGTATGCTCAGAAGTATATAATAGGTGAGGATAGGTTATTTGGTGATATGGGTGAAGGGATATTTGAGTTCATTGGTAAGTGGGTGATGAATGAATATGCATACAAAGAATAAATTAATAACATGACTAATAAAGATTACTAACTGAAATAAACCCTACTGGTTAGGGCCATACTTACTATGTTAAGGATCTAATGGCTCAATGGTGAAGGTGGTTGATTAGAGAATACATGTATGGTACTATAGCGTTGATTTCCTGTAGTGCTCCCATGAATGCAATGGATCTATGATTGATCCTAGTGATGTAACTGGATGTATGGATGCATAAAAGGATGCTTGTTTCACTTACATGCGACTTTGATCTCTTTTTTTTGCTCTCAGAATGTGCCAACCAAAAAATAAGGTTGTTTGGGTAAATAAATGATAACTGACGATGGTTCCAAGTTGACTAGTGTCGGTTTAAGGGTGACTGACGTAGGTTAAGGTGAGATTCCCTAGGTTTACTAAAATGGTTAGATCTTTCTAATTTCTTGGGCCCAATTAGTTTATTCTCACAGATTAGAATGGAAACTACCCTTCTAATGAGCGGGAATATGGATAGAGAGATTTTAGGAATTGATTTTATACTTAAACCAAATATTAGATCATTAAGGCAAGTGATAATTAGTTATTGTTGGTTATGGAAACATGCCAAGAGTAGGTCTAGGGTGAGGTGGATGGATGAGGTGTCTAGGTGAGGTGGAAATTAGTTTAATTAAATTAATTAAATAATGAATATTGTGAGGATGGGTATTAATTTAATTAAGTTAATTAAATTAATATTAATGTGGGGTGGAAGGGGCCATGGTTAGATGTGTATGCTTGAGCTAGTTATTTGACAAGGGACTAAGGGGATTATCACCCAATTTTGGTGTCTATACCAGCATTTAGAATTTCACATGAAAGGGATGTAAGATCATCGTTGAGAAAATTAAAATTTTCATTGCCATACCACCACATCAAAGATGAGGTCGAGGATTTTTGAATGGATGAATATGCAACGTCTTAGAAAGTGAAATAGGAAATTCCACTTAAAACATGGAAGGAAACCATTCCACCTCAGAGGGAAGGAATGAAACCACCGCCCCCATCCTCTTTTGGAGAGCAGGTCATAACCCAAGCGTTGGGGATCACATTTTATCCCTTCGTAGAGCCTGTAGGAGAGTGATCGACACTAGAACCCATACATTTTTACTTAAGAGTTGCAGCAGTATTGACGCCGTCATTTCCGAGTTGAATAATAGGGACCCTTCCTCTACCATTAGCAAAATTAGAAACAAAGATACCATTTCAGCCGCTAGGGTTAGGGATCTTGAATTTAGTGTGGTTGGTATTATTGATCTAAGGTTACAAAAATTATATTTCGGATAATGCTTATATTGGTTACTTGTCTAAATACATTTATATTAACTTGTAATCTCTATTTGGAATATGCTAACTTGACTTGAAAAATTGTATATGAGGTACACAGTACAAGTATTATTGTCATTATTACATGTTTCATTGTTTTTATGATCAATGTTATTGAGATAATATTTAAATGGGTCATATTTTGTATGTTTTGAATGAAAATTGTTTTCGCCATTGTCTCTGTATGGATATCAATTGATGTTTTAGCTCAAAAATTTATTTGATCAATTGGATGTATATGGAATTATTTCATTTAGTTTATCGTATTGTGTACGTATGAGGATGTGTGAATTGAGTGTGCAAGATACATGTTCACTATCGGAGAATGTTGGACTCAGATATGTAACTCTAATTTTCACGAGTGGCAAACTAGGTCGAAACTTCACGTTTACTTTATTTTTGTTTCGCCATATGTTGTCTTGTAATCTTAGATGTCTAGGACAACTTAAACATGAATTGGGTTGGCTGCACCACCTCTCCAAGTGTTCCACCATTCTAAAACCAGAATTTGGTTTAAAAGTGGAATTTGTAAGTTTTTCTTTTTGTGTTGAGGGTCTCATTTTTACCAAAATGGACCCTTTGAAACCTAGCTTATGGTAGGTGGTCTTTTTTAGGGATCAAATGAGATTTTCCCTCCCATTTTTCCCCTCTTGTCTACTTCATTTTTAACATTTATTTTATTTTAGCCACTTTGGTAGTGGAGAAAATTTGATTTATTTTCAATTTGTATTTTTGAGATATATTCCTTCATTATATATTTTTTAATTTGTATGAATAGGACTTGTTGGTGTCTAATTGGGAGAATTAGGAATGTGACACATGTCAACCTCTAATTAATGAGAATCCTTGGGGATTTATCTTCATTTACCTACACTTTGAAGCTTGGAATGCCTTTTTGTTCTCTGTTTTGTATGGTGACTTTAGGGAAAGAACTTGGAAGAGCTAGAAGCTTGAAGAGACTTGGTGATTTTATCCTTCTTCAGTTCAAGCTCATGGGAAGTTTGGGAAGGGAGAATGGATCTTTTGGTTTTTTTTCATGCAACTTGGAAGATTTGGATTGTATTTGGAGATGGAAACGTTGGCGTTTAAGTTAGGCCTCGTACATTTTAGTCATTTCCTTTGTGGTTAACTATATTTATTATTTGGCTTTTCTTGACTTTAATTTTTTTTGCGATTTCTTGTTTTGTGTTTTGAATGTTGTGGATTTGGAAGACATGTGGATGTTGGGGTTTAAATTTTTGTTTATAAATTGTGAATTTATTGGTTTTCAAATACAAAGAATTGTGTGAGTGAGATATTATGGGAATTGTTTCCCCCTCATTTTAAATCAAGCAGAATCTTCTTGGGATTTGGGTGATTGTGTGGTGTTTTCTCCCCACATTATACATCTTGGAAACATGCTCCCTCTCTTTTGAATGGACCTAGGGGGAGGATAAATTGTCCTCCAGTAGAGGAAGTTATATGTAGTGATTTCAATAGGTTGGGTGGGAAACCAAATATCTTCCTCTTGTGGCCTTTTGAATATTTCTAATCGAATGGAGATAAGTTGGAAGTATATGTGGAGTTCTTAGGAGTTAGATAAAAGTTTAAATTTTTTCCATGTAGTTTCTTTGTTAATGGGAGGCTTGTAAATTTGCATTATCAAGTGTATTTTTTTTTTGTAAATTTGCATTGATATATTTAAATTATGTTTTATGAAATGGAAGTTTAAATGTAACCATTTTTGTTAGCGTTATTAAGGGGGTAATATATAAATATAGTGTAATGGGAGATGGTTAAATGTTATACGAAAGAACTTTTTTTATACTGGAATCCAAGTGCTCTTGTGGATTTTAAACATTTGGAATTTTTTATGATTTCCTTACAGTTCTTAATCAGTAAACTTTGTTGGTTGTTAAATCTAGATATAAATAAAGTTTCCCTTGTTATTCAAGTGTGTTTTTGTCCTTGTGAAGAATTTTCCTAATACTAAAACTAAATTATTGCACATAGATATATATGAATAAATGTAAATATCGGTGTGTGAATATAATCATTTAAGTTTATATTGAACACACAAATAAATATAAGAAAAAAATGAAATGAATAAATAAATAGATTTATTTATGAAATGAGGATTTTATTATGCTCTAGCATGATACCTTTATTGTTGGTGTTAACAAACATTTGTTGAACAAATATATTAATCAGAATAAATAATTCAAGCAATAAAATACCGAAATATATCAGAAGATAAATACACAAGATATAAACTAGTTCACCCAGTGTGGGATACATCCACCAAGAAACAACCAATCTATTAATCTTTAATTTATAGAGGAATTAAAATGAAATTATATAATCTTCCACATCTTCTTTGGATGTATAGTACTCTTTCATTCACAAGCTTAACTTTTCTCACTTTAAGAATTCTTTCTTACAATCCTTCTAATTCTAGCTTCTAACCCTAGTTTTCTAGCTTATATAAGCATATAAAAAATTAGGGTAACATAGCTATTAAATTACAACCACTAGATTAAATTTGAATCAAAGGTTAGATCTAATCCTGTGAGTTACATAAAAAAATTTCATGCATAGGATAATTACGTCAGTTACCCAACCGATGTCAATTCCTTTTAGCTGACCGATGTTAATCAGCCGACTGATGGTGGTTACTGTGTAATCCTTAAACTTATAAAACATGCTATTTGTGAAGCAATTAAGCTTGAAAATATCAAGAATCTCCCACTTGGAGATAAATTCTTGCATTGTACTATACAACGCAATCATTGGATCAATTTCCTAGCATGTTTCTCCCTATTCAAGTCTTAAACATGAAAACCAACAGAAGCGGAGTGCAAGTCCAAGTTATCCTTTTCCTATGACTTTGTTAGCATATATGCAGGGTTCTTATTTTTATTAATTTTCCTAATTTTTAGCTTTCTATCCTCCAACACCTGCCGTATGAAATGATATCTCAACTGAATGTGTTTCTTTCTTCAATGAAAAAAGGATTTATTTTCCAGATGAATAACACTTTGACTGTCATTGTACCACTTGCAATCCTCTTTATCCTTTCACAAATCTTCCATAAAACTCATCATCCATATCATCTCTTTAAAAGACCACAACCTTCTGTCATCTTGAAATCCAGCTAACTATTGTACCACTACTATGAATACATATGTAGTGGATCTCCTTATACCATTCAAATCACCATCCATATTTGAATCAACATAGCCGCATAAAGTAGTATTTGACACTCCATAGTATAACTGCATGTTGGATGTCCCTCAAAAATATTTGAGAATCCACTGGACTACTTTTCAGTGCTCTTTACCTAGATTTATCATAAACCTACTCACAACTCCCACTACATGTGTAATTTCTGGTCTTATACAAATCATATCATACATAAGACTTATAACTTCTGAGGAATGTGGAACTTGTTCCATGTACTCGACAACCTCATGTTATCTAGGACACTGTTATTTTCTCAATTTAAAGTATCCAGGGATAGGTGTACTTACTAGTTTTTAATTCTTCTTATGAAACCTGTCCAACACCTTATTTATATATTATTCCTGAGACATACAATTTTTAGTTCTTCCTATCTCTATGAATTTACATGCCAAGGATTTTCTTTGCAGCTCCCAAATCCTTCATTACAAATGTATGAGCCAACTTATCTTTAAGCTCAATAATGTCTTGTATACTAGACCCTTTAATAAACATATCATCTACATACAATAACAGACTAACATAACTTCCATTTTCAAGTTTCTTAAAATAAAATAAATGATAAGATTCACATCTTATATAACTATCCTCATGCATAAAACTATCAAACCTCGTATACCGTTTCCTTGGGTCTTTCTTGAGCCCATACAAGCACTTTTTCAACCTGTACACAAGTTTATCCTTACCCTTGACTTCATACCGAAGCAACTAATGAATATATATATATATATATATATATATATATATATATATTCCTTAAAATCACCATGAAGAAAATCCATCTTAACATCAAGTTGATCTAAGTGAATATATTCTACTATAACGAAACTCAAAATAATACATATGGAAGTATTATCTATGATAAGAGAAAATATCTTACCAAATTCAATACCTCATTTTTGTGTAAATTCATTTACCACAAGCCTTGCCTTATATCTTTTGTGTCCATCCTTATCTTCCTTGATCTTGTAAACCTATTTGTTTTGTAATGTTCTTTTACCTATTGGAAACTTGACCATATTCCTTATTTGGTTCTATTCCAAGGAATCCATCTCCTCATCCATGTCATGATTCCACTACTTGTGGGTTTTATCCTACATTGCTTCTTTACAACTATTAATCAAACATTAATAAGATAAGAAAGAAGAAAACATTTTTGGAGGCCTATTTACCCTTTGTGACCTTCTCACTGAGATCTATGGTGGTGGAGGCTCATTCTTCTCATTCTACAAATTTTTATCTATCTTAGATAGTGACTAGTGAAAGTCACATTTTGCCAATGCCAATTTGATTAACCAACACCAGTCCTAAACTTCTGTAGCCGATGTTATTTTAGGTGATCAATGTAGGTTTGGAATCAAATGTCACTAGTCACTATGAAAACCTGTAGGTGTTAATTTTAAATTTGAGAATTCATTTTCATCCATAAAATATTCTATCGGTTCATCTTTCGGTATGAAAATTTGATCTCTGTACATTCTCCTTTCATTCCAATAAATGCCACGAATCCTAATTATCTTAGCATCATCTAAATCCAAATAATGGAATCCAAAATAACCAGATCCATAACCAATAAAATTTCATCTCTTGGATTTAACATCCAAACTTTTTATATTTGCTTTATCAACACACACAAAATCTTCCGAACCAAATACTCTAAGAAAAGTAATATTTAACTCTATTCAAGTCCAATCTTCTTTATGTATTCCACCATCTAGCGCACTTGATGTCCCAGGGTTGATTAAATACACCGTCATGTATACTTCTTCTACGAAAAACTACAGGTGAAATCCAACATGTATCCTCATGCTTCTTGCACATTCCATGATTGTCCTTTTCATTCTTTATACAACACCATTATCTTGTTGTAAAATAGGAACCATTTTTTCTCTCAGTATTCCATTGACTAAAAACATCATTGAAATCCTTGTTGCAATATGCACCACCATTTTCAGATCTAAATAAATTTAATTTTAAATTTGATTAATTTTCCACAAGGGATCTTCATATTTTAAAAGTCTCAACAACATCAGATTTACGCATTATACAATAAACCCATACCTTTCTTGTGGAATCATCAATGAAAGTCATATAAAATTAGGATCCTCTATGAGAAGCTACCTGGAATGTTCCCCACACATCTGAGTTCACATGTTCCAATTATTCTTCTTCCTTGCTTCTCCAACTGAGATACATCTCACTCTCATTTTCTTTCCAAATATACAATTCTCACAGACATCAAGATCTACATCTTTCAAATCAAAAAAATTACCCTTTTCCTTTACAATATGTATTACTTTTTGAGTGATATCGTCTATCTGATTATTCCACATGTTTACATTTTAATGTGAATTAGATACCATAGAAAAGGAATCAGTAATACAGGTAGACAAATACTATATTGCTACCTTCTTTCCTCTTGCTACAACAAGATATCCCTTGGTAAATTTCCAAGAGATGTCTATGAATGTAACCATCCAACTAGATACACCTATTTGTCCTGGAGAAATTAGATTTCTCCTAAGGATTAGCACATGCATCACATATTTCAATATCCATTTATTTCCATTCTATAATTTTAAATGAACTTCCCCTTTACCAGTAAAATTTCATGTTTCATAATCTCCTAAATAAACATGCCCAAAATTACCTTGGATATAATTTTTGAAATAATCCTTATTAGGGGTAACATAAAAAGAAGCTTCAGAATATTAAACCCATGATTCAATTTTACTATCCAAGGATTTTAAATAAGGGCATCTTGCATTACCTATGAATATTCAACATTTGCTTCTTTACCTTTCTCTGATACATTCTCTTTGTTTTCCTAGAACCAACAATCCTTATTTGCATGTCCTTTATTTCCACAATTCTAACAGTTTATTCCTCTACCTATGGATTTATACATGTCATTATTTGACTTCTATTTCCCATTATTATTGTTCTTAGATCTCTACTTTCTCCTGCCCCTGCTTTCTACATTTAAGGAATTTCTAGATGAAGATTCTCCTATACTTTTCCTCTGTATTTACTCATTCAAGATTGTACTAACCACATCATCAAACTTTAAAATATTAGTAGTAGAAAATGTATTACTAATAGCCATTACCATGTTATCCCAACTATCTGGAAAAGAGCATAAGAATAAAAGTGTTTTCACTTCATCCTCAAATAGAATATTAATTAATTTTCTTTGATTTATAATAGACTGAAAATAATTTAAATGGTATGATACATATCCACCTTGCCTTCTAGAAGTAAATAATTTCTTCATCCAATAAAATTTATTCAAAGTGGATTGTTTTCCATATAAATTATCTAAAGAGTTCATCAAATCTATTATGGGTTATGCTTCGGTAATATTTGAAGCCACAGATGGTGCTAGGCTCAATCTTATAGATCCCAAAGCCTTTCGATCAAGAATATTCCATTCTTTATTAGTCAACTTTGTTGTTCTTTCCTTATCACCCAACGACAAGTATAGATCTTTTTGATACAAACAATCTTACACCTCCATCTTCCATAATTGATAATTACAACCGTCAAAATTCTCAACTCTTTATTTTCCATCTTCTACCATTACTATATCTCCCACTCAATAAGAATTCCCTCTGTGAGTAATTCTTTCAACAAACAAAACCTTCAAATAAAAAATATCTGATACCAATTTTTGGGGTTTGCACTAACTTTTTCTACACATCTATTAATCAAGATTAAGAATTCAATCAATAAAACACATAAATATAACAGAAGATAAATACACGAGATATAACATGGTTCACCCACTATGGGCTATGACCACCATGAAAAAAAAAATATTAATCTTTTCTTCACAGAAGAATTAAAATGAAGATCTTTAATCTTCCACACCTTCTTTTGATGTACAATACTTTTTCCTTCACAAGATTCTCCTTTCTCAATTCAAGAATTCCTTCTTACAATTCTTCTAATTCTATCGTCTAACCCTAGATTTCTAACTTATATAAACATTTATAAACATAGGGCAACATATTTATGCAATTACAACCATTAGATAACCTTTTAATCAAAGGTTGGAACTAATCCCCTGAGTTAAATAAAAACATTTCATGCACAGGAGACTGACGTCGGTTACCCAACTAATTTCGGTTCCTTCTAGCTGATCGATGCCCATTAGAATATCAATGTCGGTTATTTTGTAATCCTACATGCTATAAAACATGTTATTTTTGAAGCAATTAAGCTCAACAATCTCAACATTTATACATATATAAATTGGTTTGCATATACAAATGTGTAAATTTACATATCATGTGAACATTGACATCATATCAGAAGAGAAGTGTAAATAATCATATACATGATTCTTGTTTGGAGGAATTATATATATATATATATATATATATATATATATATATATATATATATATATAGACACACACACACACACACACACACGTTTGTGTGTGTGCATGTGTGTGTGTATACGGGTTTATAGATTATGGTATAAATTGTATTCTTTTAAAGTTTTTTTACAAATTTAATGAGTTGGGTGGTTGGGCATGCCCCACCATTTCCTCCTATAAAATAATGCAAGGCTTAGCTAAGTGTATCTCTGACCCAACATTTTTACTTATTTGTTCATATAACTCCTCTTATGTTCACCTCAGCATCTGACCTACGTGGTGCTTGCACCACTCTTGCTCTTTGTCAAGGCTTCCAGCCTTACTGGCCACTAGTCGCACACTCATACTACTTTGACTCCACATCCATGTTATTTATTTCTTCCAGTTGAATATTTGGATCGATGATGATTTTAATACACTCTTCAAGATCATTTTTCAGTTTCAATTTAAGTAACCATAATGATCTTCTTGTCTTTAAAAGTTTTGTTTTCAAATTTTAATTATTTTTCTTAAAAACTTGATATCTGCTAGGCTAAAAAGTAGTTCTCCTTGAATATTCTCTTCATCTTAAAGTTTATAGTATTCTTCATAATCAAAATCCATCTCTTGTTTTATTTCTTTAATATTTATCTCCATGAGTAGTGACTGTTGACATATTTAATACATTGTTTATTGGTTAGTTTGGGTACAGACGGTTACATCTCCTAACCGCATTCTCTATGTATTTATTCACCCCTCGTACATTCAATAGATTATTCAGACAATATTTTACATTGCTCTTGTGCTAACATTGGTATCAGAGCGTGGAAGTGGGAGCGAGGGAGACAGAAAGATTTGTATTTCGTTAGTTTCATGGACTGTTGAATATATGTTGGAAACCACCGTTTCCCCTCTGCGTGGAAATTTATTTGAGCCTCTGTCCATCCTCTACCTGCATGTTGTGCGATCTTTGTTGTTCTTTGATGTTCTTTGCTGGTGCGTCCTCTGCCTGTGCGTGGAGATTCAGAGAGGAGACTCAGCGTTAACTGTAGTGGGAGCGTGGAGATCTACTTGGGAAAGGATCAAGTCTTAATCCAGCGAGATGTGGCTATTATGGTCATCATCGAATCTAATTTTCAATAATCCGTGAGGAAACGCCGCCAAGGAAGGAGCGTGGGAATGAGGAAGCAGTTAGTTGTGAAACCATTTTTCTATTCATCCCTAAAACACGTGGAGAGGAGACTCAGATTCCTCTACCTGTCCTGTCTGTTTTGGCTGTGCCTGTCCATTTTGGCTGTGCTGTGCGTGGAAGCTTGAGACAGTGGATTACAGTGCGTGGAGGAAACGGGCTGTGTATGACCTGTGCGCTGAAGGAGATCCTCAGCCTGCGTGGAGATCCAAATGACTTGATTTCATTTCCTTTCATTGGAGCCGTTGTTCTTTTGTTTAGACGTGGCTGGAAATTGATGTGCAGACCTAGCGGGAAGGAGGTAAGCCGTGGAAGGAGCCCAAGCCAGCGCCAAAGGTGACCTGCGTGGAATTTGGAGTCATCTTGGTGTCAAAGTTGACTGTATGTGAGCAAGTGCCATTCCAAAACACATGTATTCTGCAAACACGAAAGGATTATCTAAACGTGGAGCTCCTGGCAGAGATGCAGGGATAAGGAGAAGTCGCACAAGGAAGGAACAGAACGGTTATGACGGTTATGATTTACCTTTCAACTCATTTCTATTGATGTAGAAATAGGTCTACATAACTTTGAAGAGTCGCAGCACAACCGTGGAGGAAGAAGTAGTCTCATTGAGCCAAAGAGGGAGAAGAGAGCATGTGGCAATGACCACTGACCAATTTATAAGCACTGTGTGGAGTTTGACATGAGTGGCATCGACCACCGAAAACCCAGGTGTGCATTGGTAGACTCCTTCCCCCAACATCTTCTCAACTGTTGTTCGTAGACCAAGCGATATATTAGCAAGGGCATTGTACAAAAAATCAAGAGATGTGGAATTTGTTTGAATCAAATCGGAACAAAACGAGACTAAGCCCCTTCATTCATTCATCAAATTTTCTATCAAAGATGGACGTGAACAACTAGCCTATGATCCCATGCAACAGTCTGAGAGCATGAAATTCATGCCCAGAGATGTTAGCAACATTGCAAGCAACCATAGAGACGTGCCGCATTTGAGAGAACTGAAGAGCATCGGTATCTACTCTTCGCCAGTCTCCAAAACTTACAATCCGAGGACATAATGGACTGAGTCTTGTTCGACATATAGACAGAGAAGAGTTGTGTCGATCCAGATGACAAATGCAAGATTAAATGCCCTCAGGCACATCTATGGCGCACCACACGAGCTTTCGAGCTCACTTCATCTGTTTTTCTACAAACGAGAGCACATCTGTCGCAGAGATTCAAGAAAATCCAGACAAATTCCTTGTTGCAAGAATCAAATAGGACATGTCGCGACGTAACAAGATGATGAATCTGGGGTAAATTTGTAAAAACAATATATTAAGGGGGGGAATGTTGGCATATTTAATACATTGTTTATTGGTTAGTTTGGATACAGGCGGTTACATCTCCTAGCCACATTCTCTATGTATTTATTCACCCCTCGTACATTCAATAGATTATTCAGACATTATTTTACATTGCTCTTGCACTAACAATGACTTGTCTTTATCACTAGCATAGATGTTTTCATCAATTTATTTATATGAGTGATTGTCCTCCTTATGATAGAGGTTATTAGTTTTATTATAGAGATTCATATTAATTTTAGATATTCTTTTCTTATGGTTCTTCTTAGACTGATAATACATGTTTTTTATTAGTGGTAAAAGGTATCTTGATTGGAATCCTACCCAGGTACCGGACAAGAGGGGGTGAATACCATATGATGATTAGGTAGATATTTTCCCACCAGGACGGTTTAGTGCTATTATGCTTAGGTCTATCACAATCTGTAATCAAGTGTCTTATTTTAAAACATCTATAGCACTGAAAAAGGAACACCCTCAAATTCAAGCCTTTTATCCCATGTTATGTCAGTAATCAGTACATTTATCTACGACTAAATATATTGAGTGAGGTCCATGTCAACTAGAATATGAGAAAAGGTATTATGGAAGTGTTGGGAAGTGGTTTCATCTAATTTAACATAATTCTCTAACTGATTCGATATGCCATTGAACCAATGTTGATTACAAAATTGGATAGGAAAATGAGGGATTCTAACCCAAAGAGTTTCAAAATCATAAGAGGATTTTGATGGGTCTAAAGAAGGGTACCATGGTTTGAGCATGAGACAATGTTCACCCCATAACAATATTTATCGTCAATAATATCCCTATCTCTCAAGAGATTTTTTAAAAAAAAGAATAAATCATTAGAGAAAGGCTAGATATTTATCTTACCATTGATTGTTGGGATCCATCTTTGGGAAATCCAATCATTCAACTCAACAAGTTTTAGCCAAAATTTCTAGGAGTGGGAAATGAGGGCATTTTTGGAAATTTTGTCTTGAGTTTCACATAACATACATATCACATTCTTATCCAATGGGAGTGAAGGGACAACTCCATGTTTCAAAGGTTACATATAATACCTGTTACTCTCCTTGAAGTAATGTTTTTCTTTGTCATCCTTAATTTTATATGGGCATTTGTTGGCATAATTTCCTATATCACCACAATAAAAACATTTGATTGGTAACATAAGTTTCTACTTTTTAGATCCTTTCTTAAGCCTTATAATAAAATGATATTCTTCTCTATTAGAATCATTAATGGATAAGTCACATGGTTACGTTTTATTGATTTTCATCTTATTTGTGTCTTTGAATATAGCCACACACTTTGATGATTTAACACCTCCAGTTCTCATCTCATTTACTATGAGAATTCTATGTAGTTCATCCATTTTTAGGATGGTTAAGTCTTTCAATTCTTCAATAACATATACTTAAGGATCATATCTGATTAAGAGAAACCTTATAACTCTTTGAACTATATTTTCATTGTTATTTATTATTCATGTCCTCTAATGGTATTGACTAAAGCATCCACACATAGAATATATGATTTAAGATTTTCTTCATCCATCATTTTCATACTCTAAAACTTAACTATGTTGGATTTTGATTTCTTTACTTTATCATTTTCTTCATAAATATTATTTAGCTTATCCAAAATTCTCTTTACTGAACTACAATCCATCACTTTGATAAAATAAATTCCTCACACAATCCAGTCAATATTGCATTCATATTTTTTTAATTGCTTTCACTTTCTTTCTTTACACCTTGATCTGTTGGAGGATTTGGTGGAGTTATATAGCCATTAACAATAGATTGATATATATAAAACCTAAGATCCATTATACAGGTGCACATCCTTATAATAAAAAATTCATAATTACTTCCATAAAATAGTGGAGACTTGTTTTAGAAGAGACCTTCATAACAAACCATGTGTATTTTTAAATTCTATCTTCCATTGGTCAAATTGTTTTAAAGAAATATTCTCTGATATATTATAGAAATCAAACTTATAATGAGAGTAAGGTGAATAAGTATAATAAAAAAATTTACTTTATTTTAGAAATTTATCATTCATAGCATATGTATTCACTAATGATATAATAAGATTGTAGAAAAAAAAAAATATTTGGAAACCCTTTCAGGAGAAAAACCACACAAAAAGAAATTCTTGGATCTACTACCCAAATCTACCCACTTAGTTAATTGTATTACAAATATATGTATGTACTAACGTACTTGAGACACCAATCCACAATATCGAGAACCAATGGGGCTTAATTCATGACCACCAAATAATTAGATAAACGAATACCGATGTCAGACTAACTCAAATTGATTTGTCAGCAACAACTCACCAAAGACACAAATCCATAATTATATGATGCACCCACCTTAACTATGTGAAGAACCACCTAATTCAAATAAATTCAATATTAGTACATTTAAAAATAAAAAACTTAAAATAAGACATCATTTATTATAAGAGCATCCTATACTATAAGTGAATAAAATAATTTAGATTAATAATAGAGCACTAAATAAGGAACATCTATAATTTTATTTTTTCTTTGATAACACCGTTAAAAGATATATGATTTGAACAATCATGTTACACAAAAGTAATCCATGAACTATATTATATATGGTTTTATTTATATTTTTGAATCCAATAATATTTCAATCATTAATGAATATAGAAAACCCCTAAGAATATATTATGTGTTTTAAGAAGCTTGTTAAATTCTTCTATGAATTTAGGAATTCAAAGATAGAAATTAGATTTGCATAAATGTATGGATTAAGGATAAGAAGAAAAATATAATCTATTTATTTTTTCTAATTTTCTTTATATAAGAGGAACATGATACAATATTATAAAATAATTAAATATAGGAACCTTCTGTTTAATCCTCACTACAAATATTATACTAGCAATTGTTTGAGTAGTGTGATGACAACACTTAAAAGGATGCAGTGCATGAAAAACAATATTGGAGGGCTCTCACATAAAAATTGGAAGTTTTAGAAGTGTTGGAAAGAAAGTATAATGCGAATAAATATATTTATGGAAAAATATGGCCAAACTTGATAAGAAGCGCAAATTGGTTTTAACAAACTATCTAGCATAAAAAAGTGAATAATTGCATGTAAAAGGTAAAAGATTTAATGCAATAGATTTAAGGTTATTTCTTATTTTGCAAGGGATGTTTAAAAAAATCATAATATTAACATTTCACAGACCAAACATACTACAAAACTACGATAAATCAGAAAAATGTGCACCAGAATTGCTCAATGAAACTATATATGTGTAAATGTTTTTCACTTAAATACATCTTATAGGAGCCAAACCTAATATTATATTTGTAGTAGCTAGGATGTATAGGATTTTGAATTGTCCCAGCATTAAACATTGGAACGTTAAGAAAATAAACTTAAGATATATAAATTGTCCATTTAATTTTTGACATTTTTTTAACAAAAGAAAACTATTTATCTAAATGCATTGGAACATACACCAAACTGGAATAGATGAAAAACTTTAAAACATCACTATGATGTTATGAATTCAATATATGGTCTGATGTTATTTGTTGGATACATAAGATTCTCAATTTTGTTGCAAATTCATCAAGTGATCTGGAATGAAAAGAAAATGTTCATTAGAGTCCTACGATGATGACAACAAATCTATCTTTTTCAATCACATACAAATTATAGAGGCACGACATCACCATATCAAGGAAAATTAGTAGATTAAACAATGGAACCAACATTTCATTGCACTTTTTTTCCATTTATGATGGATTGTGGAATCCTAAAATCTGTAACAATTTCTGCACATGTAAACGACCCATTCCTAAAATCCAATCTTTAAAATACTCTAAATTGCTAGGTGTATAGATTATTTCAAAATTATTCACAATTTCATAACATGCAATTATGCATATAAGAAATGATCCTAAATTCATTTGAGCTTATTGCTATGGATGACTAAAACTAAGTAGTCAGAAACACACAAAAAATAGAGTGCCTCAAAATATGTAATCCTCCAAACAAGGTTTTAATTCTTAATCACTGATTCACCACCACCTCAAGAATCAAGCCAGCTAATTAATTAAAATTAGACACCATTTTGACATATATAATCACCAAAAAATGTACACAAATGAAACAAATGAAGCCTCATCACCATCGCACTAATATCTTAATATCCATCCATTTTAGGAATTTTAACCTGCCAAAAAAAGAAACTAGCCTAAAATCATGAATGAGGTTACAAAAAAACTATTTGACAGAATATCTCAAAATAAACAATCAACCTATAGTGAAATTTATATCACAATTGATTTTATTTATTCCCATAAAACCAAAAGAGTTTTATCTGCTAGTATTCACTATGATTGAGACATAAAAACAACACTATAATAACACCAAATATAAAATATTCAATTGATTTTATTCGGGATCATGTTCAGGACGGAGAAGTTACATATATATAGGATGTTTTATTCCTATGATGAAGGAGATAAAACCAATCTAACAATCACTCCACTTATCACTCCAGCAATTTCTCAACCTTCCACAAATCTCTCCCAAATCACAACTCACTCAACTTACTCTAAAATAAGCTATGTGAGTTTTTTCTCACAACTTTGTAATAAACTATATTATTAATATGAGTTTTCTTAATACACCTCATTATTAATTATATTACAACATTAATAATGTTACAAACAATATATTCGTAACATTCACTCCCCTATTGTTTACATTATTAATTCCTTTCACGCACTCCCCTAATGTGAACAAGGTAGAGAAAAACATTCACACATCTTCTACAAATTGCTTGCCTTTGCATGCTCGTGATTTTGGTATGATGAACCTATGTTCACCAAATATGGACTCATGTCCAAGGAAAGAACCCATGTTCATAAACCCCTGTTTATCCTCTTCAAGTATCATGATGCCATTTTTTCTTGTGCTTTTATCTTTCTACTACAACATATTTTCATGAGGAGGTTACAAAAGGAAATACAAATCTGAAAAGGAATGTGACATCTATTCTTATTACACACAAAGAAACACACAACTGAAAAACAAATTTTATCACCATAGCAATGATGCAGCCCCGTCGTTGGTGACTGACGAGAGGATGTTGATTTTCCTCCTTCCTCCGTTTCCTCCATCCTCCATCTACTACTGCTTATTTAGAATGGAAAATCGTCAGAATTATAACCATCACCCAAAGGTTATTCATTATCACTGTCTTCTTCTTCATTAGCAACCATGGCACTTTCTTCTATTTTTCCATCAAAATTTTCAACATAACCCAATTTATCCATTATGACTCTCCACAATTTGACACAAATAGGTGTCGGTTTCAACCAAAAATTCACCCTCTTTGCAAACAATTTAAAATTTTGACACTATTAAAACTCTTTCAACGTCTTGACGATACTGACTAGATTGACGCTTTGACTTACTACACTAGACAAAATGACAATAACATTTAAAAAGTAATTAGATATTACTTTTTATTATGACACACATAAACTGACTTAGACCAATTATATCCAATTTTGACTTGGTATTTTTGAAGACTATATTAACTATAATTAAAATAAATGAAGGACAAAAAATTAAACCATCAAATAGACTCACTATTACATCACTCAAACTATACTAATACCTAAACATAAGGAAATTATAAACTTTATTTGAACTCAACAATAAACTTGATGGAAGGAAGACACGTAGAAACTATTATGATCTTAGCTTGTGGGCATAGCATATTGATCCCATAAAGAATGAACAAATCCTCATACTGGTGTTAAGAGGCGGTCTTTGGTGCTGGCCGTGCTTGGTAGGCTTCTAGTGAGTGAGATCCAACGAGCGTGCATGCATGGATCAGTCCTTAGATAGCTATGATGTAACCCGTGTGCATCTGAATTTTGATATAGTGCAGAGATCACAAAATAATAGATCTATGTGCATAGCCAGGGAAAAATATTGCACAGGAACATATTTGTAAGAACTCGTGGCTAGGTTGATGCCATTGAAGGATATGTTAATTGTTGGGGTGAGCTCTTTGGATCAGGTCATGGATTCCATTTAGAAACCTCCACGTACTCTATCATATAAACATGGTCCTTGGGAACTGCACAGCTTGTTTAATCAATGTACCACGTTCAGATCTTGCAAAATCCATGTGCCTTTTCTAACCATAATCCAAATAAGAATTAAAAAATTGAAATTTCAAAACTGAATCCTCATTCTTAGCATATCAATGTGTAGATCCAAACCAGTCACAAACAGATGAATCTTTAGAAATCTAATGTATATCAAATAAAAAACTGCATGCATAAATATTTTGAACCATTGAATGAAAACATCAAATACTGCACATGTTGGTGCTGCAAATCTAAACGTGTTGGTCTTCAAAGGGCATCAAAATCTTGTGTGAAGAAAGAAACAAGAGTTAGCTAATCAATTAAAAAATAAAAATCATTCACAGCGACCCTACCTGCTCTGATACCAAATGCTAGTATTCACTATGATTGAGACATAAAAACAACACTATTAAAACACCTAATATAAAATATTCAATTGATTTTATCCAGAATCATATTTAGGAGGGAGAATTTACATATATATAGGATGTTTTATTCCTATGATGAAGGAGATAGAACCAATCCAACAATCACTCCAGTTATCACTCCAGCAATTTCTCAACCTTCCACAAATCTCTCCCAAATCACAACTCACTCAACTTACTCTAAAATAAGCTACATGAGTTGTTTCTCACAACTTCATAATAAACTATATTATTAATATGAGTTGTCTTAATACACCTCACTATAAATAATATTACAACATTAATAATGTTACAAACAATATATTCATAACATTATCAGATTCCACCAACTGTTTAAAAATACATCTCAAAGAAAGAAAAATTATACTACATTGCACACAAATTGTTTGAAAAATCTTTTCCAAAAAATACAAAACCAAGAATTTGCATTATACACAAACTGTTAGACAAAATGTCTAAAACAAAATTACTCAATATTAGATTGCACATATAAATTGATTATTGTCTCAAGAAACAAACAAATAACAATAAATTATACAAGCTCAATGTTATGTCTCCTAGTTTAGAATGCGTAACTTACGATTTCATTAATTGTCATAGGAAACAAAAAAACACTGATGGATCATGCAATTTGATATGAAATGTTAATATTTTAAAAATAAAGTCATAGTTTTCTAGAAATGTTTCCCACAACTCACCAAATGAGTTACACACAAATTAGAGCCATTAATTACCTCCAACCTCACCACCCATTACTCCATCTTGGAAGTTCAAATCTATAGAATTACTTGTAGCCATAAATACCAATGATGATAAAAGAAATTTTTGAGCCACTGAAATCAATATAAGGAATCAACTGAACCTCACCGAAATTTCCCAAAACATTTTTTCTAACAATCTGCATGCTTTTTGACATGGGCCCATTTTCATTGTTTAATTAAAGTTGTCACTTAAATCTTCTTCATCCAAATTCCAAAAATTCTACCATTGAATGTTAGATGGTTTTACCCTAGAAGAAAACCTATTGTTTTACAGCTTTTGCAAAGGATTCAAAAACTTATGACACTAATCTCAAATTTGCCATATGTTCCACATAAGCAAATATAAATCAAGGAAAACCCCAACACTTTAAATTAACACAATCAAGTCCATTTTTTAAAAATTAATCATGTCAAAGTATATGCACCGAAAAACATACAAAGTAATTTCAACAGACAAATCTTTGAGATACAATTTCTATGTTGAAACAATCATCCAGTTATTATTGTAAATTTCCACATGGTTCACTAACTATAAGATACTCAATAAATTACCATCAATTTTTAATATTTGGGGGACATAATAACTTTAAAATAAATTAGAATAGATAATATTTCATTAACAATATAAGTTTCATACTCATAAAGAACACTACCAAGTGTGTAATGTTACATACCCTTTACTAACAATTTAAGTGTCGTAAGGCTGGGGACTCAAATTTCAAGAGGGAACAAGATCACTTCAAAATTCTCATGTCTAATTCATAAAACCCATGTCTATACCACAACACTCCATAAACAACACAATTCAACAGTCTGGATACCATCTTTTTTTACGTCAGCTGACCTTCCTGTAAAATTTTCACAAAAAAAATATTATCGTGCTCTTCTTCAGGAAATGTGATTTCAAATAAAAACCTTACTTCATAAAATTAAGAAGTCCTAGAAAAATAACACTCAAAAGGATTTGAAACCCATCCAAATAACAAAAGCAAGCAATTCTTACCTTAAAACAAACACATAAAGGTAAACAAATTACCTGGATTCCAACATAATACATATTTTTTCCATAATGTTCCTTACATAGGAATAAGTGCAACCTCTCTCTCAACATTGATATAGAGTAATGATCAAAACAATTTCAAGATGAGACAACACGAAAATATATCAAGCAATGTTAGATAGTACATATTTTAGAGTCAGTTATGAAATACTTTAAATACATGCATAAAAACTTCTTGATTACAATCACCAGTCCAAACTTGAAAACCCATGTCTATACCATAACTTTCCATAAGAAACACAATTCAACAATCTTAATACCATGTTATTTTGCATCATTTGACCTTCCTGTACAATTTTAACAAAGAAAAATAGTATCCTGCTCTGCTTCAGGAAACATGATTTCAAACAAAATAACCTTGCTTCATAAACATCAGAAGTATTAGGCTCATAACACTCAAAGGGTTTTGAAACCCATAGAAATAAAAAAAAGAAATAAATTATTACGTTAAAACAAACACTTAAAAGAAAAATAATTACCTTACTTGTATCATAATGCATATTCTATTCAAAATGTCCCTTACAGAGGCATACTTGCTACTTTTATCTCAAAATTGATATAGAAAAATGACAAAGACCATTGCAAGATGAGACAACAAGGAAAGAGTTCCATAAAAATGTCAAATGTACATATTTTAGAGTCAGTTATGGCATACTTTAAATGAAGGTATAAAGACTTATTTATTACAATCACAAGTATCCAAGAGTTCAGATAACAACATGAAGAAAAAAACAAAACAAAAACTTTAACTTTGTTCACTTTGACCATTCTTGTCATATTTAAAAACAATCCGCAACCTTAAAAACTAGGTATGCATGATCATCATGAATAAAAAGACCAAAACTTAGAACTAGGACATGAAATGAAGTGACACATAATAGGCATGACGAACCAACTTCAATCTGGTAAAATTTGTTAATTCAATACTTGCAGTTTTACCTCTATATGTGTGCAAATGTATCAAGTGTACAATATTTCGTCTAGTAATGCACAACGAAATAGGTAGCAGAAGTACATTCCAAAAAAAATTTAACAAGATTTATTCAGCATGAACTGTTCAATTTAAACTATATGCAAAGCAATACATAACATTGAGAATTTTTCCAATATATTTCATTTAAGCAAAAAAAATCCAAAGTAAACTTGAATCATAAAGTTCAAATTGCAAAATATATTGAGTTAAAATCAAATCTCCATAACAGTCACATATGTTGGCAACCTATTGACCAAGAACAATATTGTTGAGGGGTTCTATTTTTCATAATCTGTAACCATTAATTTTCTTGACAATGAATAGCTCAGGGCGTCATAAATGATGGCCCTAAACCTCCTTTAAATATTTTTCTACATAATTCTATATATGGTAAAATATTTTACAAACCGAGTCATGGCTAGGGAAAATTTTGCTACCTTGGCTGACTAGAAGGAAGTAGAAATCAATGATTTGTATTTTCAACATAATGCATTACAATAAGTCATGGGGAACCGAAGATTATCAATTGCAAATGAATTGATATATGAAACCTCTATTTTGTATTGTTACAGAGATAGAAAATGCTATTATTGGGCATAGTATTTTAAACAATGAAAATCCCTCATTAAAAAACACAATGCAGAGTTGCAAAAACATAATGTCAATCTCAGAGCCTTAATGGAACTAGATCAGAATACCATACAAAACAGACGAGAATACATACCTGCTCACCATCATCAACTCTATGATGGTCCATGGGCATCCTTCCCTATCAAAGAGTAAAAGCTCTAGCTTCTTTGTTATTTTAAGCTAGTGAGACTCATGGTTATTGATTATTCAAAGTTCAGTACAAGGCCATTGATTCTTAGGCCATATAATATGGAAAAATTTATTATCCTTTCTCCCTTCTTCGCCTATTTTTTGCCTCTTTTTCCATCTTCAAGAAGTGGGTGCCACATTCCCTAATTTCCTCTAGAATATGAATACCGATTGATTCCCATATAATCAATTTCCTAGCTATTACACCAAATCACAAAAGAAATCACGCCAACCTTAACAACGGTAAAGACCCTATAGTCGTACCATGCGTATTTGATCCAGATGAATCCGGTAACAAATGAAATCAATCATTTTTACAGCTAATTGAATTGAATAAGAAAATTAATATTTAGTATTTAACAAAAGACCCATTTGTCTAACATTCCACCATTGCATAGGCGGCACCATTCTGAACATAAGGAAAAGCAGGCCGTCTACACCATTCCTCCAGCTTCGTATCATAGATCAAAACTAGGCCTTCTTTCAAGCCTCTAGCACGCCTCAAACACCTCATCAACAAATCATCACTCAACCCTCCAACTTGCACAACGTAGACATAAGTCCCCACTATAACACAACCCATTATCCATTCTCAGAGGAGATGGTATAGGAGGATACTTAATCCTACCATACAAATCTTTCCTTGCATCATACTTCCAGAAAGATAATTAAATTTCATGGATACACATCATATAAATATAAGACCCCATGAATTCACTGGAAATTACTCAAGCACCCATTAGCAGGGGTTAAGTCTTAAGCCAAGTATTTGTCTTTAGATCATATGAATCCATAGAACTCATAAACGCATAAGGCTGCACAAAGAATCTATTTTTCCTACCAAACTTGAGCCCCAGCTTAATTACACAAAATATCCCATCTACAGAAGCCCCCAAGTAGCCATACATTTTTCTGGGATTATTCAAAATGGTCCTCCATAAGTCAAGCTCGGGAACAGATTCCTCTGCGTAAACAATGGTTTCCTTTGTGAAAGCTCATCTCCAAGACCCTCCTTCAACATAAATCCAGCCTGATATAGCACAAAACGAAGATTTCTTCCCGGTACACATCATGGGCGCTCCGCGAATGGGTGATTTTGTCCATTCCTGAGCCCCAGAATCCTGCATGGAGGAAGCCAGGTCGACACTCTATACAAATTTGGTGACACATTCAGGTTTTGTGGTTTTCTAACGTTGGAGCTAAGACACTTGTGACCAGTACCTAGTGCCTCCACCGTTGGATTTCAATGCCAATGGTAGAAGTAATATTGAGTGCCCATTTACTGACATATGTTAGTCCCAATAAGGCTTAGTTCACTGTAGAACGCCTTACTACGTAATTAATAAATTAATGATTATTAAATAGAATAAGGATGTATGAATAAAATCTTGTCGATATTTATTCATTCACAAGTAGACAACATCACTACAATATTTCAAGATATTAAATAGCCAATTCCAAGTTTAAAATTAAGAATAAGCCTTGTCCTTAAACCATATAATGGCCATGTCGTAACAAACTATTGGCTTAAGGAAGTAATATTAATTACTCTAGATATTTAATTTTTTCTTATCCTTAAACAATGAGGTGTGGCTTGCTTCCTATGTTAAAGATAAATGATCGCATTCTACTCCAAAGTTAGTCTCCCTCCCTCTCCCCCTACCGCCCCGCTCTATCTCTCTTATTTACACACAAATATATCTTCGTATAGGAAATTCTGAATAAGTAGTAATATATCTACATTAATAATTCCCAAACTCTAATGTTAATATCCCTAGTTTCTTGTTCAAAACAATACATATCAGTTGTATAATGGAGTATAGTCTAGGAAGATCTATATGTTCTTGGAACCTTCAATCTAACAAAGTGTTTTCCAATTTGCTACATATTTCATATGTTTTCGTTATGCTTAATTCTTAATTTATGGAAGCACATATAAGCAAATTGATTGAAATTTATTACTCATCTATTATTATCACAAAAAATTATTGTAAGCATCGCCAATAAAGCATCAAATGATATAATAAATATTTTTTAAGCAATTGAAAATTAGTTGCATAATCCGCAAAATATATCTAGAAAACTTAAACTAAATTAAAGGATCTATATTCTTCCATTTCCAAGCACTCAACTTTCATAGAGCCATGTATTAGCAAAAACAACTGACTCTTAGAATTTTCAAATGTATTTAACGGACAAAAAGAATAGTTTAATTGTTTAAACAACACCACATCACACTGATACTACATTGGATTTATTCTATACTGTATAGACGTAGTCCACTTGTATTTTATATAGTTTAAAGTTCTGACCATTAAACTTCTCAAACCTGAACTTGCTATCTTCTACCATTTCTCCCACTCAAACAAGAAACGTTGCTTTGAGATTTTTCATCCAAAACAAAATGAGGCTCTATACTACTTGTTAGGATTGAAATATAGATGAGTAATAAAATCATAATTAAAATATAAATAAAAGAAACATGCAATCACAAGATAAACCCACGATTTAACGTGGTTCACCCAATTTGGGCTACATCCACCAAAAACAAGCCAGGCTTCTCTTTTATTCGGTCTTGAGGAATATAATATAATTCTTTCTTTTTTTTTTTCCCATACATCAAAGATAAAATCCATGCACATATATTTAACTTGTGTACCTCTTTGTAACAAATGTCTTCAACCACAAAAAACCTAAATATCACATGCTTATAAATAATACATGCATAAAAATAAAAATAACAACTCCCGTATATTAATAAGACAATACAATTTTTATCCATGGCCATGAATACCTCCCAAACACTAAGAAAAAGAAAAACAAACACCCATTTTAACTTGCAATCAGGTTCCAAAACTTCAACAACGTCTACCTACAATTTCTATGTTATAACACAAAATGAAGAAAACGTTATAGAAGTTTCCACAAATATAACTTGATATATATAAAAATGTAAATTTTGTAATATCTAAAATGTGGACATATATCATGGAAATGCCAAATTATTTGAGAAATTGTAGAAAATGAAAAAAAGTACAAATATTACAATTTTGGAGTTTTTTTTTTGACAATATACAATAATAAAAACTATAAGTGATTTACAAATTTCAGAAATTCTAGACTAACAACAACCTAATAAATTGTTGATAAAATCCAAAAACGTGTCAAAATGTGGGTGAGACACAATTTCAATTCCACATTTTAAAAGTTTGAAATTACTTGTAACCACATACGTATTGTAGGAAAATTGTGGCAAAAAGACTATCTGGGTGTAGTGCAAAGTTTTTTAAGCCCTATAAATAGACTAACATGCGTATATTAGAAAAGGTATGTAAAAGACGCCTAGAGGTATCATTCTCGAGATGGCTATATTTGATTCCACAAATAAGAGCCCTATTCCATTAATTTGTGGAATCAAATATAAACGCCTCGAAAATAATACCTCTCAGCATCTTTTACATATATTAGAAAATATATGTATACAGATATAAACCCACTTACCACTACATATAAAAGTCAACCAATATAACCAATATAAAAACAACGGCTCATGCAAACAAACTTTGATGGCACAATAGACGAATTCCCACGACACAAAAGCCCAGGAGGCCGATGCACAATGGTTATGGAGGTGGCGGCAGCGGGGGCTAATTTATCATACAGATCCCACTCCAAATTTAATTTTTCTCCCGTCGAAACCCTAATCTTATCGAATTTCTTGTAATCCTTCTGCGTAATATTTTTCATATCATTTTGTCTAATTTTTTCTATGGTTTCTCTACCATCCTTTCTTTTCCACTTAACAATCAATTCTGGGAGTCGATATCCAAAAATCATTTTTTCCCCATTTAATAAAATCGAATCATTTATTTTGTTGTTGATGATGATTAAGTCATGGTGACATGAATGATTTGTAATCAAGATTATTGCATGAAAAATTTTAAATTCCAATTTTTATTTCTAAATCTGCATTTTCCTTTTGAAATCCGACTCACTCCAATCAAAATTGTTTTAAGGGAAAAAAACAGAACTTTGGATGTCTCATTTCGAGTTTCGACTCCATTTTTTTTTTTGTTTTACATCATACTCTGATTAAATCTTGCACTATTTCCCACAGCCGTAACAAAAATATGTCCCAGGAAAGAATTCTTTTTCAAAACATTTTCGCTCCAGCTTGAATCAAACCCTCATTTTCACTCCGGGGATTTTTCCGATTATTTTGTTTGCAAGAAGTCTAGGACATAGTAGTTTCATCAGTTTCTGTTTGTTAATTAGGTTCTGTGTTAGTTTTTACACATTATGTTCATTCATAATTATTAATTTTTTTTAAAAAATTATGTGGGTCCAAAAAATGAACCACTCACACCGTTACAGCCTTAGCTGTTATTGCAAGAATACCTCTCAGCATAATAAAAATGTATTCCTCTGTGTATTTCAAAAAAATATTGTATAATTTATGTATAATTGTAAGTACTAATGCTTTACATAAAATATACATGGTTTACGTTAACAAGTTCATTCAAAATAATCATACTTAAAAATTCTTTCATTTCCACTTCTTCAGTACAATCATATTTAGATAATTAAAAATTGATTCAAATAACTACTTACATAATTTACATTATTTCTAATTACATGAGTTAACATATTGAAAATATACATTATATTCTATCCCATAATTAAACACACTATCATGTGAATAATTAAAAAGTTATCTTAATATGCCAAATTTTTCTTCTAGAAGTGGCTTAGTGAAGACAGTCACGTATTTTTTATATCATAAAACGTTAGAGATAGAATTTTTACTGTAAAACATGTTTGAATATTAAATATCCCTATACCTCAAGCTGTTTTTTTCATTTAAGAAATAATAGATTGTGAAAAAGTTAGGGAGCTCCCTAATTATAACCATACACGGTGGTTTTAAGATTCTATGGTAATCCTAACTCTTGCAGTATGATACATAGAATTACTTCCTTTTTAACACTTCTTCTTCTAGCATAATACCCTAATTTAGTAGAAAATTTTGAAATAACAAATTTCTCCTTCATCATCAATGATATCATTTTACATACCACCGGTATTACGAAGCCATAAGTGGATATCCTATCATCAATGTTACCTATATTATCTAAATCCAAGTGACCGTTCAAGAAACAATTGATTGTTCTTCATGTACGCTAGGTCAAAGTCCATGGAACCTTTTATGTATTTTAGATTTCTCTTTATATATTTCTAGTAAGTGGATTTTGGTTTGTGTATGCTTATGTGTGAACTACTGTAGGATAATTAATTACAAATCCTTACAAACAATAGATAAATATTTGCATCTAAACATGCGGTGATGGATGTTTTTTAGAAAATTGAAGCTTTTCCACCATTGGTGTAACAATAGGGTTACAATATATGATTTAAATTTTTTCAATAAATGTCTTTTTCATATTTAATTATGTCAGAAATGGCAATGTGTTATTTCCATTCTACCATTGGAAGAAAAGTGTGAATTATCTAAGGAAGTTTTGTGAAAACTTTTAATTAAGATTTTTTTATTTTTCTTCTATCACCTACATTGAAATAATTATGATAACTCGATCATTAAGATAAAGAGATATGATCACTATTTCCTCCCTTAAATGATTAAGTAGAAATTCAAATAAGAAGATTGTGATTAATTAGATTCTCATCTATTTTGTTTATAATACTCTAAAAACCTTCACGAGTCCATATGTAATGCCCCGCTGGGCATGGGATTCCTTTTCTGCTACCTGCCCCCCCCCCACTGCCACCTTGGCCTCCTCCCAACCACCCAACCTGCCATCCTTTATGGCCATCTATGCGACCTGCCTGGCGTAAGGGAGAAGCTGTTCCATGAGTTGTTGTTGTTTTGTCCTTTTGGCAAGTGGTGTGTGGTTGGGTGCCTCCACCAACTATCTTCATTGTTTGACAGGCCTACTGGTTCACCAATCTACCATAATTTATAACCCTGTCACCTCATTTTGACCTGCTCATGCAAAGAAACTTTGGTGGCCGTGTAGGTTTGCTTTGGCGTGTTCTGGATAGTGGATTCATTGATGGTGAAATGAAGGTCTGTCGCCCTGATGTTGCGTGGGTGGGTGTGGATTCTCAAAATCGTGTTGTACAGGTAGTTTCAGTGGAGCGTAGAACTGAAATTCTCCTAGGAGTGCCGTGAGGAAGTATTTGGATATATGCAGCAGCTACAGGGTAGAGAAGTAAACTTATCTCAAAAAATCAGTGGCCTCCAGAGAGAGTTAAGTGCGACAGCTGCTGCAGGGTGATCCCAAGGAACCGGTGGTGTTGAACCTGATGTTCTGGTTGCACGCGACCACAGTCGAGATCAGTTGTTGCAAAATCTTGCATAGTTGTAGTAGAAGAACGAGATAAAGTTTTAGTTGAGCTGTCTTGCCTTTTCATTTTGGAAAAGTCGCTTCCGTCCAGGTGGTGAATTTATCATGGTAGAAGCTGGAATAGTGAAGGCTTTGCAGGTAGAAGGTTACTGTGACGCTGGAATGGTGCCTGTGGCCAATACACCTGCATGGAATACTATAGTAGAAGCCTTTTTGAGCTCTCCAACAAGCACGTTGTCCAACTATGTTGTTATCTGTTCAGTATCGACTGCATCCTCAATTCGGGATTCTCCTTCAAGGATTTTTTTTTATCTAAATCGACTTTGTGACAGTGAGGGTGTTACCAGCAGACCTGATGAGATTTATTGCAAAGATTTTCTATGGAAACCTTTCTGTTTGTTTCACGATGCAACCCGTGGAAGAGGATCTCATTGAGGCGGATCTGTTCCATTTCAGTGTATTCATGAAGCACAATTTGCTTTGCAAGTATGAACTTGTCAGGAGATCTATGCAATGTTGGAGAAAATGTCTTGGGAGAGCTCTGGTCCCAATGCAGGATTCAAAACATTCTCTGTTAGAGTCCGGAGAAGATTACCTAATTTCTTACACTCTGTCAATCTCAGGCATGTCAAGTTGGGCTACCATTATTTGATTAGAAATGCTCTGTATTTCTTTGTTGTCCCTCTTCTGCTGGTGTTATTCAGTGCAGAGGTTGAAACGTTGGGGAGAAATAATTTATGGAGTTCTTGAAAGAAGCCCGTGCAGAAGCAGAGATGGTGATGTTTGGTGCCTTGGATGAACTGTTTGAGAAAAAGCAGAGTGAGGCCCAAGGATATTGGGATTCTTGTGGTGAACTGCAGCTTGTTTAATCCAACTCCATCTCTTTCTGCCATGATTATCAATCACTACAAGATGAGAGGCAATATTATGAGCTTCTTCAACGAGTCACTAAGTTGGCAGGCATAAAGGTCTCTGTTGGAATTATCATACCTTACAAGCTACAGCTGAAATGTTTGCACCGAGAGTTTGATGTTGTCCCCAAATCTGATGAAGGAAAAGGTTTATGTATCAATACGGTAGATGCCTTTCAGTGCCAGGAGCGATGTAATCATTATGTCTTGTGTCCGAGCTTCAAACCATGGTTGGTGTTTAGCTTTCTAGCGCAAGTGCTCTCGGACTGAGTGGTAAGCAGTTCGAATCTCACCCCCAAAGCAGCTGCATTGAAGCAATCTAGTGTTTGGACAACCACCTATTGCATTCTTCTAGTCGTGCCTTCAAAAGGGAATCCTGGTGTGGTATATTGCAAGAAAAGACTAGTGAAGCAGAGGATAAAGCGGAGGGCGTGTGGCTGTAGCAGTCCCTGCTGGATGTACACGACTGGTGGATGTGTTAAAACAGGCAAGATAGACTAACCATATACATAATATGCTAGTATCTAATAAACCTCTTGAAATGAAACTTTTTCTTTCTAGAAATTGGTTTAAATTTGTGATTTTGTGGATTTGTGTTCAGTATATGGGTAATAGTTTGTTATTTCTGGATTTGCCTCCGTTGGTTGTTCTTGTTGAAGTGATCAAACCCATTTTTATATATAAAAAAAAATGTTCTCGGTGTTTATGCTTCGATTAATTATATGGAAATATATATATATAATGGTACTGTAAGGATAAAAATACCCTGTGCTAGAAATCGAGTCTTCTGGGTACGCTGGTTTTAACAACTTGTCGGCTTATATATATATATATATATATATATATATATATATATATATATATATATATATAATATATATATATATAAGTTACTTCCTTCTATAAAAATGTCGCTGTTTCTTTTGTGAACCTGGGTATGTAATCGCCCCTGGAACGTTGCAGCTTTGACTAGTATTGGGTTCCTTTTATGTTATTTCCCTAGAGGAAAATATACAGTTAAATTATTATTTTGTTTATGATAAGCGTAATTATGCACTTCGTGTATTGTGCAAATTATTAGGGTATTTGGAAATTAGAAGATCAATATATATGCTTGTTAAGAAGGAAGTTTTGGACTGAAAATATGTCCTGGGTTGATAGAAGGCATATCTTTGATCTTGCTTTAAATATTTTTAAACCTCCTGGGTTGTATGGCTTCATATTTATTGTTTTTGGTAGGCCGACTTTCACTCAGTGAGCCTTAATGTTTTAATCACCCTTAATCGGGTATATGTGTATCATTTCGTTGTCTTGGTGGGCTAAGCCGAGTTGAAGTGCAAGTTTGATTTTTGTTACGAGTTTAGAAATTGGCACTTTTGTATAAACCCAAACTGAGAACTTTGGGGTCAATTATTTATATATATTTTTTTGGGTTTAGACCTCTGTGTTTTCGATTATGTTGTTAGGTCCTGAATGGGATGAACGCTTAGATTGTTATTATTGTTTTAAAAGGGCATGATTTTGATAGAATCCCCACTTGACCCTACTCTCCTTAAGAGTAAAATTTGATAATATTATGGCCTTATAGTGTTATGAAAATTGAATGGATGTGTTTAGAATTCTAGCTTGCTTAATGGACTTGGTTAGTCATGGGGCTTGTCTCTATTCCGGTCTTGGTTATGTCTAGTAGGTAGGCTGCTAGGCAATACCTATTCCAGACATTGATTTTCTTTGTTTTTCATCCTTTCCACTCATCCTTATTAAGCTATGAAGTCACTTGTTAGATAAGAAATAATGGTTTGAGTTTGAATATAATATTTTCAGCCATTTAACCTTTTGTTTACATGATGGAACTCTCTTCTTACCCTCGTGGTTTACTTCTAACCTATTAGGCCTATGGCCTTCTAGAATGATTGTTGAACTATTGTTTGTTTTTGGTGACTAAGATCGTGACTGGTTTTCATCTTTCGACTTCACCTAGAGAATGTTGATTGATGGGCAGCATATTAGATTCCGACCACGTATTCTACTGGATTACATGATTGAAATCCTAATACTCTCAACTCTTTGTTCTAACATTATAAATTCCATAGTATTGCATATTTTGGTTGTCAACCTTTTGTGGTTTTCGAGATATTGTTCATAATTAAAACATAGGGCTCTCTTCTTAGTTGGTATGGTGAAAATTATATCTTGTTTCAAAAGGTTGTTAGAGGTTAGAACTTTGATCCATTTCTTGAAATAGAATGTTTCCTTTCATGGTATTGTTAGCTAGTAGCTTATTGTTGCTATGTATAGTCTTATCTTGCTCAGTTCTCGCGAACTGACTCAGGTTATTAATTGTTGCAGATGGCTTACGTGGTTAGATGATGGAAAGACTTGTAGATTATTGCATCAATCTTGGTTATGATGTTCCTTTGTACGAATGAGTATTATGTTATAAAAATTTGGAAAGGGCCTTTGGACATTTTAGAAGAAGGGTCAGTGCCTTAGTAAATGTATTGTAGAGTATTGTTGTTGTAACTGTTGAAACTTTGGTTTGTTTGGTTATCACGTGAAAGATGAAATTTGATTACTGCTTGGTTACGGGATATTCTAGTGTATTTTAATCCTTAGAATACTAGCGGGGCATGTCCCATGTTATTACTCTCTTGCTCCCTAGTCATGGTTCAATAGAGATGGTATGTCCCTTTGGTTTGTGCATCATGTTGGAATGAATTGATGTAACCTTGTTTTGTTTTCGCAAACGAGTACTGTTAAACTTTGCTCTTGAGTTAAAATGTTGAGTTGTAAATCCTTCTAAGGCATAGTAGCAATGAGTTTGTAAGTACTATGAAGTGAGCTGGATAGTCCTTGATAAAACCTGGAACAATTATCTTTTGTAACTAATAAACATTATCCTTTTATGGTGAAACCTTAAATGATCTCATGGTGAAATCAATGGTTAGATTTTAGAAGATGATAGGATTTAATAAGTAGGAGGGAAATTGATTAATAAAACCTTAAATATCTCTCTATCGTTTGAAATGTTCTCCTTTGTCAAACTTAATTAAGTAAAGTCTAGATGGAACATTTAACCAATCTTGATAAACTCTTAACCTCAATAAAAGACTGATAGTAAACAATGTGACCCTGAAGCTAAATTCTGTTGTCCTGTTCTGTTAACCCTTGCCTTGATTCATGGTGATATTTCTTAAGCAAGGTCAAAGTTTGATCCTTAAACAAGAAGGTTATTGTTATGAACCCTAAGCGGTACTTTCCACTCAATCGGAGCTTATGCCTTCACCTGTGCAATAGAGGTGTGGAACATGTGTTAGTGGCTTGAGTAAGTTTAATTAACCTTGTAAGAAATGGAAAATGTTCTAAAATCAAATGAATAAAAAGCTTTGGACATAAAATTGATGATCCTAGTTTAGAAAGCTTGGCCTTAAGCTATTTAGTCAATAGTTGAAAAGAAAGAAGTTCTCCCTTGTGAAAAGAATTGTGTGAATCATTACATGAAATTTTATAAGAACGTAAGTTAAGAATTAAGAGACATTTTAGTAAACAAGAAAATTTAACAAGAATTTCCTCATGGGATGCCCTAAATGTAAGTGTGTCATGTGGTTGGACTTCCATGTTGTCTTGTCAAAAAGAAGAAAAAAAAATGTATGTATTGTCCTTGATAGGTGTGAACGTCTCGTGCTGCCTTTATGGCCATCCTTGTATCAAGTTGTTCACAGTGTTAGTTGTATCCTTGGTGACGACATGTTGTGTCGTGTTATGTGTCAAGCAAGTCAAAAAAAAATTATCCTGTCTTTTACCGTGTTGTTCGTGTGTGGTTTTTGGGTCGTTACACTTGGTATCAGAGCATAGGTTCATGCTCTCGAACCTATGGGCCGGATTGGTGTTATATGATGATGTTACATGGTGGTGGTGGTGTTACATGATGATACTGCATGATGATGATGATGTTGCATGATGGTGGTAGATATTGGAAGAGTAATGTGCTTTAAACGTGATGTGATTATTGTCGTAATTGTGATATTGTGAACGCACATGATGTGTATGTCACCTTGTGCATGTTTGTGATCATGTTGATATGTTGGGGATGGGAGTATTCTCTCTCCTTCTTGTGGATTCTATGAAGAGTTCACGTGTGAATTACTGTTGTGATGTGTGAAAAGAATTATAATGTGGATGACGTAGTGTTGGAGCATTGTGGCATATTGTGATATGTGGGTGTATCAATGTGTTGTATGACTAGATTGATGTTAAAAGAAATGAGTTGTATCATGATGTTTTTTTTACCATGTTCTGAAGAAATGTGTGTACCACCTTGTTATGCAGCAGTAGATGTTATGTTGAGATGTACTATGTTCATCGTATGTATGACTGTGCAAATATGTAATGCTTCATGTTGTGATTTTGGGTCATACGGTGAGTGTATGAACCCTATCGTATGGTGCTTGCACTTTGGGTGCAGAATGTGGTAAAGTGATGTGTTACACTCAGTGAATGTATGATCGTGATCTACCCTGTATATGTACCATATGTAAGACGTTATGGTAGTTATGTGTGTGCCACCGTTATGTTAGTGATGTTGTTGTATGTTATGTTGTGAACCTTACGCTAACCGATCCTGAGGGAAATCGGTAGAAGTGTATGTTGAGAGTGAGGAATGGTGTACCATGGGTCAATAACTTGAGCCAAAACTCGGTTTAGTAGATTACATGTGATTCTTTCCTCTCTCCCTATGTGGTTGTATGTACACAACCTAAGTGCAACTATGACTATGTTTAGCCTTGTCGAAGTGGTGGCGGGATGATTCAGATGGAGGTGATGACAGTTGTATTATTGATATGTATTTACGAGCTGAGGCTCGATGTTCTGAGTGCTAGCAACTCGTTGAGTACCCCTTTGGTGGCTAGATAAAGCCACACAGTTATCGTAATGTGACATTATTATAAGTTGATTTTATTCGTAAATTGAGCTTTTTACTTTATTTTGTAAGGACCAGCAACTTTTCTTGATTGCAATGCTTTACAATTTTGGGCATTTCCTTGGTTTGTGGCACTAACATGGGGATTTTGATACTAACTTTGGCTATTTGGCCATTTATTTTTCTTGATTTTGGGTCTTCTTTTAAATTTGGAATTTTTACCGCCTTGCCCAAGGTTTGTACTTTGCCACTTGGCACTTTGATTGGATTGTTGTGCTGGTTCTAATGTCGTGATGTGTGGAATAGGGTCATGGGATGCACCATGGAATGGTTGGACCTATGGACCCGCTTTGTTGTATAGGGGTACGCCCCAAGGAGTACATATAACTAGCGGGTTGTTGAACCACGCGTTATTATGTCACTTGGGTTAGGAGTGTTCGAACTCTATGTGTCTTGGACCATAGGGTCAACCGGCCTCCTTGAGGGAGGCATAAGAGTTTGAGGGAGGCATAAGAGACTTGAGGGAGGCATAAGGGAGGCATAAGAGACTTGAGGGAGACATAAGAGGGAGGCATAAGAGTTTGAGGGAGGCATAAGAGACTTGAGGGAGGCATAAGAGTTTGAGGGAGGCATATGATATTTGTGTGTATGGTTGATGTTTCTGGATATATGTTGAGTTATTGTGATGTTTTGGTAGTGGTATTTTGATGTATGTGTTACTCATGTCAGATGGATATGTGTTGTGATGTTGTGGTTATGTCATTGATTCCCTTGTGGACACTATGTACCTGTAGCATGGTTTGGTGTTATGTGAATTTTTTTCATTGATGCAAATTGAGGAAATGTCTGGTGGATTGTAGTACTCTTTTGTTTGAGTATTTTGTATGTCAGTCATTGATGTGTGACGAGTACTATGTTATGTGGACTGTGCCTATTCCATTCCGTATTTGAGTAACCTTTTGTGGTGTAATACAATCTTGAAGTATATACTTGCGTGCTTGTGAATCTGTAGTGTCTTGTGAACCTGATAGGGTGTTGTGTTAGCAGTTCATGTTGGGCACCCACAATAAGGAATAAATCAAAACTCTTCAATGATGATATTTTTTTTTAAAAGAAACTAAAACTAGAAATAATGATAATGGAAAGAGACTAATGAAATGATGAACAAGAAAGAACTGCCAATCTTCACAGAACCTTGAAAGTTAAAATTTCTACCAAATGTTCCTAAGGCTACCCTGTGGTCCGTGCTTTAATCAACTAAAATTTTAAACCATAAAGTGTACCTTCTCCTGTATCTATTCCTTGGTTGCGAACCATTTCTTTTCCGTTGTGTTATGTCGCATCGAGGACGATGCTTTCTTAAGGGGAGGAGAATGTAATGCCCCGCTGGGCATGGGCTTCCTTTTCTGCTACCTACCCCCCCCACTGCCACCTTGGCCTCCTCCCAACCACCCAACCTGCCATCCTTTATGGCCATCTATGCGACCTGCCTGGCGTGAGGGAGAAGTTGTTCCATGAGTTGTTGTTGTTTTGTCCTTTTGGCAAGTGGTGTGTGGTTGGGCGCCTCCACCAACTATCTTCATTGTTTGACAGGCCTACTTGTTCACCAATCTATCATGATTTATAACCCTGACACCTCATTTTGACCTGCTCACGCAAAGAAACTTTGGTGGCCGCGTAGCTTGCATTGGCGTGTTCTGGATAGTGGATTCATTGATGGTGAAATGAAGGTCTGTCACCCTGATGTTGCGTGGGTGGGTGTGGATTCTCAAAATCGTGCTGTACAGGTAGTTTCAGTGGAGCGTAGAACTGAAATTCTCCTAGGAGTGCCGTGAGGAAGTATTTGGATATATGCAGCAGCTACAGGGTAGAGAAGTAAACTTATCTCAGAAAATCAGTGGCCTCCAGAGAGAGTTAAGTGCGACAGCTGCTGCAGGGCGATCCCAAGGAACCGTTGGTGTTGAACCTGATGTTCTGGTTGCACGCGACCACAGTCGAGATCAGTTGTTGCAAAATCTTGCAGCTGTAGTAGAAGAACGAGATAAAGTTTTAGTTGAGCTGTCTTGCCTTTTCATTTTGGAAAAGTCGCTTCCGTCCAGGTGGTGAATTTAACATGGTAGAAGCTGGAATAGTGAAGGCTTTGCAGGCAGAAGGTTACTGTGACGCTGGAATGGTGCCTGTGGCCAATACACCTGCGTGGAATACTATAGTAGAAGCCTTTTTGAGTGCTCCAACAAGCAGGTTGTCCAACTATGTTGTTATCTGTTCAGTATCGACTGCATCCTCAATTCAGGATTCTCCTTCAAGGTATTTTTTTATCTAAATCGACTTTGTGACAGTGAGGGTGTTACCAGCAGACCTGATGAGATTTATTGCAAAGATTTTCTATGGAAACCTTTCTGTTTGTTTCACGATGCAACCCGTGGAAGAGGATCTCATTGAGGCGGATCTGTTCCATTTCAGTGTATTCATGAAGCACAATTTGCTTTGCAAGTATGAACTTGTCAGGAGATCTATGCAATGTTGGAGAAAATGTCTTGGGAGAGCTCTGGTCCCAATGCAAGATTCAAAACATTCTCTGTTAGAGTCCGGAGAAGATTACCTGATTTCTTACACTCTGTCAATCTCAGGCATGTCAGGTTGGGCTACCATTATTTGATTAGAAATGCTCTGTATTTCTTTGTTGTCCCTCTTCTGCTGGTGTTATTCAGTGCAGAGGTTGAAACATTGGGGAGAAATAATTTATGGAGTTCTTGAAAGAAGCCCGTGCAGAAGCAGAGATGGTGATGTTTGGTGCCTTGGATGAACTGTTTGAGAAAAAGCAGAGTGAGGCCCAAGGATATTGGGATTCTTTTGGTGAACTGCAGCTTGTTTAATCCAACTCCATCTCTGTCTGCCATGATTATCAATCACTACAAGATGAGAGGCAATATTATGAGCTTCTTCAACGAGTCACTAAGTTGGCAGGCATAAAGGTCTCTGTTGGAATTATCATACCTTACAAGCTACAGCTAAAATGTTTGCACCGAGAGTTTGATGTTGTCCCCAAATCTGATGAAGGAAAAGGTTTATGTATCAATACGGTAGATGCCTTTCAGTGCCAGGAGCGATGTAATCATTATGTCTTGTGTCTGAGCTTCAAACCATGGTTGGTGTTTAGCTTTCTAGCGCAAGTGCTCTCGGACTGAGTGGTAAGCAGTTCGACTCTCACCCCCAAAGCAGCTGCATTGAAGCAATCTAGTGTTTGGACAACCACCTATTGCATTCTTCTAGTCGTGCCTTCAAAAGGGAATCCTGGTGTGGTATATTGCAAGAAAAGACCAGTGAAGTAGAGGATAAAGCGGAGGGCGTGTGGCTGTAGCAGTCCCTGCTGGATGTACACGACTGGTGGATGCGTTAAAACAGGCAAGATAGACTAACCATATACATAATATGCTAGTATCTAATAAACCTCTTGAAATGAAACTTTTTCTTTCTAGAAATTGGTTTAAATTTGTGATTTTGTGGATTTGTGTTCTGTATATGGGTAATAGTTTGTTATTTCTGGATTTTCCTCCGTTGGTTGTTCTTGTTGAAGTGATCAAACCCATTTTTTATATAAAAAAAAAAACGTTCTCGGTGTTTATGCTTCGATTAATTATATGGAAATATATATATATAATGGTACTGTAAGGATAAAAATACCCTGTGCTAGAAATTGATTCTTCTGGGTACGCTGGTTTCAACAACTTGTCGACTTATATATATATATATATTAAAAGTTACTTCCTTCTACAAAATGTCGCTGTTTCTTTTGAGAACCTGGGTATGTAATCGCCCCTGGAAAGTTGCAGCTTTGACTAGTATTGGGTTCCTTTTATGTTATTGCCCTAGAGGAAAATATACAGTTAAATTATTATTTTTTTATGATAAGCTTGATTATGCACTTCGTGTATTGTGCAAATTATTAGGGTATTGGAAATTAGAAGATCAATATATATATGCTTGTTAAGAAGGAAGTTTTGGACTGAAAATATGTCCTGGGTTGATAGAAGGCATATCTTTGATCTTGCTTTAAATATTTTTAAACCTCCTGGGTTGTATGGCTTCATATTTATTGTATTTGGTAGGCCGACTTTCACTCAGTGAGCCTTAATGTTTTAATCACCCTTAATCGGGTATATGTGTATCATTTCGTTGTCTTGGTGGGCTAAGCCAAGTTGAAGTGCAAGTTTGATTTTTGTTACGAGTTTAGAAATTGGCACTTTTGTATAAACCCAAACTGAGAACTTTGGGGTCAATTATATATATATATATTTTTGGGTTTAGACCTCTGTGTTTTCGATTATGTTGTTAGGTCCTGAATGGGATGAACGCTTAGACTATTATTATTGTTTTAAAAGGGCATGATTTTGATAGAATCCCCACTTGACCCTACTCTCCTTAAGAGTAAAATTTGATAATATTATGGCCTTATAGTGTTATGAAAATTGAATGGATGTGTTTAGAATTCTAGCTTGCTTAATGGACTTGGTTAGTCATGGGGCTTGTCTCTATTCCGGTCTTGGTTATGTCTAGTAGGTAGGCTGCTAGGCAATACCTATTCCAGACATTGATTTTCTTTGTTTATCATCCTTTCCACTCATCCTTATTAAGCTATGAAGTCACTTGTTAGATAAGAAATAATGGTTTGAGTTTGAATATAATATTTTCAGCCATTTAACCTTTTGTTTACATGATGGAACTCTCTTCTTACCCTTGTGGTTTACCTCTAACCTATTAGGCCTATGGCCTTCTAGAATGATTGTTGAACTATTGTTTGTTTTTGGTGATTAAGATCGTGACTGGTTTTCATCTTTCGACTTCACCTAGAGAATGTTGATTGATGGGTAGCATATTAGATTCCGACCACGTATTCTACTGGATTACATGATTGAAATCCTAATACTCTCAACTCTTTGTTCTAACATTATAAATTCCATAGTATTGCATATTTTGGTTGTCAACCTTTTGTGGTTTTCGAGATATTGTTCATAATTAAAACATAGGGCTCTCTTCTTAATTGGTATGGTGAAAATTATATCTTGTTTCAAAAGGTTGTTAGAGGTTAGAACCTTGATCCATTTCTTGAAATAGAATGTTTCCTTTCATGGTATTGTTAGCTAGTAGCTTATTGTTGCTATGTATAGTCTTATCTTGCTCAGTTCTCGCGAACTGACTCAGGTTATTAATTGTTGCAGATGGCTTACGTGGTTAGATGATGGAAAGACTTGTAGATTATTGCATCAATCTTGGTTATGATGTTCCTTTGTACGAATGAGTATTATGTTATAAAAATTTGGAAAGGGCCTTTGGACATTTTAGAAGAAGGGTCAGTGCCTTAGTAAATGTATTGTAGAGTATTGTTGTTGTAACTGTTGAAACTTTGGTTTGTTTGGTTATCACGTGAAAGATGAAATTTGATTACTGCTTGGTTACGGGATATTCTAGTGTATTTTAATCCTTAGAATGGTAGCGGGGCATGTCCCATGTTATTACTCTCTTGCTCCCTAGTCATGGTTCAATAGAGATGGTATGTCCCTTTGGTTTGTGCATCATGTTGGAATGAATTGATGTAACCTTGTTTTGTTTTCGCAAACGAGTACTGTTAAACTTTGCTCTTGAGTTAAAATGTTGAGTTGTAAATCCTTCTAAGGCATAGTAGCAATGAGTTTGTAAGTACTATGAAGTGAGCTGGATAGTCCTTATAAAAGTTAAACTAATAAACATTATCCTTTTACGGTGAAACCTTAAATGATCTCATGGTGAAATCAATGGTTAGATTTTAGAAGATGATAGGATTTAATAAGTAGGAGGGAAATTGATTAATAAAACCTTAAATATCTCTCTATCGTTTGAAATGTACTCCTTTGTCAAACTTAATTAAGTAAAGTCTAGATGGAACATTTAACCAATCTTGATAAACTCTTAACCTCAATAAAAGACTGATAGTAAACAATGTGACCCTGAAGCTAAATTCTGTTGTCCTGTTCTGTTAACCCTTGCCTTGATTCATGGTGATATTTCTTAAGCAAGGTCAAAGTTTGATCCTTAAACAAGAAGGTTATTGTTATGAACCCTAAGCGGTACTTTCCACTCAATCGGAGCTTATGCCTTCACCTGTGCAATAGAGGTGTGGAACATGTGTTAGTGGCTTGAGTAAGTTTAATTAACCTTGTAAGAAATGGAAAATGTTCTAAAATCAAATGAATAAAAAAAAAAAAAAAAAACTTTGGACATAAAATTGATGATCCTAGTTTAGAAAGCTTGGCCTTAAGCTATTTAGTCAATAGTTGAAAAGAAAGAAGTTCTCCCTTGTGAAAGGAATTGTGTGAATCATTACATGAAATTTTATAAGAATGTAAGTTAAGAATTAAGAGACATTTTAGTAAACAAGAAAATTTAACAAGAATTTCCTCATGGGATGCCCTAAATGTAAGTTGTCATGTGGTTGGACTTCCATGTTGTCTTGTCAAAAAGAAAAAAAAAAATGTATGTATTGTCCTTGATAGGTGTGAACGTCTCCGTGCTGCCTTTATGGCCATCCTTGTATCAAGTTGTTCACAGTGTTAGTTGTATCCTTGGTGACGACATGTTGCGTCGTGTTATGTGTCAAGCAAGTCAAAAAAAAATTATCCTGTATTTCACCGTGTTGTTCGTGTGTGGTTTTTGGGTTTCTTTATATTTAGGTGTGTAAAAACATACCAACTTAGTCATGGAGATCTCTTCATTCGGTATCTATCGACCAAGGCTTATTTTTTACCCATTTGTTGAACTTTAAAACAAAATTGAGCATCATGGGAAAAAAATGCTTCGGATTTATTTATCTAAGCCACATGGTATCAAAATTCTTCTCAGAAAATATTCGTTCCTATTGAGCATACCTATTTTCTACGAGTCACACCTTGTATATTTTAATTTAGACATCTACAATATACTTTATGTTGAAGATTTGCTTGCAAGAGATTAGTTTCATTTGTAGATAGAATACAAGATGCAATATTTTGTTGTTCATTAGTGACTTATATTTAACTTTCATGGCTTGTTTCCAAGGTTGAGACTTTATGGTTTCCTAGACAATAATGTGTACATTAGATTCAACAATTTTCCTTATTAAATATAATTGTTCTAATATCTTTGAGTCATACAATGATTCTTTGGTATAGTAACAAATTTTTCTAGGAGACTTTACAACATAAAATCTCCACAAAATTATTTACCACACCTTGGAACATTTTGTGTTGTGGGTTGCGGAGCTTGTTCAATTTTTATTTTTTTTTGTTATTATAGTCACCATGTTATTCATCTTTTTCAATCATCACAGGGACTTCTTCTAATTTTATCTTTTTTGTATTTACATATGGATAGCCTGAAGCATTCCTCTCATGAAACTAAAAATCCTTTTTTATATTAAATTTCTTTTTCAAGTCATACTAGCTAACATATATCTCATTGAATCTTCAGTATATCCATAAAAGACGTATAGACTAGACTTGATGTCACGCTTTTTCCTTTTCTATTTTGGCATGATTGTCTTTGTTTAGGTACGAAGATTTATTTCTTCTAAATGACCATCATTAATTTGAGTGGAGGAGCATAATGTTACAACTTGTCTATATTTCTAGAAGGGCTTAATCTCTTTGAATACATAATATTTAGTCTATTGTAGGTCGATCCACATTTTTGGAATAATCCCCAATAAATAACTCAAAGTATTGATAACCAAACTTGAATTATATCATCATTCCACAAGGATACGTATGCATGAGGTCAAACGTTCGTGTGCCTCTATATAAATTCTTTGGAAAGGATTCTTAATGTTATTTCCCTAGGAGACAAGTAGAACACATACTAGTATGTTTCTGCAATGGTGTAAGACCCAAAGCAACAAATTCTTGTTGAAACTTACTAAGTAACCAATACGTGCATGCCCATAACGTTTGTGTTATAATGGTGTAATATTGATGTCCTTAGTAATGGGTGCGTACTTATCATCTAGCACAAAGTCTAACTAAAACATCTTATTTCATACCTAACACACATGTAATATTTTTTATTGCTTTTATTTTCCAAATAAGGAACATCTTATTGGCACACGTGCTCTCAAATTCAACGCAAGTATTGCGATCGAATAGCTAGCTGACTGACAGAAGATTTATTGTTAGTCTTGGTACATACATTAAATTGGTAAATGTGCACTCCTTATTGCGAAGAGGGAAATATATATCTGTAGTACCATAAAACTTACATAAATTTTCATAATCTAATGAAACAGAGATTTTTCTAGAAGATGCAATAATTACGCCGTAATACGTTCTTGTAGTGGAGTGTGACCGTTTCATTCTGACAAATGTCAGTAATTGTACGGATGAGATTTGCAAGTGCATTTTCGTTGAAATCCAACGATTATAATGATTTCATTGCAGCAGCAACCAATGCTTTCACTAGAAAAGGAGGTCGACTTTGTAATGGGAGGCAAAGGAAACCCTGCGAAGTAACTATGCTCGCAATGTATTTAAGCGGCTGCCGATGTAGCCCCTCTGTAACCATGGGCTTAAGATGTGACACCAGATTTATGCATACCAGTTTTACTCTCCTGCGCCTTCTTCGATTATGGGAGAGATCCAGCAGTCTGAGATTTGTGGAGCCTGAGAAATTCAAGCCCATTGTCAGAACTTTAACCTGTTGTAGGAGAGATTGAGTGTCTGTATATGGGAAAATTGACGCCCTGACCTTCTCCAGTCAACGAAGAGTTTTCCTCCCAATTGATTCTTCTCCAGATTCAGTGTTTGGAGGCTCTGGATTGTGAAAATGTCGCCACTTAGCGGCCTTGAAAGCGAATTGCTAGAAAGGTCTAGGGTTTGGACTTGGCCCAATTGGGAAAGCTCTCTCCAGTTCACAACCCCTATGAGATTCTGAGATGCTAGATTTATGTTTTGGATATTGTCACAATTGTTGCTCTCGCTGCAAATTTCTTTGAGACTGAAACCCTTAACTATGCCAAATGCATCTTTTAGGACATCCAAATCGGCAGCTAAAGCTCCCAAACTGGTGTAGAGAAGAAGCAGTACTGATGTTGAAAACCTTGTGAATTCCATTTATGAAAGGAAGAGGAAGATTCCTTTTTTAAGGTCTACAATGGGAGCATTACACACCTCACTGTGCTTAAATTACAAAGTACCATTTAGCATTATCATACCCCCTTTTTTATTCAAACCCGTGTTCTAGATCAAAAATTTGTAGTCCAATTAATGCAGATGATGGCAAATCACAGTTATCACGCCATCCACCAGTCCATGGGGATTTCGTCGCAAGACGCGCAAACGATACGTGCCGAGAAAAAATGCAGAGCAACCCAATAAAAATCCTGCATAATTTTAAGACCTCCATGATAATTCTCTATGAGCTCCAATTTTAAGAGAATTGTAGGAGCATCATTTTATAAGATAAAGTTTTGCTCTTTGGTGCTTCTAGGACTTGCATTGTCGTGTACTTTCATTTCCCTAATATTTTTAGGGGACCTGTAGCCACCAGGTACTTAATCAAACTTATGAGTCAAGGAGATGAAAGACCCCCCGTGATGCGATGACATGTTATTTGGACGTGCATAGTGGCAAAATTGCAATCCACATGGACTGTGATACAGCAATTTCTATAGAAAGTGAAAACTGGAACGGTAGGTAAATCGTATTAATAAATATGTTTGCCTGGGTGTCGTTTGAAATTTAAGTTGGTGTGACGAGAATAAATGATTCATTCATAAAGTTGGCGTTTCAAAATCAGTGGACTGTGGAAGGCCAAAAGCGATGATAAAAAGTTGTGGATCTAAATCAGTGGAAGGCCGAAAGCCATGATAGGTATTTCCTTCCTTCTCAGTTCTCCTCTACCAGATACCTGGGTAAATGCATTCTTAAAAAGGCTACCCGTCCTACTGGAGACAACCAAAATTTTAGTACGGGATTAGTTAATTATTTGGTGGTAGTATTGCTTTGGTGCTACAAGGCAGAGAGTTGACAGATTGCCAAACATTTCAAGACAGTTTTTACTTTTTCTCGGATGTCTTTTACATTAATATATAAAAGTTAATTGTTTTTGAATTAAAAATTGTGGAGAGTTATAAAATTAATTATCATTATTTATACATAAGTTTTCACATTCCGAAACTAAGCATTTATTATTTTTGGGATATTTAGAGAACTGGTTACACCAAAGCATGCACACTCAGATTATTAGTTGATGAAGGCTAGCAAACACTCACATTAAATTTGACACATGCCTTTGCATAGAGAATCCGACAAAAAGTATAATGTTTTTTCCTTACTCTTGGGGTGGAGGAGTGGCATCAGGGTCAGTCTTTATGATATTATGCAATACGTAACAGGAGAGATAACTACAATAGGCCTCAGTTTAAATGCTTCGATGGGAGCTTTTATCCTACACGGGGGGTTTCCTAAGAAATGGGCAATAAGCAAAAATGGTAGAATTATGATTCACCAACCTCATATGTCTGCTTATGATATTAATGAGGAGGACAACTATGATTTCAAATATTTCAAGTTTGAAGATCTTGGCTTCGAGGCATTTTATCTGTGCTATTTGTGACAGTATATTACAAGTATATATGTAGAAACATCAAAAACAGATTATGATACGATCCATTATCTAATGGACAAGAGATATGTCTGTGGATCCACATACAGCGGTAACTTTGGGCCTTATCGACCAAATTGGCCCAGAAGGCCTTTGGCCTCGACCTAAAGATGAAGATAATGAATATGATGAAGATTAATGAATATTATGAAAATTATGAAGATGATTAAGATGGTGGATGGTGAAGATGGTGAATATAGTGAAGATGGTGAAGATGATGAACCGTTTGATGATAATTCGTAATTATTTTTATTGAATGTTGAAGCATAACAATTATACTGAATATGTACTCCAAATAATATAAAGGGGAGGGAAACCATCTGGTTGTGACACCAAGTCGTGTGCTAGATGTATTGTTGCATCCTACAGTCATAGCCCCTTATAGCCCCAGTCATAGCCCTCCTACCTCAAAATATAGGCTCCAAAAGGCCTTGGCCTTTACCTTCCCAAACTGTCAAATGTTATAGTGGTGTATGGTTGCAAATTGCACTCATGTCAATAAATCAAGCAAGATAGATATGATACAATGGAATATAATGATCTTCTACTCCCTTAACCCCTTCTTTATCACCCCTCATCCTCTACCTCTGTTTCACTTCCTCAAGTTTTATTTCTTCACTCCACCCCCTTCGGTGTTTCCATCGTACATTTCACGTATTCCTTTCCTGATTCTTCTCCTTTTGACTTTAGAAAAAACCTCTTCTATTCCTACAACATTTAGAGACCATTGAACCCGCTCAGATACAAATACAGATACAAAGCCAGATCAATCAATTTGTATATAGTAAAATGAGGACATATTAGGGTTACAGATTTATCTCCATTTGCGGGTCTGATTTAACCCATAATGTTGCTGATTTTAGGTTGACTATTAGCGAGAGCTCTGTTTAGCATAGTTCCCCTTAACGTTTTATTTATTTATTTGATTTTTCAATATATTTTATTTAAGAAGATAAGTATATGAAGTGGAATTTCTACACACAACAATTTCACTTGATGCAAGATTGATATGAGAGAATCACTTTAGTTGTATTTTTCTTCAGTATCCCTCCTACCGATTCCACCTTCACTATTGTCACCATGTCTCGTCTCTAATATTGGACATCATTTTCTCATTATACAGATGATTAAAACTTCATTAAGATTTTCACAAGTCTTTGTCTCCCACCTCTATTAATTTGGTACCTTTTTCACGATCTTCACATAAAGGAAGGTTTGTGAAAGCTATGTATGCCTCACGATTACCATTAATTCCATTTTGAAGAAGACACATTTTACACTCTTTAGTGGTCACTTTGACAAGTAGAAAACACTCCATCACTTGCAAAGGTTCTTCTATTGGCCTCACATGCCACAAATTGTTCTTTATCGTTTGATATTGTATCATCTAATATCTTTTTTTGCTTCCTCTTATGTGGGATTTGACTCAAACTCACATAGATCATGTTTACTCAAGAAACCCATTCTTCAACAGAGCATTATTCACTTGATGCTTTATTTGGTGTTCCACATATGACTTCGCCTAAGTTACCTTTCTCCTTATTCTTTTTTGGAATCAAACATACTCATAAAGAGTAGGCAAAGGTAGGGAAATCCATCAAACTATAATCCTTCCTTTTCTCCTATTCATTATCCCCCATTATTTATTTATTTCATAGTTTTGAAAAAGTAGGGAAATTCATTAAATGCAAATTGCACTCATGTCAATAAATCGAGCAAAATAGATATGATACAATGGAATACAATGATCTGCTCCCTCCCTTGATCCCCTTCTTTATTGTCTCTCTTCCTCTACCTCTTTTTAGCTTTCTTGAGTTTTATTTTTTCACTCCACCCCCTTCGGCGTTTCCATCATACATTTCACGTACGATTGCTAGTTATATAGAACGAATATATTCATCCTACAATGTTTCTTATTACGCTAAAGTCAACATACTTGATTTTAATTTATAACAAGGATTCCTCCACTATTTTGGCAGATAAGACATTATCCTTGTCGGAGGGTTCATTTTCATCGACGAAATTTCCATAATGTTCCTTCTTCTTCTAATTATTTAATGTCTATGCGATTATTATATTAAATACTAATTGTGGTGTTACTATTCTTTTTTTTGCATTTATAAATCTTTGCTGTATTTTTGAACCCATCATACTAGCCTTAGTCTATCTCACTCCCATTATTGCAAATAGTACATTTCGGTTTCATTCGCTTCATATATACATGTCGATTCATGGAAGATGTGTTTCCTCTTAATATACATGACCAAATGTAAGAGATACATTGATATACACAAAAACATAATGGTACATTGTAATTTGATAGTATGTGAAATGGATCCATAAGAGAAATGACACCTAGTTGGAGGGAGATCCTTGTACATAGGTAACAAATCGTGACATACTAATTTTCTCAATTTCATGATTCATGTCTAGCAATTTTGCTAAATAGGAATAGATAGACAAGATGTGAGTGCAGTGTCCTTATTATTACTCCTTAAACATTTATAGGTACAATGGAAAGATGTTATTTGTAATGCCCACTCCTCTTCAATACGAATTAAATAGTGTTATCAATTTCAAATTGATTTTGATCTTAACTCTTGCAGTTGTATTCTAGTTAGCATACTAATAAGACATGCGGGACATCATGATTACTATTTATTATTATTACTATTATTTTGACTGTATGGTTGTAATATGGATCCTGACGGGAATCTAAGGATATGATGATGATCTAGAACGGTTTCCTTGTTACACTGATTGCGATATTATTATTATTTTTACATTGTTATTTCTATGCTCACTGTGTATTAGATCCCTAGACCTTGATATCATACTAGATATTAGAAATTTCTAGATGGGAATTGATACACTTGTCCTACTTAACTTTTGACAGTACAGATGTGTTAGAATTGTGTCATGATGCGACTATTGCGATGAATTTTAGATGCTTGATACATATATTAGTATTCAATTTTATAACTATTACTACTGTATTGACATATTGGACATGATTTATGGATATTTTTGGATGATTGTTGATATTGTGATCTTAGTACAAATTGATGGATTAGTAGAATCAAAATGTTAGAAAATTGAACTACTGGTTTAATTATGATATTCGATGATCTAAATTGTTACGTATACATGAATGTGTTTTATGACTTCCACATCATTAATATGGCTATGAGGCCAGAAAGGTATTGCTTGATTTTGCAGGAAATTATAGCACAACAAACTACGGTGGATAGGAGATCAACAATGAAGGAATGTGGGGTATTGGCGACAACTCACGATGGAAACTCGTGTATTCGTATGTTTTGCATTATTGTTGATTGTTTGGAGGTCCCAAATTGGGGGGTGACCTCAATAGTTACTGTTATCCAAAATTTTCCCCCCAAAGTAAATTTTGATAACATGCATTAAATTCTCAAGTCCCAGGCAAATAGATTGAGTCAGAGAAAAAGGTCATGTTTCTAGGGTCCCCTTATATTTTTTCTAACTCCCCTATCCAAGAAGAAGAGAGCAAGTTCTGAGGAAAGGTGAAAAAATTGCAAAAAACAGGCTCAGGCCAGAAAAAATCATAAAAAATGGCTAAGTCCTAGTCCTCGCAATAGTCGGGACATGAGGGACATCTGGGCGCAAACCGGCCGAAAGGCCGCCAGGCGGTCTGCGCAGCATTTGGGACAAGTGAGACATCGGGACACGGAAATCCGAACTGGCTGAAAAATGGAAAAAATTGACTAACTATTGAAACTTGCAGTCTGGGACATCGGGGCAGTTAGTACGCGGAGGACGCGAGTCGGCCGAAAAGACTTAAGGCAGCCCGGAACAGTTGGGCCGAAGGTACGTGAAGTACATGAACCGGCCGATTCGGCTGAAATGAGAACTTTAGCATCGGGACAGTTGGGACAAAAGTACGCAAACCGGCTGAATCAGGCGAATCAGAAGAATTTGTCCCAAACAGTCCGGGACAAGCGGGACAAGAGTACGCGAAGTACGTGAACCAGGCGAAATAGAGGTCTTTCGTACTGGGACATCCGGGCCAAAGGGACGCGCGGGACGCAGAAAGCCGAAGCGGCCGAAGGAGAGGAAGAAAAGTCAACGTTTGGTCCGAAAACTTCAAACGGCCATAACTTTTGACTCCGAGCTCTGATTTTCATAAAATTGGACTTTCTAGAATGAGCACGATGTCCTCTACGCCACAAAAATTGGATTTCTTATTTTTAATGAGGGTAGATATATTTAAATAAGAGAAAAATATTTGGCTCCAGTCAGTTAATGCTCATTCCCGTCAAATGACAGAAAACGCCTGCCAGACCCAAAATAGCTGCCCGCATTCAGAAGGCCATAACTTTTGCATTTCTCAACGAAATCACACAAAATTTGTACCATTGGAATCGTGGCTCCAAGTCTGACACACAGCAATCAAAAAATTCTAGATTTGGTGAGATATATATGGATATTTTTTATAAAACGTGGCTGGGTTCACAACAGTGTTTCATTTGGTGGTTGGGAGTGCAATTAAGAGGCATGGTCATCATTCTTTCTCTGCTGCAGCACATGGGATAGTATGGGGAGCCTTTTGCAAGTAATGTATAACCATTTCACTCAATTTAGTGCCTCTTACAAGTGGTTGAATGACAGATTTCGGGATTTTCATTTTCCCTTCTCTTTTCCTTCTCATTTTTCTATAAATTAGAGTGTTGGGCTCATTGTAAAGGGGAGAGTTTTTGGGTAGCAAAGCTCTGCCAAAATTTCTTTGTGAAGCCAGTGTGTTGCAGGCCCTTGTAGTGGACTCCTTGCATGGTGATCCAGGCCCTTATCTTGTAATAGACTGAACTGTGCATACCAGGAAGCAATAAAATACAAGTTTGTGGATGTATCTTCCCCTGATGTGTTTTCTTGCATTCTTCTTGCCCCTTTAACCTTATTTACAAGAATATTGTGTCTATTATTATATTCTTGCAGGGATTCATTATCATTGTGTATGCTTGGAATATTGTTGTGAATGTATTTTGCTAGAGTATGGAGAACTGTCATCACCTCTTCTAGTGTGTACTTTGCTTCTGTATTTCACACATTTGGAGACTACTCTCACACCCTATTTTTCTAGTGTATCACCGATTTAGTGTAGGCTTTCATTTTATCCATTCTCTCTCCCTGGTCCCTTGGAAATTTAGATTAGAATAGTTAGTTTATCCTACATTAGAGTAGATTGTGGCAGGTAGTTTAGGAGCAAGAACCATCTTTCTCTGGAGGTCTATCTCAAGTAGCAAGTCCCATAACTTGGAGATAGTACCCATGTTATCCAATCACACCGTGAGTTCAAGTATATGCACTTGTATAAACACAAGGGTGCTGTGATTCGGTGTTAACAATTACCTTGGGTAGGTTTGTCACATTGTCTTGTTGATTTAATTTAATTGTGAGTTACTATATTTTTTTAGTATGTGGAGTCACTTTTATTATTTTGTTTAGCACCCCTCTTAATTTAATTTAAAAATGTTTAACTTGTGCGAGTTAGGATGTGTGTAATGCCCCATTCGACATTTACCCCAGTTCTTGCTTTGATGACCATGTTGCTAAGCATGGAATGGTTGTGTGTGCTCCCATTGAATATTAGCTACCTTTGAACTTGTCTCAGAGAAGGATTCACATCTTTCCTCTCCTTCCTACCTTCCTGTGTCATTATCGATGCCTCTACTTGTGGACCTTGAAGTGTCCTTTACGATTATCCTATTAAAGTTAAATCATGTTATCGAATTCTATAGGTGGCTTGTTTGACAATTTATTGTTGTTAGGGCACATCCAATTAAAAGGAATATCCATATAATAATAATTATATTGAATTGTCGATCTTTGATTATTGTTATTATTCGTTGAGCTTTACTGTCGATCATTATTATTATGGTTAATAATTATTTTAATTCCTAATAATAATAATAATAATAATAACATTATTATTATTATTTTAATTACCGATCGGTGATTATTTCATTATTTTATTTTTGCTAGTTATCAGTATCATTATTTATTATCGTTAAAATATTTTATTGTTTTGCTAGTCGCTTCCGCAGACCAAGCCTCGGTTCACGCAAATGAAGGGGTTTCCCCATTATGGCATCGTGGTTGGTTGTAGTCTTGTGTTTGAGTTCAAAGCTCCAACCTCCATTTTGTTTCTCCCCCCTTTTGGCTCCACGCATACTTTGAAATTTATGGCAATTTAATTGGTAAATTTTGTAGAGATTTTTTCACCCACTGACCTATCATTCCTTATGGCAATTTATCCTTCTTGTTTTGTGTGGGGAAGAAGCATATCCCTGTTGGCGGGTGGGAGTGGTTGAGTCCCTAGCAGTTTAGTCCAATGCATTAATTTTTTAGCCCCTCACTATATACCTTCCACCTTGGCCAACCAAGCCTCCTCTTATGCCTTGCTTTATAGCTAATTAAATGGAAAATTTGGATGCATTCACCCAATTTACATCTTTTGTTGGCGCCCTACAATTTAATCCTCCCACCGGTTGTATGCACCACTTTTATTGTTTTGTTTATGACCTACTGCTCATTTTGGAAAACGTGCTTTTTTTAAATCATATTGGTCACACCTTGTTTAATGGTGGTTGCTTACCTTTGTATGGTTGATAAATTTTAATGTCTTCCCCGGATTTGTGTTGGTGGCTTGCTTACGCTAGTGTTAGGACTATATGTCTCCTTTTTATTTTGATGTAGCACCTATTGTAGACTGCAAACATCCTCTTGGTGATGACTATATGCCTACTGCAAACAAATGAACTAAGCAGATTGGGCACATGTTGGTTGCTTAGGGTGAAGAAGGATTATTTTAGAAGATCCATGTTTATGTAGATCCTTAAATATTGGTGTTTCATAGAGACCACATCTCTTTGAAGAATTTTTCAGTAATTTCCATGCCTTGAGTATCCCTCCATGTTTGCATTCAAAACTCCTAGAAAGCCTACGACTTCAGCTGACAAAAATTGTGCTTTTCCCTTATGATTCGATGGATATTCTTTCCCTTCTCCAACTTTACCATTTTGATTCAGGATGGAAGTATGTTTGTAAAGTTGTGGGGTTTTGATTTTTTCCTATCTGTCACGTGTTCCTAGGCCTTTGTATTAAATCCATTTTGTGTATATAATGCTATCATGGTGGTCCTTGAGACCTCAGTCCTTTTAATCATATGCCATTGGTGAAATGGAGCTCCCTGCCTACACCTAAAATGGATGTGAATGAGGTTTGGGTTCCCATCTTTAAGATTTGGGGAAGAATGTCATATTTTCTATTACATATGCCTAGTAGAAATTGTTTGTAAGAATTGGAGCTCATTACAGGGATGATGAATACTCCCATCTAATATTTTTGCTACCTTTAACCATACCATAAATTGAATTAATTTTACGTTGAAATGGTAGTTTTCTTAGAACTCTATGGTTGTTATGATGTTGACTTCAGCCTTCTGGCTATACTTCTAGTTTCTCCATTTTCTATTTGATGGTTTTAAACAAGTTTCCTTGAAATTTATGGAATGCATATGGATTTGTACCTTAGATCTTGTTTATTTCTTTTTTTTTGTGTTCCATTGGTTGGTGGGTATTATTTGGAACTCGAAAGGGAAGATACAAAATTTTTGTTTTGTTCACTTCCAATAGTGATATGGGTGTTTGTGGTTGATAGATAGAACTTTGGCTCAAATAGTGTGTTTCTTGAAATCTAGAGTTACGCTATTATTTTACTGACTAAGGAAAATTTACCCTCTTCTGGGTGTTTGTGTTTCATTATTATGATTAACCAATAGAAATCTTGGCTTCTATGTTTGTGATACTTCGAGCTATTAGTTGGAACCTAGTTTGACTTAGCTATTGGTAGAGGAATTAGTATTGATTACCATTTAATGTGTATGCTTCTTGTTTACAAACTAAAATGGGAAATCCATTGCTCCCTGGTTAGCTTCAATTGTTTCAGTTTCGTTCTCTGACCTTGTGGTCAATTGGAAGTAGGGGCTTAGATTATGATTGTTTTAAATAAATAAATAAATAAATATAATCCTTATCTATTTGTAAGGCTTGTTCACTTTTAATGACGGATTTATAGTAAGTTATCCTTGTTCAATAAAAAGGGATTTTTACAAAACTATTCCGAGATTAAAATCTGGAATATAGTTGATTTCAAATGGGAGTGTGTTTTATGTTGACTCCTAATTTCCACCATAAGAATATTACATCTGTAGTAATGTGGTAGTTGGAATGTTAGGTACCTTGTGCTTAATAAACCAATAATGAGACGTAAAATAAATCTGTGTCTTTGAGATACGGCTCAATAATCTTGTAAAATTCCTATCACCTTCATCTACATCATTATGTACTCTTAGATAGTTTTGCTAGTTCTTGTGGGACATAGTTGGGATGTAGCTGATTTGTATGGAACCCTTGCTTAATCTTGGTAGTGTGTAGATAAGTTCTATTAAATCTAGTGTAACTTTTTTTTACCACAAACTTAGTAAGACCGCGGCATTAGATTAGATTTAATTATGGACTTCTAAATACGGGTTGCTTATTTTATGGGTAAGTGCAGCAAGTTGGTGGACAATTAAGTGGACATAAAAACCCGAAATTTAGGTACTGTGCTAGGGGTTTCTAAATTGTGCTCGCATAATTTTTTTATAGGTTCAGTGATTTCTGAACCTAAAACCATGATCGTGGTCCTTTGAGACAAACAAATAGACCCACGACTCGTCATTTTCCCCCATATTTCCTTTCCAATTACAATTTCTCCTAGAACTTTGGCACTTGCGATTTGAATACCCCCTGAAAAATTACTCTTCATACTTCTGGATCATGATAGTTTCAACCATGCCATGAAGACAAAGAGGTAAGCCCTCGATTTTGATCAATTTCTTTGCATTTTAGGTTATTTTTTGTTATTTTCATGGATTTTTCAATATTTTGTTTATGTATACAATTTTTTTGTTTTGAGAGTTGTTTGGCAAGCTCATAATCCTTGAAACCGTAAAAATATTCCTCAAAACCTTCTAAACATAGATCTGCCTCCTATGGATTCTTTTATCCCCATGAAACCAACATGAACACAAGTTGATATCGTTGAAAGAATCTGAAAAAATAAAATTTTCATTGAGAACCTTATTCAGACTATAAGACAAAATCATGCCACAAATCCATCCTGCATGACTTTAGCCAACACATTGCAAACATTAATTGGAAAAGTTGACTCTGCAACCAACCAAATAAAAAGATTAAATACCTTAAGAGGTGATTGTAGGTAGTGGTATGTAGATAAATTATCCCATGTGTCCGTAAAAGACAAAAAAAATTGAAATGACTGCATTTGTGCATTATTTACTGACCCAAGAACTAATGCCCCCCGTAGCTACTTGCAAACGGTTCCTAATACATTGCTGCCATGATGAACGAATCAAGAACAATTTTTGGGACTGATAGTGGATGGTTTTCTATTATCCACCATGCAAGAACAATGAAGTTCCTCTCTATTTTTTAAAGAAATTATATCGTGAGTTCATGCTTAATGAGGTCCCAAATTATTTTGAATTTTCTAATTTTTATGGGCAAGGTCGTGGTTATGCACAGAGTAGATTGGATGCATGCGTAGGTCAACCAAGGATCCCCCATGCCCCGAAATTCCCACTACCTTCAGTTATCCCTCCTACAGTGAAGGAGGTCATTGAGAGTGACACACTACATACATTGAGGGAGCTCACTGACACTCTGACACAAAATAATGAGTAGATTACATCTGGTGATGTTGGTGGAGGCATCAGTTCTAAGGCACCACACCACTGTGGATTATGTGGTGCCATATGCACTGCGGGTGAGGCATTATTTGTTGGATCACATGATTTATTTTCTCAAGATGAGATGATGGTGGATGTTTTTGGAACTGGTGCAAAGGATCTTGTTCTTTCACAGGATATGAAAAATAAATATTATATATATATATATATATATATATATATACACACACACACAATATTGTAATTCCTGTTTGAGATTTTAATATATATGTATTTGATTATACGTTATGTACATATGTGTAAAAACTAATTTTTTATTTTATTTTAAATAGCAAGAGTCGTTTAAGGAAACATCTGGAGTTGACATCCTAGCTATTGTAGTTGGGCATGTTATAAACATAACTTTCAAGTTGTAGTTAAATTTCAAATTTTATTTGATTATGTATTTTTATTATTATAGTATTTCACCTATACTATTAATATATGTTTGTCTTTTATACACGGGATCCTGGCGGGTCATCATCTGCTTTGGGAAATGCGGCTATTAGCACGCCTCACGTGACTTTTACATAGGCTATTTTATCTTTAAACTTTGTTTCTAATTGTGGAAGTTCACGTGGATTATGTTTTGGCTCTGTTATGTGGCATTCATGTAGATTAATATGGATTTTTACATGTTTTTTGTATAGGTTATGACTTCCGGAGAGACTCCTCCATATATGTAGACTGTGGAGTCTGCAATAGATACTACCATAGCTCCCAAAAATCCACTAACTAAGGTAATATTTTTTAAAAAATTTAAATTTAATTAGGAATTATTTCTTATTACTTAAATATACAATATCAAATTTTGTACATGAAATATTTAATTCAAAATTTAATTATTTGTATGTAGCTTACCCCTCATGAGTCTATTGTTGTCATTTCCATGTGTAAACGACAAATTGATAGGGATCATGACATTGCGGTAAGATTTCACATGCATTTTAACTAAATTCTAAGTTTCTAAATTTTGAATTTATTTTAAAAATTTGGGTGTTAAAAACTTGTTGTTTATGAATGTGCAGGTTAGGTTGTAGGCCTGCTTAGAGACGCCTAGAACCACACAGATGGAATCCGTAGTGGCATCTCCCTCCACTACATCCCTAGGTCGTGGACATGCTACTTCTAGTATGCTGAAGAGAGGGAAGATGTTTGATGATTAGACTCATAGGACCTAGATGTACATAGATATATATATGGGCTAGCTATTCCTAGTTCATGATTCTTCATAGGACATTGTATATATAGCCTTATGCAACTACGTGTGGTCCTATATGTATGCAACACTTAGTTCGAGATGTACACATGTTACGAACTTATATTTTTAGAGACGTGCATCCAACACACTTAGTTCAAGATGTAGACATGTTATGAACATATATTTTCAGAGACGTGAGTCAAACACACTTAGTTTGATACATTATATATCCATGTGTGTGTTTTCATAACGATATTACTTCTATGTTTGATTCAATTTCATTGCACATGATATCCTTCTATGTATATTACTTCTATATGTATGTTTGATTTAAAATTAAAAAACGATGGTGCAACATATATGAATATAATGTTACTATGGTGCAACATTGCATGGTACAATTGTTAAGAAATTGAGGGAAGCATGTTTATTCCTCCATCAACATGGGAAAATTATCATTTTCCTCTTAAGTCATGAAATATATCTCATACCTTGAATCTTGAAATAAGATGTCTTCCCTCGGTTGGTTTTTGAACTGTGTATTTAATTTTATTTATTAGAAAGATATTATTCATTTTACCATTGATGAGTATGGTGGTGTATGACCAATCCATATTTATATCCCCACCAATATCGTGATAGAAATTTTATCTCAACAATATACCATACGTAGCTAGCATGTCTTCCACAAGTATTTCCATCTTGATTTTATTGGTAGGGAAGTCTACAAGTTCTACTTGAGAATCTTTCACCTAGCCAAAAATAGGTCATTATTTTGTTTTCATGTAGTAACAATGGCCAATAGCAAGGCTAAGATTAATACCAATAGAGTTATCAAATTTTATAAGTATGATATTATCAAAGGCGCCAGAGTCAATAATGCAATTATTCAATTTATACCCATTGACCAACAAGGAAAGATAGAAAGGTTTTTATTTTCTAGAAGAGGAGGATTTTAAGGAAAGAAGGTTCTAGGAATCAGTGGTTCTAGGAGTGGGAAGTGATTCTTTAGTGTTGGCAGGATTCTTGGAATATGTATTCTTACTACTTTATTTGATAAACTAGACGAGTTTATCAAAATGCTTGTGGTGTTTTTTTATGTACTCATATTCAAATATTTGAATTTTATTTTTCTTAAAATGGTCACTGATGTAAAAATATGAGGAAGTGGTAGGCACATTAGGAACTATGGAATCCTTGACATGAGTAGGATTTTCATTCTTAGGAATAATAGAAATAGAAATAAATTTAACAAGAGGAGTTGCAAGAGAATTACTAACAAAGGTACATGGAGTCTTGGCTAAAGTAGTATTAGGATTCTTCTTGGATGACCCCATAGAAGTAGGAAATGATGTTACTCTTTTTTTTCTATCGATTTACCATTTGAGGATTAAAGTATTTTTATTGGGAAGTAGAAGAAGAGGCTTATTTTTTTTTTTATGAGTGGGTGAACACTAAACAAGAGTAACTATTCATATCATCTATGGATTATTTAGGATATTTGTTGGGTGAGTATTCACAATAACCAATAATTGCATAACCATCTTCTTCTTCTCTTTCAATTTTTGATTCAACAATTTCTTTTCCTTCATCTTCATAGGTTCTACATATTTCATTAACTGGTGGAGATTCTAAGGAAGGTATTTTTAGCAGTACTGATTACAGGTTTTGTACCCCTAGATATAAGATATATGTACGTCAAGGCCTTATTTTGGTACCATGCAAGAAGAGATGTCGTCGCTTTAAGGCTACTTTGTTCGGGCATAGTCCCTTAAGAGCCTTGAGACCAAAAAATCGTTCAACTTTGATGGGTGACTATGTATACTCCGTGGCACCTAAGGATGTCTCGTTTGATCCTAAAAATTTACATATAGACCCTTTACAATAGCCTACCTCAGTTTTTTCCTTCTCAGATCAGTGCTCTCATTGCCCTATTGTTTGCAAACATGCCAAATAGTGCAGTTTGAGATAGTGTAAGACTGTCAAAAGATATATTTTACAAACAGTGGGTCATGGAATGGAACCGACTATACTGACACATCTGAGTGGCTAGATGAATTCTAGAGGAGGCATCGTTTTGGTGTGAAACAACGTCATTGCTTTCGGGCTACTTCGTTTGGGCATAGTCCGTTAAGAGCCTTGAGACCAAAAAATTGTTCAACTTCGACGGGTGACTACGCAGACTCTGTGGCACCTAAGGATGTCTTGTTCAATCCAAAACCTTAGTGTAGGGATGCTATACAATAGCTTGTATTAAATTTTTCCTTCTCCAATCGGTGCCCTCGCTGCCCTATTGTTTGTAAACGTGCCAAATAGTTTAGTTGGAGATAGTGTATGGATGTCTAACGGTATATTTTGCAAATGGTGGGTAATGGAACCAAACAAATTGCACTAATATGTCTTGGTGGATAGGTTAACACTAGAGGAGGCATTTTTTGGTGCTCGACAATGTTGTTTCTTCAAGGCTACCTCATTCGGGCATAGTCCCTTAAGAGCTTGGAGACCAAAAAATTGTTCAACTTCGAAGGGTGACTACACAGACTCCATGGCTCCTAAGGATGTCTCATTTGATCCTACACCTTGGCATAGTGACCCTCTACAATAGCTTGTCTCAGTTTTTTCCTTTTCCAATGGGTGCTCTCGCTGCCCTATGGTTTGCAAACACACCAAATAGTGAAATTTTTGAAAGTGTAAGGTTGTATAACGGTATATTTTACAAACGGTGGTCGTGGCACCAAAAAAACTACACCGAAACATCTAAGTGGCTAGGTTAACACTAGAGAAGGCATCTTTTCATTGCGTGATAATATCATTGCTTCCAGGCTACCTCGTTTGGGCGTAGTCCCTTAAGAGCCCTAAGACTAGAAAATCATTCAACTGTGACGGGTGACTACGCGGACTCTGTGGCACCAAATGATGCCTTGTTTGATCCTACACCTTGGCATGGGGATCCTCTACAATAGCATATCTTAGTTTTTTCATTCTCCACTTGGTCCTCTCACTGCCCTATTGTTTGCAAACATGTGGAATAGTGCAGTTTGAGCCAGTGTAAGGTTGTCAAATGGTATATCCTATAAACGCTGGGTCATGGCTCAGAACTGGCTACGCTAACACATCCAGGTGGCCAGAAGAAGGCTAGAGGAGGTGTCATTTTGGTGCATGACAAATTTTTTGGTTCCGGGCTACCTCGCTCAGGCGTAGTCCCTTAAGAGCCCTGAGACCAAAAAAGCGTTCAACTTCGATAGGTGACTACATACACTCCATGAAACCTAGAGATGTCTCTTCTAATCCTTCACCTTGCCGTAGGAACCCTCTACAATATCCTGTCTTGGGTTTTTCCTTCTCCAAACAATGCTCTTGTTGCCCTATTGTTTGCAAACAATCAAAATAGTGGAGTTTGAGCAAGTGTAAGAATGTCAAATGGTATATTTTGCAAATGGTGGGTCATGGCACCAAACCAACTACGCCAACATGTCTGGGTGGCCATGTGAATGCTAGAAGAGACATATTTTTAGTGCATGAGAACGTCATTTCTTCCGGGTTACCTCGTTCCGGCATAGTTCCTTAAGAGCCCTGAGACCAAAAAATTGTTTAACATCGACAGGTGACTATGCGCACTCCATGGTAACTAGAGATGTCTCACTTGATCCTACACCTTGGCGTAGGGACCCTCTACAATATCTAGTCTCAATTTATTCCTTCTCCAGTCGGTGCTCTTGTTGACCTATTGTTTGCATATGCACGAAATAGTGCAGTTTGAGCGAGTGTAATGTTGTCAAACAATATATTTTACAAACGATGGGTCGTGGCGCCGAACCGACTACGTTGACATGTCTTGTTGGCAAGGTGAACACTAGAGGAGGCATTGTTTTGGTGCGTGATAATTTTGTTTCTTCTAGGCTACCTCATTTGGGCATAGTCCCTTAAGAGCCCTAAGACCAAAAAATCATTTAACTTCAACGGGTGGCTACGCGCACTCCATGGCACCTAGAGACGTATCGTATGATTCTACACCTCACCGTAGGGATCCTAGACAATATTATTTCTTGGTTTTTTCCTTCTCCAATTGGTGCTCTAGCTGCCCTATTATTTGCAAACGTGCAGAATAGTGTAGTTTGAGCCAATGTAATGTTGTCAAACAGTATATTTTGTAAACGGTGGGCCGTATCACCAAAGAAATTGTGCACACATGTAGGGATGGTCTTGTAAACACTTGGGGAGATGTCATTTTGGTTCTCTAAGCTCTAGGTCCTTCTGGGCTACCTCCACCTCAGTAAAGAACCCCCTCCACGGGTACATAATTCATTATTAATTGATTATCTTTTCTTGTAAAATAATGAAAGCTTCTCTTAGCTTCGAGAATTCATAATTTTCTACAAACAGTGCCAACCATGTGGAGGTGGAATATTTTTTGGCACAACTAACTTGCACATAAAAGTGTTAGTCAAATAAATTTAAGATTCAAATCAAAACCATACTAGATATATACAAAATACACAAATTTAATAAAATATATGAACTTAAATTTATCTAACTAACAAATTTATATATACCAAAGAAATTATATATACTAGACATGAGCATTGTAAATTCATTCCAATGATCCATTAGGATCGGATCTACTCTGAATAGTGGACAGGATTGCTTCATGATTTAACTCTTGAACCTTCCAAAGAATCTTGTTATTAGGCCTTCCTCGATATCTATATAGCTGAATATTTGTCGCTAGAACTAGATGTGAATATAAGAGTATTTTCCTATGTGTCTCAAAGTCTTCAAACACCCAAACATAGGAGTTTTTAAATGGATACCGTCAAAGCCAAGTTCCAGCAACTACCACTGACCCTATAGGGTACTCAATATCTTCACCATCTATAATAGGAGAAGCCAACTTCTTTCTTTCCTTGATGCAATGAAATAAAAAATAGTTCATTACTTTCTCATTGTCTTCTGTCACAATAACTGCAAACACATGTCCTACAAAAAAAGGTTTCAACTCAAACTTAAATTGTACATATTAAAATTTCAATGGACATAACTCAATACACAAAATTGTAAATAACCTTAAATACCTTAACGCACCAAAATCAAATTTTATTCAAAGTCCTTGGATGTTGCAACTTCATCTATAGAAAGAAGTTGTAATGCTTGTGGAGGTTGATAACTAGGAAGAAAATTTAGAGGCCTATAAATCCATCCATCCACCCATTCTTGTGAATCACACTTAGCAGTAACAAATTCGATACAATATGAACAAAAACATGTCAAATTTCTTATCCATGTGGCCCATGAAGTAGTATTTGAGCTACAAAATGAGTGCATATCACTAGACCCAGTGAGTGTCATACAATCCTCATAGTTAGCAATTTTTTGTTCCTCTATCAACAAAACATATCTGCGAGCTATGGAATTGTTGTACTTTAAGTCCACCATTCCACTATGCTTTTTGCATCTTTCAATTTAGCACCATATCTGTACTTCAAGTCTTCTCTTGCAAGATCTCTTTTCACACATGCCCGTACACCGTTATGCTCTCCTTTTCTATGTACAACCTCAGTAAAACTCCAAACATGTTGCACACCCATCTTGACGTGCATCCTGCTCATCCAATAAACATTCGTGCATTCTTAAGTTGAGATGTGAAATTATTTGACCATATATAATATTGTTTGAAGTTAATGTCCCTATCAAACAAGTTTCCATTAAATAACTGGAAACACCCTTGCACAAACTCAGTAGAATGAGTACAATCATTACTGATATAAAAGTGGTACTCTCTTTAAAAATTTTGATCATTCTCTATATTGTCAGGAGAATGTATAAATGCTATATGCACAAAAATGACAACTTGTACTAAGTTGTAATATTGTGATTGAACCTCCATTTGTGGTTGCAATGTGTAATTCTCTACAAAATCAACCATTGAAATAATAGTACCAATAGAGAATGTCTTTGCATATCTTGAACTATTCATCCAACCATTGAGCTCTATGTGTATGCCTAGCATAATCATAAACAATTTTATCCTTAAATTTTATCATAAATTGAAAAACATGCATATGTTCTGTAACTAGCTCACATCGTTTAGACTCTTTTCCATCTTTAAACTACTATGAAACTAATTTATATTTATCAAACTCAACTAAATTATGTCCTATTGCACCTTCAATTTCGCATGGATGCAACTTTCAAATTTAGGTAATCCACCACATTTACCACAACTTCCATCTAAACAATACTAGATTCTCTTTTTCAAACTTATGAAAAAATTGAGTTTGAGTCATATCTAAAAAATGATTTGGATGTGGTTCACGGTTAGTAGAACCAACTCTCCCTTTTACAACATCTCTTGTATTAGGTGAAACTCTATTGTTATCATGCCAAAATTGAATAACAACTTATCTTATAGCATTAGAACTATATTTTTCCTTACACGGTGCTCTAGCAGAAAATACCCAAAAATAGGTGTTATTGAGTGATTGAAGGATATTATGTCTTTCAATTGCTTTCATTAGAGTTTTTCAATTAACTTGCAAAATTTGACTTGTTTGCGTGATAAAACGTTGTTTTTTTCAATTCACTTACAACACTAGTAGCAAGTACACGATGCACAATATTATTATCCCTAGTGTGTCTCTTGACACCAACAGTGTGATATGTATCATGAAGGATTTCAATAATTATACAAATTTGACCACATATATTAGATGTTGTCAATCCTAAGGTGTTTAATGTAAGTCTCATTTTAATAAACTTCATCAAACTAACCAACAACTAACATCTTTGGGAATCATTTAAAATTTCAAAATGATTATCCCAAAATTTAGTGGCTTTTTTTCTGATTTTCCATTCAAAAAGTTTGTCAAACATTGGTTTCAAAATGTTTTCATGAATTTCAATAAAATAATTACGTTTCTTACGAAATATCCTAGGAGGTGTTTTTGTCAAATTTTTCTTATCTATAGTTTCAACCTAAATTTCCTTATTCATATTTTCACTGTCTCCTTCTATTTCAACATTTGGTACATCATGAGTATTTAATTCTTCTTCAAAATTGATAGTAAAAAAATCTTCATCACGAGTATTTAATTCAACTTCAACATTGACAGTAGAAATATTACCTGGTTCCTCATTACTTACAATAAGAGGGGTTTAAGATGAACCTCTTCTTGATTCACGAAGATTCCGCATTCTCTCAGCATTTTGAAATATGTTTGCCTCTAATTCATTTGGTGTTTTTTTTACTTAATGTATTCCTTTTTTGACTTCATATCTTGTCTCCCATGATGTTTTGCTTCCGCTGATAAGAAAAACATGCACAAAACGATAAAAAAAATTTATAATTCATACGGTAAATTCAAACAGTAAAAATCACATGGTAATTAGAACATTCGAATGTGTGTAAATATTATTTACGAACCGTGATCACACTTTATAAGCCATTCTATCAGTTTATAAAGGGCAATCGCGGTTTTAAAACCCATGATCACAGTTTGTAAACCACGATCGTGGTTCTATCTATATCATTAAATCTGACCCTAAGGCTCGGGAAATATTTGTTTTTCCCCAACCAAAGTTATGGAAGGTCATTATGAAGTGTAAAAGGTCAAAAATCTTCAAATCTCCTCTTCCACATATTCGAACCATGGTGAAAAAACTAATTTTTTTTCACAAAAATGGTGCCATCGCGTAGGGGAGACTGTTAGCTTCGTATAAATATTGATTTTAAAGTGAAGAGAATAAAATAAATATCATTTTATAATTTTTTTACTAATAATAGGTTTTTTCCCGCGAATACTCATGTCTACGTTTAAGACTGCAACTTTTGTATCACTTATCAAAATCTAATAAAACTTATACCATCCCATGCATGGAGAAATTCTATACATGTTAATATATATATATATATATATATATTTGATTTTGATATTTTTTGATATAGTTATGGCGTGAAAATGGAAAGCACTCAGTTTTCTAAATCTTTTCAGACCACTTTCATGAAAAAAATCATAAAAAAAATATTGCTCAAAAAAATACAAAATAAAATCCATCCCAAGATAGACAACTACATCTAACTTTTCACCAAATGAAAAAAAAAAAAAAAAGATTTGGTCATCCAAATCATGGGCAAACAGACTACAATCTTAAAGGTTTTTTAAAAAACAAAAACCAAGCCATATATTTTTAAGTGTTTAATATAGCTAAACTTGTCCATTTTTTTAAAAAATAGTAGTTTAGAAACTAGATTCCGGATGCTATGATTCATATTGATATAAATTTTTCTAATTTTGAGTGCGCATATTGCTAATAATCCCTACAAGTTGAGATTTTGCTATTTTTTTCAATATGATGTCCACTTATGACCCCTTTTTTGTCCACCTACTTGCTGCACTTACCCTTATTATATAGTATAATTGTTCTGCTTGGGATGGTGGGATAATCAAATTTTTTGAACTTTTCTTTTAAAACTTAATCCGTATGCTTTTTGCTAGTGATAAAATGTTGGGTTATGGTGGGGTTATTTTAGAATATGATAAATGGTTGTTAAGTACATGGTATTGGAATTCCAACTTTGATTCTATAGATCCTATGACTTAGTTAAGGAAATGTTGAATGATGTTTGAGTAGTAGATTTCAATCATGTAATCTATGCAATTATATGACTGAAATCTCAATGCGCCAGACACTTTTTTTTGAACTTATCGGGTCATTGACCCTAATTGAATTTCGGTTAACTTTTATTATCCTTGAAAGCATGTTCATAATAGGATTCTTTTGGTTTCCTTCTAAACCATGATATGGTATAAATTTCTTATATGATTAGTGGTGTTATTAGTATTTTTGAGCTTGGCTCCTTTTTATGGAATAAAATGTTATTTTTGTGATATTGTTAATGGTTGTATTCTATTCCTTTGTGTGGTTTCTATCATGCTCAGTTCTCGTGAACTAACTTAGGTTAATAATTTGTTGTAGATGGATTTTTTGAGTAGATGAGGGAAAAACTTGTAGAAAATTGGATCAGACTTGGTTATGAAATTTCTTTTGTACGAATGTTTATTATGTTGTAAAACTTAGGAATGGGTTTTGTGTTATTTTAGAAGTGGATCAATGCCTTAGTATAATGTTTGGTGGAGTAATGTTGTCATAACTTTTGAAACCTTGACTTGTAAATTTCTTTCCTGGGAAAATATAAAATTTGATCATCATGTTGTTATGATTGGTTTTCTAGTATTTCAAAAATTCTAAGAATAATATAGAGTGTTGATCCATGTTGTTACATTATTGTTCTCTAGTAATAGCTCCATATAATTTTTTTCTCTTTGGTTCATATGTCATGTCGAATAGAAATGATGTAACCATGTTACTTTAATTGGTGTAATGGTAAGCATTTTCTTGAGTCAAAATGTGTTGTGCTGAACCTTCTAGGTCATGGCATTAATACAATTCTAGGTATTTTATTTTTAGGGGTATATATTCTTTATAAAATTTGTGTGTGTGTGTGTGTGTGTGTGTGTGTGTGTGTGTGTGTGTGTGTGTGTGTGTGAATAACTTCATGTAGATGTGATCTACTCGATACTATTTGAGCCCTTATGTGATCAAAGAGGAATTTATCTTTTATAAGAAAATATATACCTTATTTATTCCCCAAGCTAAAATTATAAACCTTACCCTTATTGTGGTGATTCCTTAGACGATCTTAAGGAGAAATCAATGATTAGATTTTTGAAGATAATAAAGTTATAATAAGAAGGAAGAAATTAATTAAGAAAACATGCAATCTATCTCTCCCATTTGAAATGTAAATTGTATACTTTTGTCAAACTCGTCAAGTGAAGGCTAGTAAAATTTCCAATCATTCTGCATAAATTCTTAGCCCCAATAAAATCCTTGTCTATAACTAATGAGATCTTAAAGATGAACCCATTTCGATCTTCTTCTCATAACTTCTTTTAAAATTTATTTGTAATCTTCTCTCAAGTGTTCATAAAAATTTAATCCTTACACAAGGAGGTTAAAATTCCGAATCTAAATGGTACTTTCCCAAAACTAGAGCTTGTGCCCGTCACCTTATGTAATGGAGGTAGGAAACAAGATTCAGTATCACTATATCCTGAGTATGAATAAATAACCTTTTGAAAAATGGAAAATGTTCTTTCTAAATGAAACGAATGAACAAAGTTTTGACATATTATTAATGATCCTCTTTTAGAAAACTTGATCTTAAGCTAATTAGTCTATAAGTATAAAAGAAAGAAGTTCACCTTTTAAAGAATAATTTTTAGAATCATAAAATGAATCTTCTATATCGTAAGTCAAATTTTGAAATACGTTTTAGTAAATTTAAATAACTTTAAAAATATTTTACATCATGGGATGTTCCTAACTGTAATTGTGTATTGTGGATGGACTAGTCTGTTGTGCCTTGTTGAAGAGAAAAGTGAATTGTTCGTGATGGGTGTTGTATGATTCCTTGTTGCCTATGTGGTCAATGTTTTGTTAAGATTTTCATATTTGGATGCAACCCTTTCTGATCACCTGTGTTGTCATGTAAACTCTAAGCAGGTAAAAAAAAAAAGTATTTGAGTTTTTTGGTATTGTATTTGCATGTGTTTTAGTGGGAATTACACTTGGTATCACAGTAGAGGTTCATGCGCTCAAACCTTTGGGAAACATTAGAGTTTTTATGGTGTTACCAGATGGTGTTGCATGTTGGTGGTGGATATTGGAAGAGTAATGTGATTTAAGCATGATGTGAACTATGTTTTAATTGTGATATTGTTAGCGCACATGTGGTGTATGTCACTTAGTGTGTAATTGATGGCATGTTGATGTGTTAAAGATGACAATATTCTCTCTCCTTTTAAGGAATTCTATGAGAATTCAAGTGTGAAACACTGTCTTATTGTGTGTGTGGAAGAAATGTGATTGTTTATTTCTAAATATTGGATCCTTTGGGCATTTATGATGTGTGGGTGTGTTAATACATTGTACGACATGGTTTGCTATAGTGAAATTGATTTATTAATGATGTCATTATCATTTGTGTAGAATTGTGTGTATTTCCATGTTATATGGAAGTTGAATGTATGTTGTAATTGTGCTCATCATAATTATAATTCATGTAATATGTAATGATTCATGTCATGATTTAGAGACATATGGGGGGTATATGATCCCTATTGTACATTGATTTCACTTTGGGTGCAACATGTTGTGATGTGGTGTGTTGTAAACCATCAATGTTTGTAGTGGTACCATGAGTAAGACACCATAGTTAATGTGCGTGAACCACCATTGTGTTAGTGATGTAGTTACATGTTATGTTGTGAACCTTACGCTAACCGACCCTGAGGGAAATTAGTAAAAGTGTACCATGGGCTTGTAACTTGAGCTGACAGCCTATGCTTCTCTTTCTCTCTCTCCTTGTGGTTGTTCTATGGATGCAACCTCAGTGTAGCTATGCATGTGTTTAGTATTTTCGATGTAGTGGCAGGAGGATTCAGATAGACATGATGATAGTTGTACTATTGATATGTTATTTTACAAGATGAGGGATTGATGATCCAAGTGCCAACAGCTCATTGAGTATGCCCTTGTTGTCCAGATAAGGCCACATAGTCATCATAATGTGTTATTCTTATATCTGTATTTTATTCGTAAATTGAACTTTTTATTTCACTTATGCAAGGACAAATAGTTTTATTTAATTCCATATTTTATATTTTAGGAATTTATTTGCTTTGAGTACTAACATGCATATTTTTGCACTAAATATGGCTATTTGGCCATTTGTTTTGTTGGATTTGGATGTAATTTTAAATTTTTAAATTTTGTCGTCTTGCCCAAGGCTTGTACTTTTCCACTTGTTATTTGAATCAGATTTCTATGCTAGTTCTATTGTCATGATGTGTGGAATAGGGTCATGGGATGCCCCATGGAATTGTTGGACCTATGGACCCAATTCATTGTATGGGGGTACACCCTAAGGAGTTACAAATAACTAGTGGGTTGTTGAACCACAAGTTATTAAGTCACTTGGGTTAGGGGTGCTTGTACTCTATGTGCCTAGGGCCGTAGGGAAACCATCCTCTTTGGGGAGTAAAATGGAAACTTATTTTTACTATTACTGATTGAGGGAGGCATACGAGATTCATGTGTGTGTGTGTGTGTGTGTGTGTGTGTGTGTGTGTGTGTGTGTGTGTGTGTGTGTGTGTGTGTGTGTGTGTGTGATAGATGCTTCGGGAGGTATGCAAAGTTGTTATGATGTTTTTCTTGTGGTGTTATTTTGTATGTGTTACACATGTTAGTTAGATATGTTTTGTGATGTTGTGGATATGGTGTTGATGCCCTTGTTAACACTATGTACCTATAGCTATTGTTCTGAGTTATGTGAAATCTTCATCTGTGGAATTGTGGAAATTTCTAGTTGTTGTAGTAAACTTTTTTTAGTATTATATGTTAATCATAGAGTTATGACAAGTACTGTGTTATGTGGACCATTCTTGTTTCCCTTTAACAATTTTGTTAAGCTCTTGTGGTGTGGTACCATCATGAAAGTATGTAAAATTATGCTTGTGAATTATAAGTGTTGTGTATGACCTTGGTAGGGTGTTGTGATTGCAGTTCATGTTGGGAACCCACAAGAATGAATAAATTAAATTTATAGAATAGTGAAATTTTAGAGAACTTGAATTAAGAATAATGTAAATGGAAAGAGTTTAGTTAAATAACGAATAAGAGGGAATTGCAAATCTTTAGATAACTTTGAAAGTTAAAAATTATGCCAAACGTTTATAAGGCTACCCCGTGGTCATACATTAATGACTTAAATTTTAACCATAGGGTGTACTTTCGTCTTGATATGTTCCTGGTTGCTTACCACCTTTCCTTCTTGTTGAAAATTTTTGCACTCATGAAAAAATAGGAAATTTGAAACTTCATTACAATGAATGGCATTGGAGAAGTGAACCTGAGCTAGGGGATATTCTTTCAGTTTAATATTTATTCCATTGAAATAATTAATGACTACATGTAATGTACAACTATGTGTGCTGTTAAAAAACATAACAGATCTCATAGTCTGTAATTTCATGTTTGTCTTCAGTAAATAAACATAAAGGATTCAAAGGACAAATGAGTAATCTTGATGAAAACAAAAAATATAGAATACATGAAGTATTAAGTTTTGAAACAATAATCATAGTTTTAGATTACATCAATATAAAATTTCATTACTAAGGTTACAGGTATTTTAAAGTTATTTACTTCATGATTAAATGCATTCAATTATGTTATTGAGTTGTTTAATTCATTACACAATCCAAATACAAAGCTGAAATGTAGAAGGAAGTACAGAAATCAGTTTCATAATTCAATGTTTTATTCATAAGTAATTTCAAATCTTTCCCACACAAGTTGTGGGATGTACGCAAAGTAAACATCATAACTACTGAAATAGAAGGTACATGTGCATGAAAATAAAATCAAATTAAGATGAAGGAATCCATCATTTCCTTGTTTCTTTTGTTCCGCTGCTCTATCTTTTATCCATATTTTGCTCCATCTTCACCCTTGTTGTTTAGCACTGCACTAAACCTGAAAATGAACATAAAAGAATCTTTCAGTCATGATCTAAGGATTAAATCATGTTCTTTTACTATTTATCATCATGCAAGTGAATCTCCTGATATCAGGAGGTATGATTACAAAAAATATAAGTGCATAGAAGACAAGAAGAATTTTTCTACATAGGAACATATGATTCTCACAATCATTTCAGAAAGCAAAGATAAAGAGAAAAACTATGGAACATAAGAGAGGCCAAAAATCCTAATTTCTTTATAAATAGTTTATCTAAATGTGTAGGTACATGTAAGAAGAAGTAAATAAACACCAATTGTTTTGTTTGCATATCAAAAAGTACATTTATTTCAGTTTAGACTAAAGGCTGAATATACAAAGATGTACCTATACTAATCCATAAAAAAATGATGGTTTATTGTTGTAGATTGTAACAAATGAAATGAGATAAAATCGCAGCTGAAATATAATGAAAAAAAGAATCTGAGAAACTTTTTCATAGGGATTCACCGTGTAACATGGACATTATACATCTTTACATCATGCTTTTTCACAACTAGTACATGCTTGAAATTTTTGACAAAAGATAAATTACTATACTAATCAAATAATATGCATAAAAAGAGAGAATACAATGTATATTAAAATCTATAATTCAAATAAATAAAGATTACTTCATGATAAAGAACAACTTCAATTATAGTACAACTAAGGATGCAGAAGGTAATTTTTGATGAAGAAATACAATACATAATTCAATGAGCTCAAAGTAGAGATATAAGATCAACTTCAAAAAATCATTACATCACAATGAACAAAACTCCATAGTCTCAAGAAAAGGGTTCTAAACCATTGCATCCTTTGAAACATATTTTAGAAGGAACAACATTATTCAAAAGCAAATATTCAGATGAGTATAGAAATCTCAAGATTCATTTTAGCTTCTAAAACATTATAAATTATTCAATAGATTCAGAAAACTAATTTTGCAAAGGAATTCATCAGAGAATGAAGCATTTAAATAACATTTTCTAAGTAGTGAAAGAGTAATTTCTACAGATAAATATATGCCACAGAGGACAACCATGTTTTCTTAGGAAAATTTTCTCAAAAGAGTAAAATCAATAATTTTTTAGGTAAATAAACAAGGTGCAGTTTGCAACTTTTCTCAATTGCTAAGACTTTCCATAGAGTTTCAAGAGTTCAATCGTGTATCTCAAAACATTAAAAGTTAGAAAAATCAGAGCTTATGCTATAACAATGGTGGCCATTATAGTATGATATTGAATTCATAAAATATGCCACAGTATCAGATTTAAAATCACAAGTATCGAATCACGAAGCAAGAAATCCTCAGAGGTTGAGGGACGATCCTGACCAACTATGTGCATCCCAAATTATTTTTTTATGATTAAGTTGAGCCATTCATTCACACATGACCAAACTTTGGAAGGTATGAGAAATATGGTTTTGTGTTATCTAAGATTGATTGAAGAATTCTTTTTTTCTTATAGAGGATAAATATATATTTAAAAACATGGTTTTAGAAGTTCAGAGGCAATGAATACCCAACAAAACTCTTAAGAAAATGTGCACCTAGAAAATAAATCCCTTAGAAGAGAAGTATGAAATGTGTATCACATCAAGTGTAGCACTTTTAAAAGTATAGCTCAAAAATATAAATAGTGGGTCATCTAAAGTACAAGATATTAAGCAAAAACCACATCACTTCGAGTTAAGAATAATAAATCCAGCACTCTTGAATCCATCAATGGTTCGTGCATCAGAAATAATAAAATTACATATCTTCATGAAGAAGCATAACTGCAAAATGAGATAATTCTTTAGGTTGATCGTCACATACTGTAGGTGGATATATAGAGGTCCCAAAGGAGGATACAAAGAATGATAGCTCACAACCCTGTAGAATCGCTCATGAATTGAGCTCAAAAGTTTCAGCACAAAGATCAGATTGTTTTTAGAGCTACAAACCCTCAAAATAGATATAATATGAGTTGTAAAGAATGAGGAAAAGTATGCACGATACAGATACATGTAAAAATAATCTCATGTCACTATGGATGCCATCATAGAAAATTGAGCAATAAAGAATACACATGCAACTCATCTTAGTTATTAATTAAAGTATCCCATTCTTGACACCAAATAAATTCAAGTAAAGAATACAAAGAAGGAAAATATCACAGAGTTCAAAAAATGAAGTCTTATATTCTCAACAATAGTGACCATGTAACTCATAACAGAAGGTACATTATACGTAACTCGGCTTACCAGAAGGATATAAATAACAACCTTAAATGATAGCTCTAAGAAGAGGAAAATGAAAGATAGATACAAGTATTCAAAATTACATATCCTCGCTGTAGTGCCCAATTTCCTTCAACAATTTTTTTTATTGATCTTGATACTGCTGACTATATTATGGACATTGTTATAGTTTTGATTTACTATGATGTTAAATGTTAGATCATGGGTTATTGTTGACTTTTATTCATATATGCTGCATGATGTTTATTAGAGACATTTTATATAAATGTTAACATGTTGTTGGACATGGTTATATATATATATATTTATGGATGTTGTTAAGACATGTGAAAAATATCTCTTCACATGATTGACCTTGATGTAATTCCTTATGTCAATTGTTTCTTCGAGGCTTGTTTGTAGTCTCACCTTGAACAAACAAAATTATTCCATAATTTTTCTAACTAACCTAGGTTGTTCCTTGGTCTCGAGTGGAAGTTTTAGTGGGCGTTACACTTGGTATCAGAGCTGTGGGTTCAAATCCTGGACCCTTGGGCATACTAAAAAACTTTAGAAATGAAATTTAAACCTAGCACACTTTTAAACTTAGGAAAAAACTTTGTTTGGAGATTGCATATCTTAGTAAACATGGAAAACTTAATGAAACCTAGAATAATAAACTAACTCTCATTTTGGTCTATGTAGGAGGTGCAGATAAGATGAGGAGTCTTTTCACATAGACTTAGACTTACCACCACTGGATCATGTTATAGTACCCATCCTACCATATATTTAATAGAAACTTTACGACATTAATGTCATCTTACGTGTAGGGTCTGTGGGAGCATGTACTTCTAGAAATGATAGAGAGCCATTAGATGAGGCTACGACACCTTCTCGACACATTGACGATCACAAAGTAGATAAATCCCATGTGGAGTTAGCCATAGTAGAGTCATCATAGACGAGATAGGGAGACCAAGTCTCAGGGCACAATGATAGGTCTTAGATCCCTAGGCTTAGAGATGGGCATGCAGAGACTCCTAGGAGTCGTTAAACCACCACTACAGACCATAAAAGGGAGATCCTGAATCTTCGGCCAACACACTATTTGGGTGACATAGGTGGTTTTTAGGTAGACACCTAGTTGGTGAGCTTGAGTGGGTGCTTCAAGCTTTTCCCTTGTTCTAGTAACACAAAATCTCCTGTTGCGATCCATCTTCTGAGGGATGGAGCTAGTGTTTGGTAGAGGACTGTGGAGTAGAAGATCCATATTTATTCAGATTCGGTCACCTGGGACTACTCTTTGAGTATCCATTCAGGAGTAGATATTTGTCATGGAGGTTTATACAGTAGAGGATCGATGAGTTTCATGACCTCTGACAGGAATCTCTTACACTAGCTGAGTATGAGAGTAGATTTCTGGACCTACTCCAGTATGTTAAGTACATGCAAGATGCACAAGTGCAGATCCACAAGTTCATCTAGGGCCTGAATTTAGACATTGGAGGTGCATTTTGGATCCATTACCCACAGACATCAGTTGAGGCCGTTGAGAAGGCCTATATAGCAGAGAAGACTCGGGGGAAGACCTAGCAGGCTAGAGACTAAGTCCAAAGCCACATCCAACAAATTAAGGACAACATCTCCTCCTCCTCATGGTGGACATGGCTCATCACAGTCATCTTTTAGACCAAAACAGAAGTAGTCTTGGCCACCTTACAGAACTCCATAGAGATTTGATGCACAAATGGGTTAGAGTATGAGGCATCCTCCTAGGGGTCCCACTAGGACACAGGGACTACCAAGAGCTCAATCAATAGGAGCTTACCAGCAGAGACCTTAGCAATCCACCACCGGGTCATCAGGATCCACATCACAGCCCTCTAGGGAACAGACTAGATCTGCTACTCATGGGAGAGAATCGAGTGGCTATTTTATATATGGTGTTGCTGGACACTTTAGGAGAGACTGCCCACAAAACCCTAATAACAAGAGTAAGAAAAATATCTCAGAGCCTACCATTGGTGACTTAGGGTGCATTCATCAGATATATAAAATGGTTGAGAATTGTCAAGATGACCTTTACAGTACCATGATTGAGACCACAAGTAGCATTGGTGGTGTTCCTACCACCATTTTATTTGATTCTGGTTCTTTCAATTCTTTTATTACACCATCATTAGTAGAGTGATGTAGGTTGGTGGTTATTAGGCAGGGTCATAGTTGGGATGTTGAGATGGCTTCTAGAGAAAATATCTCTATAGAATTGTTAGTTAAGGAGTGTGTAGTAGATTTGGGACCTTTTACCACTACGTCGGATCTTCATATCCTTTCGTATGGCTCTTATGGAGTCATGTTAGGTATGGACTGGTTGTCTATACATAGAGTCACAGTGGATTGTTACCACAAGAGCATATCTTGTACAGATGATCTAAGAGTTGAGGCAGCTATAGTTAGGGTCAGGAGACCTGTTTCTATTCAAATCATCTCCATTATGTAGTTTAAGTGGTGTGTGTGATTGGGTTTTTAGATGTTTGTTGTCATAGTTAGTGACCGATCAAATGATTGGTCTAGTGGACCATTGGTAGATGACCATCCCATTTTGAGAGTGTTTTCTGATGTCTTTCTAGGGGATCTACTGGGGTTACCACCCTCAGGTGAGATATATTTTCATATAGATCTGGTTTCGGGAGAAGATCCTATCTCACAAGAACCTTATAGGATGAATATCCCTGAGCTATGTGAGCTCACGTTGTAGCTTGAGGGCCTTCTTGAGAAAGGCCTTATTCATCCTAGTGTATCCACTTGGGGTACACTAGTGATTTTTGTAAAGAAGAAGGAAGGATCCTTGCAGTTGTGTATCGATTACCACCAACTGAACAAAGTAACGATCAAGAATCGTTATCCCATTCCACGCATTGCTGATTTGTTTGATCAGATGAAGGGAGCCACAATTTTCTCTAAGATAGACCTTAAGTCTGTCTATCATCAGAAGAATATTTTGGAGGTGGATATTCATAAGACTGCCTTCCATACGAGATATGGACACTATGAGTTTACTGTGGTACCTTTTTGCTTGACCAATGTCCTGGAAGTGTTTATCAGTTTGATGAATGGGGTATTTTTGACCTTCTTAGATCGCTTCATGATCATCTTCCTTAATGACATTTTTATTTACTCATGAATGCATGAGGAGCACGAGGGGCACCTTCACTAGATTCTTTAGTGTCTTTGTGAACGGAAGCTTTACGGAAACTTGGAGAAGTGTGCATTATTTCAGACAAAGGTGTAGTATTTGGGCCACATCATTTCTGGGGAAGGTATCACTGTTGATCCTTCCAAGATTTGAGCTATTATGGAGTTTCCAGTACCTACTAATGTGACAAAGGTGTGTAGATTCATGGGCTTAACACAATATAATAGGAGATTGTATCAGGATTTCTCTCAGATTACGCACCCCATCACTTCCCTTCAATAGAAAGGGAAGAAGTTTTTTTGGTTAGACATATGTGAGAAGGCCTTCAGGACACTGAAGGAATGCGTCACGATAGCACCTATTCTTGTAGTGCTGGATCCATAGGGTGTGTTTTTTTCATTTACACGGATGATTTTTTAGTAGGTCTTGGAGGTTTGTTGATGCGGGAGGGCATAGTAGTTACTTTTGAGTCTTGCAAACTCAAATATTATGAGATCAATTATCTAACTCATGATCTTGATCTTAAAGACGTGGTTCACACCTCGGTTCATTGGAGACACTTTCTTCTTTGTCGGAGATTCACACTCAGGAAAAATCATTTGAGTCTTCACCACCTCTTCACGCAACCAAATCTCAATGCTCGCCAGCGGTGTTGGATGGATTTAATTTGTGAGTATGATATGAGGATAGAGAATGTGAAGGGGAAGGATAATGTGGTTGCAAACTCCCTTAGCAGATGGAGACATGTGGTTATGACCACCTCAATGAGCACATATTTATGGAGATGGATTCTACAGAAGCTTCCTCACGATAGCTTTTACATTACAGCTAGAGCATAGATCAAGTCTTAGATACCCCTTAAGGGGAAGTTTTATGGTTTCTCATTAGAAGCAAATGGACTTATCAGGCACAAAGGTCGGATTTAGGTCCCTAGAGATGGAGGCTTGAGGTAGGAAATCTTGACAGAGGCACATCATGCACCCTATTCAGCCCATCCTAGGGTGAAGAAGATGCACGCTACCTTGAGAAAGTTGTATCACTTCAAATTACTTCATAGAGATGTGGCTCGGTTTGTGTCATGCTATTTAGAGTGCCAAAAAGTGAAGGCCGAGCATTAGCATCCAGCTGGCCTTCCCTTTCCTCGTGCTATACCGGAGTGGAAGTGGGACACCATTTCCATGGACTATATTATTGGGATACCGATTTCGAGATACCACCATAATGCCATCATGGTCACAGTGGATAAATTGAAAATAGTGGCTCACTTTTCTCTGGTTAAGACCACTTATACAGCTAGTTTAGTAGCACGAGTATATCTAGATGAGATTGTGAGACTGGAAGATTATTTGTGACTACAATCCTTTATATACTTCTTATTTTTGGACTACCATGTAGCATGCACTCGGGATGAGGATCAATTTCATCACAACATATCACTGCGAGATAGATGGATAGACTGAGCGGGTGATTTAAATCTTAAAGGATATTCTTAGGATGTATGTGATGGATCATCAGTCTAAATGGGAGGAGTACCTGTACTTGGTGGATTTTGCCTACAATAATAGTTTTCAAAGTTCTATAGGCATGGCTCCTTTTTTAGGTTTTTTATGGAAAAGAGTGCAAGACACGTCTTAGTTGGGACAAGTTAGAGGAAAAAAATTTTCTTGGACCAACTTTATTACAGGACATGGAAAAGCAAGTGGTTTTGATCAGACAGAGACTGCACGAGGCAGAGGATAGGTAGAAGAAGTATGCAGATCAAAATAGGACCAATCATAGTTTTGATGCGGGCATGAAGGTGTTCCTTCGTGTCAGGCCACATAAGAGCCTTATCCGTTATGGAAAAGGTTCTCAGTTAACTCCTATATTCATTGGTCCTTTTGAGATCTTGGAACATATTGACCCTTTGACCTACCGTCTAGTAGTGTGATGCAGGAGCATACAGGAACAAGACATAATAAGGTCATACAAGACCATGATAGATGTTTTCAGGTGTGAATAAATTAATGTTAAAGTTAAGTATGTTGTAGAAGTGAATATATGCTTGTAAGAAGATGATCAGGTGACTTGACTTGGCATTTAAGGAGTAATATAGGCTAATTAAGATCTTTTTAAGCCTTGACATCATGTAATAGTTTCCTTGTATGGATTAAAGGAGAGTATTAAGGTGATATACACAGGATTTCTATGTTGAGAAGATTATTGAGTCTTCCTAGGAGTGTGAGTTGGCTTAGGAGTCAGTTTAGGAGCTTTAGAGAGTTTATTCTTAGCTAATGAATACCTATTTCATAGGTTATTCGATGGAGATGAAGTAGAAAATAGGTTATCAAGGTTTTAGAAGATGGAACAATGAATAATAACGTATGTATGATGTTTCGGAAGAATAATTATACTCTGTTTTACATGAAATCGCATGTTTTAAAGTGACTGTGATGAAGACTGTGCCAGGATAGCAAGTTATAAACCTTCAATGGAATTCAGTAGGCGAGCTTCCCTTGAATTTTAATTCTAACCCCTTCTATAGACCGTAAGGAAGGTAATCATATTTTTTGTAAGTTTTGAAAGTACAAAATTTAATTGTTATATCCATTTGAAGTCTCTCGGGCCCGACCTAGGGCGTCGTATATCTTTTGATTGGATGGATGAAATTGACTGAAAATTTTAGGACATCTCTATATTTACATTATCTAACTATTGTCAAAATTTGAAAGAGAATGGGTTTTTGTCTCTCGAGATATACATGACTGTATTTTTCAGTTAAACAATGAATGTACAATGCACATATTTGAAGGCAAACAGTCAAGTTTTGGTTCATAATTAGATGAAGCACGAGCTTATATTGTTATCAAAGGTGGATCCATGTATTTTTGATGTATTTGAATGATCATAGGGGTTAATCAATGAAGCAATTACCCTTATTGCATATAAAGACTGACTGTGCAAGGTTTGTATGACTGTCTAAAGTCATAGTAAGAGGTTTCAAAAGCTAAATTGGAGAAATTGAGTCAAGAGCCAATGCATGAGAGATGAAATACACCTATCAAGGTATGAATAATATTTTTGAATACTTATAAGGAGAAATATTCAATGGGATTGCCTTCATTTTGTGTAAAAACATGACTGTGGTTTATCTAAATGTTAAGATTCAGAAATCAGAATGGTAAATGCTTGATTTAAGGATCTCGATGAATGTTAAAGATCTGAAATTTTGTGTGGAGAGGGTTATAACACATAAATAACTTTTGTGAAAATTTATAGTGCTGAAACAAAGACCCAAAAAAAGTTATGAAGGAATTGGGACTGTCCTAAATGAGTTAGTTTCTCAAGAGCAAGAAACAAGAAAAAATGAGATGGTGGGAGTTAGACAAAACTTTAAGCCATGAAACTTTAGGAGCAAGGTTTTATGGGGAAATGAGAGCCAATTAATCTTATCAGACCTTCTGGGTATTCATGAAACTATAAATGTTATTATTTTAGGAGTTTACTCAAGATGGTGCAAATAAGTAACATGCACTAGGTCTCATTGCTACCTCAAGGTAATAAGAACAAAACAGATGACACTACATAAACATCAATTAATGATCCTCTAGTAGGGGTGGATGGAGTAATAGAGAAAATTCAAGCTCTTGAGTATTGTAGAGAAAGATAGATCTAAATGACCCCTGCATCAATTTGGTATCAGAGCGAGGATAGGAGATGAAAGGACAGCCATATCAGGAAACAAAAGGTAGATCCAATACCAAGGAGTTCAAGGTAAAAAACACATGTTTTCAAGCTATTTATTTTTATAATTTTCAGAGAACTCCATATTGTAAAGTTTGTGATTGAATCAGTCATGGAGGCAGGAGTAGTGTGTGAATTGGTTAAGTTCCTAAGCTATCAAAAGGAACACGAAAAGAAAGAGAAAAAGAGGGAAGAGGAGAAGATGAGAGGAAGATTGGCACTTCAAAAAGAAATAGATGAAGTGAAGAGAGATTTGGAGAAAGTGACCACCATGTGGTTACAGTTGCAGGAAGAAGAGAGCCATCAGAAGAAGAGTGGCCTAGTATTGAGAGGGAAGATGAAATGGCCAGTGAGGTAATTGGTGGAAAGAGATAGAAGGCACATAAAGGATGCCTTGAGGAAGAAAGAAGAGTTGCCAAATGAGCAACAAGAAGAGGTGGAAGAAGTTCTCATTGTAGAGAATAGGAAAGAAGAAAAATTGCCAAAACAAGCACTTAAGGAAGGAAAGGAGAATGAAAGGTGCTAAGGAAAGGAGCACTCATGGAGACACTATGGTATCTTGTTTTTATATCTAAGATTTTGTTTATGTTTGCAGATATGAAGAACTTGTTGATGCAGGTTAAGCTTAAGAGCTTGAGAAATATGAAGGATGGTGTAAGCCAAGCACCCATGAAGAGAAATGAACAAGAAAACTACAAGGACCAGATTGAAGAGGGATATGAAAAGAATGAAGACTTCCATGATGACAAGGGAAGCATGATAGAGAACATGGAGTATTATGATGCATTGGATAGCATCCCAAGTGAAGAAGAAGTCCAAGAAGAGAGTAAAGCCAGACAAGAAGCCATTAAGGAGGATATAGGAAAGCCAAAAGCCATTGAATAAGTAAGTATGATGACTGAATATGATGATCAGATTTATGAGAGTGATGTTTCTAACATTAAAGAAGACCTAGAGCAAGATAATGATAAGAGGTTAACACAAGAAGATGTGTGTGATCATGCAATGCCTAGAAGGCTCAAGGAAATAGAGAATAAAGATAAATCAACAGGTCATTAGAAGTATATGCTACCCAAAGAGATCAAGCATAGTTATGTGATGCCTAAATGGCTTCAGAAAACTAAGGACAAAGAGGACAAGGCAGAGTCCAAGAAGGAGACCATCAAACCTGAGCTATTCATGAAGAACCAAGGCAAGGTATGGAGGAAAATTCAGTTTACAAGATAAATTCAGTCTAGTATGCAGGTGCACAAGAGAGTAGAAATGAGTACAAAACACAGTCTAACTCATGAATGGAGAAGAAAACATGAAAAACAAATGGTGTATTAGCCTAAGGTCATCCAGAACAAGGTATGGAAAGCTAAGAGCTTCAAGGAGCAGTAGTACAAAGTCATCAAACATGAAGTAATGGAAAGTGGAAGGTCCTCAAAAGATGGTGAAGCAAGAGCTGAGTACAATCAGGGAAGTCAAAGTTCAGAAGAGGATGAAGACAAAAAAGGTCCTATATATGATGAAGATGAAAGAGAAGTTGATGGAGATGACTTGGAAGAAGAAATGGAGATACTAGAAGAGATGATGAAGAGAATGACAACAAAAACAAAAAGAAATGGAGAAGAAGAGAACTTTGTAGACATTCAAGAGGCTTCATGGCCTCAACCCTTTACTTCTAATGGTGTTGTGAATATTGTGAATGCAAGTTTGGCAGAGAAAGAGATGAATCAAGTGTATGATTCAATGAGAAAGTTCATGAGACAAGAGGAACAAGAAGATATAGAAGACACATGTGATGATGAAGTTGAGGCATTTGAAGGTGAAGAAGCACCAAAATGTGATTTTGAGTACAAAAGTATGGAGCAGCTGCAAGAGGAACTAAAGGCATTAGAGGAAGTCATATATCAAGCCAAGGAGGATCATGCAGATAGACATGAAGACCATACAAGTGAAGAGTTGATAGAAGACAATCAGATTTCAGTTGAGGAGGCATATGAAACTTCAAAGCATGCTAAGGAGACAAATTTCAACACTAAAGACCTTCATTTCATTTCTAAGGTGAAGCAAGCCTATCAAGAGGCAAAGGATGAAAGAGAGAAAGGAATGGGTGATAAAGCAAGCAAAGGAGGCTGTCAATTCTTGTGAATTTATCTTTAACAAGGACCAAGAAGCTATGACTATAGGCTGTTATGAACACAAAACAAATTTCATGTTCATCATGAAGGAGATAGAAGACCTACAAGAAGTAGACTTGAAGACAAAGACCATGAAGAGGAAGATGAAGCAAGGAGCAAGCAAGAAGAGCAGAATTGAGGAGAGGCAATGCAAGAGCAGATGGAGTAGACAAACTATACCAAAAAATACAATAAGGATGAATTGGAAAACAAGAAAGAAGAGGAACTATTTGAGCAGGAGCTCAAATTATTTACTCAAGGGCACTCTGATGCAGGAGCATCAAGGAACAAGACATAATAAGGTCATACAAGACCATTATACATGTTTTCAGGTGTGAATAAATGAATGTTAGAATTAAGTATGTTTTAGAAGTGAATATATGCTTGTAAGAAGATGATAAGGTGACTTGACTTGGCATTTAAGGAGTAATATAGACTAATTAAGATCTTTTTAAGCCTTGACATCATGTAATAGTTGCCTTGTATGGATTAAAGGAGAGTATCAAGGTGATATACATAGGATTTCTATATTGAGAAGATTGTTGAGTCTTCCTAGGAGTGTGAGTTGGCTTAGGAGTCAGTTTAGGAGCTTTAGAGAGTCTATTCTTAGCTAATGAATACCTATTTCATAGGTGATTCGATGGAGATGAAGTAGAATAGAGGTTCTCAAGGTTTTAGAAGATGGAACAATGAATAATAACGTATGGATGATGTTTTAGAAGAAGAATTATACTTTGTTTTGCATGAAATTGCATGTTTTAAAGTGATTGTGATGAAGACTGTGCCAGGACAGCAAGTTATAAACCTTCAATGGAATTCAATTGGCAAGATTCCCTTGAATTTTAATTCTAACACCTTCTACAAACCGTAAGGAAGGTAATCATATTTTTTGTAAGTTTTGAAAGTACAAAATTTAATTGTTATAGCCATTTGAAGGCTCTCGGGCCCGATCTAGGGAATCACATATCTTTTGACTGGATGGATGAAATTGGCTGAAAATTTCAGGATATCTCTGTATTTACACTATCTAAATATTTTCAAATTTTCAAAGAGAATGGGTTTGTGTCGCTTGAGATATACATGACTATATTTTTCAGTTAAACAATGAATGTACAATGCACATATTTGAAGGCAAACAGTCAAGTTTTGGTTCATAATTAGATGAAGCACGAGCTTATATTGTTATCAAAGGTGGATCCATGTATTTTTGATGTATTTGAATGATCATAGGGGTGAATCAATGAAGAAATTACCCTTATTGCATATAAAGACTGACTGTGCAGGGTTTGTATGACTGTCTAAAGTCATAGTAAGAGGTTTCAAAATCTAAATTGGAGAAATTGAGTCAAGAGCCAATGCATGAGAGATGAAATACACCTATCAAGGTATGAATAATATGTTTGAATACTTCTAAGGAGAAATATTAAATGAGATTGCCTTCATTTTGTGTAAAAACATGACTGTGGTTTATCTAAATGTTAAGATTCATAAATCATACTGGTAAATGCTTGGTTTAAGGATCTAGATGAATGTTAAAGATCTGAAATTTTGTGTGGAGAGAGTTATAACACATAAAGACCTTGTGTGAAAATTTGGAGTGCTAAAACAAATACCTAAAAAAGTTATGAAGGTATTGGGACTGTCCAAAATGAGTTAGTTTCTCAAGAGCAAGAAACAAGAAAAAATGAGATGGAGGGAGTTAGACAAAACTTTAAGCCATGAAACTTTAGGAGAAAGGTTTTATGGGGAAATGAGAGCCAATTAATCTTATCAGACCTTCTGGGTATTCATGAAACTCTAACTGTTATAATTTTAGGAGTTTAGTCAAGATGGTGCAAAGAAGTAACATGCACTAGGTCTCATTGCTACCTCAAGGTGATAAGAACAAAATAGATGACGCTGCATAAACATAAATTAATGATCCTCTAGTAGGGGTGGATGGAGTAATAGAGAAAATTCAAGCTCTTGAGTATTGTAGAGAAATACAGATCTAAATGACCCCTGCATCATAGTGCCACCTAGCTTGTCTCGTATTCATAATGTGTTTCATGTTTCAGTACTTAGAAGATATGTTATAGACCCTTCTCATGTGCTAGATTAGACATCATTATAGGTGTAGGATCAGGGGTAGGTCATGGTGGAGCCCATATGTATTATAGAGTGCAGGACCCTAGGCCTTTGAGGTAGAGAGATTGATCTGGTCTAGGTGCAGTGGGACATATATGATGAGACGAAAACCACTTGGGAGGATGCTACATTGCTACGAGTTTAGTTTCCACATCTGTTCTAGTGACTTTTAGGAGGAATTTGAGTCTAAGGGGAAGAGGATGTAGTGCCCACTTTCCTTTGACACCTTTTTTATTGACCCTGATACTGCTGACTATATTATGGACATTGTTATAGTTTTGATTTAGTATGATGTTAGATGTTAGATCATGGGATATTGTTGACTTTGATTCATATATGATGTATGATGTTTATTGGAGACATTTTATATAGATGTTAACATGCTTTTGGACATGGTTATATATATATATATATATATATATATATATATATATATATATATATGTTGTTAGGACATGTGATATTTGGATACATTGAGTAGACTGAAAGAATTGAATTAAAATTGATGATGATATAGTTGATTGATGAAATTATAAGTGATATTGTACATTGTCTTGATGATTATTGTGATTCATATATATTGAGGATTTTAAAATTATATTTATATTCATTTGGATGTTATGATATGGCCACGAGGCCGAAGGAGGTATTTGTGTTTTTCAGGATAAAATATATCACAATAAACATCAGGGTATTGGAGAGCAACCACATTGGAATTCTATATAAATTCAACAAGGTCACCATGGCAACCTGTAATTGTTTGTGTGTGTTTTTTAGTTGTTAGGGATTCCAATGGGGGGATCCCCTTTGAATTTGACCAAGAGATTTATGTTTTCTTTTATTTGGTTCCTTTGTTTAATGTTTTCATGTGTTTATTTAGTGGTGCATTGACCCCTTTCATTATTTATTAAATGGTGTGTAAATATTATGAGTAATCATGTTGTTAAGTAATTAAGCAAATGGGTCATGAGAATGTAATAAATAGAGTTGTTGGCTCTTGGTTTATGTGTTGTAAGAGATGTGTATGTTAATTTTGGAGTGTGGAACATTCCACCTTCTTGGAAATTCGAATTATCCTTGGAGGATGATTTTGGAGGCTTGTGGCACAAGTTAGACTTGTACCACACCTCTTACATTTATATACCAACATTACCTATGGTTGGAGAGTTAAATTTATACTTTGATTATGCATTTTTGTAATTCATGTTGTATGTTTTAATTGCACTTTCTTACATATTTTTAATTTCAGTCCTTTGGGGCATGGGCTTGTTTTGGAGTGTGTAAGTAAATTATCATATTATTTACCCACCTAATTATTATGCATTGGAGAATGAAGTTGACTTGGGTGTTGGGGTTGAGGATATGTGATGTGGCATCCTACATGGATCCACCTCATCCTCTTCTATAAAATTTGAATTCCTTACCTTGTTATTGGGTTTTTTTCACTTTTGCATACTTCATTTTTGGGGTGAATTCTTTTGTTGTTTTGAGCTCTTGTGTTTGGAGAAGATTGGAGACTATTGCATGCTTGTAGATTGTTGATCTTGGACTGTGTTTTGCTTTGGAAAGATTGTTGTTTTGAAACCATGGAATAAAAATACGTCATGGAGAGGTAGGAGCTCTGCTCTTAAAATGATCTCTTTTCATTTTTCTTTTCACTTAGGAATGGATGAATGTTTGAATGTGTTGTTTTATCATTGGTTGGTTGGGTAGATTACCTAGGGATGGTGTAGTAGGAGACTATGGGGCATTTTGTGGAAGGCATAAGTGTATTGGGGAGGTATAAGTGTGGAGAGAGTTGGGATTTGGGTTCCACCTTACAAAGAAATAGATTTCTTTTCTTTTCTTGTTATGGGGTGCCATAAGAGGTTTGGGAAAGCATAAGGAAATGTCAAGAATAAGGGGTACTTGGGGAGGCATAAGGGCATGACATGGTTTTGATATACTATATTTGTAGCAGTTTCTAATTAGGTGGTGTTACCTATTTCCCCTTTGGGAGGCATAAGTAGCATCCCCCATAGTTCTTTCTCCTTTGTCTTACATGAGGAAGCCTGCGTGTTATTTTTTGTCTTTCATCTGTGGTTTTGGACTTCATTTTTTTTTGCACTATGTTTTAAATGTGAAATTACATGTGTGTTGTGGAAGCCTATTATTACCATGAGTTGAAACATTACATTGTGGTTGGGGCTTAGATGGATTCTCCTTTTCATTGGATGTCTTGGTTGGGTGGAGAGCATTTCATTTCCCCTACCTTTGTTGTGATAAAACTGGAAAATGGAGGATCTTCGTGTTGTACTAGAGAAAAGGAAAAAAGATAAGTTTAACAATCCTTGATGAGATTATTCCTTATTGTAACCTTTTTCCAACTTGAATTCAATGACCTTGTATATTATTTGTGATGGAAAGATGTGTTGTATTGGCTATGAAAGCTTTAATTCAAAATTCGAGAGAGATATACTCAATTTCCTATTTTTGTGAATGAATGAGAAAGAAATTGTATTATGTATATTTAAATTTAGGAATGAAAGAAGAAGTTGTAAAGTTATCTTTTTAAATCAATAAAATATTGTATTACTTTTCTCAACTTTCATTATCAGGTATTAAAATCTTATTATTGAATGTATTTTGAAGTTTTGTTGGAAAGACGAAAAAGTGAATATGTATGGAGAAATGTCATAATGCTCTGTTCTTTAGAAATGAATGTTTTAGAAATTAGAATTGTAATTTTGGCATTTAAATACCTTTTTTGAATCAGCTTACTAGGTTAAAATTAGTTTTGGAATGAAGTTTTCTTAAAACATAGAAGATGATAAATGAAAATATACCCATTCAAATCTGATCTCTGTTAAAATAAATTTCAAACTTTGCAAATTAGTTAGCAAATTGAACAGAATGACCCTGGAACATCATAAAGAAAAAATTAAATAATGAATTAGACTTTTAAGATCAAAATGACCCCAAATGAGCTAAAACACTTAAGATATTTCCATCAAACCTTTCAAAATGGGAAAAAGCAAAATTGTTGACTCCTTGTTGTATAAAATTGATAAATTTGAATTACAAATCAATCAAACCTTTTAACCTTACAATCTATCCTAAAAGGTTCCAAGTAAAATCCTCCATGCCTATGGGGCATGTTGAGAGACAGTTAATGGTGAATTTGAACAAAATTTATAAGTTAAAAAAAAGAGGAAGACCAGTTCACTTCCTAAGTGGCAGAAAAATGTTTTCTAGAAATTTACCCTTCAAAACTAATCAAAATTAAAATATTGAGATTGCTATGTAAAGAGGACTTCAAGAGCTTTCCAAAAATTCCTCATTTTCCAAAAACTAAGATTCCAATCAAACGTTATGCCCTTCTAAATTTTTTACTTCATTTCGAGCTCAAAAATAATCTAATTGTCAAATTTAAAATTATTAAAATATTTGCTAGCAGACCCACAGGTTAAAACCTGCCTTTTTCACTTTTTCCCAAAGGGAAAAAAAATCATGAAGTTCCTTGCTGCCCCACTGGCCCAAACCTTTTTTCCTTGACAAAAAATGTTCTAAGTCGAAAAATTTCTTTTGAAAAAAAATTCTCCATGGCCCCACATCCCCGCAACTAATCATTGACTGACATGTGGCTTACTGAGGCGTTGGCGAAGGCACAGATCCTTTTTTGACATAGCACTTCAAAAGAAAATTTTTAAAAATTCCCAAAATTTCCCCACAAGCCTGTATACCCACAACCAATGGCTAGCTGACATGTGTCTCCACGACGCATCGATAGAGGTGCGAAGTGTTTGGAAGCTTTATGCTTCAAAAGGCAACTTTTCCCAAATCTCCCCATCGACCCGCCGACCCACATCTAATGAAAATATGAAACATGGTGTCGTGGTACACTGATAGAGGCACATGTAGGATTTAATCTCATTTTCCTTTTTAATCCGTAAGGAAAAATGTTTGTTTTTCCCCGCTAACCCGTTTCCCCGCGTTGGCTTAGATCGTGCCATGTGTCATTTGTGGCCCGGGGTATAGTTTCATTTTTGGGCACAAAGTCCCACCGCGGACTCACGGGCACCCAGAGGTAAAGTTCAATTTTTTCCGCAAGTGCCAAGAATCCAAATTTCCTCCCCAGCTCCGCCGACCTAAACGCCCTTGGGGAAAAATTTCTTTCCTAGGCCCCAGGCCCGCCTTTGGGGAAAATTTTCTTCCCAAGGCCCACCGGCCCATAACTTGAGTTTTATAGGGAGTTAGAAGGAATTCCCTATATCTCTATAAAGGGGAAGAAATTTTCTATCTAATTAAATTGTTTTTAGGAGTTTTTGAGTGTGGGAAATATGAGAAAAAATAACTCGAATATTTTAGGTCAACATGTGACTGGGTAAGAGGAAATTACCTTCCTTATTTTCAAAGTGTATTTCTAAAAGCATGAGTTGACCATTATGGGGCCACCTTATGGGGCAAGGGAATGTTTTTTCTACCCCCCGTCTTTTAATGAGAGCCTTGTTTTATTGTTTTGGCCCCTGTATCCCTCTAAGTGTAATTAAGAAATATTTAACCCTAGTGTTAATTTAATCTGATTATTAAACTAACTCCTAGAGGAAATTTAAACTATATTTAGTTAATTACACCCACTAATTGTAATGTGGTCTTTTATATGTTGTTCTAATGGAAAACCCTATCTTCTTAACATGATTGACCTTGATGTACTTCCTTGTGTCAACTGTTGCTTTGAGGCTTGTTTGTAGTCTCACGTTGAACAAAAACAATTATTCCATAATTTTTCTAACTAACCTAGGTTGTTCTTGGGTCTTGAGTGGGATTTTTAGTGGGCATTACACTCAAAGAGCTCAACGTGAAAAGTAAAAAGTAGTAAGAAAAACAAATATTATTAAAAGGGAGGAATATTTAGGAAATACGAATACCCATTGGCGACAAAACCAAAAGCATCTGATTTCTAAGCTTGCAAGGAGAAACTTTGTTTTGTAACAACCATTTCAAGGGTTTTTCATAATTATTTTTCAAACATATTTTCATAGGAGATGACGAACTCACCATTTTTTAAATCAATATTTCAAAAACCTCGTTAATATCAAGTACAAAGTAGAATGATGAAGACAAAAAATGAGTTTCAAGCTCAGAGATCATGGTTGTACAAGAAAATCCAGAGAAACACAAGGGTTTCAAAGTTTTAGTACTAATAAAGCCAAGATGACTAATGGAGAAAAGTTACAACTTGAGGAACAAGAGGCTCACATTAAAATAACGGCCTTCATTACATTTTACACAATTTTCTTCTAAGTCTAGAGAAGCACAGTGGTTTAGAAAGCTAGCAACGAAACTAGACAAGCCTTCAGAATGAGCTTGAAATATCTCATCAATGTCCACCAACCCGCAACCACATTGTGGGTTAGAAAATTTTAACTACTGTTTAATCCATCGATAAAGACAAAAGAAGGGTCATGTTTTTGTGTAAGGGGGACAATCCTCATATCAATCAAAACATAATCATTGTTAAGACTACATAATTATAAAAAAGGGGACCGATTATTGAAAGGTAACATTACTTTTCAAACTGATGCTAAGTTAAATACCAAATCATGTGCTAAATAACAAAGGGGTCAAATACCACACTTAACACATGATTTAACCAAAGATTATTCAAATGATTAAAGTCTTGTTTTATACTTATTGCCAAGAGAGATTTTTATATTTTTATTCTGAGTCAAAAGTATAGACCATTGTGAAAAATAGAAATGCATCCAGGGAGTTCAACATCAGTGCTACATTGACCAATGAAAGAGACAAAAGAATCATCTTTCTCAAAAAGGGAGATATTATGTTGCATGTGCATGTAAGGGGGCATAACTAAAGAATGTCAGAAATAGGTCAAGTTATAGATGTCACATCATCAAAAAAAGAAAGAGATTGCATGTATTGGAGAAGACTTACTCATCAAGCTAAGATTATTATTAGTCAAATCATTCAATCATCTTTATTAAAAATAGAACAGTCAACTTCATTTTGACTTAGTTGTATTTTTGTAACCAAGGCTATTAATGCCTCATTTTGTTAGCATGTTTATTTTCATTCCTTTATTTATTTATGATAAAGGATAAAAATAGGATGCATGGGCGAGTACAATATTTTTGGAATGGGTGGGATGAATAATTTTTCTATATATTGTGTTCATTGGTAAAGAACAAAGAGGAATTTTTGCACAAAGGAGTGCTAAAGCATATTTTTCTAGTTTTTTCCTTCGAATAAGAATAATATTTTGCCTTTCTAATAATTTACAGTCTTGTGTATGTGTTATTAATCATTGTGAATGTAAGATACCCTAGTTAATCATCCTACCCTGTTGCAAATTTAGTAATTTCTGCATGATATTAGTGTGCATGTGTATCTTAAAAATATTATTGTGAAATTTTCCCTTAATACATCAACTTTCTACCTTAATATTCTGCTGAAAACTATTGGTTTGTGTATCCAAAATCCATTCTTAGATATTTGTGCATGTACAAAAAATTTTGGTGTATCACCCCAATTTTCAATTCATTTTAAGTCATATTTTTCTCTCAAAACCCCAAAAAATAAATTTAGGATACATTAAGAAGGAACTAGCCTTGATACCGGAGACTTGCCTCAAAAATAGGTATATCCACAGACTCGAGGTGTTTCCATTATATCTACAAAAGACAAAGATACAAAGCAAGATTAGAACACCTGTAGTCATATCTTTACAGGGTACAATTTTTATTAATATCTGTTTTGGCATGCTTGGTGGGATAACCAATCAAACCTGCGAGTTGATTACAAAAATTTCAAGCAAATAAATTGAAAGAAAAGTTACATTCAGGGAAACAAGCTGTAAGAATTTATTTTAAAGATTAAAAGATTTATTTTCCGACTCCGTAAGGTTGAGTTTAGACCATTTTTGCAACATTTTCCATGCCTAAAGTGACTACAATATCATCATTAAGAGGAATTCCTTTGGATTTTATCTCTTTACCTTTTAATTCTATAAGAAGAAGAAGAGTTGGTAACAACCTACCTTATAATAGGACTAGTTTTAAAAACCCTCCTCCTCTTAATCATCCTTCACCATGTATTAGTTTCTTTGTTGAAATTCCAGTTTTTCCAATGGCTATTCAGCCACCTAGGAATTTTTTTTCCTCTACTAATGGGAGCCCATTAATAATTTTAGTCTATTGTGATATCCATAATTCATCCATGAACTATTTACCTAACTTCACTAGTGAAAATCAAGTTACACCTACAGAGCATATCAAAGATGTTACAGCCCTATGTGTAGTCCATAATATAACACATGAAGATGTGGCCTTCATACTTGTAGCTGCATCCTTTAAAGGAAAATCCTTGCAGTGTTATAGAACTTTACAAATTATAAGTATAAGAACTAGGGATGAATTAGGTGAGAAATTTATGGAAAAATTTCAAGATCATTCTGATCACTTGTCCCTTATGGAGAAGCTATCTATAATTAAAAGATCACATCATGAATTTATGACCAGCGTTAATATCCATTTTGCTAGAACTTGGGAAAGAATTCCAACAAGTGTTAAGCCTCAAGAGAACCATGCTTTTCTATACTACCTTATAGCCTTAAATAGATATATTTCAACTATGATTCAATCCATGGGAGGGGATACTCTTCTAACCACTTATGATATTTCCATATGAGATGAAAACAACCATATTCAGGCTGGTAAGTTAGAACCAAGGCCTTCAATGCCTCTTATAGCGTATTTGCTACCTATTCCACAACCCATCACTATTATAAAGCCAACGATTCTAGCTCCATCAGATGATTTTTTCAAAGCACTACAAACTATGGGTAATAAATTGACCTCAATTGAAAACAAGTTGGCATAACTTAGTAGGCCCTATCAAGTGCCTTACTAGAAGAATCAATAGGATCAACAGAATAGGTAAACATATCAGAAAAACCAGAATTATAGGCATCTATATCAGCCAATACATTTCGACCCAAAGGTCCCTAGTACATCTAGAGATTTAGTACCAGTTAATATGGTTTCACAAGAATTGTGTCAACCTTGCAATCAACCCCATTCAGCTGCAAATTGTCAAAATACATTCCTGAATATAATCCTTGTTGGACATCCTCAATCTGAAACATTATTCATGCCTCAAATGGAGGGTAGGAAACAACAAGCTCATAGTAAGAGACCACCAGAACAAGATTTGGCCAGCTTCAGAGAGGAATAATTCATTGCAGTTATGATTAGATCCCAAGAAAAGGCTCACAAGAGAGGAAAACAACAAAATAGGTCTATTTTTCCCACAATCACTGATAAAACAACTGTAGGTCAAAAAATAGCTAATAGTCCTTTTGTGCCTCAGAAAACAACAAGTGTTCCAATTCAAAAGGACCAACACAAATCATTACAACCTGATCCAAGAAGGCTTTTCATACCTCAGATATCAAAAGAAACTAAAGCAGAGTCAATTTTTGCCAAATCCTATGCTAAAACCATGGAATCTGTTTCCAAAATGGTTTCTTCTTTTAATATTGTTGATGTGATGAAAAATCATAATGTTAATATCTCAAAGTGGGATGCTCAAATTCTCCCAGAACAATAAGAGCTACTTTCTCATGAACTCGTTAAGCTATAGATTTCTTCAAAAATAGAAGAAAAGGAAGTTCTAAAAATAGACATGGCCCTTGGAACAATGGAATAAGATTGCATTAAAGAAGTTAAATGGATGGTTCAAAAGGTCTCAAAATCTCATGATATCAAGTAACCCCCACCATTTTCTTTTTCTCTAATTATTGGAGAGCATCTTGTTCATAACTGCATGGTTGACAATGGTTTAAGTAACATAGTTATGCCACAAGAAATTGTTAAAAAGGTGGGTTTGTAGTATGAACCTAAAGAGAAGAGCGTGCTACAACTTGATGGAAATGCAACTAATATAGTTGGCATCATTACAAATCTGTAGGTAACAGTACTTGTTTATCCAAACGTTTCCATTTTTTAAGATGTTACTATTGTAGATTTACCTCCTTGCTTTGCTTTATGTTTATCGAGAGATTTCAGAGAAAAAATAAGAGGTTACCTCTCTTCAGATTGGTCCTTTTTTTTCTTTACTACACGTTATGGGACAAACGTTACTATCAATTCTGAACTGTTTTCTAGATTTCATATCGAGTTTCATGCTTCTAATGCATTAGCCAATTATGCAGCCATAGACCAGTCTAATTTTGATAATATAACTCATGTTTCAACACTAGATGGTGTTTCTAATATATTCATGGATGAAAAGACACATGAAGAACATGCTCATGATCCTTTAAAAGAAGTTGAAGAACATATGTTTGGTGTGTATTGCCTATATGAGGAAAACACACCAATTCCCTTGCTATCTAAAACAGAAAATTTAGTACAAGGGATTTGGAAGCTTCATTTTGATGGAGCTAAGAACAAGAAAGGACAAGTAGCAGGTTTGATTCTCACTTTACCCATGAATGAAAGGTATTTCTCAGCTTTAAGTCTCCAATTTTTGTGTACTTGTAATTTAGCTGAATATGAAGTGTTGATTCATGCATTACTTTGGGCTAGAAAGAGAGGTATTAACATGTTACAGATTTTCAGTGATTCTGAGTTGGTTATCAATCAATTAAGAAATTTCAATGTCATTAAGAGTCCATTAATGAAGTCTTAAAAACATAGAGTTTGAAATTTAATGGAATATTTCGATGGCATTAATATTGAGTCCATTTTAAGAACAGAAAACAGACATGCGGATAAACTTGCAGCAATTCGTGCTATTTTTGAAGTACTGGAACATATTAAAAACAATGAGATTCATCCTCAAATAAATTTGATAGTCAGGCCTCTATACCTGATAATGACTTGAATTGGAAAGTTTTTGAAAATGATGAACATATTTGTAGGTTTTACAGAAAGAAGCTGAATTTTCAGTGATAAATCAAGAGAAATTGTAGCACTTATATGGTGACCAGATTGTTCAATTAAATACAAATAAACTACCTTAAGGGTTGGTCATATTGGAAGACATCTTCAGTACTAAAGATCATTTAAGTAGACAAAACAAATATGTCAACACATGAGGACAATTATGAAGAGATCTCAGTTGAAGATGGAAAGAATTTATTTCTTAGAAAAGTATCTTCCTTGGTAGAGAAACATTCCTTTATCAATCTCTGTAAGGAATTTAAGGATGTTTTCACTTGCAAATACCAAGATCTGAGAGGGTTTGATCCAAGTTTGGCACAACATATCATTGAATTACAACCAAATTTCAAGCCAGTTAGGTAAAAATAGAGGCATGTAAATCCCAAGATAGAGCCTTTAATAAGAAAAGAGTTATTTAAGTTGATAAAATCAGCTATTATTTTTCCAGTTAAGCATTCATGTTGGGTATCCATTCTTATTCCTATTCAAAAAAATAATGGACAAATCAGATTCTGTGTGGATTTTAGAGATCTTAATAAAGATTCGATAAAATATCATTACCCACTTCCCAATATGAATATGATTTTGAAAACATTTTCTTGTTATGATAGACTATCTCTTCTGGATGTTTATAGTGGATCCAATCAGATTCTAGTTCAAGAATAAGATAGGTACAAAATAGCTTTTACCACCAAGTGGGGTACTTATTCTTACAAAAGAATGCCTTTTGGCCTTTTAAATGTTGGTGCAACATTTCAACATATAATGGACATGGATTTTGGTAGCTTATTATATAGATGCATACTGGTTTATTTAGATGATGTTACCATATTTTCAAAAAATTATGATGAACATCTAATACATTTTAGGAAGACTTTTCAATTATGTACACAGTTTGGAATATCTTTGAATCCAAAAAAGTTCATCTTTTCAGTACATCAAGGTAAATTGCATACTCATATTGTTTCTAAACAGGGTTTAGCAATTGATCCCTTAAAAATTGAAGCCATAATACAACTATTATTGCCTCATCACAAGAAGGCGTTACAAATATTTCTAGGAAAAATTGAATTTGTTAGAAGATTTGTTCTAGATTTTGTAGCATTGGTTAATCCATTGACAACTATGTTAAAGAAAGAGAAGACTTTCTCTTAGACCAGTGAAGGGAGAGAAGGGTTTGAAGCAATTAAAACAGCCATTTCTCAAGCTCAAACTCTTGGTAATCCTAATTTTTATAAATATTTTACTATGTACACACTTACAGGAGATTAAACAATCTTAGCCATATTAACTCAACTTAATGATGAAAATATTGAGCAGCCAATTGCTTTCTTTAGACAAAGCTTTCATGACTACAAAATAAGGTACATGTTTATTAAAAAACAAGTACTTTCAATAGTCAGAGGACTAAAGAATGTTAAGTACATGCTTTCAAATAACAAGAGACATGTTCTTGTGTCTCATCCAAGTGTAAATGCTTTCTTGATAAATAAATAATTGAATGAGAATAGAGCAAGCTAGATAATGAAGGTTATGAAATAGGATGTTGACATTAAGGTTTTGAAAATAGTTCGAGGTAAAGGTTTGTGTGAACATCTAATTGCTGATATGGAAAAACATCAAGCTATAGAATCAGAGGATCAAGAACAACATGCTAAAGTTAGGTATCAACAATCAGATATCATGGTGCAACCAAAAAATCAACTACTTGAGCTTATTCAAGAAGTTCAGGAATCAAGATGGATGATTGATTTATTTAACTATGTACAACATTGCACTTATCTGGAAGGTATGGATAAGAATAAACAAAGATATTTCATGTTATAAGTTGTACCTTATGTTTTCATTGATGGTGTATTATTCAAAAGAGATATAAACAAAATCTTATTGCGATGTGTTGGTTATGATAGAATTAAGCAATTATTATCCAAATTCCATGAAGGACTTATAGGAGGTCATTTTTCAGCACGTACTACAACCTTAAAAATTATGAAAGCTGGTTACTACTGGCCCAACATATTCAAGACTATTTTGAATGGATCAGAAAGTGTAAGAAATGTGCTTTCTTTGTTGGAAAATAATGTTTAGCTTTGCTACCCTTACAACCTATATAAGCGGATCATCCATTTATGTAGTGGGGTCTGTATTTTATTAGCATGATAAATCCACCTTCATCACAAGGACAGAAGTGGATTTTGACAGCTAAATATTACTTTACATGTTGGACTAAAGTAATAGCTTTCAAAGATTCTAACAAAACTTCGATACTATCTTTTTAGGAAGGTATAGTTTGAAGATTTTGTGTTCCAACAATTATTATTTCAGATAATGATGAAATTTATTTAAGTACGTCATCTAATTATTACCCACAAGGTAATGGGTTAGCTGACAATACCAATAAGAATATTTTATGGATCATCAGAAGAACACTCATAGAAAACCAGAGAGCTTGGTATTTAATGTTAAATTCAACACTTTGCACTGAATGAGTGACTCCTAAAAGATTAGTTGGCAACTCACCGTACAAACTTATTTATGGAAGAGAGGCAGGAACACTTAATTCAGTTGGGTTACCTTCTTTTAGATTTTCTACATCAGATGGAACGACTTGAGAATGAACCATTGTAGATTTGTTATGTATAATTGATGGAATTACAAGAGCTGAGAGATCTAGCTCATCTAAACGTGGAAAATAATTAGAAACAACTGAAGAAACCTTTGATAAGAAGGATAAGTTTAAAATCTTCAATGAAGGATACATTGCATTGAAATGGGATGTTGCTCATGCAAAACAAGGAAACCACATGAAGTTCAATACAATCTTGAGTGGTCCTTACATGATTTCATCTTACAAAGAACACAATGCTGAATGGAGAGGAACTTCCCATTCCTATGAATGGTATTTTTCTCAGAAACTGTTATTGAAAATCCTACAGTGTTTAGTTAGAGTAGGATATCCATTTCAATAAGTGCTTAATGCACATTACAGTGTTTTTAAAATTTAATAAAGTGCATTCATGCACGTGATCTGGTTTACTAGATCCTTCCCAGTGTTAATTCATTTTAGAAGGGTTAGACCTTTAGGAGAGAAAATGTTGATTGCATGCTTTGTACTCCATGCCTAAAGGACAAGAGAAAGGAATAGGTCTAAAAGCTAGTAGGAATCTTTCCCTGTAGGATTTCAATAAATATTGACAATTTTTACACTCGTTCAAAAATGGGAAACTCAAAACTTCGTTACAATGGATGGAATTGGTGAAGGGAACCTAAGCTAGGGGAGATTCTTTGAGTTTACTATTTTTTCTATTGGATTAATTAATGACTACATACAATTTACACCTATGTGCGCTGTTACAAAATTAAATAGATCACATAGTCTATAATTTCATGTTTGTCTTTAGCAAAAGAACACAAAGGCCCCAAAGGATAGATGTGTAATATTGATGAAAACAGAAAAGATAGAATAGATGAAATATTAATTTTTTGAACAATGATCATAGTTGCATATTAAAGTAGTATCAAAGTTCATTACTAAGGTTACAAGCATTTTAAAGTTCTTTCCTTCATGATTAAATAAATTCAATTATGTTATTGAGTTGTTTAATTCATTATAAAATCCATATACAAAGCTGAAATGCAGAAGGAAGTACAAAACTTAGTTTCAGAATTCAATGTTTTTTTCATAAGTAATTTCAAATTTTTCCCACACAATTCATTGGATTTAACACAAGTAAACATCAAAACTACTGAAATAGAAGGTGCATGTGCATGAAAATAAAAGAAAAAGAAGATGCATGAATCCATCATTACCTTGTTTCTTTTGTTCTACTGCTCCATCTTCAATCCATATTTTGTTCCATCTTCACCCTTGCTATACAAAACTACACTGTACCTGAAAATAAACATAAAATATACCATCAGTCATAAGCTCAGGATTAAATCATGTTCTTTTACTGTTTATCTTCGTGCAAATGAATCTCTTGATATCAGGAGGTATGATTAGAGAAAATATAAATGCATAACAGACAAGCAGAAATATTTTACATCATTACATACGATTCTCATAATAATTTCAAAGAGAAAAGATAAAGATAAAAAATATGGAACAGAAGAGAGGCAAAAAATCCTAACATTTTCCAACTAGTTTATCTAAATATGTAGGTACATGTAAGAAGAAGAAAATAAACACAAACTATTGTGTTTACATATTAGAAAAGTACATTTACTTGTGTTCATACTAAAGGCTAAATATACAAAGATGTACCTCTACTAATCCATAAAATAAATGGAGGTTTAGTGTTGCAGATTCTAATAAATGAAATGAGATAAAATCGTAACTAAAACAAAATGGAAAATGGAATTTGAGAAAATTTATGACAGGGCTTTGCCATGTAAAATGGACATTTACCATCTTTCTATCATGTTATTTTAGAACTACTACATTCTTGAAAACTGTGAAAAAACAATTATTGTACTAATAAAAATGTATGCAATAAAGGAGAGAATAAATTTTATAGTCAGAGCTACAAATTTAGAAAAATATATGTTACTTCATGATAAAGAATAACTTCAGTTATAGTACAAATAAGGATGCAAAAGGTAATTCATGATGAAGAAATAGAGTACACAATGCAATCAAGTTGAAGTACAGCTACAGGATCAACTACAGAGAATCATGACATCACAAGGAACAAACCTCCATAGTCTCAAGAAAAGGGTTCTAAACCACTTCATCCTTCGAAACATATTTCAAAAGGAACAAGTTTATTCAAAATAAAATATTTAGATGAGTATAGAAATATCAAGCTTTATTTTAGCTTCTAAAACATTAAAAATTATCAAAAGAATCATAAAACTACTTTTGCAAAGGAATTCATCAGAGAAGGAAGCACTTAAATGACATGTTCTAAGTAGTGAAAGATTAATTTCTACCAAAAAATATATGCCACAGAGGGCAACCATGTTTTCTTAGCCAAAGTTGCTTAAAAGAGTAAAATCAATAATTTTTCAGTTAAATAAAAAAGGTATAGTTTATAAATTTTCTCAACTACTAAGACTTTCCATATAGTTTGAAGAGTTCAATCATCCATCTTAAAACTTTAAAATTCAAAAAAATCAGATCTTATGCTATAACAATGGTGGCCATTACAGTATGATGTTAACATCATAAAATATGCATAGTATTAGATTTAAAATCACAAGTATCAAATCATGAAGGAAGAAAAACCTCAGAGGTTGAGGGATAAGCCTTGCCAACTATGTGCATCCAAAATTATTTTATTATTATGAAGTTGAGCCATTCATTCACACATCACCAACCTATGGAGGGTATGGGAAATATGGTTTTGTGCTATATAATATTTATTGAAGAATTATTTTATTCATATAGAGGATAAATATAGATCTGAAAACATGGTTTTAGAAGTTCAGAGACAATGAATACCTGAAAATGCTCTTAAGAAAATACATACCCAAAAAATAAATGCACCAAAAGAGAAGTATGAAAGGTGTAGAAGGTCAATTAAAAAACTTTTAAAATTAGATCTCACAAATAAAAATAGTGGGTCAGCCGTACTACAAGCTGTTAAGCAGAAACAACATAAATTCCAATTAAGAACAAGAAATGCAGGGTTCCTGAAGCCATCAATCACTCATGCATAAAAAATAATAATAGTACATATATTCATGAAGAAGCATAACTGTAAAATGAGATAATTCTTCACGTTGATCATTACATACCATAGGTGGAAAGTGAGAGGTCACAAAATAGGATACAAAGAAGGATAGATCACAACACTGCATAATGGCTCACGAATCGAGATCAAAATTTTCAACACAAAGATGAAATTATTTTTAGAGCTACAAACCCTCAAAAAAGATATAAGCTGAGTTGTAAAGAATGAGGAAAAGTATAGACAACATAGATACATGTAAAAAAAATCTCATGTCACTATGGATGCCATCGCAGATAATTAAGCCATAAAAGAATATGCATGTAACTAAGCTTAGGTATTAATGGAAGTATCCCATTCTTGACACCAAATAAATTCAAGTAAAGAATACAAAGAAAGACTTTATCACAGAGTTTAGAAAAAGAATTCTTATCTTCTCAAAAATGGTGATCACGTAACTCATAATAGAAGGTGCAGTATACAGAGCTTGACTTATTGGAAGGATGGCAATCACAACCTTAAAGGATAGCTCTAAGAAGAGGAAAATGGCAGATAGATGCAAGTATTCAAAATTACATAGCCTCATAGAGCTCAATATGCAAATTCAAAACCACTCAGAACATCAAATATAATCAAAAGGGAAGAATATGTATGAAATATGAATACCCATTGGCTACCGAACCAACAACATCTGATTTCCAAGATCACAGGGAGAAAATTTGTTTTTGTTAGCAACCATTTCAGGGGTTTTCATAATTATTTTTCAAACAAATTTTCATAGGAGATGAAGAACTCACCTTTTTTAAATTAAGATTTCAAAACCCTCATTAATATCAAGTGCATAGTAGAATGATGAAGACCCAAAATTATTTTTGAGCTCAAATATCAAGGTTGTATAATAAAATGCAGAGAAACACAAGGGTTTTGAAGTGTTAGTGCTAATAAAGCTAAGATGAATGAGGGATAAAAGTTACAAATCTAGGAACCAAAGGATCACCTTCAAATAACAACCTCCATTATAGTTTACAAAGTTTTCTTCTAACTCCATAGAAGCATAGTTGTTTATAAATCCAAAAAAGAAACGAGACAAGCCTTCAGAACGAGCTCGAAAGATCTCATCAATGTCCATAATTTATTTTTTCCAGGGCTTTTCCCATTCCCACAAGCTCGAGTGAAAAAAAGATGAAAATGATTAGATTTTAATTTATTTTTTTTCCTAGTGCGACTGGAGTTAACCCAAACGAACCAAAAGGTTACATATCGATGACACGAGACCAACTAGGACACAAGATCATTTTCTATGGAAAAATCATCAAGATTAATGCAAACCCATGTAGATCAATGGATTGAAGTGATTAGGGTATGCAAGATCAACGGGCCAAATCATCTTGCCATTAAAACTTCTGAACTACCCAATCCAACCAGAGTACATTGCTCAATGGGTAAGATCAAAGAATGAAGATTGAAAGGACCACATTGCAAACCCATAACCGCACTGTGGGTTAGAAAATTTTAACCGTAGTTTAATCCACTAGAAAAGATAAAATAAGGGTCAAGTTGTCATATAAGGGGCATAATCCCCATATCAATCAAAACATAATCATTGTTAAGACTACATGATTATAAAAAATGGGACTGGTTATTGAAAGGTAACATTAATTTTAAAACTTATGGTAAGGTCATGTTGGTACCCAAATTTATTCTCCTTTTTCAGTTTGAGAAACATCAAAGATATGTCATGAAGCTTGAAGACAGATAGATCATGATGTATGTCATTTTGTAGCTGGGGATGTGATCTAACTAGCACTCAGATTTGTGGAGAGATGGATAGCACTCAAATTGGACTTGATCTTGTCCTAACTGTTTTAGGTTGTGTCTTTCAACCAAGGTAAGAGGACTTATTTTGTAACCCTCAAATGGTGAAGGAGATGAATATATCCCTCAATTTTTGTAAGTAGTATGAAGGGGCCTTGGGAAAATATGATCAACACTCCAAATTTGACTTTCAAAAGTTGTCACTTCCAGATTATAGAAATAATTTCAATTCAAGGCAAGGGTTACTGAAGAAATTTTGAAATCCTGATCTATTCTGCATACTTTAGAAAATGGATTTTGATCTTTTGTGGGTATATAGGTCAAAATAGGGGTAAAACAGGGTGGGATAGCTTGTTTAGAATGAGTTTTGGTTGTATATTGAAACGAAAAACTTGACTATGCCAGATCTTTGACAACCTCTACAACATTTGAAACAACTATCAGATAAAATGCTTCAAAATAGTCAAGATGTTGTTTTAACCAAAAGAAATACAAAAATGGAGGCCCAGGTTTACACTCTTCACACAATATTTGAAACCTCAACACAAAATATTGAGTTAAAGGACTCAATTGAACATCAAAATATCTGATCAAATCATGCCTAAGGTACCCCCAAAGTCTTACAAGCAATCTCTATCAAAAACAAAGGTGAAGTGGTTTTAAATTACTTATTTTAAATGTCAGATGAAATCTCTTCTGATAAATGAAATTGCAAATGCCACTAAAATATCAATAAGGATGAGATCTGTGTGATTCCTAAATATTTCAAAGTAAGATTGCAACAAGAACAATGAAAATTGTTTTGCAAACATGATAACGGACACCATATTGCCCAAAATAACATAGATTAATTCTAAAGATTTTTAGATTCAAAAGCAGGGGAGAGTTTTAGGAACAATCTTAGAGCTGTGTGATGGCTATACACTTGTAACCAACTCAACATGAATGAAGATCTAACACAAAAGATATTAACCAGGTTTTTTTAGGGTTTCTTTTAAGATGAGCTTCTCTAAAAAATTTCTCATGATTTTCAATTTCCTGACCTTTTTCATGTCAAAAAACATGCATTATATATATCTCTATTACATCTAAGCCTTATTTACCAAGAAAACAATATGCCAAGCATCAAGTTTGTTACAAAATTCAATCATGATTCACAAATAGGGACGTTTAACATATTTGTAAGAAAAGTTTTCAAGTGTTTCGAAAAAAGGTGAATCATTGAGTATTTTTACATCATAGTTTCAACTAGGAGCACGTTTTTCCTCCTTCTTTCATGTAACATGCTACTCTTTCATCATTTCACCTTTACACTTTCCAAATTTGCCTCTATAACTTTTGGATCTGATGTTTTACGTTTTTTCTTGAGCCCGAAAAAAAATTCATTTCAAAAGTACCTCAGATCTGCAAATTGTATTTTCAAATTGATTCCATTGATCCTTGAAGGAAAAAACAACATGAATTTGCCAAAAATTTGGTGAAAAATTATGCAAAAATCACATCTCCAAGCTTTCTGGAGCTCAAATGTTGGCCAAACTAAAAAATGCATAGTTACCATTGATTGGCCTTTCTCCCTTCAGAATGAGCCCTCCACGTGTCACAATGTGATTAGAAATGGGTTTGAGATCATTTTTTTAAATTTCAACACTTTTGGAAAAATGTAAAAAATTGACATTTTTCTTCACCCCTCTGCCCTTTGAAAATGAGCTTGACACATGTCCCAATGTGGGTCCTAGTGGAATCGCATCTCGATTCTACACATTTACACCTTTTTTGGAAAAAACGAAAATTTTCCAAAATATCCCTACATCTCTGCCTCATGAAAATGGGCCCGAAACGTGTCCTAAAGTGGACCCCATTGGAATCTAGGACCGATTCTACACAGTTCTACCTTTTTTGGAAAAAAAGAAAATTTTCAAAATTATCCCCGCAAACTCGCACCTCTGATTTTGTCCCTGACACATGTCGGTCACTGGTTAGAGGTGGGTTTGTGTTCCTCCTTTTGATTGCTTACCTTTATAGAATAAAATATAAGTTTCCCACAATGACCTGACGCTCTAGAGTCCCTTCTTTTCATCTGAGCCATACACATGGCTCAATCATGACCATTGATGGAGCTGCTGCCCCATTTTGCAATTTTAACCCTTTATCCCAAAATGGAAAAAAATCTCATGTTTCCCCTGAGGCCCAAAGTTACGCCTTTGACCCTGCCATGTGTCCTCTCCTAATTAGCCTAGCAGACCCATGGCCCTTTTCACAACTTTTGTTTCCTTTTGCCAAAAACTAAAATTTTTCTAAGTCCTCTGCTAGCCTTCCATCCCACTTTTGATGAAAACAAGACATGTGTCAACCTCTTATTCGCCAAGGGCCTGCACTCCAAATTTTTACCTTAACTCCTTTTCACCAAAGGAAATTTTTCCACTATGCCTTCTCAGCTCCGCCTCTCAACTATTTTGAATTTTCTAACTGCCATGTGTCACCCTCTGATTCATTGAGAGCCTCCAAACTTATAGGGACAAACTAGACTTTTTACTAAAAACACAAAAATGCTAAGTTGCTCAAGTAGACCCACTGAATCTTGTCCAACCAAAAATGACAATGTACGAGAAGATGTTTGAGAAAAAATTTAATGGGCAAAGGATGCCCGTATGGTCGTCAAACAATGCAGAAATTACCAATGATTCCCTCAAATGCTGAAGATGAAATTGACGGAAAAATGATGCCTGGCTAACCGTTAGAACACAAAAAATGCAAGGGATGCCCTAGAATTCAATTTTTTTCGCTAAGGATGATAAATTTCTCAAAAATGATCCAACTAAAACATGTTTTAAAAGCATTTTTGATCATGGAATTGAATTTTCAATGGCATACAAGTATAAAACAAACAATTTCGAGATCCAAAGGCCTCGTAAACAAGAGAAAAATGGCAGAGCCAATTAAATGGGTAAAATTTGGGAAAAACACATGGAAAACTTAGAGATTCCTCAAAATGGTCCAAGAGTGGAGAAAAAATGAACAACTCGAAGCATTTAAACACAAATACAAGTTGTTTTTCATCAAATTCAAAGGATGGGAAGATCCAAAGACATTTTTTCTTAGAAATAAATAAAAAAATGCACTTCCCCTTAGAAAATTAGGGCAAGGTAAATGAGTTTGCAAACAATCCAATGCACAAGAATGGAGGTACAACTTCACATTATTGATTTCATGAGGAAAAAAAAGTTTTAGAGCATAAAGAACAAAGGGGAAATATGGCAATACAGAAGAGGATCAAAATGGGCACCAACATCGGCTCCTGCTTGGGGATGGGAACTCCCAATGAGTGCCACAATAACAAAAGTAAACCAAGTGCCAAAATAATCCATTGGGTAAATTGAGTCATGAGGTAAAGCCACCAAAAACCAGCTGAGAAACTGACAAAAATGGCTGCCACACACCAAGGCAAACCATGAACTAACAAAACACCAAAAACAGAGAAAAATCCAAACACTATACACTGTACAAGTGGTGCATACCTCAAATTTGGGGATTAATCCAAGAAATGCTTTGGATGTCTTCCATTAACAGGCAGTTCAAATAATTCCCCATCTAAGTCCTTGAGAAAAAAGGTATTTTCACCAATTCTAATATCAATGGAGTAAGGGCCCATCCATAATGCATCAAATTTAGCATGTTTTCCCTTATCTTCATTTATGATATCCCACAACAAAACCTGATCTCCAACATTGAAATCCCTAGGAGTGACCTTCTTATCAAACAACCACTTAAACTTCTTTCTAAATATGACATATCTTTGGTGTGATGCTCTTCTTTCTTCATCCATCTCAATAATCTGATCAATCCTTGCTTCATATGGACTGACCTCCTGATCTTCAAGTTAAACAAACTAAAATGAATATAATTACATATGTAAGGGCAGTAGAGCTTGAGTTCCATACACCAACTCAACTGGACTCTTACTAGTAGCTCTCTTAGCAGTGATTCTATCAGCCCAAAATTCAAATTTTAGTTGTTCACCCCCATTTTCTCTTGTTCAAATACAAGGTTCTCCTAATGATCTTCAACAAGTTCTTATTGTTGGACTCAACTTATCCATTTCCTTGAGGGTTGTAGTTTGAAGCATAAGTCAGATTGGTTTTATACTCCTTTCACATTGCCATCAAGGGATTAGCTCTGAAACACATGTCATTATCAGCAACAATCTTGACTAGCACACCAAATCTACATATGATATGATTCAACAAGAAGTACATAACAACTTGGTGTGTTGCTTTCTTGGTGGGAATTGCTTCTACCCATTTGGTGAAATAATCTATGGCTACAAGGATCCACTTATGTCTAGCACTAGAAGGGTATGAAATCTAACCAATGAAGTCCATTCCCCATTGTTTGAAAGGAGCTTCAATTGATACAAGCTACAAAGGAAGGGCGCCTGAAGCTTTCATTCTTCCAGGGAAATGCTGGTAGCTTTCACATTTTCTAACTAGAAGGGCTGCATCTTTGAAGAGAGTAGGCCACTAATAACCAACTCTCAAAATTTTGTGTGTTATAACCCTTCCAACAAAGTGTCCTCCACAAACTCCCCCATAGAAATCAACAACTATTTTGGGAGATTCATCTCCAGTTATACATTTCAAGAGGACACCTCCAGGGTTCTTCCAAGCCATCACAAAGTTAGTAATGATGTAATTTTGAGAAGCCAGCTTGAGGGTGATTTTCTGATTTTTATTTAAATGATCATGGTAGCATAGGTGTCTAAGGTAAAATATTACATCCTTGTATTACTCAGAACTCACCAACTTATCAAGAACATCTACCCTTTCTTCCTCTACTTCGTGCACTTCAATTGTTTGCAAGTTGCTCTCAGCGATAAGCTTAGCCAAGCCCAAACCTCTTACCAACTTTGTGGTTTGGATGTCCATGTCATATTCCTATAGTTAGTTCTGCATATACATCTTTTTCTTGATATCTCCATCTCTGATAAGATGTCTTTTACCATGGTGTTGGGAACATAAGCAACAACTTTTGAACTTAATATATAAGGCTTAAAAACCTTTGTTGCTTTCACCAAGGAAAATGCTTTTTTTCCATAATTGTGTACTTTAACTCAGCAACTTGTAAAGCCTTGCTAAAGAAGTAAATAGGCCTCTCAGCCCCATCTTCATCCTTTTGTAGAAAAATATATGCAATAGTATTTTCAAAAGTAAAGGAGAATATTTGGATAGGCTTCTTGTAATTCAGAGCTGCCAAGACAGATGCATGTTTAAGTACTTCTTTGATTCCTGCAAAATCCTGAATAATAGCTATTGATGGTGAATCTTAGTAACCTTGAATGTCTGTAACTCAATGGGTTAAGACTCTCAGTGTGATTTCATGACATGGATCTTTTCCCAAGTTTGGGACCTTGTGAATCGAGAAAAGATCTCCGAATGAAGGCCAGTTCCTATTCCTCTGTTTATATGCACACATAAAAATGCAGAGAGTTTACTCAAAACCTAATCTAACTTGCCAAAGAGATAGGGTAAGAAGATGCATAAAAAACAAACCTAAACTAATAAAGGTGATGCATCGAGGAATGAAGAAACACTTGTCTTGCCAATAAACACAAACCATTAAAATACAATGCAAGATCATGCACAGATAACCAGATTTGCAGTGAAAGATTAGGAGGATGCAAATGAACATAGAGAGGGTTGAGAATCACTCACATTCATGCATTATTTTCTCCAAATATTGATACAATACACTAGAAAATGCCAAGAGTAAAAGTTACATTACAGCTTTAGATGGGAGGTTTGAACTCCACAAATTCACCTGATTAGAAGTTAGAAGAAGGGAGGGGAAAAAAAAGAATGTCCAACATTTAGAAAGATGCCCCTCCTTACAATTTATAGGAAGAATGAGAGAGAAAAGAAAGAGGAATTCCAAATCTACCCCAACCACCTCTAGGTTGCATTTAATTCATCTCATTATGGCGGTAGGTGAGAACCTTAGCAAACTCAAAAAATGGCAAATTGTATTTTGCATTTTTGAAGACCCCATAAGCTTTTTGAAAAGTATAACCTTGCGTGAATCTGAGCTCCTTATGAAAATTTATGGCCATTTGAATATCTGCGCCAAGGTTTGCTTTCTATTAGGTTTAGGGTGTCAACGCTGAAAATGTTGCGCCTCCTGAGATGCACCTTGATGCAACTATCCTCATGTCAACATACTTTTAAGTGCGCCATAGGAATTGAAAATGTGGTGTTGACATTTTGTGATTTACGCCCCCAACCTGTGCAAGGGCATGAATTTTTTCATGTCAACATCTTCTGCTGTGCACCTCCAACCTGCACCAAGGCGTGAATTTTCACATGTCGACACCTTCTGATGTGTGCCCCCAACTTGTGCCAGGGCACAAATTTTCACTTGTCAACACCTTCTAATGTGCACCTCTAACTTGCGCTAGGGCACAAATGTTTTCATGTCGACATCTTCTGCTGTGTGCCTCCAACCTATGCCAAGGTGTGAATTTTTTCATGTCGACATCTTCTGCTGTGCGACTCCAACCTGCACCAGGGCACGAATTTTTTCATGTCGACATCTTTTGCTGTGCACCTCCAACTTGCACTAGGGCATGAATTTTCACATGTTGACACATTCTAATGTGTGCCCCCAACCTTGGCTAGGGCGTGAATTTTCACATGTCGACACCTTCTGATGTGCGCCTCCAACCTACGCCAGGGCGTGAATTTTTTCATGTCGACATCTTCTTCTGTGCACCTCCAACCTATGCCAGGGCACGAATTGTTTCATGTTGACATCTTCTGTTGTGTGCCTCTAACCTACGTGTTTGTCTATATTTACTTGAGGAGGGAGATATATACAACAACAACCTTCTCCCATTTGATAACTTGGTCTTTCTTTAACATGCATGTAATAGGAAGAGTCAATTCAGCAAAATTAGACAAAAACCTTCTAATGAAATTGATCTACCCAAAGAAGGATTGGATACCCTTCTTTGTTCTTTGAATTGGAACCTTGCTGATTGTTTCTACCCTCTCAAGGTCAATCATGACACCAGCATTTGAAACAATATGACCAAGAAAATTGGCCTTTTGCACCCCAAAATGGAACTTCTTTGGATTCAAAGAGATTCCAATTTCTCTACATCTGATCAAAATTCTTTGCAAGTGATCTTTTCTGCTCCTTGAAAACACAATCACATCATCCTGATAAACTGCAATGAAGTCATTTATGTTACCATAAAAAGCAATATTCATTGATCTTTGGAAGGTAGCTCTAGCATTCATGAGATGAAAAGGCATTCTTATATAGACATATGTTCCCCAAGTAATGGTAAAGGAATTTTTAAATCTTTCTGACTCCTTGACAACAACTTGATTATATCTAGAAAAACCATCCAAGGTGGAGAACAATTCAGATCTAGTCACTAACTACAGCTTGTTTTCCATGTTTGGAAAAGGATAATTTTCCTTAAATGAAGCTCTATTTAGATTTTGAAGTCTACAAAAACTCTTATTTCTCCATTTTTCTTTATGACTAGCACAAGGTTTGAAACCCAAGATGAAAACCTTGTGGGCTGAATGATCCCTCCCTCTTTCAGTTTCTTCAACTCATCTTGCATATTCATTGAGAAGAGTGGATTAATTTGCCTCTAATTTTTTCCGAAGGGCTTGGAATTTGGTTCAAGAGGAGCGTCACGCTGAAAAAAGTCATGTATGTATGCTTTCAGCTCTAAATAAGACCAAGAAAGACATTCCTAATATTTCTTCAATAGTTGAACATAGGACTATTTTTCTTCTTTGTTTAGATTGCTGCCCAACCAAACTTTTCTTGTTTTTTCATTAGTGCCCAAGTTATTCTCTTCCACATCCCTTGAGGTAGACATGTTTCTATTGATGATGCAATCAGCATTGTTAAAATTTGACTCAAGTGCAACAAGACCTCTAAGAATGGTGTTAGTTTTCAATTGGATAATATCCTTTCCAAACAAAGTCTCTCTTCCTTCAGTCACACACACCATTGGTTCCCAATCAATATTTTGATCTACAAACTCACCTTGATTTTGTATGAACCTTTACACTTGAGCATCATCATAAAACACTTGCCAATGCTTGATGTTTTCAGGGACAGCTGACCTAGTTAACACTTCAATATTGTACTCATAATAAGGTGAACCAGTGTAATTTCCAAATCTTGACCCCAACACTACCAACTTCTTAGTAGCAACATTTAAAATTCTATCATGATGCACAATATTGAAGGAATCAAACATCTCAATTAGATCCCAAACTGTGTGTTTGTACTATTTCATCCACTGATTTTTTGTAGCATACCAATTTTCTTATTAGTTTGAAAACTAGCTCTAAATCTTCTTTTGCAATGATGTCCCTGACACCATACTTCTATGCAATTCTCAGACCCAACAACAAGGCTTCATACTCAGTAATGTTGTTAGTACATTCAAAATTAAGCTTGAAGGAAAAAAAAAACTCTTCCAAGTTAGGAGAAATAAGAATTATGCTAACCCCATTTCATAATTTGGAGAAAGCTCCATCAAATAAAAAGGTCTAAGTAGAACATACCTGTTCAAGGAACTTTGACTAATCCATCTTGTTCTCCTTACCATTAGTGAACCCAATAAAATTATCAACATCAACATCAACAAACAACACCTCATAGGAAGCATTGTTGGGATCTTCAATAATGTGTAACATCTTCTTTTCTCCATAGATATTGACAAGGATTCCCTCAATGGGAATGGTGGAAAAATAAATATATATTTGGACACTCCCACCAATAGTTGTAGTGCACTTTCTTGACAAAAGCATGCCCCATTTGGTAGGGCAATCAAAAATCACAACATCCAATTTTAAATTCCTCCCAGGATAAGAAGCAAGTTGCACCACCAGACCCTTCACACAACCAACTATTGGCACTTCTCTTGAGTCCATAGTAGTACACTTTCCATAGGCTGTTTTCACTTTGATATCCAACTCATTCATTACTTCTAGAGGAATGACATTACATGATGCACCGGAATCAAACATACAATTGTGAAGTAGTCTATCCTTTATGATCAAATTTGTAAAGAATGGATCAACATTCAATTGGGAATCAACCAAGGATGTCCCAATGTATACCTCAGGTGTTTCTCCAAGATCCTCTAATGCTAGTGGTGTTTCAAGGTCTGCAATGGTTTGAGGAGGAGTTTCAACAATGTTTACATTTCTGCTTGGGGTACTCTTATCCTCTTTCAATCCAAAGTACTCAAATTCTCTCTTCTTGTGCTTAGGAATCCTAAGCTACTCAATGATTGGAAGACTCACTTTGATTTTACTCAATACCATGGCTATGCCATATGGAACACTCTTAAGAAAGGTAGCATTGGAAGTAAGACAAATAGATTCATTAGATGGCATGGGATTTTTAGCAGTTTGGGCATGAGGATTGTAATTTTTTCTTGGGACAGCAGTGCTTTTGGCAGTTGTTTCTCTTCTAGGAGCTTCTTTGGGAATACTTGTAAGAAAGGGTGTTTTAGGTTTTTCTTGAGGCCCAACTCCCTTGATAACTTTTCTCCTAGTGTTATACTATTTCTCTTAAGCCAATACATCATTCATTAATAATTGTCTATCTTCCTCCGAAGGGATACCACCATCATACTTCTTAATCATCAAAGCTCTTAAGTATTGAAAGTCATTGTTAGGAATTTCAAAATCTTGCACTACATCAACTTCAAGAGTATGAGGGGGAAGAAATACTTGTACCTTTTTGATGCAATCCCAGAAGGTTATAGCTATCCTTACACTTATTACCTCATTTGATGTTGCTCCTCCTTGTGAGCTTGAAGAACATCCCACCATGCAAATATCATCATCAGTGCCATCATCATAATTAACTTCACCATCTTGCTGGTCCAGTTCACATGGAGGATGGGGCAAAAAACACCAATTAATATCAGTAACCTCCTCAACAGTAGCAACCCTAGCAGTTATGGGATCAGGTAACACTCTTACTTCATGTGCTTGAGGATGTCTATTTGCATACCCCATGGGTCATTTCTCTCTATCATCATATCTCTGATCACCCCTAGGATGATTGGAAAATTTTTCATGGTGTTGTGCTTTTTGTTGACCTTATGAAGTCTGCCCAATTCCCTTCTCAGCTCTTTCCAACTTGTAGGAAATCTCTTTGACAGCCCATGCCAAAGTTTTCACCACTTCCTCCAAGTCTACACTCTTTTTTGCTTGGGTTTTTTTTAGGGTTTATCAACTTTACACCATCTCTTTTGACAGGTTTCCCAATTGCTTTAATGTTATTTTCAATCTGCAGTGCCATGGTAAAGTCCTACCTAAAACTAGTAGGGTTCTTGTCTCTTAAGTAGTAGGTCACCTCCATATCAAATGCATCAATGTATTTGATTAAACAAGATTGATCACAAGGCCTCAGATTAGGTGGCAGCCTTCTCAAAGTTTTGTTAAACCTTGTGTTGAAGTCATGAACTGATTCATTGGGGTTCTTCTTTATATTTTCAAGTTCAGACAATAGAAACCTAGGATCAGTTTTGTCACCATATTGAAATCTAAATGCATTGTTCATTTCAGTCCAAGAGTCGATAGAATTATTAGGTAGATCCTTGTACCAATTCCTTGCATTCTCTTCTAGTGTATGAATGAACAATTTAATATACACATTTTCATGCTAAATCTCAAATTCCTTCATCATATTAATAAAGAGTTTCAAATGTTGATCACTTGTTATAGCATTGTTCCCTTGGAACTTTGGCAATATATTTCTGACATCTTGAGGGACAACATTAGGATAACAAACCATTCCGTTAAAACTTATTGGGCCAAAGGTATTGACCAAAAATGGAGGCCTAGGTGGAGGTTTAGCCATGTTGACTAGTGGAGGTGATCTTGGGGGTAATACAAGCTGATGAGGTGGGTGTGGTATTTGGGGCTCAAGAATGTAGTTCACAAGATTGGTATTCTCTAGGTGCTGATTTTCTTTTGGAAAATTTTACTAGGATTGAAACACATAGGTGCAGATTAAAAAGGGAACTCACTAGGTACAAAAGAAGGACCTTCACTAGTTGAAGTAAACAAGTTTATGAGAATATTGGTTGATTTAGAATCACTAGAAGAAGAGTGATAATCCTTTAATAAAGGCCAATATCTCTCACCAATGGATAATCCTTTGGTTGATGTTTGACCTTCAAAAAATTTCCAAAAGTTTCTTTCCTCTAAAACTGTCTTTCCCAATTCTTGAAATAACTTTCTACTTGGGTCCCGCATGAAGAGAGATCTTATTCATTCTAGGTTTGAAGAGACTAGCAACACAAAAATAAATGACAGAAAGCTAAGACATTGGTATTTATCAAGATCAAATCATCATGGAGTCGCCACTAAGGATTTTCACCCTAGTTGTGCAAATGCACTAAAATACTTTGTCAAATACCTATCATCACTAAAAATCTTGCAAAACTTTATAGATCAAACCTTCCTTTTCTTGATATATCAACCACAAATGCAAATGAAGCGCATATACTACTATAAATTGATAAAATTATAGACAGATTTTGAAACCTTTGCATACATCTTGCAAATCTGAGTATAGAATAATGCTTTAACAATATATTTTCAGAAAAAACATACAAGAGACATTAGCAGGAATTGATATGCATTCAAATATCTCAAATATGTATCCACATGGATCAGATTGAACTAAGAATGTCCACAACAGTGGCGCCACTAGTGTTGGTACCCAAATTTGTTCTCCTTTTCAGTCTAAGAAGCATCAAAGATATGGCATGAAGCTTGAAGATAGATAGACCATGATGTATGTCGTTTTACAGCTGGGGATTGTATCTAACTGGCACTCAAATTTGTGGAGAGATGGATAACACTCAAATAGGACTTGATATTTTCCTAACTATTTTAGGTTGTGCCTTTCAACCAAGGTAAGAGGACCTATTTTGTAACCCTAAAATGGTGAAGGAGATGAAGATATCCCTCAATTTGTGCAAGTAGTATGAAGGGGCCTTGCGAAAATATGATCAGCACTCCAAATCTAACTTCCACAAGTTGTCACTTCCAGATTATGGAGATAATTTCAATGTAAGGAAAGGGTTACTAAAGAAATTTTGAAATTTTGATCTATTCTACATACTTTAGCAAATGGATTTTGATCTTCTATGGGTATATATGTCAAAACAGAAGTAAAACAGGGTGGGATAAGTTATTTAGAATTATTTTTGGTGGGATATTGAAAAGACAAACTTGACTATTCTAGATCTTTGAAAACCTCTACAACATTTGAAACAACTATCAAATAAAATGCTTGAAAAAATTTAGGATGTTCTTTCAATTAGAAGAGATACGAAAATGGAGGCCAAGGTTTGCACTCTTCACACAATCTTTGAGACCTCAACACAAAATCTTGAGTTAAAGGACTGAATTAAACATCAAAATCTCTGATCAAATCACGCATAAGGTACCCCTAAAGGCTTACAAGAAATCCCTATCAACAATTGAAGGTGAATTGATTTTAAACTACTTATTTTCAATGCCAAATGAAATATCTTCTAATAAATGATATTGCAAATTCCACTAGACTATCAATAAGGATGATATCTATGTGATTCCTAAAGATTTCAATGCAAGATTGAAAAAATAAGAAGGAAATATGTTTACAGACATTTAAACAAGATAAAAAACATCATATTGCCAAAAAAAATAGATTAATTAAAAAACATGTTAGATTCATAAGTAGGGGAGAGTTTCAGGAACAATCTCAAAGCTGTGTGATGGCTATACACTTGTAACCAACTCAACATGAATGAAGATCTAACACAGAAGATATTAACTAAGTTTTTTGGAGGGTTTCTTACAAGATAAGATTCTCTCAAAATTTTCTTGTGATTTTACATTTCCCGACCTTTTGCATGTCAAAAAACATTCATTATATATCTCTATATTACATCTAAGCCTTATTTACCAAGAAAATAATATGCCAATCATCAAGTTTGTTACAAAATTCCATCATGATTTGCAAAAAATGATGTTTAACATATTTGCAAAAAAGGTTTCTAGGTGTTTCAAAAAAAGGTGAATCATTTTGTATTTTTACATCATAGTTTCTACTGGGAGCACGTTTTTCCTCCTTCTTTCATGCAGCATGCTCCTTTTTCATTATTTCACCTTTACACTTTCCAAATTTGTCTCTGCAAGTTTTGGATCTGATATTTTACGTTTTTGCTTGAGCCCAAACATAATTTCATTTCAAAATTACCTTAGATCTTAAAATTGTATTTTCAAATTGATTCCTTTGATCCTTGAAGGCAAAAAAACATGAATTTGCCAAAAATTTGGTAAAAATTAATGCAAAAATTACATCTCCAAGCTTCCTGGATCTCAAATGGTGGCCAAACTGAAAAATGCATAGTTACCATCGATTGGCCTTTCACCCTTCAATTTGAGCCCTCCACTTATCAAAATGTGATTAGAAATGGGTTTGGGATCATTTTTTGACATTTCAACACTTTTCAAAAAATGTAAAAAATTGACATTTTTCTTCGACCCTCCGCCCTTTGAAAATGAGCTTGACACATGTCCCAATGTGGGTCCCAGTGGAATCGCGGCTCGATTCTAGACATTTCCACCCTTTTTGGAAAAAGGAAAATTTTCGAAAATATCCCCGCATCTCCGTCTCATGAAATCAGGCTTGACACGTGTCCCAAAGTGGACCCCATTGTAATTGTGGACCGATTCTTCACATTTCTACCTTTTTTTGAAAAAAGGAATATTTTCAAAATTATCCCCATGGACCCGCACCTCCGATTCTATCCCAGACACATGTCAATCTCTTATTGGCAGTGGGCTTGTGTTCCTCCTTTTGATTTCTTACCTTTATAGGTTAAAATATTAGTTTCCCATAAAGACCCGATGCTTCGGAATCCCTTCTTTTGATTTGAACCATACACATTGCTCAATTGTGACCATCGATGGAGCTGCGGCCCCATTTTGTAATTGTAACCCTTTATGTTAAAATGGGAAAAAATCTCAAGTTTCCCCCGAGGCCTGAAATTTCACCTCTGACCCTACCACGTGTCCACTCTTGATTAGCCTGGTGGACCCGCAACCCTTTTAACAGCTTTTGTTCCCTTTTGCCAAAAATCAAAAAATTTCTAAGTCATCCGCCAACCTTTCATCCCACTTTTGATGAAAACATGTCACGTGTCTACCTTTGATTTGCCGAGGACCTACACTCCAAACTTTTCCCTTAACTCTGTTTAACCAAAGTAAATTTTTCCACCGTGCCTCCATAGCTCCACCCCTCCATTTTTTTGACTTTTCTAACTACCATGTGTCACCGTCTGATTGGGTGAGGGCCTGCAGACTTGTGGGGAAAAATTAGGCTTTTTTCCAAAAACACAAAAAATGCTAATTTGCTTGAGTAGACCTGCCAAATCTTGTCCAACCACAAATGGCCACGTATGAGAAGATGTTTGATCTAAAATTTGATGGGAAAAGGACACTCGTATGACCATCAAACAACGTAGAAATTGCCCGTGATGCCCTAGAATGTTGAAGATGAAATTGATGGGAAAATCATGCTCATCTGACCGTCAAAACATAGAAAATGCCAAGGATGCACTAGAATTTAATTTTTTTTCTAAGGACAACAAATTTCTCAAAATTGAACCAACTGAAACATGTTTTCAAAGCATTTTTTATCATGGAATTGGATTTTCAATGGCATATAAGTATGAAACAAAAAATTTCAAACTCCAAAGGCTGGGAAAACATGGGGAAAATGGTAGAGGCATTCGAACGGGCAAAATTATGGAAAAACACAGGGAAAACTTAGAGATTCCTCAAAATGGTGCAATAATGGAGAAAAAATGAACAACTCAAAGTATTTAAACACATATACGAGTTGTTTTTCATCAAATTTGAAGGATGGGAAGATCCAAATCCATTTTTTCTTATAAACAGGGAAAAAATGAACTTCCCCTTAGCAAATTAGGGCTAGGTAATGCGTTTGAAAACAATCCAATGCACAAGAATGGAGCTACAACTTCACATCATTGATTTCATGAGGAAAAAATGTTTCAAAACACAAAGAGAAAAGGGGAAATATGAAAAAATGGTAGAGGATCAAAATGGGAACCAAGTGTTGATCAAGAATTTCACACTTGTTACCTATCCAAATTAATGTACCAAACTAAACACAAAAACCTTGAAAAACTCAAATGAAATTGATACCTGATGGACAAGATCCGAAGATGTAGATGGATAAGGAAGCCGATGTAGATAAGACGGGCGCACACGAGCAATTCTGCATAGTAGATCCAAGTAACCTGCGAGACACCGATGCTTGACAGAAAAAGACCACGTTAAAAGATATTTAGGTGGACTACCCGAGAAGCGGGTCTGAGAAGCGATAAGCTCCCTCGGTGGATGTCAGTCCACATTTTCAATTAAGTAAAGAAGAATACATGATAAAAGATGTATGTACAGGACTAGATTTTTTTATCAAAGTAATAAACAGAATCTAAACAGCAGACAAAAAGCAAAAGAAAACAGGGAACTGTGAAAAAAATGCTGGATTTGTGTTACCTGTGTCCTTTCACCTGTCAGCAGGATGATCGACATCGATTATGTAGAATCAGCGTCGACTGGTTCAGATCAGTATAGACTGATATAGATCGGCGTCGATCCGAGACAAAGTGCGAGAAGGTTTGGGAATCAGAAAACGAAGGCAAGATTGTCAACGTCTGCTAGATCTGTAGAAGCCAGAGAGATACTAGCAAGGCTCCATCTGTGCTGGATATAGGAACAGAGTCACCAGAAATCAATGGAGACATGCGATGTTGATGTGGTAAGAGTAGAGTAACGGTGCTCCTCTCAGGGATTGATTTGGACAAGATTCGCTCTCACTCGATAGATAATGTTCAAACTTGATGCTCAAAACTCTCTCGTTCTCTCTGTCTGATTCACTATTTATCTCACCTTCTAATTCTCTCTCTTACAATCTGTGTCTAACCAGAACTGAGTTTTGGGCCTCTATCTGTAATCGGTGCCGACCGAGATTAAGTCGGCACCGTTTTGAAAAATCGGTGTCGACCGAGTACCGGTCGGTGCCGATCATGGAATAGACTCCCGAAATGGCCAAAAGGAGCGAGTTCTGGAAAGATAAGAGTGATCCCTCCACCTCAAATACGGGAAATATCCCGCTGCTTGGTTTGGGAGGAGGAGAAATAGGGGGGATATATGGATAGAATAGATATGGGGTAGGTAAGTGGTTGGGATACATGTAAAAAGGTGTAATTAAATAGTTAATATTTAATTACTCACGGGTAAAACAAAATGGGGTGAATTAAACTTAGGATAGGTGTTTAAATCACAAATTGAATAATACCCCAAGGGGATAGTGGTGATATAAACGTGCCCCAGGTTACCTGAGAGAGCAAACGCGCACGAGGGACACTAAATTGGATAACCAATTTTAGGTGTTTACATTTTGCCCCTTTTTGTCAAGTAACTTGTGATAAGCAAGGTTGTGAGACAAAAACAAGGAGGTAGAAGAAAGGAAGAAATAGTGATGATGTGATCTCCCTCAAACTAGGGATGAGATGGGTGATAGAACAAATGATCCCAAGTTTGAAAAATGTAGATGAAAATGGAGGAAGCCCCAGCTAGATGTCTGGAGTAGACCGGATCATTAATGACACACAAAAATAAATAAAGAGGCAGTAACCTAAGGAACTCACATTGGTAGGGCAGACTAGACGGTCTCCTCATGAGACGACGTTAGTACCTACAGACCCATGAGTGTAAGGAGGGCTGGAAAATAGTCAGCATGTAAAGAGAGACACATTGGTAGGGACAACCAGACGGTCTATAAAGCAGACGACGTTAGTGCCTACAAAACCGTTAACTCTAAGCTGCCAAAAAAGTGCGAGTGCCCCATGCAAAGGGAACAAACTTGAAATGGATGACAATATCGAAAAATTATGCGCCAAAAGGCAACACTCAAGGCAGGATGACGACCAGATAGATAAGCCAAGCATCAACACCATGGCAAGAAGATTAGGAGATGTAAGTAAACGACGTGGAGAAGTGATACTGCCACCCACGGGCAAAAATGAGTATAAATCAGCATCGATTTAGACAAATCGGTGCCGACAGAAAAAGATAAGAACAATCACCACCGACAACAAAAATCGGTGCTGACAGTGCCTAGCATATATAAATATGCCAACGGAAAATGTGAACGATTTATTTACACCGTGACGATTGATTCAGAGAGAATGAAAAATTGGATTTGAGCACCATGGAAGCCTCTGGAAGCGGTTAGAAGCAGAGGAGGATACGACCTGGGGTAAGTGGTTCTTTTTGAACCCATCATTATTTTTTTATTTTTTTATTTTTTTTAATTTTGTTTGGTGGGACAATCAGCATCAATTGGTATAAACGACACCGATTTTATTACAGCGGTGCCGATTGAATTCAATTGACGTTGACTAAGTGTGATCGATGATGTTTGTAATTTTAGACAGAATATTTGGATAAAAATAATAAAATGTGTTTTGGACGCTTCGGATTTTGAAAAATATGAAGCTAACATTGCTCTTGATGTCGTGGATGTAGGCACGAGAGGTATTACACATGAGGGATGCTATTCCTGAGTTACTGGAGACTATTCTCCCTGACGTCACTGATGCAGATTGGTGCCACTTAGAGTTAACCGGGCTCGGGGGCTTTCGGTACTATAGAAAAGTGCCGAGATATGTAGAGTTGATGCGAGCACTAGTGCAACGATGGGATAGCTAGACTTGCACTTTTTGGTTCAGGACGGGTAAGATGACCATCACCCATGAGGACATATAGAGGATTTTGAGGCTGCCGATCACTGGGGACCCAATAGAGATTATGCCACGAGAGCAGCAGTAGAGGGCCCTAGGTCGATTGTATGGAGTTAGAGCGGATGATTCAGAGATAGTGTCCGGGGCAGTGAGGATAGCCTCGCAGTACAGACAGGATGTTGCCAGGAGTAGACGTTTAGTGTTGATTCAGATGGCGATCTCCTACTTTTCTCTACCAGATTTAGGAGGTGGGAGATTCCCATTGTTATTACTAGATTGTGTTTGTGACATCCTGCAGTTCAGACATGTGTTCGCATTTGCGGATGCCTTGATAGCTCAGATATATTATGAGTTATGGATGTATACCACTGGCCGGAGGACATGCATTGATGTGAGTTTTGTGCTCCATCACTGGGCATATGAGCACATAGAAGTGATCAGGCCATCCGGGCTTCCTTGGATGCCAACAGCAGTGGGGGCTATTGATTACGGATTCTGGCGATGGCGGGTCGATATGGCCTTGGGAGATACAGGGAGATCTGTAGATTGGTATGCTGAGCGTTTCAGGACGCTGACACTAGAGCAGGTCATCTAGAGACCATATCAGGTATTTCCGACATGGGCCGGTCAGGATGCTCACCTAGTGGGATTCAGACGGAGTAGGGTGGTTAAGGGCCACATGCCTGATATGTGGGAGCGTGTCCCGTTTATATGGGTATTGAGATAGTTCGGCCTAGTACAGACAGTGCCAACTACCTATAGGCCTTACAGGTGAGACAATAGAGAGACTGATGTACCGATTTTAATCCCGGCAGATCCATTGAGAGAGGCCCCACCCTCCACAGACAGTGATGATGATGCTAGAGTGGATGATGGTTATGCGGCATGGTATGCGACAGAGCTACCACGACACCTTCCGGCATCTATAGATGCTGATGAGGAGGATATGGCTACAGTGCTGGAGAGACTGGAGGGAGAGCATGCCACCCTGACGCATACACACCAGGCGGCTCTCGAGGAGATTAGAGCTTTGACAGAGGAGAGGGATGCCCTGATTTTGGAGAGAGACATCACTCACCAAGAGTGAGATCCAGTGATCCAGCAGAGGGATCGTTACCATCGACATAGGGAGGCCCTCAGGGCCAAATATGGTGATACAGGTACCATGTCAGAATCTAGGACACAGGGCAAGACCATAGGAGGGGCAACACCAGTAGCACCAGCAGCACCACTACGAGCACCTGGTACCGTGAGCCTGAGTACATATCAGTCTCTCCTCGCTGAGGTGAGATACTACGAGGATGTCCTAGCACAGAATGCCCCAGATGTGCCTCGGTACGGGGCGAGGAGGAGATCAACGATAGCCACAGCGAGCGGGGCATTAGAGGGAGGGAGCACCGGGAGAGACCGAGGTGGGTAGAGGCCTCCAGTAGCAGGTGCATCTAGCTCGATAGGTGATGGCTAGGAGAGACAACCTGGTCCAGAGGAGGGTCGAGGAGATAGTGTCTTCCATGTATCAGATTTCATGATATAGAGATTGATGTATTTTGTATCAATGTAGTGATGTAGCCTCGATTGGAAGGCATTTTATAGATGGCTTGATTGAGAGCCACCCATTTTTCGTTGTACAGACACTCATGTATATATATAGATTCATCATTTCCTTTGTCATCTAATTGTTCTCATGCTTTTAATTTTGATATACATGGATAGATGTAGCATAATTATGATGGATATAGACATGGACCAATAGATGATGAATAGATGTGATGGGATAAACATAGATGTAGAGGATATAAATAGATGTGATTTTAATGTGATTGACATGTGGATTTAATTTGGATGAGAAAATAGATATAGATAGATGGAATGTTACTTGGATGGACAAGTGTTTAGATGATGTGATGGATAGGTGGGAGTTGATAGTTGGAATGGATTTGATATTTTTTGAGATTTTAATTAAATTTTGATGAAAATAGATAGATAGACCCACATGTGTTTATAATAGAGGTGATGAGATGTGTTTTGGACAAAGTAGATAAGATGAAATTAGATAAATGATAGAGTTTGATTAAATTAACATGTTAAATGTTAATTTAACTGGATGAAATAATTGGAAATACTCTCTATGAGAGCCAAGGACGTAATCAAAACGACCTTGATTAAAAATAAAGGAAATACACCCAGATAAGAAGAAAAATGATAAGCTGGGCTCCTAATCGACCATAAATAGAATCAGGATAGGAAACCAAAAGATCATGCATACAAGGCCCTATATGAGGTTAAAATAAACTTGACACTAACTAGCCGCAAACCAAATTTAGGAGGGAAACGGAAGGAGCAGTAAATAGGTATCTTGTCGAAATTTACAAGGGACAGAATACATGTTCATACTGTGAAAATTGGATTCTCCATATGATCGACAAAAGGTCTTATATCTCAGCTTCATGATTTCTGGTAGAAAAGCAAACTGATGAATGTCGGAAGTTTGCTAGATATGGAAATACTGATCAATACGGGAAGTCTTTCAGTGATGCTAAAAAGTGTATAAGCTAACTGAAAGGCTGATCAATGCAAGAAGCCTTGAGTATTCCTTTGAGAAACAACTGTCCTTCAAGGGAGCGGTCTGTATTTTGAATTTTAATTATAGCCATCCTTCAAGGGCATGGTCTATATCTTTTGATTCATTTGATAATGTATGGATAGTTGTCCTTCAAGGGATCAGTCTATCTTTTTTGGATAGCATCTTTTTTTTTTTTTTCTTTTTGAAAAGATTTTTAGAAGAAGCTGAGTTTAGATCTAGATAGATCAGATAGAGGGGAAGAAAACGTACAAATATCACACTCATGCCCCGAGTAGATACGATTAAGATAAGCACTTAGGAAAAATGAAGCGGTGATGAAGGTATTCCTACCATGAGGAGAGACATATCCAAAAGAAAAATGCTATGAGTAGATCCGTGATACCCATATTTAAGGTTAAAAAGAAAATAGGCGGAGAACCACATAGTTTTGAATCACCATGAAAGTATATGAGTGTTTGTTAGATGGATGAAAGATCTGTCTTGCGACTAAATTTGTGTAAGATAGATTTTAATAGTAGAAGGGCCGTAGATGCAAGGCATTAAGAGGTTCCACTTCAGGTATACCATCCATGGAAGATAGACGATAAGCCCCATACCCATATTTATGAGTGATAATGTACGGACACATCCAGTTGGGAGCATACTTACCACGCTGACTCCTTTCGAGTGTAGTGACATTTTGGTTTTCTTTAAGAACAAGATCACCAATTTTGATGTCACGGTGCTACAAGTGCTTGTTATAAGCACGTTTGACACACTCAAGATAGATTTGATGATGTTCAAGAGCGTTGAGATGCCACTCATCTAATAATTCAAGTTGTGTTAGACGATTTTGACGATAGCCCTCATCAGAGACAAATTATCTGAGAGAAACATGGATAGATGGGATTTGAACTTCCAAAGGAAGAACAGCCTCAGACCCATAGATGAGAGAGAAGGGAGTAGCACCAGTAGGAGTATGAATGATAGTCTGATAAGCCCAAAGAGTAAAAGGGATATGTAAATGCCAATCCCTACCAGCTCGACTAGTTACCTTTGCGAGGATATTACGCAAAGTTTTATTGGAAGCTTTGTCTTGGCCATTAGCTTGAGGATAGTATGGAGAAAAAAAGCTGAGTTTGATATTGAAAGCATCACAGAGGTTCTGCAAATAAACATTCTTGAAAGACTTACCATTATCTGTGATGAGTTTGTGTGGAACACCAAAGCGACAAATGATGTGTTGATAGACAAAATCAACTATGGGTTTAGCTTTTATTGAAGAAAGAGGGATAGCTTCCACCCACTTAGTAAAGTATTCAGTGGTAGTAATGATAGAATGATGATGCTGTGAAGAACGGGGATTGATGAGACCAATGAGATCAATACCCCATTGCGAAAAAGGCCACAAATCCGTTGTAGGTTGTAAAGCTTGACTAGGGATATGTGTGAGATTGGAATTTTGTTGACACTTGACACATTTCTTAGTGTATTCACAACAATCTTGATTAAGAGAAGGCCAATAATATCCCAAACGTAAGATGCGTTTATCTACGGCCAAGCCACTAAAATGTCAACCACAGATACCGTCATGGACCTCCTGGATAGCTTTAGATGATTCAAGGGTTTTGAGGCACCGAAGCAAAATACCATCAAAGCCGTGTTTGTAGAGGATCCCGCCTAGAATAGTATAGTGATTAGCGTGTAGGATAAAAGATCTTCTACCATTGGAAGTTAGATCTGGAGGAAGCACTGAATGAGATAGATAATCAACGATCTGTTGATACCACTCATCCTGAGTATTGGTTGTGACAACATGGATTGAAGTTAGTTGCCTAAGATGAGATGGTTGATATAATCATTGCACAGCCACATAAAGTCGCGATTCCTCGGTAAAAGGCAGGATAAGCGAGGCTAACGAAGCCATTGTATATGTGAATCGATTCACAGTACAAGGAATAGCTTGGATAGTGAATTTATCAAAATATTGGAGTTGAACGAGAATGATATCACAATATTTTTTAAGGATATCATTCTTGCATTGATAGAAACCCGTGACTTGATTAACAATGAGTTCAGAATCACCAAAGATGTCAATATGACGAGCGCCGAGATTAATGGCATTTTGAAGACCCAAGACAAGAGCTTCATATTCAGCCATATTATTGGTGCACTCAAAGTTAAATTTGTGTGTGACTGGGATAGGCGTACCCTAAGGAGGAATCATCACGAAGCCTGCACCTCCCCCTTGCTAGCATTTGGATCCATCAAAGAAGAGTTTTACTTTAAATGGAGACAGAACAAAATCAATTTGTTGGATATATTCATCGGGGAATTGAGCCAGGGGGACTTGAGTGTCTGGAAGAGGAGCATCAGCTAATTGATCTGCAATGACCTGACCCTTGATAGACATTTGCGGGATAAACTCGAGATCAAATTCTGTCATACGCATGAGCCAACAAGTGATACGATCATTATGATAAGGCTTCGCATGAATTGTCTTGAGTGGATTGACACTTGTGACAATGTAAGTTTTGTGATTAAGGAGGTAATGACGAATCTTAGAAGTTGCGAAGAAGAGACCACAACACAGCTTTTCAGCTTTGGAATAATGTGTTTCATACTCATGGAGGGTGCGAATGATGTAATAGACAGCTTGTTCTTTACCGCAAGCATCCCGATGCGAGATCATGGCTCCCATAGCATGGTCATTCACAGAGATATAAAGATAGAAAGGCTCCCCCTCGTGTGGAGGTGTAAGCACAGGTGGAGAAATAAGATAAGCTTTGAGATCATCAAAGGCCTTTTGGAAATGCTCATCCCATTCAAAATTAACATTCTTATGGAGGAGATGATGAAAAGGTTGACAACAGTCTGACAATTGTGAGATAAAATGACGCACTGATTGAAGACATCCTTGGAGACTGCAGAGTTTCTTTAAGTTAGAAGGGGGAGGCATCTCAAGGATAGCTTTTATTTTTGCGGGGTCTACTTCAATACCCCTAATGGAAATGATAAAACCTAAAATTTTACCATTGAGAACGCCAAACACGCACTTAGATGGATTTAGACGAAGACAAAAGAAAATAAGCCTCTCAAAGAGAGGTGCAAGAATGAAAAGATGATCCTAACGACATTTGAATTTACCGAGGAGATCGTCGACGTAATCTTCCATAGTTTTGTGTAAGAGATCATGGAAGATGTAGGTCATTGCTCGTTGATAGGTTGCTCCTACGTTCTTAAGACCGAAAGGCATGGCATGATAACAAAAGGTCCCCTAAGGAGTTATGAAAGAAGTCTTATGTTGGTCTTCTGGTGCGATGAGAATTTGATTATACCCAGAGAAGCCATCCATAATAGAAAGCATCTCATGACCCGCAGTTAAATCCACGAGTTGGTCGATATTAGGTAGAGGAAAATCATCTTTTGGACAAGCAAGATTAAGATCCAGGAAGTCGGTACAAATTCAAATTTTCCCAGTAGCTTTAGTTACTGGTACTACATTGGAAACCCATTGTGGATAATCGATGGGTTGGATGAAGTTAGCCGAGAGCAAGCGTTGTAATTCTTCTTAAACAAGAAGGGCTACTCTAGGGTGCATTTTACGCAATTTTTGTTTAACCAGTTTGATGTCAGGAAGAGTAACGATATTGTGGACCACGATATCAGGATCGAGTCCTGGCATATCCCCATATGACCAAGCAAATTATTGACAATGGTTGGAAAGAAAAGAGGTAAAGTCTCCTAACCCCTGTGGATTAAGGGATTGGCCGACATTAATGATGCGAGGGTCTTTAGAAGTCCCAATATTAAGGTCGAAAGTGGCTTCGTTGAGAAGCGTAGATGTGTCAGAAGCAATGGTTTTAGGAAGATAGGAATCCTCTGCCCCCAGATAGGTGAGGATAGAATCATCATCCGCACAGTGGATAGTGTTGATAGTAGGAGAGTTGTCTCTAACTATTTCAGGGAAAATTAACGGTATGGAAGCGGACCTGTCATTAGTCTTATAGGCTAGTGGCCCTAAGGAAATGATATTGACTTAAAAAAAAAGTTAGACGGGATGGAAATGGCATCATCCACATCGAGTGATGCTTTTGACTTAGTGGGAGAAGATGGTTCCTCAATAGGAAGAGGCTCATCGAGAACAATGACGGTGGCTTTTGAAAGAGGTTTAAATCCTAAACCAAATTTTTGATGTGGCTTGAGAGTTGGAATGGACGTGAGTTCATGCACACCTTGTTCATATTTTCCCAAGATAAAGCCCTTCCACGTGCATCGATATAAATAAGTTTTTGCAAACATGGGATTCTGTAGACAATCGAACCCTGTTAAATAAGGTTTGGTCCTAGGAGGAGAATCCAGGTGATAGTGAGGTGTATCAAGACCACCGTAAATGAAATTAGTCTATTGATTGGGCAGACCAATGGTGACGATGTGACCAAGACCTGGCTGATATTTAGGTTGTTTGTCTGGTCTACCATATTCACTAGGTTTGAGATGGGTGTCAAAAGAAAGGAGAGGGAGCTCTCCAGTGAGAAAAGATGTAATGTCTCTTTTAGATTTTGTAAATCCAGTAGTTTGGTTGTAGGTATGGAAGAAGATGAGGCCCCATCAGGAGAACAAGAATTTTCCTTTAGAGGGGCAGACCCTGTGGTCATGTCGCATTGTGCGGAAGGAAAAGGATCTCCTGGATGAGTATAGAATTTTCCCTCATATTGATATTTTAAGCATCGATGGAGGGTGGATGGGACACAATGCATTACATGAATCCAGGAGCATCCGAGGATCATATTATAGTGGAATTTACCTTCAACAATGTAAAAGAGTTTGTGAAGCAGCTTCTTACCTACTCGAATGGGTAGGACCACAGTTCCTAAAGTAACTGCTAGCTGATCGTTAAATGATCGAAGAGAGAAAGGCGGGGGTGACACTACGTTCTTCGGTAAATTAAGTTTCTTGAATGTGTGTTAGGAGATGATGTTGAGTGCAGCACCACTGTCGATCATAATTCGTTTTAATGTAGTGTTGTCGATTTGGACTGTGATAAAGACGAGAGCCTCCAAATCCTTGGAAGAAAGGGAACGAATTTCTGAATCTTCAAAAGAAATGGTGGTTGATGGTCTATTCAATCCAACAACCATCTCGAAGGGCTGGGGCTCATCTGAATTCACTACGATGCGACGCAGATTATCAATCAAAGCCTGGCGATGTTGCGGAGAGGATTGAATGAGGTCAAAAAGAGACATTTTGACCAGAGCCTGGGTGAGTTGTTTCATAACACTCTCCTCAACTGACACGGGAATTTGAGCCCGAGGTGCAGCACGAATAGAGACTCGAGGTCTCGGGGCTAATGAGGAAGGAGGAACTCCTTCGGGGGCTACAGAAATGATAACCTATGGTCGAGATGCTGTAGATGAGGATGGATTATCATACTGTTGGGTTCTAGTGGCGATATGAATTGTGTCGATTTGAGAAGGTGGAAGATCATTTGGAGTGGAATCACTAGAAGTAGAGGTCTGAGTAGATCGTTGGGGCTCAGATGGAGCTAAGATGACAGGAGATACTTGTTCCTCCCCTTCCAGCAAAAGATCACTTTCTTCCAAAAGGCTGTTGACGATAAATTGAAGAGCTTTACATCCCTCGGTATCATGACCCGGGTTACGGTGGTAAGCACAAATCAAATCAGAGTTAAACCAGGCAGGTTTAACTCCTTTAGGGTTATAGGGTTTAATCGGAGGAAGAGATATGGATGAATATTGGATAAGTTGGTGAAGGATTTCAGTATAGAACCCGGTAGACAAAGATGAGGACAGAGATGATGAAGGCGCCTCTTTTACTTTAACAGACTGCCGAGGTAAAAGAACCTACATGTTAGGTTTGACAGTCTTTTCAGGGATCATCTTATTTTTTTGGACATCTGGAGGAGCAGCCTTGGGCACTTGAGATGGAAGTAAGTGAGACGTGATTGATTTCGATGGAGGAGCCCCTAAAATAGATTTTGAAGATGATGGAGATGTGACAAGTGTTGTGGTCTTCAGAGATAAGGGAGGTTTCTTGGTCAAAACTAATGATGATTTAGATAATGTCGATTTAGATGAGGGAGAAGCTCCCAAAGTAGGTATAATCGGAGGAACAGAGGGTGCCCTAGTTTTTGGTAATGAAGATGATGATTCTGATAAAAGAGGTGATGTCTTTTTAGTAGGTAAGTCCACTTTTCGAGGTGCTAGTGAAGAATGTATTGTAGAAGAAGATGATGGTTTTGATAAGTTTGCAGACAAAGGCACCTTCTCAGTGGAAAAATCCAATCTTTTATGAGGCGCAGAGAGAGATTTTTACAAGAAAGCACCAAGAGTCTTGATGGTTCGAAATATGGGCTTTCCTTTTTCAGGGATGGTCACAATTTCAACCGCATAAGGTGATTGTAACCTTTTCGGGGGAAGCAAATGGGGAGGTATTGATGACGTAACATTAGATTTCGGTTGTCTCGGTCTAAGTTCAGGAACCGAGCGTATAGGTGTCGGTGCTACTTCTTTAGATTTTCCCTTAATAGGAAAAGTAGCATTGGTGATGGAAGCAGTGAGTGATAAAGAAGCAGTGCCTTGCGAGGGAACTACTTTTGGTACAAGTAATTGTGGGTGAAACTACTGTAGGAAAGGAAACAGGAAGATTCAAAATCGAAGACGCTTCCATCGAAGTCGACACAACTATAGGTACATTCACCAATGGCATAGTCACAAACAAAAATGGGAGAAATAGAAGTAGATGTATCTGCGGTGGAAACTCGAAGGGATGTAATTTCCTCGAGCATTGAAAGAATGTTTGACGATGAGACAGATGAGGATGATACTATCTCGGGTATGGAAGGAAGATCAGATAAAGAAGCAGAGAGAGGTGAATCCGTATCTAACAATGTTGGAATATTCAAAGATGGGCTATCTGAAGATGGTGGAATCCCAACAATTAACGAAGCGGAAGGAGGTTCTGATTCAGTCGATGTGTTTGCAGATGGCTTAGTTTTAGAAGAAGATTCTTTAGTAGAGATGAAGCTGATAGTATGAGTGTTTGGTTTTTGAGACTCTGAAGCATCATGGTTCGGGGAATGATTGGGAAAATGTTGTTTAAAAGACATCCAGCGCTTGATTTGGGGGGAGCATTTGGGTTATCCAGAATGAGCTCACTTTTATCAATGAATTTCTGGACAAGATTTTTTAAGGTCTGACATCATTTGATGTCATGACCTTTGGTTCTATGATAATGACAGAAGTCATTTTCCCTATACTAGAATGGACGTTCTTGGCTTTCATCAATATTCCTAATGGGGGTAAGTTCGATCATGTGGACTTCCAACATTTTTTCCAGGATAGAAGCATATGATTCCCCCAATGAAGTGAAAGATCGAGATGACAAGGACCCTTTTCGAGAAGATGAGGAGTCTCTTCGTGGTGTTTTGATTAGAAGTGTTATCGGCTCATGATGTTTTTAATATGATAGCATTGGTGGATCCCTAATTCTTGTCTTTAGAAGTGGAAGGATTTGATTTGGTAAACCGAGAAAAAATCTGGTTTAGATTTAGAGAGAAGTTTTAACTTCCCTTGTTCAATGGCGTGAGACTCAAGTTTGCATGCCATTGTTAAGGATTCTTCAAATGTATGAAAGGTCTGGATCCTTAAAGTGGACGAAATATGATTAGCACAAGATTGAGTAAAAAACTCGATTTGTTGGGATTGAAGAAGAGAGAAAGACAATTGGTTTATTATCCCTACTCCAACGAGTGACAAAGTCTGTAATAGAATCATCATCAAATTGACGAATGTTATAAAGATCTGTAATCAATATCTTATGCACAATATTTATTGAAAAGTTTTCAAAAAACATCTGGGCCAATTGAGAGAAAGAAAACAAGGAATGTTGAGGAATGTTATTGTACCAGTCTAAAGCAGGACCTGCTAGAGACATATGGAAAAGTACGGAGCATAAGCTCTTAATCCTAGGACTATGAGGTAGAAAGCATGTTCGAATGCTCAAAAATGCTGTTGAGGGTCCTCCCGACTATGAAATTTTGAAAATTTAGGAAGTTCCCATTGGGGAGGATAAGGCTTAAAAGCCACTGAGGGGTGAATGGGGTTCATTACCACACTTATTCAAAAGAGTATGAAGGACGAGCCCCTTTGTTGGAGGCTTCCAAGTCTATGATTTTCTTGAAAAGAATTTGAACCCATGTCAGATTGAGGAGGAGGCACACTGGCCTGTCCTACATAAGAAGAAAATGGTGGATGTTGTTGACGTGTCAATGGGGGATTCATCTGTTCATTGATAGGATGATAAGAGGAGTAACTAGGCGTTCTGGGTGACGCTTGGTGGGGTATTTACTGTGAAGGAGCCTGTGTATAGGCAGGCTGTGAGATAATAAGTGGTTGAGAAAATGAAGGTTGGATGATGTACGGAGCTTGTGATTGGTGGACTCCTATGCTTGTTGACTGAATTGGAACAGATTAAGGAACATGGGTGCTGATTTGATTGGACATGGTGGGGAACAAGACCTGAAAGAGGATTTTTCCTGCCGGATTAGTTATTAAGGGTGCCGATGCTAGAGGATGGGCGAAGGTCACTGTTGCTGGAACATTAGAAGAAAAACCCACTTGAGGATGAGAAGCAAGAACCAACTGACTAATCGAAGGGGGTTGACTCATAAAGAGGTACTGATCCTGGGACACAATGGACGGCATAGATGAATTAACAGCAATATGTGGGTGCGCAGACGCACCCATTATAGCCAGAGAAGAGGACTTCTCAGAAGTAGGTTGTGGAATAGTCGAGGTAACTGCGGCATTAGGAATAGGTAAGACTATTTGAGAAGTAGTCGATAGGGTCGGTGGAAGAGAAAAAGAAGGCACAGGTGTGCCACCCCCTCCTCCGTAGCTCGAGGCGAGAAAAATGATGCTAACTGTTCTACAAAAGCCTGGGATGGTTCATGAGAATAATCGTACACTTGCTGGATTGGTGGTCCCTGATCAGATATTTGAATAGAATTGTGTACTAGGTAGTCCACGAGGGCTACCGGATTGCGATCAAGGAGTGCCTCAAATTCAGGATCCCCACGAGGAACATACTCTACATCAGAAGTGGATGATATTTCTGAAGGACTAGGGGAAGCTAGACGTGATGGGGTTGCTTTGGCCTGATAGAAAGGATTATATGACCAGGATGGGGGAACCAACTAACAGCGGTCCTGAGGAAGACCTGGGGGGTGCCGAAACATCCACACTAGTGGTGATCTCGGAGGAAGAAGGGGCTAGTTGAGCCATTCTTCTAGATTGTAACTAAGTGATGACCGTCATAAACAAACAGAAAATAAGATTTACCTAACTAATGCACAGATAATTCAAGCAACGTCAGTGATTATCTCTTTTAAGTTTTTATGCCTTTTAAGAAAGAAAATATTAGGGAAGGCCTTTTAGAATAGTAACTACTCAGATAGCCAAACTAAGGATGGTTTGCGGGATGTTTTGGTGAGGAGTCCCGAAGGAACTTCAGTAAAAGACCGGTACGTGGCTTGATATAGGGGCCTACCCCCGCACTTCACACACCATTACGATAAGTGAGTCGAGTGCTTTGCCAATTTATTACAATAACTTCCATGAATTTATAGTGCGGGCCCGAGTACCGCGTAGGCTCTTCCTCTTGGATGTCACTTCCAAGTAGGCGAGGCCAGGGAAAGAATTTTTGTTTAAATGCTTTATACCTAGTGATTTTGGCTTTGTGTCCAAGGGTGAAAAATAAAAATCAAATAGTGTCACTACTGATTTTGATCAATTTTCCAACCTAATTAAAACTAGATGAAAAATATACAGCAGAAATGACAAAGAAAGAGTTCTTTTTAAGCACTTAAAAACGAAGTGTTTGATTTCAATGAAGATAAGTCAAACAAATTCTTTCCCAAATGCAATTAAATTCTTTTTAAGCACCAAAAATTGAAATGTTCAAATGTGATAGAAAACAAACAAAGAAAGTTTTTTTTTTTCTTTTTTTTTTTAGTTCATAAAAAGCAGAAAACACCGTAAAAGAGAAATACCTGTAGATTTAGCTCTCCAAGGTGTGTGGACTTCAAAAAGCACATTGTTGAGCTCTTCCCCTCGAACAATCCCACGAACAAGCAAAGTGCTCCACAAGAAAAGGTTAAGCAAACACCAAACAAAATCCAGAAAGATATATCCAGATAATGGTGAAACGAAAATTTCTATTTTAAGGAACTAGAAAATTTCAAGGAAATAACAATTTCGCATAAAGAGATGGATCAAACATGCAATCTTGAAATCAAAATGAAATATTTACTAATTTTATAAATAGAAATTGGAATTGAAATTTGTAAAAAAAAAAAAAAACGGACCTAACTTTGCAAATTTAGAAATGAAAGAAGCAAGATTGAAATGATGAAAGGAAATGCTTAAGCAGAACTGATAAAAATTAGTGAAGAAAAAGAACAAAGCTCAAAACTAGAAAACAGATGAACTTACCAATAAGGGACTTTGGTTGGGTCCCACCGGGCGTGCCAGAATGTTGATCAAGAATTTCACACTTGTAACCTATCCAAATTAATGTACCAAACTAAACACAAAAACCTTGAAAAACTCAAATGAAATTGATACCTGATGGACAAGATCCGAAGATGTAGATGGATAAGGAAACCGATTTAGATAAGACGGGCACACACGAGCAATTCTGCATAGTAGATCCAAGTAACCTATGAGACACTGATGCTTGATAGAAAAAGACCACGTTAAAAGATATTTAGGTGGACTGCCCGAGAAGCGGGTCTGAGAAGTGATAAGCTGCCTCGACGGATGTCAGTCCACGTTTTCAATTAAGTAAAGAAGCATAGATGATAAAATATGTACGTACAGGACTAGATTTTCTAATCAAAGTAATAAACAAAATCTAAACAGTAGACAGAAAGCAACAGAAAATAGGGAACTGTGAAAACAAAGCTGGATTTGTGTTACCTATGTCCTTTTACCTGTCTGCAGGATGATCGGTGTCGATTATGCGGAATCGGCATCAACTGGTTCAGATCGGTGTTGACTGATATAGATCGGCGTCGATCCGAGACAAAGTACGAGAAGGTTTGGGAATCGGAAAATGAAGGCAAGATCGTCAATTTCTGCTGGATCTGCAGAAGCCGGAGAGATATTGGGAAGGCTCCACCTGTGCTGGATATAGGAATAGAGTCACCAGAAAATCAATGGAGACATGTGATGTTGATTTGGTAAGAGTAGAGTAACGGTGCTCCTCTCAGAGATTGATTTGGACAAGATTTGCTCTCAGTCGATAGATAATGTTAAAACTTGATGCTCAAAAATCTCTCATTCTCTCTGTCTGATTCATTGTCTATCTCACCATCTAATTCTCTCTCTTACAATCTGTGTCTAACCAGAACTGAGTTCTGGGCCTCTATTTGTAATCGGCGCCAACCGAGATTAAATCAGCGCTGTTTTGAAAAATCGGCATCAATCGAGTACCGGTCGGTGCCGATCATTGAACAGACTCCCGAAATGGCCAAAAGGAGTGATTTCTGGAAAGATAAGAGTGATCCCTCCACCTCAAATATGGGAAATATCCCACTGCTTGGTTGGGGAGGAGGAGAAATAGGGGGGATATATGGATAGAATATATATGGGGTAGGTAAGTGGTTGGGATACATGTAAAAAGGTGTAATTAAATAGTTAATATTTAATTACTCACAGGTAAAACAAAATGGGGTGAATTAAACTTAGGATATGTGTTTAAATCTGAATAATACCCCAAGGGGATAGTGGTGATATAAACGTGCCCCAGGTTACCTGAGAGAGAAAACGCGCACGAGGGACACTAAATTGGACAAGCAATTTTAGGTGTCTACACCAAGAGGTCAAAACCAAATCATGTGCTAAAAAAGAAAGGGGTTGAATACCACACCTAACACATGATTTAACCAAATATTGTCTAAATTATTAAATTCTTGTTTTATAATTATTTCCAAGAGAATTTTTTTTTTTACTTATTTTGAGTCACAAGTATAGTCCATTGTGAAAAAGACAAATGCATCCAAGGAAGTCAGCATTATTGCTACATTGTCTAATGAAAGCGACAACATAATTATCTTTCTCATAAAGGGAGATATTATTTTGCATGTTCATCCAAGGGGGTAGAACTATAGAATGTTGCAAGTGGGTCAAGTTGTAAATGTCACATTGTATTGGAGAAGACTTGCTTATCAAATAAAGCTTATTATTAACCAATTATTCATCCAACTATATTAAAAATAGAATAGTCAACTTCAGTTTGACTGAGTTGTATTTTTTGTAGCCAAGGTTATTAATGCCTCATTGTATTACCATGTTTATTATTTTCCCTTTATTTATTAATGATAAATGAAAAAAATAGGAAATCATGGACAAGTACAATTTTAGTCTATTTTTAGGAGGGGTGGGGTGAATAATTTTTCTATAAATTATCTGCATTGGTAAAGTAGAGTGAGGAATGTTTGGACATAGGAGTGGTGAAGCAGATTTTTCCATTTTTTCCCTTTGAATGAGAATTGATTTCTTTCCTTTCAAATTATTTATGAGTCTGTGTGTATATCTCATTAATTCTTGTGAATATTAAATTCCTTAGATTAATAATCTTACCTTATAGCAAGTTCTGTTAATTTCTACATAATATTAACGTTCATGTTTATCTTACTAGTATTGTTGCGAAATCATTCCCTCAATACACCAAGTGTTTTGCCTTGATCTTTTGCTGAAAAACTATTGGTTTGTGCATCTAAAATCCATTCTTAAATATGATTATACATGTACTCATTCAAATCCCTCAACAAGTTTGGTGTATTGCACCCAAATTTTCAATTCAGTTATAGTCATAGTTTATACCCTCAAACCCTCCAAAACAAATTAGTTTAGGATACATCAAGAATGGAGCTAGCCTTGATACTGGAGGCTCACCTTAACAATAGGTATACCCATAAACCTAAGGTTTTTCCATTATATCTATGAAAGAGAGAGATCTAGATAAAGCTTAGAACACCTGTAGTCATCTGATGTATAGGGTGTAATTTCAAGAGATAACAATTTCTAAAATATAATAGTTATGATTAACATACTTTAGTATGTATCTCTCTAATTAAGGGGACTTGTAATTATCATGATACAATTGAACATTTACCCAAGTAACCTTCACCGGTAGACCCTGTTTTTAATACATGACACTTTATGTCCATGCTCAAATTGATTATTTAAATAACTGTTCCACATAATTTGGAAATGAAGGATAAAAATATATGTACTCTGAAATGCATCATACACTTCTTATGTCATTATCGATGCCTCATGCATATGGACCTAGTAGCCACTCATTTACCAATTCTATACTTTTTGAGGTTACAAATCTAATGTTATCATTAATTTTATACATGGCTTGTAACTGTCAATAAATGGTATTGTCTAGTTTGTGATCGTTATACCAAAGGCTATATTGATGAACAAAAGTAATCTATATTGAATTGTCCCATCTACTTCACTTATTGTATTAATATTTAACATTAAAACTCTCCTCATTACCAGTTGTAATATGACACATAGGAAAAATTATGGACAAAAATTAGGATCATGCCATCATGAGGAAGAATATTGCTCATGGTCGTACATAGAGTGCATAAAACAGGCCACTTAAATGGCCCCTCAGGTAACATTTATTTGCATATGATTCATCACACAACCTATAGGATTTGATCATTAATGCACATCATTTGTATTGATGTTGAATAAATATTTCCATTTACTGGGCCTTGTTTGAATAAAAATGATTATAAAATTCAAAAAATTTAAATTAATGAAATAAGTAAAAAATGAAACATTTTTAAAATAAAAGCTCCAATTATCTATATATGACTTGATCTGGTAGCTTTCTAGTTTATGAATTATGTTTTTCGCTATCGCACATTTATATCATTTCTTTATTCACACAATAGGATCATTTAGAAATTCCCCATTATGGCAACAAACATGGTTCAGTCATAGTCATGAAGTTTGAGTATGTATGAAGCTCAAAAGCTCCTATTTTGAAAATGTTCTCCCCCCTGATGGACTGCCAACTGTAGGAAATAAATAGTGACCCATAGATATGCCTTAGTTTTTTCATATATCTCCTCTAAAGGCCAATTTATCCTTGTTATTTTTTGTGGGGTGAAGCTTATCCCTATTGGCAGGTGGGATTGGTTTAGCCCCTACCAATTTAGTCCAATGCATTAAGTTTTTTTTCCTCTCATTGTATACCTTCCTCCCTTGTCAACCAAGCCTCCTCTCATGCCTTGCTTTATAGCTAATTTATTGATAAAATTTAGATGAATTCACCCACTTTGGCCACTTTTGTTGGCACCTGACCACTTTTTTTGGTGCCCCACCATTTAATCCTCCTACCGGCTACATGTGCCACTTTTATTTTATTTTATGACCTGCTTCTCATTTTGGAAAATGTGCTTGTTTTTTTTATCTTATTGGTCACGCCTTATTTCATGGTGGTCACTTACCTTTTTATGGTTGATTAATTTTAATGTCTAACAAGGATTTTGGTTGGTGGCTTGCATACACCAATGTTGGGAATGAATGTCTCTTTATTATTTTTTTATAGCTCCTATTGCAGCCCGTAAATGTCCTCCTAGTGCTGACAGCATGCTTTGCTGGAAAAGGGTGAACTAATCTAGTTCTGGGCACATGTGTGGTTACTTAGGGTGAAGAAGGATTATATTAGAAGGATCCTACTAATTGGTAGACCCTTAAATCCATGGCATCACTTGGAGACCACATCTATTTGATGCATTTTTCAGGAGTTTCCATTCCTTGTGTATCCCTCCAGGAATGTTTGCATTCACAAATCTTGAGAAGCTTACGACTTCAGCTAACAAAAATGATTTGTTTTTCTTGTGCTAGTGATGGATATTTTTTCCCTACTTTAACTGTCCCATTTTGACGCATAGTGGAAGTATGTTTGTAAGATTTTGGGGTTTGGATTTTTCCTCATCCCTCATGTTTTCAAAGGCCTTTCAATTAAATCCATTTATGTGTATATACTTAGTTGTCATGGTAGTTTCCTTATCAGAACTCTATGGTCCCTGTTATGTTGTTGATTTCATCCTTTTGGCTAGACTTCTATTTTCTCCATGTTAATTTTAAAGGTTTTAAAGGAAGTCTCCTTGAAATTTATGGAATGCATATGAACTTGTCACATGAGATGTTGTTTATTTATACTTTTTTTGTGTTGCATTGGTTGTTGAGTATTCTTTGGAGCTATTAAATGGACCAGATAGGGGAATTTTAGTTTTGTTCAACTTGTAATAGTGATCTGGGTGTTTGTGGTTTATAGATAGAAATTTGGCTCGAATAGTGTGTTTCCTGAAATCTAGAGTTATGCTATTTTCAGGTTGACTAAGGAAAATTTACCCTCTTTTGATTATGATATTTTGTTTCAACATTATGATTAACCATTCGAAATGCTTGGCTTCTATATCGGCGATACTTCAAGCTCTTGGTCTAAACCTTGTTTGGTTCAGTTGTTCGTAGAGAAATGGTAGTTGTATTTACCATGTAATGTGTATGCTTCTGGTTTAACAAACTTAAATGGTAAATCCATGGTTCCCTTGATTACACTTTGATTGTTTCAATTTCATTGTCTTACCTGTATGGTCAAACTGGAAGTAGGGGCCTTAGATTATTATTCTTATCTCGTAAATAAATAACATAAATAAAATATAACCCTTATCCATTTGTATGGCCAACTGGTCACTTTTAATGATGGGTTCGTATGGAGTTATCCTTTTTCAAGAAATCCACTGATTCTTACAAAACTATTTTGAGATTTAGATCTAAATTGTAGTGGATTGTAAAGGGGAGGGTGTTTTATGTTGACTCCTAGTTTCCACTGTAAAAATATTACATTCATGGTAATGTTAGGTAACATTGGAATGTCAGGTCCCTTGTGCTTAATAGACTACTAATGATACATAAAATAAATCTATCCTTTTTAGACCATGGCTCAGTAATATTGTTTCAAGTCCTATCAAAGGCTTTCTTCACATAATTATGTAGTCTTAGATAGTTTTTCTAGTTATTTTGGGACCGTCTGAAAACTTGGGTTGTACTTGAGGATTCATATGGAACCTTTGTTTTAATCTTGATAACATGTAGATAAGTTGTAATCATAATGCAGTGTAACTTTTTTTGACAACAAAAACAATAAGACTGTGGCATGGAAGATTTGATTTAATTGTTGACTTTTGAACAAGGGTAACTTATTTTACTATAATAACTATGATTGTTTTCCCTAGCTTCATGGCTAGATAACCAAATGTGTTTAACTTGTCAAGAGAGTTAAAACTTATATCCGTATGCTTTCTGCTAGTGATAAAATGTTTGGTTGTGGTGGGGTTACTTTTCAATATGATAAATGGTGTTTAATTACATGATGTTGGAATTCTACCATTGATTCTATTAGATACTATGAATCCTCCAGTTAAGGAAATGTTAATTGATTTTCAAGTAGTAGATTTCAATCATATAATCCTAATGTGATCATATGACTGAAATATCAATATGCTCGATCACTTTGTGGTGGTCTTATCGGGTTATTGACCCTACTTGACATGTTGGTTAAGATTTTTTTGTCCTTGAAAGCATGTTCATACATGAGATTCTTTTGGTTTCATTCTAAACCAATAATAAGGTATAAATTTATAGCATGATTAGTTGTGTTGTTAGTATTTTAGAGCTTGGATCCTTTTTATGGAATAAAATGTTCTTTTTATGATCATTATTAATGGTAGTGTTGGTATCCAAATTTGTTATCCATTTCAAGCTGAGCAGTAACATAGATTTGACATGGAGCTTACAGATAGATAGATCATAGTGTGTGTCATTTTGTAGCCGGGGATGAGATCTAACTAGCCCTTTTTCACTCAGATTTGTGGAGAGATGGATAGCACCTTCAAGAGGATTTGAGTTGTCTCACTACTTTAGGTTGTGCCTCTTCACCTAGGGTAAGATTACCCTTAGTGTAACCTCTATTTGATGAAGGAGATGGAGATATATCTTCTTTGCGACAAATTTTATGAAGAAAACCTTGGGAAAATACAGTCAATACTCCATAATTTAACTCTTAAAAGTTGTCACTTCTAAACGATGGAGATACTTTTAACACAAGACTAAGGTTACTGAAGACATTAAGAAATCCTTATTGTTCTACATATTTTACATAAATAGATTTTGTTCCTTTATGGATATACAGGGAAAACAAGGGTAGTTCAGGATGGATTCATGGGTTTTAAATGATTTTGGTGGGAGATTAAGTGGGATAAAGTTGATTATACTAGATCTCTGAGAAAATTCACAACCATGGAAAACTCAACAACAGAAAGCTTCACAATAAGTTAAGATGTTCCTTCAACCAGAAGGTGTGCTTCAATGGAGGCCTAGATCAACACTTTTTCACACAATCTTTGAGACTTTAACGTGAATCCTTGAGTAAAAAGACTCAATTAAACACAAAAATATCTTATTCAATCATGCCTAAGGTACACCTAAATACTTACAAACAATCTTTATCAACAAATGATAGTGAATAGATTTTAAATTTTGCTTATCTGATCACAAGATGAATCCTCTTCTTGAAATGAAATTGAAAATTCCACTAAACTATCATAGGGATGAGATCTTGTGTGATTTCACAAAATTTCAATGTAATATTGCAATAGGAACAAAAGAAACCATTTGCAGACATTCTGAAACAAAGAAAACACAAATTGTTAGAGACTTAGACACAAATTAATTTCAAAATTGCTTAGATTTATCAACAGGGGAAAACTTCCAGAGAAATCTTAGTTCTAGTCCAATGGATATACATGTACAACCAAATTGACAAGAAATTAAAATATAACATAGAAATAATTAACAGGTTATCTCAAATTTGTCTCCCAGGAAGATGACTTTCTCAAATTTTTTCTTGAGAATTCGACCCTTCTGAACATTTGCAAGAGTATTCTCAATGCATTTATACATTTTTATCTCTCAATTTCCCCCCCAAAAGAGAAGAATATTTGAGGGAACTTTTATTGTTACCAATTTGTATCTGAAAGTGACATTTAACAAATTTTCATCCGAAAGATGCCTGGTGGACCAATTGTGAACTAATCACGTTTCTTAGGCCCTTGGCTAATGACTAGGATGCCATGCCATAAATTTTTTCCAATCCTTCTAATCATTATGATTCTGTCATGCAAGAAATCCCCATTCTAATAATTTTTCGAAGGCTTTGCACAATTAGATATGATAGGTAATCCTTTTCACTCTCGAGGAAACACCTTTCCCATCTTTTGCGCCTGTAACTTTCATCATTTGATCTTTTTCCTTTTCTTTCCTCTACAAATTTTTCCTGCATCCAAATTCTCTGGTAATTCCTATTTTTCCAAGTGCCTGAGAAATTCCAAATTCAAAATATCAACCTTAACAATCCTTCAACTCAAAAATTAAGTTCTGAATCCATTCAATTGCACTTTATAGACCAGAGATGATGAGAATTTCATCAAAATATGATGAAAAATAGTGTGTATTCACATCTCTAGAAGTCTTGGAGAAAAAAAAGCAAAAAAATAGACACAGTGACAACAACTGTTGATTCTTCCCCTTTTCTACTTTATATTATAGTTGTTGACATGTTTCCTTGGCACAAATGTAAAGGATAAGTATAATGGTAAGTTTACAAACAAGAAAGAGCTTTCCACGTGCTCTGGGCCCAAGAAAAATTCATTTTTGGCCTTTGGAAAGTCTCAACAAAAAATGAGCCAACGGGATCCTCTATGTGTCACCTTGGCGCACCTTTGGTATGGCCCTCAAAATTAGAGACTTGAACAAATGTGGGCTCACCATGTGTCTCTGTCTGGCAGAGTTGTTAAAAAAATTGAAGGATCAGCGGAAGGTACCACGTGTCCATGGTTTGCCAAAACTGTAACAGCCACATTGAAAATTTGTATAAGTCTTGGCAAGGTAGTGGATACCTCCATGTGTCTCCTTGACGTAACTCCAAGCCCAAACCAAAAGGTGAATCTTCAGATGAGCGCCGACCCTCCACATTGACAAGTTTTAGGTTGAATCGAGCCTTAGAATTTTTAAAGTGCCCCACCAAGCCACATCTAACATAAAAAGGCCACACTCCCACTGATGTTGACATATGAATTTGACCAGGAAAAATACATTTGTTCAATCGTAAAATGTGGGAAAATCACCATTTGTACTCAAAAATGAATCCTTCTTCATAGATATAGAGTTTGGAAATGATATAATGCCCAAATATGATCCTCCGAGCCGTATGCAATCACATTTTCAAAGATACTTGGGACAAAAAAGAGAGGGACAAAAAAAATTGAAATAAATGTGGAAAATGAAAGGAAGTGAAAAAACCTGAGTTTATGCCCAAGTTACAGACTCATTCATATGGACACAGGAACAAAAAACAAATTCTATACTTTTAAGTGTTCCTCGACCAAGGAAGGGACTAATTATGGCAACCAAATGGAGGAAAAAAATTTTATACATCAATCGGGGAGATAGAGAAAATGACATAGCCCAGAAACTAAATAACTTTAAGGGCAAATGGGGTGAGACAAAATTGAGAAACTATTGGTGCTCAAAATAGTCTCGCCCCAGTTTTCCTTTGAAAATATATCGATTTATGGCCTCTATCACTTTTTTTTTCCCCGTGTTGTGCCTGGTTAATATTTTTTGCCATTTTTAATATTCTTGGGTCATAGATCACTTATGGGTTCATGGTTTTCTCCATGTTTCTTTGTTCCTCTGGAAAAGGTCTGTAATTTGGGTCTCACGTTCTCTGTTCATCTAAAAACTCAGCTTCTCCCATATTTTTTGTTCTCCATGGTTGAGATTTGTTTTCTTTTTAATTTTTCCCTAAATACTTGAAGAAGAATGAATGGATGTGTCTCTGATGGATGTATTTGAGGCTTGTAACATTTCTAAATAATCTGTCCTTGGAGAAATTTTCATTTTTAGGCTCAAATGATCATTTTTCTATATTTTATGGTTTGACAGGTGTTTCTGTTGGTTAAATTTACATCCTTACATCGATAGGGGACATGGAACCTTTTGGTTGGACATGACTCAGTTGGGTACTTAAAAATTTCTATTAATCGCCTCAACTTAAAATGTGTTCACATGGAGGAATGAAGCTCATTTGTAGATCTGCATTTTGGTTAAGCCTTAGGGTACCACCAAGAGGAAACATGGAGGTTTCTTCTGCTTTTCCTAGACTTAGATAAATTTTATCCATCTAAAATAGTTTGGTAGAGAACAAGGACATGTGGCGAGCCCACGCTTGCTCAAAGTATTTTAAAGAAGCGCCAGGAGGACACTTGGAGGACTCCCCTCACTTTGCATTTTTCTTCGACTTTTCAATGGTGAAAGGAGACTGTCTAAGACCATGTGACACTTGGTGCCTTCCACTGAGCTTTGAGCCTTCAAACAAATTTTTTCGGGCCAGGACATGTGGCGAGCCCGCACTCATTCAAGGTCTCAATTTTTTGGGACCATCTCAAGGTACGCCATAGTGACACGTGGAAGTTTGAAAAGTCAAAAGGAGCTGGGAAGCATACCAATGGAGGTGACTTATAATTTTTACTTCTTATTCTCAAAAGTGTTAAGATATCAAAAAAATCCTGCAAGCCCGACAAAGGATTAGTCAAAGTTTGTTTCAAGTCAAAGTGGTGGGAAGGAGGACCATCGGGAGTAACTTGCATTTTTTCCCCCTCATTTTCAAAGGATTGAAACATCAAAATGTCCCACAAGCCAGATGGAACAAAGGTTAAATCTTTCTCCAGTCAACGGTGGAGGTGTAAGCCTTCGGAAGAAATTTGAAATTTTTTCCCTTTGTTGGAAAAAGAGTTAAAATTAAAAAAGGAAGCATGGTCCCATTGGGACCCACATTGGAAACTTAAAGCGGAAGGGTGGAGCTATAGGGAAAACATGGAAAATTTTCTTTTTTTCATAAAGAGGATCAAATGGCAGAATTTATTTGTGGTTCCTTTAGGACCCACCTCAGAACACGTGTCAAGCACATTTCTTGAGGGCGGAGGTGCGGAACAAAATGTGAAATTTTTACATTTTTCCAAAAGTTGTAAAAGTGTGAGGAAACCCCGTGCCTATTTTTTAAAAATTGAATCTTCCACATGGACAGCCCAAATTCAAAGGAGAATATCAATGACAGTTGTGAGTTTGATTATGATTTTCCTACCATTTTATTGAAACAAGCCTAGAAGTGCAAGTATTCATGATTTCTTCGTATTTCCTACACGCCAGGTAGAGAGGGGAGTTAATGTTGATATCTAAGTTTGGTGGGGAGATCTGGAAGATGTCTTTCGCCATTAAAATGGTTTGACTATCGTGCTTGATCAGATTTTCTATTTTTCTTGTCCCAAGCATGCAAGGAGTAAGCTTTGATAGCTTAGGGGTGGAAGTGCTTGGAAAATTAAAGGAGTGATCTACTAGAGGAAGGAGTTTAATGCGGGAGATATTCGATGAGATCTGCCCCCTCGAGTATATGGAAAATTTTTACAGATCTGATTCTGGAAATCGTGACCGTGATCATGGCAAGCATTGGTAGCACTAAAGGTTTGGATTTTGGAGGGGAAAAGGGTCTTTATTGTAAATTTTATAAAAGGCAAAAAAAAATTGTTAAAATGGTTGTAGTGTTAGGGGTCAGTACTAAATTTTCTAATAGAAAAATGTTTGACAGATCCCATCATTTTGAGAATCTGTTTGAGAAGCTTGTATATCCCTTTTCTATTAAATCTGATCATGTCAAGGTGGTTGCAAGTGTATAGCCATTGACAAGCTTTGAGACTATTATAGAAACTTTCCCCTGCTGATAGCTTTAATCAAATTTGAGTTATTATGTGTTGTCTTGAGAAAAATGTGTTTTTTTATATCTGAATGTATGCGAGTATTTTTTCTTGTTTCTGTTGTAATCCTGTATTAACATTTGATTCAATCACATAGGCCTCAATCCTTGTGACAGTGTAGTGGCATCTACAATTTCATTTCTCAGAAGAGATTTCATCTGGGATTGGAATAAATGATTTAAAATAAATTTTCTTTCATCTATTGATAGATATTATTTGTAAGCCACTGGATGTACCTTAGGCATGATTTGAATTAGATCTTTATGCTTTGTTGGATTTTCTAACTCGAGCCTTCTTGATAGAATCTCAACGATTGTGTGAAAAAGTGCTAATCAGGGCCTCCATTGAAGCACATATTCTAGTTAAAGAAACATTTTAGCTATTATGTTGCATTCTGTTGGTTTAACCTTCCATTTTTAAAGATTTCTCAAGGATCTGGTGAATCAAGTTCATCCTTCGCCACCTCCCACCAAAAATTTATTCAAAAATAACTAATCCTCTCTATACTAACCATGTTTATCATATGTGCATAGAAATGCATAATTTCTATTACCAAAAGAAGTAGAAGTAATCAGGGTCCCAAATGTCTTCAGTAACCTTTTCCTTGTTGTGAAAATATCTCTATGATCTAGAAGTGAAAACTCGTGAGAGTCAGATTTGGTGTGTTGATCATATTTTCCCAAGGTCTTCTCTATAAAATTTATGCAAAAGAAGGATTTACCAGCATTCTTCAATAACAGAGGTTAAAAAATAGGTTCTCTTACCTTGGTTGAAAGGCACAACATAAAATAGTTAGGATCAGATCACACCCTTTTAAGGTGATAGCCACCTCTTTCAAAACCTGAGTGCTAACAAGTCAGATAGATTCCTTCCCCAGCTACAAAACAACATCTATGATTATTTATCTACCTCTGAGTGTCTTGTCAAATCCATGATGCTTCTAGGTCTTTGAAGGAGATTAAATTGGGGAAATGTGGGAGAACAATAGACAAGAAGGGGGATTTCCATTGATGAAATTGATTGGCCTATCATTGAATACTTTAATTCAAGTGACTCTGAATTAAGTAACCTCTTTGTGGAATTGAATTTTTCAACTAGAGAAGGGCCTTCATTTGATTTTGAAAATTTTGCTTCACATTCTGCACCTATCTTTTCTAAGGTTGATAGGGATTTCCAAGTGACAAGGCCTTTAGGGGGTATCCATTTTTGAAATTATACTCCTGTGTTCCAAGGACCCTCTTCCCCTTATCAATTTGTCACCCATTCAGGGTCACCTGCTCAAAATAGTATGGCCCATCCCCCACCCAGATGTCCATTTGTTGTAAATACTTTTTGACCTATAAATTTTGTGGGAATTGTTGGTTATCAAAATGTAGTGCCTCAATATGTAAGGAACAGACTACCAAAGTTCCAAGGGAACAATACTATTACTCGTGATCATCATCTCAATATTTTTATCAATATGATGGAGGACTTTAAGATTGAACATGAAGATGTATTTATCAAGAATTTTATCCCTACCTTAGAAGAGGATGTCAGGGATTAGTATAAAACATTGCCAAATAACTCTATTGATTCTTGGAATAATATGAGTAATTCATTTAGATTGTAGTATGGTGATAGAACTAACCCTAGGTTTCTTTTGATAGAATTTGAAAACATAAAAAATAATCCTAATGAGTCAATACATGATTTCAAAACAAGGTTTAATACGATCTTGAGGATATTTCCTGTTAGGATAAGGCCTTGTGATGAGTCATGTTTGATCAAATATTATGATGCATTTGATAATAAGGTTGCATATTACTTAAGAGATAAGAACCCCATATATTTGAGGCAAGATTTCACCATGGCTCTGCAAACAGAGAACAACATCAAGGTAATTATAAAGCCTCCAAAAAGGTAAGGTGTAAAATTGATTAACCCAGAAAACCTCAAACAAGTAAAACTGCTTATATGGAGGAGATTGTGAAAACTTTTATAGGGGCTCTCAAAGAAATTTCCTTCAAACTAGCCCGGGATGAGAAGGGAATTGGGCAAAGCTCACAAGGTCAACACAAGAAACAAAGCAAAGACATGTTTAGAAATCACCAAATATCTGATGATAGAGGAAAAAAACCTATTGGATTTAGAAATAGGCATCCCTGAGGCAGGGAAAACAAAATGGTGCATGACCCTTTGGTTGCCAGGGATGTTGTTGTGGAAAAAATAGATGTCATTGATTGGTGTGACAAATGTTTCATCCTGTATGATTCTTGTGAAGATTATTAGCAAGAATAAGATGAATCTGATGACAATGATGATGATGTCTGCATGATGCGTTGTTCCACAAGCTTACAAGAAGGGGCAACTTCAAGTGAGGTAATAAGTGCTCGAACTGCTACCACTTTTTGGGATTACATTCATAGGGTACCTATTCTTCCTCTCTCTCATATTTTAGAAGTAGATACTGTACAGGATTTTGAATTACCCAATAATGAATTTGAATATTTAAGGGCTTTAATGATAAAGAAGTAGGATGGAGGAATTCCATCTGAGGAGGATAGACAGTTACTGATGAATGTTGGTGTTGCTCAAGAGAAGGAATATAACACAAGAAGTAAGGCTGTCAAAGGAACGGGGCCTCAAGCCAAGCAAAAATATCCCTTACTTTCAAACATTCCTAAAGTGGCTCGTAAGAAAGATGCATCTCCCAAGAGCCCTGCAGTTCCAAAAAAAAAATCATACCCCTACTCATGCCAAAGCTATCAAAAATCATGTACCACCTAATGAGTATGTTGGCTTTCCTTCCAATACATCCTTTCCAGGGAATGTCCCATATGATATTGCCCAATTTTTAATTCAAATCAAAATCTCTGTAATAATTGTTGAGTTGCTTAGGATTCATGAGCACAAAAAGAGAGCATTTGAATACCTGGGATTGGAAGAAGAGAAGACTACCTTAGGTAAAAATGTAAATATTGTGGAGACTCCTCTAATCATTCAAGAATTAGAGACACCAATAGCATTGGAAGAGCTAGATGAACTACCTAAGGTCTATTTTGGGACATCCTTGGTGGAATCTCAAACGAATGTGGATCCAATCTTCACCACTTTGATCATTAAGGAAATACTGTTTCACAACTGCGTATTTGACTCAGGGGCATCATGCAATGTCATGCCTTTGGAAGTCATGAATGAGCTAAATATCAAAGTGACAATAGCATATGGGAAGTGCAGTACCATGGAATCCAAAAAAATTCCAATAATGGGATGTGTGAAGGCTTTTGTTGTGCAACTTGTAGCTTACCCAGGTAAAAATTTAAAACTTGATGTTGTCATCGTTGACTTCCCAGCCAAGTGGGCTATGCTACTATCAAGAAAATCGGCTGCAAGTGTTGGTGGGAGTGTCCAAATGGATATGTCCTATGCCACCATTCCAATTGAGGGCATCCTTCTTAGGTTGTATATTGGAGAAAAGAAGATGCTACATCTCATTGAGAATCCCAATAATGCTTCCTATGAAGTGTTGTACACAAATGTTGATGCTGACAAATTTGTAGGATTTCCTAATGGAAATGAGCACAAGATTGAGGAATGTAGGTGTCTTGAACAAGCAGGATTTCTTTGGAATATATTTTTTGATGGAGCTTTCTCCAAATTTGGGAATGGTGTTGGTGTTGTTCTACTTTCTCCTAGTCAGGAAAAATTTGTTTTTTCCTTCAAACTCAACTTTGAGTGCACCAAAAACATTGTTGAGTATGAGGCATTGTTGTTAGGTTTAAGAATTGCTTGGAAATAAGGTATCAAGGACATCATTGTCAAAGGAGACTCAAAATTAATTGTAAAACAATTCATAAAATTGTATGCCATAAAGAATCGGTGAATGAAACAATATAAACATGAAATTTGAGATCTTACTGAGATAATTGATTCGTTCAACATAGTGCATCATGATAGGAAATTCAATGACTTGGCAAAAAAGCTTGTAGTGTTGGGGTATCGGTTTGAAAATTTTACAATGTCCCTATATTGTGAATATGAGGTTGAGGTATTGACAAGACCCTCTATCCCTGACAACATTAACCACTGGTACATTTTTTATGATGATACTCAGTTTAGAAGATTTCTACAAAACAAGGGAGATTTTATTGATCAATGCATTGATTTGGATCCAATGGTATTTACAACAGAGGGAAAGGAAACCCTTTTTGGCAAGGGCATAATCTAGCTAAAGATTAATACCATTCCTAGAGGGTTGGTTGTTCTTGAGTCTAGTTTTGATAATGGTGATCACATTGTTAATAGATGTATAGCAACCTCAAGGGATATTAAGGAGTGTGATCTTGGTACAAAGAAGAAGCCAAGGAAAATTTGGTTAGGCAGTAATCTCAGCAAGGAGGAGAAGCACTCATACATCCAGTTATTGAAAAAATACCAAGATTGCATGGCTTGGACATATACTGAACTAAAACCATACAGAGAGGAAATGTTTCAGCATGAGATTCCCTTGGAGTCTAATGCAAATTAATTTAGGCTGAAGAAAAGGCCCATCAATCCAATCTTATCTCTTAAAATGCAAGAGGAACTGAAGAAACTGAGGGATGGAGGGATTATTCAGCCTGCAAGGTATTCTTCCTGGGTTGCAAACCTAGTGCCAATGAGAAATAAGAATGGTGACATCAAGTTGTGTGCAATGGAGGTAGGAAACAAGATTCATTATCTTGAGTATGATTAAATAACATTTTGAGAAATGCAAAATTTTCTTTTTAAATCAAATGAATTAAGCAAGTTTTGACATATTATAAATTATCCTCTTTAGAAAACTTGATCTTAAGTAAATTAGTCAATAAGTATAAAAGAAAGAAGTTCACCTTTTAAAGTTCAGAATTGTTCTAATCATAACATGAATATTCTATATCATAATTCAAGTTTTGAAATACGTTTTAGTAAATAAATAACTTTAAAAATATTTTAAACCGTGGGATGTTCTTAACAATAACTGTATATTGTGGCTGAACTAGTACATTGTGCCTTGTTGAAGAGAAATGTGAATTGTTCATGATGGGTGTTATATGATTCCTTGTTTCCTATGTGATGAATGTTGTGTTAATATTTTCAGATTTGGATGTAGCTCTTTCTGATCACCTGTGTTGTAATGTAAACTCCAAGCAACTCAAAAAAAAAAGTTATCCGAGTTTTTCAGTGTTGTATTTGTGTGTGTTTTAATGGGCATTAGAATGTGACAAAAGGGGGGGAAAATTTTAGTTGGTAGCCTTAATGTATATTGGATGGGAATGAATTTAATTTGTTTTGGAATAGTGTGCACCCAATATTTCAAGTAAAATCCAAATTTTTACCTTCTAGATAATTTTGGAGACTTGTGGGATAAGCTAAGCTTTTCCCACACCTCTTAAAGTTACCCACCAACTAGGCCTATGATGTGAGGGGCTTATTTTAGGTTCTTTTTTTGTTTTCATGGATGAAAAGGGAAATTAATTTTGCTTTTCCTACATGGGTATTTATTTTTGTCGTTTGGGAGTGTGGGTTTGGGTTGAGTGTGTAAGAAGATGGTCATCACCCTAACCACCAATTTATTATGCTTTGGGGTTTGGTTTTGAACTTGATGATTTAGATGGAGAAGAAATGATGTGACTTCCTACATGGAGCCACATCATCTCCCTCTCCCTCTTTTCTATTTATTTTTATTTTTGTGGGGATTTGGGGGGTTACTTTTTCATTTTGGGGTAATGCTTGTAATTTTGGAGAACTTTCTTGAGAATGGTGATTTGGGCTTGGAATGGATGGTGCTTTCTCAAGATTTTGAGAAACCTTGGAAATTATTTGTGTTTTGATCCTCTTCATTTGTAAGATAGATCTTCACCCTTGTTTTTACCTTGATATTTGTTTGTGCTCATATGTGTGGATGATGATTGATTTATTACTTGTGATTGTGGTAAATAGATATGATCTTTAGGATGTGGGAGAAATGGAAATGGTGGTTAAAAAAAAAACTTTTGCGAGGCATAAGATTAAGGTTATTGGGTGTTTTAGGAGGGAGTTGCGTTGGTATGTCCACCTTGTTAGTAAATATGATTAGTTTTTAGCTTGATATTTTCTTTAGGGAGGCCTAAGAGTGAGGGAGGCATAAGAGTTGGGTAATATCTTGGAGGGAGGCATATGAGTAGTGTGTATTGTGATGGAGTTCTTGGAGGCTCATAGGTGGACACCAAAACTCTTGGGAGGTATAAGAAGAACCCCTAGGTTCCTTTCTCCTCCTTGGCTTTTGAATGAAGCTTTTGTTTTAGAAGCTTGTTGGTTTTGTCGTAATTTTGGAAATGTGTCATTGTGTTGAGTGTCATGATTAAATGCGATTGTGGAAGTCATTTAGAGTTTCCAATGGTTGTTTTATACGCAACAATTCTTCATTGTTGGGGCTTGGGGCCCAATAAGGAATAAGTCTTCTCTCCTTCATTGGATATTTGATTAGGTGGAGAGTGTTGCCTATTACCCCATTTTTTTGTGTGCACTAGCTTGATGAAGACGGTGGAGCTCATTGGATGACATGTTCTCTTTTGAGAAATACATATGAAGTGCAACTTGCACTATTAATACACCTCAACATGTAAATTTAATTTAGAGTACATTGAATGTAGCCTCTTTTTATATTGGATAGTTCATGTAAATGAGTTAATACGATTGGTATTATTTCCTCATAAATGAGAATTTTATGACTGTTTGAAATGGAAATGAAGCTCTTTTAGGTCTAAGTATTGATTAAGTGGTAATGTAAATTTAATTGAAAGAGTTAGGGACATGAATGGATGGAAACTATTAATTCTCTTTGTAGTATTGAAATTGTTGTGTAAAAAAAATAAAGAAATCAAATTTGTTTAAATATGTGTTATATCCTCCTACTCTAGTGATTTGCAAGATGTGATCATATTTAGAAAGAAATTTCATATTGTAATAATTACAAATCCCTTACTCAAGAGAGAAAATTAATTTCCCTTTAAATCGTAGGATTTTCTTCAAACTTGATTTTATAAAATTTTGTGGACTATAGGTATGTTAAAGAATATATATATATATATATATATATATATATATATATATATATATATATATATATATAATTCAAAAAAAAATTTAAATATATATATAATTATACACTTATGTGGCTGATTGTTTTACTTTTATTGAAAAGTTTGCATTAAAAAAATAATTTATTAAAAATTATGTTTTGCCTAATGGCCGAATAGGCCACATGACCTGTATTTGTTTTAATATTTTTGTGTGGAGTTGGGGGGGAAGCTGCTGACCCCACCCAAAACCACATTTATTTTTTAAATGTAGGGATGGTTGGGCATCCCCACCCATTTGAAACCTGCGCCAATGTTGAGCCAAGGCATTAGTGTTTTAGGGAGGTGCATTTTTGGTTCTTGTGACCTGTGTATCAAACTGTGTGCAGTAAGTTGCGGCCGTAGTTTGTCATTTGTTTATATATATATATATAGGGGTGGGCATCCCCACCCATTTGAAACCTGCGTCAATGTTGAGTCGAGGCCTTAATGTTTTAGGGCGGTGCATTTTTGGTTCTTGTGTGTGTGTGTGTGTGTGTGTGTGTGTGTGTGTGTGTGTGTGTGTGTGTGTGTGTGTGTGTGTGTATTTCAAGTTATATAAAATAAATAAATAAAGATGTATTTTTTCAAACTAAATGTGTATACATACAATGTATTAACTGTTAACTAACAAGTAAAATACTTTTTATTAGTAAAGATAAAAGAAAAACCAATAGACACAAATAAAATGTGTAGATCCTTGTCTTAAACACTAAATAATAACAAAGGAGAGCTTCCAATCCTCTTGAATGGCCTCCTGCATGGCTTTATTTCCTTCTCCTTCTTCCTTAACCTGCAAACCAAATAAAGAAAATGAGAGTTTGAATAAAAGAAATGAATATAATAGATTTCATAAGGATTCCTAGGGTTCCATTTGTATAAGCTAAATCTAAGGGCTGAGAAATATTAGATCTAATGGTGTAGGATGAACCCTACATCACTTAAGTGATGGGCTATTTAGGTGGGCATTACACTATTGTTTCCATTATATTAGACATTGGGTGTAGTAGGCAAAAACATTATGATGTTCCTTGCAAGTGTCATCTAAAGGAGTCACTTATAACAAACTCAAAAAAGAAATCAAATATCTCCTCATTTTCTTTAAGAACACGTTTTTCTAGTTTTTCATGCAGAATGGTTTAAATATTTACGACAACATTAATCTTAGTTCATTGAGATAATTTTTTTTCTTTGTTTTCAAAATGATTATAGTTTCCTGCACAATATACCCCACTTTAATATTTTAATGTTTTGTGAAAAAAAAATATGATCGGAAAGAGCGGTGTAAGGCCCCTCCATGGTTTCTAACGTTTACGAAAATAGTGATTTGTATTTGAAGAAAAAAAAAAACGCATTTGTAAAAAGTTATCTTAACAAAAGTGAAGCCGCCTAATCAATCTATGCTCCTTTGATTGTAATATGCCTTTTAGAAATATGGTATTTCCCCCTTCATCGAAATAAACAAATTTCCTTTGATATGATTGAAAAGTCTCCCATTTGTAAAAGTTCACCCAAAATATATAATATTTGGGGGCCACAACCGACAGCATGGACCTCCAACGCCTTAATTCTTCTAGCCTAACTAAGCAGTAGCGATGGCGATTTATTAATTAACAACGAATTGGTACTAAAAAGATCAATAGCACAAATTTTGGTTTCCAAACTCGCAAACAGAGTTCCAGAATTGAAACCATGACCACATGATGTGGGAAGGTTTTCGTAGAGTTGAGCACACTCGCTTGCTGATATGTCACTTGTGCGATTGAATATTTAAGCAAACTAGTTTAAAGTTTTACTTTTAAAAATATAAATTGCCCGGTAAATATGCAAGCTCACGGTTCGAGGGATTATTAGAGTTCTGTTGTCCAGCTTTGATTCGCTGCTTTACGGTTAGCAGGAGTATAGTGAGGGAATACAATACCGCTCATTTGATAATTTAACAGCTTCGGTTGGCAATGCAAAAGTGAGTGGAATTGGGGGAAGGACCTCGATCTTGAAGCAATCTTCAACCCACAATACAAACAAAAATAAAACCGTATCTGCACCCTCCTCTCCAAACTATTCCAATATGCAACTTACTATTCCTGTTGCTTGCATAACAATCTCAAACACAAAATGATAAACGATACAAGACTTCAGTCGGATTGATCTTTATTCACTTACAAATAATGGACATGGGTGATAAAAAAAACAACAACACTATTCCGAAAACCCATATGACAACTATACCTGCACAAACCCTTGACATAACTGAGCAATATTTCTTACTTACATTACATTTATTATAATGATAAATTAAGGCACTAAAACCAGCAAAATGTTTATACGATGGCAACCACCCGCTTCTTACATAAAACTTCCGAGTTGAACGGATCTTCACAATGTGACCTTGATAAGTAAAAGATTATGAAGAACCGACTTGAAGTGGTCGTTATCAGGGGAAATCATTCTCGCAAAAGAGGCTGTCAAACCAAGTCCAAGAAGAAATAGCCGAATCTGAACACAATTCTGTGGTGTCCATACTTTCCTCAAACCCAGGTATCGATAGCAAATCGGCCATCTCTTCTTCCATATTTCTTGTACTGCTATGTAACTCATCCATTAAACTAGCTTGATCTGTCTTTCCTCTATCTACACTGCATTTCACAGTGACATCCGTTAATTGAGAAACTGGTAGACCTCCTGAGTAGCCTTGTTTCGAATCCATTGTAAAAATAGGGGACGAAGCAAATCTGAAATTGTCAGGGGAAACCTTTTTCACAGTGCCCTGATTCTTAGTCCTCGACCTAAACGTATGATTGTCAGAGGAATTAATCACACATTTAGGTTTAGTTTTCTGATGATCAACACAGCTTAATGGCTGCCTCTGAACAATTTGTGCGAAGGATTTGCCGGCTAACTTCTTGCTCAAATGGGTATTCCAGTAGTTCTTTACCTCATTATCTGTCCTGCCTGGCACTCGCCCTGCAATCAATGACCATCTGCAACAGAGATCCCCCGTTACAAGCAAAGAAGAGCAATGGAACATACGCGAATTTCAGTGATTGAAAAGAAATTATTTAACCTATTTCCGAGGAGATTGTGAAGGCGAATGATGAGATCCTCTTCATCTGGAGAAATATGGCCGCGTTTTACGTTGGGGCGCAAATGATTTATCCAACGCAATCTGCAACTCTTTCCACATCTCATCAAACCTGCATTATTACACCGATTACTTAGTCTTCCAGAAAAACAGTACAGTAAATTGAGGCAGCAGGACTGGCAGTACATATAAACAGGCACACACAAATATGACAGTACCTGCTTTTAGCGGAAGTGTACTCCAACGTCGTGCGCCATTCGCTTCGATATATTTTTGTAACAGCAGATCTTCTTCTGCTGTCCACTTGCCTCGCTTAAGTTCTACTCCAACTGGGGGAGCTCGAGTCATGGATGCAAAGTCTGGAATAAATACGTATGCAATGTTAGTTTAGAGTTGAAAGCATTAATGCATGAATCGATCTGAAATTGGACTAAAATCCCTCACATTTATACCTCTGAAATCCAAACAATGAAACCTTTCAGATGCTTAGGAATAGAGATTAACAGATATTTACAACACCGCTTAATATTGTCAATTACTCCCGGATAAAATTAAATGTATGACCCAATGCAGATCTCTCTTACATAATGCAGAGAATAATGCAAGTTATGAGTAATATTCTGAATGGCAGTTGAAGAGAATAGTGGTGAAACACCAATCTAATCTATTCCACCACGTAATTTAACAGTAAAACATACTTTTGTGAGGACACTACGAAAAGTTATTTCCGACCCAAGGAGATGACGTTTAGGACATTTCAATAATGAGTTACATAACTCCATAAAAATTGTCCACTTTTGCAAATAGGGTCATGCTGTCCAGAAACAAAATCATATTTTTCATTTTTATTTTATCGGAGTGGAATCTGTGACAAGATAAAAAGAGTCATAATTGAAAATTGAAATTTTTACTCCCATAGTGTCTTTCTGCATGCAAATGATGTAGTAGAAACCATCAAATCAATTTCATTCATTACTTTCCAATTTTGGTTTGGTAGAACTTGACGGGACGACATTTTTGGTTATGCATTAAATGTTAAACACTATTAATTTCGATGTGAGTGATGGCAGTTCTGTTTTGTTAATGCGTGTTTGGATATTAATTTGTGCTATAAAGAGCTTTTCGTATTATGTTATCAATGCAAATGAACAATGAAATTAACAATATATCAAGTTTCTATGATAAATTTTAGTTGACATATGAGTTCGTAATGTATGAGAATTAGTTTAATATAGCGTTGAGGAAGTGCAGAAATTGCCGTCTCGTACAAGTAAAGCCTCAATTTCATGGCAGTTCTTCACCATTTCCAAAGGTGCAAAGTTTATTATTCTGGTTTGTTAGTTTATTCTTGTGGTACACAAATGTTGGTTTCTTTCCTTTCTATCATCGTCTCTTCCCCGCCAAAAATTAAAAAAATTGTTGGAGTGTAGGAAAATCATTTTTTAATTTTTAATGACTTCAATTTTTATTTTTTTTGTCATTGTGTCTTATAATTCAGAGTTTATGCCCTGATTTGTTAGTACAAAAATATGTTCTTTGTTTTATAATGTATTTTGTAGAAATTAGACACATATAATAATAACAAAATAAAATAAAATAAATAATTTCAAATAAATCAGATTATTGCAAACTTAGATCAGCACTTCTCTGCGTATATTTGTTCTTCCTTGTCACAGTTTCGGCTTAATACAATCTCTCTAAATGTGTTATATCAAAACACTTACAATTGCCTGTAATAAATAGATGACTCTCATCTAACAATAAAACACTCCACTCTCCTAAAATTAGCACATGTTTTTGTGCAATACAAAGCATTTAATTTATTTGCTTTATTAGCTTTTCCTAAAACTAGGAACATCTCTTTAAAAATAACCTATGCATGAAAAACAACTTACTTTTTTTTTGTTTTAAAAACTTTTCCAAACAATAAACTGGGGGAAAAATTAAAATCTTTTCTAACACTCCCCCTTAATTTTGACCTTAAAACTTTTATTATTCTGAAGCTAAGTGTGCACTTCCAGATCTGACATATTCCTAATCACAAACTCTCAAACAATGTTTCAAATACTCAAAAACTTCATTGCCCAAAGCTTTCGTAAAAATATCAACAAACTGATCTTCGAATCAACAAAATTCAAAAAAAAAAAACCTTATTGTTAACCAACTCCCTGATGAAGTGATACCTCGTGTTTATGTGTTTGCTCCTCTTCTGAAAAACATGATCTTTAGATAATGCTATTACTAAATTATTGGCACAAAAAAACTGTGTAACATCCTTTTTATTCTACCTCAAATCTTTTAACGCTCACTACAAGCATATGGGGTAACTATCCACAACATTTCCACAATATTTATGTAGATACCTTTTTTAAAATTGTGACTCCAAATTTGTGGACTCCACCCACATTTTTTTTGTGAAAACATGAAATGTGAAAAAAATTGTGATAATATCCACAATGAAAAACATTGTGAAAATTCTATAATTTTATTATTGTGGCATTTATCACAATTCCAATATTGTTACATAACCGCACTTCAGAAAATTGTGACAATTTTTTCAATTTATAAAATATTGTAAATCCATAATTTTTGAATTGTGTCATATACTACAATAATAAAGAAATGGTAGGTATGTCCATAATTAAAAATTGTAACTGTTTTAACAATTTTTTAAATTATTATAAAATTATAATGTTAATAATTGTGAATAACAATTTACAATTCTAAATTTTTTTTTGAGAAAATCTTTAAATAATATATATTTGTAGAGTTAATAATTTAATTAATATTATAATATATTTTTTTAATTCTAAATTTTAATAATAAACATAATTAAAACAGTTAAATTGTATTTTGTATTTATTTCTTGAAAATAAAAATCACTAGAATCAATTAAAAAATAAAAGGATTTATATAAACTGTAGAATCTTAAAAAATGAAAAATTCATAATTAAAATAGTTATAAAAAATGATATTATATTAAAATTAAATTAGTTCTAAAAAATGATATTATAAATTAAATTAAAATACATGCATGCATATATGTATGCCAAAAACATGAAAATGCACGGTGGTTAAATATCATAATGTGACAGAAATAAAAGACATTACAAAATTACTTTATTTATTTTTCAAAACATTTCTTTTTAAAATTCAGCGTAGAGGAAAAAATACTTTTGTTATTAAAAAAGCAATTAATGAACTGAATTTTTATGAAACATGCATCGCAATTTTTTTAATTAAATATATGAAATACTATTTAATTAATAAAAACACTTTCAAACAGATTTTTTAAATTAAATATTTTAATATTTAAATGCATATATTAATGGAACAATTGTTGCTTTCATTAATGTTTGGACTCGGCTACTGTTTGGCGGATACGGGGAACACATTTTGATCGAATTCAATTTCCATTTTTGAGGTAAATAAGTTATTTTCAATTTCTTCAAATTTTTGTATAGATAGAGGAAAGAAAATATGTTTCAAAATATTATTTGAAAACTATCTTTCCTGTACATTGACAATTATTTTTAGCATGAAGAAAGGAAGACTGTATATAAATTGTTGAACCTGCATTATTGAGAAGGAAAATATTTCAATAAAATTAGAGAACCTAACTCCCGATTCTAGATATTATCCTACCAAATTATTTATGTAAAATCATTTCTTTATCTCTGTAGAGAAGAATTCACACGAAAGAGTATGATGAACACTACATTCTATGGAAGATACTCATTATTTTCATGCAGAAATAGCATAAAAATGTCTGAAGAAAAGACCCTGCAATTTTATTGAATGTATTTATTGAAGGTGGAATTCAAAAAATATTGGGAGAGGAATTTTGAGAGGTGAGAAAGGATCTATAAATAAAATTCTACCATGCAAAGGGTTAGTTAAAATACAATCATATTGCTTGATTAACAATCTATAAAATAAGTTAAATAAGATGAAATTCATGTCCCATCAAAATATGTAGTGTGAGGAAGCTCACTTCCATTTGTAGATTTGATTTAACTTCTTACATCAACCAAGATGCTAGACTACATCAGTCATGGATGTTTAGAATATTTGACAACTCCACTCAGATGCAATAACCCCCTTGATTATATGGTACCAACTTTAGTTGCATAGAAACTAACATATGATACATAGCTTTTTATGCATGATATTCCAATTGAGGGATAGAATTGTGAACCTAATTAAATTGGTATCATAAAAATTATGTTTACTAAAACAATACCCCCTAAAATATTGCACCACTGCATACATGTATTTGTCAGAAATAAATAATTGTGTTAAAAAAAGCATTAGAAGTCAAAAAATTAAAATTAAAAAAATAGTGATTTTTTACACAAATGTCAGTCTTACCTATTGTCAACAAATTTATTTTTCATTCGAACAAAGTGTTGACGTCCATGAAAGCATTGCAGAGATCAAATGAATTTGGATGCTTGAAGAACTTTTCAATTTAAGTTTAATACTATAGACATTTGTTTCCAAATGAAAGCACAATCTCAAGCTTCCTCACCATTTTCATCTTTTGGAGATGAATATTAGATCTCATATCATCTCTCCTCAAAAATAGATCTGGTAAAATATTTTATGCTTATGCATGCATGCACAATTCCACTTCACAAAACATTCTACCCTTGAATCCAACCATCCAAAGAAAAGCAATACTAAAAATCCAAATAAGGAAAGGGGAATCCATTTAGGTTTTCTTATCAAGGAAGAGGAATGTATCCTTGTCATCAGATTATTTTCTTTTATCAACGGCTCATAAAGATTTTTGATTGATCTTGGTGAAGAATGGAAAGTTTTAATTTTAAGCATAAGTTTGTTAAATGACACGAATCTTGACAAGTAGGTTATATTTTATGATTATTGCGCATATTTCACTTTTTGTTTAGTCGAGTATAATATAGGTACATTATATTTAATAATTTAAATTAATAATTACATAAATGGTTATTAGAGTTTATTTATAACTATATCATTAGGATATTATCATTTTATAATCTCCACAATGAAATATGTTTCAAATTGGCTGTGGAAATTATGGTAAACAATGGTATTAATAATGTTTCATTTTGATTATTATCCTTAAATAAATAATTATTTGCAGTATGATAATTAAATGTATAATGGACATTAAAATATGTTTAAAAAAATTATTTTATGAAAATTTGTAGGCTTTCTTTTACACACTTTTATACTTACAATACACCATTTAAAATTTTCTCTTCTTTACAAACAATTTAATCTTCTAATCCTTTATTTATTTTAGCAAAACCCATATATTACATCTATTCTAGTTTCTTTGGGATGTCTATTATGATATATGATAAAATAATTCCAGATTTGTTTCTAGGATTGGTCCAATGAAACATAGGCTCAAAAATACCATGATGAGAGTAACGGTTGATTGGTGGCTAGATGAATATTCTTGCTTTCTCTACATTCCCCTCTCCTCCTTTTTGGATGTACAATATTAATAAAATCCAATAATTTCTCTTAATAGTTTGGTATGCGTCTCCAATACATTGTTGAATTTCTTCTATGGTCCTCATTATCTTGATCGGCCCTTATGTTAATAAGGGTGAAGTAAAAACATAGGTTAACCTCCTCTTTAATGCACCTTGGAATCACTTCTTTAACTATATTCTTCATTGGATAACAATTTTAATCCAACATTGGATGTTAGGATTAGTCGGCGATAACATATATACCATGATAAACTATGGTCCATATCATGTTATTGTGGTTGACACAAAAATAATATATTTAAACCTCTCCTACTAAATGATGAACTATTGCATGTGAGATGACTATGTTTATTTTTTCATTCTTCCCCTCTTCTTATTTATGGTTACATAATTCAAAAATACATATTCAATTGAATCCTTTAAATACATGTCTTTCTACCGAAAATTACATATATTGCATATATATTTTCATTGCATCTTAGAATAATTTATACAATGCTAAATTCTTCATTCATTATAAATATACATCCCATATCAATTGGTAGGATTAGTCTAAGAAAACATATTATAAAACTTAATATACCATATCTTTTAGTGTATAAGAGTAATTCCACAATGGAGTTGACCCTCTTTTTAACTTAATGGTTGATTCATTGTAATACGAGTATTGTTTCATTAAAAACATTCTTGTATCATCCTAAGTGGCTATAGAATCCCAAAAAAACCACTCAATTATGTGGAAATACAAGTCTTACTAACCACAATCACATACATCATTTCAATTCATAGTTGAATTACTAATAGTTCTTAATTCATTAAAAATTCATCTCAAATTTATGTGTAGGATATTTTATATTGAAAAATATAAACCAATATATACTATGATTATTATAGTAAATAGGGTGAAACTATAATATAAATGACCCTCATAGTAACATAATAGTTTTTCTTCTGGTTTGTTATTGTTTTTCCATTTTTTGATTTCCCTTCCCTTTCTTATGGCTACATAATCCCATAAACATAGTTCAATATCGTCTACATAGATGATTTAGTACCTCATGTTGTATATGAATCTTTAGTGACACTTTGATTTTCTTAGATATAAATCTGCAATTCTTATTTTATTTAAAAAATTCATCGAATATTTTTTTATTATATTTGGCATCCAAAAACATATAAACCCCAGAACATTATGATCTTTATGCTAAGGGTTAAACCATGGTATTCTATTTATGGTCTTCATAATAACATAATAATTGATTGCTTTTCATATGATTGTGTGTATTTTCTCAGTCTTCTAGTTTCCTACTTTCAAGATACATAATCTCATAAAAAGAGACAATCAATATTTTAGTGATGTAGAATTTTTAAAATTTAATTAATTTAAACCATAGAAATGGTATTAAACATTAATTAGAAATGCGATGCATTATATAGTATGTATTACTAGCAAAATACATAAATAAGTGATTTACTGAATTGTCCATAATGCCTATATTATTAAATTATTTATATTACACAATTATAATTGTAGTGTTGCACACGTTTTTAAAAAAATACATTTGAGTTCTCTAGAAATGGTGTGGAAAATTAGAATCACGATTCGTTAAATTTGGGTTGTGTAGAATATAAATAATTCTAGTTTCAAAAGTTCAATTTTCAACATGCGAGTACAAAATGTGATGTTACTACATTTAAAATTGATGAATTTAGATATTACACAAGTCTGAATTTTATCAAATTATGGAATATATAATTATATTTTATAGAAACTATCCATTTTTCTCCTTCGAGAAAAGGTTATTTTAGCCTATCTAACGGAGAGGATTATAAACAAATAATATTATTAGGATTTGATTATTTAATCATGTAGAGTTATTTAGGAACTATATTTAATTCTTGTTTTATAAGTTATCTGTTTATACATTTTGGTTGATCACATGGTTATCCACAATAGAATTCGTAAATAATGGGAAATTTATATTATAAGTGATTAAATTATTTGTACCTTTATAAATGGTGTAAAAAATTAAAATTGTTATAATTTCCATTTGGGATGTGTAGACTTACACAATTTTATTTTCAAAGGTAAATTTTTTTAAAACATATAGAGAAATTGTGACTTTTCCACAACGAAATTTAGAAAATGTGAATATTTCAGAACATCGAATTTGTCTTTGATGTAATAGTGGAAATTATAATAAAAAATGAGAAAATGTGTTTTATTCACAATGAATTCTCAAAAATGTGGATATTTTACAACTTTACAAGTGTTTTTTATGAGATTGTGGATAATCTACAATATATTTTACAGAATATATCCATTTAATGGTGATAATTGACTTTTTTTTTCACAAAATGATATATTTTTGGATAACAATGTGGATAAATGAGGCTAGTTCTAGTAGTGACTCTTCTCATCCAAACAACTTGACATGTTGCACCTGTTACTTCTACATACTCTGCTTCTACTAAAGTGATTGTGGGCTTCTTCTTCGATGCCCATGAAACTACACCCGTTCCAAAGTGAAAATCATATTTGGATGTACTCTTTCTATCATCAATACTTCTAGAACTGTCGTTGTCTATGTAACCTATGAGTTTGAAGTCATCTGATGTTGAATACAAAATTCCATGATTCTTAGTTCCACATACATACCTCAAAATCAATTTTCCAACTTGCCAATATGAATCTTTTGGAGATTCCATTAACCTTGAGGTGAGGCTCACACCATACATAATATCTACCCATATGGCCATCAAATACACGAGACTTCCAACTAGCCTTCTGAACAATGTTGGATCTATAAATAATTTGATGTCATCTTTACTTCATTTCAAACCTATTGCAATAGTTGTTGGCGATGGATTGCAATTCAACATGTTAAATCTATTTAAAACATCATCAACATACCTTTCTTGTGAAATAAAAACTTCATCTTTTGATTGTTAAACTTCAATGCCCGAAAAAAGTGCTTGAGGCCTAGATCTTTCATCTCAAATTATTTCTTCATAGATGATTTTAATGAATATATAGATAGATTTCGAGTGATGATTAAATCATCCACATATAAAAAAATAATCAAATTTTTACATTGCTCCTTGATCTTGATGTATAAAGTAGGGTCACTACTACTTCTAGTGAAACCATTCTATATCAAATAAAAATCAATCATGTTGTATCAAGCTCTAGGTGCTTGCTTGAGACCAAAGATCATTTTTTTCAGCCTATATACCTTTCCTTCATGACCTTAAATCTCATAACCTTCAAGCTGATAAACATAAACATTTTGTTTAGGAAAACCATTCAAGAATGTTGATTTTACATGAATGTGATAAATAGGGTATTTTTTTGAGCTGTAATTGCTAAAAACGTTCTTACCATGTCCCAACGTGCTACACATGCAAATGTCTCATTGTAATCTATTCCATATTGTTGTGAAAAACCTTTGACAACCAACCTTGCTTGATGTTTTTGTACTATACCATCAGCACTATATTTGGTCTTATAGACCCATTTCATTCCTATCACATCCTTTACTTCTTGAATATCTACCAATTACGATGTTTTATTTTTATCTATAACATCTATCTCATCATCCATGACTTGAACCCAAACTTCATTATTTATAGCCTCTTCAAAGTATACTCGATCTGTAGCTTTAGAAAACAATGCAAAAATTAAATGCACATCATTTGTATTAACATTATAAATCTCACTAATAGTCCTTGTAGTTGCCACATAAGGAAATAAAATAAATAAATAATATAAATTAAATGTGTGGTTGATAGTGGATTGACATGTGGGGGGTAGCATGAAATGTGGCAAAATTTGGCGTGCAACAAGTTAAAGGCAGGGTCCTTCCTGATAGGGCACGTGGGCCTCATAATTAACTCTGATCCCTGTCATTCTCCTTGCACAATAATACATGCACCTTATTTATTATCTAGTGGCATTGACCACGCATAAACTCTTGTAAACATTGTAAATTTAATAGAAATTGGATAGTTTTAGTGACTGTAAACAATTAAATAAACATAATGTTTGGGTTATTTTTCTATTCTGAGATATCGCTAATAGCCTTCATAAAATTAGTACCAGCTTGGGTAAAAACAACATGACACATGGAGATAAATCTATATCCTCTCATTATAATATCTACAATGTGATTGATAAGGATTTGTTTCTATTGTTAGAGTGGTTTCATTGTATTTGAAAGGAAGGGAAACTCCTGTTACAAATGTTTTTTGCTGTATGCAAAAGAGAATAAGATCATTGAGGTTAGGAAGTGTCTCAATTAGGTGAAATGACTAGATGAAGTTATTTAGCCTCATAAGCATCTAAATGCTAGTGTTGCGTGCTCTATAAATTTGCATCACATTTTTTTTTCTTTCCGAGTAGTAGTTTTATATAATAAGATATTAAAATTGCCTTTCATTTTCTCCCAGTTATGTCTCCGCAAATTTTGTCTCTTTCATTCTTTCGTACACAAAGAGGAGATGTAGAACAGGGTGTAGACAACAAACAAATATTAATACATTGGGGTCCTTGTCTGAAGTCACGATTATAATTGTTCAGATGGAAATGTATGAAAAATTAGGAAAAAAAACTCGAGGAAAGTGGAATATTTGACAAAATTCCTCTTATATGTGTGGTTTTATGGACTATTTTGGCTACAGAAATACACACATCCAGCCTCAATATAATAACAATATATAGAGAGATTTATTTTATTTTTAGAGAGGGATATAAGGTCATGTTTTCTATGTTTTTTCCCACTATAAACTATTCTAAATATCTTTAATTGTTGCAGACATGCATTTCCAAAAGATCCAATGTAGAGGGTTCACGGGTAAACCAACATTTATATGAGAGATTATGATCAAGCACGCAAGACCCATACAATGTAACCTTCTATAGTGGTGTGAAAGCACAGAAAATTAGTCGCTGCTTACAAGTGGTTAATCAAAAGACCAAACAAGACCTTTATTCATGGATAATGAATAATGTAATATTTAGAAGTCACAGGTATCCACGAGATGCATTAACTTTTCTCACCGAATACAGCCACATAGCGTGTGAAATTGATTAGTCCACCTCTTTAGTTGCTTCGAGTTGTGCCAAGTTTGGAATGTTGATTTACCTTCTCCTAGCACAGGAGAACTATTTGAAATAATGCTAGTGAACTTGGTGACTCTATTAGTCACTGTGAATGGTGGTCAAGGAAATCAAAATATTCTTTGGAACACCTCAGAGGTATGTGATCTAGTGGATTCCGTTGGCTGGGATATGGGCTCAAAGTGAAGGCTAGAAAAGGAAAGAGAATTTTGTAAGTAAACATGCAATTAACCATGTAATGCCAAATTCCATAACTGTATTCTCCGGTTATTCCAGGCATGGTCTCATTACATTTTTATTTTATAATTTTCATATAATTTGGTTCCTCATTTGAAATGTAATAGAAATAATAAAGCATTAGATAAATATATAGTTCGGTATTTCACTTGGAATGTTAGTGTGAAACAATAAAATTTCATTTGGATATCTACATTTCGATTTACAATTTGACCGTCAACCTTGTTGCTAGCATAAATTTCTATGTGCCCATGTCTATTGGTATTGGTAAGAGCTAGGTGATACATCAACTAAAATAAATATTTTTGTTTAACTTACAAAGTTAGAAAAACAAAAATTTCAGGAACTCGCAAAACAAACTTTAATAACCCAACAAAGAGATATTAACTTTTGTTCACGTTCCTTTTTATGCGGGGGTTCATATCAATCTTAGATTGACCTTGATCGATTATTTGTGCTCTTTTTTATGATGCCTCTAGGAGTCTTGTTACATGTTTTGTAGATGTAGGAAGAAGCTAAAACTGAAAAGTTGGGTTTCATTTCAGCTCGCCATTGGAACCCTCAACGATGATCTGCCTTCCACTTCTTATGACTGAATCACAACACCCTTCTATTTGCACAAGTGTGTTTGCTTGAGCTCATAGTTTGATTGGATAACATGGGTACTATCTCAAAGTTTTCGGACCTTCTTGAGATAGACCTCCAAAGAAAGCTGGTTTTTGCTCCTAAACTACCTGTCGAAATCTACTCTAATGTAGAAAAAACTATCTAATCCTAAACTAACTTTCCATTGAGATAGACACTAAAGAACCTAGCGAAGGTTCCCCTCATGCTCCTCACACATGCGTGATTAAATCAAAATGTCATCAAGGAAGATGAGCATAAAGCGATCTAAGAAGGTCCTGAATACCCCATTCATCAAACTCATAAACACTATGGGGGCATTTGTCCAAGCCAAACAGTATCGCTATGAACTCATAGTGGCCATATCTCGTACAAAAGGCGGTCTTATGAATGTCCACCTCTGAAATCCTTAGTTGATAGTAGCCTGACTTAAGGTATATCTTAAGGAAAGTTGTGGCTCCCCTCATTTAATCAAACAAATCATCAATGCGCAGAAGGGGATAATGATTCATGATCATTACTTTGTTCAAATTTCGGTAATCAATACACAACCGCAAGGATCCATCCTTCTTCTTTACAAAGATTACCGTTGCACCCCAAGGGGATACACTAGGATTAGTTAGGCCTTTCTTTGTAAGGCCCTCAAGTTGTAACTTGAGCTCACAGAGCTCAGCAGTAGTCATCCAATAAGGTTTTCATGAGATAGGCTCTACTCCCAGACTAGGATATATATGAAAATCTATCTCCCGTGGGGACGGTAACCCCAATATTTACCCTAGAAAGAAATTAAAAAACTTTCTCAAAATGGGATAGAAATCTAGTGATGGTCCACTAGACCCATCTTTTGATCGGTCACTAACTGTGATAGAAAAGATCTGACAACCTCGTCGCACACACTGCTTAAGCTACATATCAGAGATGGTGTGAATAGAAATGGGTCTCTTGACCCCCACTATCACTGCCTCAACTCCTAGATCCTCTATACAAGATATGATCTTGTTCTAACAATCTAATCTAGCGCTATGTGCAGAAAACTAGTCCATGCCCAAGATGACTCCATAAGAGCCCAAGGGAAGGATACGAATATCTGAGGTAGTGGTCAAATAAAATATGGTGTAATAAAAAAATCAGAAGAACCAGAATCCAACAAAATGGAGGTAGGAATACCACCATTGTAACTTGTCATATCAATAATTGTACTCTGATGCTCTATCTGGTAGTTCTTGACCATTGCATACATCTTATGATTATGCCCCATGTCAGCAACAAAAGGCTCTGAGATCTGTGTCTTACCCTTATTAGTAACACCACATCCAAAACAACTACCCAATCCTTTCCCATGAGTAGTAGCTCCATTTGGTGCCTTAAAGAGGTGTGATGTGGATCCCGATGACCTAGCTGTAGACTGCTAAGGTCTCTTCTAGCGAGCTCCTGCTGACTGAGCTCTAGGTGCTCCATTGTGTCCTAATAGGACCCCTAAGAGGAGGCCCCATACTGGCTGACCCATCTGTGCATAAAATCTCCCGTGGAGGTGTATATGGTGGGTGAGAAAACTATTGTTGCTGCTAGGTATGGTTTAAAAGGATGACTGTTGTTGATCCCTCTCACACCATGAGGAGGATGTACTGACATTCTCGATCTATTTTTCTGGATTTTCTGTATATGGCTCAAGACTCGATCTCTAGCCTACTGGGTCTTTCCCCGAGTCTCCTATGATATCTAGGCCTTATCAATAGCCTTAGCCAATATTTGTGGACAATGGATGCACACTGCACTTCCAATGTCAAAATTCAGGCCTCGGATGAACATGTGGATCCACACTCGCTCATCCTACATGTAATCAACATACTATGTAGATCCAGAAATCTACTCTCATACTCAGCCACTGTAAGAGATGCCTATCGGAGGTCATGAAACTCAACAATCCTCTGTTGTACAAACCTCCAAGATAAATATATGCTCTTAAACCACTCCTCAAATAGCTCCCACATAACTGTCTCTGAATCAACATGGAGCTTCTGCTCCTCTGTCCTCCATCATACACCTGCTCCATCCCTTAGAAGATGCATCACAACACGAGCTTTCATGTTGCTAGAGCAAGGGCAGAGCTTGAAGCACATGCTCAAGCTTACCAACCAGGTATCTACCTAAAATTCACCTTTCTCACCAAAATAATGAATTTTTTGTAGCTTCAGGATCTCCATGATGTGATATTCCACTATAGTCTAGCAGCCCCTAGAACTCTCTGCATGCTGATCTCTAATCTTAGGGCTCTGAGACCTATCCATGTGTCCTAAAACTTGATCTCCCTATTCCCTCTTTGGTGACTCTACTCTAACTAACTCCTCATGGGAGTTCTCTCCTCTATGCTCCTCTCTATGCTGAGGAGATGCATGAGCCTCAATGGATGTCACCCTATCATGTACGACTGAATGTGCTCATACGGTCCTTCCGCGTATATCGATATTAACATTCTAAAGTTTATGTAAAATATGTGATAGGATAGTTACTACAACATGATCTAGTGGTGGTAAGTTTAGGTCTATATCAAACAACCCCTTGTCTTATCCGTACCTCCTGCATAGACCGAGGTGATATTTAGTTCACTATTCTAGGTTTTATTCAGTTTTCCATGTCCACTAAATATGTAATTTCCCACAAGTTTCTCTATATATTTCAAAAGTGTGCTAGGTTAATATTGTACTAGGTTTAAATGTTCATGTCTCAAATTTTCTAGTGTTCCCAAAGGTCCAATATTTTAAACCCACACTCTGATACCAACGGTAATTCCTAATAAAAATAACCACTTGAGACCAAAGAACAACCTAGGTTTAGTTATAAATTTATGGAATAATTTTTTTTTGTTTCAAAATGTCTACTACCAAGTTATAAAACAACAGTTGCCACAAGCAAGGTTTAGAGGCTAAATAAATAAAATAAATATTAGCTCATAGTTTTTCTATTAGAATAAATATTAAATCTACAGAGTCAAAACTTAGGGATAAAATGATCATTAAGATTTTGAGGGAAATTTCTCACTGTCCCACCCCCTGATAGGCTTAACAGATTCAACCCAATTTTTCTCAAAATTCACATTTGAAAACTTCTAAAAAAATTCCCATTAGATAGGAAATTTTCTCACCTTTCCACTGATACAAAGTAGTCCTTCTAACTCTATATAAAACTCAAGTTATGGGCAAGCGAGGCTTAGGAGGTTGTTTGGATTTTTTCACTTTTGCAAAAAATAGCAAAATTCACCCGCGCCCCCACAAGGCCACAGAGGGACTTCGCGCCCCAAGAGTAAATTTATGTTTGAGGTCCGCAAGGGACACGTGACCAAATTTCTAGCCTAGGCAGAAAAGCGGGATGTCGGAGGTAAAATTGAGTTTACTGCCTTATATTTTTTTAAAAGGTCGAAAGGGTTCAAAATTACTTGCTCCTTCACTGGCGCATAGAGATGCCATGTGTCATTCCCAATTTTCCAAGTGGGGAAGTGGGCTGGTGGAAAAAAACTTAGAGAATTTAACTTTTTCCTGAAACACGTTAAGGTTAAGAATCACCCATGCCTTCAGCAACACCCAGGGATGCCACGTGTCAATCAATCATTGGTTGTAGGTTGGTGTGTTGGTGGGGAATCTTAATAATTTTACCCCAAATTTTTTTTGAAGCATTAAGCTAGAAAGGGATCCACTCCTTCACTGAAGCCTCGTGAAGTGACATGGCAACATCTGATTGGCTACAGGCTAATGAGGAGGTGGAGAAAATTTACAAATTTTTACAAAAAATTAGTTTTAAAATCCTAAGGTTTAAAGCGAACCATGCATTAACAACACCTCGTTATGCCACATGGCAGCAACTGATTGGCTGCGGGCCAGTGGGGCCACAGAGAAAAAATATGAAAATTTCCCAAATTTTAAGTTTTCAAGCGCCAAGGTTATAAGGACTTATTTTCCTTTGATGGAGCCTCGTTAAGCCATGTGGCTGCACCCAATTGGTTACAGGCCTACGGAAAAGTGGGGAAAACCTTGAAATTTTTCCCAAATTAATTTTTTTTAACTTAGCTTATTTTTACCAATCAGAAGGTTTGTGGGTCAAACGAGTGGTGGGGAACTTCGTGCCTTAAGCTCTTTTGAGATAAAAGCGCAAAATAAAAATTTTAGCTCACGAGTCTATCAAAGAATATTTTCTTTAAATTTGACAGTTAGATTTTGGAGCCAATGTGAAGTAAAACTTCAAAAGGCCATAACTTTCGACTGGGAGCTCCATTTTTGGAAAACCAGGACTTTTTGGAAATATCCCAAAGTCGTATTTACACAGGAAGCTTATGATTTTAATTTTGATGAATGTTGAGTGGTATTTTTTTTTAAATAAAATGTTTTTCTGTCACTTAAAAAGTGAACTGGTCTTGTTAAAGTTATAAATTTTGTTCAAATTTGCCATTAACTGTTTTTGAATATCCCCAATAGGCATGGACGATTTTACTTGCAATATTTTAGGATGGAATGGAAGGTTCAAAATGTTTTATTGATTATCAATTCCAAAATTACCAATTTTTATGCAGCAAAAGTCTGAGCTTTTATCTAAACCCGATTTGAAAGGTTATATAAAATTTTCATAAGTATTTTAGTTTTGTATTAGTGTTTAAATTGTTTTCCAGAGTTTTATAGGTTTTTTATGTATCTTTTGATAAAAATTTGCAAAGTTTACTATGAAATAAAAATGAAGTTTATACATTTCACAACCAGATATTAATCCATTTCTTTTTCCATGTCATAAAAACATTGATTACATTTCATGCTAGTTTTAACTATTTATCTTTCCTTCAATCAAAATGTAAAAAAAAGAATACAACTTCTATTTTTCAAATCATGCATTTCAACAAAAAAAAGGAATATATCTTCTTTTTATGTGTTTCTCTCTTTCAAACAGAATTTCCTCAACATATTTCAACACAAATTTTTACACAGCAGTAGCTCCATTTGTGGAAAAGAATACAACTTATATTTGTATTGATCACATAAAACTTTACACATTACCACTCTTTCTATTTTCCTTTCATTCAAATGTATTTTCACGTCTCTTTACACAGTACATATTTCAGTACATATCTCTTTCTTATTTAAACATAGGATTTCATTTCCAAAATAGAATAACTATACAATAAAAAAAATATTACAAGTCATCCACTTGAAGTGGGAAAAATTCCTACAAAAAGAAGTCTCACAGAGGACTGCCAAACTCTATCTTCTTTCTTAGTTCCTATACAAAAACATGGAGATCCTCCATGTTCTTTATTTCAAATTAATCACAACAGAACAAGGGGAAAGACAATGCTCTCCACCCAAACAAGACATCCAATGACAAGGAGAAGCAATCCTTCTTCATTGGCCCCCAAGCGCCAACAACAATGCAATAGAATATGTGTTTCAACTCATGGAAACAATAGGATTCCACAACAAACATTCAAATTTCACCTTAAAACATAGTCCAAAACAAAATGTAGTTTGCAACCACATTAAAACATAGCAACAAAAATCAGGCTCTATCATGCAAGCTAAAGGAGTAAGAAACTATGGGGATGCTGCTTATGCCTCCCAAAGGGGAAATGGGTATCACCACCTAAGAACAAACCACCAATATATATATATATATATATATATATATATATATATATATATAATTTTATATCCCTGACATGCCCTTATGCCTCCCCCAAGTACCCCTTATTCCTTGCATTTCGTTTTGTCTCCCCAACCTCTTATGACACCCCATAAGGAGTAAATAAATGCAAGCTACTTATTTTTAAGGTGGAACCCAGATCCTAATTCACTCCACACTTATACCTCCCTAAAACACTTACACCTCCCACAAAAATACCCCATAGTCTTCTCCTACATCATCCTTAGGAAATCTACCCAAACAACCCACACACATGCCAAAACAGTTACAACAATAACATTTCCACAATTAAAAGTCGAGCATTTCAAGAGCTAAGCTCTTACCTCTCCATAATGAATTTTATTCCAAGTTCCAACTAGCAAGCTTTCCAGTACAAAACAACCCAAGATCAACGAAACACGGGCCTGTAAAAAGTCTACAAACTTTATCCAAAATCAAGGGCTCCAAACAACAAATGAATTTTCCCCGAATGAAGTACGCAAAAGTGAAGCAGCCAAAAGGTTATAACCCCAAAACAATAAAATGAATTCAAATATATAGAATAGGGAAGAGAGGAGGATGAGGTGGATCTTTGTAGGATGCCATAACATACATCCTCAACTCAAACTCACAAGTCATCTTCAATCTCCAAAACACAATAAATAAGTAGGTGAATAATATGATAGTTTTACTTACACAATCAAATCAAGCCCATACCCCAAATGACTGAAATTAATTTCAAGCAAGAAGTGCAATTAAAACATTCAGTTGGACTTACAAAAATGCATAATGAAGGCTGGATTTAAACTCTCCAACCATAGGTAGGGTTTTTATGAAAATTTAAGAGGTATGGGACAAGTTTAACTTGTCCCACAAACCTCTAAAAATAGTCTCCAAGAACAATTTCGAATCCCAAAGAAGATGAAGTTTTTCATACTTCAAATTTTACCTACATATCTCTTACAACATTTAATACAAGAGTCATCCACTATAATAATTACTTTCTTAAGACCCAAGTTGGTTAATTTATTTTAACAATATGATTACTCACATTATATACCACAATTTATTTAAATAAAAAGGGGTAAACACATCACTTAATAAACACATACAAACATCAATAAAAAGTAACCAAATAAATAAATACACATAACCCTTGGTCACATTTAAAGGTAATCCCCCCCATGGGAATCCCTAACACAATCAAACACAAAACAAATACAGGTTGTCATGGTGACCTTGTTGAATTTATCTAGAATTCCAATGTGGTCGGTCTCCAATCTCCTGATGTTTGTTGTGATATTTTAAACCTACAAAATACAAATACCTCCTTCAACCTCGTGGCCATATTAGAACATCCAAATGAACATAAGTATGATTTCAAGATCATCGGCATAAACCTGAATCACAACAAACATCAAGAAATCAGCAGTATCACTTAAAATTTCATCCACAACTATATCATCTCCAATTTTAATTCAATTCTCATTTTCTAAGTCTACTCAAAATATATAAATATCTCAAGTCTGAACAACATCTATAATGTAACCATGTCAAAAAATATATCAACATCAATATCTAAAATGTCTCTAATAATCATAATGCACCATATATGAATCAAAGTCCATGATAAACCATGATCTAACATCTAACATAATGTTAAATTAATTTATAACAATGTCCATAATATAGTTAGTAGTATCATGATCAATATCACATGGTGTCGAAGGAAAGCAGACACTACATAGGTGAAAAAAGAAAAGAAAAAGAAAATTATCCTTGTATAATAACGTTCTTGTAATTTTTATCGTAACTAAAATGTGATCATTGAACTGATGTGTTCTGGGTTTCTAATCCTTTGGTCCCTTTTTTTTGTTGGGTCATTACTAGAATTTGTTATTTGGGAAAGTGTGGCATCGATATGTATGTGGTGTTTTCCATTGTCTATGTGAGTTGATGACTTATGTAAGTATATTACGTGTTGTTTAGTTTACCTTCTTGGAGCCCTTGTCATGTTGTGTAGTGAGCAATGTAAGTCAAAAATTTTTTATCCTTATATATTTACTATTGTATTTGTGTGTGTAAATTGTGGGATTTACACAAAGAAGAAGGAAGTTAATTATTATTTATTGAAGTTGCATTACTATAATAATGAAGGAAGAAAATAGAAGTTGTAAATTATTAATAATGTATTCTTAGCAAATCTTAATGTGAAATATAGTTGTTTGCAGTTACTTGAACAAATGATTGTAGTTGTAATTGAAAGATGTAATAAATTATAATGAGTTATTTTGTTGAAAAAATTGCATTTTGTTGAGGAGAGGAAAACAATAATACCATGAATAGAATAAGCTTCATTCCTACCTTTGAACTTGAAAGAAATTTTGTTGGATGGAAATAAAAATGATCTTGTACTTGTTTTTCTTGCTACTATAGAAATAAAAAATATTTAAATTTAGTAATTTTAAGCATGGAATGGATAAATGGTATAACCTTTGAACTGGAGACTTTAGGCACACAATTTTAAGATAAGGATGAACTGTAAAACACCCTTATAAAACTTTTTTTTGGAAAATTAATGGAATTGATGGTTCTATTTTTGAAGAACAGGATCACCACCCTATGCAAAGCGATGGTATGTGAACCATCATTCAGATCAGAATGGAGGTTCATGAATTTTCACCCAGGTAGGGTGGTGGTCCCAGGACCACCGGTCTACTTTGGGTGGAAGTTTCATCACTTTCAGAAGAAAAATAAAAATCCACAAGTGAGAAATTTTAAACTTAGTTTAGTAAATATTTAGGCCTACAAATATGAAGAGGAAATCACCAACAAGCAATAAAGGAACAAATTCATTGTTTCAAACATGTAAATCTTTAAATGGGAATTTAAATGTATATAATCTCTTGGATTAAATGGAAAAAAGGTTTTACCCAATTGGAGTACAAAAACCAAAGAAATAATTAAGTAAACATTCTAGATTTAGGGAATAATCCCTACAATCTACTAATATAAAACAATGCAATAATAAATCCATATTTTGAACTAAACTAACCTTGATTTAAGTGAATTCCTTCTTGCCTTCTTCCCTCCTAGCTTCCATTGCTTCCACTCCTCCAACCTCCAAAAATAAGGAAAGAAAATAACACCAAATGAGGACACTAGGCAAATAAAAATGATTTAATAAAATCATATAAAGATGGTTAGCGTTAGGTTGATATTCTTAGATCTAGTGGCCATAATGGATTTGATCCAAGGGTCAAGAATCAACCCTACAATTATTAGGTGATAATACTCATATTATGGTTTTAATTTTTAAATAAATCAAATGTATGTGTAAATGGGTGAATGGGGTTAATTAGGGCTGTAGTGTGTTAAGATAAAATTATAAATCTCCTAGTATTTTTTAGTAATTATTTAAATGGACATTAAAGCTAGTAAGATAATGAAAATCAAGTAACTAAGGTTAAGGGTTTATTGAATGTAGGTTGAAATGCTAATTTTCAAGAGGGAAACTATTTAATCTAGTAAGAGAAATTAATGAAGACTTACCTAGTGATGATAATTAAATTGATATTAGAACTAGATTAAGAATACTTAGTTAATAATATAGACCGGATCTATCCTATGAAATGCAACATTGCTAGTAGGAATTAATTAAATGTATATTAGGGTTTGAAACCCTTGTAACTTAAGAAAAAAACATTTCCACAAGTTTTCGGATAATTATTTATGGATTATTGTTATTTTAAAATGTTTAAATTATGGGCATTTTAATTTTCCTACAAACTGGTTTGTATTAGGCTTCCTTACTTACCTTTTTAATTTTTGGGCCATACGTGTCTAATATCCATTGAAAATGTTTTGGGTAACATTTACACATAGACTCCCAAACCACTGACTTCATGCATATATCCTATGCTAGAATTGTAGTTGAGCTTGACACCTCTAAGAACCTTCAAGTGAAAATTGAACTTAAAGTTAAAAAACTGAACATGGACACAACCTTTAGACTATGAAGGCATTCTGTTTAGGATCAAAATATTTTTCACTATTGGGCATATTGTTGTTGACTGTAGGATGGAAAAAATAAATAATGAGAGATCCAGTTAGTAGAAAAATGGCCTCCCTAAACACTTATTATTTTAGAAGGTGGGAGATTTAGATTCAAATCAAGATTGGAAGGATGCAATAGTCCTAGAAACTCTTCTTAGGTAATTATCTGTGTGCATGTATACTTTGCTTAATGCTAAATCAAATGAAGCAAGAACTACCACCTAAAATAGTTCTACAATTTAGCTAAAACAAAACATAAACACCATCATGATAAGAATTAAACAAGGGTTATATGCTATCATTCATAAATACAAACTTTGAAACTAACAATGCTAAATATCTAAACTCCTCTATTCTCTAACAAAAAATAAATGAATGGACCTAAGTAAGCTCCATGGCTATCAAAATAGTTGTCCTTAATGTTCCAAGAACCTAACAATGGGGGCTAATCAAAGTTGGGCTACAAGACCCTTTTGACACCTCCCATATGACCCAAGCACTTTAAGAGAGAGGCTTAACTCTTCAAGATGATGAACTCTCAAAAGGGAAAGGTGCAAGCTCCTAGTCTCTTTGCTATATGCTGTGCACTTGCTCTCTTAGAAAGTTTAGGTGTAAGTAAAAAGGTAGGTGGAGGGCTCTTTATTTAGCCCAAAGGATAAATGATTCAACACATTCTCATGAATGTGGGATAAAGGTAAAACATGATTAGGAATGGATAAGGTTGCTTTATTAAAGATAACCTTACTTTAGAAGAGTTCAATACATGTTTAGCAAGTCATGGGAGTTGGTGGGTGTTTTAATTAATCAAAGGTGATTAACTAATAGGTAGGTGTAATCTTATAGAATCCAATTAGAAGAATATTAGTGCGATTTAGGCTATTATAAGGGGATTAAATCAATTAAATATTGATTTATTAGTTAAATGGAAGGGAAAGATAATTAACTAATAATAATTAATTAGTCTAGGTAGAAGGGGTGATTTATTAACGGAAGGTTGTTAATTAGGGTATTTGTTGGATAGGAAACTTAATTAATTATCTTAGTGTAATTAATTAATGATGATATGAGGGAAAATGAGCGCTTTTGACGATACGTTGTTGATTTGCGAGAAAGGGGATAATTAGCACAATTGAAGTATTTAAATTGCTTGGGCGTAATTATAGGTGTCTACATTTGCCCCTCTTTGGGGTGGCGTAAGTGATGCCACTTCAAAGATAGTAGATAGAAGAGATTTTGAAGAGATAGAAGAAAAATTAGTAGGAGGGAGAGATGCCCCCTCGAGTGTCGATGGGGTGATGAAGGAAGTCGATCGACAATCGAAAAAGATGAGAAGTATGTAGAAGAATGGGGACGAGGGGAGAGAAGAGCTTAACCTCTAGCTACTTATTTGTTTGGAACAAATTTGATGTCATCATATTGCCATAGGAACTACATCATCGGTCCTTATGAAAAATATAAGCATACGACAAAGGTAGAATGACATGAAAATCCATACTATGAACAATTATCCATTATTAAAAGTACCAAGTCCATGCAACATACAATAATGTAATGCAATACGAGAAGGAAACAAGCTCATATAACAGGGAAAACAAGTACAAACACACATATCCAACCCAACAACGGTCAAGACAGTTGTACAAATATTTTATTATCAGTGCTGAAGAGATCCACAAGTTTGTGATTGACGACAAGGGTTAAAAATGATGCCCCAAACAAGGATACATGCAAGGGGAAAGGAAAATGGACACGGGGTCCATGAAAACTTTTTGTGTGCAATGAAACAGTACTAGGCAACCAAAAGTGCCCTAGAGTACAGACGAAGCAAGCAACCAACTTTTGTGAATGGTATTAATCGTGGAAGATGTGAGAAAAACCAATAGGATATGGAGAAAATACCATGCGCAAGAGACAAGTTTCAGCCATAAGAAGCAAGTTACCATTTTGTAGGTTGTTTTACTTTTTAGGAATTTTATGAAATTTTTTGCCTTGTTTTTGAATTTTTTGATATATATATATTGTTTTTGTTGTTTTTGCTTTCTAAACCATGGTGAACAGTAGAAGAAAGTAAAAGAAGAAAGCGAAGGGCCTAGGGGCAACAAAAAGTGCCCTAGGTGGAAGAAAAGAGAAACAAACGACAAATAATGTCATTGTTTAGTGGAAAAATGAAGAAAAATAATTATTTGAAAAATAATTTTTTATGAGGGTGTGAAGAAGAATAAAAATCGCCAGGGAGCAATAAAATTGTTTGGGGGAGAAGAAAGGGGTATTGGACAAAAAATATTCCCCAATATAGTGAAAAATAATTATTCCACAGCGAACATAGGAGAAAACGGTGAGCAAAACGAGTGTCTTGGCCATTCGATTAGTGAAAAATAAGCTAATATACCCCCCAGGGGGGGTAAAAACATCACAATCAGTTTATTTTAACTGCTTAGTTTAGAAAACTTATCATGAGGCTCTGACACTCAGGAGAGATGGTGATCGCACGTGATCGTTTTGAGGCATGCTGTGGATTGTAGATGATAGATCTATAGATAATATCAAATGTTGTTTTCAATTGCTATTTTGATGTCTATGGACAGTATGTTATGATGATATTTGTGTAGGGGGGATAGATTTTTAATTATGCACAACCCCTCTCACCCCCATTGATGATATGATATATGATGATTAGCTTAGTATACATGCATGATGTAAAACTTAACATTTTTGTTTATATATGATGTATAGATGATGCTAGATGTGATGATAGTGATAGTATTGTGATGTGAATAATAAAAAAATAGAGAACATGCAAGAAACACATTCAAATGCTATAAAGAACACCAGGAATTATTGCAATACACCATGCCTTATTAACAAGTAACAAAACACAACCAAATGCATTAAGAAAGAAAGAAAGAATTAACACACTAGCATGTCGAAATCCACTACAATATGCACAAGCAAGAAGGAATCTATTCTAAGGAAGAAAAGATAAACTATGACAAAGTACACCCAAGAAACAAACAACTCAAAAGTGAGCATGCAAAACACTATACAAGAAACAAGCAAAACAAGAAAACAAGACAATGCAAGTAAATGTTTTTGTAAGATATGTTTTCATAAACTGATTTTCTATTGTTTAGGTTTTTGTGAAACAATTTTATATTGTTTTGGTGTTTTGTGAAACAATTTTATATTGTTTTGGTGTTTTGTGAAACAATTTTATATTGTTTTGGTGTTTTGTGAAACAATTTTCTATTGTTTTTGTGTTTTCGCGAAACAATGTTCTATTGTTTTTGTGTTTTCTCGAAACAATGTTCTATTGTTTTTGTGTTGTTCTTGAAACAATTTTCTATTGTTTTTGTGTTTTTCTCGAAACAATTTTATATTATTTTTGTGTTTTTCTCGAAACAATTTTATGTTATTTTTTTGGTTTTCTAGTAACAATTTTATATTGTTTTTGTGTTTTTCTCAAAACAATTTTATATTATTTTTGTGTTTTTCTCGAAACAATTTTATATTATTTTTGTGGTTTTCTCGAAACAATTTTCTATTATTTTTGTGTTTTTCTCGAAACAATTTTCTATTATTTTTATGTTTTTCTCGAAACAATTTTATATTATTTTTGTGTTTTTCTCGAAACAATTTTATATTGTTTTTGTGGTTTTAACAGTTTTCCAAAGCTATGTGCAGATAACCAAGAAAGCATGGATGCCCCCGGCGTTAGGTGGGGAATATACAAGGGTAGAATCCACGCGCTAATGAACAAGAAGGTGAACTCATTGAGTTGCCCCTAGCATAAGATGGGAAATAATGAAAGACCACATCCCTCACGGATGAATAGAAGAAGGAAAAGCTGGATCAAGGCTGGACAGAATGGTGTGCACAAGGAAACTCGAAGGCAGAACCAGGTCAAGGCCAAAGACAACTACCCATCTAATACAGAGTGCTTGTGAACAATGAATCCTCCCGAGGTGCCAGGAAAACGGTTTTCACCCAAGGACTTGTCCAAAGTGCCACAATTGCATGGTTTTCACTAGTGGACGGCCTGTTTTCTCTTTTTCTTTTTCTAATTTTTTATTTTATTTTATTTTCTTGATGTTTTTGTATTTTTTGATTTTTCTTTTGTGATTTTTATGACTCTCTTGTGCCATGTTTAGGCATAAAACCTCTTAAGATGCATGGCATTCATGGGCTCCTAGATCTCATCACCATTGGGGTGAGCCAACTTGTATGCCCCTGTGCCATACTTGGCAACTATGACATAGGGTCCTAACTAGTGTGGTTTGAACTTCCCTTTCTTTTCTCATTGTGCTCTGGTGTTGAACTGGTTCTCCTTCATAACTAAATCACCCACCTCAAACTGGCGAGGGATGATTCTCTTGTTATAGTTGCGGGAGATTCTATTTTGATATACCTTCAGGTGATTAAGAGCGTGAATGTGCCTCTCATCTAGGAGCTCTAACTCAGCCAATCTTGCTACTCGATAATCTTCATCCTTATCCAAATAGTCCCGAAGAGAAATTCGCAAGGATGGGAGTTCAATCTCTAAAGGTATGATAGATTATGTACCTTACACTAGGGAATATGGCGTCGCATCTGTAGGAGTGCGAATTGATGTTCAGTAGGCCCAGAGGGCTGGGTAGATTTGTAGGTGCCAGTTTTGACTAGTTTTGCTAACCATCTTCTCCATTATCCTTACCAAAGTCTTGTTTTTTGCCTCAACTTGTCCATTACCCTGAGGGTAATATGGCGTGGACCATTTTAATCTAATTTGGAACCATTGGCAAAGGCCTTTCACAGTTTTTTTCTTAAATGACTTCCCATTATCTGTGACAATGGTTGCAGGGATACCATATCGGCAAATAATGTGATTCATGATGAATTTAGAAATCTATGCTCCTATGACATAAGTTAAAGGGACAACCTCCACCCATTTTGTAAAGTATTTTGTAGCTGTGATGATATATGTATGACCATCAGATGAGGTAGGAGTAAGCTTCCCTATTAGAATCAATTCCCCATTTAGAGAATGGCCATGGGGTAGTGATTGGTTGTGATGGTTGTGATGGAGCATGGATGAAATTTCCATACTTTTAGCAAAGCACACATTTTCTAACATAATTACAACAATTAGTTTCCATGGTGGGCCAATAGTAACCTAATCTTAACAATTTCTTAGCCAAGACCATTCCGTTTGTATGTGCTCCACATACTCCTTCATGTACTTCTTTAATTGCCTTTATTGACTCCGTCACATCCAGACAACGTAACATATTCCATTCGTAGCCACGACGATAAAGTGTACCTCCTAAAAGGGTATAATGGGATATCTGGTGAATCAAGCTTTGCTTTTCAGAATGGGAGATATTGGGTGGGAAAGTACTATTCTTAAGATAGGTGAAGATGGGTTCATACCACGGGGAATGGGGACCAACAACCTCACAAGCTAGGAAATATTCCGACATGTCATACGCAGGCTGGCATAGATTTCCTATGAAGAATGGCATATCATTGTTCCCTGGTGGAATACGAAGCATAGATCCCACCATTGCCATGGCATCCGCCGATCTATTTTTTCCTCTTGGAACCTGCTCAAAGGTGATGTGCACAAAATACTCCTTTAGAGTTTCCACTAACTTTTTGTAACGTATGAGCTTATCATCCTTAACTTTATACTCATCATTAACCTGTTTGATGATTAGCTGCAAATCACCTACAACCTTAACATGTTGAATATTCCACTTGAATGCTAGCTTCATCCCTGCAATGAGTGCTTCATATTCTGCAATGTTGTTCGTGCAAGGGAAGGTAAGGTGGAAAGCTTGCTGTATAGGATCACCCAAAGGAGTAATAAGGACAACTCCTGCAACTGAACCATGAAACGTAAAAGATCCATCAAAATGTATCTGCCATACGAAAGATTCTTCAATGTAGAGAAAAGATGCATCTGGTAGATCCAGACTCAAAGGTTTTGTGCTTTGCAAAGGTGCTTCTGCTAGCTAGTCGGCAAGTACTTGTCCTTTAATTGATTGTTGATGGACAAATTCTATATCAAACTCACTGAGTAGAATGATCCAATTAGCCATTCTACCTGTGAGGGTGGGTTTGGACAACAAATACTTGAATGGGCTGACCTTGGATATGAGCTTGGTCTTAGTATTTAACAGGTAATGGCGAAGTTTCTGAAAGGTAAAAATGATGGCCAAGCAATCCTTCTGAATCTAAGGATAATTAAGTTCATAAGTGATGAGGGTGCGACTCAGATAGTACACCGCTTTATCTTTATGGCTAAGGTCATATTGGGTGAGCAGCGCACTAATAGCATATTGCGTAGTAGAAATATAGAGAAAAAGTGGTTCTCCTGGAGTAGGAGGCATGAGGACAGGTGGATTAGCCAGGTATTGTTTAAGCAAAGAAAATGCTTGTTTTTGCTCGGGTCCCCAAAGGAAAGTGACGTCCTTTTTAAGAAAATGGGTGAATGAGTGACATTTATCTGCAAGCTGGGAGATAAAGCGGTGAATGGCTTGAATTTTCCCTTGCAAGCTACGCAGTTGCTTGATATTCTCAGGTGGAGGCATTTCAGTGATGGCAGACACTTTAGCGGGATCTACATCAATACCTTGTCTCGACACAATGAAGCCCAATAGTTTCCCAGATAACACACCAAAGACACATTTCTTTGGATTCAATCTTACTTTGTATTCACGTAGGCGTTCAAAGATACGCCGCAAAATGATAGGATGATCCTCTCTTGTTTTGGACTTTCCCAGGATGTCTTCTACGTAGTCTTCCATGATGTCATGAATCATATCATGAAAGATTACTGTCATGGCCCACTGATAAGTTGTTCCCACATTCTTAAGGCCAAATGGCATTACCTGATAATAGAAGGTGCCCCAAGGAGTTGTGAAAGTTGTTTTGTGTTGGTCTTCCTCAGTGATCTTAATTTGATTATAACCTAAAAAGCCATCCATGAGGGATAGCATTTCGTACCCTACGGTTGAGTCAACAATCATGTCACTGTTGGGAAATGGAAAGTCATCTTTAGGGAAAGTGTTATTGATGTCCCTAAAATTTGTGCAGATTCAGATACCGATAGGTTTCTTCTGGACAGAAACAATGTTTGATATCCATTCAAAATAATCAATTGGCCTGATGAATCCTGCTGCAAGTAACCTTTCCAACTCTTCTTTAACTAACAAGGCCACTCTTGGGTGCATCTTTCGGAGATTCTGTTTGATAGGCTTAGCGTCTGCGTGCAAAACCAGGTTGTGCATGACTAAATTTGGATCTAAGCTGGGCATGTCTTTGTAAGACCATGCGAACACATCAATAAACTCTTGCAGTAACATAGTGAACGTCTTTTGTTCTCTGGCCGAGAGTGATGCTCCCAATTTTACTATCTTGGAATCTTCTTCGGTACCAATATTGACATCAATGGTTTCTTCAACTAACAATTTTGATAAATCCTCCATACGCATAAGATCGGGAGGTAGGTTGAGATCTTCATCCAAGGATGTCTCTACGAGATTTTCATCCTTGGCATGGTCACTTTGTTTGTCCTTTGATTTTCTTATTTGTTTCTCATCCAATGCCTCAAAGAGGTTTTCACTGTGTGACTTGGACTTTGATTTTTGCCGAGGATTTTCTTTAGAACTCTTGCCCTCGCTTTTCTGTAAATTTTTCTGACCACAAAGTTCAGCCTCCTCGCCAAAGTAGGCGCAGGTGTCTAAGTCGATAAAGAAACCCTTATTGTGATCTCCAATGGGAATTGTATCCCTTATGCCCATGAACTCTGCAATAGCCTCGTCATTCTCGAATAAATCTAGTGGCATGTGACGTTGTTGGTCCCATTCAGCGAGGGAAGGGTACACAAGGTCAAGGGTCGGTTCGGTGGGGGTTATGGTAAGGACATCATTGTTCATGAAAAGGTTTGTGGAGGCCAGATCCTCAAATAGGCTACAATGGGAATCCGTATCGCTATCTAGGTAGTCGAAGCTATCCTCATGCTCAGAACAAGTTGCATCCCAATTCCATATCTTTCTATTTTGAAATACGGAAGAGGGACGGGTTCTCTTTGTCCTTGTTCATTCCTCCCACATCCTAGGCCTGTTTAGCCCATGGAGTACATCATTCTGCTAGATTTTTCATATTCTCGGGTTTGATAACAAGATGGTTGAGTGTCCTCAGGGACTCAAGTAGTAGGTGGATCAAGTAATTTTTCCTTAGCTAACAATCCTTCAGGTAGGAATGACCCAATAGCGTGTTCCTCTCTAGCTCTCCTAAAGTGGTAGTTGGGTCGACCTCTAATATTGGGTGACAAGGAGAGGTCAGAAACCAAGAGTGCTTATTGTACATTATACTCCCCACAGCCATATTCCAGAATTTTCATCTCCCATGAATCAAATGGTGATGTGGAAGTGGACGCCCCATGAGCGTAAGAATTAAGAGAATTTGAATCTACTCGAGATTCCATGGCCTCAGAATGAAGAGGGACAGCTATATCTGTGGAGGGACATGCATATGTACCCTTTCGTGCAAAGATATTAAGAGCTATACAATGAGCAAAGGGCTCTGAATATCCTGGTATTGTAACCGTATGTCCCTCATGCTTCAGCTTGATGCATTGATGAAATGTTGATGGCACGGCCTGCATGGCATGAATCCATGGTCGGCCTAGAAGCATATTATATGGAAGTTCCAAGTCTAGGACGTGAAACTTTGTCTGATGGCAAGTGGGGCCCACTTCCATGGGTAGTGTAATGGTGCCTGCTAACTCTCTTTCTGCGTTGTCATATGCGGTGATAGTAATAATATGGGACTCAAGATCTTCCTCCGTATGTCCCAATTGTTTGACTAGCTTAAGCATGTAGATGTTCAATCCCGATCCGTTGTCCACAAGTACCCGTCTGATTTTCCTGTGAGTGACAACTACCTCGATGTACAAGGGAAGATTATGTGTAGGATTCATGGCAGGGATCTCCCTATGGTTGAAAGTAAGATGCTCACTTGATGTAATATTTTCCACTGCGGCTTGAAGGTACGTAGGATCGACTTCTAAAGGCACTCCCGACCCTTGAAGATTTTGATACAAAATATCCTTATGCACATTGGATATCTTGAGAAGATCTAAGATCGAGATCTTAGCAGGTGTCCTCTCAAGTTGCTCTAAAAGGTTATATTTATCAGTTTGCGGGGTCAACAGAGAGGATTCTAGAATCACGAGGCGGGCACGCCTTGTTACTACAGTGCAGTCCTTTCCCTTGATCCGGATGGTATTGACACAGTCAGTAGGGGAGTGAATACATCCGATAAGCGAATCGTACTGATTGTTATCTCTTTTTGTATATAAGTAATTCGTGGCTTTATAGGTTTGGGATGACTCTTCCCGATCTGGCTTTGTCTTTTATGACTTATCATGCTTGGGGAATGGTTCCTTATAAATCCCCATTTTCTCATTAGGTGTTTGTATGTGGCCAGGGTTATCCACCTCTATCTCCCTGTTGTCAATGAGGTCTTGAATATAGTGGCGAAGTCACAAACATTTGTCTATTTTATGACCTTTAACGTGATGCGTTTCACAATATTCATGCTCCTTATACCATGAAGGTTTAGGAGCGTTGTCATCAAATGGTTGTGTTGTAGGATAGATCATCATGTTGTCCGCATCCAATTGTTTTAGTATGAGGGACAACAGTTCATTGAGGGAGGTGAATGTTCGTCACTTTGGTGGTGGTTGAATTAGGCCCTTGGTTAGTTTAAAAGGTTGACTGGTTTGGACTGTTTGAACACGTTTGGAATCAGTGATTCTATCTCCAACCCACATTTTTGTTTTTGTTAAATATCTTTGGCTTTTCAGTGGGTTTGACACTTTGGTTGTCTTTAGATTGGGTTTTGAGGGTGCCTTTGGCAATGAGAACCTTTTCTGTTTAAATCCCTTTCTCGATAACCTCCTCACAGGTGTGGACACAATGCATTTGGAGGTGGAAAGCTATATTTGGGTTGAGATTAGGGACGAAAATACTGACTAGCTGCTTCTCAGAGAAATCGCAAGGGAAGCGACTAGCTATCCCTCTCCATAGTTGGAGGAAGTTGGCGAAGGTCTCATTTGGGCGTTTTTTTTATGCCACAAAAGTCTGCCATGGTGATGTCACTCTCTATGTTATTTGAGAAATGACGCACGAATCTTTCTGCCAATTCTGGACAGGTGAAAATTGATCCTCGTGGTAAGCGTGTAAACCATTCCAATGCTTGACCTCCGAGACTCTTAGGAAAAATTCTGATGAGGGTAATTATCACTATAAGACACCTCTTGACATGCCATGTAGAAATCTGTAACATTATCACTTGGGTCTCCCTTTCCTTTGTATTTGTCAAACTTTGGGCATATCAAATTTCTTTGGAAAGGGTTGAAGGGTCATTGTCTTATCAAATAGATAGGGGCATGGTTCTTCATATTGGTATTTCCTAATACTCCCTATATTGCTCTCTTGTATGCTCGCAAGCATTGCTTTCATAGATTGGATTTCTTGTGCGAGCAATTGTTCTCTAGTGGGGAGAAGCGGGGGTACGTGTACACGATGATACCCCATGTCTTCTTCTCCTTGGTTTTCTCGATGGAGTTCATGGATCATAAACTTAGGCCTTGACTTTTGAACATTCTTGTTTGTTTCTTTCTGTACCTAGAAAGTAAGCAAAGTTAGTTGTCGGCTCAGGTTACTGAGTTGTTGTTTGATTGTGACTTGGTTTGTGTCTTCTTCTTCTAAAGGTTCTTCCTCTTTGTATTATGGAGGCTCTTCCCCTATTTCATGTTCTATCTTATTTCTTTGTGGCACTTTGATGAGGGGTATTCTATGCCCTACCACTTTATCATTTTTTGCGTAAGAAGTGGAAGCATGCCCTCCTTTTAAAATATCTTCCATATTGATAAGGGGGCGTTCTTCCTTAGTAGTGTCATTTTTAGGTAATATTGGTTCATTCTCGGTGGGTAGTTTGGCCCCTAATTCCATGACCCGTGCCAAAACTCTATCTTTGTTTCTAAGGAGAAACTTGTCTAGTAGAGTGGGGTCAAAATCAAAGTCTGTGTGTGGTGATTCTAATTCATTTCCACTATAATCAACCATTTCTTCTATTTTCTTTTCTGCAAAAAATAGTGGTCCTAGATGGTGTCCAATAAATGGGGTTTCACCCTTGTTTGTTAGAGGTTTCCCAAGCTTGCGCTTGTTGTTCCTCATATGTTTGTTTCTTTAACCCTAGATGCAATCTTGGGAGCCATGTTTTCGTGATAAATTTCACTAACTAAGACACAAGATGTACGTGTTAAGAGTAAATTAATAGTGTGAGAATACCAATGTGATAAAGTCACTAATGAAACAATTGTTTGGTACCAAAACTTAATCAAATGAAGTACCTCCTAGACTACATTTCAAAGTAATTTGCGATGCCAGATGATTAACAAGATGTCTCCACTTATCCCAAGTTCAATGGAATGAACAAGACGTAAGTAAATACACGAAGTTAAATGCGATCTCCCAATCAAGATATACGATGAGCAAGCTCAAGTCTGATTAAGACCTATATCTCAAAAAGTGCCAATTAAAATTTGCGAATGCCACAACAATATCACCAAGATATGTTAACCCACTTTGCAAGAAAGTGAAGTATTGATATCGAGGTGTTATTGATATAACATGCACAAATGGTAGTTCCTGACACCTTTTGAAATCGAGGTAATAATAAAACCGAACAAAAAAAAATCTCAAAGTATAGCTAGGAATAGTTAAGAATGTGTGTAGCGTAACCGTATAATATAGGTATTTATGTCGAGTTTACAAGAAACAAGACGTAAATATCGAAATTGTAATGATACGAGACAAACAAGCTAACTCCTTTATGGAAGTCCGCAGTGATGAACCATGCCTAACTACAATGACGATCTTGACATGGGTATCAAGATCACAATGGCTACCAAATGATGTGGAAATGCCTCCACTCACTTTAGACATTTAACTAATCCAGTCACAAACAAGGATGGGCGTAAATGGACATAAAATTGAGAGAAACAGTCGAATGGAAACAAAAAGGTAATCACACCTCTTTTGATCAACAAAGTGTCAAAAGAATATAAAGGAAATAAATCAAGAAAAATGACGAAAAATGCTAGCCTCACTTCAGCAGAGTTTCACCTTGCCCTAAGGCAAGTAAAAAACCAAGCGAAAGTAATACGTCACACGCTTCTCAAAAGAAGGTTCACAACTCAACACTGTTTTCAGATGGTCAAAGTGGGCTCCTAGCCAAATTATATTCTCCTAGGTGCTTCTCTCACCCTATGTGTTATAAAGTTGCCACGAGCGAGCGTGATTTACCCAAAAAGTTGCACTGACTAGTTTGGGAGTATCTCAGCTTTACTTTACCCCCTTCAAGAATAGTAGGCAACTAGTGCATCTACGTGTACTATCACTAGGGTTGCCACAATGGACAACCTGTAACTATATCTCACAAAGGAATCACTAGTCAAGTAGATTGTGCGGAGTACTTCCCGTTTTGTCCACAAGGTTCCCTCTTGCGTGGACTACTTTGGGGTTCCTGAGAACCACCCCCATTGTTGTAGCTTAAGGTGTTATACCAAAGGGTTTATGTTCCAGTTCAGCGGAGAGGGACGTACCCTTTTCCAAAACCTGCAATACAATGTTTTGAATATGTTGTTCCTTTTATCTTGTTTAATTAGGTGTGGTTTGCTTGAACACCTTTTGGCAACCTGTATAACAACTGTATTAGTAGTTTTTGATTTTGTTTTGGTTCTTCCTTTCTTTGACAAGTGTTTTTAGGTCCTGAACTCAAGCGTTAGTAGTTCTCGAAGAAAATCACATTATTTAAAAGAGGATTAAAAGTTGCTATTGATTCTCAAGATCATCTAAGGATGCAAGAGAAGATCATACACAACAAATAATCCAACTAAAAAATAAAGAAAATCTTTTCAATCAATGAACCATACAAAATTCTTGATAAATGTTCATTCCCTTAAACCAAAAGTGAAAGATGAATATTCCAATTTACCAACTGTTATAAAATAAAGACTAAAGATGCTTTTGATTCTCAAGATCACCCTAAGGTGCAAGAGAAGAGTATACACAAACTTTATCCCAACTATATAGAAATGAAAAAATTCAAATCAAAGGATCATTGAAAAATGCTTTGTAAAAGGTTCATTCCCTTAAGCAAAATGAATAATCAAATTTCCAAGTTTAATCCCAATGTTAACAAGATAGAGATCAAAGTTGTTTTTTATTCTCAAGATCACAAAAATTTGCAAGAGAAGATCATACACACGCTTTGGTATAAATCAAGTAAGCATGGAAATACAACATTCATCAAAACATTAGACATGTTAGAAAATGACCAGTTTTTAAAATAATAGAAAAACCTACAATTTATGTAAGTATAAATCCTATATTTATGTTTTCATTGCATATTTAACTTCAATGCCTTTCGAACGCAAAAAAAAATGGAGTCATTTCAAGTTTGGGAGCAAAAGTTATGGCCTTCGGAAGATGGGTTATGCATATGCTCTTATGCTCATGGGTATGCACTTGACATGCACTCAACAAATGTAAAAAAAAACGTCCCTTAATCTGAAAAAATGGGAAAAAAAATTCTAACCAAGATTCAATTTTGACAACCCATCACATTAATATAGGAATAGAAGACTCAACGCTATCAAACATTAACATACATGCTCAAGAATTTAAGATTTTCAAGAAATTGACAAAAACTAGCATGTTAGAATGATGAAAAAAGTAAGCTCTAAAAATGAAAACATGATGAAATCTTGAAATTTTCTCACCAAGATTAAATTTTGACAGCAACCCACCACATTAATATGTAAATAGAAGAGCTCAACACTATCAAACACTAACCTACATGCTCAAGAATTGAAATTTTTCAAGAAATTGACAAAACTAGCATGTAAAATGTTGAAAAAGTAAGCACTACAAATGAAAACATGATGAAATCTTAAAATTTTCGTCACCAAGATTAAATTTTGACAGTAACCCACCATATTAATATGTAAATAGAAGACTCAGCACTATCAAACACTAACCTACATGCTCAAGAATTGAAAATTTTCAAGAAATTGACAAAACTAGCATGTAAAATGTTGAAAAAGTAAGCTCTAAAAATGAAAACATGATGAAATCTTGAAATTTTCCCATCAATTCCAATTTTGACAGCACTTCACCTCCTTCATACCTACAAGGAATACCCAACACATGCAAACTCAACAAAACAAGTTAAAAAAAACAAGTTAGATCAACATGTGTAAAAGAGGATATAATAAAAAATGTTGAATCATATTCTTATAAAATAGCTAAGGAGAATATCTCTCCTCTCTTTCCTTCTAAAAAAATCACATATATGTCGATAGATGATCTTGAAGTTATTCTTCATGTCGAGGAGGTTTCGTATGGGTGGAAAATGGTGCATAATAAGAAAACATCCTCTCACAAGAAATCTTCTTCTCCCACCTAGTTGTTTCTGTTGTGGTTTGGAGACTGTTTCTCTTTTTATCCTAATTTGTTAATTTTATTATCTAGGCTTTTCGGCCTTATTTTTACCTAGGTAGGGTTCCATTCAAAAACATTTTACCCTCAATAAAACTAATAATATTTAATTTTAATGATTTTCTAATGTTTAATTAAATTTAATAATGTTTTCTAATTTAGTTTTTATAGTATAAACATGTTGTAAAGATTTATTATTCAAATCATGTAGTGAGATAGATAACTTAAACATAAATATGAAAATGAATTATAACCATGATGAATGGAAAATTACTTAGACGCAAATTTTGATGTCTAATTAGGCTTTGCTTCTTTTAATATTTTTTGTAAATGTGGTTTATTTAGTAATTAGCTTTAATGTTTTAAAATTTTATTCTAAGGAAGGTGGTACGTCTAAATTATTTACAAGACTACTACTTAGAAAATTGATGCATGGTATGGGTTGATTGACCACTATAATAAGTGTAATTTTTTTCAACTAAGAAAACAACAATATGCAAGAAATTCTTTATTAGAATAGAAAAAACTGTAACAAATCTTGTTGCCTATATGAATTTTTATTGAGCATGGGATCAATTTTTAAGTATCATAGTTTAAATTAGTTTTTACTCACAAAAGCTCAAGTTTTATTTTTTTAATTACAATATAAATTAATATTATCTTCAAGCAGGAGGAGGAATATGGGAAGCATGTCTAGTCTCAACATACATGTCATATTTACCTCTGTGTGTGTGTGTGTGTGTGTGTGTGTGTGTGTGTGTGTGTGTGTGTGTGTGTGTGTGTGTGTGTGTGTGTGTGTGTGTGTGTGTGTGTGTGTGTGTGTTTGTGTGTGTGTGTGTGTAAAAAATGTCATTTCCATGAAAATATTCCAACCATTACATATATGAAATATATAAATTCATTTTAAATTATATTTTCAAAATTTGATTTTATATAGTGTTGTTTATTTCCATTCTGGTTTCATACACGTTTTTCTCTTTGTCATCTAGCTTCTGAATATCACAGGGATAGAAAACATCTTTAAAGTAGAAGCTCTTGGTGGAAGAACTGTAATCCTATCCACTTAGTAGATAAGAAGTCGAAAGATAGTGATTCAAATGTTGAGTTAGACTCTAAAAAGGAAGAAGGGATTCTTCCTAGCTAGAAAGAAACATTGCGACAAAATCCTTAGAGTTCTATGGTTGTGGTGGAATATGTAAAAGGAACATGTTCCTATCTCATTGATGTGTTATAGAGAACCAAAATCTCAAAGAGAATATAGAAGTGATGCTTCAAATCCATATTGAAAATGTAAATCCAAATATGGAAAAGGAATGGATAGTTGTGGCTCAAAAAATAATGGGAATAACACTCCCCTTAAGATTCACTTAAGATCCACTACAAAGAGGGCACCAATATGAGTTTCTTTGGAACTTCTCGAGTTGTTGTTTTGAAATTGTTGTTGGTTTGGATGGGATGTTGTTTTTTTTTGTTTTTGTGTGCCGTTGGAAGAGGCTTCCTAATTTGATCTTCATTGTTTCATCTTTTTCTCCAATCTATGTATGGGGTAGGGTCCCCGTAACCCTCTATTACCTATAGTAAATAAATATTTTTTATTTTATATATAATGGGAAAAATAGGATCATCCATGATATCAAGTTGAAAAATACCCCAAGTAATGAGTGGGAACCACATGACTATTGGTGTTCTCATTCGAAAAAAGTTTTTTTTAATGGAGCTATTGGGAATTTTAACATTGGATAAGGCTGTTAAGGTTTTTATTATAGTAAATTTGAGTGTGATGCTTCCTAAGAGTTTAAGAATGATGAAAAAGGGATGAAAAATTAAGATGAGTATCTTAGTGCCTTGCATTGACATTAAATATTATGACTTTATCTCATGGATGTTGAGCCCGATGTTTTATGTGGTAAATCACTAATGTATACCTATTTTTTATTATAATACAATTTTATTTCCAATTAGTTATATAGTTGTATGATTTATAATGTTTAAATTATTATTGTTTCATTACTTTTCTTTCAAAATGTAATCACATTTTCTATATTTTTAATATAGGTTCCAATTCTAATGTCTACTTTAACATAATTTACATTTTTAATTTATATTGTTAAGGTTGACATTAAGATGGAAATTTAATAACTAAATTTGTCTAATATAATAATTCAATTACATAAAGAAAGATTAAAAAAAAAATTATATCAATGAATAGAGAAAAATCACATAAAAATTCAGAAGTAAGTTGCAAATGAAGTCATAATTATATTAAAACAAATATCATACTTAATTCTTAACGTAACCCACATTAACGTATGTTTATAGTTAAACTGAAGTCCCAATATAATTCGTAACTAGTTTCATAATTCAAGATGAATCTAGTGTGACAATTTATGTCTTATATAGTGTTGCACTTTAAATTGGATGTAGTGTCATAATTTAAATTAAAACTAGTGTTGTTATTTAATCTTGATGTACTATTGCAATTAATTTCAAAATCATGGTAAAAGTTATAGTCATATTTTATCTCACACATTGTGTAATCTGGAAGTCACACATAATGTCAATGTAAATTTAAAGTTTAATATCGTTGGTAAGAAACATGTATTAACAAAAACTAAAGTATTAAATTAATTTATTAATAATGTTTCTTTCTACAATGGGCTAACAATATAGTGTAAGTCACCCTAATGTATTTCTAATGTCACTTAAGATTGACATCAGGGTTAATTAGGATATTAGGCCCTGTATTGCATCAATATATAATTTATGTCATACAAAGTTGTATTATGACTGATTTTAAATTCATTTTTGTGACTTTAAATTCAATAACGTTGTAGGTAATTGGATTTAAAAAAAAAACAATATTTAACTTCTAAAATACGACTTAAAGATGACATAGAATGTGTAGTGCCCACTTCTCTTCAACACTATTTGCATTATGACGATATTACTATTGGATTGATACTTACACATTTTGATTATTATATATTGATCAGTAGATGATATAATATGTACATCTTTAGACTATTGCTATGTTGTGATTCACATTTATTATATGATATACTAGACGACACTAGTAGAAAGTTCAATACATGTTGATTTGAATTATTTGGATTTTATACTGATACATTATACTCTAGATGTTCTAAGGAGAATTGTGATCTCATGGATGTTAGAATCGAATTATTTGATATGTTGATAGATTAAGGAGTTACTTAATTTTAGATTATGATTATTGATTTCTATGTATATATTATTTCTTGATGTTGTTGATCCGGCCGTGAGGCTAGATAGGTATTTTGTTTTTTTTTAAGGAACATTATGTCATATGTTGAAATGGGATCAAGGACAAATGACAGAAGAATGTTGGGTGTTTTTGGTCAAAGCACAATGTTGTGTCCCACTTCATGTCCCAAAAATGCGAGTAAGAAGTTGGGCGGGATCGGAAATTGAGGGTGTTCGCACAAACAACCCTTTTGCGTGAACTCCCTTTGCCTGAAATGCCACGTAGGATGAAGAAACTAGTTCGCCCGAATGGGCGTTCGCGCGAACACCCCTTCGCGCGAACCCATCGAATTCAAATAATTTTGGCGGCAAAGAGTTATATATAGATATTTATATAGTTTTGGGCGGAAAATTTAAGGTTTAGGGGGGTTCGGGCGAAGGGGGGTTCACGCAAACCCCCTTCACGCGAACTCCCCTATGTGGCACCTATGTGGCACATTTTGGCGCCAAATCCATTTGGAGGATAATTTTATGCCAAAATGTGCCACTTAGGTGCCACGTAATTAGGGTTAATGTATGAAGAAAATTACAAAATTTTAACACAAAATACAGAATTTTATTAGCTTTCTAAAAATATAATTTTTATTTTTTAAAAATATGTTTTACTATTTATTTTTTATATTTTGCTAACATATGGTATTTTAGGACAATCAATCGTACACAATCAACCCAATTTGAAAAATAGCAAAAAATATCAAAAAAATTTGAAAAAATTAAAATTACTATTTATTGAAGTCTTCTTCTTACCTGTGAAAGAAAAATTAAATTTTGATATAAATATTAAAATTTATTGGCATAAACATTTGTACGCCATTTATTTGAAAATATTTTTACTAAATAATTAATTAAAAAAAAAATATAAGTCCAAAAAATATGAAAATTTGACAGCACCTCAAAATTCAAATCTTGAACATATATCTAAAATTTCATGGTGAAAAAATAAATTTTCATTCAAAAGAACCATCCGGGGATAGTCATTCCTCTTTTATAACATAAGAAACAATGTATGAATAAAATTAAGAAAAAGACCACTTTTTTTGTATTTTTTTTTTTTTTAAATTTACATGTATTCTACACTCTAAATACAACATTTCGTTAGTTTGTGGAATTTCATGAATGTGTATGGTTTTATGGCTATTACCTTTAGAAAAACAATGAAACTGAAAATTCATGTTTATAATGGTACAAAACATACCAAAAAGTGGGACATTTTATTATGCTTTTACTTTGCAACATGGAAATTTTTTACTTGTGTCTAATGTTTATGAGGTGTTATGGCATCCTTATTTAGGAGTTTTCCCATGGGACATGACCTCACATGTGTGGCCATGGGGTGTAATGTTTTTCCTTCTTTTAATTTTGTGTGTTTTATTTTGTGTTATATGTATTTAATTATTGGGAAATTTTAGTCACTCTGTTAGTAATTATTAATGTGCCTTAATTAGCTAGTCCAACTTAATTTTTTAAATAAAATAAGGATATGAAAATTGGATAATTATGAGGGTAGACGGTCCTTGAAATATTGTGGATTTAAAATAGATTTGTGTTTTATTTTCTGTTGTTTAATCTTTCCCAACTTCAAATTTTGGATTTTAACTTTGGAGGTGTGGGACAAGCTAGGCTTGTCCCATGCCTCTTAAATTCATCCAACAACAATACCTAGGGTATGTGGAGTTAATTTTAGGCTTAATTATGCATTTTGGAGTGTAAAAGGAGAAGATAATTGCACTTTCTTACTTACGATAATTGATTTGTCCTTGATACACATGGTGTGCAACTTGGAGTGTCATGTGAGCATGTCATAAGTCTTACATGTTCAATTTATTGTTTTGGGGCTAAGTGTTTGAATTGTGTGTTAGAATGAAGAATCAGCATGCTACATGGAGACACCTCATCACTCTCACATTATTGAATTTGAAGGATTTTGGGTTACTTGTCTCATTATTTCTCTTTCTCTTTTTGAAATTTGGTCTTGAGTTGCATGCTTGTAGCCTTTTTGGAGTTACATTTTAGATTGTGCTTGGTTTAAAGGTGTTGAAAGCTTGTTGAACTGAAGATTGTTAGAGGCTTAATGGAGAGGTAGGATCTCCACCTTGTTATTTCTTTATTTATGTTTGTATATTTGAAAATGGTGTTTGTATGAGTATGTGCATGGGTGTTGTGAATGTGATATATTGGGGTTAGCTAGCTTGCCTTAAGAAGGGAGTGGGAGATGGAAGTATGGAACCATTCGGGAGGGAAAATAGAGTTGTGAGACATGCATTCTATAGGGAGTGTTATTTTGAGTTCCACCTATGGGAAGTGAAAAGGAAAAGATGGACATATTTTTACATAATTGCAACAGGAGAGATAAGGATGTATTGTAATGTTTTGTATTGTGCACATGGAGGTTTTTGGGTGTAAATCCTACTTCACTTGGGAGGTAAAGGGAGTTGGTTCACATATTTATTTATCCTTTTATCTTGATGTCAAGCCTATGTGTTGTTGAGAAAGTTCTAAATATTGTTGAGTGTGTCAATTTGAATATGCCGTATTTTTTGTGGATTGTATGTTTTTGTGGAAGCCATTTTTGTAAAGGTTGTCAAATTTGCATTATACTCCCCATTGTTCTTTGGTTGGGTCTCGGAGGCCAATAAATGGAAAAATTATCCTCTTATTGGATTAAAGGTTGGGTGGAGAGTGTCTCCTATCCCCCTATCTTTGTAATGTCATCAAGATTTTTGAAGAGTTTATGGATGTAAATTTTGAGCTATGAAGTTGGGAGATGACTTGGAAATAAGACTTGTGTTTTGACCATGTTGGAAGAATTCTCCATATTGTAAATTATATTATTTTTCCCACTTAGAGTGGAAGATTATAACCTTTGTATGTTTGAAAGAAAGATTTGTAAATATCACTTATTCAAATTTGTATTGTTATAATGAAAGGAGAAATATTAAGTTGCATAGTATGCTTGAAATGAAAGTCTCGTAAATTTGTATGTTATTCAAAGTGACAATATATATATATATATATATATATATATGAAAGAAATATGTATTTGAAAGGAAGTGTTGATTTCTTGTTTTTTAGTTAGAAAAATTGAATATGTGAAAGAGAATGAATTGTAGTTGATGCTATATTCATATTTAACATTTTGTTCCAAAATAAAGAATAGAGAATGGGTTGATGTTTAAGTAATTTTGAGTTATGAGACTAGATATATTATAAATATATAACCCAGTGAATGGAAGACACCCTAATTAAAATTAATATTGCATTGATCACCCAACTTAAGTAGAAAAATTGTTGAAAAATATATTTATTGAAGGTTCTATTTTTGGGGAAAAAAAATCGTCATTTTGTGCAAAGCGACAGTTTTATAACTGCTAACCCAACATAGAGTGGCGATCAATGAACCACCCCAAGGCATGACAGTGATCATAGGACTGTCGGTCTCTGTAGGGTGGTGGTTTTCTCACTTGTGATGGAAAATTAAAATCCCTGATTGTGAAAACCTAGATTGAAATTTAATTAAAATATTAAATTAAAACCATTAAATGGAAACTACCATCAACTACTAATTAACTAGATTTAATTTTTAAGCCTTTTAATCGCTTTTAAGCGCACCCAAATGTGTAAAATTCATAGATTAAATGAAATGGGGTTTTTCTCTCAATTGTTGAACTCATAAGATGTTTATATTAAGTAATAAAAACATATCCATGGCGGGATCTCTATGCTAAAGAATGACAATCTTACAATAGTAAAACCTTTACAACTAAAACTAAGAAAACTGCTCCATGGATACACTTCTTGTGCTCATGGCTTCTCCTCCTCCTCTTCCAAAATGTGCAAAACAAAAATGAGCTAATGAGGTTGTTTTGGGGTAAGGAGGAATAAAAGGAAACCCATAAGGATATTTAGGGAAACCCAAATCTAGGGGCTAGGATAGATTCAGTCCAATGGCCCAAATTAAACCCTACCTCACTTAAGTGGGAGGTATTTTCTGGGAACAAAATTTTGATTAAAAAAAGAACATGGGTAATGGGGAAAATGGGGCCACTTACTGGATAAAATAAATAAATAAACCTTTGTGTTAGAAAATAAAGGAATCTTGGTGCTTGATAATTAATTAAACTTATGGAAGTTGGTAAATGCATTTTTTAAACCATGAATATATCTTAGGAAGTAAAGTATTAATATTTAATTATTAATTTAATTCTGACTTTCACAAGATTGTGTAGCAAGACTTTAACAAAAAAATTTATTAATTGTGGAAATGTCTAACCTTGCAATCCCCTTTTAAAAAAGAAAAAATTATTACTGTAAACTTCACTAATAATGTATTTGTTCTATTTTCTCTTTGAGAGTATAAATTTGTGGGTGTTACATAATGTCACTTATTTTCACTCAAAATGTTGTATTGTAAAAGTTCTCTATTAAATAATAATTTCAATTTAGTTAACAAGAATTAATAAAAACATATTTAAAAATATCTAAATATATTGAGGGATCACAAGATAAGAAAACACCATTATTAAAAAAAATTAAATTATTTATTATGATTTATTTATAAAATATTATTAGGCCACCTAGTGGGACACAATATTATTTTCTATAAAATCTAGAAATTATTTGGATTAAATAAAATACTATTCATATTTCTTTGTAAAAAATTTGACAGACATGTGAGTTTCATTTCATAACATAATTTTAAAATGAATCAAGATGATTTTCACAAATTGCATACATTTGGAGTTGAGAAAATCAAAACTTAGAGTTCCTTCAATCCTTAGAACCTCGATTGAACTATTAACATTTGTAAATGTGGACTTTGCTTCCATTCAATATAAAAATATGTTATAATGAAAAGCATTCATTTGAGAAAATTGATCTTTCCAACACATTATATGATAAAAAATTGTGTTTCCTAAACATCACATATGCTTGTATGCTCAAAATTTTCATTGCAAACTGAAAATTTCACGAAAATTTACTAGAAATTGTAACAACATAGTTGTATGTTGTGTGACATCGAAGCCACATGTTCACTATTCAAGTTTCGTTGAATATTATTATAGTATTTAGAAACATGTGGTGATATATATTCTCTTCAATATTGAACTATTTAACAAACAATTTTTGACAATATGAACCTACTCCAAATAGGAATCAATGTGAATTTTTTCTTTGCAAGTAAAATATCAGGATTCATATATGCTTTTTACCAAATGCCAATAGGAGAAAAAATTGATTTTCATCTAAAAAGGTTGCTAGAATATTTTCTATAGTACTTAATATGAAAATAGACATACAAAATGTAAGTAACTTAGTAAAATGCCTAAAATATATGTAATTTGCATCCATTCTTTAAATTTAAGAAATTGTCCTTTTCAAATATTTACAATGGTTTGAGAGAGAGTTCATTTTGGATCAATGCCAAGAGCATAAATTAATCTAGCAGGGGTGTAAACATGAGAAATTGAATGACTATTTTAAATACTAGGAGGCCTAAATATCAAAAAAAATCCATCGTTAAAAAGCACCGAGGATACCATTTAACAAAAACAAAAGAAGGGTTGGCTTGCTTTTTTATACTTTTGTAGATTATTGTTGACACTCGCAACATACCTTAATAACTTATTTTTGTGTCCAATGCAATGAAGAAGATCCCTTCACTCACTATAGACGCACAATTTACCAAACATGTGGTCCACATTTATAATGTGAGAACACAACTTTGTAATAGGTTATTGTCCATTTCCTAACCCTCTATAGGTTTTTTTTAAGATTAGGTAATTGATTGGTTTTGGGGGAACCAAAAAACCCGCATAAAAAGGAGAAAAGATAAATAAATGAGGATCTAAAGGATAAGACTCTACCAGTAGCTAAAGGAGATACAAAAAAACTCATAACAATATTAAACGACCTTTTCCCTGACATCAAGCCCAAGGGATCTCAGCCGCGTTCTGAGGGGAGATTTTGGATTTTTCATTTTCTTATTATTCCCCACAGTAGTGCAACCTACATCAACATTAGGATTAAAATTTTATTTAGAATGAATCTTAATGATGAATTCTAGATTCTCTAAATTATCATGTGATTGAGATGCGGGAAGAACGATTAACATCATCTTCTGCAACACCAGGAGTGGTTCTTACCACCACTAGCATCGTATGAGGAGTATTATCCTCATCTTCCTTCTTGGAATCTATCTATGAGTCACTATCTGGTTTACTTTTAACCACAAGAGGACTTGGTGTTAGAATTATTTTAATACATTGTTGTTATGTTTTTGTTGATGGAAAGTTATAATAGTCACCTTCCTCCCGCAACCTTTATATTTGGCTTTTCTCTTTTTTATTCACATGGAATAGAATACATTGAATTAAATATGTTTCTATCTCCTACTATCATTGGTATTAGAACAGAACACTCTGACAAATTTAGAGAGCGGTTTCTTTGGAGTGAACACCTACTTTGGTTTACGTGGAGATCTATTTTCTTTTTATTGTGTTGAGTTTTCATCTTGGCAGCGATGTTCTCGATCATTTCTATGACCTGACCTGTCAGGGCCTATTCGGTGTTTGGAAGAATTCTTCTTTTTTGACAGATATTCTACATTTTTCTCTTTTGATACGTGCTTCAGACCTTCCTAGAGAAACCTGCGAGGGGATGTGAAAGATGTATAAGGAGATTCTTTAGCAGGCGCATACCTGTTGCACATTGGGCCCAAACCTATGTGGAGTGACCGTAAAAGAAAACGTGTGAGGAATTATTTCACCCGGTAGACCTGCATTGGAATTAAGACTATCAAGAAAGTTGGCATTTTCCTTTGGATTCCTATTCGTTGACATCATAGATCAGTGGTTACGTTCAAAGTTTCCATTTGAATACCAATATTTACACAAGGCATTTGAACATTTTTTGCATTCTTGTTTTTAATGCTGTGTGATGCCAATGAGCCAAGTGAAAACCCTTCCAGTGTGATTTCCCTAGCAGAGTGCCAAGAGGGAACGTACATGTCGTACATTTCTGATGCCGAGAGTGTTGTGAGAAACCCTTCCACTCAGTCACCTTTGAGAGCCTAAGAGGAATCCACTAGCATCTATTTTGCCTTGTTCAATGAACTGCTAAATACCGAAAACTTATTATTTGACAAATCGATGCATCAAGGATTGTTGGACTATTTCTAGTTTGATGTATGTTGTCAAGTGCATCAAATCCATGAAGAATTAGAGTGTGGATATGATGCAAATGATGAACGTGAAGTAGAATGCCCATAGAAGCGTCCATGTCTCACAACAAGATCTTATAGAGCCCATATTCATGACAGGTTCCTTCAATAAACATTTGTAACCATTTTTGAACAATCAATAAATAAAATACAATTTTGGTTTTTTGGAAATGTATGCACCTCGAATTTTGTTGTCAGATGCCCAGTTTCTAAAAGGGAAAAATTTCACCACATGGAAAACCAAGATACGGACGATTCTTTAGTTTGAAGATCTTTGGGGGATAGTTTCTGGCAAGAATGCCCCTCCCACAAACACTAATATGTTGGCTAAGTATGAAAAATCTGATGCAAAAGCATTAATTCTTATCACTCTGAGCCTTTCTGATGAGCTTCAACCTCACATTCGGGAAGTAACCACTTCCTCTACGGCATGGGCTGTATTGTGTACCATATATGAATCCAAGAATCTAACGATGATGTTGCATCTTTAGACAAATATTCACACAATGAGTATGCATGATGGTGAATCAGTTAAAGCCTTGTTACGGTGTGTGGCCGAGTTATGCACAAAACTCTCTACTCTTGATGAAATGGTAGATGACAAGTTCCTAGTCCCGCTTACCTTACGAGATCTTCCTTCCCAGTTTCATACATTGATCACCACGTTGACCATCACTCAACAGGAGGTGAGTTTTTTCCAAACTGGTGAATTATCTCCAGTAGGAAGAAGCCATTCAGAATGCTCAAGAAGCCTTCCAAGAAAAGACTCTCATCACAAGGAAAAAGCATAACAACAAGCCTCAGAAGGGGTAGTTAGCCCCCCAGAATCAGAAGCAACATCCACAACAACAACCTTTTGAGTGTCCACCACCGCTGCCACCCCAGAAGCAATAGAATAACAAGGCTGATCGATGGTGCCACATTTGCTCCATGAATATGCACATGACTGCAAATTGTTATTACAACAGTCGCAAGCATGGAAAATTTGGCAAAGAGAGAACTTCTAGCCAAGGATATTCCAAGAAATCCCAAAGGTGTGCTCGTAATCAGAGGAAGAAGTGTCATATTCTTGCTCAGCAGGATGCCTCCTCTGATGAAGAGGTTCCAGACGTAACTCATCTGGACATTGTCCTAGTCTCGTAGACTTCGCAGCCATTAGAAACTTTCTGGTTGATTGATTCGTGTTCCAACAAACACATGACTGGAAATAAAAAGTTGTTCCATGCCATGAGTGACCGACCGACTGGAGATCGGATCACCATCATAGATAATCAGGAGTATATTGTGGTGGGGATTGGTGATGTCATCATTCCTCTTGGGACATGAGGATGTACTCTCACGAAGGTGCTATATGTTATAGGTTTGACCTTAAATCTCTTGTTTGTGATTCAACTTATTAATCATCGAATGCGGGTTGAATTCTTTATTGAGAAATGGGTCAAGTCCTACATCATTTACCAGGGAGAATCAATTATTTCTCGATCATTATGAAGGTCTATCTATTTACACTAGATGTGGTCACTTCATCTAACATTTCTCTCTCTGCTTCAATGGTGGAGTCCACTGCACTATGATACTTTCGATATGGTCATCTTTATGTCGGGGATCTGCATCAGCTCAGTGCCAAGGAAATGGTAAGAGGTCTTCCTCCACTCTCCCATTCCTTTCATTTTTTCTCAGGATGTCTTGCGCGCAAACAACACAGAGGTCTATTCAAACAAAACTCTTATCATTCTATGGAGCATCTTCAGTTTGTGCACACCGATCTATGTGGACCCTTGTCAGCTAGATTCTAAGGTTTTGAATACTTCCAGCTCATCATTGATGATTACTCATGGAAAATGTGGGTATATTTCCTTTGGAAGAAGAGTGAGGCATTTACCAATTTCCAAGCGTTTTACCAGCTAGCCACTAGGTAGTTTGGGAAGCCTCTCCTTCTCCTCTACTTAAATCGAGGGGGGAAATTTGTATCGAATAAGTTCTTAGCACAACTGAAGCAGCATGGTGTTCACCAACATCTAACTGTACCCTACATGCCCTAGCAGAATGGAATTTCTGAGTGACATAATAGGACTATCATGGAGATGGCTCGTTGTATGCTCTCCACTGCCAAGTTGGAGGATCTGTTTTTGGTATAAGCAGTCCAGAAAGTAGTGTATATACTCAACTGGGCACCCATGAAGATCTTGTAGAATAGGAAACCGGAAGAGGTGTGGACTGGTTGTAAACCTTCTATTTATCATTTGAGTGGTTTTGGTTGTACTGCATATATGCATGTTCCAGATGAGAAAAGGAAGAAGATAGATCTAAAGACACTGTCATGTCTTTTCTTAGGGTATAGTACTACCTCAAAGGCATATCGTCTCATGGATCCTGAGATGAATAAAATCTACGACAGTCAAGATGTGGTGTGTGATGAGTCATCCTTTGACTCCCTACCACATAATGGAGATCCAGTACCGACCTCGTCACATAGATTGCTCACACATCCAAATGATGGGCAAGATGATTCTTCTCAGAGAGAAGAAGAGCTGAATGGATACTTATTCGTTGATCTAGGTACATTGGAAAACACATCTTCACATCAGTAGTAGCAGCAACAACATTTGAAATGGGTCCAGAATACTATTGGAGATGCACATCTGAACTCACTCCCAGGTACTTCTATGGGAGTCAGAACATGAAGTCAAGCAAGACATGAGGTAAATTTTGCACTCATGAGTTCAGTTGTTGATAGCACTAAACCTGACACTGTTCTTGAGGCATTAGACCAACCAAAGTGGAAACAGGCTATGAATGCTGAATATGATTCCCTACTTCAGAACCATACGTGAGAACTTGTCGATCTACCTCCAGGTAAGAAATCCATTGGCTGCAAATGAATTTTCAAAACAAAATATAAGGCAGATGGTTCAATCGACAAACACAAAGCACAACTTGTTGTAAAGTGTTATGCTCAACAAGAAGGAATTGACTATGATGAGACCTTTGCACCCACAACAAATATTAAAACCATCAGATTTGTCTATGCATTGGCAGCACAAAATGGATCAAAACTTCAGCAGATGGATGTCAAGAGTGATTTTCTAAATGGTGATCTGAAAGAAGAAGTATACATGGTCCACACTGAAGGGTTTGTAGACGAGCATCAACCACACAAGGTATGTCATCTGATAAAGTCATTTTATGGACTCAAACATGCACCTAGGGCATGGTATATAAAAATTGATGATCGCCTATTGTAGCATGGATTCACTCGTAGCCCCTTAGATACAAATTTATATATCAAGAAGGTAGGAACAGAGATTGTTATTCTAATTTTATACGTAGATTATCTTATGATCATAAGAAGTTTTGACAATCTCGTGGATGATGTAAAGAATTATCTGAAGAAATCCTTCGACATGACTGGTTTGGGGCTACTTCACTACTATCTTGGATTAGAGATATGGTAGAAGAATAATCATATCTTCATCTCCCAGATGAAATATGCCAAGACACTCTTGGAAAAGTATGGAATGTCAGATTGTAAACCAATTTCAACACCTATGGAAAAAGGTTTGCAATTATCTAGATTCCAGGATTCAACACAGTTAGATGGCACTCACTACAAGTAGCTTGTGGGGAGTCTCATTTACTTGACTTATACTAGGCCAGATATTTGTTTTGCAGTGAGCTATCTCGCTAGATTTATGCAGGAGTTGAAGAAATGTCACTGGATAGTGGCAAAGAATGTGTTGAGATATGTCCTAGGTATAGTTGACTTTGGTCTGGAGTATTAGAAGAACACTTAGTTCTTCTTATAGGGATATACAAACTTGGACTATGCAGGATCCGTTGATGACAGGAAATCCACTTCAGGGTATGTTTTTCATCTTGGATCTGGACCTATCTCGTGGATTAGCAAGAAGAAAAATGTTGTTACTCTCTCATCCACTGAGGTTGAATACCACACCATATAAGGAGCTATGTGCGAAGTGATTTGGTTATGTCACATTCTTGTAGATATAGGGATTCCTAAAGAGAAACCTCACATCATTCACTATGATAATCAAGTTGTGTTAAAGCTTGTGAAGAATCTTGTTTTTCATGAATGAACAAAGTGTATTGAGGTCAAATGTCACTACATTCGTGAACCGGTCTTGAACCACCAAATTCATCTCCAGTACTACCCTACTGATTTTTAGGTTGCAGATATTCTCACCAAACCTCTCTGCAAAGTGAATTTTGATTTGTTTAGGGGGTACATTTATAAGAGAAATGTATTAAGGAGGGAAATGCTATCATTAGTTTAATACATTGTTGTTATGTATTTGTTGATGGACAGTTATAATTGTCACCTTCCTCCTGCAACCTTTATATTTGGCTTTTCTCTTTTTTATTCACATGGAATATAATACATTGAATAAATCTATTTCTATCTCATGCTATCACTTGGATCAGAATTTTTCCACCACAAGAATATTTCTTTCCTTTTTTTTCCTTCCCAATTTGAAATTCCCTAGCTAAGTGACTTGTACAGAAACAAGTCCTACACCTGAAATGGAATCCTTCATAATGCAGATTTTTTATCCAAATATGATCCTCAAGAATGAGATTGATGGAAGTCGAAAAATCAATGGAGGTACCCATATTAATCATAATACAATCATATTTGGTGAAATTGAATAAGTATCTCTTACGATCAATGTTAAGACATTAACCTACGGCATTCCCTACTGACACAAGGAAGTTTTCACTACAAAATTAGAGGATAAAACGACACATCTGGACCAAGATCAGTTTAACATTAAAGGTTTCAGGTATAGAGGTTGAACAAAGGAGAAAAATGTTTCATAAGAAGGAAGTGGGACTTAAAATCCCACACTTTTCTAACTGTTAGATCTTTATCATTGATATTGTCAAACACTATAATGCAAAAACCTTTAACAATGGGGTAAATGTCTAGTTTACCTGCCATTAGAGGCTTCAAATAATTTAATATCAAATCATGGAGAGTACGGAGGCTCATGAAAAGGTTTTTGAACATGCAAATCAACCCATTACTCTTGAAATAATCTTCAAAAACAAGAACATCTATCCAAAAAGAATTAAGTGGTGTTGATTTGGAAGGAACCATTGGTTTGAAGATAGATCTAGAGGATTTGGCTACCTCCAAGAAGCTTCTGAGAGAACCCTGTTAGGATTGAAATACAAATGTGTGATAAAATAAAATTAAAACAAAAATAAAAGAAGCATACAATCACAACATAAACCCAAGATTTAATGTGGTTCACCCAATGTGGGTGACATCCACAAGAAACAAGTCAGACTTCTTCTTTATTAATTCTTGAGGAATACAACACAATTTTATTTTATTTTTCATATTGCAAAGAGTAAATCCATGCACACATGCATACGCACGCACACGCACGCACAACACACACACACACACACACACACACAACTTGTGCACCTTTTTGTAAAAGTTCTCTTCAACCATAAGAAACCTAAATATAACATGGTTATAAATAAGACATGCATATAAATAAGATAAACATAAAAATAACAACTCCCATCTATTAATAAGACAATGCTATTTTTATCCATGGCTATACATTCCTCCTGAAATCAAGGAAAAAACAAACTGTCACTTCATCTTGTAGTTAGGTTCCACATCTTCAACAATATCTCACTTGGAGAGTAACTACTATAATCTACTGTTACATTTCATCTTAGAACTCTTCTTGAACTTGATTCTCCTCTTCAAGGTAAATCTTGAAGAGCTATCAAAACCAAACAACCTTCTATCCTCTATTTTTTCATCACCTTTGTAAACATATCAATAGGATATGACTTGTATGGATCGTCTCCAACATCAGTTGTCCATCATCCAAAACTGATCTAATAAAGTGATACCTTAGTTGTATATGTTTGGTTCTTGAATGAAATGTTGGTTTCTTGGCAAGATGAATTACACTCTAGATATCACTGAATAACTTGTAATCCTCCTGCTTCTTTCCCAACTTTTCCATTAACTACTACATCCTAAACATGTCAAACACCTTGTTCACATAATCTTCTTGAGAAAAAGTTAGTTTTTTACTGTTTTAGTCTCTATTTATTTTCATGCCAAGAATTTTCTATGAAGCACCTAAATCCTTCATGAAAATGTATTGGCTAACTGTGACTTTAGCTCATTTATATCTTGAAATTTTTACCCTGCCACAAGCATGTCATCGACATACAAAAACAAGATAATATAGGTTACATTATCTAGTCTCTTAAAATAAATACAGTGATTAGAATGAAATCTAGAGTAACCTTGTTCTATCACGAACCTGTCAAATCTGAAATACCACTGTCTTCGAAATTTTTTAATTCCATACAAAGCTCCTCTTCAATATGCACAATAATTTCTCCTTCCCCCTGACTTTATATGCTTGCAGTTGCTCCATATAAATTTCTTCCTCCAAATCACCATGAAGAAAACTATTTTTTTACATCTAATTGTTTAAGATGTAAATCTTCCACAGCTACCAAACTTAAAGTAGTTCTAATGGAAGTTATTATAACAACAACATATAAAATTTCATCAAAGTCTATACCCTTTTATTGTGAAAATACCTTCACAACAAGTCTTGTCTTGTACCTTTTTTTGTCACCTTCTTCTTCCTTCAATATGTAAACCCACTTGTTTTACAATCCTCTCTTTCTTGTAGGAAACTAAACCAAATCCCAAGTTTGGTTGTGATCCAAGGAGTCCATCTCCTCATCCATACCCTCCTCCCACATTTTCCTTATTTCGACTTACATTGCTTCTTCAAAACTTTTTGGCTCTCCACGATCCATCAATAAACAATAGTAAATCTCATATAAAGATAATCATGCAGGAGGTTTACTTGCCCTAGTACAAAATCTCACAATATTTTCTGGATTTTTAGGATCTTTTTGTTCTTGTTAATTTTGATCTACATAATCAACACAAAATGTGCAAGGATTGATGCCAAATTGTTGATTTTCCATCCTTTTGAGAACTTCTCTAACTTTTATCTCATAAAGTGCTACATACTCATAGTTTTCTAGCTCCTTATCCTTTAGTTGTTTTCTGTACATAACCCTTTCATTGAAAATAACATCCCTACTCCTAATGATTTTTTTCTCATCCAAACTCCACAACCAGAATAAAAATTTATCAGTGCCATACCCAACGAAAGTAAATTTCTTTGACTTGGGTTCTAGCTTGGTCCTATTCTCTTTATCAATGTGCACAAATGCTTCACAACCAAAAACTTCTAGAAAAGAATAGTTTACCTCCTTACTAGTCCAAACCTCCTCTGGTACTCCACCTTCCAAAGCACTTGAAGGTCCTTTGTTTATCAAGTAAACATCAGTATATAAAACATACACCCAAAGTTGTAAGGTCAATCCATCATGTAATTTTATGTTGCTTACATGCTCCATGATATTCCTATTCATTATTTCTGACACACCATTCTATTGTCATGTTATAGGAACATTCTTCGCCCTCTAGATTCCATTATGTGAACAATAGTTATTATATTCATTGCTATAGTACTCTCCACCATTATCTTATCTGAGACACTTCAATTTCAAACTTGTGTCATTCTCAACCAAAAATTTCCACTTCTTGCAAGTATTAAATACTTAGGATTATTCTTTATACAGTAAACCCAAACCTTCCTAGTAGCATCATCAAAAAAAGTAACATAACACCATGAACCACCAAGAGAAGATACCTGAGCCACCCCCCACACATCTGTATGAACAAGCTCTAACTTTTTTTCCTTTTTGGTTGATCCAACCTTGATAAATCTCACATGCTTTTGTTTCCCATACACACAATACTTTGAAAAGTATGGTTCTATGTTTTTAAAATGTAACAAATTTCCCTGTGAATGTAAAATCATCATCCCCTTCTCACTCATATGGCCAATTCTATGATGCCATAGAGTTTTTTCTATACCTATAATAGATAAAATAGAAGATGGATAAGTACTAATAGTGGATAAATTAAAATTACCTACTTTCTTACCTCTTTCTCTCACAAGAGAACCCTTGGCAACTTTCCAAGAATATGTTGTAAATAAAACTATATAACCTTCATCTCTTAATTTTCCTACAAACATTAGATTCCTCCTAAAGCTAGAAACATGCTTGACATTTTTCAACACCCAAGTGTAACAATTATGCAATTTTACATGAACAATACCTTTTCCAACCATGTTACTTGATTCATCATCGCCAAGATATACCTGCCCAAAATTCCCTCAAACATAATCTTGAAAATACTATCTATGAGGAGTTGCACGAAATGAAGCACACGAATCTAAAACCCAGGATTCTGATTTACTATCTAAATACTAAAGAAGAACATCTTGTAACACATCACCTACTGTGTTTGCCTCTTTTCTCCGTTCTTGTTGATCTTTCCTTGATTTCAAAGACCAAGAATCCTTCTTTGCAATATCATAATTTTCCACAATTCTAGCATACCATCATGCTTTTAGATTTAGATCTTCCCTTCTTAGACTTTCCATGGTGTTAAGAATCTTTTACTTTTTCCTTCTGTCTTACCTTTTTCTTTACACTCAAAGCATCACCAGATGACTCACCTTTACTTTTTCTTCTCATCTCTTGACTAAGAATCACACCAATGACATCATCAAACTTTAAAGTGTTTGAACTAAAAACCGAGTTAATCACATCCATAACCAATATATTCCAACTTTCAGGCAATGAACACAAAATCAAAAGAGCCCAAAGTTCATCATCAAAAATTACTCCTACAGATCTTAATTGATTAGTAACCATGTTGAATTCATTTAATTAATCACCTTCTTACATCTTCATATTAAACAAACTTTTCATGAGAAATAACTTATTGGAGGTTGAGGTTTTTTAATACAATTTACCCAATTGTCCATTAGATCTATCATTGTCTTCTTTGTAGAAATATTGACAGCTATTGTAACTACCAGGAATAACCATATTGTTCCCAATTCCTTTCGATCAAGAACATCCCATTCTTCATCTTTCATAGCTGAAAGATTCAAAGCTTTCCCTTTTAATGGTAGATAAAGATCTTTCTGATATAATTAGTCCTCCACTTGCATCTTCCATAGCTAAAAGTTTTGGCCGTTAAACTTCTCAACGCTAAACTTGCTATCTTCTACCATTGCTCCCACTCAAACAAGAAACCCTCTTGTAAGCATTTTGTGCTAGAATAAAATCCTGCTCTGATACCAGTTTATATGATCGAAACACATATGAGCAATAAAACAGATTTAAAATAGAAATAAAAGAAGCATGGAATCACAAAATAAACCCAATATTTAATGTGGGTCACCCACTGTGGGCTACATCCACCAAAAACAAGCCATACTTTTTCTTTATTTAGTCCTAAGGAATACAATACAATTATCTTTTTTTGATATTACAAAGAGTAAATCAATGCGCGCGCCCACACACACACACACCACACACACACACACACACACACACACACACACACACATAACTTGTGCACCTCTTTGTAAAAGTTTTTTTAAACCACAAACAACCTAAATATAACATGCTTATAAATAAGACATGCATATAAATAAGATAAACATAAAAATAACAACTCCGGACTATTAATAAGACAACACTATTTTAATCCATGACTACACATTCCTCCCAAAATAAAGTGAAAAACAAACTGCTACTCCATCTTGTAGTTAGGCCCCACATCTTCAACAGGGGCGACAAGTCTTTTATAATTTTAATCCTTTCCTAGCATTCACAAATTAGTAAGGTTCACATCGGTCCCTCAATCAAAAAATTAATAACGTTCAAGATCTTTTGATATTGACCACGTCCCTGGGTGCTAGATTCGATGTAAAGGTAATCTTCATGCTTATTTTTCTCTCGTGGTTGTGCAAGTCCTAAGCAAAAAGTTAGTTTGAAATCGGCCGACTTGAAAGACAATATAAGTTAATTATATTTGACATTTTGATTGAGAGTTTTCCACGTTTAGTTGGATCCATGGACAAAAGTAAACCCATTGCTCAAAATTCATGAAGTTCTAGGAACAAAGCACTACAATCATGTAAAATATGCAAAACTTGAAAAATGAGCATTGTGGAATATTTGTCGAGGTCCCTTATGGCATACTCAGAGTTGAGGGTTTTACTGGAATCGCACTCAAAATATCACGCGGTTCGTAAATCAGCTTCTACTGGAATTGCACTCAAAATATCACGTACTTTGGAAGAAAGATTTTCTTTTTGAACTAATATTATTACTATTTTATTTTAAAAATATATATGTAAAACTAAATCTTATGTAATTTCAAAAGTATAGAGAGTAAATGTTTAAAGGTGCTCTCGGGTGGGGAAAAGTTTGAAAATTGAACCATAAAAGGTAAAAAAGAGAAAAAAAAAATGTTCAACTCGCTTTTGTGGGAAGAGTGCCACACCATTGACATTAAAGAGCCGTATAACAGTGCCACAAAATTTTCGGATTCTTTCTGCCGAGGCCAAAGTTACATTGTCTTTTTAGGGTTGCACGAAGTCGCAATGAGTTGAATTTTGGTGACTCAAAAAAAGTTGGTTGCCAGTGCGAAGGGTAATGTACAGACCACCTTTTTCACACACTGCTCAGGCAGCAAAACTTTTTTTTTCCTTCTTGGATTTGCGGCTCAACGGGTCCTGGATCTGATGACCTCGACTTCCAGTCAACATATGTAGTGGTACATGGCCGATACATCCGATCTCATTATCTCCAAATCCTACATCCCTTTCTTTTCCGAAAATTATCTACCCATTATGTACCACATTTTTAGCGACTAAAATCAAGTTTTGTGATGTAACTTTACATTTTATTAGACCATTAATGAGGATTTAGGTGTCAATATGTAGCTCACGTAGATTTGCAAGGGAATTAAGTAGACTTATGCCCCCATCTTACATTGTAAAAGTGAAGATACAAGAAATATACAAGTATTAAAATGGATTAACAATTTTCATGCCACTCTATCATGCATTATAGAACTTTTTATTATTCCACAATGTTTAGACGAAAAATGGAGTGAACTACTCATAACCCTTACATTATATAATGAGTTTTACAAAATATCCATGTACCTGTAATAGAATACTATAAAATGGATGATACCATCTTAAGGTTTTATCCTTGTTGGATTGGTTTATCCATATTGATATTTAATAAATGATTTTTGTTTATATTTATTGTTGTGTTCTTATGTTCCTTTACCAAATATGACTTATTCTCTAATCTATATGTTTCTAAATTCCATTTACTGTGCTATGATTACCCCAATACATTCCCACTCTTAAAAAGTGAGTTAGATGTTTTAAAAAGTTTTTGTAACAAAATAAAATAAATCTGCCCATCTTAAATTTGTCACATAATTATCATTAAATAACATAAAAGGTGTTTGTGGGTGGTTGCCATATATAACTAGGACCTACAAGATTGTGCATAGTAGAAATGATGAAATCAAGAGATATCATAGATAGCAAGTGTATATGTACACAAGAATAAATCATATAAGAATGATAGTACATCAATCAAGGTCACACAAACATAAATAAAAAGGACAACAACAAAAATGTCATGCATATAATTAAGGGACATGTGACTTATAATGAAAGATAACTAATGCCAAAAACAAGGGACACCTTAATATTGAACAAACATGTAAGAAAGAAAAAACATGCTTAAATAAGGAAAGAAATCGAACTAGCAATAAAATTATGATGAAAAGCGAAGAGTTTCCAATAGGTCCATGGAACAAGATATATATTTCAAGGACAATCCACATGTATTGAATGTAAAATATTTATAAGATAGTTCATATAGCATAATTTGTAATATAAACATAACGAAAATGTTAAATAGTATTATATAATGAAAAAATAACACCTGATGTTCTAGGAATTTCCCCTAGAGTTACAAAACCATTTGATAAGAGGAGAGATCTATAATCTATAAATAGTATGCATCCATGTGTCTTGCATCATGCTCATAAGGATACTTTTTTAATTTAATTATTAGTAAAGGCAGGTTAAGGGGACCCTACCCCGTACAAAGGTGGAGAGAAAGATGAGACAATGAGAAACAAGAAAAACAAGCCTCTTCTAGTGGCACAGAATATGAAAAAAACAACACCATCAAACAAACAACAGAAAAATAAAAACCAACAGCAATCTCAGCAAGAAGGCCCTTTTCCTTTGGATCTTTGCATCTTAAGGGGGTGATTGTAACTTTATTTTTATGGTAGAAAACATGTCAATCCCATTCTGTATTTGGATTTACATTTTCAATATTGGATTGGTATCACAACTTCAATTTTTTCCAAATAGTCCTGGAGTCCAGTTAAGGGATCCGAAACATTTTTAACAGCTTGTTATAGTTCCACCTCATATAGGTCAACTGATTCCTTAGACACTGAATCATATTCAAAGTCTAAGGTATCATTCACCACTAGATGACTAGGGTTTGAGTTCTTCCACCAAGAAATTCTACCTTTAGCATTTTTTATGACTACGTGACAATCTACAGCTAAACGACCAATAGAAAAGTAGGTTCTGTATATAAAGGGAAACCCCTTGAAATCCATATTTTGAATCCAAGCTCTATCTCCAACATTAAGTTCAATAGTGACAGAAAAGTCCACAATAGTATCCATATCAATACGGATTTAGGCATATGTGGTGTGCTCAAAATCTTTGGTTTTTGGGTTAGTAGCAAAGCATTTCCCTAAAGTGTTACCAGTGGTAGTTAAACAAATCTCGAACCAAAATTGAAGGGGCAAGTAAGGAAGATGTATCCAAACCGGTTTAACATCAAAAGTGTTAGAAATTGGGTTAAAGAAAGGAAACCAGGGTTTCACCAATAGCATATGGGTTTCAAATTCCGAAACCTTTCCAAAAATTAAATCCCTATCAAAAGCACTTACAAATGCAATAATGAAAAAACCACCTGCACTTAGAAAGATGTCCAACCTACCTTCTAAGCAAGAGCCCTAATGACTCGAAATCCAAGCATGAAGCACAAGAAACCCTAGGTAGAAGTAGTTAAAATGAAAAATCAGACCATTCCTCTTGAATGCCTCTTCATATTGAACCACCTCATGCTCAGAGGGATAATGAAACAAACGTCGGTAAACAATATACCATATGATCTCTATCAAAACATGTGATAACCAACACATGAAACGTATAATATTCTAGTATGTCATTGCATGTTCAGGTCTTGACTTGTATTATTAACAATATATGTATTTTTCAGATTATTAGCTTATTTAACTATTTTTTTAATTTATAGAATACATTTGTGCAGAAAAATTTGCCCCAGGAAACAAATAGTCTAAGGACAGGAATCTAGAAACATAGGATATATTGGACCTAACATGTTATTGTGCATAATACGAGTAGGATAAATCCCTTTAAGATTAGTTTATGGGAAACACTTAGGATATTTTTCTAACATGCACGAAGAGACCTATGAGAAAGTATGTAAGGTATAGATCTAATATATATATATAGTATGAGATGGATTTACAGGAATAAATGTAGAAAGTAATGGGCAAACGAGATAAATTAGCCTCTATGGACTGTAATAACTTGATTTTCATTTTTTTTATTCATTGATAGATTACATAAGGATTAACTGCAAGGTTATTAATCCAAAGGTATGCTAGAAACATTTCATATGTCCCAAAAGTAGTAATGAATAACATATATGTATATAAGATAGCTACTAGAACATAAATGAGAATGATAATGTTTCCACTATACTGATTAGGAAAGTAAGCATTGAATCACATATGATCTTTTTTATAGCCATGTGAGGAAAGAAATATAATATGATAATTTTTTTTCCTAATACTAGCATCATCCATGACATTATAAATAGGTTTCTTTTTGAAAAATTATCAAATGTAAATTTCCTTAGAGACAATAAAATTATAAATTATGTCATCATCATCGAATGTATTAATATTCCTAGGAGGCAAAGAAGAAGTAGGTGTGGAAAAATGAGAATAAAATTGAGGAACATATGTGCCAAGAGGCAGATATGCCAAATTTTACATGATGCACATATATGTTTCTCTTAGATTTTAAAGTAATATTAGTAGTGAGATTATTTTAATGTATTAAGATTATAATTGTCATTAACTTTTAGCTTACACTGCTGAAAATTAGAAGAAAATTCAATAGCATTAGAATCAACAACATTTTGCATAAAATGTCAAATCTTGAAATTTTTATTAGTAGGATATCCCATACATATATTTTATTCAAAATAGGAATTGGTGTCAGAATGTAAATTTATTTAATGATTTCTCATATCAAACTTAACTAGGTGAGGGAGAGATACAATGTTACACTGAAGATATTCTTGTAAGATATTAGAGGCCAAAAAACTTTACATCAATGGATATCGTAAAATGTATAATAAATCTACAGGTAGTTAGAAAAATGGGTTGGAATTGTTTCTCTTATTTTGAAAATATGTCACTAATGAAATATTACACTGATTTCTTAACTTTAGGAATTACTGTTTGGAATTTCAATAATATCATCGAAAGGTCCATCTAATTAGTTGTATGTAAAGTTTAGCACTTTTTATACATCTATGTTCATTACTAAACCACCAAGAATATAATAATTATTGTATTAAAATATTATCTTTTTTGGTTATATCTAATAGTTTCATTTCTACAACAAGAAACCCTTTCTTGAAAAATTGTGTTTTCTATTTCTTCCATGGCGAATTGTTTTTATTTCAATTTAAACATCAGAAGAATTAGTATTTATATTTCTAGAACATTAAAAATACACATGGAATAGCCTTTAACTAATAGATTGAAAATTAATTTCAACTAAATGTAATATAATATATAGTGTTTCTCCTTTTCCTTCTCATACTTGATTGATATTGTTGAATATTTGTACTTTTAAATGACTTGTTACAGACACAAAATCATGCACTTCGGGTAATTATCTATTCTTAATTAAATGCTACCATTCATATGATTCATAAGTAAGAAGCGTACAAATTAACCCATGTCTTCAGACACCTTTATTTCATTTTTCTACATCACGTATTACATACTTACTTGCTCAGTTTGTCTTTCTAGTCTTCGACATTTTTTATCTTGGACACCTATGCCTAGCCAGGATGTTAGCACTAGGTGCACTCGTCCCCTCTAGGAACCTTTTTCGTCCTTGTACTTTACTAACACTTTTAAGGTCCTTTATACCCATTTGAGCATCTTATATTTTTTGTAGTCAACCTTTTCGAGGTTACTTATGAAATCCAAGCAACATAATCATATAAATATAAAGTTATGTGATCAGAATAAGGGACCAAGCACTAAGACCTATCTATCACCACCTAAGATTGCATCCATCAAGGCATCTAAGAGCTCCATTGCATCCATCTAGCTCCATCTCAAGGGACACAAGCGATGGTTTTCTGCATCACAATTCATAGGAGGGAAATTCATTTTATTCCATGCATAGATTTACTACATTCTACATATTGATACTTGCTTGCTATCCATGTGTAAATAACAGAAGAGAACCTAGGGAGAAATTCTGCACATACACACCCGAAACTATATTGGGTCTGAGATGTAGTATAACTCTCAGTCATAACTTCACCATTTTGACAGTATGGGATAGTCCAACCCCTCATTTTACATCGTTCATTTTTTGGGATTTGATGTCTATATGAGGGTTTTGTAGGTTCATTCTTCATTGCAGGTTTACAAAAACCTCAATGATTATAGTGCGATCTCTAAGTGATCAAAGGTGACTAAAGGTGAACACCTTCTATCACCTTAGAGGAGGTTTTATGATAATTTCTCCAAACCTAGGCACAAAGACATATACCTAGGGTACTCTCATGTGCCCATGTCCCTTTCCAAGCACACCAGTCCATCCTTTTCCTCAAGTTCTAACCTTTTTGGAGCTTTGCTGCAACGATGAGTGCTTCATATTTTCCAGTTTTCCAACTCTGTACATTCTCTAAAACTTAGAAACTAAGGTAAGGCTTTTACCATCTCTTTATAATTAGGCTCTCATTTTATTTTTTTATTAGTTTACTTGTGTATTTTTGTTGAACTTAATTTTTATTCATGTACTGCTACTATAGAATTCATTTTAGGCATATAAAATTATATTTTAGCTTAATCATTTCGGTGAACTGAAACTTGACCTACACGCTACTAAGATCTTTATTACTTTATCATCATGAGTATATCAATTTATGACTTTTTTCCCATCAATCCTGAATTAAGACATATAATCCAAAATATCCTCACTACTACTCTTATTCATGTTAATATGCATCAAGGCTTTGTACATGAATAATTTTTTGATGCATTTCCCAACATCTTACTTTTCCCATTAATCCTATTGCTAATCTTGCTATCTACAAAAATAATCCACCCTTGCATATCATGATTCCCATCCTTAATGTGGGTGTGAAGCGTACTCTAATCAATAATGGATATGAACTCGATCTTTGTTGTATTTTATTCCTAAAAAAATCTTGATATTTTGGTGGCTAATATCAGTTCATCATCTCTTTCCCTTCGATCACATGATGGTTCTTCTCGTCTAGGCATAGGTCATATTATTTTACCTATCATTATAGGGCCAAAAACACTCAACAGAATATTCTTTATCATCGACTTCCCAGTTTTATATAATTGTTTACTTTGTAGGCTATAGCTCCACACCATAGAATTTGTTTCCTCTATAGTGCATAATTGTGTTAAATTCTTACATGAAGGCATTGAGTATACAATTCCTTTTGATACCCACCCATTCAAATATTGTGACCATGATCCTAAAACTTCACTTCCTCCTCCAAAATCTAATACTACTGATGAAATGCATCCCATAGATGAGATACCACATTTACTATCACTTGAAGGTGACATTTTCTTGCTAGACATAGTCTCGTTTGACACATCCCTACCTCCTCCTGCTACTAGTACTATATTTCTCTATCAGGGGCCTATCCCTAGATTAGATGTCATACCATATTCAATACATTATCATGAAAAATAAACATAAATACTACCTCCCTTCACATGTACACTTTTCATGAATGACTCTTATTGGGATCACATTCCATTTGATCCTACTTGCGATGTCACTATATGTTCCCATGATCATTTGACTCGATTAGGCTTCGCTTCTTAGGATATTTATCCTCCAAATCATGATCCTCATCTTGATTATAGATTAATCACTATCATTTCTACTTATGGTCTATGTGTCTTCCATCTCACTTTCTACCTTGCGCATCCGCCTCGCTTTTCTCCACTTACATTAGGAAAATCTTGGGTTGTTTACATCGGCTGCACATTAGACGCTGACCATATTGATATATCATTTTTTATGCCATATGGTCATGTTTTCATTTGCAATGATTCATTCCTTTGTTATTCACCTAACAAGACTTGTTGGTATGCACATGGGTGTACATTACCTCCTTTTATTGATGAGGAATATACTGTGGGCATAAAAAAATTATGCTTAGACAGTTATTTATGTGACAAACTTACCACTATAGCTTATCAGGTCATAGATGCCTTACCATATGATTTTGAAATTGAAAATGATGACCTTCTAGATGACTTCACTTGATGAAAATTATTCCTCCTTTAGGGGTCATTTCATCTATCCCCCCCCCTCCCCTTTTAGCATTATCAACTTTCATACATCTCATACACATCTCTTCTATTCTTTTACATTCATTATGCACATATTGATAATTGTGCATCACTACTTCCTGATGAAACACCCTTTTTCTTTGGTTCATAATTGAATATTTAGGGCATACTATACACAAGAATCTCACACAATTCATTGTCAACAATACACATCACATCTTCACACATCTACACTTTTATATATATACAATTTTCCATTTACTCTGCATAATCCACACGTTGTGCTTCATATACCTATACATCATACACACTTTACAAAGTACGTTACTCTACACTTTACATTTTCCACATTATAGACATCATGCACGTATTTACACTTCCACACTTATATAATCTACACATATTTCGTTAGACAATACATACTCCAAATTACACACTACACGCTTTACACATCCCAAATCTATGACATTTTATCATCATCACATTTACTACACATAGTACACATGTTACTCATCTAATTATATGTACTGCACTCACTACTAGAAAATGCACTCTATTCGCACAGTCCATAATTGAATATTGAGGTTATACATATCAAATGGACCACATCACAGTCACACGTTCAATCATTCAATTCTTTTATCATGCTAAATTTGTAACGATCACCTTACCCATACTCTTCGTGATATATACTTTGTGTTACATCATCACACTTTATATCTACTCATATATTTGATGATATATGCCTTATTATAATTCATCAAGATTTCTATCATTTCCATACATATATTCCATGATATACGCTTTGTGCTACATCATCATGCTTTGTAGCATCTTATCCATACATCTCATGATATACGCATTGTGCTACATCATCACATTTTCCACCAACATCATGTTCATCCATTTCATGTAATACCCTTTATGCCAAATCATCACATTTTTTCCTTGGACGTTTAGTGATATATGATTTAGGATAAATCATCACACATGCTACCAACTCACTAATTTTAATTTTTCGTATTCAATCCTCCACATTCCACGACAACTTACAATAACCATTTTTTTTCCACACATTTAAAACTATTTACCAATGAAACACTCTCATATATGGTTCATTCTTGAATACTGAGGGAGCATAAATTAATGACCCTCATGGCATACATACACATCCACCTCGAGGGCACGCTGCTCATATCAATCAATATACATTCCATTCTACCTTATCCATAACATATTGCATATCTTAGATACATTTACTCTTGCTTACATTTACTTGTTACATGTTCATATTATTACACATACTAGATAGATATTGTCTATGTCATTATCTTTATCATACACACATACACCTTCACTATCTTTCTATTTATGAATGTAGACCCTATAGCTCTATTCCACGCACCATGTATGTTTGGTGCAATATCTTTACGAGTCTCACAACTGCTCCTGGGGCATCTAATTTTGTACACTACAACTGCTATTGTTTCATTTTGTTTCATAACACACTATTTTATCAGATTATATAAGCTTTAACATATTTTTCTATTTTTCAAACATGCTAATGGGTGCTTCATGTGCAACATTTTTTATGCAAGGCTAATTTATTCCATGATTGTTTGTTACATTGTATTCCATTATACAATATTATTTGTGGGATTTTCCCTTTGTAATATGTGCACACTTGCCTGTTTGTGTCTAGTACAACCTTGATTGTCTTGTGACATGATGTGTGATGTCATATGTTTACAATGTACTTTTCATGGTCTACAATGTCTGATTCTCTATTTACTCGAGTTTTAGATTACACTATGTCTATTAGCTTACATTTTACATGCATGTTTGTTTATACTAACATTTTTCTCCTAGCCACATGTTTGTGTGTTCCTTTATCTATACGAAGCACATTACCTTCCCTCTATAGGGCATAGTTTGAGCACAATGATTGGTCCTCTTTTGGGCTGCATACTCCTTCAATGATGTTGCATGCACCCCAAATGAGGGGGGGAATCATTTGGGTTAGTCAGTCACCCCATACAATGTTATACACAACACGATACTGGTAACCCATATTTTTTAGTTTTAGGTAGGGCTCAGAATCATACTTGGGTCATTAACACAGGGGCCTTTTTTGGATACCTGAAACCAGGGGCAAATACAACCGTCTTTCCTAGAAGCCTGAGATGAGGGGCCAGTTACAAAATAATCAATAGTTCGACACAATCAATAGAAATCCATACACAGTGGCTTTTATAGGTAAGATAGTCCTTAGCATGCATTTATGCACACCATATGTAGTGGTATTTTACATATCGATAAGTAGTTAAATATTGGCTAATGATGCTAGACAGTCCTCCATACACTTATTCCATTACACTAGCATGAGATCTCGTGAAAAACTCACACATCAACATGAGCTACAGAATAATTTCTAAACCCTTTTGTAATAATGGATTAGGTGTAGAAGTGCCTTTTTCAAACTTTTAACATTTTTAACATAATTTTGTTACACACTTTTTACCCATTTTGATTGTATACATTCATGTTTGACTACTTATCGACTTATCTTTTGTAAGTCCATGCATATTGGAAGTGCTATGAAAAAACCAACAACAACATCACATACATCGACATCAACAACAAGTAAATCATGAAGTCTATACATGTGTTTTCACCCTAGGTTCATTTTCATCCTCACTTTTTGCACTTTCTCATTCTTAGCATCCATGCTTCACCTTTTTATCATTCCACACTTTTTTTAGTCTCTCAGAACGTTTTGCTATATTTATCTACATAGTTTATTAGTTATGTGTCTCTATCTACTTTATGTTACTGATATTTCAACTCACCAACATAAAGTGGGGGAAAATTTATACACTAAATCATGCAATTTAGGTAATTATGTAGTCCCGATTACATACTACTATATATATGATTCCTAAGTATGAAGAGTACTAATTAACCCATGTCTTTGGCCACCTTCCTTGGTTTTATGTTGCTACATATAAACTTACACCCTTACTTTCTCAGTATATCTTTTTACTCTTTGGAATTTTTCATCCTTCATACCAACACCTAGAAAGGATGCTAGCACCAGGCACCCTCAGATCCTTTAGGTGCCCCTATCCTCTTTGTACTTTACTCACACTTTCTATCCATTTTCACATCTTATATTTTTGGTAGTCTGCCTTTTCGGGGTGAATTAAAAAATTTAAACAAGGGAATAATATAAATATAAATTTATGTGATAATATTAAGTGATGAAGCACTAAGCACTATCTATCACCACCTAAGGTTACATCAATCAAGGCATATAAGAGCTCCATTGCATCAATCTAGCTCCATCCCAAGGGACACAAGGGTTGGTTTTCTTTATCACAGTTCATAGGAAGGAATTTCATTATATTCCATGCACTCATTTAGTACATTTTAAATCTAGCTGCTTTCTCACTATGCACATGTGACTAACACAAGAGAAACCTAGGGTACAATTCTACACACACACATAGAGAAATATAATGCATATGAGATGTAGTGGAGTTTTCAATTGTGATTTCACAATTTTGACAGTTGAGGAATGCCTGACCACCTCATTTTTCATATTTACTTTTGGGATTTGATATTTATTTGAGGGTTTTGTAGGTTCATTCTTCATTACATGGTTAAAGTGACCTCGATGAGCTGGTGTGACCTCGTATAGATTAAACGAAACTAAATACGTACACTTTATGATACCTCAAATCAAGTTTCCTAAGCATTTACCCCATACCCAGGCACCCAGAATTAACTCTACGGTTCTTATATGCACCCAAAATTACATGTGCTACATTGTCAAAAAATAGTTACAAAAGTCCCCCAATGATGATTCATGTCCTTTCATAAGGTGTTTGAGTTCTTAAACCTAATCACAGTGTATATTTGTAGCATAGACATCCTTATTTAGATTTTCCATGATTTCTTCCAGCTTACCACTCATTTTTGTGCATGTTTTGGCCTTCAGTGTCAAAACCACCTCCTAGACAGGACAACGGTCTTCGGATAGCCTCCTAGGCAAGGTGATGGTACTAGGACCACCCCACAGATCAAGGTAGTGGTCTTAGGACTACTTGCCTTCACAGGGATGTAGTCCTAAATGATTTTTCCAGAACTCTTCTTGCATGATTTTAACATGTGACACTTCACTTAACTCAACTTTTTGGGTGCGTTTGTGAACCAAATTTCCTAAATATAGTTTTATTTGCATGGTATTCCTTCCCTCTTCAATTTTTAAATATATTTAATTAGTTTAAATGCCATTTCTTTCCTTGTGCATGCAGGCACATCCCAACTCCAATTCCTATATATTCCATGCTTGTGTTTGTGTGCATGTGTTTGTTTTCAAAATAATGCTAATATGAGTAAAGACTAACACCTAAATAGCCTTAACTTAGCAAGAATTGAACAAAAAACTAAACACCATCAAGATAAGAATTAAACAGGGGTTACATGCTAGCATTCATCAATACAAACTTTAAAACTAATAATGTTAAATATCTAAACTCCCCTATTCTCTTACAACAAATAAATGAATGGACCTAAGTAAGCTCCATGGCTATCAAAATAGTTGTCCTTAGTATGCCAAGTAACCTAGGAATGAGGGCCTATCAAAGTTTGGATACAAGACCCCTTTGACACCTCCCATATGACCTAAGCACTTAAGAAAGAGGCTTAACTCTTCAAGATGATGAACTCTCAAAAGGGCAAGGTGAAAGCTCTTAGTCTCTTTGCTATATGCTTTGCATTTTCTCTCTAAGGAGTTTAGGTGTAAGTAAAAAGGTAGGTGGAGGGCTCTTTATATAGCCCAAAGAATAAAGGATTCAACTCATTCTCATGAATGTGGGATAAAGGTAAAACATGATTAGGAATGGATAAGGTTGCTTTATTAAAGGTAACCTTACTTTAGAAGGGTTTAATACATGTTTAGAAAGTCATGGGAGTTGGGGGGTGTTTTAATTAATCAAAGGTGATTAACTAATATGTAGATGTAATCCTATAGAAGATAATTAGAGGAATATTAGTACTATTTAGGCTATTAGAAGGGGATTAAATCAATTAAATATTGATTTATTTGTTAAATGAAAGGGAAAAGTAATTAATTAATAATAATTAATTCGTCTAGGTAGAAGGGGTGATTTATGAATGGAAGGTCATTAATTAGGGTATTTGTTGGATATGCAACTTAATTATTTAGCTTAGTGTAATTAATTAATGATGATATGAGAGAAAATGAGTGCTTTTTGATGATATGTCATCGATTTGCGAGAAAGAGGATAATTAGTGCAATTTAAGTATTTAAATTGCTTGGGCGTAATTATAGGTGTCTACATTTGCCCCTGTTTGGGGTGGTGTAATTGATGCCACTTGAAAGATAGTAGACGGAAGAGATTTTGAAGGGATAGAAGAAAAATTAGTAGGAGGGAGAGATGCCCCCTTGAGTGTCGATGGGGTGATGAAGGAAGCCGATTGATGATCAAAAAAGATGAGATATAGATAGAAGAATGGGAGGAGGAAGGATGCCCCAAAGAGAGAGAAAATTAGGGGTGAAAGGGAAGTGAAGTAGAAGAAATGAGGAAGATGGGAGAGAAGAGCTTAACTTCTTGCTGATTATTTATTTGGAACAAATTTGATGTCATCATATTGCCATAGGAACTACATCATCGGTCCTTATGAAAAATATAAGCATACAACAAAGGTAGAATGACATGAAAAGCCATAGTACGAAAAAGATGAGATATAGATAGAAGAATTGGAGGAGGAAGGATGGCCCGATGAGAGAGAAAATTAGGGGTGAAAGGGAAGCGATGTAGAATGAATATGGAGGAGGGGAGAGAAGATCTTATCATCTAGCCGCTGTGTATTAGAACAGTTTCAGTGTCATCATATTTCCATAAGAGCTACGTCATCAGTCCTTATGAAAAATATAAACATATGACAAAGGTAGAATGGCATGAAAATCCATACTACAAATGATTTTCCATTGCTGAAAACACCAACTCCATGCAACATACAAAATGCAATGCAATATGAGAAAGTGAAATATGCCTAACTCCATGCAGCATACAAAATTTAATGCAATACGAGAAAGCAAACAAGCTAAACTAACAGAGAAACCTAATATAATTTTTTTTTTATCGAGCTTCAGTTACGACTTGTGCAAATTAACAAGGGCTGATGAGGGTGCCCCAATCAAGGATACATGCGAGGGGAATAACAGAGGACACTTGGGTCTGATGGAAAATCAATGTGCACTATGAAATAGTACCAGACAACTCGTTGTTCCCTAGAGTATGGATGAAGTAAGAATCCTAGCTTTTGTTGATGGAGGTAGATCAAGATGATCCATAAGTCGCACACATGAATAAGTGAGAACCAGAGTGACATTTTGTAGGATGATTTTCAATTTTTAGAAGTTTTCTTAAACATATTTGAATGTTTTTTGATGATTTATTTTCTCTAACATATTTGAATGTTTTGGTTGATTTTAAAATTTTTATGAAACTATGTACAGGAAGATGAGAAAGTGTGGATTCCCCCAGTGATAGATGGGATGTACAAGGGCATAAGGCCATGTGCGTACTGTCATTACCGATCTGGCACTATGATAATTCTTCACCGGGAACTCCTCATGCTATGATTATTTACTAATGCACAGCCTTTAGTTTGGTGGATGTAATCTGGAAACAAAACAACAACATAACATAAGAATACCATCGACTATGATAAGACGGAATGATGAAAAATCTGAAATATCAAAGTAAATTATAATATTAACATGAAATTGTTACAATCTCACCCATGAGGTACTTCAAGTGTTATTGACTTCACTTGCCTTTCACCAAGACTATGGGAGAAACTTTACAATTACACCTCTTAATGGCTTCTTCAACACACCTTTAAACTGATGGCTTCCTTCGCACACTTCCTACAATATTTCTCACTACTTTCTTCTATGCTAAATGAGGGGGGTGGCCTCTTTATTTATAGAACTTCAAGGCTTATCCATCTTATCTCTAAGATAGGATAAGAAATCCACTCTGACGAATCATATTCTATACCTTAACTCTTATCTGTACATGTAAGCTTATCTTTTAAGATAAGATAAACCTTATTATTTAACATGGGTTCCACATTTTTAGAATTTTTACAAATAAAATACACAAAATATTTATGACCTCACTCCTTGTCCTTATTACCAATATAATATTTTTAATTCCTAATTATGTAGACCCTACGTCTCTACTTATCCCAACTTTGACATTTTAACATTACCGAACCACTTACAACAAATATTTACTTTTTACAACATTCCTATTGTACTTTGACTGTTACCATACTCTACATTATTGGTGGAACCGTACTGGCAGCGCCGTTATCTTCTATCAGACGCTACTACTAATTACACTTAACAACATCCTATTCCTCATACATACATTAATGAGATAGAAATTACGGAGGAAAATTTTAGTGTTGACATCTTCCCCCTTCCTAGCTTCTACTCCGTCCTCGGAGTAGACTATTCTGGTGCTTGGAAAATCTTCAACTTGTCTTGGTTGACCCATTTCGTAATGGGAGTGCCATCCAATTCCTCCAGTCGGTACGTACCATTTTCATGCACAGCTGCTATTTTGTAGGGCCCCATCCATTTTGGAAGAAATTTTCTCTGTCTTCTTTTTTGTATCTAGAATCATATACTAGAACCAAGTCATTCACATGAAATGGAGACCAACGGATCTTTTGATCAAAGTATTCCTTCTGCTTCATTTTCTTCTTATGGCTTGTATCCTTTGCTATTTCCCTCATTTCCTCTAGCAAATGAAGATGTACCAACCTTTCTTTTACTGAATCATTTTCATCCATCCTTTCAGTTTTCATAACTCTCACAGTGGGAATATCAAACTCAATAGGAAGAACTAGATCAATGCCATAGGCCAACTAAAATGGAGAGTATCCTGTTGCTGAATTTGATGTTGCCCTATATGCCCACAATGCTACGTGAATCCTTTTATCTCATTTATGTACCTACAAGGCTGCATCTTTTGCTAGAATTTGACACACCACAAAATTTATTCGTTCCACCCATCCATTTGTGCTTGGCTTGTATGTTATTGCCTTCCTGTGCTTAATAGAAAACTTATTGACTAGGGCTTCTACCACCTCATTAATGAAGTGGCTTCCTTGATCTGTTACAATTTCTAATGGACAACCAAATTTGGTGACAATGCATTCATATATGAACCTTGCCACTTCATCCATGGAAGTCGTTTTCAATGGCCTAGCTTCAACCCACTTGGTTAAATAATTTGTGGCAACTACAATATACTTATTTTGGCATGAGGTAGTTGGAAGTGGACCTACAATATCTATTCCCCACTTTTCAAAGGGACCAAGTGGAAGAATAGGGCATAATGGAGCTGATGAAGTCATACGGTTACCATGTGTTTGACAAATATCGCATGTCTTACAATAATTATAACAATCTTTAAAAAGAGTGGGCCAGTGATAAGCTGTATCCAAGATCCTTCTTGCTGTAAGTTGTCTAGAGAAGTGCCCTCCACATGTACCATTGTGGAATTCTTCTAGCAGTTCCTTCCCTTGATCACGTCCAACTGCTCTCTTGTACTATCCATTAGGTCCTATTCGAAATAATACTCCATGCATAATAGAATATGGACGACTGGCTTGAGTAATCTTTCTCTTAGTCTTTGCATTGGCACCATCAGGAAACTTGAATTCATTTAGATAATTCCAAATATCTATGTATTCACTAGGGATTGTGTCAAGGGATAACAATGCTACATTGGGGAAATCATCATCATCACAAGATGATCCTAAACCATCATAGGCTCAAGACAGTGCATCTTCATTGACATGCTTCTTTCCTGGCCTATCTATAATATCAAATTCAAATTCTTGTAGCAAATTATCCATCTTACTATCCTCCCCGATGGGTTAGGCTTATTTACAATATATTTTAAAGCCTGATGATCTATTACAACTAGAAATTTTTTCCCTAGCAAGTAATTTCTAAACTTCTTTATAGCAAAAATGATAGCCAGATCCTCTTTTTCAGTTATAGTATAATTTACCTCAGCATTGCTCATTTGTCTGCTCCCAAAGTAAATTGGATGTTCAATCCCATTTTCATCCTTTTGGCTCAAAGTACTTCCTAGTGTTGCATCTGAGGCATCAATGTACACAATGAATGGCTTGCTCCAATCTGGATTCTTCAAAATAGGTGAAGACACCAGGGCTTCCTTCAGTTGTCCAAAAGCTTCATGTGCCTTATTTCCTGGTTCATAAGTAACATCCTTCTTCAAGAACTGGGTAAGTGGCTGTGTAATCTTTGAGAAATTCTTGATGAACCTTCTATAGTAACCCACATGGCCTAAAAATGATCTCAACTTACTTCTATTCATAGCAAACGGTAAATCTTTGATTTTTAAAAATTTATTAGGATCAGTACCAATACCATCTCTGGATACAACATGCCCTAACAAAACACCTTTAGAACATCCAAAGACACACTTTGTAGGGTTTAGTGAGGCTTGTGCTTCATCTAACCTTTGAAATGTTGTCTCCATCTAGTGCAGGTGGTCCATCTTACTCCCATAGATGTAAAAATCATCGAAAAATACTCTGATGAAGGTCCCAATGTAGGGTTCGAACACCCTATTCATCAAACGCTGGAATGTTGCTGGAGAATTACACAACCCAAAAGGCATAACTCTATAAGCAAACATTCCCCAAGGAGTGGTGAACGTGGTCTTTAGCTGATCTTTCTCTGCTATACGAACTTGGTTGTACCCGCTATATCCATCAACAAAACTATAGCACTCCTGGCCAGCTACTTCATCCAAGATCTGATCTGAAAATGGAAGAGGGTAATGATCCTTCTTTGTTGCCTTATTGAGCTTCCTGTAATCAACACAAATGTGTAGCTTCCCATTCTTTTTTATTGAGATCACAATGGGAGAAACCCATTCTAAATTCTCCACAGCAAATATGAATCCTGCATCAAGCAACTTATTTATTTCTTCTTTTACAGTCTTGGAAAAATTAGGATTCATTCTATATGGCATTTGCTTTATGGGCTTAGCACCATCTACCAGCTCGATAGAATATTCTACCCAACTTACTTGACGGAGTTCCTTGTAATCAAAAGTGAATATGTGTATGTACCTTTGAAAGATCTGGAGGTAGGATTCCTTCTCACTCTCCATCACAACATCACCAATATTTATTTGTTGGAGACGATCATCAACTTCTTCTTCAGATAATTTTATGGGGTCATGAGTTGGTGTGACTGGAAGGATATCCATGACTGAAACATCAACCTCACTTTCTTCATCTTTAGTGTCCACTTCATTGGTACTAGAGTAATCAGAGGATGTCCAATCATCAGTTTCATCACTTGAATCCATAGGTTCTACCTTATGATGTCAAGGTATCACGTTTATCTTCACCCTCTCTCTACCACATCCAAGTGTCATGAAACCTTCATTCCAGTAGTTTCTTGCATGAACTCTCGTTAGCCATGGTCTTCCCAGCAGCATTGGGTACGCAACAATACCATTTTTCATCACCTGAAAGTCTACCACACATACAACACCCATAACAGATATTGCCACATTTGAAATTACACCTTCTGCTTTAGTTTTTCCTTTATTTAATGACCTTTACATAAGTGTTGAAGGGCGATCAATTTTTAAACCCAACATATTCATCACAGACTTAGTCATTGCATTAACTGCAACACCTCCATCAACTAAGACATCATGAATTGAAATACCATTACATAATACCTCAGCTTGTGGAGCATAGGGATCCGCCTCTACCTCCAAAACAGGGACCTCAACCTCCTTCCTTCATCAAGCATTGAGTTCACTTCGCAGCTCCCGCCTCTTCTCATAAGACATAACCAAGAGTTGACCATATGTAATATTTGCATGCCTTTTGGACAGATCTTCCAAGATGGAATATGGTCCTTGCCCCTGTGAAATCAGAAAATCCTGCACACCCAACTTTCTTCTCCTATGTTTCTTACTAGTTTCTCCGTTCATCTTCTTAGGATCATTTCCATCTTGATTATCTTTTTCTTTCTTTCTTTTTGTTACAAACACATCTACTTCATTATTTCTGCTCTTATCTACTACATCAAAAGAATTCATAGGTGCTTTTCCTTTATCATTATCTCCTTTACCAGATGTAGAAGCTCTATCTGGACAATTATACTTATATTGACCCTTTTTATAACCATAACATACAAATTCAGAAATATTTCTTTTTGGACCTCTATCTCCTCCCTGAGAACTAAATTCTTTTCCTTGAAGAAGATTAATAGTTAACTGACCCATCTTTTTGAGTAGATCTTCATACTCAGTAGATGTACTAGGAGAAATATTTTTGCTCACCGAGAGTGGTTGTGGATTCTGGAGAAAAGGTGCTGGTGTAGGTTCTACTTTAGCAACAATTTCTTTGGGCTCCTCTTCCATGCTTTCTTCTTTCCTTCTTGCAATCTCCTTTGCTTGTTCAATGGTAGCTGGGCGGTCAAACTTCACTCATTATCTGATCTCTGGCTTCATCCCAAGAATGAAGTGCTTACATAGGAGATTATCCATGCCGTTCATCAACCCATCCACTAATCCTTCCTTCCGGATCTGGGCATCTAGCTTCCTCCTTAGCTCTAGAACATGAGCATGATAATCCCTTATCTTCTCCTTCTCTCCTTGGGATAGCTTTGTGATCTCGATCATGAGATCTGGATATTTCTGTTGTTCACCAAATTCTTCAAGAAAACTTTCAGTTAATAAATCCCATGAATTTTTCACATTATCACCTAGTGTTTCAAACCACCTAAGTGCGGAACCATCCAAAAAGGTAGGAAAAAATTCAGTCCATTGTTCCCTTCTTATAAGGCCATTACAAATACAAGATCGTTTAAACTCTTGAATGAAAGAAGAAGCATCTTCATTAGACTGAGCTGAAAAAACAGGAATCTTTCCCATTATCAAAAGTAACCACTGTGAAATAGCAACCCACAAGTACAACCAACAAGAATTATGTGCACAAATAATTGGAATCACTATACTAGAAAGTGACTTTACACCTTTCTACAGTAAAATAGAAATGACCATGGTAAACTATGGTAAAACTTGACTTACTGCGGTAAAAACTGACTTTACTGTGGTAAACACTATTCACAGTAAAAAGTGAAGTTATTACGGTAAATACTATTCACGGGTAAAAAGTGACTTTACTGTGGTAAATACTATTCACAATAAAAAGTGACTTTACTGCGGTAAATACTATTCCCAACAAAAATGACTTTACCATGGTAACTACTATTCATGGAAAAAATGACTTTACCATGGTAACTACTATGCACAGTAAAAACAAGGTTACCCTCCAATTGATTTTTGAATAAGTGGTAATATCTCTCCAGAAAATCCACCAACGAGAAATGGTCCTGGGCAACGGAACCAAAATGTCATCACCAGTTCGGCACTATGATAATTCTTCACCGGGAACTCCTCGTGCTATGATTATTTACTAATGCACAGCCTTTAGTTTGGTGGATGTAATCTGGAAACAAAACAACAACATAACACAAGAATACCATCGACTATGATAAGACAGAATGATGAAAAATCTGAAATATGAAAGTAAATTATAATATTAACATGAAATTGTTACAATCTCACCAATGAGGTACTTCAAGTGTTATTGACTTCAATTTCCTTTCACCAAGACTATGGGAGAAACTTTACAATTACACCTCTTAATGGCTTCTTCAACACACCTTTAAACTGATGGCTTCCTTCGCACACTTCCTACAGATATTTCTCACTACTTCCTTCTATGCTAAATGAGGGGGGGTGGCCTCTTTATTTATAGAAATTCTAGGCTTATCCATCTTATCTCTAAGATAGGATCTAAGAAATCCACTCTGACGAATCATATTCTATACCTTAACTCTTATCTCTACATGTAAGCTTATCTTTTAAGATAAGATAAACCTTATCATTTCACATGGGTTCCACATTTTTAGACTTTTTACAAATAAAATGCACAAAATATTTATGACCTCACTCCTTTTCCTTATTACCAATATAATATTTCTAATTCCTAATCGTGTAGACCCTACTTCTCTACTTATCCCAACTTTGACATTTTAACATTACTGGACCACTTACAAAAAATATTTACTTTTTACAACATTCCTATTGTACTTTGACTGTTACCGTACTCTACATTATTGGCGGAACCGTACTGGCAACGCCGTTATCTTCTATCGGACGCTACTATTAATTACACTTAACAACATCCTATTCCTAATACATACATTAATGAGATAGAAATTACGGAGGAAAATTTTAGTGTCGACAGTACCAAAAAGGTTAAGATGCAAGAATATCCCAACGATAAGGTGGGGATTATTCAAAGGTAAACCCTTCACAGATAGAAGCGGGACCCAACGCCATTATGGATAGGTTCAACATGATGATGAACATAAACCAATGAAATGCTAGGAAGAAGCAAGAATGCCCCTAGCGTAAGTTGGCCTATGATCACGTGATAGAAAGGAAGGAGAAGATTTTTTTTGTTGGAAGGGAACAAAGTTTCCACAAACATGGAAAAAAAAGTAATCTTATACACATGGATGTTCTGAATGAAGTAGAAGAACTATGTGAATGATATGAATGTAGCTTAGAAGCCTTGCGATGAAGAAGTGATTAGCCAAACGCATAAATCGTGAGACGAGATATGGACTAGAGTAAGAGTCTAAACAAGGTCCAAAAAAGACACTTGGTAACATACTAATCTTGTTTACTAATAGAGATCCAGTGTGTTCACATGGATTTTATTATCTCTTGAAGTGAAAATTTAATAGAAAACAAGTAAAAAGACCCTAGCCAATGTGTAGGAATGATATATTTTGATAAGTGATTTTTTGAATGGAGGGTGAAAGGATAGCCGTACATTGCTCCGCTGCCAGCTAAGCATCCCTAGCCCCGACGGAGATGTATTTGATTCTAATCACAACATTTCTCTAATTCCAGGTAGGTGTCCATAGCCCCGATAGAGATTATTGGAAATGCCCCAAGAGAGAGTTATATATTAATTTTCTTTTGCTTTGTAACTTTTAGCTTTTGGGTTTTAATTGATTTTGATTCTTTTGCTTTCTGAAAACTTATTTCAGCTCTCTTGTTTGTCAAGGGGTTAAGAACCACTGATGGCTTGATGGAAGGAGGTGGAAGTGATTGTGATGACGACACTCGATAGTGTTGACAAATATGTCCAAAATTTCTTCGCAACAAGTTTATTAGATGTTTTAATGTGATAGGAACTCCATGAGGTTAGTCGTTCTTTAATTTAGCAAGGTGATAAAAGACCAGGGGGTAGATAGATACCATAGAGATAAATGTCACAAAATGCATGTGAATAAGCTAACCAAAATATCATCGAAGGGATGAAAATGGTAGGAAGACTTACAGAAGAATAGAAAGGAAGGGAAGAAAGAAATATCCATGTGTACGCAACACCTGATTGCAATGTTTGATCTTTGTACCTTTGATTTTTGTTGTTTTTTTTTTCCTCATGTTTTTTTTTTTGTATTTTTGTATTTTTGCCTTGTTTTTTATTTTTTAGATTTATGATATTTTCTTTTTTTTAAAACCGTTGTTACTAAAACATTCAGTCTATGTTATAGGATCCAACAATGATGTTTGCGACTTCCTTGATAAGGGAGACTAAGTGTGTTTGTTTATCAAGAGTCATGCTTTCCCCAATTTCGATGATCATGGTGAGTTCACACTCAACAAAGGAATGTGATTTATCCTGAAACATGGATTTTGTACGTGGGAGCTTGAGTTCCTATGTAGAGGTTTATGCACTTTGCGCCATACTTGATGATTATGTTGATGTGCGTTCTTGAATCGCGCTTTATTTACAACTTTGAGATTGTTCTAGTTGTTGGGGGATTTTGATCTCTTGGAATTTTTGACTTGAGCTTGATAATGAACTTGTTTGGGTTTTTTATAAGCTGACGCTTAAATTTTATGACCTCGAGAAGGAGAAGAATGCGAACATTTACGATTGATGATAGAAATGATAGAAATGGTAGTGGGCTTGCCAAAACCATTGATAGAAGAAATATGTGATAGATGAAAAGGATACAGTCCAAGAATTTAAGAGGATGGGTTACTAGGAGGTGAGCCATAGATAGAAGGTGGAAGGATAGTAGGATGTGGCCCAAGAATAGAAGAAGAAGGGATACTAAGATTTGACCCATAAATAGAAGATGAAGGGCTACTAGGATGTGGCCCAAGAATAGAAGAAGAAGGGCTACTAGGACGTGACCCATAGATGTAAGATGATGGACTACTAGGATGTGGGCCGAAGAATAGAAGATGATGGACTACCCGGGAGTGATCCATACATAGAAGATAAGGAGCTAGCTAGACGTCCCCCAATAATCAAAGATAGTGGGCTACTCAAAAATGTCCCACAAATAGAAGAGAGAGGGCTACTAGAAGGTGACCCACACCTAGATGAAGATGAAGGGGTACTTTGGCATTGACCCCACAAGATATTGTGATTGAGGAATTATGATAGATGAAGAGTTATTGGGTGATGAGAAGATAGGCCATGGATCTATGCAAGACCAAGGAGTTTCATCACATAATGAAGAATGCGAAGATGGAAGAATAAGAGGAGGATCAAGTTACATGATCTGAGGCTCTTCCTCCATTTCTTGATCAAAGAAATCAACCTTTTCCTCACAATATGCACATGCATCAAAGTCTAAAGAGAATCCTTTTTTGTAATCTACTAAAGGAATATCTTCATATGCCCCTATAAATGCCTTGATTGTTTCTTCATTTTGAAAGAGATCAATCAATATGAGATGTTGATCGATCCCTAGGGGTTTATTAGAAGAAATAGGTTCACTTGGTGTGGAAGGCTTAGAAGATGTTTGTATGATTATTGATAGAAGAAGATGATGTGTAGGATGAAGAATATGTGTAGTTAGATGTCTCAGGAGTAGAAGAAGGTGGTGTGGACCTACCTATAGAATGGTATGTTATATATAAATTAGTAGGATTAAGTCCAAAGTTTGTAGATTGCGACGCATGGGTCGATTCAGATGTTTGTCTTGAAGGACTTTGATTCACACGAATTTTCACAGAAGGAAGATTTTGTGGCGGTGATTCATGAAGAAGGTCCTGTAAAGAAGGGAATGATTGTGATTTAAGAATTGCATTAGATGAATGATGACAAGGGTCTTCCGAAGAAAGAGAGGACTGTGATTCAAGAATTGTATTATACTTCTAATTAGAGGGATTTGGAGTTGCATGTATCTTTAAAGGAAGAAGACATCTTTAGGGTGAATGATAAAAGGGGTCCTGCGAAGAAAGTGAGGACTGTGACATAAGAGTCGCATTAGATGATTGTTGAAGAGGATCCTAAAAAGAAAGGGAGGACCATGACTTAGGAGTCCCATTAGATGACTTAGGAGTTGAATTAGATGAATCTAAATAGTAGTTTAGATCTAAATCCTCAGAAGAGTTAGAGGAAATATTTGGATTGGAATCCTTAGAAGAAGAGGAAATGTTTGGATTAGAATTAGAAGAAGAGTGGGGGGAACTCGAATAATAATTTGGATCAGACATGTCCAAATCATACCATTGACTATGAGATGAAGGTGGGGAACAAGTTACCCGTATGGGTTCTCTAGCACGAAGAACTAATCAAGGTTTGGTCATGATTGGTGTCCGTTGATGTTAACACTAAAATTTGGATTCCTTATTGTCGTAATCGTGAGGAAATTTACAATAATCAGTCATCTCTTGTGTCGTTTAAGCACAAATGTCTAGACCTAGATAGTGCGATCAAACTTCTTCAAAGTGAAGAAGGCTCCATGCCGATTTGGGAAACACAATGTCAACCAACTAGACATTCATTATGTATGGAGATACGTGTGTGTTTTTCTAAAGGGGGGATAAGGAAAATAAACATCGTGATGATGCAATCTTGATGGGATCAAAAGGGATTGTCCTAGAAAACAAGTTTTCTGAATGAATAATCATAAAGAACAGTCATGAAAGTGTGAAACACAAAGCCAATCAACAAGGAACTATTCCCTATGTAAAAATACATGTGCAAAGTGATAGTCTGATGTAAAACTGATCAACACAATGACAATATTTACGTCAAGCTAAAAATGAACAAGGCGTAAATATTAACAAAGGGTATATGTGACTCCTAATCAAAGGATACCATGACAATTTTAACAACCAACTAGGCCTAAATGTTAAAGGGTGAGGATTACAAACGTAAGCCATGTAACCACACCAATTGGACATGTTAATCAAGCTTTACGAAGAAGTGAGATATTAGTGTCAAAGTGGCATCGAAACGACGTAAATAAAGTAAGTGACACTCTTCAAGATTTTGGAAAATTTTTGAAGCCAAACCAAGTCAAGATATACTAAGGATGTGTTAAAATGTGCGCAACGTAATGCCAAAATGTAGATAATTAGATCACATTTATGAAAAACATGACATAAGTATCTTAATTGTGTCGAGACAATGCACACAAGGTAACATGTCAAAGGGAGATCAAATGATGAATTAATCTGAACTATAATGATGACCTTGACATGGGTATCAAGATCACAAAGGCTACCAATGATATAAATACGCCGCCACACACTTTAGACTTTTAACTTAACCATCCGCCAACATGGATGGGCGTAAATAGACAAAAAAGTGGTAGAAACAATCGAGTGGTAACGCAGAGGTAGTCACCCTTCTTTTGATCAACAAAGTGTCAAAAGAATGTGAAGGAAGCAAATAAAAAATGGGATGAAAAATTCTAGCTTCACTTCGGCAGAGTTTTGCCTCTCCCTAAGGCAAGTAAAAACTAGGTGAAAGTAAACGCGTCACATGTTTCTCAATGAAAATGTGGTTCACAACTCAACACTATTTTAGAATGGTCAAAGTGGGCTCCTAGCCAAAGTATATTCTCCTAGGTGGTTCTCTCACCCTAGGTGTTACAAAGTTGCCACAAGTGAGTGTGATTTACCCAAAAAGTCACAATGACTAGTTTTGGAGTATCTCAACTTTACTTTACCCCCTTCAAGAACAGTAGGCAACTAGTGCGCCTACGTGTACTATCACTGGGGTTGCCACAACGGACAACCTGTAATGCTATCTCACAAAGGAATTACTAGTCAAGTAGGTAGTGCGGAGCACTTCCCATTTCATCCACAAGATTCCCTCTTGCGTGGACTACTTTGGGGTTCCTGCAACGACCCCCATTGTTGTAAGTTAAGGAGTTATGCCAAAGGGGTTATGTTCTAGTTGAGCGGAGAGGGACGTACCCTTTTCCAAAACATGCAATACAATGTTTTGAATATGTTGTTCTTTTTATCTTGTTTAATTAGGTGTGGTTTAATTGAACACTTTTTGGCAACCTGTATAACAACTATATTAGTATTTTTTGATTTTGTTTTTGATTCCTCCTTTCTTTGAAAAGCATTTTTAGATCATGTACTCAAGCGTTAGTAGTTCTCCAAGAAAATCACATTATTTAAAAGAGGATTAAGAGTTACTTTTGATTCTCAAGATCATCCAAGGATGCAAGAGAAGAACATACACAACAAATAATCCAACTAAAAAGTAAAGAAAATATTTTCAATCAATGAACCCTACAAAATTCTTGATAAATGTTCATTCCCCTAAACCAAAATTCTTGATAATAAAGTTTCCAATTTACCAAATGTTACAAAATGAAGACTAAAGTTGTTTTTGATTCTCAAGATCACCTTAAGGTGCAAGAGAAGAGTATACACAAACTTTATCTCAACTATATAGAAATGGAAAACTTCAAATCAAAGGACTATTGAAAAATTATTTGTAAAAGGTTCATTCTGTTAAACCAAAAGTGAAAGATGAAGTTTCCAATTTACCAAATGTTATAAAATGAAGACTAAAGTTACTTTTGATTCTCGAGATCACCCTAAGGTGCAAGAGAAGAGCATACACAAACTTTATCCCAACTATATAGAAATGGAAAACTTCAAATCAAAGGACCATTGAAAAATGCTTTGTAAAAGGTTCATTCCCTTAAGAAAAATGAATAATCAAATTTCCAAGTTTAATCCCTAGTGTTAAAAAGATATAGATGAAAGTTGTTTTTGATTCTCAAGATCACCAAAAGGTGCAAGAGAAGAGCATACACACACTTTGGTCTAAATCAAGGAAGCATGGAAATACAACATTCATCAAAACATTAGACATTGTAGAAAATGAACAGTTTTAAACTAATAGAAAAACCTACAATTTCTATAAGAATAAATCCCAAATTTATGTTTTCATTGCATATTTAACTTTAATATCTTTCCAACGCAAAAATATGAGTCATTTATAGTTTGGGAGGAAAATTTATGGCCTTCAGAAGATGGGTTACGGATATGCTCTTATGCTCACGGGTATGCACTTGACATGCACTCAAAAAATGTCAAAAAAAATGTCAAAAAAAATGTCAAAAAAAATGTCTCTTAATCTACAAAATGGGCAAATTTTCCAACCAAGATTCAATTTTGACAACAACCCATCACATCAATATATGAATAGAAGACTCAACACTATTAAACATTAACATACATGCTCAAGAAGTTAAAATTTTCAAGAAAGTGACAAAACTAGCATGTAGAATGATGAAAAAGTAAGCTCTAAAAATGAAAACATGATGAAATCCTGAAATTTTCTCACCAAGATTAAGTTTTTACAACAACCCACCAAATTAATATGTAAATAGAAGACTCAGCATTATCAAAAACTAACCTACATGCTCAAGAATTTAAAATTTTCAAGAAATTGACAAAACTATCAAGTAGAATGTTGAAAAAGTAAGCTCTAAAAATGAAAACATAGAGAAATCTTGAAATTTTTCCATCAATTCCAATTTTGACAGCACTTCACCTCCTTTATACCTATAAGGAAGACTCAACACATGCAAACTCAAAAAAACAAGTTAGATCAACATGTCTATAAGGGGGTTAGTAACCAAAAATGAAACTTAACAACAAATACTTGAAATTAAGTGCAAAGGACAATGGAGTAAGTCCTACCGGGTGTGCCAAATGTGTGGATGTATAATTTACTTGATGCTAAATCAATTGAAGTAAAAACTACCACCTACAATAGTTCTACAATTTAGCTAAAATAAAGCATAAACGCCATCAAGATAGAGAACTAAGCAAGATCTAAACTAACATTATAACTTTGAAAACATAAGATCAAAAATATGCATGCTATTTTAACATCTCTACTCTCCTAGATTACCAACAAGAATGAATGGACCTATTTAACTCCAATGGCAATCAAAAATTGCTTTGTTTGATCCTTACAGAATGCAAGAATAGGAAGCTTTAGCTCTTAACAATGGTGACATCTCAAGAAAACAAAAGGCAAGCTCTTAGTCTCTTTTTTATATGCTTTGCATTTGCTCTCTTAAGAAGTTTTAGGTGTGTGTATAAAGGTAGGTGGAGGTCTCTTTATATAGCCCAAAGGATAAAGGACTCGACACATTCTCATGAATGTGGGATAAAGGTAAAACATGATTAGGAATGGATAAGGTTTCTTTATTAAAGGTAACCTTACTTTAGAAGGGTTTAATACATGTTTAGCAAGTCATGGGAGTTGGGGGGTGTTTTAATTAATCAAAGGTGATTAACTAATAGGTAGATGTAAGCATATAGAAGATAATTAGAGGATTATTAGTACGATTAAGGCTATTAGAAGGGGATTAAGTAAATTAAATATTGATTTATTGGTTAAATGGAAGGGAAAAATAATTAATTAATAATAATTAATTAGTCTAGGTAGAAGGGGTGATTTATTAACAGAAGGTTGCTAATTAGGTTATTTTTTTGGATAGGCAACTTAATTAATTATCTTAGTGTAATTAATTAATGATGATATGAGAGAAAATGAGTGCTTTTTGACGATATGTCATTGATTTGCGACAAAGAGGATAATTAGTGAAATTTAAGTATTTAAATTACTTGGGCATAATTACAGGTGTCTACAATGTTTAAGGAAAAGGCTTGAGAATTTTTGTGTATCTTGCATAGTGTTGCTGCCCACAATCCTACTAGGAATTACATAGCCAAGCTCAAATATCTTATGCTATCTCTCTTCAACTTGTATTGTAAGCATACTACCTTCAAGCTACTATTTCTCAAGCATCTTCTTCTGATGTTTTTCTTGCATTCCCAATCCATTAGACTCACATGGACACACAAAGAAAGAAAGAGACAAATTGAGGGGACAATTACTACACAACTAGATTTACCTCTATTATGTGAATTTCACATTGGAGTTTTTTATTTCCTTCATTCTCGCTATTTATTATTTTACATCATATCAAATAGAGTATAAATCAATATCCTTTCATTTACAAGTAATTAGTTATTTTCCAACGGGTTTAAATCATTACTAGCATCTCTTGGTGAGGGTTCCTCTTCTCCCCATCCACATGGATCTGAAGGAGACAATATTATTTGGAGGTTTTCTACATATCATAGATCATTTGGAAAATTTTTTGTTTTAAGTTAGTTTAGTTCCAATACACTCAGTGCGGGTGAATAATCACACCAGGTTATTTTTCTTGTTTAGTTTTGATGTAGAAGTAGATTTGGTTATTTAGAATAAAAGTAAATTATTGTTTATGATTGTAATATTTTCATTTTTGTGATTTTTTTAGATTAGTTTCCTTTTAGGAGTAGCATAAATTGTTAGTTTTAGCTTTGTTAATTTGAACTCTTAAAACTAAATCAACACTTAGATACAAGTTAGGAAAACAAACCATAGGGAGTTTACACTACCCATTTATAGCCTCTAAATCCACCATTTTCCAATTCAACTACTAGGAGATCATACTACTAAATCTTAGTCATCGATCCTCCTATAGTTAGCCACACATATTCAACATTGGCTACTCTGGAACAACCTCATGGGCTCGAGTGCAGTCAAAGCTTACATGTCAATTTTCATCCATACAAATAGGTGAAGCCAATGTGAAGGATTAATTTCTTCTTGTTTTCTTTTCTTTCATTTCTATTACCTCTCCTTCCCATTTCCTCCCATATTTTTGTAGGTAGTTTATACTTTATAAAATATGTATGGAAGAGAGTTTCGTGGGACATTTGGCTCAGATAAATATCACACCAATATTCAACTACAAAAGTCCCCTTCTCTTTTGAGATTGGGTGACAATTACACAAGCAATGTTCAAACCTCCTCTAGTTACACTTCAAACCTCACTAGCTATGTAAGGATGGAGGAGGTTGATCAACCATTAAACATGCAATATGGTCAACCCAATAAAAACCACATTGTTATCACAAATGGAACATGGTCTTATGATAGAGTCTTCTCAAGACCTCACATTTCTATGTAATCAACAGAAGATGAGACATGTACACAAATAAAAATTCATCTTTGTCAGATAGACTAGTCTTTCGATAGAATGAAGGATACAGCCTCTGAGATTTGGAATGGCTATCCTAAGAATCTTATTACTGAGGAAGAAAATAATTATAACACTGGACAATTGATGATAGGTATCATGAGCTTTCTCAATCAAACCCTATGCCACAGGTACTCCAAAAAGGGATTCAATCCTCTCCCAACGATCTCATTTCTACTTTAGTAGGGATGATAAGAGAGATATAAAGTTCTAGACTTCACAACTGACACATGTAGTAGGGAAAAACATGGAATATCAAGTTAACAAAAAAAGATACATCCATTTTAATGAGAAACCAATGCAATATCCTATACAACAAGGTTATCAAGTTCATTTAAATATAGTTGATCTTATCATAGGGTTAGAAATACTAGGGATTTTTCCTCATCCATCTCAAACTTATCCTATGCAAGGGCTAGCTGGAAGTGCATGTTCAAATGCCGCCACAATAGGTAATGTGACATTCCTTTGTTTTATGTCTGCTAGTCCATATCCTAATACTATCTCATCTTACATGCATATGCATTCAAAAACTCCCAAATGGACCCATATAACATTCCTGATCCCTACATGCCATATCAAGGGACCCCATATGCTCCTGTCAATGCTTATAATATAGTTTATCCAACTCCTCCTCCACTTCCTCATCGAGGATCTTCAATGGTGGAATATTATGCAATGGGTACATACGTTGAGTAATTAAAGGAGCCTCTTGAATTCACCATACGTGGTTTCATGGTTCAATGCCCATTGGCATATCTTTACAAATTTAAGGGATAAGGAGACCCAAAGACTCGTATCAAGGCTTGCGTTGTTGTTATTAGAAAATTCCTTCCTCGGGATATTGTAGTGGCTAGGATATTTCTAAATACTCTCGAAGGAATCTCACTAAATTTGTAATACCACATTTTGGAAGATTTTGTACATTCCTTTAAGCATCTTGTTTTTGAGTTCATTAAAGCATTAGACATGAAAAATTTGTTGCATACAAGGATTATTAAGTTCTTGCATATTAGATAATAGAAAAATTAATCTTTTGCTCATTTCATCTAGAGATGGCACCAAGGTCTCTATTCCTCTGCGAGTATGCATAACATGGATCAGATGGAAATTTGTGATCTCTTCCATCACTCTCCCAATCGAGAGAGTAAGGAAGAGTTATAAAAGTTTCCTTTCCGTAGTTATGGGGAAGTTTTGGAAGGTGTGCTTCGGACTGACCAAACTGCTATAGCTAGTCGGCGAAAGATCTATGGTCCCAATGAAAATGTGGTATCCCAAAATAAAAATAATGTAATTTATTGAAACAATGGTGCCAAAAACAAAGGACCTAAGGGTGTGAATCAAAATCATGGTGCTACCATGAATAACACTACGGATCAAGCAAAGAATGTTATTTTTTCAAACAATTAGAAGAACAACAACTCGGGTAATAAAAGAGGTCATAACACTATGTCTTCTATCAACTTGGGTAATCAAATATTCCCTAAAAAATAATTCACCACAAAAGAAAAATCAAATCCAAAGCCCAAACCAATACCAAAATTCCAGCCAAGGGGCAATGAACCATGGTTATAACAACCAACTCCAAAACAACAATTGAATTTATAATCAACAACAACACAAAGATGCTTATGAAAGGCCAAGAGCTTATGACCCCAATCTCTACTATGGTTTCCATAACATTCAAGGTCATAATGATAGGAATTTTTGTGATTGCAAGAATTTTCTGCAAATACTTCTTGAAACCAAAGGCAACTCTTTGTAGACATGTTCCTAACAAATCTTGAAACAAACTTGCAATCTAACTATATAGGACCTTTAGCTCCTAATAATGCTAATGCGAGCATATTTCAAGATCCTCTCCTTACACATCCTAAAAATTTCAAGGTGAATTTAAAAAACAAAAACAAAGGCATTTTTATAGGATACAATTACCATGAAGAATAAACTTCTAACAACTCTCAGGTTGCTCCTAATCTTAGTTCAAATAATAATACAACAATATTGGTATTAGTTTAGCTAGAGGTTAAACGTGAAATTAATGCAACAACTTGGATGAGGGCGTACGTTTTAAAACCCCTACCCTCTCTTTCCTTCACATAGAATGACATTCCTACAGTCGTAAAACCAGTAGTAGTTTATCATTTGATATTGGATTTGATCAAGACCTTTTCTCAAATTTGATTTCTAGATCTAGTAAAGAATTCATGTGTGCATCATTCTACATTGCTCAATGCACTAGGTCATGGTCATCTAATCCATGTTATGCCACCTCTTGGCTCTCAAATAAATCATATTGACTTTGTCATACATCCTCTGGGACAAAATGATAGGGATACTGGATTTTATTTCGATATAGACAAGATGCCATTTGACACTGAAATTTCCTGAATAGGTTATCTTACCTTAATTTTACAAGTATGGGTGTATAATAATTTCATTAAGAGAGCCATTGTTGATGTGGGGACTTTTGTAAATGTGGTTCCCTTATCTTTCATGTAGAATTTGAGATATGGAGAGAAATTTTTTTCCTCTATAAGAAACACGTTATGAGGGTAGGATAGTATTTAAACAACCTCGATTGGAACCATTGTTCTTCCTATCATGTTGGGTATAAATAACATCTTGAAAGAGTTTTACATTATCGATGGGGAAAAAATTTATAACATGATCCTCAGGAGACCCTTGATTCATCAAATGAAATCTATCCTTTCTACCATGTTCTACAAGATTAGATTCCTCCATTTGGTGAAGGTATTCATCACTCAAGGGGATCCTAAGCCCTTCGATATACACTTAGAAAACCTAAAGAAGAAGAAATGAGTCCATACAAAGTATGATATTCTTGTGAATCAATTGAAAAAACCACCTCTATCGAAAGAGCTAGCCCTGATCACCCCAAGTGGTCAGAAGGTTGAAGTCATTGACCTAAAAAAAATTACGTGGCAAAGACAGATAAAGGTAAATCAATATATATGGAAGTTGTGTCTAATAAAACCATAACATAAATTATGAAATTGTTAGAGAGTGACAATCTGACCTTCCTGTTGTTTGAACCACAATGGATGGGTAGTCTTCACATTTAAGCATCTCTTCCCTCCAACGACCTAGGTCTAGGTGTGAAGATGATGGAATTAACAAACAAAGAAGGGAAATTTGAGATTGAAACACTGCCCACAAGAACCATATATGACAGTTGTTCTATTCTAAACCCTAATTTCAACCCATGTGCATTTGAAACTAATTTTTCCATATCCATGGGGTAACGTCTCATCATTCAACAAGAGTTACAAGTGAGCAAAATGCTCTACATAGGAAACAAGGCTGGGAAGCGTAGTCATTCTCACCCACACATCATTTCTCAAGAACATGAAAAAGTGGTGCACGAACACTTATTTTAGACAAATGATTCTAATGATTGGACATACACACTTCTGGGAAAGGGTTGTAAGTTTAAACCTAGAATGTTAGGCCCTTGTCAAGAGAAGGGAAATATTGAAGATTGTGGTTCTCTTTTGTGTACTTCTAGGGATGAATAATTTTATATTCATCAAATTTATTCACCTTATCTATAAGAACATGTAATTTCACTTGAAATTTCTCATGTACATTACTGCATCTTCATTGCATTTCATCAACCAGTTTATTTTTTAAAATTTGTGATCAAGGCACTTATTCCTATATCAATTCCTAGGAACTTCTAAAAACATTGGCAAAACATTCAAATCATGTGTCTACAAATCTTCAAATTTCATTAGTTATTTCCAAATCGGTTCATCAATACAAGCAAGATAAGAAAAATATTTGATAATTATCATACCAAGGCTTGCATACTAGATTATGATTATAGCTTCTTCTAGGTTATGTGTCTTTTCCTATAGTCTGTTCTAGAAGCTCTATTATGTCACATCTATCCCATAAACATATACTTGGAAATAAGAGAATTATAACCCTTTTGCCTAAATAAATGAGTGAAATGCAAATAAACATATTTTTTTTATTTTACACATTTCTCTTCCCTACAAAATTTCAGTGTTGAGCCTGCATCTCTTACTAGTGATGTAGGGTTGGGAAAGGAGAGAAAGGCCCTTACTCGAGTACACCTTATCTATGGTGATAAGCCCATACTTCCTAATGGCAACATGGGGCATGGTGTAGGAGGACTCTTTGACAAACTTGAATGTTAGAAATAGTTCATTCTAATATTTTTAAATCATGAATAAAGACAAAGTGAGTGAGATATCTAATATTCCAAAGGATCTTAAAATCTCAAAACCAGATTTTGTTGACCAAGGGACCATCTACGGATCTAAGTTTAGACACTATTAAAAGAAATTTACATTCTAAACTATGTAGTGAACTTGAGTAGAGTGAGGTTATGGTGTCTCAATTTGTTTTTATCAAATCCTTTTCTTTCCCTCATCATTACCATTCACAAATTTTCCATAACTTGTGCTCTTTTTGGCTCTTGGCGTTGAGTCCTCACATATTACTGGTTACATGGAGTTAGGTTTGGGAAAAGTTCATTCACTTATCATATCACTCTTTTGCCATGTTTTTCAAAACAATACGAAGGACCAACAATTTCTTAGAAAAGCTAAAGTTCAATATTATAATGTGATTACATTATCATATATCAACATTACAAAAAAAAAAAAAAGAGAAATCATTATGTTAGCATTCACATCCACCCCATACATTCTGAAAAGCATATAAAAATAGAAGTTCTAAATAGCTAAGAGTACACACATGAATCAAATCATAAGTGGAAGTCAACTCTATGCAAGGAATAACCAAGCCAGAAAGATATATTTGTACATTTCATGGTGTTTTATAGTTTTGTATAATGTCATCGCACAGTAGATGCGGTCAAAATTCTTGCAATGAGTATGCAATACCAAAACATCATATATGCCTCACAAAACATAGACTAAACAATAAAGGAACTTTTCCTATCCACCTCTTTGAGGCCCCTTATGACCACTCTAGTTACTGATTTCTTAGGATTTATTCTCAAAAGTAGTCAAATAATAAATGACCAAGCCTAACACAAAATACCACTCCTAAATCCATTCCAATTCAAACATACTCATAAATGAAAGGGTCACTGTGGACCCAAAGGTTTAGAAAAAAAATCACAATGAGGATATGCGCAAATGAATTTGTAAATGAGTTTGTTTACATACATACATACATACATACATACATACATACATATATCTATGTATATATATATATATATATATATATATATATATATATATATATATATATATATATATATGTTGTTATAAATTCATTTTCAGTGCATATGTTCACATGGTTGGAGCACTGGTGAGGGTATATATCTATATCCCTTCACAAAATGGTAAGTCCTCTTATTGTTTTAATCTAGTGTTTATTTTTTGATATTTTATCTATCTACACTTGAGTCGTATTTCCTTCTTATAGGTATCGAGATCTTAGATGGCAGCATTTCAACACATGTGAATTTCAGATATAGCTTATAATTCCCCATTTCAAGAACACCATACTCAGACTCTAAGTATTACACCTCTTCATGGCTAAGACACTTCTCTATGGGGGAAATCAGTACACACCCAAAATTACATGCGCTACACTATCAGAGAAATGGTACAAAACTCCTAAATGATGATTCATTTCCTTTCAGAAGGTGTTCAAGTTCCTAAACCCATTCATAATGTATATTTGTATCCTAGACATCATTATTTAGATTTTCAACATTTTCTTCCAACTTCTCACTCATTTTTGTAAATGTTTTTTCCTTTAGTGTCATAACTACCTCCAAGACTAGGCGAAGATCCACGAACAATGTCCCAGAGTAGGTCAGTTGTCCTAGAATAGCCACTCAGGCTTAGGCAGTAGACTTGGGACCATCTCCCTATAACATGGGTGAATTTTTTTTCTAGAACTCTTCATGCATAATTTCAACACTTGACACTTCACTTAACGAAACTTTTAGGGTGTGTTTGTGAACCTAGTTGCTTAAAAATAGTCTTGTTTACATGGTATTCCTTCCCTCTTCCATTTTAAAATAGATTTAATTAGTTCAACTTCCTGTTCTTGCCTTATGCATGAAGGAAGATCCCAAATCCAATTCATATATATTCCATTCTTGTGTTCAAGAAAAAGTTTTGAGATTTTTTGTGTATCTTGCATAGTATTGCTGCCACAATCCTACTAGGAATTGCATAGCCAAGGTTTGTTCTCTTGTAATATCTCTCTTCTACTTGCATTGCAACTAGAGTACCTTCAAGCTACCATTGCTCACGCATCTTATTCTGCTATTTTTCTTGCATTCCAAATCCCTTGGACTCATATGGACAAACACAAAATGAAAGTGACAAACCAAGGGGAAAATTAATACATAGATGGATTTACCTTTATTATGTGAATTCTAGGTGAGAGTTGTTATTTTATTTCCTTCATTCATGCAATTTATTTTTGTTACATCATATCAAATAGAGTAGAAATCAATTTCATTTCATTTATAAGTAATTAGTTAATTTCCAAGAGGGTTTAAATGATTAATAAAAGCTCTCAGTGACAGATCCTCTTCTTCCCATCCCTGTGGATCTGAAGGAGAGAATATCTATAGGAGTTTTTCTACATAAAATAGATCATTTGGAAAGTTCTTGGTTAAAGTTATTTTAGTTTCAATACACTATCACAGGTGAATAACCACACCACGCTATTTTTATTGTTTATTTTTATTGTAGAAATAGATTTGGCTATTTATAATAGAAATAATTTTTTGTTTTTGATTGTAATATTTAAAGTTTTTTGATTTGTTTATATTAGTTTCCCTTTAGTAGTAGCATAGATGGTTAGTTTAAGATTAGTTAATTTGGACACTTCAAACTAGATCTACACTTAGATCAATGTGAAGAAAAAAAACCATAGGGAAATTACACTACCCATTCATAGAATCTAAATCTCCCCTTTTATAATTCACCTACCAGGATAACACAATACTAGATCTTAGTCACCGATCCTCTAATAGTTAGCCACACACATTCAACATCAGCTACTCTAGAAAGACCTCAAGGAGTTGAGTGTAGTTCAATGTTGTATGTAAATTTTCATCTATACAGTTCCCATGAGTCACCATGGCCCTCTCTAGGCACCCTAGTCTAGCATGTTCCTCTAGTTCTGCACTTTTTAAAGATTTATTGTGATGGTTAGTGCTTCCTATTTTCTATTTTTCTAACTCTGTGCATTCTCCCAAACTCTGTTAATCAGCAAAGCCTTCTTACCCTCTCTTCACAATTAGGGTTTTATTAATTATTGCTTAGTTTGTTTGTGTATCTTTTTTGTATGTAATTTTTATTCATTTGTTGCTACTATAGCATTCATATTAGGTATATAAAATTACATTTTAGCTTAATCACTAGTAATGATAAATTTTAGATAACCTTGTAATGAATCTACACATTCCGTGTTAATTTTACATGTGTATGCTCTAATCAATATTTTTCTATGTATAATTGATTTTTTTATAGATTTTATTCTTTAAATTTCTCCCTTTAAAATATTTGGTTTGTTATTCCCTATTGTTTTATGTTTAATATTTACTTATTATTTTTTATTATTGGAAAATATTTTTTTGAAAGGGACTATACGCTTGTACAGGAAGGCTTAAAATCCATATTTCAAAGTTGTACCAAAATGAAAAGGAGATCAAAATACAGATTTTGCAAAAAAGCCATGTTGGTGCTCAATTTGGTCTTGCCCCATTTATCCTTAAAGTTCTTCAGTTTGCGGGCTCTATCATTTTATTTATCTCCGTGTATTGATGCATAGGAACTTTTTCCTCCATTTAGTTTCCATGATAAGTCCCTCTTTGATGAGGATCACTTAAAAGTACAGAATTTTTTTTTCGTTCCTCTGTCCCTGTGAAAGATTCTGTAACTTGGGCGTAAAACTTGGGTTTTTCCTTTCCTTCCATTTTCCACAGTCACGGTTTGTTGTCCCTATCATTTGTGTCCCAAATATCTATGGAAATTTGATTGGATGCGACTTGAAGGATCACATTTGGGCCTTATATCATTTCCAATTTATCTGTCTTGAAAGAAAGATTCATTTCTGGGCCCAAATGGTTATTTTCCTACATTTTACGGTTTGACGGGTGTATTTTTCTGGTCAAATTCATATCCAAGCACTAATGGGAAAGTTTCCTTTTCTAGTTGGATGTGGATTGGCGGGGCACTTTAAAACTCTAAGGCTTTCTTCAACCCAAAACATGTCCATGTGGATGACTGATGCTCATCTAAAACTTTTCTTTTTGGTTTTTCCTTAGAGTTTCACCGGGGAGACATGTGGAGATTTCTGCTGCCTTGCCGAGACTTAGACAATTTTTTTCATGTAGCTGGTACAATTTTTGTGGAGCATTAACACGTGGAGGAAATTCACTCATTTGAAGATCCACCTCAGGGTCCCACCTTAACATTTGCAAAAGGGAGACATGTGGAGGTCGCCGCCAGGTTCGCTTTATACTTAAAATTTCCAAATAAATTTTAAAAAGGCTTGGGGACACATGGAGGGACCACGAAAATTTGAGGACTGGCCCCTAGGTTTTATTTTGAAGAACCACCAAGAGAACACTTGGAGGCTTCCGCTCACTCTACCCTTTGCTTGGGACTTTTTACCGGCCAAAGAAAAATGTCTTGGACCCTGGACACATGGCACCTTCCACTGAACCTTGAATTTTTTTTTTGAAATACTATACCAGATTGAGACACGTGGAGGATTCCACTAGCTCCTTTTTACACTCAGACTTTTTCAAAGCCCAAAATGGGTTTTTTCTGAGGCTCAGGGCAAGTGGAAGTCCCGCGCTTGGTTGGAAACTTACCCCTGTACTTATCTTTTATAGTTGCACCAAGGAAACACGTGGAGGACTATGATATAAATTAGAAAAGGGGTAGAATAAATGGTTGTTGTGTATTGCATCTATTTTTTCTACCATTTTTACTCCAAGACTCCTGGATACTTGAATACACATTATTGTTCATCATTTTAGTGAAATTCCTTATCGTGTCTATTTTTTAAAGTGCCATTGAATGGATTAAGAACTTAATTTATCAGTCCAAGGATTGTTAAGATTGATATTTTCAAGTTGGAATTACTCGGGCCACTTATAAAAATGAGAATTACTATAGAATCTAGATGCAGGACAATGTTTCAGAGGAAAGAAAAGAAGCAGGAGGAAATGATGAAAGTTGCATGTACAAAAGATAAAAAAGGTGTTGCGTCAAGAGTAAAAAGGATTACCTATTTGATCTAGCTTTTCAAAGCCTCTTGAAAATGAATAAAAAGGGTATTTATCACAAGACAAAATTAGAATGATTAGAAGGAATCCCAAAATGTTGTGGCATGGCATCCTAGTCATTAGTTGAGGGCCCAAGAAACGTGATCAGTTCACAATTGGTCCACCTGGAAGCTTTCATATGTGAATTTTTTGAATGTCACTTTCTGAGGAAAATCGGTAACAAGCAAAGGTCTCTAAAATATTCTTCTCTTTTGGGGAGAAAATTGAGTGAGTAAAATATATAAATGCAATGAGAATACTCTTGAAAATGGTTTGAGGTTGAATTCTTAGGAGAAAATTTGAGAAATTTTTCTTCCTTAGAGACCAAGCCAAGATAACTTGTTATTTTCTTTTGTGTTAGATTTTCTATCATGTCAAGTTGGTTATAGATGTATAATCCATTGACGAGAACTAAGATTATTCTAGAAAATTTCCCCTGCTAATGAATCTAAGAAATTTTGAAATTAATTTGTGTCCAATCTCTAGAAATTTTGTGTTTGCTTTGTTTCAGAATGCCTATAAATGGTTTCTTTTTGTTCCTATTACAATCTTACATTGAAATATTTGTGAGATCAATTTAGGATTTCATCCCTATGATAGTTTAGTGGTATTTTCAATTTCATTTCAAGAAGAGCCTTCATTTTGTGATGAGATAAACAAATTTAAAATAAATTCACTGTCATTTGTTTATAAATATTGTCTGTAAGTCTTTGGGTGTACCTTAGGCGTGATTGATCAAATATTTTTTGTGTTTGACTGAGTCTTTCAATTTGAGCCTTCGTGTTAGAGTCTCAAATATTGTGTGAAAATGTGTTGATCTGGGCCTTTATTAAAGCACACCTTCTTGTTAAAGGAATGTCTTAACTATTATGAAGATTTTTGTTGTTGAGTTGTCCATTGTTGTGAAGTCCCTCAAAGATTTGATATAATCAACTTTATCCTACTTCATCTCCCACCAAAATTTATTCAAAAACTATGAATCCATCCTTAACTATCGTTGTTTTCCCTGTATATCAACAAAGGAACAAAATCTACTTACTAAAATATGTAGAACGATCATGATTTCTTAATGTCTTCAGTAACCTTAGCCTTATGTTGAAAGTATCTCCATAGTTTAGAAGTGAAAAATATTAAGAGTTAAATTATAAAGTATTTACCATATTTTCCCAAGGCTTTCTTAATAAAATTTGTGCAAAAGAAGCATATCTCCATCTCCTTCATCAAACAAAGGCTACACTAAGGGGTCCTCTCACCTTGGTTGAAGAGGAACAATCAAAAGTAGTGAGGATAGGTAAAAATCCTCTTGAAGGTGTTATCCATATCTCCACAAATATGAGTGACAAAGGACCAGTTAGATCTCATCCTCAACTATAAAAATGACACACACTATGATCTATATATCTCTAAGCTCCATGTCCAATCGGTGTTGCTTCTTGGTTTGGAAAGGAGAACAAATTTGGATACCAACACTCGTGGCACCGTTTCTGCGTACTCTTTGTAGTATCATACAATACAGTACATACAGACCATAGTAATGCTTTTTACATATTTTAAAGTGCAAGTATATTCTAAAACATCAATATTGGTTCATATCTGTAATAATTTATCAAATTTGAGAGTTCTGAGTGTAATATTTCTAGCTTATATAGTTATTGCACTAAATTTTTTATCATCATTGATAAATTTGGGTAAAACAAGACCAGATCTTGTAAGATTTCCATAAATCAGGTATTGATAGATAGTTGATAGGTATTTCATAGCGCATTTACACAAACTAAGGTGAAAATCCTTAGTGGTGAATCCGTGCTATTTAAATTCTTTTTAAATAACTGTGTCTTAAGATATATGAAGTAAGATTTGTCATTAATATCTGCAAAGATGGAAGGAAGAAGATCTGTCTTAACGTAGGACCCTAGTAGAAGGTTGTTTTAAGAGCTCAACAAGTCTAATTCAGAAGGAAGAAGATTTTGGAAGGTTGTTGGAGACCAAGCATCAAGAAAAGAGATCTCCATTGGTGAAAACTGATCAGCCTGTGATTGAAGATTGCAATAATTCCTCAAGTGCTTCTAAATAAGGTAGTATCTTTGTTGAATTAAATTCTCCATATGGAGAGGGTCCCTTATTTCATATTTGAAAGATTTTCATTTCATTTTATTCCTGAATTTTTCAAATCTAATAGATTTTTCCAATAAAACAAAACCTTTAGAGGTCCGTCATTCCGAAAATTACATCCCTATAAAAAAAAGACCCCTCACTCCTCATCATTTTGTTTCTCTTATAAGATCACCTCCTTAGAATAATATGGCTTAGCCTCCACCTAGACCTCCATTTTTTGTTAATACTTTGGTCCTATCAGTTTTAGAGGTATGGATGCCCTATACAAACATTGTGCCATAAGATGTAAGAAATAGATTGCCTAAGTTTCAAGGAAATAATGCAATCACTATTTATAAGAATTTGAAGCTCTTTGTTAATATGATGGAGGAATTCAAAATAGAGTTTGAGGATGTATAAATTAAATTATTTATCCATACTCTAAAATAGTATGCAAGGGACTGGTATGAATATTTTCCAGATAATTCCATTGACTCCTGGTTAGAGATGAAGAATACCTTTATAATACATTATGGTGATAAAGCAGATGTTAGGTTTCTTTTATCAGAGTTTGAAAATATAAAAAATAATCCTAATGAATCATTGGATGATTTCAATACAAGATTTAATAAAACATTGAGAAGACTACCTGTTAATTTGAGGCCATGTGATGAATCATGTTTGATAAAGTATTTAGATGCATTTGATAAGAAAGTTACTTACTATTTGAGGGATAAAAACCTTGGAACTTTGAGGCAGGCCTTTACCAAGGCTCTAAAAATTTAGAAAAACATTAAAGAAGTTAGAAAACCTCTTAAGAGGGAGGGTGTTAAACTGATCAACCTTGAGAATCCTCAATCAAGTAAGGTTGTGGATATCGAGGAAGTTTTAAAGACCTTGGGTGGGGCTGTCAAATAAATCTCTTACAAGCTAGCCACGGTAGAGAAAGGAAATTAGACAAGGTTCTCAAGGTCAACATAGGATACAAGGAAAAGAAATATTTACAAATCATCCTAGAAATGATCAGAGATATGATGACAGAGGAAAAGGACCCATAGGAGCTAGAAAACCCCAAGCTAGGGAGAATAGAGTAGTTCCTGATCCTCTAAATGTCAGAGTTGTTGTTGTTGAAGAGACAAATCAAATGGATTGGGTGTGAAAAATGATTCTTACCCCACCCACCATGTAAGATAGATCAACAAGTTGAATATGATAATGATGATGATAACATTGATGATGATGCATGCATGGTGGACTACTCTACAAGATCACAACAAGGAGCAACTTCAACTGAGGTAATAAGTGCAAAGAATTACTGCAAGCTTTTGGGACTGAATTCATTAGGTACCTCTTCTTCCTCCCTCTCGTTATTTAGAAATAGATATGGTATAAAGCATTTAAACTTCCTAATAATGATTTTGAGTACCTAAGAGCTCTGATGATTAAGAAGTATGATGGAGGAATCCCATTAGAAGAGGATAGAAAACTATTAATGAATTTTGTTGTTGCTCAAGGAAAGGAGTATAACACAAGAATTAAAGTTGTCAAAGGGGCAGGGCCTCAAGCCAAACCAAAGACCCCAGTTCTAACCAATGTCCCAAAAGAGGCTCCAAAGAAAGATGCATCTGGAAAAGGCCTTGTTGTCTCAAGTAGAACTTGTGTTCTCACCCATGCTGAAAATGTGAAATTTTTTTGTGCCATCTGATGAGTTTGTCAATATTTCTCCAAATGTTGCTTTCCCGAATAGATTCCATATGACATTGCCCAGGTATTAAGTCAGATCAAGATTTTTTTCCCAATTATTGAACTGTTTAGGATTCCTGAGCACAAGAAGAGGGGTTTTGAGTATTTGGGATTGGAGGAATAAAGGAATGCCCAAGGTAGAAATATAAATAATGTAAACACACCTCCTTCAAGGATTGCAGACCTAGAAAAGCCACCAACATTGGAGGAGATAGGTGAACCACCTAAAGTTTACTTGGTAACATCTTTGGATGAGTCTCAATTAAATGTTGATCCATTATTTACAACACTAATTATTAAGGATAGATTGTTACATAGTTGTATGTTTGATTCCAAAGTATCATGCAATGTTATGATTCTAGAAGTCATAAATGAGTTAAAAATTAAAGTGACAACAACTTATGGTAAGTGTACTACAATGGATTGTAGAGAGGTTGTAATTGTAGCATGTGTAAAATGTTTGGTGGTGCAACTTGCAGTATGTCTGGGTAATAACTTGAAACTTGATGTTATTATTATTGATTGCCCTACCAAATGGGGCATGCTGTTATCAAGAAAGTGGGCTGCAGGTGTTGGTGTAAGTGTTTAGATGGATATGTCTTTTTCCATCATTCCAATTGAAGGTAACCTTGTGAAGCTGTATGGAGAGAAGAAGATGTTGCACCTTATTGAAGATCCAAATAATGCTTGTTATGAAGTGTTGTATGCTGATGTAGATGTTGATAGATTTTTTGGGTTTGCTCATGGAAAAGAGGATAATATTGATCAATGTAAATTTCTTGAACAAGTAGGTTTACCTTTGACCTTTTTATTTGATGGAGCTTTTTCCAAGTTTTGAAATGGTGCAGGCATTTTTCTGATTTCTCCAAGCCAAGAAGAGTTTGTCTTTTCTTTCAAACTTAACTTTGAATGCACTAACAACATTGCTGAATATGAAACATTGTTATTAGGATTGAGAATTGCATGGAAATATGTTATAAAGGATATCATTATCAAAGGGGATTCATAATTGATTGTAAAGAAAATCATAAAACTGTATGCTACTAAAAATCAGAGAATGAAACAATATAAGCATGTAGACTAGGATTTCACTGAAATTTTTGACTCTTTTAATATTGTGCACCATGATAGAAATTTTAATGTTGTTACTGACAAGTTATTAGTGCTAGGATCTAGATTTGGGAGCTGTACAGTGTCTCCATTTTGTGAGTATGATTTTGAAATAATAACAAGGCCATCTGTCTGTGATAATGTTAAAAATTGGCAAGTGTTTGATGATGATTCCTAGGTGAAACAATTTCTACAGAACCAAGGTGATTTTTTTGACCAAAGTATAGATTGGGAATGAATGGTGTGTGTTGCTAAATGAAAGGGAACTTTATTTGGTAAAGACATCATCCAACTGAAGACAAACATGATTCCCAGAGGTTTGGTGGCTCTTGAATCAAATTTTGATAATGCTGATTGCATTATTAAAAGAAGTATGTCGGATTCAAAGAGATGTGGAAGAGCACGAATAGGGTACAAAGTGAAAACCATGTAAAATATGGTTAGGAAGCAATCTGAGCAAGGAAAAGAATAAGTCCTATGTTCAATTGTTGAAAAAATATCAAGACTGCCTAGCTTGGTCTTACTCTGAGTTGAAGGCATATAGGGAAGATTTGTTCCAATATGAATTTCCTCTTGAATCTAATGCCAAGACTTTTTGGCAATAATAGAGGCCCATTAATCTTCTCCTTTCTTTGAAGATGCAAGTAGAACTGAATAATTTGAGGGATGGAGGGATCATTTAGCCCACAAGGTACTCATCTTGGGTTGCAAACCTAGTGCCTGTCAAAAAAAAAATGGTGATATAAGGTAATGCGTAGACTTCAGGAACCTAAATAAAGCATCATTGAAATATAATTACCCTCTACCAAACATGGAGAATATGCGACAATTTGTAACTGGTTCTGAATTGTTAACTACTCTGGATGGTTTCTCTGGCTATAATCAACTTGTTTTGAAGGATTCAGAAAGAATAAATATTTCCTTTACCACTCCTTGGGGAACTTATGTCTATGTGAGGATGCATTTTGGCTTAATGAATGTTGGAGCAAATTTCCAAAGAGAAATGGATGTAGCATTTACTAATTACATTAATGACTTCATTATTGTTTATCAAGATGATGTAACTGTGTTTTCCAAAGGAATAAATGATCACTTGTAACACTTGTAGAGAATTCTCTTAAGGTGTAGAGAGTATGGAATATCATTGAATCCCAAGAAGTGCCATTTTGGAGTGTAAAAGGAAAATCTTCTTGGTCACTTTGTATCAAAATAAGGGGTCCTGATTGATCCTAAGAGAGTAGAAGCCATCAACAAGGTTACCATTATAAGAATAAAGAAGTGAGTTCAATCCTTCTTTGGACAAATAAACATTATTAGAATATTTGTGTCTAACTTTGTTGAGGTGACCATCCCCATTCTTAGTATGCTGAAAAAGGGCCAAGTTATCAAATGGGAAAAAGCTTCCATTAAATATTTTAATGGGATCAAGGAAGCACTAAAGCATGCCCCTGTTTTGGTAGCTCCAAATTACAAAAATCCTTTTCAAGTGTTTTCTTTTGCTTCAGAAAACACCATTGCATCTATCTTATTTTAGAAGGATGATGAAGGGGCTGAGAGACTAATTTCCTTTTTCAGTAAGGCATTGCAAGGAGATGAGTTGAAGTACACCATCATGGAGAAGCAAGCATTTTCCTTGGTGAAAGTAACAAATGTTTTTAGACCGTACATCTAAAGTTGTTGCTTATGTTCCCCACACCATGGTGAAAGACATCTTATCAGAGATAGAGGTCTCAAGAAAAATATGTAGATTGGTGAACAAGTTGTAGGAGTATGACATGGATATCCAAACAACAAAATTGGTAAGAGGTTTGGGCCTAGCTAAGGTTTTGGTTGAGAGCTACTTGTAAACTATTGAGGTGAATGAAGTAGAAGGAGAAAAGGTTGATGTCCTTGAAAAAATTTTAGGCTATGAAGGGTACAAAGATATAATATTTTATCTTAGACATTTATTTTGACCTGAATATTTGAGTAAAATTAGAAAATAGCTATTAAATTAGCCTCTTAGAAATATGTCATTGCTAATTGTGGGCTATCTTGGAAGAACCCCGAGGTAGTGCTATTGAGATGCATTACTGAAGATGAGGCCACAAAAATAATTTCTTATCTCCATGGAGGATTTTGTGGGGGAAATTTCATTGGAAGAGTTACAACACATAAAATATTGAGGTCTGGTTATTAGTGGCCAACTCTCTTCAAAGATACAACTCTATTGGTTAGGAAATGTGAAATTTGTCAGCATTTTTCTAGAAGAATGAAAGCTTCAGGATTCCTTCCTTTACAGTCTTTTTCAATTAAATCCCCATTTAGAAAATGGGGAATGGATTTCATTAGGGAAATCGTTCATCCTTCTAGTGCTGGTCATAAATGGATTCTTGTAGCCACTGATTATTTCACTACTTGTGGATCAAACCAATCCACAATAAGAAAGAAACACACCAAGTTATAATGGACTTCATGCTGAATCAAATCATATGCAGATTTGGAGTGCCAATTAAAATTGTTTATGATAATGCCATGAGTTTCAGAGCCAAACCTTTGGTGGCAATGTGTAAAGAGTATGGAATCAATTTGACATATTCTTATAACTACAATCCCCAAGAAAATGGATAATTTGAGTCCAACAATAAAATCTTGTTGAAGATCATTACAAGAACCTTGGAGCTAAAGAAAAAGAAGTGGGGTGAGCAATTGAAGTTTTCTATTTGGGCTGATAGAATCATTGTCAAAAGAGCTAATGGTAAAATCCCATTTGACTTGGTGTATGGAACTCAAGATTTTCTACCCCTTCCTTTGCAATTGTCTTCATTTCAGTTTTTTCAACAAATTGAAGATCAAGAAGTTAGTCCATATGATACTCGAATCAATTAGATTAATGAGTTACATGAAGAAAGAAGGGTATCCCATCAGAGGAATGTGAAGTTTAGAGAAAAGTTGAAGAAGTTATTTTAAAAGAAGGTGGCTCCAAGAGCTTTTAGTATTGGGGATCTTATGCTATTATGGGAAAACATGCATGAAGATAAGGGAAAGCATGGTAAATTTGATGCATTGTGGATGGGTGCTTATTTAATTGATAAAAATACCTTCACCCTAAAAGAACAAGATGGGGAAGTTCTTGAACTTCCTATTAATTGAAGGCATTTGAAACATTTCCTTGATTGATTTCTCATAATCGAGGTATACTCAATTTTTACAATGTATAGTTCTTTGTTTTCATTCTAATTTTGTGTTTTTATTCGTTATTGTCCTTGGTGACTTGGTTTGGCTAGTTTCTCAATTCATTTTTGGAGGATGGTTATGGTTTCTCTGCTCTGCAAGCTTATTCTTTAACTTCGTTGCGCAATGGTATGTATTTTGGAACGTGGTATACTATTTATTATTTTGGCAATCGTAGGGAGTGCCCATTTCCGAGTCGGAGCCAATGTTGGTGCTACATTTGGTCTCTCCCCGTTTATCCTTATAAGTTCTTCAGCTTGTGAGCTCTGTCCTTTTCTTTATCTCCCTATATTGATGCATTATGAACTGTATCCTCCATTTGGTCATCATGATCAGTCCCCTTCCTTGGATGAGGATCACTTAAAAGTATAGAATTTTTTTTTTCGTTCCTCTGTCCCTATGAAAGAGTCTATAACTTGGGCATAAAAAAATAGGTTTTTTCCTTTCCTTCCATTTTCCACGGTCATGTTTTGTTTACCCTACCATTTGTGTCCCAAATATCTATGGAAACATGATTTGATGTGGCTTGGAGGATTAAATTTGGGCCTTATATCATTTCCAATTTCTTTTTCTTGAAAAAAAAGATTCCTTTCCAGACTCAAATGGTGATTTTCCTTCATTTTATGGTTTGGTGGTTATATTTTTCCCAGTCAAATTCATATCTCAGCATTAGTGGGAATGTGGCATTTTGGGTTGAATGTGGCTTAGTAAGGAACTTTAAAACTCTAAGGCTCACTTCAACCCAAAAATTTTTCCATGTGGAGGGCCGACACTTATCTGAAAATTTGCTTTTTGGTTTGGCCTTGGAGTTGTGCTGGGGAGACATGTGGAGATTACCGATACCTTGCTGAGAATTTCATGCAGCCGGTATAGTTTTTGGTAGACCATGCACAGCTGAAGGGGAGACACTCATTTGAAGGTTCACCTCAGGGTCCTACCTTAAAAAATTGGGAAATGGAGACATTTGGAGGCTTCCACTGGCTCCGCTCTATACTTAAACTCTCCAAATCAATTTTAAAAGGGCTTTGGGGACACATGGAGGGAATGCATCTATTTGGGAACCGACCCCTAAGTTTTATTTTTAAGAAGCGTCAGTAGGTCACTTAGAGTCTTTGGCTCACTCTACTCTTTGCTTGTAATTTTCAAAGGCTAAAGAAAAATGTCTCGGACCCTACACACATGGTGCCTTCCACTGAACCTTAAATTTTTTAGACAAACACTGCCATATTGAGAGACATGTAGACTTCCACTAGTCCCTTTTTACACTGAGACTTTTAAAAGGCAAAAATATGTTTTTATTTGACCCAGAACACATGGAATTCCTATGCTTGGTTGGAAACTTGCATCTAAACTTCCCTTTTATAGTTACTCTAAGGAAACACGTGGAAAAATATGATATAAAGTACGAAAGTGGAAGAATCAATGGTTGTTGTGTATTGCGTCTGTTTTCCCACCATTTTTGCTCCAAGACTCCTTGAGACGTGAATACACACTATTTTTCATCATTTTTGATTAAATTCCTTGTCGTCTCTATCTTAAAGTTCCATTGAATTGATTCAAAACTTAATTTATGAGTCCAAGGATTATTAAGATTGATATTTTGAAGTTGGAATTGCTCAGGTACTTGTAAAAATGGGAATTACCAGAGAATCTAGATGCGGGACAGATTCCCAGAGGAAAGAAAAGGAAAAGGATGAAATGATTAAAGTTACAGGTGTAAAAGATGAAAAAGGAGTTACCTCGAGAGTAAAAAGGATTACCTTTCAGATCCAGATGTGCATAGCCTTCAAAAAATGATTAAAAAGGGAATTTCTCGCATGACAGAATCAGAATGATTAGAAAGACTACAAAAACATTGTGGCATGGCATCCTAGTCATTAGTCGAGGCCCAAGAAATGTGATCAGTTCACAATTGGAGCATCTATCAGCTTTTGGATGTGAATTTGTTAAATGTCACTTTCTGAGGCAAATTGGTAACAAGAAAAGGTCCCTCAAATATTCTTCTCTTTTGGGGGGGAAATTGAGTGAGTAAAATGTATAAATGTAATGAGAATACTCTTGCAAATGGTCAGAGGTTGAATTCCTAAGAGAAAATTTGAGAAAGCCGTCTTCCTGAGAGACCAAGCCTAGATAACCTGTTATTTTCTTCTATGTTATATTTTCTATCATGTCAAGTTGGTTATAGATGTATAACCATTGATGAGCACTGAGATTATTCTGGAAGCTTTCCCCTACTGATGAATCTAAGAAATTTTGAAATTAATTTATGTCCAATCTCTAGCAATTTGTGTCTGCTTCTTTTTAGAATGTCTGCAAATGATTTATTTTATTCCTATTGCAATCTTACATTAAAATCTTTGTGAGATCACACAAGATCTCATTCCTGTGACAGTTTAGTGGTATTTACAATTTCATTTCAAGAAGAGCCTTCTTCTTGTGTTGAGAAAAACAACTTTAAAATCAATTCACTTTCATTTGTCGATAAATATTGTTTGTAAGTCTTTAGGTGTGCCTTAGGTGTGATTGATAAGAGATTTTTAGTATTTCAATTCAAGCCTTTGTGTTAGAGTCTCAAAGATTATGTGAAAATGTGCTGATCTGGTCCTCCATTGAAGCACACCTTCTGGTTGAAGGAACGTATTAACTATTATGAAGCTTTATGTTGTTGAGTTGTCTATTATTGTGAAGTCCCTCAAATATTTGGTATAATCAACTTTATCTTGCTTCATCTCCCACCAAAATTATTAGACAACCATGAATCCACCATGAACCACCCATGTTTTCCTTGTATATCAACAAAGGAACAAAATCTACTTACTAAAATATGTAGAATGATCAGGATTTCTTAATTTCTTCAGTAACCTTAGCCTTTTGTTGAAAGTATCTCCATATTTTAGAAGTGAAAACTCTTGAGAGTTAAATTATGGATTATTGACTATATTTTCCCAAGGATTTCTTCATAATTTTTTTGCAAACGAAGGATATATCCATCTCCTTCATCAAACAAGGGTTACACTAAGGGTCCTCTCACCCTAGTTGAAGAGGCATAACCTAAAGTAGTGAGGAAAGGTCAAATCATTTTAAAGGTTTTATCCATCTCTCCATAAATCTGAGTGACAAAGGGCCAGTTAGATATCATCCCCTGCTACAAAACGACACACACTATGATCTATCTATCTCTAAGCTCCATGTCTAATCTATGTTGTTGCTCGGCCTGAAAAGGAGAAGAAAATTGGATACCAACAAGTCCAAGAGAAAAAAAAACATTTTTGCATGATAAGTACCAAAGCCACCATAAAAAAATAGAACAACAAAAATATAGCAATAAAAAAATTACGTAGCAACCTTTTTTTGTCAAGCAGATTTCTTCTTTTTCCACATCGTAATCCATTCCTAAGAATCCTTCTATAGAGGAATAATAACCTCAAGATATGCTATCGGATGATAAGTATTATTTGAGAAAGGATATTGAGGGGGATTCACCTAAGCCACTATATATGCATTTGGTTCATTATTTCTGGCCCTCCGAGTTTTTTCCCCAGATGATTCCTTGTTTGCGTGATCTATGATCTCTTTGTAAGGGGTTTTGGGGACCGTTTCCATCATGTCTTCCTCCTTAGCTTCAACAACAGATGTGTCCTACTCTATTCCACTCAATAGTATGATGTGGGCTTACTTTTGATTTTTTTGGCATTTATATGCATATGGTATTTGATAAAAAAAAGTGGTATGTATTTCCTCTTCCATTATATAGATGGAATTCCTTTATTAAAAACAAATGTCCATGATAAATAAATATGATATTTACTTTATTTCAATTTTAGCATCATTGGGATTTTGTTCCCAAAGGATGAAAACCACAAGAAATAACATAATAGAATGTAAAATAAAAAATATTGATAAAGAGGGGAAATTTTCACTTTGATATAGGTGAACACATATTATATTTTATTCCTGTGATAAATTTTCTCAATAAAAAATAATTGTTGAAACATAGATATATAATGTAAGAGAATTTTTTTTTCATTTAACATATGTGTATACAAGGTTTACTAGTATTCTACTGGGATACCAATATTTTATAAATATATGTAAAATATACCAAGAGGTATAAGGACTTATACCTCTCAACATATTTTACCATGTTTTGATTTATGTTTATATAAATGTGAAAATATGTCGAGAGGTACAAGCACCTATACCTCTCGACATATTTTACACATATTTATATAACATAGGTATGCTAGTAGCAGCCACGGGAGTTGCATTAAACATAAAATTATACCAAAAATAAAGTCAGGAAAATAAGGCGGGCATTCAATTCGTTCATCCATGACCTTGATGATAACCTATCACATTGGTGACTTAAGACAATATTATTGATAATAAGAATCCCCACCCACATAGTTCATTATTGTTCATTGTCATCATCATCATCATTATCCTTGTCATCATAGAGATCGTCATCTTTTTCGTAATGATCATCGTCATAATCATCATCCTCGTAATCATTATCACTGACATCACCTAAACCATCATCATCATTGTAATTACTGTCATCATCACCAATACTAATCTTACTACTAATATTGATATTATTGATATTAGAGAATTATTTTTCATTTAACATATGTGTATACAAGGCTTACTAGTATTCTACTAGGATACCTATATTTTATAAATATATGTAAAATATACCAAGAGGTATAAGGACTTATACCTCTCAACATATTTTACCATGTTTTGATTTATGTTTATATAAATGTGAAAATATGTCGAGAGGTACAAGCACCTATACCTCTCGACATATTTTACATGTATTTATATAACATAGGTATGCTATTAGTAGCCTTGGGAGTTGCATTAAACATAAAATTATACCAAAAATAAAGTCAGGAAAATAAGGCGGGCATTCAATTTGTGCATCCATGACCTTGATGATAACCTATCACATTGGTGAGTTAAGACAATATTATTGATAATAAGAATCCCCGCCCATGTAGTTCATTATTGTTCATTGTCATCATCATCATCATTATCCTTGTCATCATACAGATCATCATCTTTGTCATCGTGATCATCATCATAATCATCATCCTCGTAATCATTATCACCGACATCACCTAAACCATCATCATCATTGTAATTATCATCATCATCACCAATACTAATCTTACTACTAATATTGATATTATTGATATTAGTGTAATTATTATTATTCTAATAATTTTATTAATAGGATTAGTAATATTGTGGTTATCATCATCTTAATCATCATCATTGTCACAAACCTTATCATTTTTAGTGTTATTATTTTCATCATCATTATATTAATATTTTTTCATCATCACCACCATCATTTTAATCATTATTGTCACAATCTTCATCCTCATCACGATCATCATCATCGTCATCATCATTATTATTGTCTTTATCATCATTGTGATCATCATCATCATTGTTTTCATTGTCATGATGATGACGATAATGATGATGTTGATGATGATAATGAAAATAAAAATGATGACAACGATTAAGGAAAAAATGATGATGATGAAAAAGAGGAAGACAAATATGACATCAATGTTGATGATGATGAGCACAACCACTACAAAAATAATTATTTTTAATTTCACATTAACTATTAAAAATAGAATATTAGATAGTGAATAGTTAATATTAAATATTTAAATAAGATTATTATGACTGACAAACAATAAATAATTATTATAATCAAGAAAATAATAATACTTTTATAAATATTTTGCATGAGTGCTTAGCATGTCAAATGAGTGTTTAGGGTGGTGCATTCTTCCTTAATGATCTCATCATCTTGTCTAGTGTTATGCGTTTCATGTTCAAGTTTCATGGTCTACGATGTCAAATAAGTGTTCATGTTCAACAACCAAAATAAACCCTAATCACCATAAACAAATCTTAAAAACGAATTCATATGGAAAACACTAATCACCAATGTAATTTTGTAAACAGAAAAACTAAGAGTGTTAAGGCATTGTGTTATCATTTATTCTTGGTTCATTATTTTATCCTTATTTCTTATTTATCCTCATCATATTCATTATATGATAAACTAAAAATATAGAATATTTATTTTGATGGGTTAATCTAAAACAGAAAAATAATGCAATATTAAAATGTTTAAACTAAATATTTTACATTATCATTTCAATATATTGAAATAATGACAATAAAAGGGATATAATACTAACTCGAGTTTTAATTAACTCATTGTCTGCTCGAATAAAGTAGGATAATGTGAAGACTAGGAAATATGTGACTGGATTGCCTCAGTAATGGCATAACTTGAGTATCTGATTAGACTGAGGTACCTTGGGGTGCCCTAGTCTGTGATTTGAGCATTATAGTCTGCGCAAAAGCTCAGCATGTGAGTTTTGAAATGTCACAAGATCTCCACAATATATTGGTGCTTGTTACATGGTTGTCATAATTCCTTCAATTATATTTAAATAAATTTACTGTGAATATCGACCTATAAAATCCAATTCTAAGCATCACATTCTAAAAATAAAAATGTGTATGAGTAGGTTGGACTGACCTTCACTGCCACAATGGTGGAATTACGACTAAGTGTTACACTAAATTCCATACCCCCATGTAGTTCTATGTGTGTTTTTGTGTAATTTTGTGCCTAGGATACCCTAGCACTAATGACTTAGAAGTAGGGGCAATAACTAAATACAAAAATTTCAAATGGTGGATGGAATAGACATAATACAATTGTTTCCCCCTATGCTTGTGTGATACAGATGTAGAAGATGCCCAAATGCAGTACATTTTCTTAGTAAATATCTCCCCTTGAGAGTAAGATGTCCTTCCATAATGTAGTGAGTATGTTATGTTTATATAGGGATATCTTTTTGAAGTTTTGACACTAATGACACGAAACGTTGAATACAACCTAGGGGAATGCACAAAGTAAATTCAAACACCGACCTCAAACAAATAAATTAGGACCACAAATTACAAAAACAAGGGCACCTAAAATCACTAACTTGGGTGACTCGGGGTGGCCTAGTGCTATCGTAAGCTCACTAGTATAGGAATAGAGATGAAAATCACTCAAATTATGACACCTAAAAATTCAAAAAAGATGCCAAAAAAATTATAAACAATTGATGATTGTATAAGATAAATAACAATAATAATAAAGGATATTTCATTACTGAATACATTTAGTATGAAAGATCCATATATAAAATAGCATACCTTGTGGTATAAATTTAATATCAAGTGTGTGATTTTTTGGCTGCATTTTCCCCCAATTTATATTGGTGAGTAGAAAGCTCAGTAACATAAAGTAGATAGAGATGTGTACTTGAGAAGAAGTTGGAGAAGCACATGCTCTAGAAGAAAAGGATGATGTGCAGTAGAAGTGTGATGATAGAGCTATAAGAGCATCGTGAACTATGGATTGGTGGGTTCATCCATGTAACATAATGAAAGAGTGTAAATTTCATATTGACATGTACTAAATGAAAGTGATGATTAGGATGTATGATTATTTCTAGTCAATTTTTTATGAAGAATAAGTGGGTAGGGAGTGATAAGTTCCCAACTTGAATGCTTGTGTATGAATGAATAATTAGAGGATTTGGGTGTCATCCTACTAGAGGAAGACTGTAGGCAGAAAATCATGTTATTGTCTAATCTTTAACTACATCCTAAAGATCTAGCAACTGTAGATTGAATCAAATCAATTTTTTTAAATTTTCTTATCCAAACTATTTTTATTAAACAATTGAATGATATAATAGTGATAGAGGAAAGGAAATATTTCCCCCACTCCATGTGTATCATCCCAATATGAAAGCTTCAAAGTTGTGTCATCTAGAAGAAAACAAGATATGAAAAAGGTGGCTCCCAAATTAGGTCATCTAGAATCAAACATGATATGAAAGAGGAGGCTCCAAAGTTAGGTCATCTGGAAGCACACACGATATGAAAGAGGTGGCTCCCAAGTTAGGTCATCTAGAATCACACACTATATGAAAGCTTCAAAGTTGTTTCATCTAGAAGAAAACAAGATATGAAATGGTGGCTCCCAAATTAGGTCATCTAGAATCAAACACGATATGAAAGAGGAGGATCCAAAGTTAGGTCATCTGGAAGGACATGCGATATGAAAGAGGTGGCTCCCAAATTAGGTCATCTGAAAGCACACACTATATGAAAGAGGTGGCTCCCCAATTAGGTCTTCTGGAAGAATAAACAAGATGAAAAAGGTGGCTTCCAAGTCAGGTCATCTAGAAGCAAGTGCAACATATAAAATAAATTCGCAAGTTATGTCATTTGGGAAAAAGTAGTGAATGTAACTCCAAATTTACATCATCTCGGAGACCTCTTGTAGATTTGAACGATATGATTTTCAATCTCAACACATTGATTTTCATTGATTGATTAATTTTTTTGATTAGTTACTCATGAAGATATTTTATGCTAGTTTCCCCCATGTTAGGTCATTATGGGAAGTTGATAGAAAATGATGATCGATTATATTATAAAGTGTTTTTTAATCACTTTCTTCCCCCAATTTAGATCATTAGGGGGAATTGATAGAAAGTAGTGTGTGATCGTGTTTGGAATATTTTAAACATTTGTTTCTCCTAGATTAGGTCATTAGGAGGAATTAATGGTGAAATATCGCACGATCTATTCGTAAGTGTCAAATTTTCAATGCTTGAATGTATGGTGATATGAAGGGGATTATAGGGTGACCCCCTCTTCTGTGAAAGCGGGAGTGATGAAAATAATTAACAATAAGCTGAAAGTAATGACAAGAGGTGAAAACGTGTATATATTGAATGAGACAAAACAGTGAAGAGACAAAATATTCACCAAATGTGTATAGTATAGTGGTAGGAAAAATTCTAAAAAGAATGCCACAAACAGGGTAGAAATAAGAGTGAAATCACTCAAGATCTGAGTAAAAAAGTGTACCATGTAATAGTTGTGGAAATAAGCATGAAATAAGGACCATAGTATGGTTAGTGATAACAAGTCACTATAAATATCAAAGTGAAAAAGTGTTTAGTTACCTCATTTGTCTTTTGTTTGAGTGTGTATAGAGTGAGTGAAGATAGTTCAAGTGAGAGCATTGCATCGTAGTCGGTTTGAGAGTGTTGCGACTTTTGTAGCATTGCGTACGACTATAGAGTTTCTAAGTGTATTAATTTTAGCAAAATTGTATGGTGTAATGGGAGTTTTAATTGGATTTTTGACAATTTGAGAATTTTGGTTTTCTTGGAAATTTTGACCTAGATGAAAAAGGTGAGGGTACAATTGACATCTAGTAATAGAGCACCCAAAACCAGGTGCTAATGTCTATTCTAGGGCACCCTAGTCTTGCATCTAGGCGTTGTGGTCTAGAATTTGTGTATTAGGTGGATAATGGTAAAAACATTGTTTGTAGTATGTTGAATAAGTGTGTTTGGTTATGTAATGTGTTCTAACATTATTTCTGTTGTTTTTTGGTTGTGTGTAGAGCGATATCCATTCATAGGAATTCCATGGTGGACATCATTGAGCACATTTCTTGGGGGATGTAGTCCATAATATTTCTGTTATCCTAATTTTTCCTACCTAACAAAATTTGTCAAACACGACCCTATATAGAAGAAAACCTAAGTGTCGTATTTGTCCTGAGAACTCACATTCAAATCCAAAAATTAGGTAATAGGCGGGACTCTACAATGGAGGAGCAGGGTCTTTAACGGATCAAACGACATCAAAATATACCAGACGCTCACGGGAGGACATAAGTAAAAAAAGCTCAAACTTTTCATACTTAGTGGTATTCGAGTCAACTCAAGGTAGACAACAAAATCACAGAAGGTGCCATGTGTCAGCTTGGCACAATTCCAAAATGCACATGAAAAAGGTAGGTCCCAAAACTAGTCATCCCTCCATGTGTCCAATCGGTGTAACTTTAAAAGTGAGACTCAAGGGGAAGTCCCCAAGTGAGAGAAAAAATCCCACATGTCTGAAGTCTAAAAGTGGGTCTCAATAGCCATTGAAAAGTCACAAACCCACGGAGGGTGCCACATGTCTCATCAGTAAAATTCCAAGGATAAAATTTGACAATGAAGACCCCAAACAAGCACAGGCTCGCCACGTGGTCCAATTCAAAAAGAGGGACAAAGCGGGCACAAATAAGATAAGTGTAAGATTATCGGCAGAATCCCACACATATCTCAATGATGTAACACAAAGGCTGGGTCTAAATAGTGGGTTTCCAAATGAGTGTGGGCTCACCACTTGGTCAAAGTAAAAAAGGGGAACAAAGTTGACCATGTAAATCGGCTAAGTATAGAAGGGATGGTGAAAGCTTCCACATGTCTCAGCCTGTTGAAAAGTATAAATGGGGTAGAGCCAGTAGAAGGTGCAACGTGTCTCAATGCAACAAACCTAAAAGGTGTGGCCCAAAAGCCAGTCCAAAACAAGTGTTAAGCCTCCACATGCCCTAGGTCCAAAAAGGAAATAGAGCTGGTAATTGAAAAGACAGAGGACTCACGGAAGGTGCCACATTTTATCTCAGTACAACTTTAATAGAAGAACCCAAAGCAGAGACTCAAACGAGCACCAACTTTCCACGTGTCCCAGGGTCTGAAAGGCAGCAGGCCCAAATTGGCTAAATATGAAAGGGTCTGTAGAAGCCCCAACATGTCTCATCAACACAACTTCAAAAGAGCGGCCCAAAATAGAGACTTAAATGTGCGCTAAGCCTCCACATGTCTAGGATCAGGTATAGGACCCCACCAAAAAAAAGGACACATGGCTATGTTTCTGGTCAAAGTAAACTGACAGACCTCGAAAGGATTTATCGCCAAAGGAGAAAATTTGGGTTGGTGGGATCGAGATGATTTCTTTTAATACGTGGGTCTGTGGGGCTATGGAGAATCTTTTTCCAAAAGTCAATTTCGAGCCTGTGAGGGGTTTTTTGATTTTTTGCATCCTTTTGAAAAAGTGAAATTTGTATTTTCAGGCCCTCGGATCCACTTTGCAAATATTACATTTTTTCCATTTTGTACAATCTTGACAGCCATATCTTTTGACTGGAAGGTCATATTTGAGGAAGAGAAGACCCGTTAGAAAGTTCCTGACATCCTCTACTCCATGAAAGCATAAAATATTATTTTTATCTGGATTTGATTTGATCCACCATTCTTCTTCCTTCAACACACCAAATAAATAATCAAGGTAGACTTGATAGATTGTATTTGTATTTGTAGGGGGCATTGAGGGTCGGTGGTTGAGCTTTTAGACCAAGATTCAATGCTCTTTCGAGGGTAGTTGGATAAGGGTGCGATTCTTCCATCCTCTCTCTCATATTCTTCCTACATATTGTAAAGGTGAGGCATATTAAAAGGGTTTTTCATTTCTCTTTCCCCTCTCTATCTTTCTTCCCTATGGCATAATGTGGAGTCTAATCCTCCCCTCATGGCTATGTAATGGAATTTTCTTTCTTCTTGCCCACTAATGATGTACCATGTAACTTTTTGAGCAATAGAATATGTTTCGTGATGCATCTATCCATCCTTTCTTATTTTGTTGTCTCTTCTTGCCTCTTGTCATTACAGGGTATATTATGTATGCTTCTAATGTTTATGGTAGGTTCTGGGAGGTGTGCTTAATGCGTTTTCAAGTGGTGTTCTATGTGAAATATATCTTTTCTCCATAGTTTAACTTTTCCACCCTATCCTTTGATCACCACTCTCTACTTCAAATAATTGGAATTGTGATCAACAACTTCCTTTTCTCGTGTATCACCACTTAGTGTAGGCTCTCTTTTACCCTATCTCTCTCTCCCTATCTGCTTGGAATGGTTAGATTAGGATTATATAGTTTTTCCTGCATTGGAGTAGCGAGTGGTAGGTAGTCTAGGAAGGAGGAAATAACCTCCTCTTGAGGGCTATCTCAAGTTTTGTAAGTCCCACAGCTTGAGAGATGGTCCAATGTTGTGCAATAACATTAAATGCCTCATACCATACCAAGGCCATTTGGGGGTGTTATGATTCTACACTAAAAATTTTGGCACATTCGGTGGGAGACTGAGGTTATATTTTTATCTTTCTAAGTTATCTCATTATCAACAACAAACCTTAAGCAACCGTGTGACCACACTAACAATTTTGGCACACCCAGTGGCACACTGAGGTTAGATTTTTATCTTTCTAAGTTGTCTCATTATCAAAACCAAATCTTAAGCCACTGTGCAACTGCACTAATAGTTATCGCATGCCCTATGGGACACTAAGGTTAGAAGCACCTTACCACATCATCTTAGTAGGTTGGTGTGTTCATGTTAAGATTCGGCCTTTTGAAGCACATGCAAAGCACATCTAGTGACTCCATCTAGTCAACGACCCATTCTATGAGTTGAAGACCTTTTCCATCCATCTCTAATCATCTTCATTCATATTTATTTCCACATATTTTATATTTTCTCATTCATGAAGTTGTGCAATCATGATTTCATTCCCATCTTGGAATTCACACTTACAATAACATCAATGCAGTCCACATCCAATGCATTTCATGACCCCTCTAGATTAGTAATATGATTAGATCCAAAACCATTTAAGGGATGGAGGCATGCATGGTGCAGTTTGTGGATACAACACAGATGAAGGAATTCAAGATTGGTTACATGGCACCTTGTCCATGTTTCATCCCTATTCAAAGACAGTACAACCCTCAGGAGAATCTTTAATTATTTTTTTAAGTGTTTCCTTAACTTTCACATTACATTGAGGATATTGAGGCACACAAGCAAAGTGTGAGACAACCTTGTTAATGGGTAAGTCAGTCACTAGCTTCTTTTCCTTCATTTTATATTTCTCAAACTCCACCATTTCATCATAAACAAGAGTCAAACCCCTTACTTGATACCCCAAGTGTTGATTTCCCTTCTCCATCTCCTAGTCTTCCATCCCGGTTTTTCTCGTCTTCCATTTTCCATTCCAAATCAGCGCCCCCTCCACAAGGGCCAAAATAAATTCCTCCCCCTCCACCATAAAGAAACAAAAAAATAGTGAAGACCCCACCCAACACTCCTCTTACTCTCCCAAGTCCATTTTAGGGAGAGAATCCATAACCCAGTCAAGGAGAACAACAAGAAGAGGAACTCAATAAAGAAGAAATGATAGAAAATCTGAATAGTTGGGCTGCGAGATTTGGGTATACAAATATTCACTTGTTGGTTAATCCTATGGGGAAGGATGTGGTCAAGCCACAAGTAGTGGAAGCTTCAGCTACAACTCAAACATGGGAAGAAGAAGCTACTCCAAATACAAAAGAAGAGGAGTGCATTCTAGATTTGGAGGAGGACCATGTAGTTTAAAAGGCTCCAAGTGTAGAGCATGCTATAGAAGAATCTTCAACTCTTCCTCCCACTTAATCCCCTTCAATCTGTAATGTCAAAGAAGAGTTTGAGCTTTCAAACTTCATGTTTGAAGAATAGCTGAACCATGGTGAGCAAGTTGGATATCAGGAGGACACCATGGAGGAGGTTGAGCACATACAACAGGAAAACAAGGAGGTAGATTATCTTCCTGACTTGGAATATTTCTTTGATGGAGAGGAGCCAATGGATATCAAATCATTTTATCCTCCATCCTACACCTTCCACGCAGATGAGCCTACTGTCATGAAGGAGGAAATTCAATGACAATAGTATTCACTTCATAACAACCCTCTGGAACCAAGGTTGGAAGATATGAATCTTCCATGTTCTTCGCAGAAGAAGGAAGGGAAGGAGCAATATGATGTCATCATCTCTCTCACACCATCCACATAGGAAGGTCAGTAGGAAGACTCCATTCTTGGAGTTGAAATTCAGAGCAAGGGGAAAATTCAAATGAACAGAACTTTCCCAATAAGATACTTGGTTTCATTGGAGCCAAGCGAGAAGCCAAAACAAGTCTTGCCCAATTTAGGGCATGAGGATGAGTATCAAAGTACTAAGGGTCATCATAAAAATGTTAAGGATTCCAATGTAAATCAACTTGAGGAAGTATTTTCCATTAATGTTGATACCTTGATGATATGGGTGGAAGATCAACCCCTTGTCATTTTTACACTCATACAAGTAGCCATATCTAGTGTCAAATAATTTTCATGGCTGCCCCTCTTGATGAAGGGAAGATACTTCTCCCAGCCAGGTGAAGGATTTGTTTGAATTCCCTTTCTCTCTGGTTAGTATAGGAGTAGGAGTAGATTTTTCTTTCAGCAGAAGGAGTGCTTTTGCACACTCTACATGTCTCATATGAGGCATGTATGATTTTATGTTTGTATATAAGTTTTGTTCATATTTCTCCAGAGGTACCACATGCTAGGGCCTTTAATGTTAGTAACAGAGAGACCCATAGTCACCTATAAAATTTTCTAATCTCAAATGAAATAAATGCAGAGCAATTGAAATCATTTTCGAGGGATTTCATTTCTAGGGATACATGAAAGCCCTAGGTCAAAACAATGTTCTACTCTCAGAATATAATCTCCATGATTTTATTGAAATAGAGAGTGCAGATATCGAGGTAGGTTCAGGGTTAGCAAGCACAAGATGTCAGGCTCACGATTTTAGAGACAAGATTAGTACTAGGATATCATGCATGACTCCATGTCCAATGGATACTTCAAGGCTACTGGTCTCTCCATCTAGCAGGAAGATGTCCCTATGAGTTGCCAAACTGTTATCCCAATTTTTCCCCCCTTTGTAATATTGGTCAAACATGAACCTCTATAGAAGAAAACCTAAGGGTCAGCTTTGTCTTGAAAACTCACATTCAAATCCAACAATCAGGTAACAAGCGGGACTCTATAATGAAGGAGCAAGGTCTGCAAAGGATCAAACGACGTAAAAGTATACCAAAGGCTCACGGTAGGACAAAAGTCAAAAGAGTTTGAAGTTTTAATACTTAGCCAAATATGAGTTGACTCGGGGTAGAAAATAGACTCGCGAAAGGCACCATGTGTTAATTAGGCACAATACCAAAAGGTGCATAAAAAATGAAGGTCCCAAACTTGCGCCATTCCTCCATGTGTCCAATCAACACAACTTCAAAAGAGTGGCCCAGAACAAAGACTCAAATGTGCACTGAGCCTCCACATGTCTAGGATCATACATATGACCACGTGAAACAAAAGGGATATGTGGCCATGTTTCTGGTCAAAGCAGACTGACATACCTAGATAGGATTTTTTTCTAAAGGAGAAAATACAGGGCGATGGGTCCGAGATGATTTCTTTTGCTAGGTGGGTCTACGAGGCCACGGAGGAATTTTCGCCAAAAATGAATTTTGGGCTTGCAAGGCTACAGGGGGATTTGTTATTTTTTTCATCCTTTCGAAAAAATTGAAATTTGTATTTTTGGGCTCCTGAATCTGCTTTGCAAAGATTACATGTTCACCATTTTTCACAGTCTCGATGCAGAATATTTAGACGGCTACATCTTTTGACTCGAAACTCATATTTGAGCAAGAGAAGACCTATTGGAAAGATCCTAAACTCCTCTACTCCATGAAAGCATACAAAATTATTTTCAGATGGCTTTCATGGGTGAAAAATAGGAAAATGTCTTCATTTCATTAATATATTATTCAATTGTTCCAACAACCAGATCAGATTTTCATTTGATCCACCGTTCTTCTTCCTTCAACAAGCCAAATAGACAATCAAGGTAGACTCGATAGATTGTAGGTGTATTTTTAGGGGGAATCGAGGGTCAGTGGTTGAGGTTTTAGAGAAAGATTCAATTCTCTTCCGAGGGTGGTTAGCGAAGGGTGTGATTCTTCCCTCCTCTCTCTCCTATTCTTTCTATATATTGTAAAGGAGGGGCATGTTCAGAGGGTTGTTCATTGTTTCTCTCTTTCCCCTCTTTATATTTCTTCCCTATGGCATAATGTGGAGTCTAAGCCACCCCTCATAGCTCTGTAATAGAATTTTCTTACTCGTTACCCACTGATGATGTGCCATGTAACTTTTTGAGCAATAGAATATGTTTCGTGATGCATTTGTCCATCCTTTCTTATTTAGTTTTCTCTTCTTACCTCTCGTCATTACATGGTATATTGTGTATGCTTATAATGTTTATTAAAGGTCCTGGGTGGTGCGCTTAATGTGTTTTGAAGTTGTGTTCCATTCAAAAAATATCTCTGGTCCGTGGTGGACCTTGTCCACCCTCTCCTTTTCTCACCTCTCTCCACTTCAAACAGTTGGATTCATGATCAACCACTTCCTTTTCTGGTGTATCACGGCTTAGTGTAGGCTATCTTTTAGCCTATCTCTCTCGATGTCTCCTTGGAATAGTTAGATTAGGATTATATAGTTTTCCCTAAACTAGAGTAGCTAGTGGCAGGTAGTTTAAGAAGAAGTAACCAACCTCCTCTTGAGGGATATCTCAAGTTTTGCAAGTCCCATAGCTTGAGCGATGGTCCAATGTTTTGTAATAATACCAAATGCCCCATTCCATACCTAGGCCATTTGTGGGTGCTATGATTCCACACTAACAAATTTGGCACATCTGGTGGGAGATTGAGGTTATATTTTTATCTTACTAAGGTGTCTCATTATCAACAACAAATATTTAGCCACTGTGTGACCGCACTAACAGTTTTGGCATGCCCTGTGGGACACTAAGGTTAGATTTTAATGTTTCTAAGCTGTCTCATTATCAAAAGGAAATCTTAAGCCACCGTGCGACCACACTAATAGCATTTTTATGCCTAGTGGGACAATGATATGAGAAGCACCTTACAACATCATCTTAGCAGGTTGGTGTGTTCCTATTAAGATGTAGCCTTTTGACGCACATGCAAAGCACACTTGGTGACTCCATCTACTCAATGACACATTCTCTGAGTTGCATACCTTTTGCATCCATCTCCACCCATCTTCATTCATCTTTCTTTCCACATATTTCATATTTTCTCATTCATGAAGTTGTGCAATCATGATTTCATTCCCATCTCAAAAATCACATTTGCAACAACATCAATGCAGTCCATGTCCAATGCATTTCACGACACCTCAAGATCAGAAATATGATGAGATCTAGAACCATTATGCTTACCCATATGAGGGGTGTCAAAACCATTCTGGCAAAGGATCTTACCAAGAATAAGGGGACACATATAATGGTGGTAGCTACATAGAAAATTTTGATCTGCCTGAGAAGATTCAAGGTAAGGAGGCATGCATGGTGTATTCTAGGGCTACAACATAGATGAAGGCATTCAGGATTGGTTACAGGTCACCTTGTCTATGTGCTGGCCCTGATGCCAAGACACTACAACCCTTAGGAAAATCTTGAATTCATGGTTGAAGTGTTGCCTCAACTTGCACAGTGCATTGAGGATATTGAGGTATACAAGCAAAGTGCGAGACAACCTTGTTAATGTGTAAGTCAGTCACCAACTACTTTTCCTTCATTTATCTTTCTCAAAATCCATCATTTCAGCATAATCAAGAGTCAAACCCCTCACTTGCTACCCCAAGTGTTTTTTTCCCTTCTTCGCCTCCTATTCTTCCATCCCATTTTTTCTCCTCTTCCCTTTTTCCTTCCAAATCAAAGTCCCCTCCACAAGAGCCAAAAGCAATGCCTTCTCCTCCGCCAAAAATAATTAAACAACTAGTGGATACCCCACCCACCACTCCTACTCTCCCAAGTCCGTGTCAGGGAGAGACTTCAAAAACTAGTCAAGGAGAATAACAAGAAAAGGAACCCAACAAAAAAGAAATAATAGAAAATCTAAAGAGTTGGGCTGCTAGATTTAGGCTTACAAAGATTCCCTTGTTGGTTAAGCTTGTGGAGGAGGCTGTGGTCAATCAACAAGTAGTGGAAGATTCAACTACAACAAAAGCATGGGAATAAGAAGATACTCCAAATCCAAAATAAGAGGAGTGCATTCAAACTATGGAGGATGACCATGAAGTTTCAAAGGCTCCAAGTGTGCAGTAGGCTACAGAAGAACCTTCAAATATTCCTCCCACTTCATCCTCTTCAATTTATAATGTCGAAGAAGAGTTTGAGCTTTCAAACTTAATGTTTGAAGAAGAGGGGAAACATGGTGAGCAAGTTGTAGATCAGGAGGACACCATGAAGGAGGTTGAGCACATGTAGCAGGACATTAAAGAGGTAGATTATGTGTCTAACTTGGAAGATTTCTTTTATGGGGAGGATCCCATGGAGATCAAATAATTTTATCCTCCATCATCCACCTTCTAAGCACATGATCCTACTGCCATGAAGGAGGAATTCAAGGAATATATCCAGGACTTCATAACAACCCTCTGGAACCATGGTTGGAAGATATGAATCTTCCATGTTCTTGAGAGAAGAAGGAAGGGAAGGAGAAAGAAGATGTCATCATTTCTCTCACAGCATCCACCCAGGAAGGTCAGTAGGAAGACTCCATTCTTGGAATTGAAATTTAGAGAAAAGGGAAAATTCAAATGACTAGACCTTTCCCAATCAGATACTTGGTTTCATTGGAGCTAAGGGAGAAGCCAAAACCAGTCATGCCCACTTCAGGGAATTAGGATGAATATCAAAGTACCAAGGGTTATCATCAACACCTTCAGTATTCCAATGCAAATTGACTTGAGGAAGTATTTTCTATTAATGTTGATACCTTGATGATATGGGCATAGGATTGACCCCTTGTTCATACAAGTAGCCATATCCAATGTTAAATCATTTTCATGGCTGCCCCTCTTGAGGAAGAGAAGCTACTTCTCCCTGTCGGTTGTAGGATTTATTTGAGTTCCCTTTCTCTTTGGTTAGTATAGGAGTAGGAGTAGATTTTTCTTTCATCAGAAGAATTTATTCTGCACACTTTCCATGTCTCATTTGAGGCATGCATGATTTTATGTTTATAAATAAGTTTTTTTGATATTGCTCTAGAGATACCATGCATCAGGTCCTTCAGTGTTATTAACAGAGAGACCCATAGTTGCCTATAACAGTTGCTAATCTTAAATGAAATAAATGCAGTGCAACTAAAAATAGGTCCAGTTCCACTCTATGAATCTAATCTCCATGATTTTATTGAAATAGAGAGTGTGGACATTGGGGTAAGTTCAGGGTGAGCAAGCACAAGCATTCAGGGTCACGGTTTTAGTGACAAGATCGGTACCCAGGCTATCATGCATGACTCCATGCCCAATGGATACTTTAAGGCTACTAGTCTCTCCATCTAGCAGGAAGATATCCCCATGAGTCACAAAACTATTATCCCAATTTTCGCCCCTATAAAAAATTGGTCAAACATGAACTTGTATAGAAGAAAACATAATGTTCTGATTTTTCCTATGAACTCACATTCAAATCCAACAATCAGGTAACAGGTGGGACTCTACAATGAAGGAGCAAGGTCTACAAAGGATCAAATGACATAAAAGTATACCAAAGGCTCGCGGGAGGAAAAAATCACAAAAATCTCAAAGTTTTTAGACTTAGCCACATACAAGTTGACTCGGGGAAGAAAAAAGACTTACAGAAGGCATCTTGTGTTAGCTCTGTGTAATTCCAAAAGGTGCATAAAAATGTATGTCCCAAACTTTTTCCAGGCCTCCATGCATCCAATCTGTACAACTTCAAAAGAGTGGTCCAAAATAGAGACTTAAATGTGCACTTATCCTCCACATGTCTATGATCGTACATATGACTCCACAAAACAAAAGGGACACATGGCCATGTTTCTGGTCAAAGTGGAATGACGGACCTAGAGAGGATTTTTTGCCAAAGGAGAAAATGTGGGCCGACGGGCCCGAGATGATTTATTTTGCGAGGTAGGTCTGTGGGGCCGTGGAGGAATTTTTTCCAAAAGTCAGTTTCCGGCCTACAAGGCTATGGGGGGATTTTAGATTTTTTGCATCCTTTTGAAAAATTGAAATTTGTATTTTTAGGCCTATGGATCCACTTTGTAAAGATAACATTTTCACCATTTTGCACAGTCTCAATGTAGAATATTCAGATGGCCATATCTTTTGACTAGAAGCTCAGATTTGAAGGAGAGAACACCCGTTGGAAAAGTCCCCATCTCCTCTATTCCATGAAAGCATAAAATATTATTTGTAAAAGTATTTTGTAGGTGAAAATAGGAAAATGTCTTCTTTCCATTAATATACAATCTAATGGCTCCAACAACTAGATAGGATTTGATTTGATTCATCATTCTTCTTCCTTCAACATGACAAACATAGAATCGAGGTAGACTTGAAAGATTGAAGGTGGATTTTTAGGGTGCATTGAGGGTCGATGGTTGAGCTTTCAGAGCAAGATTCAATGCTCTTCTGGGAGTGATTGGATTAGGGTTCGATTCTTCCCTCCTCTCTTTCCTATTATTCTTATATATTGTAAAGGAGGGGCATTTACAAAGGGTTATTCATTGTTTTTCTCTTGCACACTCTCTCTATCTTCCCTATGGTAGAATATGGAGTCTAAGCCTCCCCTCATGGCTCTGTGATGGAATTTTCTTTCTCCTTCCCCACTGATGATGTACCATGTAACTTTTGGAGCAATAGAATATGTTTCATGATGCATCTTTCCATCCTTAACTAATTGTTCTTGTCTCTTCTTGCCTCTCGTCATTGTAGGGCATATTGTGCATGCTTCTAATATTTATTGCAGGTTCTAGGAGGTGTGCTTAATGGGTTTTGAAGTGGTGTTCTGTGTGAAATATATCTCTAGTCCATGGAGCATCTTGTCCACCCTCTCCTTTGCTTACCTCTCTCCACTTCAAACACTTAGATTTGTGATCAACCACTTCCTTTTCTTGTGTATCACTGCTTAGTGTAGGTTCTCTTTTACGCTCTCTCTCTCTCTCCCCCTGTCTCTATGGAATTGTTAGATTAGGATTAGATAGTTTTCCCTTCACTAGATTAGTTGGTGGCAGGTAGTCTAGGAAGAAGTAAACAACCTCCTCTTGAGGGAAATCTCAAGTTTTGCAAGTCCCACAACTTGATAGATGGTCTAATGTTGTGAAATCACATTGAATGTCCCTTTCCATACCTATGTCATTCGAGGGTGCTATGATTCTCAACTAAAAAATTTGGCATGTCTGGTGGGAGACTGAGGTTATGGAACATCTAAGGCACTCAAAAAGGTGAAATATTGTAGGAACTCGAGTACCTACCAAGGCCCATATCATTTTATATGTTATATTATAGTTGAGGATTCCACGCTTATGAGAAATTTATTACAATGGTGATTCCTTCATGTATAGCCATGTAGGGAGGAGGTGTTGGCATCTTATATAAGATTTACGACATATGTCAGTGGACTGTGGAGGTGGGTATGAGATACATATGGGAACAATTAATTTTGGCCCATCTATATAGATAGTCATATTATTTTATGTAGGATGATCATGGTAGAGGTATAGGAGCCATTTGACTTATTCATGTTTGGGCAGATAACACATAGTTGTATAGAGATAGGTTACAGGGAAACGAGGAGAGTGGGATCGGTCCGAGCTATATCCATGAAATTGGGTGGACATTTGCTGTAGGAATATGAAAAGAGATACCTTCATACCACTAAAATACAATATGGGGCCCGATTCGGTTACATGGAGGCCATACCATGATTATGGGGGATGGGTTGAGGATCGTACAGGGTTGCGATGTATCAAAAGAACTGTGTGGCTAGAGGACCACTTCCAAGATGTGGTGGATATTTTTCAAGTTGAGAGGGTTTCATAGCAGGTTGGGATGGTGCCCCAAAGCCATATATTTGGTTGAGAGATATCAGAGCACCTAGGAGCGCTGGTGGTATGTTAGGACATGTGAAAGAGAATTTAATACCACTAGGGCTAGAAGAGGTAGATCCAGTGATAGAGTTTGTGGATGGAGATGACATGGGGTGTACCGAGGAGTATCAGGCATGGTGGGCATTGCATCAGTTGGTATCATTATTCCTAGTATTTGTAGGTCCTATGGAGCTACGACATGAAGGAGAAACAAAAGGAGGTATCCCTGAAACTATAACATTGGCAGTGGTAGAGCGTAAGTATTTGTGTATGATTGTGTTATGTTTAATGGATTTTCTAAGTTGTTTTATGTTATGTTTATAGGGGATGCATATTTTTCATTGATAGTAGACAAATTTGTATGTACTTTGACAAAGAATATATGAAATGATGTGTTAGGTGGAGGGATGTTAGAACATGTTTATGAAATTAGAGTCTAGTATGCCCATCTCTTTGATCCAGTGGCTATAGCAATGACAACATGTATGCTCTTGTTAAGTGAGAGGGACAAGGCATGTGAGGAGACTCAACGTGCACGAGAGGTGGTTGGTGGTGGTACCTTGACCAAGGAGGTGTTTGTGCGATATGTAGACTTACAACGTCATTTTTTGGAGTAGGCTACAAATATTAATATGTTATAGAGGCAAGTGAAGAAGTTCTTAGGCTGTAAAATGTGGTGTTACATTAGTGGAGAGGAATCTAGTTATAGGGATCTCCTAATAAAAGAGAGTGATAGTGATGATAAGGTCTGATTGGGATTATTGTATATGATGTGGGGAGGATTTCCCTCAAGTTGTGACAAATGGGTTTTGATGATGATTATATTAGCAACACATGTATGGAAAACTATTTTTAATATATGTTAAATCTAAGTTGGAATGTTTGTGCATTGTGATGTAATGGATATTTTATGACTATATGATTATTATCCTACTACCATGTGTATTGTTCATATGTGATTAATATAAATGCACATGATGATGTTAGGATTGGTAGAAAAAATGTCTATGGTGAATGATAACAATATATATAACCAATGTAATGTGTTTGATGAAATTATTATTAAATAACATGGGTAGCACGTAGGTAATGTAATTATTATAGTACAATAAATATGAAAATAGAATAATGTATGATAGTGAGATGAACGTACTGTAATGAATGTGTGAGAAGGTGATAGATTCGTAGAAAGATAAGATGATGAGAATAGGATGGGGGTAAGATTAATGATTTCCCAAGTTTGTGAATTAATAGGATCATGTTATTAAGAGCCCTCAACAGTTAAGTTTGAGCCATGTAAGTAAGGGGGCATCATGGAGAAATTATTGAGTGTGCTAGATGAAATGATGAATCACGTGATGAAATATTCTTAGAAATAATCCCTAAATAGTCATGTAAGAACTATAAGAACACTAGTGCATCATCAGGGGATAAGGTGATACTAATCACCTATAAAAGATCAAGATGGCATGTTGTGGTGGAAGCATGTGGAATGTACATAACATGAGTGTATGAAGAAAAGGAAATGACATGCAAAGTAACCATGGGATATGCAAAGGATGACAGAAACCCATGGGACAGAATAACATGAAGTGGTGGGTAGCGTGGATATAGCAGATGCAGTAAATGTGATGATGGAAATGATGGATGACTTGGAGAACATATATGTGATGGTGGTGAGTGATGAACTAAATGAGTACCTGACAGAGAATACTTAAGTGGGGTATGCCTACATTGACGAGGTAAAGGAAACAATGAATGCTCATGATAATCAAAAGAGATTATATCAATATCCAATAATTGTTGTATCTTCTCACATAATGTGAGTTAGTCATTACCCTAATTTATATTGATGCGATGATAATTACAATAGTGTTTTTCACATTTACATTGTAATCATTGTGGGGGATGATGCTGGTTAGAGGGTAGCTAAATTATAAACTCATTAAGTAATATACGTAGCACATCGTGTGGTTGAGCATGAGGGGAGAAATATAAAGGCTCTCATGATGGAGGTGGAGTGGTGGAGGTAAGAACATGTTGCGGAACAAGAGAAGGATGGGTTGGTGGTAAATGGGTAGGTTGAGCTTATTGGAGATGTAATTTAGACAAAGGTGGAAATTATTCAGGATGCTCCACTAGAGGTGTAAGTGGGAAACTAGAGGATGGAATGGGAAGAAAAAATGTGTAGGCGTGATGGAATGTGAGGATAGAAGATATTTTTCTTGGTCGAATAAATTTATAGCAGAAAAGAATGAATGGCTTACAAGTATCATATCGTAACTTTTTTTTAGTTGAGAAATGAGGCCATGATAACAAACAAATTGTTTCTCTAAGTGACTAGGATAGAATATGAGTTGATGTATACAGACATTAAACCATACGATGTAGTCTAGGATAGGTTTTAGATGATCCCTGATATAAATTATGTGGTCATAATTACCTCTAGGGACATTATTGATAATGAAACGGTAGAGGAAAGAATCCTCCATATCATAGAAAGTGCTAATGGGCCCAAAGGGTAAATGGGTGTACCACTGTAGTGTGTCATCAACAATATTATAGTGAAAGGCCTTAAGTAACTATCTATCATTAGAGTAACAAACCAAAAGCATACAAAAATATAGGATATGAGCATGAGGGTCACTAGTACCATAAAAACATCTGAAAGTGGGCCGTGGTAAAGTCTTTGGGTAAGGTGAAATTATGAATCTTTATAGGAAAGGGATTTCCATGTAAATAATTGTTGTCGATAAACACATTATAAGATTTAGTTTATTAACTGAGAGTATAAACTTGTGATTTGAGTTGACGTATAACATGCATGAGAGAGAGAATGTCTTGTGAGAGGATGGTAGGAGATGGTAAAAATGTATTAGGTAGTTGATTTTTTCCATTATGAATAATCATAGGGATGGTAAAAGGTGATACAATAGATTTTGATGCTAAAGGAACATTATTAATATGTTCCACAAGTTCTATAATAGATGATGGTGAAGGAATATTGAGAGAAATAATATGATTAGTATTGACACAATACCTAATAGGTGAAGTGATCACAAATGAAACTTATATAGGTGAAGATGAAGTAGGATCCATAGAGGATATTGAAATAGAAGGAGCAGAAGAAATAGATGGTTGTGAATCACGCACAATAGTATATGTAACCTCATGAGAAGACAAAAATGGAGTGGGAGAGGTATCCTTAGTGCTATAGAAAAAAAGAGATTCATGATAATAATTAGTGCAAGATGGAGGTCCAGGAGAAATGTTATTGTTAATAAGACTATTAATATGATCATCAATGTAATATGAAGGAGAATTCAAGCTAGAGTGAGATGTTGAAGGAGGACTATAAGAAGCATTATAGTACATATGATTAACTATAGTAGTAGGAGGACTAGAAGAGCAATCATTATGTATACGTGACTATAGATTTATTCCCAATAAGTAATCAATGATAAAGTCATCTAAAGCATCGGGTGGAATATCATCAGGAAAACATGTGAGTGGATAACGAGGTATACAACGAGTGAATTTAATAGGGTCATCATCAAGGAAAATACCTATAAGAGAGTCAGCAATACCATTCGACACATGTTGTTGGCCCTCCATGATCTAAACATCAATTTTACCTAGCAATTATGCACACACTTAACTTTTCTTTGTATTGATTTTTGATATAAAAATTGAATATTATCTCCTTTTGTATTTTTAATAAAATAATAAAAACTAAAAGTAATGTGTAAAAAATAAAATAAAGAGATGAATCACCAGAAATTTCACACAAGAATTGATAATGAAGTTCGGCAGTTGTGGCCTACTTTTCTTGGTCCGGTGGAATGGGACTGATCTATTAAAATATTGAAAATAAATCTTTACAAATATTTCTAAATGAATATAATCTTCTCATCACATTCCTCTGCACAGAAAAAATAGAAGTCACTTTTTACTTCATCTCAAAATTCCATCTCTATCTTAAGTTATGAGCAAAACAATAACATAATCACTTTCCTATGTCTATACTACTAAAACATAGCTCCTTTTATAACATTTCATATATCTGGGTACAATGGTTGGGTGCCTATCTTTTTACCCAAGTGGCCCAAGTTATAATCCCACTCCATGTGGGGTGCATTTTACATAGGGATAAGATCCCACATTTGTTGTGCGTGAAAATAGGAAGGCCTTTATATAGGTGGGTGGTGTATCTAGTTATTGGCTTAAGAACTATCTTATCCCCAAGGATGGGGCACTCAATGTGGGTGATTGGAGAGATAAGGGGTGTGACATGGAAGCTATTTGTGCATGGATATTTTAATAAATGGTTGTTTGGAAAATGGGCATTGAAATATAAGGATAATAGTTGGCAAACTTAATTTGAAATTAAATAATGTGGCCAATGTGGAGTAATAAATGGGTGTCGCTAAATTTTTTAATATTATTATTTATTTATTTTCCATATTTCCACGTGTCATATTTTCATTGGTCCACTTGATGAGCATGCATGTGTTCAACCTATGCACAATCCCCAAAAATTTCCAGTTACCCCGAAAATTTCAGCGAGCCATAACTTTCGCATACTAGCTCAGTTTCCTGCAAATGAGATAGTGACGAAATTGTCTAATTTTTCTCTATGCCATGGAACTGACTACAATTGATGATAAGAAGATCTTAGATTGGTGTTTCCTTTTGAGGATCCTCTAGATCATTCCTCCCCACTAAGAAACTTTTGGACCCCAAAATTCAACTTAATTCGTGAATAGGGGAGGGTAATTCTCCCTCACCTTTCCGGTTTCCATCCATTTATCCTTGTTCATATGAAGGAATTTAAACCCAACACAAAGATACTCAATATCACCTCTTTGCGAATTTATTACCTTCTTATCCAAATTGATGTCTTCTTGCAACTCATCAAGATACTCAGGAGCAAAATCATCACTAGAAGGCATTATGTTAGCATTATCATGATCAACAATCATAGGAAATTCATACAATCTTAAATTCTCAACATTTACAACTGAGTATATTTGCATATATGGAGGTAAATCTAACCGGAAATCATTGTTAACAATTTTTTCCAATATTTGGAATGGACCATACCATATAGGTTTCAATTTTTTACCTTCACTTGTCAGTATTTCCCTACTTATGTGAAGCCAAACTGAATCACCAACTTTCAACTTGTGATCAGTTCTATGTTAATCATGCCTAGCTTTGTACTTATCCTGACTTTTCACCAATTTTTCACTGGCATACTGATGAACCTATTGAATTATATGAACAAACCTTTTAGCCCTGTTAGAATCACTTGAACCATTAACAACAATTTCATGTCCATAATATACACCTAAAGGAGAATTAGGAAATATCCAAAAAAAGTCTCAAATGGAGACTTCAAATTAGAAGAATGCACATAATATAGATGTTCATCCCATAACTTAGGATGTTTTCCACAATAGCCCATAAGAAAATGTACTACTGTATAGTTTACAACCTCTGTTTGACCACCAGTCTGTGGATGAAAAGTAGGTGAACCAAAATGAACCCAAACAAACTGAAAAAACAAATGTGCAGCCCCCTAACCAGTTATTTGTTTAGTAAATGGAACCAACACACATTTTGCTTAATATATCCAATACAACATATATGTAATCATGTTTCTTCTATGTCACGGGAAAGCCTCCTACAAAATCCATGGAAACACTTTCCCAAGGCCTTATAGGAATACGAATGGGAATGTAAACTAGTTTCCGATTACTTGGCTTGCTTGTGGCACAAATAACACATCCCTTAATATACCTATTTACATGTTCATGCATTCTTCGCCAATAACAATATTTCAGTAAATTTAAAATTATCTTACTAACACAAAAATGCCCTGAAATAAGAGAAATATGTGCTTCCCTAATCATATGCACACATTCCTTTCTGGAATAAAAAGTTTATCAGAATGATATAACAATCCTTCATGCAAATGATAATCTTTTTCTCCTACTTGTTTCCCACTTACTAGATCCTCATACACTTCTCTAAAATCAACATCATTAACATATTGTTCGTTGTAACTAACATGAGAAAAAGAACTATGTTGTAAAATAATATATGCTACTACCACTTGTGATCTAGATAATATGTCAACAACCTTATATTGAATACCTTTTTAATGCCTGATTACGTGATGAAATTGTTAGAAAAATCCCATCCACCTAAAATGTCTAGACTGCTGCAATTTGGTTTGTGTTTGTAAGTACTAAAGCGGTTGATGGTTAGTATGTATAATTGTTTATTTTCCCATTAAATAATGCTTCCACTTTTTAACACTTTGAACCAAAACATATAACTCTTTATCATAAGTTGGATAGTTTCTTACCGCACTTGTAAAGGTTTCTGAATGCTAACACACTGGTCGTTTGTTATACATCACAACTGTCCCCATTGCATAGTCATTAACATCTGTCTCAATCTCAAATGAATGTTGGAAATCTAGATGTGCCAAGATCGGAGCGGTACTTATCCTCTCTTTCAGTGTATCAAAGGCTTTCAGTTGCTTTCCTCCCCACAGAAATCCCCATAGAAAGACCTTTTTAATACTTGTCAAAGCATGCAAAGGAGATGTAATATATGAGAAGTTAGCAATAAATTTTCTCCAGTCATGAACTGCACCAAGAAAACTCCTAACTTCCGTCACATTACTGGGTCTTGGCCATTTCACAATAACCTCTATTTTTGCAGGATCAATTCTCAATTCACCATTTCCTACAATATGACCCAAGTAAACTAAGTATGTTTTTCCAAATTCACATTTTGACATCTTCAAATACAATTTATCTTTCCTTAATGCATATAAGACTTTCTGAATGTGTTTAAAATGTTCATCCGATGATTTACTGAAAACAAGAATATCATCTAAGTAGACAATAACAAAATTATCGATGAATGGTCTAAAGATATCATTCATAACTCTCATAAATGTTTCCGGTGCATTGCACAATCCAAAAGGCATCACTAACCATTCAACTAATCCTTGTTTCATTTTAAAAGTAGTTTTCCAAACATCACCTTCTGCAATTCTTACTTGGTGATAACCACTTCTTAAGTCTAACTTACTGAAATAAATTGCACTCTTTAATTGATCCAGTAAATCATATATTCTAGGAAGAGGCTGATGATTATTTATAGTAATCTTGTTCAAGGTACATAAATTAACACACATTCTCCAAGTTCCATCCTTCTTAGGAACCAAAATAATTGGTGAACCACATGGGGATGTACCTGGATGAATTATACCTTGATCCAAAAGTTCCATTACATATCTCTTGATTTCCTCATTCTCTACTACTGATAACATGTACATTCCGATATTGGGAATAGGTGCATCCTAAAGCAACTGTGTCTCATAATGAACCAATCATTTTGGAGGTAGACCTTGTGGATCCTGAAAAAAATCATCAAAAAAAGAAATAATTTTTACCAATTCATCCTTATGTTTTAGATCACAATTCTAAAAAGCCATCTGATGTTCTTGTTGTATATATCTCCCCCCGGGTAAATATAGACAAACAAAAGAATATGGAAATCAAAGAAACTCAAAGCCTGATATTTATTGCATCGCAAAGTGTCGACATAACAAAATTAACGCCCAAGGTACAGGTTGGAGGTGCACAACACAAAGTGTCAACATGATAAAATTCACGCCCAAGGCGCAGGTTGGAGGTGCACAACACAAAGTGTCAACATGACAAAATTTTCACCAAAGGCACAGGTTGGAGGTGCACAAAAAAAAGTGTTGACATGGAAAAATTCATGCCCAAGGTTTAGGTTGGAGGTGCTGTCATCACCAATCCGGCACTATGATAATTCTTCACCGGGAACTCCTCGTGCTATGATTATTTACTAATGCACAGCCTTTAGTTTGGTGGATGTAATCTGGAAACAAAATAACAACCGAACACAAGAATACCATTGACTATGATAAGACAGAATGACGAAAAATCTGAAATATCAAAATAAATTATAATATTAACATGAAACTGTTACAATCTCACCCATGAGATACTTCACCAAGACTATGGGAAAAAATTTACAATTACACCTCTTGATGGCTTCTTCAACACACCTTTAACTGATGGCTTCCTTCGCACACTTCCTACAATATTTCTCACTACTTCTTTCTATGCTAAATGAGGGGGGTGGCCTCTCTATTTATAGAAATTCCAGGCTTATCCATCCTATCTCTAAGATAGGATAAGAAATCCACTCTGACGAATCATATTCCATACCTTAACTCTTATCTGTACATGTAAGCTTATCTGTTAAGATAAGATAAACCTTATCATTTTACACGGGTTCCACATTTTTAGACTTTTTACAAATAAAATACACAAAATATTTATGACCTCACTCCTTGTCCTTATTACAAATATAATATTTCTAATTCCTAATCATGTAGACCCTACTTCTCTAATTACCCAAACTTTGACATTTTAACATTACCGGACCACTTACGACAAATATTTACTTTTTACAACATTCCTATTGTACTTTGACTGTTAGCGTACTCCACATTATTGGCGGCACCATACTGACGGTGCCGTTATCTTCTATCGGACGCTACTACTAATTACACTTAACAACATCTTGTAATACATACATTAATAAAATAGAAATTTTGGAGGAAAATTTTAGTGTCGACATCTTCCCCCTTCCTAGCTTCTACGGAGTAGACTATTCTGGTGCTTGGAAAATCTTCAACTTGTCGTGGTTGACCCATTTCATAATGGGAGTGCCATCCAATTCCTCCAGTCGGTATGTACCATTTTCATGCACAGCTGCTATTTTGTAGGGCCCCATCCATTTTGGAAGAAATTTTCTCTGTCTTCTTTTTTTGTATCTGGAATCATATACTATAACCAAGTCATTTACTTGAAATGGAGACCACTAGATATTTTGATCAAAGTACTCCTTCTGCTTCATTTTCTTCTTATGGCTTGTATCCTTTGCTATTTCCCTCATTTCCTCTAGCAAATGAAGATGTACCAACCTTTCTTTTACTGAATCACTTTCATCCATCCTTTCATTTTTCATAACTCTCACAGTGGGAATATCAAACTCAATAGGAAGAATTGGATCAATGCCATAGGCCAACTAAAATGGGGAGCATCCTGTTGCTGACTTTGATGTTGCCCTATATGCCCACAATGCTGCATGAATCCTTTTATCCCATTTATGTACCTGCAAGGCTGCATCTTTTGTTAGAATTTTCCACAGCACAAAATTTGTTCGTTCCACCTGTCCATTTGTGCTTGGCTTGTATGTTGTTGCCTTCCTGTGCTTGATGGAAAACTTAATGACAAGGGCTTCTACCACCTCATTAATGAAGTGGCTTCCTTGATCTGTTACAATTTCTAATGGACAACCAAATCTAGTGACAATGCGTTCATATATGAACCTTGCCATTTCATCCATGGAAGCTGTTTTCAATGGCCTAGCTTCAACCCACTTGGTTAAATAATCTGTGGCAACTACAATATACTTATTTTGACGTGATGTAGTTGGAAGTGGACCTACAATGTCTATTCCCCATTTTTCAAAGGGACCAAGGGGAAGAATAGGACATAATGGAGCTGATGAAGTCTTACGGTTACCATGTGTTTGACAAATATCACATGTCTTACAATAATTATAACAATCTTTAAAAAGAGTGGGCCAGTGATAACTTGCATCCAAGATCCTTCTTGCTGTAAGTTGTCCAGAGAAGTTCCCTCCACATGTACCATTGTGGAATTATTCTAGCAGCTCCTTTCCTTGATCACGTCCAACTGCCCTCTTGTACTGTCCATCAGGTCCTATTCGAAATAATGCTCCATGCAGAATAGAATATAGACGACTGGCTTGAGTAATTTTTCTCTTAGTCTTTACATTGGCACCATCAGGAAACTTGAATTCATTAAGATAATTCCAAATATCTATGTATTCACTAGGGATTGTGTCAAGGGAGAATAATGCTGCATCGGGAAAATCATCATCATCACAAGATGATCCTAAACCATCATAGGCTCGAGAGAGTGCATCTGCATTGACATGCTTCTTTCCTGGCCTATCTATAATATCAAATTCAAATTCTTGTAGCAAAATTATCCATCTTGCTATCCTCCCTGATGGGTTAGGCTTAGTGACAATATATTTCAGAGCCTGATGATCCGTTACAACTATAAATTTCTGCCCTAGCAAGTAATTTCTAAACTTCTTTACAGCAAAAATGATAGCCAGAGCCTCTTTTTTAGTTACAGTATAGTTTACCTCAGCACTGCTCATTTGTCTCCTCCCAAAGTAAATTGGATGTTCATTCCCATTTTCATCCTTTTAGCTCAAAGTACTACCTAGTGTTGCATCTGAGGCATCAGTGTACACAATGAATGGCTTGCTCCAATCTGGATTCTTCAAAACAGGTGAAGACACCAGGGCTTCCTTTAGTTGTCCAAAAGCTTCATGCGCCTTGTTTCCTGGTTCATAAGCAACATCCTTCTTCAAGAACTGGGTCAGTGGTTGTACAATCTTTGAGAAATTCTTGATGAACCTTCTATAGTAACCCACATGGCCTAAAAATGATCTCAACTTACTTCTATTCATAGGAAATGGTAAATTTTTGATTTTTGAAACTTTATCACGATCAGTACCAATACCATCTCTAGATACAACATGCCCTAACAAAACACCTTTAGAACATCCAAGGAAACACTTTGTAGGGTTTAGTGAGGCTTGTGCTTCATCTAACCTTTGAAATGTTGTCTTCATCTGGTGCAGGTGGTCCAACTTGCTCCCATAGATGCAAAAATCATCCAGAAATACTCTGATGAAGGTCCCAATGTAGGGTTCGAACACCCTATTCATCAAATGCTGGAATGTTGCTAGAGCATTACACAACCCAAAAGGCATAACTCTATAAGCAAACGTTCCCCAAGGAGTGGTGAACGTGGTCTTCAGCTGATCTTTCTCTGCTATACGAACTTGGTTGTAGCCGCTATATCCATCAGCAAAACTATAGCACTCCTGGCCAGCTACTTCGTCCAAGATCTGATCTGAAAATGGAAGAGGGTAATGATCCTTCTTTGTTGCCTTATTGAGCTTCCTATAATCAACACAAATGCATAGCTTCCTATTCTTTTTTATTGAGATCACAATGGGAGAAACCCATTCTGAATTCTCCACAGCAAATATGAATCCTGCATCAAGCAACTTATCTATTTCTTCTTTTACAATCTTGGAAAAATTAGGATTCATTCTATATGGCATTTACTTTATGGGCTTAGCACCATCTACCAGCTCAATACAATGTTCTACCCAACTTACTTGGTGGAGTTCCTTGTAATCAAAAGTGAATAGGTGTATGTACCTTCGAAAGAGCTGGAGGTAGGATTCCTTCTCACTCTCCATCACAGCATCACCAATCTTTATTTGTTGGAGACGATCATCAACTTCTTCTTCAGATAATTTTATGGGGTCGTGGGTTGGTGTGACTGGAAGAATATCCATGACTGAAACATCAACCTCACTTTCTTCATCTTCAGTGTCCACTTCACTGGTGCTAGAGTAATCAGAGGATGTCCAATCATTAGTTTCATCACTTGAATCCACAGGTTCTGCTTTATGATGTCGAGGGATCACGTTTATCTTCACCCTCTCTCTACCATGTCCAAGTGTCATGAAACCTTCATTCCAGTAGTTTCTTGCATGAACTCTCCTTAGCCATGGTCTTCCCAGCAGCATTGGGTACGCAACAATACCATTTTTCATCACCTGAAAGTCTACCACACATACAACACCCATAACAGATATTGCCACATTTGAAACGACACCTTCTGGTTTAGTTTTTCCCTTATTTAATGACCTTAACATAAGTGTTGAAGCGCGATCAATTTTTAAACCCAACATATTCATTACAGACTCGGTCATTACATTAACTGCAGCACCTCCATCAACTAAGACATCATGAATTGAAATACCATTACATAATACCTCAGCTTGTGGAGCATAGGGATCTGCCTCTGCCTCCAAAATAGGGACCTCAACCTCCTTCCTTCTTCGAGCATTGAGTCCACCTCGCAACTCCCGCCTCTTCTCAGAAGACATAGCCAAGAGTTGACCATATGTAATATTTGCAGGCCTTTTGGATAGATGTTCCAAGATGGAGTATGGTCCTTGCCCCTGTGAAATCAGAAAATCCTACACACCCAACTTTCTTTTCCTATGTTTCTTACTAGTTTCTTATTTCATCTTCTTAGGATCATTTCCATCTTGATTATCTTTTTCTTTCTTTCTTTTTGTTACAAACACATCTACTTCATTATTTCTGCTCTTATCTACTACATCAAAAGAATTCACAGGTGCTTTTCCTTTATCATTATCTCCCTTACCAGATGTAGAAGCTCTATATGGACAATTATACTTATAATGACCCTTTTTATAACAACCATAACAAACAACTTCAGAAATATTTCTTTTTGGACCTCTATCTCCTCCCTGAGAACTAAATTCCTTTCCTTGAAGAAGATTAATAGTTAACTGACCCATCTTTTTGAGCAGATCTTCATACTCAGTAGATGTATTAGGAGAAATATTTGTGCTCACCGGGAGTGGTTGTGGATTCACGACCAAAGGTGATGGTGTAGGCTCTACTTTAGCAACAATTTCTTTAGGCTCCTCTTCCATGCTTTCTTCTTGCCTTCTTGCAATCTCCTTTGCTTATTCAATCGTAGCTGGGTGGTCATACTTCACTCGTTGTCTGATCTCTGGCTTCATCCTAAGAATGAAGTGCTTATAGAGGAGATTATCCACGCCATTCATCAACCCATCCGCTAGTCCTTCCTTCCGGATCTGGGCATCGAGCTTCCTCCTTAGCTCTAGAACATGAGCATGATAATCCCTTATCTTCTCCTTCTCTCCTTGGGATAGCTTTGTGATCTCGATCATGAGATCTGCATATTTCTGTTGTTCACCAAATTCTTCAAGAAACTTTCAGTTAATAAATCCCATGAATTTTTCACATTATCACCTAGTGTTTCAAACCACCTAAGTGCTGAACCATCCAAAAAGGTAGGAAAAAATTCAGTCCATTGTTCCCTTCTTATAAGGCCATTACAAATACAAGATCGTTTAAACTCTTGAATGAAAGAAGAAGCATCTTCATTAGATTGAGCTGAAAAAACAGGAATCTTTCCCATTTTCAAAAGTAACCACCGTGAAATACCAACCCACAAGTACAATTAACAAGACTTATGTGCACAAATAATTGGAATCACTATACTAGAAAGTGACTTTACACCTTTCTATAGTAAAATAGAAATGACCACGGTAAACTATGGTAAAACTTGACTTACTACGGTAAAAACTGACTTTACTGTGGTAAACACTATTCACGGTAAAAAGTGAAGTTACTGAGGTAAATACTATTCACGGTAAAAAGTGATTTTACTGCGGTAATTACTATTCCCAGCAAAAAGGACTTTACCAGGGTAACTACTATTCATGGCAAAAATGACTTTAACATGGTAACTACTATTCATGGTAAAAATGACTTTACCATGGTAACTACTATGCACAGTAAAAACAAGGTTACCCTCCAATTAATTTTTACCTAAGTGGGAATATATCTCTAGAAAATCCACCAATGAGGAATGGTCCCGACAACGGAACCAAAATGTCATCACCAATCCGGCACTATGATAATTCTTCACCCGGAACTCCTCGTGCTATGATTATTTACTAATGCACAGCCTTTAGTTTGGTGGATGTAATCTGGAAACAAAACAACAACCGAACACAAGAATACCATTGACTATGATAAGAAAGAATGACGAAAAATATGAAATATCAAAATAAATTATAATATTAACATGAAACCGTTACAATCTCACCCATGAGATACTTCAACAAGACTATGGGAGAAACTTTACAATTACACCTCTTGATGGCTTCTTCAACACACCTTTAACTGATGGATTCCTTCGCACACTTCCTACAATAATTCTCACTACTTCTTTCTATGCTAAATGAGGGGGGTGGCCTCTCTATTTATAGAACTTCCAGGCTTATCCATCCTATCTCTAAGATAGGATAAGAAATCCACTTTGACGAATCATATTCCATACCTTAACTCTTATCTGTACATGTAAGCTTATCTGTTAAGATAAGATAAACCTTATCATTTTACATGGGTTCCACATTTTTAGACTTTTTACAAATAAAATACACAAAATATTTATGACCTCACTCCTTGTCCTTATTACCAATATAATATTTCTAATTCCTAATCATGTAGACCCTACTTCTCTAATTACCCAAACTTTGACATTTTAACATTACCGGACCACTTACGACAAATATTTACTTTTTACAACATTCCTATTGTACTTTGACTGTAACCGTACTCCACATTATTGGCGGCACCATACTGACGGCGCCGTTATCTTCTATCAGACGCTACTACTAATTACACTTAACAACATCCTATTCCTAATACATACATTAATGAAATAGAAATTTTGGAGGAAAATTTTAGTGTCGACAGTGCACAAAACAAAGTGTCGACATGAAAAAATTTGCACCCAAGGTGCAGGTTGGAGGTGCATAACACAAAGTGTCGACATGAAAAAATTTGCACCCAAGGCACAAGTTGGAGGCGCACAACACAAAGTGTCAACATGAAAAAAATTTCACCAAAGGCACAGGTTGGAGGCACATAACACAAAGTTTCACCATGAAAAAATTCACACCCAAGGTGCAGGTTGGAGGTGCACAACACAAAGTGTCGACATGACAAAACTCGTGCCCAAGGCGCAGGTTGGAGGCGTAGAGCAGGAAATGTTGACATGGAATTTTTAGTGCCTATGGTGCATGTAAGAGTATGTTGACATGAGGACGGATTCATCGAGGTGCATCTTCAGGAAGTGCAACATTTTTAATGATGACACCCCATCAAAAAACAAACCCTGACGAATATATTCAAATGGCCATAACTTTTCACAGGGAGCTCGGATTCACACAAGGTTGGAATTTTTTGAAAGCTTACAAGGTTCTCTCTCCAACTACGACTACATACCTTTAATTGGTTGGGAAAAATTTCTTCAAAAATGCAAAATAAAATTCGCCATTTTTTGGGTTTCCTAGGGTTCTCACCTACCACCATAATGTAAAACATTAAATGCAACCTTGAGGTGGTTGGGGTAGATTTGGATTTCCTCTCTCTTCCCTCTCTCATTCTTCCTATAAATTATAAGGAGGAGATTCTTTCTAAAGGGTGGACATTCTTTTTTCCCCCCCCCCTTCTTCTCTTTGACAGGTGAATTTTTGGAGTTCAAACCTCCCATCTAAAATTGTAATGCAACTTTGCCTCTTGGCATTTTGTAGTGTATCGTGTCAATATTTGGAGTAAATAATGCATTAATGTGGATGATTCTCAACCCTCTCTGTGTTCATTTGCATCCTCTTGATCTTTCACTGCAAATCTAGTTATCTGTGCATGATCTTGCATTACATTTTAATGGTTTGTGTTCATTTGCAGACAGGTGTTCTTCATTCCTCGGTGTATCACCCTTGTTAGTTTAAGTTTATTTTATGCATCTTCTTACCATGTTTCCTTGGCAAGTTAGATTAGGTTTTTGAGTAAACCCTCTACAATTTTTTACATGTGCATCTGAACAGAGGAATAGGAACCGGCCTTCATCCGGAGAGCTTTTCTGATTTCGCAAGATCCCACAATTGGGAAAAGCTCCATGTTATGCAATCGCACTGAGAGTCTCAACCCATCGAGTTGCAGACATTCAGGGGTGTTTTGATTTGTCATCAATTTTTTTGGCATGCCCAGTGGGACCAAGAGGTCATTCCATAAGATTTGAAGGAATTTTCAAGAATTTGGACTTAGAAATTGCAGGTTTTACAATTTCATATTTTTTTCACCTTTCAGGCTGAAATTTTAAATTAATTTTCAAGGGCTTAACTTGCTCAAAACAATTCAAAATTTCACCAGTTGATAGATTGGGGGATAATATTCAAAAGGGTATTCTTAGAATTTTGAGATTTTGACTTTCAAAATTTCATAGTTTTCGGTATTTCGGGTTTTCCCAAGTGTTGAGCATGTCCCAAGTTCTGACATAGTGTGTTTCAGGTTTTGTAAGATTCCTTGCATGACCTAAGTTTCACCTGTACCTCTCAAGGATTAGTAGTTGCACAACAAGACCCAATAACTGAATTGTATCTTCTGGGTCCTTCAAAGTTTTAAATTCTTTTAAATATTGTTAGGTTTGGTGTGTAACTTGGCAAAATCCAGCCTTTTGAGGCTCATTCTATAAGACATCTGGCAACTCCGAAGGGATAGAATTCAGCGGTATAGTAGCATAGGTTGCCTAGGTACATGAGAAGAATTCAAACTAGGTCTGATACCCAAGAAGAAGGGTTATTTGTCTACTTGCAGCTATCACTGGGAAGAGGAAGGAGAGGAAGAAGACCACAAAGATCACCATCTCTACCTAACAAGACCTTATCAACCCCTCCACCTAGTAGACCTTTCATCCAATCAAAAAGGGTTCTCAGGCCAATCAGAATGGTGCAACAAAACCCTTTTGTCAACTTCACTGGTAGCAGCCCACTTTCTCTCAATGCACAGAATCTGGTTCCAATCGCAGCATTGAAGAACATTCCATTTTTCACTGGATAAAATCATACCACTCCTGGTGATCATGTCAAAGACATTACTAACGGTTGTGAAATCCATGAGATAAATGAAATGGATGTTGCTGTCAAATTTTTGGCATCTTCGTTCAAAGGGAAGGCATTGTAATGGTTTAGGAGCCTTAGAGCTGGTTCTATCTGAAATTGGAATCAGTTATGCATAGTTCTCCATGAGCAGTTTTGAGAAAAGGGAGACAATTTGTCTCTACTTGAACAATTGAAAACTATCAAGAGAGATCCCAACGAGTAGTTGACTAACTTCAAATTCAGATTTCAAAGGTCTTGGGATAGGATTCCGGTGGCCATTAGGCCAACAGCTGAAGGTTATTTTCTATACTATCTTAAGGCTTGGAATTCTGATATTTTTATGTTAATTCAATCTATGGGAGGCACAACCATACCTATTGCTTATAACATTGCCATTATGGGTGAAAACTATCTTATTCAAGCTAGTAAGCTAGCTCTTAGGCCTTTGATGCCCTTGTATCCAAAAATATAAAATCCAAGCACTAGTCAAGCACCCACTTTGGCTCATATTCGCACTCCTAGAAATCAAAGTTCAAATGAAACTTCTACTTCATCCTCTAGTGCTTCAAATGAACTCTAAGAGGTCATGAAACAATTACAAAATTTGGGAAATGAGCTGGTTACACTAGAGAGATAGCACGTCCAAAGCTTTAGACCCAACCTAATAGGCAATCATACCAGCCCAATATGCCACCCAATCCAGCTGCAAATCAGAGCCAAGTAAGGCCTCCCACCAATAGACCATTTCAGCCCTATAACCCCAATATTGCATATGCTTCTAAAGCATTAGTGCCAGTGCAAAACAACATAGCTCAAGAGTATGATTGGTTTTTCCCATGCAATGAACCTCACAACCAATCTATGTGCTTCAATGGTGCTTTGAACCAAGCCTTGATGGTGACAACTACTGGCGTAGAGGGTGAAGTGAGTCAAGAAACAAATCAGCAACAAGGGACATCTCAGCAAAACACAGCTCCAAATGATACTGCACTTGTGAATTGGAAAGCTAAGGATTTTTGTGGCATGAATCAAAGAATTTTGTATAGTGTAGCAGCTAACACAAGATCAAAGAAGAGGAATATTGGTGAAGGGCAGTCATTGGCTCCAAGTGATCTACAACCTTTCATCACTCCACAAGGTGTTGGTAAGCAAAATACAATTCCAAACATGTAAGGACAGCCCAAACCACCTTCTAAGCCAACTCAAATGCCAGCTGTTGCTACCCATGCGCAAGAAAGGAATGTGTAGCCTAAAGGACAGCAAAGAGATCTTTCATCCCCATTTAGCATCATTGATAAAATGAAGAAGACAAATGTGAATATATCAATGTACAAGATGCCATGAAGAATTGGTCAACTTTGAGCCAGTAGGTCCATATGTAAGAGAATGTCCTCATAAATGCTGCTTAGCCTGAAGGGAATCATGGAGGACAACAAGGTAAATTTTTGAAACCCCCTCCATTCTATGTTTCATTAATCATTGGGGATAAACTAGTACACAATTGCATGATTGATTCTGAGGAAAGTAGTTCTGTCATGAGCAAGTAAATAACTGATCAGCTGGGTCTCCAATATAAAGTCATATCAAAGGGGGTAGTGCAATTGGATGGGACAGCAGTAGAAATGGTGGGAGTGATTAAAAGTTTGAATCTTACCTTGCATGCATGCCCCAATGTTACCGTTTCGCAAGATGTGTCAGTGATAGATTTTCCACCACTCTTTGCCCTATGCTTATCAAGGGATTTCACAGCTAGAATTGGAGGCTACTTATTTGCTGACTGGCACACATGTTGTTCAAAACAAGATATGGTACTAAGGTCACAATCATATCCGAAACCAATTGCAAACTTTCATATTGAGCCTCATACTCCAAGCCAAATCAATGCCAACTGTTCAGCATTTGATCAAGAAGATTATCCAAGCACATATGAAGCTAACACAAAAGTTGGAACCATCCTAGATTTGACTCTTGATGATTGGGTGAGCAAGGTACATGTTTTTGATCCCTACCAAGAAGTAGAAGAATTTGAGCTAGGAGTCTATTACATACATGAAGAGAACAAGCCTATTCCTAGCATCACCAAACCAGACCATAAGGATGACAATGAGGTATGACAGTTATTTTTGGATGGATCAAGGAGTAGGCAAGGTGTAGGAGGAGTAGTTATGCTTGTTTCACCTCAAGGCATCAAATATTATTCATCTTTCCATTTCCAATTTTCCTGTTCAAACAACACAGCTGAATATGAGGCCTTGATTCATGGACTTCATTGGGACAGAAAAAGGGCATAAATAACTTGAAGGTGTTTAGAGATAGCAAGCTAATCGTTAACCAAGTCAGGGGACAACATGCTACAAAGAATGAAATAATGAGGAACTACAAGAATAGGGTATGGGACCTCATTGAGGATTTCAAAGCTTTCAACATCGTGTCCATACCCAAAAAAAAAAATGAAGCCGCAGATAGGCTTGCAGCAGTTGGAGCAACATTTGATGTGGTTGACAACATCAGAAGGGGAAAAACCCAACCACATATACATGTGATTGTGAGGCCAGTAGTTCCAATAATAACACAAGTTTGCAGGTGTTTGAGAACGATCAAAATATCATGAATTTTTTACAAGAAGAAGCTGAATTCTCAGCTAGGAATCAGGATAGAGTACAGCAGTAGTACGGGGATCAAGTAGTGCAGTATGGATAAACAAGCTTCCTAAGGGTTTCGTAATGTTGGAGTCTATCTTCAACCCTAATGACCAGTTCCGTAAGGAAAAGGCTAACATACAAGTCAAGAAAGTATATTTAGAGCTAATTCTGGTTGGGGAAGGAAAAACACTTCAAACTGGTAAAGTGGCCATTGAGCAGGAGAAATTAGATTTCATATAGCTTTGCCAAGAATTTCCAGATGTATTCGCTTGGAGCTATGAAGATTTGAGAAGATTCAATCTAAATTTGGCACAACATACCATAGAATTGGATCCAGACGCTAAGCCCATCAAGCAGACGCAGAGACCAGTCAACCCTCACATTGAGCCTCAAATGAAGAAAGAGCTAAACAAGCTAATAGAGGCAAGCATTATATTCCTGATCAAGCACTCAAGCTGGGTTGCAAACTTGGTTCTGGTCAAGAAGAAGAGTGGATAAATTAGGTTGTGTGTGGAATTCTGAGACTTCAATAGGGCATCTCTCAAAGACCATTACCCACTTCCTTCAATGGAAAAAATATTGCAAGTATTATCCGGTTCGGAGAGATTCTCTCTCCTAGATGGCTACTCAGGGTATAATCAGATAATGGTGAAAGAAGATGACCAGTTCAAGATGGATTTCACCACCAAATGGGGCACCTATGCCTACAAGAAGATGCCATTTGGGCTATCAAATTTTGGAGCCACTTTCCAAAGGGAAATGGATATGGCTTTCAAGGGATTGATCAATAAAATAGTTATGATATATCTTGACGACATCACTGTATTATCAAAAAATCTAGCGGATCACCTTTTTCATTTGAGGTAGGTATTTTAGAGGTGTAGAAAATTTGGGGTATCATTGAATCCCAAAATATGCATATTCTTGGCTGACGAAGGAAAACTTCTAGGCTGACGAAGGAAAACTTCTAGGCCATATTGTTTTAAAGGAGGGGTTGATGATTGACCCAGAAAGAGTTGAAGCAATTCAAGCATTGCCATTGCCAAGTCACAAGAAGGCTCTTCAAAGCTTCTTGGGAAGGATCAATTTTGTCCACAGGTTTGTTCCAAACTTTACAACTCTCGTAAAACTAGTAACACTGATGTTAAAGAAGAGCATGGCATTTAAATGGACATATGAAGGCAAGGCATGTTTTCAGGCAATAAAAGAGGCTATATCTCAAGCTCCAACTCTCGTCAATCTAGACTTCTCCAAGGAGTTCATGTTATATGCCTTCAGTGGTGGAGACAAAATTTCTGTAATCTTGGTACAACAAAATAAAGAGGGATTAGAAAAAATAGCTTCTTTCTCCAGTCAAGGCTTGGAGGAATACAAAACTAGGTACTCTTTCATTGAAAAACATGTCCTTGCAGTGGTCAGGAGCTTAAAGAAATTCAAACACCTAGTCTCAAACAACAAGATCCAATTTTTTGTCTCTCATGCAGGAGTCAAGGACTTCCTTCTAAACAAGGATTTGAACAAGAAATGTGCAGGATGGATAACTTGTGTCATGGAATATGACATCAAAATCTAGGTCACAAAACTAGTTGGAATATGACATCGAAAAGGGCTATGTGAATAGCTAGCTTTGAGTCGGCAAGTTGAAGCAGGTGATGAAAAAGAGACTGTCTTGGTACTAAAGGATGGTCAAGAATAGGAAAATGATGATGTTCCCACTCCTTTTTGGACTCAGAATATGATAAACTTCCTACAGGGAGGCCTATGCCCTCCAGAAATGAGCAAAGCAAAGAGGATATACTTCAGATTACAAGCCATTCCATATGTGCTTGTTGATGGTGTTTTGTTTAAAAAAGACATCAATGGAGTTCTATTGATGTGCATTGGGATAGGTCAATTTGAGAGGGTGTTACGAGATTTTCATGATGGAGATTCCGGAGGACATTTTTCCCGATGAGTAACAGCTCTCAAAATAATGAAGGCAGGGTATTATTCGCCAACAGTGTTCAGTGACTATTATACATGGATAAGAAAGTGCAAGAAATGTGCACTCTTCATGGGAAAAGAAATACTAGCAGTGCTTCCATTGCACCCAATTTTGGTTGACCAACCATTTATACAATGGGGATTGGACTTCATTAGGGTCATCAATCCAAACTCAAGCCAAGGCCACAAGTGGATTCTCATGGCAATAGACTATTTCATCAAGTGGACTGAAGTAGTAGTGCTCAAAGAGGAAAACAAATCTAACATACTAGACTTTTATGAAGGAATAATGACCAGGTTTGGTGTGCCAGCCACTATCATATTAGACAATACACTAGCATTCATAGGTTCCAAGATTATAGAATGGGTTGTAAATAATGGAATCTATTTGAGCACCTCTTCAAATTATTACCCGTAGGGTAATGGACAGGCAAAGTCCACAAACAAGAATTTTCTAAGAATCATCAAGAGGACTTTGGATGAAAACCAAAGGACATAGCATACCAAGCTAAAATCGACATTATAGGTTGACAGGTTAACACCAAAGAGGTCTACAGGTAATTCTCCCTACAAGTTGGTCTATGGGAAAGAGGCAGTATTTCCTATATCATTAGAATTACCAACATTGGAACTCATGAAGCACTTGGAGTTGGCTGAGTTCGAACCAATAGAGGCCAGGTATGCAAAGTTGATGGAATTGGAAGAAATTAGAGAACATGCAGTTTAGATGATTAAGAAGGATCAGGCCTTAGTAAAAATATGGTTTTATAAGAAAGCAAGAGCAAGGACCTTCCAGGAAGGGGACCTACTTCTGAAATAGGATGCAAATCAGGCAAAACCAGGGAGGCATTCCAAGGTTGATGCCATTTGGAGTGGCCTCTACATGGTCACGGGATGTAAAATTAGTAATGCCTTCTAGTTGTCTACATTGGATGGAGAAGAAGTCCTCATTCTGGTTAACAGAATCTATCTTAAACATTACTACTAAAAGGAAAAGGTTTACCCTTGTAAATATTAGCCTAGTTTTCAATTCCTCTAAGTGTGGATGCACATCATCTTGTTGTAGTTAGGTTTCAATTTTCCTAAGTGCTTTGGCACAGGTTCTGTTGCTCTCAGGTTGAATTTCTACAGTTCAGCGTGCTCTCGGAGAGGGAGTTGTGATATCATGGCTCGAGATCAGAGATCAAGTTGGTTTTAGGTTATTTCTTATGACTCTATGCCCAATAGATTGCTAAAAGACAACTAATCTTCTACCTAGCAAAAAGGTGATCCAATTGAGTCACCAAATTGTTGTATATATCTCCCCCAGGTAAATGTAGACAAAAAAATAATATGGAAATCAAAGAAACTCAAAGCCCAATATTTATTGCATCACAAAGTGTCGACATGACAAAATTCGTGCCCAAGGCACAAGTTGGAGGTGCACAACACAAAGTGTCGACATGACAAAATTTGCACCCAAGGCGCAGGTTGGAGGCGCACAACACAAAGTGTCGACATGAAAAAATTCACACCCAAGGCATAGGTTGGAGGTGCACAACACAAAGTGTCAACATGACAAAATTCGTGCCCAAGGCGCAGGTTGGAGGTGCACAACACAAAGTGTCGACATGGAAAAATTCGTGCCCAAGGAGCATGTTGGAGGCACAGAGTAGGAAATTTTGACATGGAACTTTTAGTACCTATGGCACATGTAAGAGTATGTTGACATGAGGACAGATGCACCGAGGTGCATCTTAAGGAGGTGCAACATTTTGAGTGATGACACCCCAACAGAAAGCAAACCCTAATGCAAATATTCAAATGGCCATAACTTTTCACAGGGAGCTCAGATTCACGCAAGGTTAGAATTTTTGGAAAGCTTAATTGGGTGGAAAAATTTTCTTCAAAAATGTAAAATATAATTCTCCATTTTTTGGGTTTTATAGGGTTATCACCTACCGCCATTATGTAAAAAATTAAATGCAACCTAGAGGTGGTTAGGGTAGATTTAGATTTCCTCTCTCTTCCCTCTCTCATTCTTCTTATAAATTGCAAGGAGGGGATTTTTTCTAAAGGTTAGACATTCTTGTTTTTCCCCTCCCTTCTTCTCTTTGGTAGGTGAATTTGTGGAGTTCAAACCTCCCATCTAAAACTGTAATGCAACTTTACCTCTTGGCATTTTGTAGTGTATCATGTCAATCTTTGGAGAAAATAATGCATGTCTGTGGATGATTCTCAACCCTCTCTGTGTTCATTTGCATCCTCTTGATCTTTCACTACAAATCTAGTTATCTGTGCATGATCTTTCATTGCATTTTAATGGTTTGTGTGCATTGGCAAGACAGGTGTTCTTCATTCCTCGGTGTATCACCTTTGTTAGTTTCAGTTTATTTTATGCATCTTCTTACCATGTTTCCTTGGCAAGTTAGATTAGGTTTTTGAGTAAACCCTCTGTAATTTTTTACATGTGCATCTAAATAGAGGAATAGGAACCGGCCTTCATCCGGAGAGATTTTCTGATTTTGCAGGGTCCCACACTTGGGAAAAGCTTCATGTTATGCAATCCCACTGAGAGTCTCAACCAATTGAGTTACAGACATTCAGGGGTGCTGTGATTTTCCATCAACAGTTCTTTCTCTTTTTCTTTGAGCACCATGAGGACAATTTTTTTTCTTGAATTTACTAGCCTTTTCATTTGATCTATAGTTACCAAGAATAAATTTTTCTTTTCACGATGATCTCTAACGATAAACTCAATTTCATCCTTTACAAGTAAATATTTATTTTCTTCCCTATAAAATATTGCTTTACGATCATACAAATAAGAACTTCCCAAAACCACCCCACATATATCCAAAGGAACTACATCCAATTTAACCTCTTCTATAAACTTGTCTATAATGGAAAATTTGAAAGCACAAGTTTTAGTTACCTGTAGTTTCACATAATCACAAACCCAGCCCAAAGGATAAGGCTTAGGATGTGGTTTAGTTTTGAGTCCTAGTTTCTTAACAACCTCCTCATAAATTAGATTAGCTTGATATCCACTATCAAAAAGAGTATCAATTTTCTTATGCTTTGAAATTGCTCTAATTAGGAAAAGCTCATTCCTTTTCTTATCATCATGTATAGTTTTCTTACTAGAAGAAGATGCAACATTTGTAGTACTATTGTTGGAAATTGATATTTTTGATTTATCTTGAAAACTTATAGTTGTGATCTATGTATGATTTCATGACCTGAATCTGACCCAAGATAATGAACTGTAGTGCTTTTTTCTTTTCTTATCGTTTCTTAACCATCCATTTCGGTTACAATTTAGGATGTAGTTTCCAACATTTAAACTCATCATGGTTCTTTTCATAATGATTACAAAATGGTTTTTCATTTTCCTTCTTAACAGTAGATCTTGTCTTATGCTTCCATTTCCTTTTCGTTGTTCTTTCAAACCTTTTCATACAAATTGCTTGTTCTTTTGTTTAAAATAAGAGAAAGAGGACTCCTTTTTCATTTTCCCTTATGATTCCAAATGCATTGCTTGAACATACACTGCATCAAGATTAGTAGGACCTAAAACAACTATCATATGCCTTAGATAACTATGCAATCCATGAATATATTTAAGTAGTGTTTCTTTTGTGTTTAGGGAAATTCCTAGAATTACAGCCCTTTTCATAAATTCATGTGTGTATTATTGAACACTTTCTCCCATACTTTGTCTTACTTTTTTCCAATTCATCATAGCTTATTGCGTATAACCAAGATGATAAAATTGTTTCCTAAGATTTGAAATAAATTTAGACCAAGAAATGATTTATATACCTTTGGTTTCTTCCACTTCCTAAAGCTTACTCTCCATTGAAATGAGTGTTGTGCCACCCATCTTAAGAGTTTCCAAATGAATATTTTCTTCATCATCAAAAATTCTCTAAACCATCCAATATACTTCGATCTGCTTGACCCAGTTATCCAGCTTCTTTGCATTTAGCTCTCCACTATACATATCCAATTCAAACTTGATATCTAACTTTAAAGAAGGAAAATTAGATTTCAAAGGGTCTCTTTTAGGATTACCAGAATTAGAGATTTCTTCTTTCTTACCTTCTCTAGTTCCCTTTTTCCCTTTTCCTATCTTGGTACATTTCTTCCACCATTTCCTTCATCTTTAGGAATTATTGACGAAAGTTTTCTTCCTCTTGATCCGCCATTGTAGGGCTTCGAGATCGTCTGGTCCCAATTTCGGGATCTCCCTTCTATTAGTTATTCTTCACCCTTCTTAGATTGAGACCTTCTTAACATCCAATAGACAACTTGCAATCAAAAAACTGTTAATCTGAACCAGAAATCAGTCAAAACCAGCTATGATACCAATTATCTAAAAATCAATTTTAACTAGCGATTGTGCAAACAATTAACTTCGCTTTGTATTGATTTTTGATATAAAAATTGACTATTATATCCTTTTGTATTTTTAATAAAATAATAAAAAATGGAAGTATTGTGTAAAAATAGAAAATAAAGAGATGAATCACCAACAATTTGACACAAGAATTGATAACGGATTCGACACTTGTGGCCTACGGCTTTGGGTCTAGTTGAATGGGACCAATCTACTAAAATCTGAAAAAAAAATCTTTACAAATATTTGTACAAGAATATGATCTTATTTAAATGTTCCTTTACAAAAAATAATAGGAGTCAGTTTTTACTTCATCTCAAAATTCCATATCTACGTTAAGTTATGAGCAAAACAATAACACAATCAGTTTCCGCTATCTATACTACTAAAACATAGCTCATTTTATAACATTTCATAGCTCCGGGTACAATGGTTGGGTGCCTATATTTTAACCAAAGCGGCCCAAGTTCAAATCTGACTCCATGTGGGGCACATTTTACATAGGGATAAGATCCCACATTTTTTGGGCTTGAAAATAGGAAGGCATTTATATAGGTGGTTGGTGTATGTTGTTATTGGCTTAAGAGATATCTTATCCCCAAGGATGGGGTGCTCAATGTGGGTGATTGGAGAGATAAGGGGTGTGACATGGCAGGTATTTGTGCATGGATATTTTAATAAATGGCTGTTTGGAAAATGTGCATTGAAATATAAGGATAAGAGATGGCAAATTTAATTGGAAATTAAATAATGTGGCTAATATGGAGTAATAAATGGGTGTGGCTAAATTTTTAATATTATTATTTATTTATTTTACATACTTCCATGTGTCATATTTTCATTGGTCCACTTGATGAGCGTGCATATGTTCAACCTATGCACAATCCCCAAAATTTTCCAATTACCTAAAAATTTCAGCGAGCCATAACTTTTGCATGCAAGTTTTGTTTCCTACAAACGAGATATCAATAGAATCATATAATTTTTCTCCATGCCATGGAACAAACTACAAATGATTGTGAGAAGATATTAGATCGTTGTTTCTCTGTGAGGATCCTCTAGATCATTTCTCCCCACTGAGAAACTTTTGGACTACAAAAGTCAACTTAATTGGTGAATAGGTGACGGTATTTCTCCCTCACCTTTCCGGTTTCAATCCATTTAGCCTTGTTTAGATTAATCCCTTTAATCCTAACATGAAGATACTCAATATCACCCCTTCATGTAGTTCTTATTTTCCTATCCAAAATGATGTCATCCTGCAACTCATCAAGATTCTCAGGAGAAAAATCATTAATGGAAGGCATTATGTTAGCATCATCATGATCAACAATAATAGGGGGTTCATATAATCTTCTATTCTCAACATTTACAACTGAGTAGATTTGAATATATGGAGGTAAATCTAACCAGAAAGCATTGTTACCAAATTTACCCAATATTTGGAATGGACCATATAGTATAGGTTTCAATTTTTTACCTTCACATGTCAGTATTTACGTACCGATGTGAAGCCAAACTGAATCACCAACTTTGAACTTGTGATTAGTTCTATGTTTATCATGCCTAGCTTTGTACTTATCCTGAATTGTCTCCAATTGTTCATGAACATACTGATGAACTTGTTAAATTCTCTGAACAAAGATTTTAGCCCTGTAAGGATCACTCGAACCATTAAAAATAGTTTCATGTCCATAATATACATCTAAAGGAGAATAAGGCAAATATCCAAAACAAGTCTCAATTGGAGACTTCAAAGTAGAAGAATGTAAGGCATGATTATAAGCATGTTGCACATAATATAGATGTTATTCCCATAACTTAGGATGTTTTCCACAATAGCCCTTAAGAAAATATACTTATGTGCGGTTTACAACCTTTGTTTGACCATTAGTCTATGGATGAAAAGTAGTGCTCTTTTTCAGTTTTGTGTCCATTACACCCCACAATGTTAACCAAAATTCCCCAAGAAATCTAGAATCCTGATCACATATAAATGAAGTAGGTAAACCAAAATGAACCCAAACAAACTAAAAAAACAAATGTGTAGTTCCCTCACCAGTTATCTGTTTAGTACATGGAACCAACACACACATTTTGCAAAATCTATCCACTACCACTTTTAAGTAATCATGTTTCTTCTGTGTCATGGGCAAGCCTCCTACAAAATCCATGGAAACACTTTCCCAAGGCATTATCGGAATAAGAAGAGGAGTGTAAAGTCCTAATTTCCTATTACTTGGGTTGCCTATGGCATAAAGAACACATCCCTTAATATACCTGTTTACATTTTCCCGCATTCTAGGCCAATAAAAATATTTCTGTAAATGTGCAATTGTCTTACTAACACCAAAATGCCCCAAAATAAGATAAGTATGTCCTTCCCTAATCATATGCACATGTTCATTTTCTGGATTACAAATTTTACAAGAATGATATAAAAATCCTTTATGTAAATGATAATATTTTTCTCCTACTTGTTTCCCACTTACTAGATCCTCATACACTTATCTAAAATTAACATCATTAACATATTGTTCCTTGTAACTAACATGAGCCAAAGAAATATGTTGTAAAATAATAGATGCTACTACAACTTGTAGTCTAGATAACATGTCGGAAACCTTGTTTTGAATGCATTTTTATACTTGATTTCAAGATGAAATTGTTGCAAAAATCCCATCCATGTGAAATATCTAGACTGCTGCAATTTGGTTTGTGTTTGTAAGTACAGAAGCGGTTGATGGTTAGTATGTATATTTTTTTCTTTTCCCACTAAATAATGCTTCCACTTTTTAACACTTTTAACTAAAGCATACAACTCTTTATCATAAGTTGGATAGTTTCTTAGCGCACTTGTAAAGGTTTCTAAATGGAAACACACTGGTCATTTGTTATGCATCACAACTGCCCCCATTGCATAGTCACTAGAATCTGTCTCAATCTCAAATGAATGCTACAAATCTTCAAGTGCCAAGATCAGAGTGGTACTTATCTTCTTGTTCAGTGTATCAAATGATTTATGTTGCTTTCCTCCCCACAGAAAGACCTTTTTAATACTTGTCAAAGCATGCAAAGGAGATGCAATATATGAGAAGTTAGCAATAAATTTTGTCCAACATTGAACTGCACCTAGAAAAATCCTAACTTCCATCACATTAGTGGGTCTTGGCCATTTCACAATAATCTCTATTTTTGCAGGATCAATTCTCAATTCACCATTTCCTACAATATAACACAAGTAAATTAAAGATGTTTTTCCAAATTCACATTTTAACATTTTCAAGTATAATTTATGTTTCCTTAGTTTATCTAAGACTTTATAGATGTGTTTAACATGTTCATCCCATGATTTACTGAAAAGAAGAATATCATCTAAGTAAATAATAACAAACTTATCAATGAATGGTCTACAGATATCATTCATACATCTCATGAATGTTGTCAGTCCATTGCACAATCCAACAGGCATCACTAACCATTCAAATAATCCTTGTTTCCTTTTAAAATTAGTTTTCCAAACATCACCTTATGCAATTCTAACTTGGTGATAACCAATTTTTAAGTCTAACTTAGTGAAATAAATTTCACTCTTTACTTGATCCAGTAATTCATCTATCCTACAAAGAGGGTAACAATTATTTATATTAATCTTGTTTAAAGCACATAAATAAATACACATTCTCCAAGTGTCATCCTTCTTAGAAACCAAAACAATTGGTGAACCACATGGGGATGTACTTTGATGAATTATACCTTAAGCTAAAAGTTCCATTTCTTGTCTCTTGATTTCCTCATTCTCGACTATTATCAACCTGTACATTCTAATATTGGGAAGTGGTGCATCCTGAAGTAATTGTATCTCATGTTGAACCCCCTTTTTTAGAGGTAGACCTTGTGGATCTTGAAAAACATCACAAAAATCAAAAACAATTTTTACCAATTCATCCTTATGTTTCATATCACAATTCTCAAAATCCATCTCATGTTCTTTCTCTGTGGCTTTGACCACCATAAGCAACAAACTTTTGCTTGAATTTACCAAAATTTTCATTTGACCTGTAGTTAACAATGATAGATTATACTTTTCATGGTGAGCTCTAATAATAAATTTAATTTCATCCTTTACAAGAAAATATTTATTTTCTTCTCTATAGAAGATTGCTTTATGATCATACAAATAAGGACTTCCCAAAAACACACTACAAATATCCAAAGGAACTACATCAACTTCAACCTCATCTATAAACTTGTCTATAATGGAAAATATTAAAGTACAAGTTTTAGTTACCTGTAGTTTGACATCCTCACAAACCCATCCCAAAGGATAACACTTAGGATGTGGTTTAGTTTTGAGTCCTAGTTTCTTAACAACCTACTCAGAAATTAGATTAGCTTGAGATCCACTATCAAAAAGAGTATCAATTTTTGTATGCTTTGAAATTAATCTAATGTGGAAAATCTCATTCCTTTTCTTATCATCATGTATAGATTGCTTACTAAAAGAAGATGCAACATTTGAAATACTATTGTTGAAAATTGAAAATTTTGATTTACCTTGAAAAATCATAGCTGTGATCTTGGTTTCATCACCAGAATCTGACCCAAGATTGTGAACTACAGTGTTTGTTTTCTTTTTGTTTCCTTTCTTAACCATCAACTTATGTTTCATTTTGGGATGTAATTTCCAACATTTAGACTCATCATGGTTCATTTTACAATGAATACAAAATAGTTTTTCATCTTCCTTCTTAACAGTATAGTTTATCTTATGCTTATTATTTCCTTTTCCTTATTCTTTCGAACCTTTTCATACAAATTGCTTGTTCTTTTGTTTAAAAGAAGAGAAAGAGGACTCCTTTTTCATTTTCCCTCATGATTCCAAATACGTTGCTTGGATACATACTGCATCAAGATTATTAGGACCTAAAACAACTGTCATATGGCTTAGATAACTATGCAATCCACGAATATATTTAAGTAGTTTTTCTTCTGTGTTTAGGGAAATTCCTAGAATTAGAGCCCTTTTCCTAAATTCATGTGTGTATTCTTGAACACTTTGTCCCATACTTTGTCTTAATTTTTTCTAATCCATCATAGCTTGTTGCTTATAACCAAGAGGATAAAATTGTTGCCTAAGATCTAAAACAAATTTAGATCAAGAAGTGATTTCTATACCTTTGGTTTCTTCCACTTCCTAAATCTTACTCTCCCACAAAATGAGTGATGTGCCACCCATCCGAAGAGTTTCCAAATGAATATTTACTTCATCATCAAGAATTCTCTAAACCGTCTAATATACTTCTATCTAGTTGACCCAGTTATCCAGCTTCTCTGCATTTAGCTCTCCAATAGACATAGACAATTCAAACTTTATATCTAACTTTAATGAAGGAAAATTAGATTTCAAAGGGTCTCTTTTAGGATTATTAGAACTAAATCTTTCTTATTTCTTACCTTCTCTAGTTCCCTTTTCCCTTTGTCTATCTTGGTACATTTCTTCCACCATTTCCTTCATCTTTAGGAATGATTGACTAAATTTTTCTTCCTATTGATCCGCCATTGTAGGAATTTGAGATCGTCTAGTCCCAATTTTGGCATCTACTTCTATTAGTTATTCTTCACCCTTCTTAGATTGAGAACTTGTTAACATCCAAGAGACAACTTGCAATCCAAAAACTTTTAATCTGAACCAGAAATCAGTCAAAACAAGCTATGATACCAATGATCTAAAAATCAATTTTAACTAGCAATTGTGCACACAATTAACTTCACTTTGTATTGATTTTTGATATAAAATTTGACTATTATATCATTTTTATTTTTAATAAAAAAATTAAAATAGAAATTACTGTGTAAAAATAGAAAATAAAGAGATGAATCACCAGTAATTTGACACAAGAATTGATAACGGAGTTCTGTCATCACCAATCCGGCACTATGATAATTCTTCACCAGGAACTCCTTGTGCTATGATTATTTACTAATGCACAGCCTTTAGTTTGGTGGATGTAATCTGGAAACAAAACAACAACCGAACACAAGAATACCATCGACTATGATAAGACGGAATGATGACAAATCTGAAATATCAAAGTAAATTTTAATATTAACATGAAATTGTTACAATCTCACCCATGAGGTACTTCAACAAGACTATGGGAGAAACTTTACAATTACACCTCTCGATGGCTTCTTCAACACACCTTTAACTGATGGCTTCCTTTGCACACTTCCTACAATATTTTTCACTACTTCTTTCTATGCCAAATGAGGGGGGTGGCCTCTCTATTTATAGAACTTCCAGGCTTATCTATCCTATCTCTAAGATAGGATAAGAAATCCACTCTGACGAATCATATTCCATACCTTAACTCTTATCTGTACATGTAAGATTATATCTTAAGATAAGATAAACCTTATCATTTTACATGGGTTCCACATTTTTAGACTTTTTACAAATAAAATACACAAAATATTTATGACCTCACTCCTTGTCCTTATTACCAATATAATATTTCTAATTCCTAATCATGTACACCCTACTTCTCTAATTACCCAAACTTTGACATTTTAACATTACCGGACCACTTACGACAAATATTTACTTTTTACAACATTCCTATTGTACTTTGACTGTTACCGTACTCCACATTATTGGTGACACCATACTGACGGTGCCATTATCTTCTATCAGACGCTACTACTAATTATACTTAACAACATCCTATTCCTAATACATACATTAATGAAATAGAAATTATGGAGGAAAATTTTAGTGTCGACATCTTCCCCCTTCCTAGCTTCTACTCCCTCCTCAGAGTAGACTATTCTGGTGCTTGGAAAATCTTCAACTTATCGTGGTTGACCCATTTCGTAATGGGAGTGCCATCCAATTCCTCCAGTCGGTACGTACCATTTTCATGCACAGATGCTATTTTGTAGGGCCCCATCCATTTTGGAAAAAAAGTTCTGTCTTCTTTTTTTGTATGTGGAATCATATACTAGGACCAAGTCATTCACATGAAATGGAGACCACCGGATCTTTTGATCAAAGTATTCCTTCTGCTTCATTTTCTTTTTATGGCTTGTATGCTTTGTTATTTCCCTCATTTCCTCTAGAAAATGAAGATGTACTAACCTTTCTTTTACTGAATCACTTTCATCCATCCTTTCATTTTTCATAACTCTCACAGTGGGAATATCAAACTCAATAGGAAGAACTGGATCAATGCCATAGGCCAACTGAAATGGGGAGTATCCTGTTGCTGACTTCGATGTTGCCCTATATGCCCACAATGCTGCATGAATCCTCTTATCCCATTTATGTACCTGCAAGGCTTCATCTTTTGCTAGAATTTGACACAACACAAAATTGGTTCGTTCCACCTGTCCATTTGTACTTGGCTTGTATGTTGTTGCCTTCCTGTGCTTTATAGAAAATTTATTGACTAAGGCTTCTACTACCTCATTAATGAAGTGTCTTCCTTGATCTGTTACAATTTCTAATGGACAACCAAATCTAGTGACAATACGTTAATATATGAACCTTGCCACTTCATCCATAGAATTTTTCTTCAATGGCCTAGCTTCAACCCATTTGGTTAAATAATCTGTCGCAACTACAATATACTTATTTTGGCGTGATGTAGTTGGAAGTGGACCTACAATGTCTATTCCCCACTTTTCAAAGGGACCAAGGGGAAGAATAGGGCATAATGGAGCTGATGAAGTCTTACGGTTACCATGCGTTTGAAAAATATCACATGTCTTACAATAATTATAACAATCTTTAAAAAGATTGGGCCAGTGATAACCTGCATCCAAGATCCTTCTTGCTGTAATTTTTCCAGAGAAGTGCCCTCCACATGTACCATTGTGGAATTCTTCTAGCAGTTCCTTTCCTTGATCACGTCCAACTGCCCTCTTGTACTGTCCATCAGGTCCTATTCGAAATAATGCTCCATGTAGAATAGAATATGGACGACTGGCTTGAGTAATCTTTCTCTTAGTCTTTACATTGGCACCATCAGGAGACTTGAATTCATTGAGATAATTCCAAATATCTATGTATTGACTAGGGATTGTGTCAAGGGAGAACAATGTTGCATCGGGAAAATCATCATCATCACAAGATGATCCTAAACCATCATACACTCGAGAGAGTGCATCTGCATTGACATGCTTCTTTCCTGGCCTATCTATAATATCAAATTCAAATTCTTGTATCAAAATTATCCATCTTACTATCCTCCCTGATGGGTTAGGCTTATTGACAATATATTTCAGAGCCTGATGATCTGTTACAACTATAAATTTCTGCCCTATCAAGTAATTTCTAAACTTCTTTACAACAAAAATGATAGCCAGAGCCTCTTTTTCAGTTACAATATAGTTTACCTCAGCACTACTCATTTTTCTGCTCCCGAAGTAAATTAGATGTTCATTCCCATTTTCATCCTTTTGGCTCAAAGTACTTCCTAGTGCTGCATCTGAGGCATCAATGTACACAATGAATGGCTTTCTCCAATCTGGATTCTTCAAAACAGGTGAAGACACCAAGGCTTCCTTTAGTTGTCCAAAAGCTTCATGCGCCTTATTTCCTAGTTCATAAGTAACATCCTTCTTCAAGAACTGGGTCAGTGGCTGTGCACTCTTTGAGAAATTCTTGATGAAGCTTCTATAGTAACCCACATGGCCTAAAAATGATCTCAACTTACTTCTATTCATAGGAAATGGTAAAACTTTGATTTTTGAAACTTTATCAGGATCAGTACCAATACCATCTCTGGATACAACATGCCCTAACAAAACACCTTTAGAACATCCAAAGACGCACTTTGTAGGGTTTAGTGAGGCTTGTGCTTCATCTAAGCTTTGAAATACTGTCTCCATTTGGTGCAGGTGGTCCAACTTGCTCCCATAGATGCAAAAATCATCCAGAAATACTCTGATGAAGGTCCCAATGTAAGGTTCGAACACCCTATTCATCAAACGTTGGAATGTTGCTGGAGTATTACACAACCCAAAAGGCATAACTCTATAAGAAAACGTTCCCCAAGGAGTGGTGAACGTTGTCTTCAGCTGATCTTTCTCTGCTATACGAACTTGGTTGTAGCCGCTATATCCATCAGCAAAACTATAGCACTCCTGGCCAGCTACTTCGTCCAAGATCTGATCTGAAAATGGAAGAGGGTAATGATCCTTCTTTGTTTCCTTATTGAGCTTCCTGTAATCAACACAAATGCTTAGCTTCCCATTCTTTTTTATTGAGATCACAATGGGAGAAACCCATTCTAAATTCTCCACAACAAATATGAATCCTGCATCAAGCAACTTATCTATTTCTTCTTTTACAGTCTTGGAAAAATTAGGATTAATTCTATATGGCATTTGCTTTATGGGCTTAGCACCATCTACCAGCTCAATACAATGTTCTACCCAACTTACTTGACGGAGTTCCTTGTAATCAAAAGTGAATAGGTGTATGTACCTTCGAAAGATCTGGAGGTAGGATTCCTTCTCACTCTCCATCACAGCATCACCAATCTTTATTTGTTGGAGACGATCATCAACTTCTTCTTCAGATAATTTTATGGGGTCATGAGTTGGTGTGACTGGTAGGATATCCATGACTGAAACATCCACCTCGCTTTCTTCATCTTCAGTGTCCACTTCACTAGTACTAGAGTAATCAGAGGATGTCCAATCATCAGTTTCATCACTTGAATCCACAGGTTCTGCTTTATGATGTCGAGGGATCACATTTATCTTCACCCTCTCTCTACCACATCCAAGTGTCATGAAACCTTCATTCCAGTAGTTTTTTGCATGAACTCTCCTTAGCCATGGTCTTCCCAGTAGCATTGGGTATGCAACAGTACCCTTTTTCATCACCTGAAAGTCTACCACACATACAACACCCATAACAGATATTGCCACATTTGAAACTACACCTTTTGGTTTAGTTTTTCCCTTATTTAATGACCTTAACATAAGTGTTGAAGGATGATCAATTTTTAAACCCAACATATTCATTACAGACTCGGTCATTACATTAACTGCAGCACCTCCATCAACTAAGACATCATGAATTGAAATACCATTACATAATACCTCAGCTTGTGGAGCATAGGGATCTGCCTCTGCCTCCAAAACAGGGACCTCAACCTCCTTCCTTCTTCGAGCATTGAGTCCACCTCGCAACTCCCGCCTCTTTTCAGAAGACATAGCCAATAGTTGACCATATGTAATATTTACATGCCTTTTGGATAGATCTTCCAAGATGGAGTATGGTCCTTGCCCCTGTGAAATCAGAAAATCCTGCACACCTAACTTTCTTCTCCTATGTTTCTTACTAGTTTCTTCTTTCATTTTCTTAGGATCATTTCCATCTTGATTATGTTTTTCTTTCTTTCTTTTTGTTATAAACACATCTACTTCATTATTTCTGCTCTTATCTACTACATCAAAAGAATTCATAGGTGCTTTTCCTTTATCATTATCTCCTTTACCAGATGTAGAAGCTCTATCTGGATAATTATACTTATAATGACCTTTTTTATAACAACCATAACAAACAACTTCAGAAATATTTCTTTTTGAACCTCTATCTCCTCCCTGAGAACCAAATTCCTTTCCTTGAAGAAGATTAATAGTTAACTGGCCCATCTTCCTAAGCAGATCTTCATACTCAGTAGATGTACTAGGAGAAATATTTTTACTCACCGGGAGTGGTTGTGGATTCTGGACCAATGGTGCTAGGGTAGGCTCTACTTTAACAATAATTTCTTTGGGCTCCTCTTCCATGCTTTCTTCTTGCCTTCTTGCAATCTCCTTTGCTTGTTCAATGGTAGCTGGGCGGTCATACTTCACTCGTTGTCTCATCTCCAGCTTCATCCCAAGAATGAAGTGCTTACAGAGGAGATTATCCATGTCATTCATCAACCCATCCGCTAATCCTTCCTTCCGGATCTGGGCATCGAGCTTCCTCCTTAGCTCTAGAACACGAGCATGATAATCCCTTATCTTCTCCTTCTCTCCTTGGGCTAGCTTTGTGATCTCGATCATGAAGTCTACATATCTCCGTTGTTCACCAAATTCTTCAAGAAAACTTTCAGTTAATAAATCCCATGAATTTTTCACATTATCACCTAGTGTTTCAAACCACCTAAGTGTTGAACCATCCAAAAAGGTAGGAAAAAAATTAGTCCATTGTTCCCTTCTTATGAGGCCATTACAAATACAAGATCGTTTAAACTCTTGAATGAAAGAAGAAGCATCTTCATTAGATTGAGCTGAAAAAACAGGAATCTTTCCCATTTTCAAAAGTAACCACCGTGAAATACCAACCCACAAGTACAATCAACAAGACTTATGTGAACAAATAATTAGAATTACTATAGAAATGACCACGGTAAACTATGGTAAAACTTGACTTACTACGATAAAAACTGATTTTACTGTGGTAAACACTATTCACGGTAAAAAGTGAAGTTACTACGGTAAATACTATTCATGGTAAAAAGTGACTTTACTGTGATAAATACTATTCACAGCAAAAATGACTTTATCATGGTAACTACTATTCACGGTAAAAATGACTTTACCATGGTAACTACTATGCACAATAAAAACAAGGTTACCCTCCAATTGATTTTTGACTAAGTGGGAATATCTCTCCAGAAAATCCACCAACGAGGAATGGTCCCGGTAACGGAACCAAAATGTCATCACCAATCCGGCACTATGATAATTCTTCACCGTGAACACCTCGTGCTATGATTATTTACTAATGCACAGCCTTTAGTTTGGTGGATGTAATCTAGAAACAAAACAACAGCCGAACACAAGAATACCATCAACTATGATAAGACGGAATGATGACAAATCTTAAATATCAAAGTAAATTATAATATTAACATGAAATTATTACAATCTCACCCATAAGGTACTTCAACAAGACTATGGGAGAAACTTTACAATTACACTTCTCGATGGTTTCTTCAACACACCTTTAACTGATGGCTTCCTTTGCACACTTCCTACAATATTTCTCACTACTTCTTTCTATGCCAAATGAGGGGGGTGGCCTCTCTATTTATAGAACTTCCAGGCTTATCCATCCTATCTCTAAGATAGGATAAGAAATCCACTCTAACGAATCATATTCGATACCTTAACTCTTATCTGTACATGTAAGCTTATCTCTTAAGATAAGATAAACCTTATCATTTTACATGGGTTCCACATTTTTAGACTTTTTACAAATAAAATACACAAAATATTTATGACCTCACTCCTTGTCCTTATTACCAATATAATATTTCTAATTCCTAATCATGTAGATCCTACTTCTCTAATTACCCAAACTTTGACATTTTAACATTATCGGACCACTTACGACAAATATTTACTTTTTACATCATTCCTATTGTACTTTGACTGTTACCGTACTCCACATTATTGGCGACATCGTACTGCGGCGTCGTTATCTTCTATCAGATGCTACTACTAATTATGCTTAACAACATCCTATTCCTAATACATACATTAATCAAATAGAAGTTATGGAGGAAAATTTTAGTGTCGACAGTTCAACACTTTTGGCCTACATCTCTAGGTCTGGTTGAATGGGACCAATTTATAAAAATCTGGAAAATAAATAATTAAAAATATTTCTTTAAGAATTTTATCTTCTCATCAGGTTCCCCTACCAAAAATAATAGGATTCACTTTTTACTTCATCTCAAAATTCCATCTCTAGCTCAACTTTTGAGAAAAACAATAGAATAGTCACTTTCTCGTGTCTATACTACTAAAACATAAGTCCTTTTATAGCATTGCATAGCTTTGGGTACAATGGTTGGGAACCTATATTTTTACCGAAGTGGCCCAGGTTTAAATTCCACTCCATGTGGGGCACATTTTACATAGGGAAAAGATCCCACATTTGTTGGGCATGAAAATAGGAAGGCATTTATATAGGTGGCTAGTGTATGATTTTATTGGCTTAAGAGCTATCTTATCCCCAAGGATGGGGTGCTCAATATGGGTGATTGGAGAGATAAGGGGTGTGACATGGTAGGTATTTTTTCATCAAAATTTTAATAGATGTCTATTTTGAAAATGTGCATTGAAATATAAGGATAATAGTTGGCGAATTTAATTAGAAATTAAATAATGTGGCCAATGTAAAGTAATAAATGGGTTTGGCTAAATTTTTAATATTATTATTTATTTATTTTTTATATTTGCATGTGTCATATTTTCATTGGTCCAATTGACGAGTGTGCACGTGTTCAACCTGTGCATAATCCCCAAAATTTTCCAATTACCCGAAAATTTCAGTGAGCCATAACTTTTGCATACGAGTGTCGTTTCCTATAAATGAGATATCGACAAAATCATCTAATTTTTCTCCATGCCATGGAACTAACTACAACTAATTCTGAGAACATATTAGATCAGTGTTTCTTTGTGAGAATCCTCTGGATCACTCCAAGAGGGATTTTTGAGTATCATTGGGTGTAATAATTAGGGTACTATATAAAGTTTTGAGCTCAGCTATGACAGCCTCATCATAGATAGGATTAAAACTAAAATGAGACATGACGAGTAAATAAATAGAACTATGTTCAACCACTAGGGTAATCAAAAGGATCCAAAGGAAAAGTATTCTAAATTAGGGTTCACTGGAATGATTAACTGAAATATAGAATATTTATTGTTATGAGTTAATCTAAATCGAAACAGAATGCACTATTAAAATGATGAAACTAGATATTTTACTTTTTTGTTCGAATATATGGAAATAATGACAATAAGAGGGATACGGTACTAACCTAAGTTTGAGTTACCTCAATATGTGTTGGACTAAAGTAGTATAGTATGTAGACTAGGAAAGCTATGACTTGATGGGCTTGGGAAAGATATAATTTGAGTAACTTACTGGAGTGAGGCACGTGGAAGTGTATTGGGGTGTCATGTTCTATGATCTGGGTACTTTAGTCTACAGAAAAGTTCTAAATCTGAGTCTTGTAGTGTGATAAGTCTTTCCAATGTATTCATCTTTGTCACTTCGTTGTAAAAATTCCTTTGCTTATGTCATGTAAATTTAATTTGAAGACCCCACTTGAAAAACCCTATTCGAAGCTTCAAATTATGAAAATAAAAATGTATATGAATAGGTCAAATTGACCTTAGCTTTCACAAGTATGGAATTACCGCTAAGTGTTGCACTACATTCAATACCCCATATAGTTCTATGTGCGTATGAGTGTGTGTGTGTGTGTGTGTGTGTGTGTTAATTTTGTGCATAGGATGTCGTAGCTACAATTACATAAATGTAGGGAGGAATAAATAATTGTAAAAAATACAAATGGTGTATAGAATAGCAAGAATATAACCCTTTTCCCCTATGCTTGTGTGATGTAGATGTAGAAGATGCCCAAATGTAGTCCCTTGCCTTAGAAGATTGCTTCCCTTAATAGTAATATGTCTTTCAATAATGTAGTGACTATGATATGTTTTTATATGGATCTATTATTCAAATTTTTACACTAATGACTTGAAATCCTGACCATAACCTAGGGTAATTCATGGGGCAACAACAAAGATTGGTATCAAATAAAAAAATAGCTCCATAAATTAATAAAATAAGGGCACCTAAAATCATGGATTTGGGCAACCCAGGGTGCCTTATTGCTACCATAGGTGCCATAATATAGGACTAGAGATGAAAATCACACAAATTACGACACCTTAGACTCCCTAAAATAATCTGAAAATTGTGTAGACAATTGATGTCTGTACCAAATAAATATCAATGACGACTAACTACCTAGCAACAAGAAAAAATTATTGGGTCATTATTGAATACTTTTAATAGAAAAGATCCATATATTAAATGACACAGCCGACAGTATAAATGTAGAAGTAAGTGCATGATTTTGTGACTACATTGTCATCATTGTGACAATCGATGTAGTCATGTCATCATCATCATCATCATCATCATCTTCATCTTCATCACAATTATCATCATCATCATCATCACCATCATCACCACAACCTCCAAAACCACCATCATCATCTTCGATGTCTTCGTCATCATAATTAATATTTATATTATTACTAATCATTTTTAATCTTATCGTCATCCTCATTATCACAATCGCCACAACCACCACCACCACTATCGTCATATTCATCATATTTTCTTGTTTTAATTATTTTTTAATATAGATATGTTCAAATTTAATATAATTAATATAAATATGTGTATAAAATATGACTATTACATTTTATACTTGCAAGTTCGATGAGATGGTAATTTGAAATGGATTCGACAATGAATTTTTTTTGTGTTGGTAGGTTATAATGTTAAAGTGTTTTAGTTGTAATTTTTATTCTAAATTAGATGTTCACTTATCTATTCCTAACATGTTTTTTCTTTTTTCTTACAGAAGTCATCACCGTCATTAGAATCATCATCATCTTTAGTGTCGTTGTTGGTTTCATCATCATCATAGTCATTGCTATATCATTTTCATGGTCGATATAATCATCTTCATAGTTAGCATCATCATCATCATTGTCATAATATTCATCATTGCTGTCATAATCGTCATCATTTTTGTCATAATATTGTTGGTCATGGTCATTCTCATCTTCCATCATTGTAATCATTTTCATAGTCATATATATTTTTGGTTTAAGGTTTATGAATCAAAGTTTTATAATTTAATATAAAAGTATAAATTTAAAAGTTCAAATCCAAACTTTAATTCTCATAAATTGAAGTTTAGTTAAATTTAAAAATTAGTAAGAATACTATAAATACTATATTAGTAATTAATAGTTGTATTAAAAATATTAATACTTTGAATACTATTATTAAAATTATGTTTATTAGAATTAATATCAATGATGTTACGAAAACTATATTATTGTTAGAATTTATTTTTAAGAATTTAAATTTCGTCATTATCATTAATATTCATATTATTATTAATCACAATATTAATTATTGTTTGATTCCACTTGATGAAAATGTTTTCTTCCTTTGTTTTATTTAAATATATATCTTTCTACGCCAAATCCCATATGCCTATTTAGTGTATCTTGTAATTTATTCAATGATTTTAAAATACTTATTCATTCAAAACATATTCCCACATTAATTAGAATGGTTGGTTTATATAAATATAAACCTAAATCTATCATAATTAATCCTTATGACCATGTAGATACACTTCACTTTTTCACAGCTAATCCTAAATATTTGGTACGCCTAATATCTACAAACTTTTTCACTTAAATTATATATATATAAAAACATCATTTATATTTGTGGGACAATTGTTGTGAAAAAAAAACTGTGTAAAACCATTTCTACTCTACCTTTAGGATCACCTTTTGTGAACCATCATCAAGAGAAATTCAAGAAAAAAATGATAAGGAAAAACTATCATCTTGGTCTATCACTCCTCATCTTACAATTGAATATCATCTTGGTCTGTCATTTCTCATCTTACAATTGAAATTCTCTTCATGATGGTTCAACGGAGGAGACCTGAAATGTAGAGAAAACATGTTTTAACAAAAATGATTTCCCAAAGAATTTTGGGGAAATAAAAGGAAGTCCGATCAAAATGTTATAGAGTTTTAAATACTTGGTCGATGTTCATACCAGTAAAAAATACAAATATTCCCTACCCACCTTGTGTAATGGTACACTATACAGGTAGGAAATTGAATGTAATTTATTGGCCATAAACAGGAATAGGAATAGGAATAGGGTGGATATTTTAAGATTTATCTCTATCAAGACACAACGTGGGGTTCATCTACTGTGCCTATTAGCCTATGTTATTTTCTGAAATAAGATTGAATTGTCCTTATTCTGTATTGGTTACTCCAACCTTGTTGCTGCTTCTGCCAATCTTTCTCTCATTATCATTATTCCCATGTATCTGTAAGCACAATTAGAAAAAAAATCATATTTTTTAGATCCAAGTGACACTAATAAAAAGGAAAACTATTAAAAATTATGATTTTCTAAAAACCCTGACCTACCTAGCATTATGAGAGTGGCCCGACGATTGTGTTAGAAATTTTTTTTTTTTTACATGATTTTAATTTTTTAGGTAGTTCGCTTTTAGATTCCTACTTATAGGAAAATATAATAAAGAAAATAAATCAAAAGCTTTGTATTACACAAAAGCATGTGCTTTTTAGCTATATTTTTATGAGTTGAGTGTTTTATTGTTAGATGAATCCATCTATTTACTAGAGGAAATTGTAAGTTTTTAGACATATCAAACACATTCAGAGAGATTGTATTGAGTTGATACTCTGGAACTAGAAGAAGAAATATCTGCACAGATGTGGTGATCTGAGTTTAGAGTAATATGTTTTATTTTCAATTCTTTATTTTATTTATGTTAGTTGTTATTTTATGTTCCTAATTTGTACAAATTGGTATCAGAGCATGATTTTTTTTCAACAGGTTTCTAATTAAAAATAGGGCATGGCTTCTATATCCGGTCTACAGACACGACGATTTACAAGGAATAATTAATAGTATTTGTCATTAACCATGAAGGCATTACTTAGATCCTAGGATGTGTGGGAAATTTTAGAGAATGGGTACACAGAGCCCACAAACGCAACAACATATAACGCACTCGCACAGGAAGAGAAAGAAACTATTAAGGAATTAAGAAAGAAAGACGGAAAAGCTCATTTCTTCATTCACCAAGCCATGCATGAAAGCATATTACCCAAAGTTGTAGCAACAAGTAAAACTAAAATTATGTGGGAAACTATCCAAGTTGTGTATCAAGGTAAAGAGAATGTAAAAACCACCAAGCTTCAGTTACTTCATGGAGATTTTGAAAATATGACAAGGAAAGATTGAGATTCCATAGAATCATTCTTTATTTTTGTAGTTGGTTTAGTCAATCAAATCAAATCTCATGGTAAAACTATTGAGGAGAAAAGGAGTATTGAAAAATTTCTTATAACTTTCACTACAAAATTTGATCCTTGGGTAGTTATTATTCAAGAAACTAAGGATCTAAGTTAGTTTTCAATTGATGAGTTGTATAAATCACTAGTAAATCACGAATAGAGGTTGAATAGATCAAATGTAGTTGTAAATAAATATTTTTCATCATAGGTATCAAGAAATCATGGAAGAGGAAGAGAAAATTTCAGCCCTATAGGTAGAGAAATAATTTCATCTAGAGGACATAGAAGCAGTCCATCAAAGTCAAGTGGAAGAGGAAATAGTCAAGAGCACAATAATAATTATTTTTCAGATCAGATACTAGATAAATAACATGTGAAATTTCACTATTGCAAGAGATAAGGGCGATATTCTTTTGAATGCAAAAAAAATAGTAAAATCAGAACAAACAAAATTAAAATTAGGTTGGAAGCTCTACTCCAAGCTCCATGTTTATTTTGTGCACAAATATTGCGGAAGCATTGCTTATTGAGTGTAATCTATCCCAAGAGATTTCGAGTGATGTGTGGTATTTGGATTCTGGTTGCAATAATAACATGTCAGGTAACTTCGATTTGTTTTCTAATTTGGATGAGTCAGTAAAGACATAAGTTACCCTTAGGAATAATAATATAGTGACTGTAAATGGAAAAGGAACAATGAACATTCTAACTAAAAAGGGGGAGAAAAATATTATGAAGGGTTTTTATTATGTTGTAGGTTTGAAGCATAATCTTATGAGGACTGGTCATTTGGTACAAAAGGGATACAAATTTTACATTGAAGACAATAAATGTGTGATTATGAATAAATTTACAAGTACCAAGTGATTGCTAAAGTGAATATGACAAATAATAAAATGTGTCCTTTGAAGATTATACTAGCCACATCTAGAGCACATACTACAGATAATTCCGGAGCTAAGGAGATTGAATCAAATTTTCAGTTAGTTGAAAAAGATGAATCATGGCCATGACATCTCAGGTTTGGTAATTTAAACTTTGGTGGTTTGAATTTATTACATGGAAAAAATATGGTGAATTGTTTGCCATTGATTCAGAAACTTGATAGAGTTTTTAAAGGTCTTATTTTTGGGAAACAACACAGAGAGTCCTTCCCAGTTGGCAAAAAAAGAAGAACAAATTCACCACTTAAAATTGTTCACTCAAATTTATGTGGACCAATGCAAAAAAAATCTATTGGAGGTTGTCCTTATTTTATGGCATTCATTGATGACTATACAAAAATACATGGGTCTACTTTTTGATAGAAAAATCAAATGGTTTGATATACTTCAAAAGTTCAAGGCTTTAGTGCAAAAGAAAAGTGGGTACTACATCAAATTTTAGAGGACAGATAGAGGGGGTAAATATGATGAAGCCAAAACAGTAATCAAATGAGTATTGTGTAGAAGCAGTAGCAACTTCTGTTTATATGATGAATAGGTGTCCAACAAAAATTGTTCGAAACTTTGTTCCTCAACAAGCTTGGAGTAAGAGGAAACACAATGTTTCTCATTTTAGATTTTTTGGTTGTGTGGAATATGCACATGAGTGTGATGAGCTAAAAAAAAAGTTAAACAACAAAGGAGAAAAATGCATTATTTTTGGATATTTGAAGAATACAAAATGTTACAATTAGTTGTTCAATCTAGTTACCAGAAAGGTTATAATTAGTAGAGTTGTACAGTTTTTTGAAAATGAGGCATGGGATGGAATTATTGAAAAAATAATTAGTTTATCAATAGTTATTCCTCGTGATGATATGGTAGATGAAAGCATAGAAAAATAAGGTATTTTATCTTCTTCGAATCTTAGACATGCACCACAAGTTGTAACACAAGCTATACCTCTATCTACATCTAGGAAATCTCCAAGATTTATGTAATCTTCAACCATTCAACAGAAACCACAAAGAATACCAGAAGATATTCCTTCAGTACAAAATACTTCATCATCAAATAGCCCTTTTCAATACAAAACAAGGATTCTTAGTGAGATTTATAATGGTGATACAGCTAATCCTTTTTCAGTTTTGGCATTGTTATCTCAAGCTACAAATGTAGTATACTTTGAAAAGGCTATAGAAAATGAAGTTTGGGTTCAAGCCATGGACGATGAGATAGATATCAGAGAGAAGAATTGGACATGAGAATTGGTAGATCTTCCAGAAGGAAATGACGTGATAGGAGTGAAGTGGATCTATAAGACCAAATACATTACTGATGGTAAATTACAGAAACATAAAGTAAGGTTGGTTGTCAGAGGTTTTTCACACAATTATGTAGGAGATTACAACAAGAAGTTTGCACCTGTAACATGTTTGGACATGGTAAGAATGGTTTTAGTAATTGCAACTCAAAATAAATGCCCTATTTATCAGATGGATGTAAAATCAACATTCTTGAATGGTTTTCTTGAAGAAGAATTTTATATGAATCTACTAGAAGGTTATGAGATTGAAGGTCATGATGGAAAGGTATACATGTTGAAAAAAGCACTCTATGGTCATAAACAAGCACCTAGAGCTTGGTACAATAGGATTGATTCTTATTTGATAAATTTTTGACTCAGTAGGAGAAGTAGTGAGTCTAACTTATCAATCAAGATCAATGACCAAGGTAAAATTTTGATTGTTTGTTTATACGTGGATGATTTAATCATCACTGGAAATATATCTACAAATTCATTCAAATCAACTATGAAGAAATAATTTGAGATGACGGACCTAGGCCTCATGCACTATTTTTTGGGAAAAGAAATTCAATAATCAAAAGCTGAAATTTTTATTTCACAAGCAAGGTATGCTAATGATGTTTTGAAGAAATTTAACATGTTGAATTGCAAGTCAACGCTAACACCTGTTGTAGTAGGTTTTAATTTAAGCAAAGATGACAATGGTCATTTGTACATCCAACATTGTTCGAAAAACTAGTCGGAAGTCTTATGTATTTAACAACCACAAGGCCGAATATTATGTATGGTGTGAGCCTTATCTCAAGGTTCATGGAATCTCCAAAAGATTAACATTGGAAAGATGGAAAAATTATTTTGAGGTATGTATGTGGAACTAAGAATCATGGAATTTTGTATTTAACATCAGATGAGTTAAAAAGCATAGGTTACACAGACAATGATAGTGTCGGAAGTATTGATGACAGAAAGAGCACATCCGACTATCCTTTTCACTTTGGGAGAGGTAGTTTTATGGACATGTAAGAAGCAGCTCATAGTCACACTCTCTTCAGCAGAAGCAGAGTATGTAGGAGTGACAGGAGCAACATATAGGTTGTTTGGATGAGAAGATTATTGAAAGATTTGAGGTAGAATAAAGAGGATGCTACACAAATTTATTGTAACAACAATTCAAGAATAACATTGTCCAAAAATCATGTTTTTCATAAAAGTAACAAATACACAGACATGAGGTATCACATCAATAGGGATTTGGTTAACATTAAGGAAATTTATCTTGAATTTTGAATATCCAAAGATCAGTTTGCTGATATCTTTACAAAAGCTCTAGGAAATGAAAAATTTGATTATTTGATAAATTGTTTGGGAGTTTGTAATTAGGAATTTTTTAGATATGGAAGTGCACACTTAGCTCTAGAAGAATAAAAATTTAAAAGTAAAAATTAAGGGGGAGTGTTAGAAAAAACAGTTTAATTTTTCCCCAAGAATAACAAAAAGTAGTTTGTTTTTTACATGCTTTTAATGTTTTACGAAATTCACTTTTAGATTCCTACTTTTAGGAAAAACTAATAAAGAAAATAAACCGAATACTTTGTGTTGCATTAAAGCATGTGGTTTTTAGCTCTATTTTTATGAGTTGAGTGCTTTATTGTTAGATGAAGTCTTCTATTTATTAAAGGCAATTGTAATTATTTTGACATATCAAACACATTAGAGATTATATTGAGTCGAAGCTCTGAAACTAGAAGAAGAAATATATCCACAAAAGTTCTTATCTGAGTTTGCAATAATATGTTTTATAATTTGCAATTCTTTATTTTATTTCTGTTAGTTGTTATTTTATGTGCCTAATTTTTATATATTAGTGCCCGCGGAGAATCGAAGGGATCATCTGGAAAGATATCATTCCGAAAAATCAGGATTTTTCAACTGTTTTGTAGCTGGAAGCTTGTTCTTTAGTTTTTCGAGGATTATTCCTTGCACAAGGTATTTATCAAACACAATATTTAAAAACATTTACGTGAAATGGAAGATATTTTATGAACTAACATATTTATATTGTTTCACCTAAAATAAAAATGGCTTCAACAAATTTTTGGCATATAAATCCGACAAAGAAACGAACCGTACATAAACGTAATTGTGGCTACAAAATCCGAAAAAATGTGTCCTTGTGGGAATGTAGCCGCTTCTACTCCATTTCTGGTGGCGTGGTTCCCCCCAAAAAAATAAAATTAATCTGAGATAAAATGTTTGGATATTCACATAAGGAACTTACTGAAATTGAAAAATAAGAAATGAAAAACTTGTAACAAAAATATATTGATTTTTGGAAAACAATGAGAAAGGAAAGATAAAGAAAAGAAAAGAAACATTTTTATGGGCCAATACAGTGTTATTGTAGAATTCTCTCAACCGCCTACCACTATTAAAAGTGGTTAATGCAACCTGCATCCACTCTTTCTGAATAGCTAACTGAAAATATAAAAATTGATTGCAATCGTATCGATGAATTATTTACCATTGTGATAGATCTGATTCATCATTCTTCACCAGCAACACTGACCTCAAAATATTTTAAGAGGAATTCGTAAAATATTTACTATTATTCAACAAAAATAACTAAAACTCATGAAGAATCGTTGCAACATCCTGGAAAATCTTAGTAATGATCTCCTGCAAAAACTTGTAAAATTGAATCGATTATTGGCTACAAAAGCTTAAAATTTATAAAGGAATCAATGTTTTATCAGTATTAACATTTCCTCTAGTTTTGACAGAAAAAGAGAAGGAAGTCAATGATGACATCGTTAAAATAACAATTCGTTTGACGCACCTTTTAAGATGTAGAGATATTTGAAAGGGTTAAAGGACACCGAGGAGACACCCTTTTGAATGAAGCCCCTTCACCATTATTTATGCATCGCTAGCAAATGTTTCCGACTGGATTCAGTGCTGCTGCGCATCCGCTATTTCAATAAATGTTTTATTTTTTACAGGGCAGTTATCAAGGCGCACCACTCGATGCGCGTTATTTCCCGGAAAGTGGGGCAGTTGTATAATTCTTGTTTTTATGTAATTTTTTATTTTATTTTCATGGACACAAATTATGAATCGCACAAGCACAACAAAATTACAGCCTTTCCCTACGATTACAATGAAAATGATAGAGGAGAAACCATTATACAATCATAAATCAAAGAAAATGCAAACATCCCTTTGCTCATTTGATGAACCTATAATTTCTATATGCTTATGAAGCATTTTTCAAAGGTAATGGCAATACGGTAACAAAGAGGGATTGAAATTCAAAGAGTCTTTAAAAATTAGAAGCGATATCAAGGTTTGAAAACCTCTTACATTAATATGAGTTCCTCAATTTACCAATTTTTCGAAGAATAGAAATCTCGCATGATAGGAAGGTTTTTTTTTTGTCCTATCTTGGTGGTTATATATATATAGTGTTGGGTAGATTGTTTTATCTTTGTTGAATGTTGCAAAATGAAGATGTAAGATTAAAATCTTTTTACTACAATTTGGTAACATTATGTACTATTCATTTTCAACGAAATGTTATTTGAAGTAGATGTGAAGAAGGGAGTTTAATTATTAAATTAAGAGCTGATTATGTTATAAAATGATTAAGCTCTAATTATTCAATAATACATATCATACATATCAATTTATACATGCGTAGAGGAAGTGTGGAAGCCCAATAGTCAGGCCAAGCGAACGGTTGTGGAATGTGGAAAGAAAATGGAATAATCCAACATCCCTCCCTTATTTCATTATTTGTACAAAAGTATACCTGAAACATCAACATATTCATCTTCTAATTCTCGTATTCTGAGTCATCATCTTGTTGACTCGTGACACATCCTTTCTTCTTCTTGTGGTGAGGACGTCGTCTTGATTTCTTTGAATCATTTTTACCGTATGTGCTCTCATTTCCTGATATGTGGATGAAAAGGTGGGCTCATTATGCTTGAGTAGTGTGGCACGAACGCTCCCGTGGGAGTTCTATCTCACATTTGTCATCTATATTTCCGTATTCTTTGAGCTTGGCATGACTCTTCTCTGTATTCTATCGCACGTCGAACAAGACTCAATCATGTATTATTTTATGCACAATGTCCTCAAATATGTAAGTATTGGAGACTTTTAAAAAATCAAAGTAGAAATCGGTGCTCTCTTCAGCTTGACTTCAGTCTCTCGAAGGTTGCACATCCCTATGGTTTCTTGCAATGCTACTAGCTTCTCTAGGAGTGATTTTAATGCTTTCTGATTATTGCATGGGATCACAAGCTTTACCTTGTTAACTTGTTGCTCATAGAATTGATGAAGTTAGGGTTGTAATTTTGTGATTGATCTTTTTAAAGCATCTTTAAAATATTTTTGAAATACTTCCTCATACCTTTCAATTTCATATTCAATCATTTGGATTCTAGAATCGTTGTTTCCCCTTGTAGTCATTGATGTGGAACTGATGATGTCCATTAAAGTGACCCATTTGATGGCGCTCCTCCAATACGATAACACTGGTATGCCCATTTATTACAATGATTCCGTCATGGCCTTCTCGATACTTCTTTCTACTAACGAAGCTTTGAAACAATGAGCTAGGTTTGACGAAATGTTTGGAAAGTTCCACATTCTTCTTTTTAAAAAAAAATCAACAATAGGTGCATATGTCACTACACAGTGCTCTTATTCACAACAAGAAGTAAGAAAACTCTACTAAGTTTCACATTATACAACATCTATAGAGGCCACCAAGTAGTCATATAATAAACACCATATAAACTTCCATGGGAATTTATGTCAAATAATTCTCCACGGTAGTATGCATGCAAGCATTAAATCTGATAGTTGTTTAGAATTTTTTAGTAATTTTTTTTTATTAATGGTGAAAAAGGGTTAAGGGGACCCTACCCCATACAAAAGGAGGAGAAAAAGATAAGACAATGAGGAACAACACAACCCAGTCTCTACTAGTGGCATGAAAGACTAAAAACACAACACACATCCAACAACAAATCAAACAATATCAACGATGAAACCCCTTCCCTTTAGACCTTAGATGAATTTGAAGGGAAGATATCGTGCCTTTCTTTTTCTGATTAAAAAATTTCTAACCCTCATCTGAGTTTGGATTTACATTTTCAATATTGTGGATTGGAATCAAAACTTCAATGTGTTTCATTGATGCAAGGGATCAAGGTAGGTGATCCAAAACATTCTTACATACTTGTTGCACTTCCATCTCTTCTGGATCAACTAATTCATCAAGTAATTTCTCAAAATAAGACTGCAAAGGATCATTCACAATCAGGTGATTAGAATTTGAGCTCTTCTACGAAGAGCCTATGCCTTTAACATGTTTTTAGATCAACCAGAAATCAGCTGTTAAATAACCTAGATAAAAGCATGTTCTATATCTATAGGGAAACCCTTCATAGTGTAGGTTTTGAATCCAGGTTCTATCTTCAACTTTAATTTCAGTAGTGGAAGGGAAGTTTAGAGAAGTTTCCATGTCAACCAAGATTCTAGCATAGGTTGTGTGCTCAAAATTCTTGTTTTCAGGATCAATAGCTAAACACTTCCCTAAGGTGTTACCAATGGGAATAAGGCAACTCTCCAACAAAAATTGGAGAGGTAAGTAAGGAAGACGTGTCCATACTACTTTAACTTGGAACGTATCGGAAACTAGATTAAAAAGAGGAAATAAGGGATTCATCAAAAGCATGTGGGAATCAAATTCCAAAACTTTCCTAGAAATAAGATCCCTAACAAAAGCACTATCAAATGCAACAATGAAGAAACCACATGCACTGGGGAAGATATCCAACCTACCTTCCAAACAAGGGCCCCATTGGCTCGAAATCATTTCCTAAAGCGCAAAAAAACTTAGGAAATTTTTTCCAAATCTACAGATTAGGACATTCTTCTCTAAAGAAGCTTTAGATTGAATCACATCTTCCCCAAAACACAAATCTAGAGTAGATTTAGCCTAATCCATAGGCTTATTATGCTTAGCTTCTAGCAAAAGTTATTGTTCCCATTACTAAATCCCCTCACCAACTCCATGAAATAATTATGAGTAGGGGATTTATTAATCTCCTATCATGGTTGGCTCTGCGACTACACAAGATCATATCAACCCATAGATATCACCTCATAAACTATTGTACTTCCACACACAGAAGCTCCTGAAACATGAATATGGGCTCTCACTTTGGGAAAATATTCTATAAATCTAAAACATTCTAGGTTGAAATCCCCAAGGATTATTCAGGGGTTTGAAAAACATGGACGTATTTATTGGATCCATTTAACTCAACCCCTTTGCCCGGCCTACAGGATAGGCCATCACTAGGGATAATAGATCCATTCAGCCCAATGCAACCATGGAAGGAACCCAAAAGACTAATATTGCATCTACCTAGATAGCCTTCAGGAGGCCCAATTCCTTGTCCCTTGCCAAACCCAGGTTTACCAGATCCAAGCAGTGTCTTATCAAACGAAACATGGGAAACCAATTCCACAAAAACAACATCAAGAAGAAATCTATCAGCGTGACTAACAGAGGCCAAGGGGTCAATACCAATCTTGATTCCACCATCATTTACCACCACTTCCCATTAGAACTTAGGTTTAGGATTTGAGCCATTTTCCACTGAGATATTCTACTTCGAAAAGCCTAGTTTCTTGTCAAATAATTTTTCATTTTTTAATAAATCGTCACACATGACATGAATATTTAAAAATTTACCATCATTTTTAATATATATATTTATATAAAAAATTATATAAATATATTATAAAATAGTTAAATTAATATAGAATGGTCTTTTATATATTATATTCGTATCATATAACTAACAATATTTTGAATATTTGAAGGCCAGTATTGGAAAATTACCATCATGGAATAAATGTTTGACATGCATAGGTGGCTATCAAATTTAACCCTTGGTCTCTTGAGGGGAATAATGCAAGCGTGAAATGGTCAATAATGGGGTCGCAAGTGTTAGTTCCTCCACTTAGGTATAATGAAATAAACACCTCCATGTTTCCAATTTTCTAGAAAGATAGCAAGGGCGCAGGTCTCAAGTCCTCTAAACACTCCTTTAAGCACAAAAAAAAGATAACATGTCACTAGTAGGAATAGGTCGCGGGTCTGAGCTTCACATGCTGGAAAAAAAATACAAAGTCTGCCAGATGAAACCTCCAAATATCATTGGTATTTTTCTCTAAGGTGCCACTCGAATTCTCCACAATAGGTCTCAGTAAGAAAATATTTAAAACCGCTCTGATACCACTGTTATAAAATGAATAAGCTCTAATTGTTGAATAATATTTATCATAAATATTAATTTATATATGTATAGAGGAAGTGTAGAAGTCCAATAGATAGGGGAGGTGAATGGTCATAGAATGTGGAAAAACAATGGAATAATCCAACAAATTTGTAGGAATTAATTATATTTTAGGGACAACTTAAGAGTGACTTAAGAGATATTTTAGTGAAATAGATTTGGGGTTTCTACATTTTCCCCTATTTGGATGGTTATTGTTGAATTGGACTCTTTTAAAGTAAATTATTCATGGAATCAATGTCTTATTGACAACATGGAATAAACCTATTCACTTTGAAATGGTGGCCTTCCATTGTCCTAGATGTTTTGAAACTAGATATTTGAGGGAGGATTGTGGACATTCTAAGAGTAAAAAGGGGTTACTCCATCTTGGTGGAAGGCTATTATCCATTCTCACTTTACTATTAATGCATGTTCTTATCCTTCCATAAATACTACTACTGATGCATGTCCTTTGGTTTGGATTCCGATTTGAGGCCGAGGAGTGGTAAATCCTATCTTCACTTGATAGGTCTCATTTTCCACCTATTTCTTGTATTGACATTTTCCTTCTATGTGCTCTTTCCAAATATGACAAGAATACAAGAAAAAACCCTTTTCTAATATGCAGTTATCCCTAACTCATAAAACTTTTAGACCTCAATCTTCCACATTGTTTTGACTATAGTTCTTTTGGTTTTTCATTATGCACATATTATGTTTTTAGTAGTCTGACACCATGTTTATTTTTTCTTTCACTTGGTATTTAGTGATATATATTTACTAATATACTTTTTGTTCATGGGTAGTGTTGGTGCTCAAATTAGTCTCACCCCGTTTGTCATTAAAATCCCTCAGTTTTCAGCCTCTGTCATGTTTTTTTCCCTCCCCGTGTTGGTTCTTGAAGAATTTGTCCTCCATTTGGTTGCCATGAATAGTCCCTTCCTTGGTCAAAGATCACTTAAAGATCTAGAGTTTTTTTTTGTTTCTTTGTCCATCTGAAGGTGTCTGAAAATTGGGCGTAAAACTCAGGTTGTTCATTTCCTTCCATTTTCCGCAATCATGTGTTATTGTCCCTATAACTTTTTGTCCCAAATACCTGAAGAAACTTGAATGTATGTAGCTTAGAGGATCATGTTTGAACCTTATAACATTTCCAAATTCTCTTTCCTTGAAGAAAATTTCATTTTCGGGCTCAAACAATGGTTTCCCTACATTTTTACAGTTTGACAGGTGTCTTTTTCCCGTCAACACTACATATCTGCATCAGTGGAAATGTGGCCCTTTTTAGTTGGATGCGGCTCAACGGGGAACTCTAAAAACTCTGTGTATCTCTTCAACCCAAAACTTGTCTATGTAGAGGAATGGCTCTCATTTGAAGATTTGCCTTTTGGTTTACCATTACAATATTGCTGGGGGGACACGTGGAGAATTCTGCTACTTTTCCTAGACTTAGACAATTTTTTCATGCAACTGGTATAGTTTTGGTAGGCCACAGACACGTGGTGGGGTGATACTCATATGAGGATTTTCCTCAGGGTCCCACCTTAATAATTGTGATAGGAAGACATGTGGAGGTTTCTGCTGGGCCTTACCTTACTTAGACTTTTTAAGAAAATTTGTAAAGGACCTGGGGCAAGTGGAGGGAAGACGCATGTTTGGGGACTGGGCCCTGAATTTTATTTCGAAGAAGTTCCAAGAGGACACTTGGAGGATTCCATTCACTCTGCGTTTTTTCTTAGACTTTTCAATGACCAAAGAATACTGTCTCAGACTTTAAACACATGCCACCTTTTGTTGAACCTTCAACTTTTTAACAAGCTCTACCACACTAAGACACATGTTGATCCCTCACTTGTTTGGGGTATCTAATCCTGAGGACCATCTCAAAATGTGCCATTGAGAAATGTGGAAATTTGAAAAGTCAAAAGGTGGGGAGGTGCACTATCGCAGGAAACCTGGATTTTTTTCCCCTTATTGTCAAAAAGATAAAAGTTATGAAAATGACCCATAATCCCGATAGAGAATAGTCCAAATTTTCTTTGAAAGGTGAAAGGTGGAAGGGAAGGGCTATGGGGAAAATTTGGAAAATTTTCCTTTTTCATAAAAATGAGGTAAAATAGCATAATCAAGTCACGGTTCCATTGGGACCCACATTGGGACACGTGTCAAGACAATTGTTCGAAGGTGGAGGGACAAAGAAAAGTGATTTTTTTTGTATTTTTTCCCATAAGGTGTAAAAAGTCAAAAGGAACCCCCAAGCCTGTTTTAACTCGGATCTCCTAGGTGGGTGGTCTAAATTCAAAAGGAAAATCGACGGAAACTATGCATTTGTATATGATTTTCCACAATTTTTGCTTCAAAGCTCCTGGGGATGCCAATTTTTATGGTTTGTTATCATTTCTTGATGTCTCCTACATGCCAAATGAAGAAGAGAATTAATTTGATATCTTGATTTGGTGGGGAAGATCTGAAAATGTCTTTTACCATTAAGGTGTGATCTAACTATCAGATTCAATCTAATTTTGCAATCTTTCCTTCATTAGAACACAAGAAAACAAATTTGACAGATTAGAGGAGGAAGTAGTTAGTGCGTGAAATGAAAAGTGGTTTACCAAATGAAAGAATTGAATACTAGAAATATTTAAAGATATTTTCCCTCTAAGGACCTGACAAATTTTTTTGCAAATCTAATTCTGGGAATCATGATCAAAATCGTAACAAGCAATGGTCCTTTGAATGTTTTTTGTTTTTGGGGTAAAACGATTTTGTAGATGAAATGTTATAAATTTCATGAATTTGTCATGCAAATGGTTAGAGTGTTAGAGGTTTGGAGTTAATTCCTAAGATAAAATTTTGACAGATCCCATCTTTTTAAGAAATCATCTAAGGAACCTGTTTAGTTTTTTGTGTTAAATTTGATCATGTCAAGGTGGTTGCAAGTGTATAGCCATTGAAAAGATTTGAGTTTGTTCTAGAAACTTTCCTCTACTGATGAATTTAATCAAATTTGAGTTAATATGTGTTTATTTTGAGAACAAAATTGTTTGCTTCATTTCTAAATGTATGCAAATAGTTTTTCTTGTTCCCATTGCAATCTTACATAAAAATCTTTGTGAATCACTCAAGATCTTATCCTTGTGATAGTTTGGTGGAATTTTTGATTTCATTTAATAGAAGATATTTCATTGAGTAGCGAAATAAACAAATTTAAAATCACTTTATTCCTAACATGATGATAAGATTGTTGTTAGCCTTTGAGGCTATCTTAAGTGTGATAAAACATAGGTTGATAATTTTCATTTAACTTTTTCAATTTGAGCCTTCATTTTGGATTCTTAAATTTTGTGTGAAAATGTGATGATCTGTGACTCCATTGAAGCACACCTTATGGTTAAAGGAACATTTTAGCTCTTATAAAGCATTTTGTTGATCAAGCCTTCAATTTTTTGTAAAATCTCTCAAAGATATGGCAAACCAAGTTCATTCTTCCTCACCTCCCACCAAAATTCATTTAAAAACAACCAATTCCTACTCATACTACCCCTGTTTTTCCTATATGTCTACAAATGCATAATTTCTATTACCAAAACATGTAGAAGTAGTCAGGTTTTCATTTTCTTTAGTATCCTGAACCTTGCTTAGAAAATATCTCCATTATCTAGGGTGACAACTCGTGAGAGTTAGATTTTTGTTTTATTGATCATATGTTCTTCAATGTCTTCTTAATAACTTTCCAAAGAATCACATCTCCATCTCCTCCACAAACAATAGGATACAAAAGGGTCCTCTCACCCGAGTTGAAAGGAACAACCATAAAGTAGTGAGGATAGATAAAATCCTCTTAAGGGTGCTATCAATTTCTCCACATCTGAGTGAAAAAGAGTGAGTTACATTTCTTCCCTGGCTATAAAATGACACACAACATGATAAGAAGTGTTTAAAGTTACAAGTTTTGTGTGCAATATTTCTAGTTTCTACATTTATTGCACTAAGTTTCATTGATAAATATGGGTAAAGGAGGGTCAGATCATTCCATTTCTAGTTTCTAGTGTTAACAGACATTTGACAGATCATATTCTTTAGTGTATTTACACAACTAAGGTGGAAATCCTTAGTGACGACTCCATGTTGATCTGATTTTTTTTTTATAAATACCAGCGTCTTAACCTCTATCAAGCGATATTTGTTACTAATCTCAGCAAAGTTGGAAGGATCAAGATCTTTCTTCACTAAGGATCATACTAGGACATTATTTCTAGAGCTAGGAAAAAAAATTTTCAGAAGTAAGAAGAGCTTGAAGAGTTGTTGGAGATTAGTAGTTAAGAAAAGAGATCTCCATAGATGAAATTGATCATCCTATCATTGAAGATTTCCATTCAAGTGCTTCTAAACTAGGTATTCTGTTTATGGAATTGAATTCTCCATATGGAGAGGGGCCTTTATTTGAATTTGAAAAGTTTACTTCTCATTTTACCCATGTGTTTTCCAAAGTTGACAGGGTTTTCCAAGAAACAAAGCCTTTAGGTGATATCCATTTTGAAATCTATACTCCTCTGTTTTAAAGACCCCTTGTCCCTTATCAGTTTGATTCTCCTCCAAGGTCACCTCCTCAAAAAAACATGGCACATACCCCACCCAGACCTCCTTATTTTGTAAATACCTTTGGTCCTATAAATTTAACAGGGATGGCTGGTTATCTAAATGTCATTTCCCAAGAAGTAAGAAATAGACTACCAAAGTTCCAAGGAAATAATGTTATAACTGTTGATCAATACTTAAATCTTTTTATCAACATGATGGAAGACTTTAAGATTGAATTTGAAGATGTATATATCAAATTGTTTATCCATACTTTGGAAGAATATGCAAGGGATTGGTATAAATCTTTGTTAGATACTTCCATTGCTTCTTGGATAAAAATTAATAATGCATTTATATTGCAGTATGGTGATAAAACATATCGTAGATTTCTTTTGTCAGAATTTGAAAATGTTAAAAATAATTCTAATGAATCAGTGCATGATTTCAACACTAGATTTAATAAGACATTGAGGAGATTTCCTGTACATTTATGGCCATGTGATGAATATTTTATTATAAATTATTCAGATACATTTGATAAGAAAGTTGCTTACTATTTGAGGGATAAAAACCCTACCAATTTGAGGCAGGATTTTACCATGGGTTGGTAAATTGAGAATAACATTAGAGCAATTAGAAAACCTCCTAAGAGGGTGGGTGTGAAATTGGTTAACCAGGAAAAACCTCAAGCCAGTAAGGATGGTGACTTGGAAGAAGTTGTGAAATCCTTGGTAGGGGCTATCAAAGAAATCTCATACAAATTAGCCCGGGAAGAGAAAGGAATTTGGTAGAGTTCACAAGGTCAGTATAAGTAACAAGGCCAAGATAGATTTGCAAATAATCCTAGAAATGAGAAGAGATCTGATGACAGAGTAAAGGGACCTATTGCATTTTGAAATAAATAGCCCCAGGCCAAGGAAAATAGAATGGTTCCTGATCCTTTGGCTACAAGAGTTGCTGTTATTGAATAAATAGATGTAATTGATTGGTATGACATTTGTTTCATGTATCATGCTTCATGTGAATTAGATCAAAAATTAGAAGAGGAAGTTGATGATGATAACACTTATGATGATGCATGCATGATGGATTCCTCTATAAGCTCACAATAAGGAGTAACTTCAACTGAGGTAATAATTGCTAGAACTGCTACTGATTTTTGGGATTACATACTTTATAAATAGATATTGTACAAGATTTTGAATTTCCCAACAATGAATTTGAATATTTAAGAGCTGTAATGATAAATAAGTATGATGGAGGAATCCCATCTGAGGAGGATAGGGAGTTATTGATGAACGTTGTTGTTGCTAAAGAAAAAGATTATAATACTAGGAGTAGAGTTGTCAAAGGAGCAAGGCCTCAAGCCAAAACTAAAACTCCATTGGTTACAAGTATTCCTAAAGAGATTCCTAAGAAATATACACCTTCCAAAGGTCTTGTTGTCCCACACAAGATTCATACTTCTCCTCATGCCCAAGATGTAAAAAATCCCATGCCATCTGATGAGTTTGTCAATCTCCCTTCCAATACTACCTTGCCAAATTGTGTTCCATATGACATTGCCCAAGTTTTGAGTCAAATCATAGTTAGTGCTCCAATCGTTGAGATTCTTAGGATTCATGAGCACAAGAAGAGGGAATTTGAGTATTTGGGATTTAAAGAAGATAACAGTATCCTAGGTAAAAATGTAAACATTGTGGAGACTCCTCTAATCATTGAAGAGCTAGAAACACCACCAGCAATGGAAGAGCTAGGTGAACATCCCGAGGTTTATTTCGGAACATCATTTGTAGAGTCTCAGCTAAATGTAGATCCATTCTTCACTACTCTGATCATTAAGGACAGATTGCTACATAACTGTATGTTTTATTCAGGAGCATCATGCAATGTTATGCCTGTGGAAGTCATGAATGAACTAGATATCAAAGTAAAATTAGTATATGGGAAGTACACTACCATGGATTCTAGACAGGTTCTAGTGGTGGGATGTTTGAAAGGTTTGGTGGTACAAATTGCAGCTTATCTGGGTATGAAATTGAAACTTGATGTTGTTATTGTTGATTGCCTAGCAGAGTGGGGTATGTTGTTGTCTCAAAAATGGGATGCGAGTGTTAGTGGGAGTGTTAAAATGGATATGTCCTATTCCACCATCCCAATTGAGGGAAGCCTTGTCAAGTTGTATGGAGAAAAGAAAATGTTGCACCTCATTGACGATCTCAACAATGCATCTTATGAAGTTTTGTACACAAGTGTTGATGCTGATAAATTTGTTGGATTTGTTGATGGGAAATAGAAAAAAATGAATCAATGTAAGATTCTTGAACAAGTAGGCTGTCCATGGACTTTTTTTTTTATGGATCTTGCTCCAAATTTGGAAATGGTGTTGGTGTATTTCTGATTTCTCTAAACTTGGAAGATTTTTTTTCTTTCAAACTTAACTTTGAGCGTAATAAAAACATTACTGAGTATGAAGCATTGTTTTTAGGTTTGATAATATCTTCGAAATTATATATTAAAGACATCATTGTTAAGGGATATTCGGAACTAATTGTTAAACAAATCAGAAAACTATATGCTACTTAAAGTCAGAGAATGAAACAATACAAGCATATAGTCTGGGACTTAATTGAGATGTTTGATTCATTTAACATTGTGCATCATGATAGGAAGTTCAATGTTATTGTGGAAAATATTGTAGTATTGGAATCTTAGTTTGATAATTGTGCAATGTCCTCGTACTGTGAATATGATGTCGAAATGTTAACAAGGCCATTTGTCCTTGACAACATTAAACATTGGAAAAAAATTTATGATGATGCTCAGTTCAAAATATTTCCACAGATAAAAGGCAAGATTGCTGATCAATGTTTTGATTGGGATCCATTGGTGTCTGTAACAGAGGGTAAAGAAACTTTATTTGGCAAAGACATCATCCAACTGAAAACTAATACCATTCCTAGAGAACTTGTTACTCTTGAATCAAACTTTGATAATTCTGATTGCATTATTAACAAGCATATAACATCCTCAAGGGATCTTGAGGAGAATGACCTTGGTACAAAGGAAAAACCAAGGAAGATCTGGTTGGGAAGTAATCTTAGCAAGGAGGAAAAATAGTCCTATGTCCAATTGTTGAAGAAATATCAAGACTTCCCAGCTTGGTCTTATTCTGAACTAAAAGCATACAGAGAGGATTTGTTTCAGCATGAAATTTATTTGGAATCTAATTCAAAACCATTAAGAAAAAAGAAGAGGCTGATTAATCCACTCCTCTCTATGAAGATGCAAGATGAATTAAAAAAGATAAGAGATGGAGGGATGATTCAACTAATAAGGTATTCCTTTTGGGTTGCAAACTTAGTGCTAGTTAAAAAAAGAATGGTGATATCAGGTTGTGCATGGATTTTAGATATCTAAATAGAGCATCAATGAAGGATAATTATCCTTCACCAAACATGGAAGAGATTCTGTAATTAGTGACTAGTTTTGAGATTCTTTCTAGCTTGGATGGTTTCTCTAGATATAATCAAGTTTTTGTGAAGTAATCAGAAAGAATTAAGACAACCTTTACCACTCCTTGGAGAACTTATGTCTATGTTAGAATGCCCTTTGGTTTGATTAATACTGGAGAAAACTTTCAAGAAGCAATGGATGTTTCTTTTGATGGTTACATTAATGATTATATTGTTATTTACCAAAATGACGTGATTGTGTTTTCAAGAAAGAGAAGTGATCACTTGCAGCACTTGAAAAAAATGCTGATAAGATTAAGAGATTATGACATTTCACTCAATCCAAAGAAGTGTCATTTCAGAGTGTAAAATGCCAAGTTTCTTGGTCACATTGTATCAAAGGATGGTGTCATGATTGATCCCGAGAGGGTAGAGGCCATTAGCAAGGTCCTAATTCTATGAACCAAGAAGGGAATTCAGTCCTTCTTTGGATAAATAAACTTTATCAGAACATTCATATAAAACTTCACTGAGTTAACCATTCAAATTACTTGCATGCTAAAGAAGGACCAAGTTATCAAATGTGAATAGGATTCCATTTAGGATTTAAATGGGATTGAAGAAGCATTAAAGCATGCCCCTATTTTTAGCAGCTACAGATTATAAGAAGCTTTTTCAAATTTTTTCTTTTTCTTCAGAGAACATTATTGCATCTGTCTTGTTGCAGAAGGATGATGAAGGGGCTGAGAGGCTAATAGCCTTTTTAAGTAAGGAATTTTAAGGGGTTGAGTTTAAGTACACCATTATGGAAAAGCAAGCATTTTCCTTGGTAAAAGATAAAAAGGTTATTAGACCTTACATTTTGAGCTCTAAAGTTGTTGCTAATGTTCCCCACACCATGGTGAAAGATGTCTTATCAGAGATGGAAGTGATAAAAAATACATAATAATATGAGAAATAAAAACTGAATAATAATATATAGAAATTAATAATTCATTCAGGATGTCAATTACAATGATAGAGGTTACATTTTATAATGGTTGATCTCCTACAAAGGTGGAGTCAAACTTCATCTTCAATCCATCATATCACTCTCCATGAATCTCTCAAACCAAAATAGCTACGTGAGTTGTTTATTCAACAACTTCAGTCACACACAAATATTAACTATATTTTTAATATGAGTTGTATTAACTCATTATTAATAATATTACAATTTATTAATAATGTTACATAATATATTTGCAACAGGATGTCTCCAGCAAAAGATGTAGATGGGTGAACAAGTTGTAGGAGTATGACATGGATATCAAAACCATGAAATTGGTAAGAGGTTTGGGCTTAGCTAAACTTATGGCTAAGAGCAACTTGAAAACTTTTGAGGTGAATGAAGTAGAAGAAGGAAGGGTGGATTTCCTTAAAAATTTGATGAGTTTTGAATGGTACAAAGATATAATTTTTTATCTCATATATCTATACTGCCCTGATTATTTGAGTAAAAATCAGAAAAGAGTTCTTAAGTTGGCTTCCCAGAAATATTTCATTACTAATTTTGGGTTAGCTTGGAAGAACCCTAAGGGAGTTTTCTTAAGGTGCATTACTAAAGATGAATCCCCTAAGATAATTGTTGATCTTCATGGAGGATTTTGTGGGGGGAATTTTTCTAGAAGAATCATAGCACACAAGATCTTGAGGGCTGGTTATTTGTGGCCAACTCTTTTTAAGGATAAAACTTTGTTGGTTAGAATATGTGAGAGTTGCCAGCGTTTTTATGGAAGAATGAAAGCTTCAAGCTCCCTTCCTTTGCAACATGTATCAATTGAAGCCCCATTTAAGAAATGAGGAATGGATTTCATTAGTGAAATTTCATACCCTTTAAGTGTTGGCCATAAGTTGATTGTTATAGCCACTGATTACTTCACCAAGTGGGTGGAGGAAATCCCCCCAAGAGAACAATGCACCAAATTGTCATGGAATTCATCCTGAAGTATATCATCTATAGGTTTGGAGTGCCAGTTAAAATTGTTACTGACAATCCCATGAGCTTTAGAGCTAAACCTTTGGTGGTAATGAGCAAATAATATGGGATAAATTTTACATATGAATCCAACTATAACCCCAAAGGAAATGGACAAGTAGAGTCCAAAAATAAAAATCTATTAAAGATCATTAGGAGAATCTTGGAGTTGAACAAAATGAAATGTGGTGAGAATTTGAATTTTATTGTTTGGGCTGATAGAATTACTGTTAAAAGAGCTATTGGAAAAAATCCATTTGAATTGTTGTATGGAACTAAAGCTCTACTTCCGTTGCATATGCAATTGTCCTTATATTAGTTGATTCAACAAATGGAAGATCCTGAAGTTAGTCCATATGATGCTCGTATTAACCAGATTGTTTAGTTGGATGAAGAGAGAAGGGCATCCCATTAGTGACATGTGAAGTTCAGAGAAAAGTTCAAGAAGCTATTTGAAAAAAAGGTTACACCTACAACTTTTAACATTGGGTATCTTATGTTGTTATGGGATAACAAGCATGAAGATAAGGGAAAGCATGGTAAATTTGTTACATTATGGATGGGCTCTTACTCCATTAACATTCGAATTGGTGAACATACCTTCTTCTTGAAATAATTGGATGGGGAATTGCTCAAATTTCCTATTAATGGCAGGCATTTGAAACATTTCCTTGATTAATTCCCTAGAATCAAGGTGAGAAAGATATGTATAGTGTATAGTTCATTGGTTGCTTTCTGTCTTTTGTGTTTTTTCTCATTCTGGTCCTTGGTGACCTAGTTTTACTAGTTTCTTGGTTCATTTTTAGGATATTGTTTTGGTTTTATTCTCTGCAAGATGACTCCTTTTCCAAATGGATGTTTTTGGCACTTGGTTTGTTATTTTGTTCTTATGGCACTCACAGGGAGTTCTCATCCCTGAGTCGGAGCTGATGTTGGTGTTTAAATTAGTCTCATCTTACTTGTCATTAAAATCCCTCAGTTTGCAGTCTTTGTCATGTTTCTTTTTCTCCCCATGTTGGTGCTTGAAGAATATGTACTCCATTTGGTTTCCATGATCTGTCCCTTCCTTGGTCAAGAAACACTTAAAGATCCATAAAATTTTTTTGTTTCTCTGTCCATTTGAAGGTGTCTGAAAATTGGGCATAAAACTTGGGTTGTTCCTTTCCTTCCATTTTTTTTAGTCATGTGTTGTTGTCCCTGTCACTTTTTTTCCCAAATACCTATACAAATGTGAATAGATGTAGCTCGGGGGATCATATTTGAACCTTATAACATTTCCAAATTCTCTTTCCTTAAAGAAAATTTCTTCTTCGAGCTCAAACGGTGGTTTCCCTACATTTTTATAGTTTGATGGGTGTGTTTTTCCCATTAAAATTCCATCTCTACATGAGTGGAAACATGGCCCTTTTTGGTTGGATGTGGCTTAGCAGGGAACTCTAAAAACTCTATGGATTGTTTCAACCCAGAACTTGTCCATATGGAGGAATGACACTCGTTTGAGGATTCACCTTTTGGTTTAGCCTTGGAGTCCGCCAGGGGGGCATCTGGAGGATTCTGATGCTTTTCTAAGACTTAGAAAAATTTTTAATGCAGCTGGTATGGTTTTGGTGGGTGACTGACATGTGATGGGCTGGCGCTCATTTTAAGATCTTCCTGAAGGTCCCACCTTAACAATTGTGATAGGGAGACATGTAGAGGTTCCTACCAGGCCTTCCCTTACTTATACTTTTTAAGAAAATTCCTAAAGGGCGTGGGACATGTGGAGGTACTGCGTATGTTTGGAGACTAGCCACTGAGTTTTATTTTGAAGAATTGCTAGGAGGAAACTTGGACGCTTTTTCTCACTCTGCCTTTTTGCTCAGACTTTAGACACATGGTGCCTTTTACTAAACCTTCAACTTTTCAATAGGCTCTGCCAGAATGAGACACATGTTGAGCCCATGCTTGTCTGGGGTCTCTAATATTGGGGACCATCTCAGAATGTACCATTGAGACATGTGGTGTGTTTGAAAAGTCAAAAGGTGAGGAGGCGGACCATCAGAGGCAAGTTGGATTTTTTACACCTGACCTGCAAGCCCGACATAGAATAGTCCAAATTTTATTTGAAAGGTCAATGGCAGAAGCATGGGGCTATGGGAAAAATTTGGAAAATTTTCCTCTTTTCCAAAAATGAGGTAAAATAGTAGAATCAAGTCACGGTTCCATTGGGACCCTCATTGGGACACGTGTCAAGCCCATTTTTCAAAGGCAGAGGAGCGGAGAAAAATGAGAAATTTTGTATTTTTTCACAAAAGGTGTAAAAATTAAAAAGGAACCCTCGGGTCCATTTTAACGCGGATATCCCACATGGAAATTCCAAATTAAAAATGGAAATCGACGACAACTATGCATTTGTATCTTATTTTCCACCATTTTTACTTCAAAGCTCCTGGTGATGCCAATTTTTATGGTTTTTTATCATTTCTTGATGTTTCCTACACACCAAATGAAGAGGAGAATTAATTTGATATCTTTAGTTAGTGGGGAAGATATGACAACATCTTTTACCATTAAGGTGTGATCTGACTATCGGATTTGATATGATTTTCCAAACCTTCCTTCCTTAGCATCCAAGAAACTAGATTTCACAGATTAGAGGAGGAAATAGTTAGCGCGTGAAATGAACAATGATTTACCAGATGAAAGAATTGAATGCTGGAAATATTTGAAGAGATTTTGCCTCTAAGCATCTGATTTTTTTTTTTGCAAATCTTATTATTGGAATCATGATCAAAATCGTAACAAGAAATGGTGCTTTGAATCTTTTTTTTTGGGGGGGGGGGGAGAAATCTATTTTAGATGAAACGTTATAAATTAAATGAATTTATCATGCAAATTGTTGGAGTGTTAGAGGTCATGAGTTAATTCCTAAGAGAAAAATTTGATAGCGCCCATCTTTTTGAGAAATCATCTGAGGAATTTTTTTAGTTATTTTGTGTTAAATTTGATCATGTCAAGGTGGTTGCAAGTGTACAACAGTTGACAAGCTCTGATATTGTTCTAGAAACTTTCCCCTGCTGATGAATTTAATGAAATTTAAGTTAATTTGTGTTGATTTTGAGCAAAATTGTGTCTGCATCATTTCTGAATGTATGCAAATAGTTTTTCTAGTTCCCATTGCAATCTTAGATTGAAATATTTGTGAATCACACAAGATATTATCCTTGTGATAGTTTTATCGCATTTACAATTTAATTTATTAGAAGAGATTTCATTTGATAGTGAAATAAATAAATTTAAAATCACGTTACTCCTAGCATGATGGTAATATTTTTGTTATCCTTTGAGGGTATCTTAGGTGTTATAAAAATAAGGCTAATAATATTCAATTAATTTTTTAAATTTGAGCCTTCATTTTGGATTCTTAAAGTTTGTGTGAAAACATTCTGATTTGGGCGTCCATTGAAGCACAACTTCTGGTTAAAGGAACATTTTATTTGTTTTAAAGCATTCTTTTGATCAAGACTCCCATTTTTTGTAAAATCTCTCAAATATTTGGCAAATCAAGTTGATTCTGCCTCACCTCCCACCAAAATTCATTAACAAACAACTGATTCCTACCCATACTTCCCCTATTTTTCCTATGTGTGTATAAATACATAATTTGTACTACCAAAACATGCAGAAGTAATCAATTTTTCATTGTCTTTAGTAGCCTGAACCTTTCTTAGAAAAGATCTCCATTATCTAGGGTGAAAAATCGTGAGAGTTATATTTTTGTTGTATTGATCATATTTCCTTCAAGGTCTTCTTAAAATATTTGCAAAGAAGGACATCTCCATCTCCTCCAAAAACAATAGGCTACAAAAGAATCCTCTCACCCTTCTTGAAAGGAAAAACTATAAATTAGTGACGATAGATCATATTCTACTAAGGGTGCTATCCATTTCTCCACATCTGAGTGACAAATAGCAAGCTGCATTTCTTCCCTAGCTACAAAATGACAAACAACATGATTTGCTTGTTTCTAAGCTTCGTGTCAAATCTCTGATGCTTCTCAGCTTCTGAGGGAGAATCAATTTGGGTACCAACAGATAGGACCCTAGTTAGTAAAGCTTTATCCTTACTGAAAATAAATAAATTATTCATTGAAAATTAGTTATTTGGAGAACCAATGATGAAGACGATCAAATTAATAAGGGAATGTGCCCTTCACATACTACGTAGTAATATAAGATTTATTGGATCTATTGAAAGGTATGATAGTGAATGCAATTATAGAAAATCAAAGGAGTGAGGACTCTAAATAAAAGGGGATGTGATCGAGAAAAATCATTTTCACCATGCTCCGTAAGAAACATATAGAGATATGGTTGTGTGTGTGACAAAGAGATAGAGAGGAGATCATTGTAAACATTAAAAATTATATGGATGAGTGAGTTTGTGAGTAGTGAAGGTTGATAATACATATTTTTTTTGTATGTGGTTCATTAAATGTTTATTTTTTTGGAAAAAACATGATCTTTCATACGTCTAAGAATGATGTGAATGTGAAAACTTTGTTTCCAATTTGTAGAAATTAGGGAATACATTCCTGACTATTGTGCATGCGATCATGAATGTTTTTCATTTTTTAATTGAAATCATGCATGAACACATAGATATTGAAATTTCATGTTATTTTTCATTATTTATTCATTCATGTATTCTCCTTTTTTATTCAAATTGGGGTTATTGCATCCATATAATGTCAATATGTATGCACTTTTGGATTTGTGCATCCACACAAATTTGTGAGGTATGTACTGTAGTTACAACGTTTTGCATATTAGAAATATGTTTTATTTTCACTAGCATATACACTTACAGTAGTTAAGTTATTTCTATTGGTAAAAAAATCACTAAGTGTAATTTTATATATTTTTTATTGTAGGTACGTGTATATATGTTTTAAGTCTCCAAGAGGTGGTCAACTATTATTAGGCCTACATTTTATATTACAAAAAAAGAGTGAAATAATTGATGTAATTTTTGTGTACTATGAAGTGCTAATGTTGACATCTGTTTAGATAAATATATTCTCTTAACATTTTTCAAATGATGGATCTTGGAGACTAGTAGTTTCTAGATCCTGACATGAGAGATAAAAATCACACTAAAAGAGATTTACAAGATACCAAGGGTACCAATAGTTAATATAATTTATTATATCTTATTGGATTGATGATTTTACCCATAATATCATGTTACTATATTTTATTTAGTGTTTGTAGAGAGAAATGAAATAGGTATTATCTCTAGAAGTTTAATGACACTTGTTAGTAGAAGATTATTTCTTTATATGACATAGATTTACTATTTACATTATTTGTAGATGTTTTAGTTTACATGATATGTGACCATATGGTGTATGTCTAGGGTCCATTTATAATATTAAAATTATACAAGAATACCAACTTATGCAAATAAATATGTGTAAAGTGCAGAGAAATCACTTAATTATAGATATTTTTAAGGCAACATATTTTCGTTGGTTGGACACAAAATAGAATGAGAGCACTTAGGAAAGATAATACTGAATCATATGCATGGGTTGTGGTTATTATATGCTGTAATTGTCATTGATGAAACCCATTTTAAAACAAGTTATCATTATATGAACATATAACTATAGATATCATATTTGACAATAACTAGTAATGAGGGAAAAGGAAGATGAGTATGAGAACATTGTATATGTAGGAACATATTTGTATATATCGATCCACATGGAATTTATTTTTTATTGGTATGGAATGGAAAAGGTACTCTAAAATATTGTATCTATGTATGGTATTCCATGAAATCTGCATTACTTTAAAAGGTTCACACGATAGGTGGTATTTTGTGTATTTTATAGATGGATCCCAAGTAGTAGTTAGATTATATATAGTGATAGAGGTGTTATGGGATTCACTTAGGGACATAATTAGTCATAGTGTGGAGGAATGATATGTAACAATCTTAATTTTAAGGAGGCATGAGAGCCTCATTATGATGTGAAGCAGACAACTACACCTGACTAGATATACGTTAAAGAAATTTAAGGTTGATGTAGAAGGTATTATAAATAGTCAGATTGGCGAGGGGAGATGGATGAGGATATTAATAATTTCTATTAGTGACGACAAGGTGAGATGTGGTTGATATATTATGAAAAATGGAGGGAGAAGGAGGAGTTTAGGTGAGGTTTAATATGATGGAGATAGATAGAGGTGGGATTATAGGTCCACACATATATTGAGATGGTTTAGTTTCATTTAAATTTATACAATAACTAATATATAAAAATTAGTCATACAGACTCATGATTAGGAGAGACAAAAATTATATGGATGTTTAAGGATTTTTAGTAGTGGATCCCTCATAAAAGTACACCAAAGTGTCCTAAGTTTATGAAATAAAATCGTTGACTATAAAGGTGGCATGACTGATAGAAAATATTAAAACAAATTGGGGATTTGGTTTCTAGAGATGACTGTAGACACAAAATAACACACTTGGGTACATTTCTATGTCCTAAGAAAATACTAGAATTTATATGATTCCCAAGAAACAAGACTAGTGGTTGAAAAATATCTTCGGATTCATTTCTTTGTTTCTTGGTTTCTATTTTTTCTTACACACCCTACAACCCATTCGAGATTTTACTAATTTATCTTTTATGGCTTTGGACACCAGCCATGACACCTTTATAAGAGAATGTACATAATATAGATATTCTTTCACCTACTATATCTCCCTAAGTTCATTGTAATTCATTTTTGTATCACTTCACATGTACTCTCTTCATCTGTAATTCTTATTGGCCTCATATTCCTTTCGACCCTATTTTCTCTGAGACTGTTTTCACTGATGATAACTTGGCTCACATAAGATTCAAATTTTTTGATCTTCTTCCTCCACCTCAGTCACCTCACCTTTATCAAGAATGTGTATTTATTATTTCTTCTTTTTTCCTTTGCATCGTCCATTTTACAATATTCCTTGCATGCACTCCTAATTATTCTCCACTCACACTTGGGAAGTATTTGCTTGATTACATTGGTGGCACACTAGATCCAAATCATACTGATATCAAATTTCTTATCCCTTTTGAATTTATATCGAATTTAAATGATTCATTTCATGGATATTATAAAAATCTCACGCACTACTATGGTCACAATTTTAAACAACCACCTTTCACTATGGGTATGTATAATTTTTTCCGTAAAGGATCTTTATACGATTAACCTCATACTATTTCATACCAAGTCTCTAATCTGGATCGTATTAGTTATGAACCTAACAAAAATGATATTCTAGATGATTTTATATGATTTCATCACTGAATCACACACTTAGGGGTATCAAGTTTAATTCCCCCCTTCCTAGCATCATAGACTATCTAATCTGCTACTACGCTTTGTACTTCACACCTAATATTTTTCAATAAACTTACACATCTTGATAGAAAAAAATTATCTTCATTACCCTACGATGCCCTCTAGTTCCAAAGTTCATACAAGAACTAATGGGGGTTTAAATCTAAAATAAACCTCACCAAATTTACTTTTTACCTTATATGCTTCATGATCTATCTTTCTAGTACACATTTTCAAACCATCACCTGATGAATAAATCTTGTTCTATGGTTCATACATGTCTAATATTAAGATGATACCTATAAGGGGTTGGGGATGTTTATGGTAGAAACCAGGGCACATGTAAAAAAAGTGGTTAGGAACATGTGTTATTAGTAAGTAATAAACAAAGGACAATGTAACCAAGCAAGTATTTAAAAAACGTGGATTGTGAAAATAGGGTTTCATATATGGGACATCGATCATAATGAAACAAAATAATCATGGCCAAAGTAGACAAATGCATATAATGAACATAGAAGACAAATAACATTGTCATTAAACAATAACATACATGAAAAATAATTTCAAGGAAAATGTTAGATAAACATGGTTGCATATAGTTTTATAAGGAAAATTCTACACATGTAGCACCCATTAACATGTTCAAAAGATAAATAACATGTCACGACCTGTATAAATCAGTGAAAGGTAAAGTAATAGAAATGAAAAGTAATGAAAAATGTAGCAATAGAACATATGTATTATCTGATAGTAGATAAAGTAGATGCCTCTAGGATCATCAGTGGGACTAGTAAAAGGTACAATTCTAAAAATCATTGGAGTGTGTAAGAACCTTTAAGATATTTGCATTCACCATGATATACCAATTGAATGTCCATGTGTATATATAGATTTATAATGACATACTAAGAGTCTATATAGTATAGAAAACAAAGTGTAACTTGTAAATAGAAAAAGGTAGCAAGAGTAAATGTAACCAAGGTATGTAAATGAAAAGTATGAGTGTGATAGGATGTAATGAAAAGTGTGAAGATGGTTAATATGAGGCATACACTTTACCGCTACTGTTACTTTCCTTTTCTAGTTTCCATGCTTCACTTGTCCACTCAGCATAAATTACACTACATGTTCTATATGGTTATCAGGTACACATATCTTCTATACTTTATGTTATCAAGTATTCACTCAACAACATAAATTGGAGGAAATTGTAGACATAAAATCATGCACTTGGGTACATTGATAAGTTCTAAAAGCATACTAACATTTATATGATTCCTAAGAAAGAAAACTAGTGGTTGAAAATTTTCTTTGGTCTCTTTTATTTTTTTCTTGTTTTCTATTTTATCTTAGATTCCCTAAATCCTAGTCGGGATTTTACCAATTTATTTTTTATGGATTCAAATGCTAATTCATAGCCAGTATTGAAGCACGCATGCACTCTTCTCCACTTTGAGTGTCGTTGACCCTTTCTCACCTTTCTCACTCATTTTGGGTCTCTTTTATCTTTTGGGAAGATTTTCCACTTATGGGTTGGCCTTCCAATTGTCAATTACAAAATTCAAACAAGGGAATCATATACATACATATTTATGTGTTCAAAATAAGGGACCAAGGAGGAATAATTACTAATATCACCTAAGCTTGCATCCAAAAGGAACCTAAAGCACTTCAAATCATCCATATAGAATCCATTCAAGGGAAATAGGTTATCTATTCTTTTTTATCCACACGTGATTTAGATTTTTACATTTTAGATACAACACGCTATTAAGTGCAACATGGAAAATGGAATCCTAGGGCACAATTTCTACACACACTCATAAGAACTACATGGAGTCTAAGATGTAGTGTAGTTCTCAGTCATACTTTCACTCTAAGGGTGACCTTAGGGGTAAGTCTGACTCCTCATTTTGCATCTTTCCTTTTAGGTTTGATGTGGTTTTTGAGATTGTGTAGGTGAATTCTTATTTTGTAGGTCACATGTACCTTTTGTATTCAAAGAGATATTATCAGGAGATAAACATGAATCAATAACAATATGTTGTGACAAAGTAAAAAGTAAATTTTGACTATTTACATAGTCACATGCACCCATTATAGTCTCCAGAGTTCAAGTGCCCTTTTCCTTCTGTGGGTGCCCATGTCCATCTCTCTTCATAGGTTGTAGAATTTAGAATGAGTATTTACAACAATTTACCCACCCTGTTCAATATTTTTCCAAGTCTAGATCAGTTCACATGAGGTTTCTTACTATTTAATATTATATAGTATGTCATACCGATAGAGTCATTAGAGTGAATATATTCAAATAAAATGAGCAAATAATTGATAGTATATGTGTTATCTAAATACATGGCATCAGTTAAGAACCCCTTATTATGGGTATACCATTACCCAATGATCCACCAGGATATCCATGAGGAAGACATCCATTAAGAGAGACACTACGAAGCATGTTGCTAACCAATACTCATGGTGATAGATGACAAAATATATTTATAATATTTCAACAACATGATATGATGTACATGGATTATATATATATATATATATATATATATATATGATTCAACATTTCCTTCAAGATATTTTGGCATTATGCTCTTATTGTGTTACAAATTTACTTTGTTTACTACCTCATAGTTATTATATGATGAATTTTATACCTTTTTTAGGAATGTAAGTTATATAGATGTAGATGATACAATGATTATAGTTATCATGTGATGATTTGGAATAATTTTCCACTCTTATTTTCTTTAATATGATTATTCACACTTAGTTTTATGATTATATTATAATAATATGTTATGTAGGATATGAGTCTGATAGATGAAAAATTCTTGTGATAAATTCTATATATGTTGCACAGTGTAAATATTATAAGAAAACTTTATTTGATATAAAATAAAATAATAGATAATTGGATATTTAAAACCATAATTAAAATGATGTAAAATTCCTAAGGACTTAAGAAAATGTACTGAATAATGAAACTCATTTATTTAAAAACGTACATCATAATAAATATTTTAAAAAATTGAAAATGAATTTTTATTTGGTCTTGTTTAATAGAAAAGTGTCATAGGAATTTAAAAACAGTAATGATGTTTCCGTAAGTCATGATATAAGTGAGGGATTCAATTGAGACAATTTTTTCCCAAGATATGAAAATGCATGCCATAATTTTCCTTGAAAAATGACTTTGATTAGGAGAACCAGATCAAAAATAGAGAATCTTATTACCTTCATTCGAATCATGATGTTCCATTTCTCTAGAATTAGTTGTTTGTACAAGATATGATTTAGGATTCTTTTGTATTTTTGCATGATATTGGGGATATTTAAAATTTTAATAGGTTTTCCAATTTTTATATGTTTTAATTTTTTTAATTTTTTTCGATTGTACGGTTATGTTAAATGTATCTTATAGAAATGTTCCCTTAATGATAAAATTAAAATACAAAGATAATTCCTCCCATAATGTTTTAAACTATTATGGATGGAGGTCATATTCGAAGGTTGTATACAAAAAGAGCACGTCATGTTTTTATTAGAGTGGGTAAAAAACATATTTCAAAGGGATCGGGAACCATGAATAACTAAAGGATAAGTATCAAGGCCAAAAAGTGAAACAACACCAAACAAGGCCCATTAGTCTGAAAAGAAACAACCAAACAAAACCAATACACAAAAATAGGAAAGCACTAAAAAATAGACCCAAAGTAGGCAGGTCAAGACAAATTAGCCTATAGACCAAGGGGCTATAACAAGTAAGGTCTTTCCCTTTATGATATCTAAGGCTCATCTTGAGAGAAAAATTTCAATCTTTTCCTTTCTTTTTTTATTTCAACACCTTCCAACCCATCCCCCTATTGGGATCTTCATTCTCTTCCAGATGGATACGAAGATAAATTTCAAGAGACTCGATGTTTTGACAAGGAGAACACAAGGTAACAGAGGGGAGAAAGAACCCCTTTTCTACAATTTGTAGATCACTATTAGGTAAATTGGGTGGAGGGGTACCACCCAACACCTTCCCATTATTTTCTTCCATAATATTTTCCTCATCCTCTTCCTAAATCCCAACATGACTATCTGAAACTATCAAGAAATCATTTTCCTCATCAAAATAAACTATCAAATTCATTGGGATAAAATATTTCCACCACAATACCTTCACTTTAATCTACTTCTTGAAAATGTGGCAATCAGTACCGAGATGACGTAAGGAAAAACAAGTTCTACATCTGAAGGGGAGTCCTTCATAATCTAGATTTTGAGTCCAGATAAAATCCCTAACTTTAAGATCCATCATGGCCAATAAATCAACCATCATATCCATATCCACCAAAATAAAGGCATATGTGGTATGATATAAAGCTTCAGTCTTAGGATCAAAATGCACAAATTTACCCAAAGCTCCCCAAATGGCCGTGAAGCACTCCTCACTCAAGAAGTGCAAGGGTAGATACAACATCCTAATCCACATTGGTCTAATAGTAAATTTTTCAGTTATCGGGTTAAAGCTGGGAAACCAAGCTTTCATAAGGAGATGATACGACTAAAAAAGCCCATATATTTCTAAAAATATTGTCTTTATCAAAAGATCTATCAAAAAATGCAATGAAAAATCTAGGAGATAAGGTATATATGTTGAGTTTACCATCAATAATTGGCCTCCAATGTTTATATATCAATTTTTTGAGGTCACGAAGCCCCAAGAAACAACTAACGAATCCTAAAATTAGTCCCCTACTTTGGTATAAATCCAAAGACTCCGAAACTTCCTCACTAAAGGAAACCATGGGTGTTGATTTGGTATAATCCATGTGTTTGGCAGATTCTCTACCCTCAGATCACACTGGCTCCTAGAAAGAAAAGGGCTTACCCCTACTCTGGTTCTTCTTCGTAGCACTCTTGAATTGACCCTGACTCTACCTTCCATGATTTGAGAAACCACCAACAATAGGAGCATCACCTAGCTAACCAAATCCCGAAGAACCCCCCTTTGTAGGGGACAAACATTCTCCAAAGGAGACACCAAATGAACAATGGGAGCATCCCCCAAAACACCTCGACAAATACCAGTCCCCCCATCCCATAAACTTGACCAATTTTGGCCAATCTGTCACCCCTTTCAAAATCCATGTTATGGTCAGCCCCAAAATAATACCTCTAATTTGCTTCCTTGTCATTGCCTCCACAACAAAGAGTAGGGGGGAACTCAACAATGACCACACACTATAACAAGGGTTTGATTAGAGAACTAGCCACCAATAGAGATAGGTCTCAAACCAGGGGTCGTACCATCAAGGAGCCCATCAACAAAAGAAGAAGCAAGGAACAAAATTGCCCCAACCTCACTCCCGTTGTCTCCAAAAAAGTCTTCACCTCCATTCAAGATGATAGGATTAGGGTTCAAGCAGAATAGGGATCGATTATGGAACAATGCCTCTATAAGATATAATTGCAAAGACAATGATCATATTTTCTACATTGGGCCAATCATTCAAAAAAGAGCATGTCATAACCTACATGAGTGAGACATGAATTTTTAGTTTGTTGGATAGATGAAACAAGGGTGGAGTTGTCATTCCCCAAAGTGTGAGGTGTTTATATGGCCTATGACCTATGAAACATACCAAACACATGTGTTCATGATAGTAACTATCCAAGGCACTACATGGAGTGATTTTCAGCATTTAATAAATATATTTATGCAACTGTTTTTTCATTTTTATTTTTTATTTTCAAAAGTTTTGTTTTGATATAGATATTTGTTACTTTTTAATGTATATTTTTGATTTTTGATTTTTTTCAAAAAAAATAAATTTTCAAGTTATTTGATTTTAATTATTAATATATTTTATGGCATACTCATGTGTACAATAAGTTGAACTTCATGATATACATGGACTCAAAGATCTCATCTCCAAATTTTTTTCTAGTTCAAAAGCTCAATAATACCATTTGACATTTAAATTTTATGTGCTCAAGTTTAAACATGTATTTCGTGTGTGTTTGTTGCTATTTTTATTATTTTTGAATAAAATATTTTTCAACCTAAAAATATTGAGATGATTCAATTCTATAGTTTGGAAATATATTCTTTGACTCTACTAGTTTTGACAATGTACTCTTGTTAATATAAACATACTTTTTTTATACCTACTTAGTACATTACAAGGTATCTTATATAGATTTTTCATTCATAAGATCTAATAATTTGACATATATTTTTTAATCCTATGCATAGAATACGTAGACAAACTGAATTTTACAAGATGCAAACTTTAGTTCTCATGTTATTCATCCTTGGGGAAAACCATGCATTTTGGTTAAGATATTCTATCCAATCAATTTTAATGTTTAGAATACAGATATCCTCCATCTTTTATTTTAGTTTCCTATTCATTTTTGGGTACTTAAATCCCTTTATATCATCCTTACTTTGATAATTTACCTTCATAACACTATATAAGCAAGTATAAACTTTATCATTTACACAAATGGAGATCATATGGCACTAAATCAATCAAATAATTTGCTAAAGCTAAAAAAATCTCCCAACCATACCTAAATATCTCAAAATATTATACACACTCATCATGACACTATTGGTTGGATATTTTGTCACGCCAAAATATGAGGTTCAACCAAAGTGCATGGGATAAAATATCTCCTCAAAGACAGGTGAGGCTGCCTGTTTATTACTAATATAAAACACAACATAAATAATATATACACTATCCAAACTATTCTAACCATTAGTGTTGGGATACAATCCTGAAATCCATATCGACACGAAATGGAGATATTACAACTTCATAAATGCAATGGATTAGAAAGGCAGCTTATTAAAGACAAAACAAAGTAGAAAGGGAATGAGAGGAACGCATTTTATTTCAAGTAAACAGAGATCAAGAAATACTTATACAAGTTTTAGATAATGAGTGTAATATTTTGAAACAATTAAAATGATTAAGAATACTAAACAAATAATAGCTCAAGATTTTGGAAGTAAGAACAATATCTCAAGAAATTTGAATACCACAACACAAAGTTTGTAAAATAACACTTGTTTATATTCTTCAATGAGTAAAGAGAAAATAAAAAGATTTTCTTCTTCTTCACAATAGCACTTAATAATAAAAAAGTCTCTCTCTGGAAATCCACAAGCATCCCTTATTTATAATAGAGAGAGAAGTGAGAAAATATGATAAATCCTAGAAAATAGTCTTTTAATGAGATTCCTATTTTACTTGAATCTCACATAGGAGAACAAGTCAAAATTTGCTTCGCATGTGACGAAATGAAAATGAAAAAGACATGACAATTTCTTGATAGAAATTACATGAAACATTATGTTTATTCCACTTTGTCATCTTTTTCCTCTTCTAGCAAAGCCTGCTTGTCTCAAAATTCTTGGAACTTCTGGATTATGCTCTACATCTCATCCTCATATTGCACACTAGAATAATAAATTAGGACCTCGCAAGTTTCCTGAGTATCACTTGCATTACCAGGGAGTTTCTTCAATTTCTTATTGAGCTTCCTTAGTGATTCCAAAACATTTTTGATCCTTACAAACTTATCGATGGCTGTCAGATCGAAGATGGAAGTTGGGTTGTGCTGAATTAATTCCTTAATTTACTTATAGAGATCACCAGAAGGTAGAATCTCTGAGCTTTCACCCAACACCTTGGAAAATTTCATAGAAAACTCCTCTTCTATGTCATTGGTAGCATCAAGCAATTGATCTCTAGATTCCCTCAACTTGCTGCAAGCTTCACTGAGAATATTTATCCTAAATCTAACGGCTTTGGCAAGGTGGAAATTCTTATCCCCAGGTGGGATAATTCCTTCTTCCATTAAGATCTGGGATGGAACCTATTTCAGCGCATTGAAAGATTCCAAAGTTAATTCAAGGTTCCTAACTTCCTGTGAAAAATCATCATCCATCTTGTCACCATCTTTCTTTATTTCCTCGAAGGATTTATAAACTTCCACTGTGTCATCTATGACCTCTCTTCCTTGTAGGATTAGCCTCTTTATCCATTCTTCAATTGTTCTCCCCTTCTCATTGATCTTTTAAATAATAGGCATTGATGAGAAATCAAACCTGATAGGGGTAGGGGTAGAAGATGATGGTGTTGATTGTGAAGGATTTGAAAGCTTGAGTAGTACCTCTATCAACTGTTCCACTTTCTCCTTTAGCTCATCCCTACTTACCTTTATTTCTTTCAGATTTTGGCAAAGCACATTCATGGCATATTTTACATCTTGTTATGCTCCTTCTGTTGTCACTTTTCCCAAATCAACCCTTGTAATATGATTATCAGTCATTGATATATTATCCTCTTTTTTTTAGCTGTGGGAGTGGCTATCTCTACAAACTTATGCCCTGAGGCATCCACTGAAAATGTAAAAGGAACGATAACTAGATTGTACCAAGCCAAGAACACAGATGCTAATCAAACACCACGATCAATAAGATGAAGGTGATTCGCCATAATAGCTTTACATAAAACCTTTGCAAACAAATGAGCAACAATATCATATATTATTATGGAACTCAATGAAATACAATGAGAATGGGCCTTGCTTAAATAGGCAAGAAATAACAATCTAAGAACCAGTCAAGGTTGTAGATCAAGCCATAAAATAAGGAAATAACTAGTCAAGACCATAGATTTAGGAAAGAACTAGACATCAAGGATCTAGTCAATACCATAAATCAAGGAAAGAACTAGTCAGAACCATAGATCAAGGAAATAACCATACCTAACAACTAGATAATATCTCCTAATATCTAAATAAGATAAAAGAAATATCCACACACATAAGTGGGTGAGGATAAATATAATAAAAGTAAATAAAGTACCTAGGCGAACATGAGCTAAGGTAAATACCTAATCCAACACCCCCCCTCAAGTGAAGCTAGGGGCCAAAATAGAAGTGGAATGTCCACAATATGAGTCCCAGTGACTAGGCCTGATGATGTACTCATGTACAATAACTGGGAAAAAAGGGACACCGTAAGGCACCTGAAACTAGTAACAACAAAGTAAAGAGAGTAAAAACCTGCTCCAAGGCATCCCAATAAGATCGTCTCAAAAAACTTGTACAATGTTGAAGATTTTTAGTGTGCACTATGGTCTGAATCCACTACTCGATCATAGAACTCAAAAACAACTGACACTGTGCTTCACCAGAATAGCTCCATATAAGGAGACTGTCAACAGAGTGATGTCAAAAGTGAAAAAAAACACCAAACATAATTCAATCAACTACTGAAAATAGGTGTGCCATGATCCAAGAACAATAACCAAAGCAAAAAGGAAAGGAAAAACTCCACAGTGTCACGATCCAATAAAAACTAAGGTAACAAGGCAAGGACATGAAACTTGAAGAAGAAGGATCAACACCACACCCTCCAATACTACTGAATGGGTGGAGTGATGCTACAAATCTGTATGAGTTTTCAAAACAACTACTCAAACATTGAAAAACTAACAGTGGGCTCCACCAGAATAGCTGTCCCACAAGAGAGATTGTCAACATGCCAAAAGTGTCGAAAATACAAAAACAAAATCTCTCAAAAAACAAGAGAGATACACTACACCTGTTAAAGAAAAATGCTAAAAACAAGAAGTATCACAATGAAGAAGGTATAGAAAGTGGAGCAAGAGGCCAAATGGTGGAGGAGCCATGCCTGTAGAGTCCTCTCAACGAATGCCTATGTCACCTCCACGAGTGATCAGATATCCACCCCAAATCAACACAAATGAATGAAGAAGATGCATGCATATGATTTTGTGCAAAATGCACAATGGGTGTATGCAAAAGAACATCAGAATGTGTGTTAGGTTTCTTAGGTTTCTCAAGCCTGAGTTAAGATGTAGAACTCATGTATTGCTCAGGATCCTAAGAAAGAGTCGAGTGAACAAAAAAAGGAGCTCTGTCAAAGTGTGATCCCAATGAAGTATCTACTCTAAAACCAATGTCATGAAAATAATTTCACTTAATATGTGGAATAGAGGAAACAATACCATGTGAATTTTTTCCAATGACTCCGCTAGTGAGACCCATAAAACGGAGTATGTGAGAATGAAATGTAGTGGTAAGCTTCTCAAAAAATCCATGCAGTTGAGTATAAGTTTGCCATACAACATGTAGTTCTGTAATAGGCATATATGTGGAAGAGCATGCAGTAACAAGCCTCACAGGTTTAGAAGCATAAAAAACAAGCACTTTTCCAAAAGATGACACTCAAAACTGAGTTACCGATAAAAATTTACAAGATTTTTAATATTTTTCTCTGTTATTTATTTTAGGTGCCACTAAAACAAAATCAAATGTTGTTGCCTTCACCACAAAAACAAAACTAAAGGGGGCTAAAGTTAAGCACCTACTAGTAGGAATCACAGGCTTTAAGCCCTCATATGACCATACCCTATGACAAATGGCTAAGGATTTTAGTGGTTGTGTTATGACCATACCATATGACAAAAGAAGAATTTACTCCTATTGGAGGTGTTATGGTTATATCTGTGGGTGGAGGAAGAATTACTTGCGGAGTCGTGATGACTGCAAGTGTACTGATTGTGGGAATAGATTCACAGAATGAAGGTGCAGAAGGAGGAGGCATTTCTAGGTCCAACGTAGGTCCAGAAGAGAGAGGTGAGAAATCGAAGAAAATGTTGGTGATGGCTAATGAGAGTGGCATCAAAATATGAGATGAGGAAGATTGGGAGAGAGGGGTAAAGATTCTAAAGCCAAAGCTTAAGAAGCAAGAGAAGTCTTTCCTCCGATGAGCAATCAATAAAAGGGGAAAAAAGAGGTTAACTAACCTCGATTTTTGAAAGAATTTCTCATTGTCATGGAAGAGGAGGTGAATCCAAGATCTCAACTATTTGTGTAAGAGTAACATATGACTTAGCACCATTCTTTTCTCCTTTCCTGACAAACTTAAACTTTATTTTCCTCTTGGTAGGGATTTTATCATTTTCCTCTTCTCCCTTGGAGGGTCTCACTTCAACAGTAGTTATTTTTGAAAATATCTTTTCCTTATAACTCTTCCCTAAGAAATGAGCCATGCCTTAGTGTGGACAAGAGTTTGAGAAAATCTTTCAGTGATAAAATCCTTTTTAGCAACAAACCAATCAATGGCTAGGAATTCAATGTGGTCTCCATCTAACTATTCATACCTAGGTTCCATAACACTTTCATTATCCGTGGTACGTTCAGGGATATCAGCTAGATCTAAAATATGAATTTCTTCAAGTGTCAGTCTGTTGTTATCTTTTCTTGGATGGAAGCTTCATCATGAAGATCAACCCAGATATCTTCCATAGTAGGTACATGCAGGTACATGGTTCCATAAGACTTGAGGACTCCTCAGATTTCAAATCCTTTTCTCATCTTCATGTGCCTTTTCAATTTATCCTGAATTTTGTGCACCAAATTCTTGGCCTTAACCATGGTGGAACATGTGTACCTTCCAATGGAAATGGGGAAGGAGGTAGTGGCTTTGTGTCTACTTTGTTGGAATTTATCAAAATCCAAAAACTATCTGACCAAGTCCATGAGGATCAATTTGTCACCTGGGAACCTAGGAAAATGAAAAGGATTACCATGGAATCTTACCACCCAAAGATAGGTAAGCTTGTTGAGTTGCAAGAAGATGCAACCCCATTTTGACACTTATGTGCGTTATTCATCGGAAACCCTTATCTTCCTCAGATTAGGATCCAATCTACAAATATTTTCGTAGAAGAAGGCGTCATTCACTCTTTTAAATTGGTCTTCAGACCCATTTATCATCAACTATGATAAGTATCGATATATGTGTTTCGTCACTTGGTTTCCCTTTACATCTAGCCCTGGATAGTTTCTCATGCCTGCTACCACATAGGTGACATATTCCATCATAGATAACTTGCCGGTAGACAAGAGCATTTTCATTTGAGAGTCTATCTCATTACTTATCAGGCTACCCCAGTATATCCCTTTGTCATTTTTCTTTATAATGACTATGAACTAGTACATACACCCTTGGAATTCTTTTCAATCTGGTAGTCCAAACAACCGGCTCAGTAGGGTGATGATATCACTGACTTCAAGAATAAAATCACTTTTAAGGACTAACTTAGGAAACCTAGAAACAATAGGCTTAGCCTTGATCAAGAACTTCTTATTTAAGTGTTTGATGTAGTCTTCCTAATCCTTGTCCTAGGACTTTTGTGCTGATTTAAAATCTAAAACAACGTATTCCATAAAGTTGCACAAATTTAGGAGTTGATCAAAATAATCTCCATCCAATTTGACTATAGACTCCCCTACTTGATTTCTTACTGAGCAGGAGGCTAAGTCATAGTGGGAAGCATAAGATAGGATGAATTTAGGGCATTGGGCTGATATTAGAAATCCTTTTGTGAGAGGAAGACCACTGTTAGTTATTGAATTAGTCCATGGATTATGAGAAGAATCTGTAACTCTTTTCCAGAAGTATTCCATATCTAGATTGTCAAGCTCTATGTCCTGGATGTTGTAATTGCAGCTTACATAAGAAGAAGACTCCATCTTGTGATACTTATACTTCATCTTTCTTGACTTATCTGACTTATCCTGAGATGGGCTAGGGTCTGACATGAGGAGTCTTGAGAATTCCTTGACGACTTATGGAAGAATAGTCATGTGTGAGAGCTTGCTGGACAAGTGTACAGACCCGACACACCTTTCGGGTTTTGAAACTTGTAAAACACCTTCAGAAACCGACAGACTAGATTTTATGTCACAAATTAGGATGTGTCAAACACCGATGGAAATGCGAAGGCCTGGAGGATTTTGGAGGATGTTAGACACTTTCAGAAACATGAAACACTAGCAAGATGTATGTCGTAAATTAGGGCATGCAGTGCATCAACGAAAACCCAAAATGAGGTGGAAGTGAGATGATGCCAAGTAGGTATAAATACCCAACATACAACATAACTCAGAAGATGTTGAACACCTATTAAGACCCGACACAGGGTGGAGAAATCAAGATGTCAAGAACTAGCATATCCCAAAACAAGGCAGAAACTAGATGATGTCGAACACCCTGTAAAACCTGAAAAAAGGATATCGGGTCTCTATCCTGTCAAAACATGAAAATTTTCCCACTTTGATCACTTAGGAATTTTTATAGAGCCTTTTGAAATCCACAACTTACAATAAGTAATATATATATATAAATAAATAAACAAGGGGTGGATTTCAAACAAAAACCCCACTGGGAAAAGGACAAGATCAAAGGGAGAGAGACCCAAAATCATAAACCAGTATTGAAAGAGGAAAAGAAATGGAAACCCAAACAACACACCTCAAAAAAAATCCCAGAAAACTACAAATTAAAGAGAAGAAGAATACCTTCAACAAGATCGAATAATGATCGAGAAGCTCAATCTAGTTTGGAGGTTGAAGAAGCATGCACACAAATCCAATGCATCAAAACATTATAAGGTAAAAAATGACGTGTAAAACCATCTATTTATAAAACCCTAACATTAATTACACATTGCTAGACATGTGTGCCAACTACCAAACAACTGGGTATTAATGACATGTCATGATGCTTGGAGCTCCCAAAAACCCAACACAAAGGATTTCGTTTAATTTAGGATTTAGGCTTTGGGGAACCTGAAGCATGAAGCATGAGATGTTGTCATGCCTCTAAGTCCCAAAATTTTGACACAAAGGTGACGATCGGGTTTCTGGTTATGGGGAACATATGACATGAAACAGGGATTGGATAACGTATGCTTCGATGCTTGGGGCTTTCGAAAACCTAACACAGTATGAATCCCAATGAGTTTCGAGTTTCATGGAACATGGAAAACGTAACATAAAAGAAACATAATTTCATGCAATCAAAACCTGAAAACCTAAAAACCTCTTTCAAAGGGGAATTTTAATAGATATGTCCAAAAAATTTCTATGGTTATTTAATTTTTATCTATAATCACTACAATGAGATAACAGTTGGCTTCAGTTGGGGACTTTATTTGTGACATCAAAGGAAGAGAACTTAGAATCAAAAAGCTTTATCCATTGAGCTATGAGGTCAGAAGAAGAAAATCCAAAAAGAAAGAAAGAAAGAAAGAAAACACAATAGAAAATAAATTATAATATAGTGTAAGAGAGCATCTTGCATTACTGATGGAACAACTTTAGATGTTGGCCACTAAAAGGTAGAGGGAGTAACTCTCCATCAAGTTATGATAGACATAAGATATTTTCACCATTTAGCTGATGAATTTTGAAAGGACATTTCCATAACGAGTTGAAATTGCAAAGCATCTCTTTCTGTTCCCTTCTCTTATTCCAGAGTACTAGATCTCCAATCTAGAAATCATACTGCTTTTATTTCTTGTCAAATATCCTTTTGAATTTTCTCTGATGATCTGCAATGTGATCTAACACCTTGCTCCATTCTTCTTCTAGCCTGGCTAGGTACATTATCCTTTTCTCAATAGAACTTTGAAAAATTTCATCCTTAATTGCTTTAGCCAACCATAAGGCTGGAAATTCTACAGAGATAGGAATCTCAGCATCAATTCCATGCAACACCTAAAATGGGGACATTCCAATGGCTCACTTAGGAGTAATCCGATCTTCCCATAATGCATCATACAATGCTTTGTGCCATGTCCTCTGATTCTCATCAACTATATTTCTGATTATGGTCACTAGGTTCTTATTTCTTGATTTAACCTGACCACTACGTTGGGGGTAATAATCAGATGAATGAGCCAATATGATCCAAAATCCATAAAAAAAATTCATTCAACTCATGTGATGAGAAATTGGAAGCATTTTCAGCAACAATCTTGTGAGGAATGCCGAATCTAATAATTATATTCTCTTTGAGAAAATTACACACAACTTCGGAGGTTTCCTGCTTGATTGGTGTAGCATCCACCCACTTGGTGAAATAGTCAGTGGTGATGAGCACATAATTATGACTAGCATTGGAGGCAAGGTTTAGTACTCCAATGAAATCAATTCCCCATTAGTGAAAAGGTTCCTCAATTACCACAAGCTTTTAGACCTTAATTTAACTGTACTCTTTTCTTTTTAGCTCAAATGTGGGGGACATTCACCATAAGTTAAAAAGAAAGTGATTTATGCATACCATTCATTGGTTGTTCTTACAAAAAGCACCATGGGCAATTCTGAAGAAGTATCTTTACTTTCTTTGCATTCTGTCTCACACTTTTCTTCTACAATCAATTGAAACAAGCCTCTTCCTTATACCAACTTGGTAGGTATGATGTCCAAGTCATATTATTAGACTTTGGCTTTCTAGTTACCCCATTGACTACCAAACTCTTGTTGAGTCAAAATGGACTTAACTATAGTATCAAGAATGAGAATGAGAGTGTGAGAACTAAATAGATAGTACCTGAAATGCTTCACCGCTCTCACCAATGCATAAGCATGCTTTTCAATTTGTGACATTTTTAATTCATGTTCCTTTAGTGGGAGACTCATGAAAGCAATGGGAGCTTTGATTCCTTCTTTGTTCTCCTCCATTAGGATGCCTAATACTGTATGTGCAAAAGCGTAGCTGTACATAATGAAATCCTTCGTGAATCTTAAGCATACCAGAATAGGAGCATGAGAAATTTCTCTTTTGACTTCCTTGAAAGAAAGCTTCCCTTTAGTGATCCATTGAAATGGAGTTGTACCTTTCATCATCCCAAGGATATCCTTGGTTTTATTGACAAAATCAAGTAAAAATATTCTTAGGAAATTGACCTTTCTGAAAAAGGAATGCACCCCAATTTTTATTGTAGGAAGAATACGGATTTGGATGGTCTTCACCCACTCTGGGTCGATCTTGGTTCCTTATTTAGTCATGATATGACCCAAAAACTTTCCTTTTATTACTCTGAACATGGATTTTTTAGGATTTAATAAAATCCCATGATGCCTACACCTTAAGAGTACCTACTCCAGGTGATCATAATGATCACTTCATTTTGTAGAGAAGACCGTCAAGTCATCCAAACATACAACTATGACCTTGCCCATAAAATCTCTAAAAGCTACCTCTATAGCTCTTTGAAACATGGCTCCATCGTTAATCAAACCAAAAGGCATCCTCCTGTAAGTAGAGGTCCCCCATGGTGTGATGAATGATGTTTTATGTTGATCCTCAGCAGCTACCTCAACCTGATTATACCCCAAAAATCCATCACGCATGGATAATATTTTTGATCTAGTGACAGTCTGTAATACTTGGTCCATGATAGGAAATGGGTAATTGTCTTTCAATGAAGACTGATTAAGGTTCTGAAAGTCAACACAAATCTGGATCTCACCATTCTTCTTTTTTACGAGGACAATGTTGTCAACCCAGGTGGAATGATGGATTGGAAAGATAATCCTTGCGTCTAACATATTTTGAATTTCTGCAAGGTTAGTCCTTGAGATCTTTGGGTTGTAATTCCTTTTCTTTTTCATATAGGTTTTAACCTCATGCTTCAAAGGGATGCTATGTTGCACATCCTTGGGCTTGAAAGACTTCATATTAACATATGACCATGCTAGGATGTCCATATATCTCTTTAGGAGTGAAGTGAATCTTTCTTTTTACTCTCAAGAATAACATTTCTTGATGTTTACCATTCGTGGTTGGTTAGGAGAGCCCAAAATAACTTGATCTACCTCTGACGAGGAAGCACGTTCATCTTTCCTTTTATCCTAAATGAAATGGTCATGCTTATCAAATAGACCTTCCAAAGAAACTAATCCCTTTGGAATCTTATTTCCTTTGAGCTGGATGAACTCACCATCAATATCTTGATATGAATTCGAGACAGAGTCATGAAAATCTGATTCTGATCCTTCAAAATAAATCTTGCTAAAATTATCATCTTTTTTAAGAAAAGACAACAAATGTTGATCAACATTAAACACTTGCCAATTTGATGCATTACTTGGAGCACTTGGACGATACATAATTTCAATGGTATACATGTCCTATTTGAACTTTGGGTGAGGAAGGAGAAGAGATGTAGTTACAGCTAAAGAATAAGCTTTATCATTGTAATCCCTTAAGACTACCTTAATGGAAAAAGAATCGAAGCATTCTGTGTTGTCCTACACCTTGTTCCTGTAATGTCTTAGGTGATCATTTTTTACCTGATATATCCCCCTTACTTGATTCATAATCAACTTGGCATCTCCCTACACTTGGATATTTCAAATTCATTTTTTCCTTGGAATTTCTAATCCTAATAACAAAGCTTTGTATTCAGCTGTGTTATTAGTATTTTCAAACTACAACTTGAAGGAAAAGGGAAAAATACCAAAATCTAGAGATATAAGAACCACACCAGCACCTAACCTAGTAGTTCAACAGCTCCCATCGAACTCGAGCATCCAAACAAAATTAAGATCTTCTTCATTGAATTCTATAGAGGGCACCTCATATGTCATGAAATAATTACCCAATCCTGCATCTTTGAAGATAGTTTGGGCCTTGGGATCATCTAATTTAGTGACCAGGTACTTTTCTTGTGCTTTAGGATGAAGGACATGAGGAAATCCATTTATCAGAATTTTAGCTTTGTTCCAGTCCATATTGATTTCTCCTCCAACATCTTTGCAAAAACCTCCTCCTAAGAGAATACCATAAGCAGCTGGAATATCAACAACTAGGATAGTCATTGTCACCTTCTTTTTAGGGAAGGCAACAAATGGAATTGTTTGGTTTACATTAAGTAACACCACCCGTAAGATTTAGTCAAGGTGATTCTAAGGGCATGAGCTCATTTTGCGGGCATTACGTTATCAGAAGGTCCTAAGTCAATTTGTAATTGTTGAGTCTAAAATTGTTTATAAGTAAGGACAAATAAAATGGTTCAATATTTCCTAAAGAAGCAGTAGAGGTCATATTAATCTGAGGTAAAGGCTGACTGAGGCTAGGAAAAATAATGCCTTTTGAAGATTAAGGGATAACACAGCCTTGCTTGTAATGAATTTGGTAAGTTTCTCAAATTGCTCAGGGTTGGACTGTAGGCTTCTTAACATTTGAATTTTAGTCTTCTTTAAATGATAAATGATGTCGAAAGTGGTATAGAAAGGAATGATAAAGGGTTCAGCTCTAGTTACACTGGTCTGAGGTAGGAGAAAAAGAGTTAGAAGACGATGTTACCTTTTTAGTTGTCTCTTTCTCAGTTTGCGCTAAGATAGGAGAGCCTCGTTTAGCCATAACCATAGGAGCTTCTTTACTCTTCTCCTTAGAGCCTTCAAATGGCTTTCTGGGGTTATGGGATTGAGATCAAGTGAAGATTACAAATGATTGACCATTATGCTCACCTTCATATTTTCTCATACTCCAAGTACCCAATGCTGGAGTCACCAGCTGAATCCTCAAAAGACACATCAACATATCCTAAAGCTTTAAAAGTTTCATGAGAATATTGATCTTCTGTTTCTTCACCATATTTAGCTATTTCAATTGCTACATTGATAGGAGTTGCTTCAATGGCCATCCTAGTGGGAGTGGCAATCAACCAATTCCTCTCTTGTGGGGGCGCCATTGGCATTGTTGAAGTTATGTCTAGGAATATCTCGATAAAGAACATTGGCCACTTGTTGAGACATTTTCTTCTTCAATGTGATCAAGTCGTTGGCCATCTTATGAATCATAGGATCAATAGTACTCTAAGAAGAACTCTAATTTTTAGGCTTAGATGACTCTCTTCTGATCTTTCCGGCCAAAATAAGATCATATTCTATTTCAATGGTTATAGCTTGAGCAGTGGCTAGATCAAGAATAACAGACCTTAAAAAGAAGCTCACTTCAGGGGGTTGAGCATTGATGAAGAAACACTTTTTATTTTCAAGAGTGGGAACAGCTAGGTCTAGAATCTTACGAATCAATTTGTTGAATTTGGCTATGAAGTCCTGCATGGGTTCATAAGACTCCTTCTTCATTTGTGTAAGTTGTGCTAACAAGGCATGAGAATCCTCAGCTGGTTTGAACCTTGCTTCAAATACGGAACTCATGGTATCCCAGTTGGTAATCCATGCATTTGGAAGATGGTAAAACCATTCTGCTGTTACACCATACAATGTCTCAAAAAATATTTAAATAGAGACATCTTCATGAGAAACCCCAAGGACACTGCATGTGACAAATAATGAAGAGATGTGTTCATTAGGGTGATGCTTCCAATCACTATTGAACTTAGGAATATTCTTATGAGATCCATGAGGTAGGTCATGCAACGATGGAGTTAGGGAAAGAGGACCAATAGCCTCACCCCAAGGCATAGGTTATGCTGCCATTCTTCTAAATGAAGTGCATACAGGAATCTGAGTATCAGACAAGAATAATGCATGGCAAGTTGTAGAAACTTATTGTTCTTGAAGAACCTGAGTTCTTCACATAGGTGAAGAACTTCTTGCTCGGCTAGATGAAACACTGTTGGGGAAAGTCTGAAATTATGTTGTTGAAGCAGATTAAAGAATAGATTAGTTTCAACCGTGCCTCGACTTGACAGAAAAAATATCTTTCTAGCTATCTTGAACTAGAAAATAGATCTTCTGAAAATAAGGCAAATACGGAGTCGCTAGACACCAATGGGATAATCTTAGTCTTATCAATTCATATATCCCCAGCCAAAAACTATTGGCTGGATATTTTGTCACGCCAAAATATGAGGTTCAACCATATTGCATGTGATCAAATCCCTCCACAAAGATAAGTGAGGCTGCCTGTTTATTACTAATCTAAAACACAACAAAAAAAATTAAATACAATATCAACACTATTCTAACCATTGGGGTTTGGGATACAATCCCAAAATCCATATCGACACGAAATGGAGATATTATAACTTCATAATTGCAATAGATTAGAAAGGTAACTTATTATAGACAAAACAAAGTGGAAAGGGAATGAGAGGAACATATTTTGTGTCAAGAAAACATAGATCAAGAAATACTTATATGAATTTTAGATAATGAGTGGAATATTTTGAAATGATTAAAATGATTAAGAATACTAAACAAAGAATAGCTCAAGATTTTGGATGTAAGAAAAATATCTCAAGATAGATGAATCCCACAACACAAAGTTTATAAAATAACACTTGTATCTATTCTTCAATGATTAAAAAGTAAATACAAAGCTTTTCTTCTTCATCAAAATAACTCTTAATATTAAAAAAGTCACTCTCCTGAAAATACGCAAGCATCCCTTATTTATAATAGAGAGAGCAGAGAGAAAATAGGATAAATCCTAGAAAATAGTCTTTTAATGAGAGTCCTTTTTTGCTTCATTCTCACGCAGGAGAACAAGTCAAAATTTGATTCCTGTGTGATGAAATAAAAAATGGAAAAGACATGACAATTTATTGATAGAAATGATATGAAACATTATGTTTATTCCACTTCGTCATCCTTATCCTCTTCTAGCGAAGCCTTCTTGTCTCAAAATTCTTGGAACTTTTTGATTATGCTCTACATCTCATCCTCATTTGGTGCACTGGAATAATCACTTAGGACCTCAAAAGTTTCCTTAGTGTCACTTGCATTACCAAGTAGTTTCTTCAATTTTCTTATTAATCTTTCTTAGTGATTGCAAAACATTGTTTATCCTTATGAACTTATCGATGGCTTCCAGATCATATATGGAAGTTGGTTCGTGCTGAATTGATTCCTGAATTTTTTTATAGAGATCATTAGCAGGTAGAATATCTGAGCTTTCACCCAACACCTTGGTGAAGATCTTGGACATCTCCTCTTCTATGTCATTGGTGGCATCAACCAACTAATCTCTAGATTCCCTCAACTTGCTGCAAGCTTCACTGAGATTCTTTATCCTGAATCTAATGGCTTTGGAAAGTTGGAAATGCTTATCTCCATTTGGGATAATTCCTTCTTCTATTAAGATCAAGGATGGAACCTTTTTTAGTGCATTGATTGCTTCCAAAGTTAATTCAAGATCCCCGACTTCCTATGAAAAATCATCATCCATCTTGTCACCATCTTTATTTATTTACTCCAAGGATTTATATACTTCCATTGTGTCATCTATGACCTCTCTTCCTTGTAAGAATAGCCTTTTTATCCATTCTTCAACTGTTCTCCCCTTCTCATTGATCTTTTCAATCATAGGCACCGATGAGAAATCAAACCTGATAGGCATAGGGGTTGAAGATTACGGTGTTGACTACGAAGGCTTTGAAAGCTTGAGTAGTACCACTGTTAACTATTCAACTTTCTCCTTTAGCTCATCCCCACTTACCTTTGTTTCTTTCATCTTTTGGAAAATAATGTTCATGGCATCTTGTGCATCCTGTTGTGCTCCTTCTATTGTCACTTTTCCCAAATCAGCCCTTGTAATATGATAATCAATCACTGTTATGTTCTCCTTTGTTTTTTCAGCCACAGGAGTGGCAATATCTGCAAACCTATGCCTTGAGGCATCCACTAAAAACCTTGAAACCATTTTGGTTTTCCCTGGAAGATTTGGCAGGAGAAGCCTTGAGTGAACTAAAATCAAAGGCTGGTAGGGGAACTACCACCTTCCTCTTCCTTGGAGTCTAATTAACCAACCATTGAAGTACAATAGAAGAAGTTTCTCCTCTTAGAGGTTTCATGGTTGTATTTTTTGGTGGAGGAATAATTAATTGTGGAGTCATGATAACTGCAAGTGTAGTGATTATGGGAATAAATTCAAGGAATGAATGTTTGGAATGAGGAGGAATTTCTATTACCATAGTAGGTCTAGTAGAGAGAGGTGAGAGATCAGAGAAAATAATGGCCATGGCTGATGAGAGTGGCATAGAAAAATGAGATGAGGAAGACTAGGAGAGAGGGGGTAAAGATTCGAAAGGCAAAGCTTGAGAATTAAGAGAAAGGCTTACCTCCAATGAGTAATTAGCAAAAGGGGAAACAAGAGGTCGACTAACCTCATATTTTGAAAGAATTTCTCCTTGTTCTGGCGGAGGACGTGAATCCAAGATCTCAACTATTTGTGTAGGAGTAGCAGATGATTCGGCCCCTTGCTTTTCTCCTTTCCTGACAAACTTAAACTTTATTTACCTCTTGGTAAGGCTTTTAGCCTTTTCCTTTTCTCCCGTACAGGGTCCCACTTCTAAAGTATTTATTTTTGAAAAGGTCCTTTCCTTATAACTCATTCCCCCAAGAAATGAGCCATGCCTTAGTGAGGACAAGAGTCTGAGTAGATATTTTAGTGATAAAAACCTTTTCAGCAACATACCAATTAATGGTTGGGAATCCAAGTTGGTCTCCATCTGACTGTTCATACCTAGGTTCTAGAACACTTTCATTGTCTATGGTACCTTCAGGGATATCAGCTAGATCTAACATCTAAATTTCTTCAAGTGTCAGTCTACTATTGTCTTTTCTTTGGATGGAAACTTCATCATGAAGATCAATCCAGATATATTCCATAGTGGGTACATGTAGGTACAAGGTTCCATAAGACTTGAGGACTCCTCAGATGTCAAATCCTTTTCTCATCTTCATGTGCTTCTTCAATTTATCCTAAATTTTATGTAAAACATTCTTTGACTTAATCACGGTGGAACATGTATACCTTCCAATGGAAATGGGGATCAAGACAACAAATTTGTGTCGGCTTTGTTGGAATTTGTGAAAATCCAACAACTGTCTGACCAACTCCATGAGGATCAGTTTGTCACCTTAGAATCTGGGTAAATAGAAAGGATTGTCGTGGAACCTTACCACTTGAAGATAGGTAAACATATTGAATTGAAAGAAGATGGAACCACATTTTGACACTTTTGTCCATGCTTCATCGGAAACCCTTCTCTTCCTCAAATCAGGATCAAATTTACAAATATTTTCATAGAAGAAGGTGTCATTCACTCTTCTAAATTGGTCTTCAGACCCTTTTATTGTTATATGCAGGAAGTACCGATATATGTGTTCTGTTGATCGATTTTCCTTTGCATCCATCCCTAGATAGTTTCTCATGCATGTTGCTGCATAGGTGACATATGACATCATATTGAACTTGCTGGTAGATAAGACCGTTTTCATTTGAGAGTCTATCTCATTACTTATTAGGCTAGCCAAGTCAATCCCGTGGTTATTTTTATTTATAATGAATATGAAATGGGTCACATCCACCCTTAGAATTATTTTCAATCTGGGGAGTCCAAACAAACGGCTCAGTAGGGGTGATGATATCACTAACTTCAAGAATAAAATCACTTCTAGGGACTGACTTAGGAAACCTAGAAACAATCAACAATTTGCAGTTATCACATATTTATCATCTAAATATCTTATGAAAAAATGAATCACCACCACTAATATATATTACAATGATATGTTATTAAAGATCTATGCACAAAAAAGTAAATTCTTTAGCATAGATGTCCACAAAATCATTCCTTTCTATAAGTATTCAAGATTAGCAGTCGCTAAGAATGTTCTTTAATACAAACTGTTTTTTTAATCTCTATTTTAAAAATTAAAAATATTTTGGTGATCACAATGGTCTTTTATCTACTCATTTCAATAAATAACGGAGTTCAGCAGTGGCTAAGATTTTTCATTCATGCCCATTGATATGTAAAATGAACAAAAATATAGAAAGGTGTGAGTGTAGTAGTCACTATGATATTAAATGAGAAAACTTAAAAAAATTCTAATAACCATCTTTCTTCTTGACTATGCAAATACCTCCATATATTTCTACTATGAAAATAATCCATTTCTCACATATTTGTCATCGAAACATATTATGGAAAATACATAGTGACGGCTAATATTTATTATTATGATTTGTTATTCTAGTGCTATGTTCAAAATGAAGAAATTATTTAGTCTATTTTCCGGACAATTTTTCCTTTCTATAAATATTTGAGCTTAGTGGTAGCTAAGCATTTTATTTAATACAAATTGTTTGTTTGATCTTGTTTTAGGAATGGAGCTTGGTGGTTGATTAAGAATTTTACTAGGTTACGAAACGATATAAATTATTGTTTTTAGACATAAACAAACTTATGAGTAATATGAAAATTTTGATATCTTCCAAGGGTATGTAGCACCATACTTGGCTATGCAAGAGATGGTATAGCCAATAAGATATGATTATAGGTAATGAAAAATACTAGAGATCAAAATATGTAGAGATATTTATTTGCATTGTTGGTGAAGGTACCCCATTTATGTATGTCCTATTTTTAATGTTATTCTTCCATTTGAATCAATTTTCAAGAAGACAAATCGATGAGGGTTCATGTTTTGAGATTTTTTCTCTTTCCCATTGTGTCTTCTACAATCAGATGGATAAGTATACAAATGGTTTTTTTTCTGTTATAAATTTTCATTAGGATTAGACATAATCAAATGAAATCAAAAGACTTTGCCTTAATGAAAAATTGGGATTTTAGAATTTTATGCTAAAGATAAGTATTGTGTGGATAGGAGGGTCTCCCCTCAAGGCCTAAGGATTGGTCCCTTTCTGAAAGTCTTTTTTGTGTTTTAGGACTTATATTAATGATATAAAAAGTTTGTTGTTGGAAATAAGATTGGGTGCCCAAGATTTTATGAGATTACATTTATGTTTTGAAACCTGATTGGTGCACATGGATACTCAGATTTGGACTGAGTTTCAGGGCCTCAGAGTTGAATGTTGTACTTCAGCGAAAGTATTTGAAAATGATTATGGATTTATTAGTTTTGAAATGTGAAGCTTGATTTATAAGTTAAGCATAAAATCATTTCAGTAATTCACTATGTTTTTTATTAGTTGCATGTCACTAGAAAGATGTGCAGTGGATTAAGAAGGTAGTTTTTCCTATAATTGAAGAATTGAACAAATACAATATTAAGAACACAAAAAAAAATTGTGTATAGTGCAAAGCAAATATAAGACAAGACTTATATGCAGGATTTGTTGACATTTTTCGTACCCTCTATAAAAAAAGGGTCAACTCCAAAATTTTAAGTTTCTTAGATTGATTGAGTTAGAGGTTTGACTATGTTTCAGAACAACCACCTCAGAATAACATACATATTTTAATAGTTTTAGTTTTAGACAATCTTGGAAGTCACGTTTGGATCAAACTCCAAACTAGGCTACATTTACAGAATGCCATGTCTCATAGAGGAATCCATTCCATTTCAAAACCTCGTTAGAACTGTGCAACAACTGTAAATTACCATTGCAAGGCCTAAGGAAGGAAGGAAGGGTAGCATGTACCAGACATGAAGTTCTGAAGCTACAAACAGGTTGTCAGGTTTGAAGGACAAGGTGCAGAAAAAATTTTAGTCATCCATGAACATTAAAAGGTACATTTGATTTTTTTATTTTTTTTTCAAACATAAGTGAATTATTTAAGTGTGTTGAGTTGTACAAGTTCATTATTATCCATTCAAATGAAAGAAAGTATAGAAAGGAAATATATACATCTCATTACAAGAAAATAGTTCATCTATTCATATGGAATAAAAGTACAGTGAACCCACACAAGCCGTGGGACGTAACTTGTATGTACTAGAAATAAAAGATGCATATACTTAAAACTATAAGCAAATGGAGAGAGAAGAAAATCCATCATTTCCTGTTTGGGTCGGTTCTCTCGTGGTTCTGGATTTGTTTCATTTTCAGCTGCTTCATCCTCATCTCCAGTTCCCAGCAATAGGTACCTATGAACATACAATATATATTGTTAGAGCTCTAGGTTTGGTCTATATCCATGTGTTTACAAGTTTCACCTAACTGAATCCTTTAAAGAAAGCACATGCAAGATACATGAAAGAAAAAATCAAAAGGAGCATCTCATAGTACAGTTGAATCAAGGTCAAGTACAAAAGGAATTCATAAGAAGAATGTCTTTTAGCAAACAATCAAATGAAAGAAATGAACAAATGTAGTTTTGCAGGAGATGATGTAGATCTGAAATAGTCATAGTCAAATATGAGATGCAGTCACATGTTTACCAATAAAATACTCAATCAACACTAAAGGAAATGATCTTGTTTGCAATGTTCATCACAAGAATATAATACAAAGTAGATCAACATTTTAAAAACCACATATCTTGTAAAAGGAGATCTGAAAGTCTTTACTAAAAAAAGTTTCCTTCAGTAACAATACCTCCGAGAGTGGTACAACTGAATATGAGAACAAATTCCATTCAATACAAACACAATACATTATGAAATGGGAAATTTAATACTCAAATGGTGAACTTTGGTCATTCTCATATTGTGCCAATGAATTTACATATCAAGACAGGGAGATCATAGTATCAAATTACAGTCAGTTTGTAATAGCCATGTAACTATTTAAATGTTATTTTTCAAGAAATGAAGTATTTTTTCATGATTGGACAAGATCTCAAAGGGTTTTGAGTATGCAAAACAATGAAATTTATACCCAAAAGTCCAAGAGAAATAACTATTCCAAGAAAACATAGACTTCACATTTTCAATGATTATGGCCATGCCATAGAAACCCATATGAGGAAATTTGTAGATCTAAAGGAAAACAAACATTTAAACTTTATCTTATTCACAGCTTAAGAGAAATGACTCCAAGAGGTCATCTTCAATGTAGACAAATAAGATTCAAAGATGATATAAAAGTCTACTTAGCCACAGAGTTTTCTCAGAAGAGAAAGATGACAACAAAAAAGAAAAGCTCAGAGTAAACTTCCACGGCTGTCGACAGGGACCCAAATTGTGTTAAATGCCCTAAAAATGTGAGCTCAAAAAATCTAGTAAAATGGCTAATGGAAAAACCCACTAGGAGTTTCAGAGATCGACATGTAGAATGCCATCAAAGAGAGAAAGGGAGGCCCACTTACCAGAAGAATGACGGCCATAAGACCTCACAAAGGTGCTCCAAAGATCAAAAAGAATCATCAAGCAACAGAGTTTTCAAACTCATTAATGGTGGTCACATTTCTCAGCTCTCCAGTAGGGAGTGTTTCAACAGAAAACAAGATCTCAAAGATATCTCACAAAATACGAGTACCCACAGTACAAATCATAACCCAAATATGGAGAAATACAGAAACTCCAATGAGCATCAAATTATGGTGACTCTGTTAAGGCACAATACACAGTGAATAAACCAGAAACCAAAGATGGTGGTTTACAATAATAGATCAGGAATCTCAATAGCTCGAACTAGAATAATCAAACTAGAGAATAGAGGTGAGAAAAGTTGATACTTCCATGATTTCGGTTTATCACCATTCAACAGAAAAAACAATACAAGAAGTTCAAACTTCCAATCGGAGACAAACGCATGCCCAAGTTGTAAATGACAAAATCATTAATGGGTATTAGTAGATCTAGGTATTCCTGATCACTTACCTGAAATTAAAAGGAAAATGACTCCATCAGACACGAGCCAAGCTCACAGAACCAGTCTAGAATGCATGGTCACCTTCCAATAGGTTTTGAAGGTTTTTCCTCTCCAAGGAATGAACTCTCGATGAGTTTCTCAAGAAAATCACAGACCAAGGAAAATGATCAAATTTCATTAGATATAGAGTACATGAAGTTTCCAGATTTAGAAAATAACATGAAATAGCCAATTCACAGTCATAAAACCAACAGAAGATTCCCCAAAAAATACACTATCTGGGAGTTTAAGCTTCAAACCCTTGTCGCAATATGTGTCAAAGTTTAAGTGCAAAACCCATTAATGGGCTCTCAGATCAAAGGAAAATGAGAGTGCAGGTTTGAAAGATTGCATCCATGACATCAAATACAGGATGGACCATTAGAACAAAACATCCATAGTCCCCTTATGATGGCAGATCCAAGTTTCATGAAGTGCTATCACAGGTGCCAAGTAGTGAAGCTTCGAGTTCTTAACAATGGTAGTCAAGAGATCACATAGTGGGCTTCAGATCAGAAGATCACAGAAAGCTCAAAGAATGGAAAAGAAAATGCACATAAATCTCCAATCACTTCAAAATGGAATGATATCAATCTCAAAAGCTTCATCAATGGTAGGCCACAAAATTTCCACAGAGTTTCCTTAGCTCAAGTAGAGATCAAGTGAGAATGCAAAAATGACTAGGGTTTGGAGCTTTTTACCATCTAACTCAGTGGGTTAGTTTAACTCAACCCAAGTTACGAAAGTATGCACGTGTCATAGGGTTAGAAACCCTAATTATGACCTGAGTTAAGTTTCCACTGACAATACAAAGCTCGAGGGTCAGTCCATCATGGAGAAGGGGTCTTCCTCAACTAATGATTATGTTTGTTGACTATAGTTTACTCCTTAATAAATCAAAACCAATAATCATTGCTCAGGATTAGTTCACACCAATGGTTTTGAGAGGTCCAAAACTAGTCCAACCCCATAGTCAAATGTCAGCAACAATAATTACTAAAAGGTGGAAAATTCCAAACACATGAAAAATACATTATATTCCAAGGTACATACCAATGATCAGATATCCCATGATTTTGAAATCAAGTATATATGCCAAAGGTATAATAATCAATTGATTATTATTCAAATTATCATATACCATTTCACACAGTCAAAGAAGGGACATGATGGGACAGTTTAAGACCAAGAAACAATGAGTATGTGCAAGTATTTTATCTTAATATTGCCAATGGTCTCATACCAAAGGAAAATTAAAAGGATGCATACTTGGCATGTACACATGTGGTCCCCACGGGTAAGGATAGAGCTATTTTTCTAAGTATTTTGGATTAAAGGCATTAATTTCACTTGCAAAAAAATATCTTTTCATGTGACCACAAGAAGACAGAGGAGATGTCAGCATCAAAACCAAAAGGTGGTGCCCAATCAAAATGGATACATGGGTGAATATTTTGTCCAATTATTTCTAATAAAGGATTTATTTTTTCTCACACACAAGGAATTAATTTTACATCCAAAGGGAAAATTATAGATGTCACATCAGCCAAGAAGATAGAGACTACATGCATTGGAGAAGACTTGCTCATCAACCAAGGATTTATTATTAGCAAAATTATTCACCCATTCTTTTCTTAAAAATAGAACAGTCAACTCTAGTTTGACATATGATGTAATCAAAGGCTATTAATGCCTCTTTCTATTAGTTTGATTTATTTTATTCCTTTATTTATTCTTAAATAAAGGATAAAAATAGAATGCATGGGCAAGTAAAACCTTAGTCTATTTTTAGGAAAGATGGGTGAATTAATTTTACTATATATTGTGTGCCTTGATAAAGCAAAAAGGAGGAATTTTTAGATACAAGAGTGCTGAAGAAAATTTTCTACTAGTTTTTCCCTTTGAATGTGAAGTATTTTTTTCCTTTCCAATTATTTGTAATCTTGTGTATGTTCCCATTAATCTTGTGAATGTTAATTCCCTGATTAATCATCTTACTCAGTTGTAAATTTTAGTAATTTGTGATTCATATTAATGTGCATGTTTAATTTAACAGTGTTGTTGTGATTCTTTTCCCTCAATACATCTGAGTGTTTTCCTTTAATATTCTACAGAAAATTATTTGTCCTATGCATTAGAAATTCATTCCGTATAAATTGTGCATGTACTCAGTCAAAGACCTCATAAATTTTTGGTGTATCACCTCAGTTTTAAATCTTTTACAGTCATCTATTACACTTATAACCCCATAACATCAGCTTATGATACATCATTAAGGAATCAACCTTGATACCGAAGACTCACCTCAAAATAGGTATACCCATAGACCTAATGTGTTTCCATTATATCTACGAAAGAGAGAGATTAACTTTACAAGCTTAGAACACCTGCAACCGTCTCTCTACAGGGTGCACTTTTGAGAGATAACATTTTTTGGCATGCTCGGTGGGATGGGGACTAGAAACTACTATTGATGTATTCTGAAGATTTAGGATCCAAGCAGAACTCATCTGGTGACTCCATGAATTTGAGTTCAAATCACTACAACACTTTTTTCAACATCATCAAATTTTTAGCTGCAGTTTTTAGGTATTTTTCATGAAGATCGTATTTCTTTATTTGTTATTATCAGCCATTTTTATGAGCAACATACTTTTTTTTCATATTTTTAGTATTTTATGAGGTCTTGCACCCATGAAACATCATTTTCAACCATATTATCATCCAAGATAGTAGCCATTTTTTCCAATTTCCCCTTCATACAAGTTTCATAACCCTGATCAGAATGAATATACTTACGATCCAAACCTCAAAAATTAGTATGATTGTCAATATGATGATCATTACATTGTTCAAAGTCAAAGTTATGTAGAGGGTTATGATGAATGTGTAAGGTGAAGAGATCTTGAAATTGAGCTTAATGAACTTAACCAATCTTTTTTAGATACTAACGAACTATATGAGAAATTATTCGTAGTGAAAACTTACAGGCATCAGGTTATGGAAACCTATCAATAGAGTTTTCCCACTTACCTTCCCTATCAAAATTTAATGCCTATATATTCCCCTTATAAGTAAAATTATCCCATTCATCAAATTTTAAACTATCAAGCTACTGTAATTCCTTTGTTTCCTACCCCGCGATCATGCATCGTACCCAAATTAAAGTGTACAAATTGGCATTTAGATGTTTTCCTAGAAATAGAGTTTGTACCCCAACCTCTCTTTAAAGAATATCTAGTTAGGACTGAGATTAGACCCACTCCTCCTTTACTCATACTTCTAGTCCAAGAAAAACAAGATCATGATATCATTTAGGAGGGATAGCCAGCTGAAGAAAACAATAGGTTGGAGTTTTTATAGAACATAAAGCAATCGGATTGTAAAGTTTAGTTTGATCATACTCAAGAATTAGAGGAGAAACCCGTTCAAAAGGTATAGCTGGATTTTTTAGCAGATATAAATCAAATTAGGGATGATCAATAGTCTTTGTGTTTTAATAATAGTGTGCATGAAAGCACCATACTCCTACAAACTACTAGTTCATCCCAATTAGTAGAACTTGAAGGAAATTTTCAAATCATTTCAAAATATAAATCAACTCATCTAAAGAATGAGCACTCGGTTTGTAACTTATCATTTTCCATGGTTGATGACCAAGAGGAAACAAATCAATTTCAGAATGAGCATGATCAAATAGTTAATTGTGAAGACCCTCGTTGTTCTACATGCATGGAGATAGATGTGTTATTAGGGACTTGCAGTGTTTCAAAAGGAATATTAGATGGTACTGCTAGTATTTGAGAGAAATAATTTTTGATTGAGGAGGGAATGACATGTTCAAATAACATTGTAAGAAGGGATACCGTGAAAAAATTTGAAAGTGCTGCTGAAATATTAGTCTTGGTAGTAGTGGATCAACAAACTGAAAAGGATGAACAAAAATTTGAAAAATTTGAAAATATTTTCAAACAATTTAAAGAAAGAGAAAAACCATCTCATCATCTTCATGATGTTATGATTGATGATATACAATAACTTGAAGAGGCTAAAATTTTTTTAGATTGGTTTCAAATTTTCAAAAATAATATACAATAGTTTAATGAGGAAGATCAATTCTTAGAAAATCCTTTAAAATAGCTTCAGAAAGAACCCGTGATCAAAACTAAGGTTTATTTTTCAGTACAAGACAAGAAGATTAGCTTTTCAGTTGTTTGGAGGCCATGTCCTATTTGGTATCTCACTAGTTCACAACATGTCATGACCATACAAGAATTAATGCTCATATCAGAGCTTAAGAACAAGCATAAGATATTCAACAATCAATTTCAAAGACCTTTAGAAGAGTTTGCAGATCAATTAGAAAGATTATTTGTATTTTGGGCTAAATTTTGAAACAAATTCAAGGTACACGTCTCATTTTTCAGTTCTATCATGCTACTTGTTTTACAAGCTGAATTCATGGTCTTGGTTATGGAGAAAAAGAAGCTAATTTTCATTACTTGTATTAGGTTTTATTTATCCTTGATTTGCATCTGGTTAGAATAGGATAGATTAGGATTTCCCTTTTAATAAGTGCATTTCATGCACATTGCATTTTTCAATTCAATAAGTGCACCTGTGCACATGATTTTGTTCACTAGATCCTTTCCAATTTTGGTGTTTTTTTTGGAAAAGACAGTTTTGGTTGTATGCATTTGACTCCATGCCCAATGGAAAAGAGGAAGGTTATAGTCTACAAGATAGTAGGAATCTATCCCCGTAGGATCCCAAAAATTATTGACATTTTTCACACCCTGTGTGAAAAAGGGTCAACTTGAAACTTTTAAGTTTCTCAGATTGATCGAGTCAGAGATTTGACTATGTTTGGGACAGCCACCTCAGAATAACATACATATTTTAATTTTTTGGTTTTGGATAGTCTTGGAAGTCACGTTTAGATCAAACTCTAAATAGGTTGCAGTTATAGAATGCCATGTCTCATAGATGCATCCATTCTATTTGAAATCCTAGTCATAACTATACAACAGTCGTAAACGACCATTACAAGGCATTAAGGAAGGTAGGAAGGGTATTAATGTAGCCAAATTAATAACAACCAGATAAACTGCAATAAAATGAACTCCAAAATAAAATAGATCTCCTTCTTCGTTCACAAATAATCCATTACAATGTTTCCTAAATAGGAAAATAACTCCCAACTCGAGTTACCCAGTAAACTCTAGCTAACTCTGACTAAATCTACTCTAGGTGGCGGAAATTACTATTTTTAGCAGTTTACTAGAACCTGCTATTCTTAGTAAGTTCGCATGCTTATTCCTACGGGCACAGAAATTGCCACGCATCTTCTACATCCCTAAATTAGAGGAATTGCCAACTTTATAACTCACAATGCAATTAATAGACTAAAATTAACTAATGCTCAAAAATAGAAAAAAACCAAACTATAACTTAAATCCTAATTTTCGGCCTCAAGATGGCGGATTTAGGGCCCGAAAACGTGTCAAAAACTTGCCCCAAATGGTAGGGCGGGTTGCCGCTGCGTTCGTCTCATCGAAACACGTGGTTTCAAAAAAAAAACGGACTCAAACGGACACCCGGAGCTCAAGTTATGACCTTGTCAAGTTCCTGCTAATTCGGGCGCATCAGGTATTATGTACTAGAAATGGAGTTTTGAACTTGTAGACAAGTTGTAAGTTTAAAGGATAGGGTGAGGAATAAATTTTAGTCATCCATGAACATTAAAAGGTACATTTTATTTTATTTTTTTTCCATACGTAAGTGAATTATTTAAGTTTGTTGAGTTGTACAAGTTCATTATTATCCATTTAAATAAATTAAAGTATAGAAAGGAAAGATATACATCTCATTACATGAAAATAGTTCATCTATTCATATGGAATAAAAGTACAGTGAACTCACACAAGCTGTGGGACGTAACTTGTATGTACTAGAAATAAAAGATACATATACTTAAAACTCTAAGCAAATGGAGAGAGAAGAAACCCATCATTTCCTGTATAGGCTGGTTCTCTCGTTCTTCTAGCTTTGTTTCATTTTTAGTTGCTTCATCCTCATCTCCAGTTCCCAACAATAGGTACTTGTGAACATACAATATATATTGTTACAGCCCCAAGTTTGGTCTATATTCATGTTTTTATAGTTTCATGTAGCTGAATCCTGTAAAGAAAACACATTCAAGATACATGTAAGATAGAATAAAAAATAATATCTCATAGTACAGTTGAATTAGGGTCAAGTATAAAAGGAATTCATAAGAAAAATGTCTTTTAGAAAACAATCAAATGAAATAAATGAACAAAGTATTTTTACAGTAGATGATGCATATCTGAAAGAGTCGTAATGAAATATGAGATGCATTCATATGTTTACCAATACAATACTGGATCAACATTAAAGGAAGGCTCTTTCTTGCAATGTTCATCACAAGAATACAATATAAAAAAGATGAACATTTTAAAAACCATATATCTTGCAAAAGGAGATCTGCAAGTCTTTGTTAAAACAAATTTCCTTTAGTAACAATACCTCTGAGAGTTTTACAACTGAAGATGATAAAAAATTCCATTCGATACAAAAACAAAACATTATGAAATGGGAAATTCAATACTCATTTGGTGAACTTTGGTCATTCTTAGATCATGCTAATGAATTCATATATTAAGATAGGGAGATGATAGTATCAAATTGCAGTCAGTTTGAAATAGCCATTCAACTATTTAAATGATATTTTTCAAGAAATTAAGTATTTTTTCATGATTGTATAATATATTATAGGGTTTTGAATGTTAAAAATAAAAATTTATACCCCAAAATCCAAGAGAAATAACTATGTCAAGAAAACACAGAATTCATGTTTTTAATGATTATGGCCATGCCATAGAAACCCATACGAGGAATTTTGTAGATCTAAAGGAAAACAGACGTTGAAACTTTATCTTATTCACAACTTAAAAGAAATGACTCTAAGAGGTCATTGTCAATGTAGAAAAATGAGATTCAAAGAAGATATAAAATTCTACTCAGCCACAAAGTTTTCTCAGAAGAGAAAGATGACAAAAAAAAGAAATTCTCAGAATAAACTTCCATGGCTGCCGATAGAGACCTAAATTGTGTTAAATTCCCAAAAATGTGAGCTCAAAAAAGCCTGTAAAATGTGTAAAGGAAAAACCCTATAGGCGTTTCATAGATCAACATGTACAATGTCATCAAAGAGAGAAAGTGATCCCCATGTATTGAAATAATGATGACCATAAAACCTCAGATAGGTGCTCTGAAGATCAATAATAATAATCAAGTAGAGAGTTTTCAAACTCATCAATGGTGGTCTCTTTTCTTAGCTCTCTAGCAGGGAGGATTTCATCTAAAACAAGATCTCAAAGATATCTCACAAAATACGAGTACCCATAATAAAAATCATAACCCAAGTTTGGAGAAATACAGAAACCCCAATGAGCATAAAATTATGGTGACTCTATTTAGGTACAATACATAATGAATGAACCAAAAGGCAAAGATGGAGGTTAACAATAATAGATAAAAATATCATTAGCTCAAACAAGAATAATCAAACCAAAAAATAGAGGCGACAAAAGTTGATACTTCCATAATTTTGGTTTATCACCATTCAACAATTAAAACAATACAGAAGTTCAAACTGTGAATCGGAGACAACTGAATGGCCAAGTCAAAAATGAAAAACCCATTAAAGGGTATTAGTATATCTAGGTATTCCGATCACTTACCTCAAATTAAAACAAAAATGATTCCACAGACACGAGCCAAGCTCTTAGAACTAGTCTAGATTAGATGGTCACCTTCCAATAGGTGTCGAAGGTTTTGAATCTCCAAGGAATGAACTCTCCATGAGTTTCTCAAGAAAATCACAGATAATGGAAAATGATCAAATATCATATATATAAATTACATGAAGTTTCAAGATTTATATTTTAACACGAAATACCAATTCACGATCATAAAACCAATACAAGATTCACATGAAAATACACTACCTGGGGGTTTAAGACTCAAACCCTTGACGCCAACTATGTCAAATTTTAAGTGCAAAACCCATTAATGAGCTCTCATATATGAGGAAACAAAGAGTGCAGGTTTGAAAGATCACATCCATGGCATCAAATATAAGAAGGACCATTAGAACAGAACATACATAGTCCCCTTATGATTAGAGACCCAAGTTTGATGAAGTGTTATCATAGGTGCCAAGTAGTGAAGCTTTGAGTTCTTAACAATGGTGGACAAGAGATCACACAGAGGTTTTTAGACCAAAATATCATAGAAAGCTCAAAGAATGGAAAAGAAAATGCACAGAACTCTCCAAGGACTTCAAAATTTTGACTAAGTTTCCTTATCTCGAGTAGAGCTCAAGTAAGAATGCAAAAAATACAAGGATTGAGATATTTTTTACTATCTAACTCAGTCGATTAGTTTAACTCAACACAAGTTAATAAAGTATGCACATGTCATAGGGTAAGAAATCCTAATTGTGACCTGAGTTAAGTTTCCACCGACAATACAAATCTTGAGGGTTATTCCATCATGGAGAAGGGGTCTTCCTTAACTAATGATTATATTTTTTAACTATAGTTTTCTCCTTAATAAATCAAAGCCAATAATCATTGCTCAGGCTTATTTCACACTAATGGTTTTGAGATGTTGAAAGCTAGTCCGACCCCATAGTCAAATGTTGGCAACAATAATTACAAAAAGGTGGACAATTCCAAACACATATGCAGAATATATTACATTCCAAAGTGCATACCAATCATCATAGATCCCATGATTTTTAAATCAAGTATATATGTTAAAGGTATAATAATAAATTAATTATTATTAAAATGATCATATGCCATTTCACAGAGTCAAAGAAGGGACAATGATGGGACAAATAAGACCAAGAAACAAGGAGTACGCAAATTATTTTATCTTAATCTTGCCAATTGTCTCATACCAAAGGAGTTAAATATGAAAGGATGCATTACTTGGCATGTACACATGTGGTCCCCACATGTAAGGATAAAGCTATTTTGCTAAGTATTTTGGATTAAAGCATTAATTTCGCTTGCAAAAATGTATCTTTTCATGTGACCAAAAGAGGATAGAGGAGATGTCATCATCAAAACCAAAATGTGGTGCCCCATCAAGATGGATACATGGGTGAATATTTTACCAATTATTTCTAATAAAGGATAAATTTTTCTCACAGACATGGAATTAATTTTGCATCCAAAGGGAAAATTACAGCTGTCACAATAGGAAAGAAGAAAAAGACGACATGCATTGGAGAAGACTTGATAATCAACTAAGGATTTATTATTAGCAAAATTATTCACCCATTCTTTTATTAAAAATAGAACAATCAATTTCAGTTTGACTGTGATGTAATCAAAGGATATGAATACCTCTTTGTATTAGTTTGATTTATTTGATAAAAATACAAAGAATGGGCGAGTAAAACCTTATTATATTTTGAGGAAGGGTGGGTGAATCAATTTTTCTATATATTGTGTTCCTTGGAAAAGCAGAAAGGATAAATTTTTAGATATAGGAGTGTTGAAGAGAATTTTAACCAAATTTTCCCTCTAAATGTAAAGTATTATTTGTCTTTCCAATTATTTGCAATCTTGTGTATGTTCCCATTAATCTTGTGAATGCGTATTCCCTTATTAATTAGCTTACCTTGTTACAAATTTCAATAATTTTGGCTTGATATTAATGTGCATGTTTAACTTAACAGTGTTGTTGTGATTCTTTTCCCTCAATACATCTGACTGTTTGCCTTTAATATTCTACAGAAAATTGTTGGCTTGTGCATCATAAATTCATTCCATATCAAATATGCATGTACCTAGTCAAAGACCTCATACAAGTTAGTTGCATCACCTCAGTTTTAAATCTTTTATAGTAATCTTTTACCCTTTAAACCCCAGAAAATTAGTTTAGGATACATCAATAAGGAACCACCCTTGATACCAGAGACTAACCTCAAAATCAGTTTACCCATAGACTTGAGGTGTTTCCATTGTATCTACGAAAGAGAGATAAAATTTGCAAGCTTAGAACACCTGAAGCCATCTCTCTATACGGTGCACATTCGAGAGATAACAATTTTTGGCACACCTGGCGGGGAAAGGAATAGAAACTACTATTGATGCATTTTGAATATTTAAGATCCAAGTAGAACTCATCTAACGACTTTGCGAATCTGATTTCAGATCATTATAGCAATTTTTTCAACATCATCAAATTTTGAGCTGTAGTTTTCAGGTATTTTCAAGAAAATCATATTTGTTTATTTGTTGTGATCAACCATTTTTATGAGAAGCACACTTATTTTTCATAATTTCAATATTTTATGAGGTCCTACAGCCATGAAATCTCATTTTCAGGAGTATTATCAGCACAACCAACATCCATTTTCTTCAATTTCCCCTTCACACTAGTTTCATAACCGCTATCAGAATGAATATCCTTATGACCCAAACCTTTGAAACCAGTATGATTGACAATATGATGATCATTACATTGTTCAAATTCAAAGTTATATAGAGGGTTGTGCTTAAAATGAAAGGTGAAGAGATCTTGAAATTGAGCTAAATGAACTTAAGAAATCATTTTTATCTATCAAGGAACCATACAAGAAATCATTAGCAATGAAAACTTATAGGCATCAGGTTAGGGAACCCTATAAAAAAAATTCCCACTTACCTTCCCTATCATAATTTAATGCCTATATATTCCCCTTGCTAGTCAAAATAACCCATTCATCCAATTTTAAATTATCAGGCTACTGTAATTCCTTCTTTTCCTACCCTACAATCATGTATCGAACCCAAATTAAAGTGTCCAAATTGGCATTCAGATGTTTTCATAAAAATAGAGTTTGTACCCTTTCCTCTCTTTAAATAATTTCTAGTTAAGACTGAGATTAGTGCCACTCCTCCTTTACTCATACTTATAGTCTAGTAAAAAGAGGATCATAATATCATTCAGGAGAGATAACCAGTTGAAGAAAACAATAGGTTGGAGTTTTTATAGAACATAGAGTAATGGGATTCTAAATTTAAGTTTCATCATACTCAAAAGTTAGAGGAGCAACCCATTTAAAAGGTACATTCTGAGTTTTTAGTAGATCTAAACTAGATTAGTGATGATCAACATTCTTTGTGTTCCAAGATTAGCATGCATGAAATCACCATACTCTTACAACTTACTAATACATCCCAGTTGGTAGAACCTTAAGGAAATTTTCAAATCATTTCTAGAGATAAATCAAATGATCTAAAGGACAAGCACTCAGTTTGCAACTTATTAGTTTCCATGGTTGAAGACCAAAAGGAAACAAATCAGTTTAAGAGTGATCATGATCAAATAATTGAGTGTGAAGACCCTCGTTGTTCTTGATGCATGGAGATAGTTGCATTATTAGGTACTTGCAATGTTTGACAAGGATTATTAGATTATACTGCAAGTATTCAAGAGTATTTATTTTTGATTGAGGAGGGAATGACATGTTCAAAGAACATTGTAAGAAGGGATAGAGTGAAATAATCTTAAAGTTCTATTGAAATGTCAGTCTTGGTAGTAGTGGATCAGCAGATTGAAAAGGATGAACACCAATTTGAAGACTCTGAAAAATATTTTCAAATACTTTAAAGAAACAGAACAACCATCTCATCATCTTCACGATGTTATGATTGATGATATACAACAAATTAAAGAGGCTGAAATTTTTTAGATTGGTTTCATATTTCAAAAAGAAGATACAAAAATTTATAGAGTTAGATCAGTTCTTAGAACAACCTTGAAAACAAATTCAAAAAAAACCCTTCATTGAAAATAAGGTCCATTATTTAGTACAAGACAATAAGATTAGCTTTTCATCTATTTGGAGGCCATGTCCTATTTAGTACTCTTTGGTTCACAACATGCCATAGAAATACAAGAATTTATGGTTGTATCAGAGCTGAAGAATGAGCGTCAGATACTAAACAATTAGTTTCAAATCCCTTCAGAATAGTTTTTAGATCAATTAGAAATATTCCTCATGTTTTGGGATAATTTTTGGAACAAATTCACGGTACACATTTCATTTTCAGTTATGTCATGCTACTTGTTTTGCAAGCTGAATTCATCATCTCGGTTATGGAGAAAAGGAAGTTATTTTTCAGTACCTATCTCATGTTTTATTTAGCTTCAATTTACAATTTGTTAGAATAGTGTAGATTAGGATTTCCCTTTCAATAAGTGTAGTTGATGCACATTACTATTTTCAATTCTGTAAGAGCACTTGTGAACATGATCTAGTTCACCAAATCCTTTCCATTTTTATTGTGTTTTTTGGAAAAGGTAGTTTTGGTTGTAGGCATTTTACGTCGTGCCTAATGGACAAGACCAAGGAACTAGTCTACAAGCTAGCAGATAACTTTTCCTACAAGATCGCCAAAATTGTTGACATTTTTCACACCCTATGCGATAAAGGGTCAACTTAAAACTTTTATGTTTCTCAAAATAATTGATTCGGAGGTTTGACTATTTTTGGGATAGCCACCTTAGAATAACATACAGATTTTAATTTTTTGGTTTTGGACAGTCTTGGAAGTCACGTTCGGATCAAAATCCAAATAGGCTACAATTACATAACACCATGTCTCATAGATGTAGCCATTCCATTTGACAACCTCGTTAGAAGTGTGCAACATGCATAGGCTGCAGACAAGTTATAGGTTTGAATAACATGGTGTAGAATAAATTTTAGTCATCCATGAAGATTAAAAGGTACATTTGAGTTTTTATTTATTTCCATACATAAGTGAATTATTTAAGTGTGTTGAGTTGTACAAGTTCATTATTATACATTCAAATGAAAGAAAGTATATAAAGGAAAGATATACATCTCATTACATGAAAATAGTTCATCTATTCATATGGAATAAAAGTACAATGAACCCACACAAGCCATGGGACGTAACTTGTATGTAATGGAAATAAAATATGCATATACTTAAAACTATAAGAAAATGGAGAGAGAAGAAACCCATCATACTTAATGTTTAACTTAACAGTGTTATTGTGATTCTTTTCCCTCAATACATCTGAGTGTTTTCCTTTAATATTATTTAGAAAATTATTGGCCTGTGCATCAAAAATTCATTCCATATCAATTATGTATGTACTCATTCAAATACCTCATACAAGTTTGGTGTGTCACCTCAGTTTTAAATATCTTACAGTCATCTTTTACCCTTAAAACCCCATAAAATCAATTTAGGATACATCAATAAGGAACTGGCCTTGATACCAAAGACTCACCTCAAAATAGGTATACCCACAGGCCTGAGGTGTTTTCATTGTATCTACAAAAGAGAGATAAAATTGGCAAGCTTAGAACAGTTGCAACCATATCTCTACATGGTGAAATTTCGAGAGATAACAAGATTTATAGTAGCAGAATTGGGGCTCTATTTAAAGAGCCACAACCCTTTGTTGTATAAGTTTAGGAAAAAAATAAGAAAATTAGATAATATCAAATATATATATATATATATATATATATGTATATATAACATAGTGGCACTTATATCAAACTTCCATTATCTCTGTCACATTTGGGGCATGCTTCAATATTTTTCCTTGAAGTTGAATTAAATATTTGTGGGCCATAACAATAAAGAAAAATTGTATGTCTGTGAGGAGGCCCCTCGACATATATTTCTCACACAATTCAGGGATGCTCAATCTTAGCCCATTCAGAATGTTAAACATCTCCTTTCTCTTCTTAGGCAAGTTCAGCCATTCATGTAAAGTGATCCCTTCTCTTTCATATTCTTTGGTGTGTTTTCCTCTGGTAGAAATGATGTGACATAAATAATTTTGAGTTAGGGATGACATGAATCTTCTTGGATGAAAATTCATACAGTCGAAGAAAATCTTGGATTTAATGTAGAGAAGACTCTAATGCTGCAATCCACTCCTTTCTTCTTCTTGTGTAAGAATCTAATGACGAATCTTCACTTTTTGGTTCTTATGTTTGGGACAAAAGAGTGAGATCTGTTTCTAGTATAGAGGTGGCATAATAGGCCTTATACATAAGGCAATGGTCATCTTGAATGCACGAGAAATCAATAGACTAGGGATTTCTCAAGGATTGTAGACATAAATGGAACTCTAGGAATACCAGGTTTATTACAAGGTTTGACAAACTGGGAAGGAAGGACACATCTCATCAAAAATATTGAAGAATAAGAACACTAGGATATCCTTATTTGGGAAATCTTGGGTATTGTCTCTAACATTTGGTATACTAATACTTGAAGAATTAGGGCCTCGTTTATCCCTAAGAGTTGTAATAATTAGTCCATGTGGGCCAATTATTCTTCTAATGAACTTGCACTCAAAGAAGATGATGCCATTGCTCAAGGAACTGATATGGAATGGAACAACATGAAGGGAATGGCTCTTTGATTTCATAGACGGAGTTCTGAAATAGAAAGTGGAAGGCTCTACAAAATATTTCACAATGAATGGGAAGGTTGTTCGACCCTTTAAATAGGTATGGTTCTTACATTGATGTGGTCAAACACATCATTTTGCTATTAATAACATATCCTATTCCAATTCATTGGTACGTGGGGAAATTTTAAATAAAGATCAAATATTTATGAGGAATGTGTTTCCAGAAAAGGATTAAAATCCAAAACATTTCAGGAATGTCTTTTCACATTAAGATTTATTGCTACTTCATGTTTATACACATATAGAAATTCTAAATATTAAATGTTACATGACTTGGAAAAAAAATGGTTCTGTCATGATGATGTATGAAGGACAAGGTAGAAGTTTGCAAAATTGGCGGTTGTTTGTGAGCAATCAATTTCATATTTTTGTGGTGGCCGTAAGTAGTTTTGGATAGTAATAGTTTGTTGGAAATCAGAGCATATATACAATAAAACCCTAACATGATAAGGAAAATATATAAGGAGTAAACAGGTTTTTAGAAAATAAGTATTTTTTTAGGAGGAGGTCTTCACAAGAAGAAAAAATGGCAGGAATATCTTGAAGGAAAAATTGGAGGAAATTTACAAACACACTGCTAACCATAGAGATTGCACAATTTTGTGATGAAGGTTTTCTCAATGTAACTAAATTATCAAGAATCTATGCTAAGATGATTACAATGTACACTCATTGACTTGATTTGAGAGTGTAAATATATGTCAGCCTTATTTTTCCTAAGTTTAATGGGTCTGACTTGGAAACATCATTAGGATTTGTGATCTTTCTTTGTTCTTGTTGTGAAATGATGTTGAGAAAGACATGATATGTATCTTCTATTATGATTTTATTTAAATTGTGGTTGTAATTCAATTTTGAGAGTATCCCATTCCTACTAAGCTCTTGTCTAAGAAGGGTGTTAGCATTTGACATTTTCTGGGGGTACCTAAAAGAATAATTTTTAAATCCTATAAAAATCTCCCTAAGGACGGAGTAGGGATTTCGAGGTATTATTTGTAAATATTCGGGGTCCCTTGATACAAACTATTCAACATCATTTACATGGGATAATTTATCCTTAGGTGTACTGAGGTTTATCATCAAGAATTTAGATTTTGGTTTTCCCAGAGCTTTCCCTATAAACCAATCCCTTGTAAAAGGTCCATTCCTTTCTTCACTTGTATTCTTGTAATAATGGGGACACACAATAGTTGAAGTTTTTTTTTGGATTTCCCTCAGTTACCCTTAAAAATATTTTCCCCTTTTCCCATTCTCAATTTTTAGTTCCTCTTACTCCAACTAAAATATGAACAATCTTCAACAAATAGATTAGTAAACTACGTAGATCTCAAACTATTCCCATGATTCATACTTTATAGGTCCACCTGGGAGAACACAATTTCAGTGTGTAAATATTACGTGTTCTCAACCTCGATCTGATATCCCCATCATTAACCTATAAACAACTTATGTAAACCACTAGGATTAATGTGCAAACAAGGCTAACACTTCCTTTAGTTGTCCATATCAGGTATCTGGGTGCTTGTAGTGCTTAAGTGACCAATCTTTTGAGAAAAGCGTTGTATTTGATGGTAGTTCCTTAATTTGATAGTATATTCCTATGGATTATGTATTTCATCTCAATATCCAGCCAATCCATGTGCTCCCCTCACTGCATCTCGGGTCCTCTCACTCTAACCAAGGCAAAAGTAAATAGTATAATGTATATCAACCACACCATTTGTTTGGGTGCCTCCCTATCACTCCTTCAGGAAGGGTTGGCGGGTGAGTGGAAAAATACCCTATCCCTAGTTGTCAAATGACATTTCATGTCGGCTCGACTATGATGCACCATCTCCCCGTACATTCTGTTTGTTGTTCCCCTTCCCTGGGGGCATGTAAATCTTGGAGCCAAAAGATGGAAAGGAAACCTTGGAGCTATATAGACTAACCACTACTAGGCTTCTACTCGAAAAATAGAGCTATAAAATATAAGTGACATATAGCCTAGTGCCTTATAAAGTCTAACTATATATTATTTGAAATCTAGTGTTGCAAATAAATCATTCTAATGTAGCTTAGCATTCAAAAATTTAATTCATATCTAGAAGTTACTTTCAAATTCTTGTGAAGCGGAAAAATTATGCTTTAGTTTTTCCACAATAAAACATAACTAACATAGAAAAAATTGACGATCACAAGATAGATTAGAAATTTCACGCCACATGTCAATATTTTAGTTTATTAAAGTTACAACTTGATAAGGCATAATTTTATAGGGTAAAAGTATTTCTAATTCTACCACTAATTAAATACTTTTTAATAAATGTGGTTTTGGTGTGGAATTTGATCTCACCCCCGTTCGTCATTGAAATTCTTAAGTTTGCGAGCTTTGTCATGTTTTATGTCTCCCCGTATTGATGCATGAAATTTTTTTCCTCCATTTGGTTTCCATGATCAGTCCCTTCCTTGGTCAAGAATCACTTTAAATCTAGAGTTTGTTTTCCGTTCCTCTATCCATGTGAAACAATATGTATCTTGGGTGAAAACTCAAATTTTTTCCTTCCTTCCATTTTCCATAGTCACGTTTTTTTTGTCCATGTCATTTTTATCCCAAATATCTATATAAACATGATTGGATGTGGCCTAGAAGATCATATTTGGGCCTTATATAATTTCCAAATTATCTGTCCTTGAAGAAGGATTCATTTCTAGGCGCAAATGGTGATATTCCTGCATTTTATGGTTTGACAAGTGTATTTTTCAGAGTAAAATTTACATCTCAGCATCAGTGGAAACATGGATTTTTTTGGTTAGATGCAACTCAGAGGGGAACTTTGAAAACTCTGAGGCTCACTTCAACTTTAAAAATTTCCACGTGGAGGGCCAGCACTCATCTAAAACTTCACCTTTTGGTTTGGCCTTGGAGTTACGCCAGGGAGACACATGGAGGTTCCGCTGCCTTGCCCAAACTTAGAAAAAAATTTCATGCAGCCGGTACAAATTTGATGGACCATGGACACATGGAGGGTTGGCACTCATTTAAGGATCTACCTCAGGGTCCATTCTTAGCAATTGCACCAGGGAGAGACGTGGAGGCTTCCGCCGGTTTCACGTTTATAGTTAAACCTTTCAAAGAAACTTTCTGAAGGCCTAGGACAAGTGTAAGGAACATTCCTATTTGAGGACTAGCCCCTAAATTTTTATTTTGAGGAAGTACCAAGAGGATACTTGGAGGCTTTGTCTCACTTTTTCCCTTACTTGGACTTTTCAACGGCCAAGGAAACTATCTCAGACCCTAGACGCATGGCGCCTTTCATTGATGCTTTAAAATTTTTTAACAACTCTTTTAGACTGACACATGTGGTGAGCCTACACTTTTTAGGGGTCTCTTATTTTTGGGACCATCTTAAAGTACACCATTGAGACACATGGAGGCTTCCGCTAGCTCCTTTCTTGGTGAGACTATTTGAAAGGCCAAAAGGCATTTTTCTTGGGCTCGGGCCATGTTAAAGGCCCGTGCTTGTTTGGAAACTTTCCCCCTGTACTTATCCTTTGTATAAATGCACCAGGGAAACATGTGGATGGGTTATAAAATAAAGTGGATAAGGGGAATAATATACGGTTGTTGTGCATTGCATCTATTTCTCTACCATTTTTTGTCCAAGACTCCTGTAGATGCAAATGTGCATTGTTTTTCATCATTTTTTGATGAAATTCCTTGTCGTATCTATCTATAAAGTGCCATTGAATGGATTTGTATCTTAATTTATGAGTCTAAGGATTACTAATGTTGATATTTTGAAGTTAGAGTTGCTGAGGAAAAGAATGAAATGATGAAGGTTGTAGGCGCAAAAGATGAAAAAGGTGTTGTCGAGAGAGAGAGAAAAAGGATTTCCTGTCATATCCAACTGTGTAAAACCTCTGGAAAATGACTAAAAGGTGGATTTCTCACATGATAGAATCAAAATGATTAGGAGGATTTCCAAAACGTTGTGGCATGACATCCTAGTCATTAATCGAGGTCCCCAAGAAATGTGATTAATTCATAATTGGAAGACTTGGCAGCTTTCGAATCTGAATTCCTTAAACGTCAATTTCTAAGACAAATTGGTAACAAACAAAAATCCCTTGAATATTCTTCTTTTATAGGGGGAAAAAATTTAGATGAGTGAGCAAGTGAAATGTATAAATGTAATGAGAATACTTTTACAAAGGGTCAGGGGTTGAATTCTTAAGAGAAAAAAATTGAGAAATCCTTCTTCCTGAGAGACCAATCTGAGATACCTGGTTAATTTCTTTTTTGTTAGATTTACTATCATGTCAAGTTGGTTACAGATGTATAGCCATTATCAGGCTCTGTCCTTGCTCTAGAAGATCTCCTCTACCAATGAATATAAGAAACTTTGAAAGTAATTTGTGTTCAATCTCTAACAATTTGTGTCATCTTTGTTTCAGAATGTTTGTAAATGGTTTCTTTTGTTCCTATTACAATCTTACATTTAAATATTTGTGAAATCACACAGGATCTCATCCCTGTGATAGTTTGATGGCATTTGCAATTTCATTTCAAGAAGATCCTTCATCCTTTGCAATGAGACAAACAAATTTAAAATCACTTCACTGTCGTTTGTTGATAAATATTATCTGTAAGTATTTGGGTGTACCTTAGGTGTGATTGATTAGAGATTTTGGTGTTTAATTGAGACTATTAACTTGATCCTTTGTGCTAGATTCTCAAATATTGTGTGAAAACGTGTAGATATGGGCTCCATTGAAGCACACCTTCTAGTTGAAGGAACCTCTTAAACTATTCTAAAGATTTTTGTTGTCGAGTTGTCGATTGTTGTGAAGTTTCTCAAAGATCGGGTATAATCAAATTATCTTGCTTAATATCCCACCAAAATTATTCAAAAACCATGAATCCATCCTGAAATACCCCTGTTTTCCATGTATATCAACAAAGGAATAAAATATATTTACTAAAATATGTAGAACAATTAGGATCTCATAATGTCTTCAGTAACATTAGCCTTTTTTTGAAATTGTCTCCATGTTTTAGACGTGATAACTATTAAGAGTAAAAGTGTGGAGTATTGATCATACTTTCACAATGGTTTTCTTCTTAAAATTTGTGAAAAATAAGGATATATCCATCTCCTTCATCAAATATAGGTTACACTATGTGTCCGCTCACCATGTTTGAAAGTCACGACCTAAAGCAGTGAGGATAGGTCAAATTCTCTTGAAGATGCTATCCATCTCTCAAAAAATATGAGTGACAAAGTGCTAGTTAGATCTCATCCCAAAATACAAAATGACATACATTATAATATATCTATCTTTAAGCTCCATGTCAAATCTATGATGTTGCGCAACTTGAAAAGGAGAACAAATTTTGATACGTACACTCGTAGCACTGTTTCCGGTGACCTGATTTACATATGTTGGGTATGCATTTGAGATCTGAGATTTATTTATGTGCCAACAACACTCATGGCACAATTTTCAGGGATTATTTGAGCTCCGAGATTTATTTGTGTGGCAACAACACTTGTGGCACTGTTGCCAGGGAAATGAAGTTGTTTAGAACTAGTTTAAACACCATGTAGCAATGCATATAGACCTCTGGTAATGCTTCTTACAAATTTTAAAGTGTAAATACATTGCTGAAACATCATTCTCTATTCAAATCTATAAGAATTGTTCAAAGTTGTAAATTTTAGAGTGCAATATTTCTATCTTATACAGTTATTACACTAAAATTTCTATCATCATTAACAAATTTGGGTAGAAGAAGAGAAAGATCTTGTAAGATTTGCATGAATCTTGGTATTGAGATACAATTGATAAGTATTTCATAGTGCATTTGCACAAAACTAAGGTGAAAATATTTAGTGGAAACTCCACGTGCTATTTAAATTATTAATAAATACCAGTGTCTTAACATATATCAAGTAATATTTTTCATTAATCTATGTAAAATCTTGGAAGGAAGAACATCTTTCTTTTCCAAGGACCCTATTAGAAGGTTGTTTCCGGAGTTGGGAAAATCTAATTCAAAAGGAAGAAGAATTTGGAAGGTTATTGGAGATCAAGCATCAAGAAAAGAGATCTCCATTGGTAAAACTGATCAGCTTGTGATTGAAGATTGCAATACCTCCTTAAGTGAATCTAAATCAGGTAGTCTCTTTGTTGAATTGATTTCTCCATCTGCAGAGGGGCCTTCATTTATATTTGAAAAAATTTACTTGTCAATATACCCCTATGTATTTCCAAAATCTGATAGAGTTTTTCCAAGAAATAGAACCTTTAGATGGGCAATCATTCTTGAGAACTGCATCCATGTAACACACAAACCTCTCATTCCTTATCATTTTACATCTCCTCTAAGGTCACCTCCTCAAAATAATCTGGCTTAAGCCTGGGACTTTCACCTCCATTTTTTTTAATACTTTTGGTCCCATCAATTTTAGAGGTATGGATAGCTATCCAAATGCTATGCCACAAGATGTAAGAAATAGATTGCCTATGTTTCAAGGAAATAATTTAATCACTGGTGATCATCACTTGAAAGCTCTTTTTCAATACGACTGGATGAATTTGAAATCAGAATTTGAGGATGTGTACATTAAATTGTTCATCCATACTCTATAGCAGAAGATGCAATGGATTGGTATAACTCTTTGCTAAATAAATCCATTGATTCTTGGAATGAGATGAAGAATATATTTTAGACTTGGATGAGTATGGATGATAAAATATAACCATAGGTTTTTTTGTTCAGAGTTTGAAGAGGATACAAAAAATAATCTCTAATGAATTAGTGTATGATTTCAATACAATATTTAACAAAACATTGAGAAGATTGCATATTAAATTGAGGCCATGTGATGAATCATGTCTAATAAAGTATTCAGATGCATTTGATAAGAAAGACTGCTTACCAATTTAAGGGATAAGAACCCTGTGAACTTTGAGTTAGGTCCTTTACCATGGCTTTGCAATATAGAGAACAACATTAAATTAGTTAGAAAACCTCCTAAGAGGGAGGGGTATTAAATTGATCAGTCCTAGAAAATCCTCAATCAAGTAAGGTTATGGATCTTGAGGAATTTGTAAAAACTTTGGTAATGGAGATGTCAAAGAAATATCTTACAAGCTAACTAGGGCCGCATAGAAAGAATTGGGACAAGGTTCTCAAGGTTAGCATAGGAAACAAGCATAAGAAGGATTTACAAACTCATACCTTAAAATGATCATAGGATGTTGATGACAAAGAGGTAAAGGACCCATGGGAGCTAGAAAACCCCAAGCTAGGGAAAATAGAGTAGTTCCTTATCCTCTTGAATGCAAGAGTTTTGTTGTTGAAGAGAGCAAGTGAAATTTATTGTCTGTGACAAATTGTCGGCTTACCCCTATTTGATCCCCACCATGTGAAGTAGATCTAGTATGTTGAAGAGGTTGATGATGTTGATAACACTATTATGATGTATTCATGGTTGACTATTTGTACAAGCTCACAATAGGGAGCAACTTTTCACAATGAAGTAATAGGTGTAATAACTGTTGCAAGTTTTTGGGATTTCATTCATCGAGTTACCTCTTATTCCTCCCTCTCATACTTTATAAATAGATATGGTACAAGCTTTTTAAACTTCCTAATAATTATTTTGAGTACCTAAGATCTCTAATGATTAATTCAAGTATTATGGAGGAATCCTTCTCTCAGTTTATGTAGGATAAAGATAGTCTGTTAACGAATGTTGTTTTTTGCCAAAGAAATAGGCTAGATAATACAAGGATAAAGTTTTCAAAGGGGCATAGGCCTCAAGCAAAACAATGGTGGGGGGTAACCCCAGTTCTTACCAATGTAGTCCAAAATATTATAGTTTTCAAATTTAAAGATGCATCTAGAAAGATTCCTTGTTGTCTCAAGTAGAACTGGTGTTCCCACCCATGCCCAAAATGCATAAAATATTGTGCCATTTAATAGAAAAATTGAACCTATTTTTCAGAATGTTTCTTGTTCCCATATACATTCCTGATGACACTACCCAAGTCGTGAGGTCAAAGGGTGCACAGCATTTTTGTGTCGACAAGGGTTAAAATTTTTAGGATTCCAAGGCGCAGGTAGAAGGGCGCACAATACGGAGTGTTGACAAGGGAAAATTGGACAGGTAAGATAGGCGCACGTCAGAGGATGTCGACACAAATATAAATGGCGTAGGTAAGTGGCGCACGTCCAGACATATGTCGACACAAATATGGATGAGCCTTTGGCATCAGGTAAGTGGCGCACGTCAGATAGGTGTCGACACAAAAATGGATGTGCCCATGGCAACAGTTGTAAATATGTGCACACCCTGAGTAAGGTGTCGACACAATAGAATGGATGCACCCATGGCACAGGTAAAAGGTGCACATCGAGAAGGTGTCGACACAAAAATGGATGCTCCCAAGTTGTGCACCTTGTAAAAGGCGCACATCAGGAAGGTGTCGACATAGGCAAAAAGTTACATGCCTTGGCACACGTAAAGGGCGCATGACACGGCAGTGTCACACATGGAAATTTTTTTGCCCCTGGTGTAGATGTAGAGGGTACCGTCACCACATAAAGATGGATGCGCTAAGGCGACACACTTCAGGAGGTGTAACATTTTGAGCGCTGACAGGAAGCATGCACCCTGGCACAAATTTTTAGGATGGCCATAAAATTTTCAACAGTTGAGCTCGGATTCATGTAAGGTTGGACTTTTTGGAAAGATTACGAGGTCCTTTGTCCAGACTATTCAACTAGCCATATATTTAATCGGGTGGGAACAAGTTCTTAAGAAATGCAAAATACAATTCGCCACTTTTTGGGTTTGCTAAGGCTCTCACCTACCGTCACAATGAGATGAATTAAATGCAATCTGGAGGTGGTTGGGGTAGATTTGGAATTCCTCTCTCTCTTCCCTCTCTCATTCTTCCTATAAATTGTAAGGAGGGGTTTCATTCTAAAGGTTGGAAATTCTTGTTTTGCCCCTCCCTTCTTCTCTTTGGCAGGTGAATTTGTGGAGTTAAAACCTCCCATCTAAAATTGTAATGTAACTTTGCCTCTTGGCATTTTGTAGTGTATTGTATCGATATTTGGAGAAAATAATACATGTCTATGGATGATTCTCAACCCTCTCTGTGTTCATTTGTATCCTCCTGATCTTTCACTGCAAATCTGGTTATCTGTGCATGATCTTGCATTACATTCTAATGGTTTTGTGTTTATTGGCAAGACAGATGTTCTTCATTCCTCGGTGCATCACATTTGTTAGTTTAGGTTTATTTTTATGAATCTTCTTACCCTGTCTCCTTGGCAAGTTAGTTTAGGTTTTGAGTAAACCCTCTACATTTTTAACATGTGCATCTGAACATAGGAATAGGAACCGGCCTTCATCCGGAGAGCTTTTCTGATTTCGCAAGGTCCCACACTTGGGAAAAGCTCCATGTTATGCAATCGCACTGAGAGTCTCAACCCATCGAGTTGCAGACATTCATGGGTGCTGTGATTCACCATCAAAAATAACATCTTTGGTTGAGTCCCAATTAAATGTTGATCCAATTTTTACAACACTGATTATTAAGGAAAAATTGTTGCATAATTGTATGTTTGATTCTAGAGCATCATGTAATGTTATGCTTCTAGAGGTCATGGATGAATTGAACATTAAAGTGATAGCATCTCATGGCAAGTGTACTACAATGGATTCTAGAGAGGAGCTTGTTGTAGGATTTGTAAAAGGTTTGATGGTACAACTTGTAACTTATTCAGGTAAGAACTTGAAACTTGATGTTGTTATTGTTGATTGCATTACCAAATGGCGCATATTGTTATCAAGAAAGTGGGCTGCAAGTGTTAGTGGATGTTTTCAAATGGATATGTCTTCTTCCACAATTCCAATTGAAGGATTCCTTGTAAAGTTATATGGAGACAAGAAGATGTTACACCTCATTGAAGATCCCAATAATACTTCTTATGAAGTGCTGTATGCTGATGTAGATGCTAATAAATTTGTTGGGTTTATTGACGGAAAATAACATAAGATTGATCACTATAAATTTATTTAATAGGTAGGTTTCCCTTAGACCTTGTTATTCGATGGAGTGTGTTCCATGTTTTGAAATGCTGTTGGAATTGTTCTCATTTCTCTAGGCCAAGAAGAGTTTGTATTTTCTTTCAAACTCAACTTTGAATGCACTAAGAATATTTTTGAATATGAAGCACTATTTTTAGGCTTGAGAATTACATGGAAGTATGGTATAAAGGATATCATTGTCAAATGGGATTCAGAATTGATTGCCAAGAAAATTTGAAAATTGTATACTACTAAAAATCAAAGAATGAAAGAATAAAAGCATGCAGTATGGGATTTGATTTAAATGTTTGACTCTTTTAATATTGTGAACCGTGATAGAAAGTTTAATGCTATTGTAGACAAGTTAGCAGTGGTAAGATCTAGATTTGGGAATTGAATAGTGTCTCCATTTTGTGATTATGATGTTGAAATACTAATAAGGCTAGCTTTCCCTAACAACGTTAAAAATTGGAAAGTGTTTGATGATGATTCCCAGGTGAAACCATTTTTTTAGATCCAAGGTTATTTTGTAGACCAAAATATAGATTAGGAACCAATGGTGTGTGTTTTTAAAGGAAAGGAAACTTTATTTGGAAAAGACATCATCTAACTAAAGACGAGAATGATTCCTATAGGTTTGGTGGCACTTGAATCGAAAATTTGATAATGTTGATTGCATTATTAACAGAAGTATGTTGGTTTCAAGAGATGTGGAATAGAACGACATAGGAAAATATAAAAAACCATGTAAAATATGGTTAGGAAGATATCTCAGAACGGAAAAGAAGAATTCCTATGTTTAATTGTTGAAAAAATATCAAAATGCCTAGCTTGGTCTTACTCTGAGTTGAAGGCATACATGGAAGATTTGTTCCAACATGAAATTCATCTTGAATGTAATGCCAAGCCTTTTAGGAAAAATCATAGGCCTATCAATCCACTCCTTTCTTTAAAGATGTAAGAAAAATTGAAGAAGTCGAGGGATGGAGGGATAATTCATTTGACAAGGTACTCATCTTAGGTTACAAATTTAGTGTGTTTTAGGGAAAATAATGGTGATATAAGGTTGTGCGTAGATTTTAGGAACTTGAATAAAGAATCATTAAAAGATAATTACCCTCTACCAAATATGGAGAATATGCTAAAATTGGTAACTGGTTCTAAATTGTTGTCCACTTTGGATGGTTTCTCTGGCTATAATCAAGTTATTGTGAAGGATTCAGAAAGAATAAAGACTTCCTTTCCCACTCCTTTGGGAACTTATGACTATGTCATGATGCCCTTTGGCTTAATGAATGCTGGAGCAACTTTCCAAGGAGTAATGGATGTAGCATTTACTGGTTATATTAATGATTTAAATGTTGTTTATGAAGATGATGTAACTGTGTTTTCCATAAAAGAAATGATAACTTGCAACACTTGGAGAGAATTTTGTTAATGTGAAGAGAGTATGGCATTTCATTAAATCCCAAGAAGTTCCATTTTGGAGTGCAAAAGGAAAAACTACTTGGTCACATTGTATCAAAAGAAGAGGTCATGATTGATCCCAAGAGAGTGGAAGCCATCAGCAAGGCTCCAATTCATCTAACTAAGAAGGGAGTTCAATCCTTGTTTGGAAAAATAAACTTTATCTGAAGTTTTGTATCTAACTTTACTGAGCTGAAAAACCCCATTACTAGCATGCTGAAAAAGGACCAAGTTATCAAATGGGAAGAAGATTCCATTCAAGATTTCAATGGGATCAAAGAAGCACTAAATCATGCCCCTATTTTGGTAGATCTAAATTACAAGAATCCTTTTCAAGTGTTTTCTTTTTCTTCAGAAAACAGCATTGCATCTGTTTTTTTGTAAAAGGATGATGAAGGGGTTGAGAGACCAATTACCTTTTCTAGTAAGGCATAGAAAGGAGCTAAGCTGAAGAACACCATCATGGAGAAGAAAGAATTGGCCTTGGTAAGAGAAACAAAGGTTTTCAGACCCCACATCTTCAGCTCTAAAGTTATTGCTTATGTCCCCAACACCATGGTGAAAGACATCTTACCAGAGATGGAGGTATGAATAAAAATATGTAGATGAGTAAACAAGTTGTAGGAGTATGACATGGATATCCAAACCATGAAATTGATAAGAGATTTGGGCCTATCTAACCTAATGGATTAGAGAAACTTGCAAACTATTGAGTTGAATGAAGTAGAAGGAGAAAGGGTGGATGTCCTTGAAAAGGTGGTAAGCTCTGAATTGTACAAAGATATAATATTTTATCTCAGACATCTATGCTTCCTTGAACATTTGAGTAAAAATAAAAAAATATCTCTTAAGTTAGCCTCTCAAAAATATGTCATTATTGATTTTGGGTTAGCTTGGAAGAACTCGGAAGGAGTGCTCTTAAGATGCATTACTAAGGATGAATACCCAAAGGTAATTTCTGATCTCCATCGAGGAGTTTGTGGGGGGAATTTTTCTTGAGGAGTTATAACACATAAAATCTTGAGGGCTTGTTATTGGTGGCCAAATCTCTTCAAAGATATAACTCTATTAGCTAGGAAATGTCAAAGTTGCCAACAATTTTATGGAAGAATGAAATCTTCAGGCTCTTTTCCTTTGCATCCTGTGTCAGTTGAATCCCCATTTAAGAAATGTGGAATGAATTTCACTGGAGAAATTTCAGATCCTTCTAGTGTTGGTCATAAATAGATTCTTGTAGCCACTGATTATTTCACTAAGTTGTTGGTAGCAACCCCCACTAAGAGAGCAACACACCAAGTTATCATGGAATTCATTCTAAATCAAATCTTATGTATATTTGGAGTTCTAATTAAGATTATTGTTGATAATGCCGTGAGTTTAAGAGACAAAACTTTGGTGGCAATGTGCAAAGAGTATGGAATCAATTTGAAATATGCTTCTAACTAAAATCCCTAAGGAATTAGAAAAGTTGAGTCCAGTAATAAAAGCTTGTCGAAGATCATTAGAATAACCTTGGAGATGAAAAAAAGAAGTGGGGTGAGAAACTAAAGTTTGATATTTGGGCTGATAGAATCACTGTCAAAAGAGCTACTGGTAAAATCACATTTGAGTTGGTACATGGAACTCAAGCTTTGTTGCCGCTTCATTTACAATTATCTTCATTTCAGTTTGTTCAACAAATTTAAGATCAAGAAGTTAGTCCATATGATGCTTGAATCAATCAAATTATTGAGCTAGATGAGGAAAGAAGGGCATCCCATCAGTGACATGTGAAGTTCAGAAAATTTTTTAACAAGTTATTTGATAGGAAGGTGACTCCAAGAGCTTTCAGCATTGGGAATCTTGTGCTATTATGGGATAGCAGGCATGAAGATAAGGGCATGCATGGTAAATTTGATGCATTCTTGATGGCCCATTATTCAATTAATATTTGAATTGGTGAAAATACCTTCTTACTAAAATAATTAGATGGGGAACTACTTGAATTTCCTATTAAAGGAAGGTATTTGAAACATTTCCTTGATTGATTTCTCTGAATCAAGGTATAATCCATTATAAAGTGTATAGTATTTTGGTTGTTTTCTGCCTTCATGTTTTTTCGTTTGTGTTTTCCCTGGTCCTTAGTGGCTATTTTTCTGGTTTCTTTGTTCATCCTTGGGGGAGATGGTTATTATTGATCTACTCTGCAAATTTATTATTTTACTCCATTGCCCAATGATTTGTTTTTGGCACTTGGTTTGCTATTTTTTATTTTGCAACTCACATGAATTTTCCATCCTCAAGTCGGAGCTTATGTTAGTTCTCAATTTGATGTTTCCCCATTTTTCATTGAAATTTTTCAGTGTGTGGGCTCTGTCGTGTTTTCTATCTCCTCGTATTGATGCATGAAAACCCTGACCTCTATTTGGTTGCCATGATCAGTCCCTTCCTTGGTCAAGGATCACTTTAAATCCAGAGTTTCTTTTCTGTTCCTCTGTCCATGTGGAACAATTTGTAATATGGGTGAAAACTTAGGTTTTTTCCTTCCTTCCATTTTCCACAGTCACGTTTTTTGTCCCTTTCATTTTTGTCCCAAATATCTATGGAAATGTGATGGGATGTGGCTTGGAAGATCATATTTAGGCCTTATATAATTTTCAAATTCTTTGTCCTTAAAGAAGGATTCATTTCCTAGAGAAAATGTTGATTTTCCTACATTTTACGGTTTGACGGGTGTATTTTTCCCAGTCAAATTTACATCTCAGCATCAATCAAAATGTGACCCTTTTTGGTTAGATGCAGCTCAATGAGGCATTTTGAAAAATTTAAGGCTCGCTTCAACTTAAAACTTTTCCATGTGGAGGGTCGACACTCATTTGAAAATTCACCTTTTGGTTTGGCCTTAGAGTTACGTCAGGGAGACACATGGATGTTTCTGTTGCCTTACCCAGACTTACGAAAAACATTTATACGTTCAGTATAGCTTTGGTGGTCCATGAACATGCAGATGGATGATGCTCATTTGAGGATCTTGCTTAGGGTCCCACCTTAGTAGTTGCATAGGGGAGACATGTGGAGGCTTCTGTCAGCTTCGATTTATACTTAAACCTTTCAAAGAAAATTTTTAAAGGCCTACGACACAAGGAGGGACTGCGCCTGTTTGTGTACCAGCCCATAAATTTTATTTTTAAGAAGCACCAAGAGGACACTTGGAGGCTTCCGCTCACTTCTTCCCTTGCTTGTACTTTTCAATGGCCAAGGAAAAATGTCCCGGACCCTAGACACATGGCACCTTCTGCTGATCCTTCAAATTTTTTAAAAACTCTATCAGACTGAGACACATGGTGAGCCCACACTTTTTTGGGGTCTCTACTTTATGGGACCATCTCAAAGTGCACCATTGAGACACGTGGAGGCTTCTGCTTGCTCTTTTTTAGGTGAGACATTTTCAAAGGGCAAAAGGAATTTTTCTTGGGCCCGGGGCACGTGGAAGGCCCACACTTATTTGGAAACTTTCCCCTATACTTATCCTTTGTAGTTAAGCCAAGGAAACATGTGGATGATTATAAAATAAAGTGGAGAAGGAGAAGAATCAACGGTTGTTGTGCATTGCATCTATTTTTCTGCCATTTTTTCTCGAAGACTCTTGGAGATGTAAATGTGCAATGTTTTTCATAATTTTTTAATGAAATTACTTTTCATCTCTATCTGTAAAGTACTATTGAATGAATTCAGAACTTAATTTGTGATTCCAAGGATTGTTAAGGTTGATATTTTGAAATTCGAATTGCTCAGGAACATGTAAAAATGGGAATTACCATAGAATATCCATGCAGGGCAGAGGTTTAGAGAAAAGAGAGGGAAGAGGATGAAATGATGAAGGTATCAGGCACAAAATATGAAAAAGGTGTTTCCTCAAGAGTGAAAAAGGATTACCTATTAGATCTAACTGTGTAGAGCCTCTATAAATTGATTAAAAGGGTATTTCTTGCATGGTACAATTAGAATGATTAGGATCACTGCCAAAAAATTATGGCATGGAATCCTAGTCATTAATTGAGGTCCAAAGAAATGTGATCAATTCATAATTGGTCCACCTGACAGCTTTCAGATATGAATTTGTTAAATGTCACTTTCTAAGACAAATTGGTAACAAGGAAAGGTCCCTCGACTATTCTTCGTTTTTGGGGGAAAATTTTGGATGAGTGAGTGAGTGAAATGTATAAATGCAATGAAAATAATTTTGTAAAGCGTCAGGGGTTGAATTCTTAAGAGAAAAATTTGAGAAAGCCTTCTTCTTGAGAGACCAATCTGAGATACCTACTTAATTTCTTCTATGTTATATTTTCCATCATGTCAAGTTGGTTACAGATGTATAGCCATTGATATTCTCTGAGATTTATCTAGAAGCTCTCCCCTACTGATGAATCTAAGCAACTTTGAAATTAATTTGTAATCAATCTCTAACGATTTTTGTCTTCTTTGTTTCAAAATTCTTGTAAAGGGTTTCTTTTATTCTTATTGCAATCTTACATTGAAATATTTGTGAAATCAAACAAAATCTCATCCCTGTGACAGTTTAGTGGAATTTTTAATTTTATTTCAAGAAGAGCCTTCATCTTATGATGAGATAATCAAATTTAAAATCACTCCACTATCATTTGTTGATAAATATTGTCTGTAAGTCTTTGGGTCTACCTTAAACATGATTGATCAGACATTTCAGTGTTTAATGGAGTATTTTAACTTGAACCTTCATGCTAGATTCTTGAATATTGTATGAAAATGTACTGATATGGGCATCCATTTAAGCACACCTTCTAGTTAAACGAATGTCTTAATTATTTTGAAACTTTTTGTTGTTGAGTTGTCCAATGTTGTGAATTTTCTTGAAGATATTCTATAATCAACTTTATCCTACTTAATCTCCCACCAAAATTATTCAAAAACCATGAATCCATCCTGAACTACCCTTTTTTTCCCTGTATATGAAAAACGGAACAAAATCTATTTACCAAAATATGTAGAATAATCAGGATCTCATAATGTCTTTAGTAATCTTAGCCTTGTTTTGAAAGTGTCTCCATATTTTATAAGTGACAACTCTTAAGAGTTAAATTATGAAGTATTTCCCGTATTTTCCAATATTTTTTTTCATAAAATTCATGCAAAAGAAGGATATATCCATCTCCTTCATCAAATAGAGGTTACACTACGGGTCTTCTCACCTTAGTCAAAAGGCACGACCTAAAGTAGTAAGGATAGGTAAAATTCTCTTGAAGGTGCTATCCATCTCTCCAAAAATCTAAGTGACAAAGGGCCAGTTAGATCTCATCCCTAGCTATAAAATGACACAAATTATGTAGTACCCACTTCCCTTCAACACATTTTTTCTATTGATTATGATATTTTCGACGATACTTATGGATATTATTGTAGCTTTTGATTTAGCATGATGATTAGATGTTAGATATACTAGACTGTTGTAGATTCGATTCATATATTATGCATGTGGATTATTAGATACATTTTATATTGATGTTGAAATATTGTTGACATGGTTATTTATGTATATATTTCTAACATGTGACATCTGTCGGCACACTGCGTAGGTTTTGATAATTGAATTAATGTTGTGATCATTTTGACATGGATGAAATGCCGGATAGAAATGTTCCTACAATTTTATAAATGATATCGTATTTTCCTAGATTTTATTAATTCATGTGTGTGTGTGTGTGTGTGTGTGTGTGTGTGTGTGATCTTAGATTTATATTTCATATTTTGGCATAAATGTATTAATGTTGTCATGAGGTTGAAGGATGTATTTTTGTGTTTTACAGGTAAATTTATTCACAAAACACATCGGGGGGATTGGAGACCAACCACATTGCAGTTCTAGATGATTTCAAAAAGGGTCACCATGGAAACATGTAATTGTGTGTGTTAGAATTATTTGAATAGGGGAAAAGTGTGAGCAAGGGGACATGTGATGTCTTTGGTTTTAGTTTTCATTTTTTATTTTAGTATGTGTTTCTTTTGAGTGATGTAATTTAATTGTTTTATTTATTTAGATTTTATGTATCTTTTTCCCTTTTGTCTTAAGTAGTGGCTATAAGTATCTTACTAAAGTTAATAAAACTTGTCCTAAACTAATTAGAGATGTGACCAAAAGAATTTCTTTTATTAGATTTGATTTGTTCTTGGATTTTGTGTTGTGTGTTGAAGGCTTGAGATCTTGAGTGTTGTACACTCTACCCTTCATGGGAAACTCGAATTTGGCCTTAAGGGCCAATTTTGAAGGCTTGTGGGAAAAGTTAAAATTGTCCCACACCTCTTAAATTTCCATACCAACCATACGTATGGGTTGGGGGGTAAAAATTAGACCACATAAGGTGTTTTGGGAAGATAAAAAGGTAAAATTTTTATTGCAATTTCTTTCAAGTAATTAATTGTTTCCTTAAGGGGGTGTGGGCTTAGTTTGTGTGTGTAAATAACTTTTCATTCCTCTCACCCACTAATTTATGGTGCATTGGGGTTAAGGTTTGAATTCTTAGGTGGACTTGAGGATGACTGATTTGGCATCCTACATGGAGCCAGCTCATCCTCCTCTCTCTCCCTTTTCTATTTATGGAAGATCTTTTGATTGTTTGGGGGTTACTTCATTATTTTATGGTCTTGCATTTTTGGAGAGTGAGAGGATTGTTGGGAGTGCTTGTGGATTTTTGTAGCTTATGGATGATTTCTTGGTTTTGAGGAGCTTCGATACTTACTCTTGGAACAAGCTCTACTATGGAAAGCTAAGAGCTTTACCTTGCTTATGTTATGCTTTATTTTGTGTTTATATGCTTGTGTTGAGTATTTGTTTATTTGGAATGCTAGTTTTGTGTGGGTACATTTCCTAAGTTTGGAGTAGGAGGAGACTATGGGGAGATTTCATGAAGAGAGGCATAAGAGTTTACCTTTATGTTACAGGGAGTTTTGGTTGGGTGCCCCGCCTTTTACAAGGAAAGCTTGAATTTATTTCTTTTTTATTTTATGAGGGAGGCATAAGAGATTGAGGAAGGCATAAGAGTATGAGTGAGGTATAAGGGGTACTTGAGGGAGGCATAAGTGTATTTAGGGGATTTGAGATATGCATTGGAGGCTTTAAGGCGGGCCCCCATTCCCACTAGGAGACATAAGTGGCCTCCCTATAGGTCTTGCTCCTTTGGATTTCATTTAAAGCCTTGTTTTTGTTGTTTTGTTTTTCTTATTTCTTTTTTTGTTGTTGATTTGAATGTGGTTGAGATGGTTGTCAAATTTTTGTTTGTGGTGTGGAATATTTTTATTTCCATATGTTGGAATCATATCCCATTGTAATGTGGCTGGGGCTAAGGGGTCAATGGAGAGGATGGCTTCTCCTCTTCTTTGGGTATATTGGTTGGGTGGAGAGCATGCCTCTCCCCCAATTTTGTTTTGAATCAAAAAAACCTTAGATGATCTATCTTGTTGGTGTTGTGAAGCGTGGAGATTTTTGTGGATTCCTTAAGAAGATCATTCTTCTAAAAAACTTCCTTTGTGTTATTCCCACTTAGGAAATTGTAATATTGCATCTTAATTTTAGTCTATATTCTTGTATGTTTTCCCACTTTCAGTGGAGGAAATTTTATTGAACTTGTGAAGGAAACTTGCACTCTATTGTTGGTTATGAAAATTTATTATATATTGAAAAAGAAGAAGAAAGATTTGTTTTGTAAATTTAGTTTTGTGAAATGGGAAAGAAAGATTATTTTTCATATTAGACTTGCATTGATAGTTAGTAAGCCTCTTGCCTATTCATTGGATAATAAAAGTGTGTTGGAAATTTTGTATTGAGAAATAATAATCCCTTTGTATTCCATGAAAATTTATTAAGTTGTAGAAGGTTACAATTGTTTATTCTCTCATAGTAGTGAAAGAAAGTTTAAATTTATCCATGTGTATGGAAGAGCTCAAATGTTAAATTGTTTTTCATTGGTCAATCAAATAGTTAAATTCCTAAATCTAGTGTAGAGAAGAAACTACCCATTTATAGCTTAGGATTCAATCTCTTGAAATGTGTAAAACTATTATTAAGTTATTTTAAAATTTTCTTACAAAACCATGTAAACAAACATCATCAAAAGTGAAGTTGTGTCTTTCCCCTTTAGGCCTTAGTAAATTAAAAAGAAAATACAAGTGAAAATATCAGCCTATTTAATGTCATCAATAGTATAGCACTACTTCTATTGATAAAACTTACATTATTTAAATATTACTTTTATAATAACAATAGTACTAACATTACTTTATACATTTTTATTACTAAATATAATAATAACTATGTTATGATTAAAATATAAACATACATAGTTAAAATATATTTTATTACACACACACACACACACACCACCTATTTGTTCAAAATATAAAACAAATAAAAACTATTAAGAAATCCTATAAAAAGCAACTAGCCGCATTTTTATTAAGCCTTAAAGGCTGTGGTAGGGAAGAAATAGGATAGGGGGGTTGATGGGGACCATCCCCCCAACCCAACACCATAGTTTATGGTTTACTAACCTGCCCTTGGTACATGCAGCCCTCTTCTCATTAAAAGGCTACGTACCTTATGTTATCACGGACTATATTTAATTTAAAGTCCGTAGCCTTCCCACTTCTTACCCCCCCCGCCTCCCCCCCCCCCGACCCCTCTCTCTCTCTCTCTCACACTCACACACACACACACACACACACACACACATATATCTACACACACACTTACACACACATATATATATTACTTATTTTTCTTTTTTGGGTTTCCTTAAACCATAAAGAAAAATACAATAAAAAAAATGAAATAATAACAATAACAATGTAAAATAAATACACACACACACACACACACACATGTGTGTGTGTGTGTGTGTGTGTGTATTTTTAATATAAATAGACACACACACACACACACACACACACACACACACACACACACACATGTATATATACCCCTCTCAAAATGAAACATCTCTTCAAATATAGCTATAAAAATAAAGTGGGGCAAAACCCACAAGCCCATTTGGGAAAAAAAAAAACTATGCTAAATAAAATATCTTAATGTATTTAAACCCTAGGAGAGGGTGTAAGCAAAGTAAATAGAATAAATGGAACAAGTAGGCCTCTTCGAAAAGCTTAAAGATGGCCTCTAATGGCTTCCCTTCCTTCCTCCAAACTAACCTTCAAAACAAAATAGACACAATGAGACAAATGAAAAGTAGAAACAGAGACTTCTTAAGAATGTTTTAGGGTTGAATACTTTTTTTTCACATCAAGGGACCAAATTGAATCCATCCAAGGGATGAGATTCATCCCTAAAAAAGTTAGGTGGGGAGTGGGTGAATAGAAATTGCCCTTTTTAATTTTAAATGTTGTAATTCCAAATTATGGGTTGTCCTTTTTTTTGGGGAACACTTTATGGGGTAATGAAGGGTTTATTATTCCAAACCCAACTTTTATTACGTGACCCTACTAATTATTTCAACACGGTAGAAATTTAATAACCTTAGTATTTAATTTCATTGGACCACTTTTACCCTTGACACCCCATGGGGGGAGTGTTCAACTTTGAGTAGGAATTGCAATTTAATTAATTAAATAACCCTTAGGGAGATTTAACCTGCCTAATCAAATCAATGTATTAAAGTTTAATGTAGATTTTAATTACTATGTGCTATCATGGAATATTATTTTCATTTGGGTCATTGCCTTAGAGTCCTGAATTGTGGCAACTTATCACTTTCAAAGGTTTTATTTGTTAGCCACGCTTTAAAAAAAAATTTATTCCGTAAATTTTTCTAATTAAACCTAGGTTGTTCTTGGATCTCGTGCGAGCGTTCTTAGCTTGTGTTACAGGAAAGATGATGGCTAGTTTTCTTTGAGATCCATGATAAATCTCTGATGCTACTCACCTTGACATGAAGAACTAATTTGGTTACCAACATCTGGTAATTATATGGTTGGGGAATTAACTGGTACAAACTTTGTAGATGTCAGATTCCTTACCATGGATGGTTTTAGAAGCTATATCCTCCACTCGGATGAGCTGAATAGGGGAGTGAATTCGAATTCGATAAAAATTACGGGATGACTGTGTGCCTATATTTTTCTCTGAAATTGTCAGTTCTTTGTACTAGAAATGTTTCCCTTATGAGTGTTTTAATTGTTTCCTACTATGGCATTTACTAATGGGACCGTGAGTTGTTTGTCTTAAGAGATCACAAAGAAATAATTGCCGTTGTCCCAATCATTGCTAAAGTTAAATTAATAATTTTGATTCTAATGTATCCTGCATTATGCCCCAAAATAAATGCAATTACTAGTGACAGGTTAATTCAAAGTTTGATATGCTAAATCAACTACATTAAATGCAAATATTTGAAATTTTAAAATCCTGCACTTTAACTTTAAAAAGGGGAAATTCAAATTTTTAAATTTTACTATCCCCCCAATTTTTCTATTTTCATAATTTCTTTCTCTTAATTTGTTGGAAAAAAATTAAATACTGCGGAGAAATATATTTTAGGGTTATTATTTATTTTGAAACTAATAGAAAATCATCTCTTGAAATCAAAATACAACATGCACATGTACTAATTTAGTGGTCTAATTGCTCAAATCGTAGCCATTTTTTGGAACAGAAAGCTGTGTTAGTGACTATAATATCATTTGAGTGTGAAAACATGAGAAAATAAGTAGATATTGTTGATAGATCACAAGTACGATGGTAGAGAAGGAGGCCCACAAATGAAAAAATCAAAAGAGGCATGCAAAAGAAGTTGTGTATAAAATCTTGTTGATCATTAATTTCAGAGAGAGTATAGAGACTTCATAGACATTATCACACACATAACAATTACAGATACTACCAAAATAGGTTTTTATCAAAATCATCTATGTTATTGTATGTGTACCTTAGTTGATGGTGGGCACCTTCTTTTGCTCTGTATTCACCTAGTTCTTGTGTTTTGCTACTGCAACACAACCCTACCCTTCCCTCTTCTTGCCTTTGTAGTTTCATTTTATATCCTTGTCAACACACGTTCCTTTGTCTGAAACAACAGTTTTTGTCCTTCCTTGACAAAAGAAAATGTAATCCCTTTTACAATATTCATTCTTTTAGAAAACCCAATTTTTACGTTCTATCATAGCTCGTGTATTCTTATCTGTTAAACATGTTACTTTTTTCATCCATTCTATGTGTCTCTGTGGTTAATTTTTTGTTTATTTTTCATTCTCATTCATGAATTTATTCTTTCCCGTAAGTGGTGACATCTATCCCCAGTTTTAAAATCGTCATGGTTTGATTTAATATAGTGTACATAATAATTTTCAACTCCTTCAATGATTTTGTAATATGAAAGAAAAAATAATGATTAATTATTTCAAGGTATATTGTTTACATTATTACAATGTTGATATATATATTTAATAATATTCATTTTCCCACTTGTAAATAGTCAAATGTAATGTATTTAGAAATAGTTTTTATGTTTAATAAAAGGTAAGAATATTATATGTACTTGTAAATATTATTAAATATAAATTTTAATCATTTTATTTACAAATATTTATTTCCTTTGACGGACCTTATGCTATGGCATATTTTATTAGTATGCTACATATCATTGGTTGAGTTTAGATTTTTTAAAAATATATTAATACAATATTGTACTCGCATATTTATGTATCTTTCTATAAAGTCAATCGAGTTAAAAATTTTAAATTCTCTAATACCATATTCCCAGACTAGTAGATGCTAAGTTGGACGTTTATTATATTGCTTTAATCTATTACAAGACAACACAAGGAAAAAAAAATTCCAATCCAAGAAAAATATTAAAGTTTTTCGTGAATACATTTATTCAAACAACACTGTCGATTAATGGACGCTAAAATATTGGTTGACTAGTAAACGATACAACTAGTAACAACCCAACTAAAAAACTCACTAAGCTCCTTTATTATATTTGGATTTTAAAATATTACCTTATAAGATAAGTGACCATTACGATGGATGTTTAATTTATTTATTTGATGTTCCAAGATAAAAAATATTCAAAGAACATAATTTTTTTATAGATTTTCCTAAATTCACATATACCAAAACAAAGTTTTCAGTCCAGTGGTCAATGAGTTCAATATGTTATTCAATTTCTATCACATGATATTCGAAGCCTAATGGATGCTAAGTTTGAACATTATTCCTCTGTGTTGGAGTAATATAATAAATACTTCAGATTAACATCCACTAGGATAATTGTTGTCTTGCATTTAAGATAATGAGTAATGACTCGAATGAAAATTGAAAACTTAAAATTTAACTAAGCTCCAACATGAAATTTTTAGCTTAGAGGCCTCTCAGTACAAGATGGTATTTAAAGTTTAAATTAAATGATATTCCTAGTGTAATATGATATTTTAAGCCTAGTAGCCACTAATGTCAAAGATATTTTCATAGCGCTAGTGGAAAATCACAAACACTTGAGGTTAGTGACTGCTAGGATTTTTTTTTTCTTGCATAGAAGACAAATACTAACAACTCAACTAAAAAAATAACTATTATCCATTATTATATTTAAAATTTTCAACACTACCTTCAAATACTAGTGACCGCTAGGGTGGATGCTTACTACATATGTTTGATGTTCCAATACAAGAGAAGACAATAAATATTCCAAGACAAGACAAATATTTATCACTTTCACAAATACATGTAATTTAAAAAAATTAAAAATCCTAGTGTCCATTGAATTCAATATGATATTAGAAGTCTATCACATGATATTTGAAACCTAGTGGAAAAAAAGGTAAAATATTATTAAGTAGAATTCCTGCAATACCACAAAGACTTGAGGTTATTTGTCGTTAGGATAGTTATAAAAAATTATGTCAGGATTATAATATTGTGTGCAAGGATTTAAATATCATGTTCTTCCTAATGGGCGCTAGGATTAAGATTACGTGTTTAACTACGTGTATTCTAGAATATCGTTGATATTTCTCGTCTTCAAATATTTCTTTTCTCGGATTGGATTGGAATATCCCAGAAATGACGTAAACATCTACCCTAACTTGTTATTCTTGGAACATCATATTGTAAAATAAAAATATAATAATGGAGTTTAGTTAATTTTTCAATCGATTCATTACTAATTTTCCTATATGCAAGACAGATACTATCCTAGTGTCTGCTAACCTCAAGTCTTTGTGATTTTGCAATAACGTTACTTGACAATATTTGATCTTAGCAGAAAATAGGTTTCTAATATCATGTGATATAATTCGAATATCATATTAAAATCAACGACTGGTAGGCTTAAAATTAAATTTTCAATTAAATGTATTTAGGAAATTTTTTGAGGAAAATACCTTTTATAGTTCTAAAAATATATATCATGTATATCACATAATTAAAATTCACTTGTATAAATTAAAATTCCTAACATCCCCTAGACTCAAGTAGTAATTTTAAGTAATGGTTTCATGGTCTGAAGTAGCAACAATTTCCTAGTTTCAAATTAGTTATCAAATAACAAAAAAGAAATTCAATATTTTGGCATCTTCTAGGATCCTAGAATCTGCTGACCTCAAGTAAATGTTAAAACATTATCACCCATGTTCGATTCCAGGTTTCCACCATGATGTAGTGTAACACAAATTTGTCTTTTATAGTGAAAGGAAAATATCCATCAATCTAGTATTATATCATCTATCCTAAAGCTATATAGATTTTTATTACATTAATGGAAATATATCCTAGAATATATAGATGTTAGCAACCACTAGTATTCACTTCTACCAAAAAATAGACAACTCAAAACAAACCAAATTTAATAGTGAGTAATTCTGTAAATTTCTTAATACAACACAAAAAATCTTATATTATTGATTTCATGTTTTTTTATAATTAAATGATGGTTGAAGGATATTTTTCCCTTTACATTACAAATTTAATGAGAGGATCAATCTAAAAACATGAATGATGAAACGATACTTTGCTGAAAAAATGCACCGATCTATGCAAAAAACACAAGTGGTTGGGAATAAAAAGAAACCTAAGACTATTAATACAAACATGATGATTTGATATTAATGGAACTAGCAAAGCTATATAGAAATTAAAAAATATATATAAAGACTAATCAATTTTAGGAGCGCTTATTTATTTGAATCAGATGACACCTCGGTAACCTCTACTTTAACAGACTTGAAAATGGTTTTCACATGTGGTTGATGAAAAAAATGCTATTTTCTAGCAACAAAATAAATATTTAACCAATTCTCTGCCTCACAACTGTTCCTATGAAGAAAATACCAATGTATCAATTCTGGTTGTAAAAGAGAAAATTTAACTTCTATGCGAGAAATTTTGAGTGAGTTAGGTTCTATCATCAAGCTCTCACCCCATTTGACACATGATACACGAAACAAATTAGGATATTGAACCACTTTTATAACTCTGAAAAAATGGCCATGTCTACCAAACCTTCATGCTTATAAAAAGCCTTAGAAAGAAAGGTCCACGATGCACTTAATTTTTTGTCCATTTCCACTTCTATGCCAACCCTATAAGATGGATTGATTCTTTGGTGACCCATCTCAAAAGCCTAATTTTTCGCTAGATGTATTATAATAAGATGACAAAAGAAGGTCAAAAATACTTCAGCATTCACCCTCGAATGTCCCTCTAGTGAAATGTAATCATCTTCGACAACTCTCTCAATAACAACAATGTCTTTCTCTAATTCAATCCAAAAAATGAATTTCAAACAATGACATGAAATTTTGGTATTAAATCCCATTTCATGCCCTAACATAGATAATTTCATGAAAGGAAACATTGGTCAGGTCATGAGAGACTAAATTAAATCCCATGAAAGAAACCCAAAGGTATGTAAAATTGGGAGAATGGCTAGATAAATATAATGAGTGACTATGCCTTTACATGCTTGTAACTAATATAATCTTGCTAGGGGATTTAATATCAACCTTTATTGGAAAAGGTGATGAGTTTAGCCAATCAACATATTTATTAGCAATCTTATCATAAAATTCTTTGTCAGTCCCTTGATGACCCATCTCAAAAGCCTAATCATTCACTAGATGTATTATAACAAGATGACAAAAGAAGGTCAAAAATACTTCAGCATTCACCCTCGAATGTCCCTCTAGTGAAATATAATCATCTTCGACAACTCTCTCAATAACAACAATGTCTTTCTCTCATTCAATCCAAAAAATGAATTTCAAACAATGACATGAAATTTTAGTATTAAATCCCATTTCATGCCCTAACGTAGATAATTTCATGAAATGAAACATTGGTCAGGCCATCAGAGACTAAATTAAATCCCATGAAAGAAACCCAAAAGGTATGTAAAAATGGGAGAGTGGCTAGATAAATATATTGAGTGACTATGCCTTTACATGCTTGTAATTAATACAATCTTGCTAGGGGATTTAATATCAACTTTTATTGGAAAAGGTGATGAGTTTAGCCAATCAACATATTTATTACCAATCTTATCATAAAATTCTTTTCCAGTCCCTTAATTTTCTATAAAATCCTCCTATTTAGTAGCTTTCCTATAGATAAGATTTAAAGTACAATATAGAATGAATGTAACTATAAAAAGGGAATTTTGTTCACACAAGCTTTTTGATGGTGCCGTTAGCTTTAGTATGAGAACCTCCTCTAATAATTAATTCATGAATCTTAAATTCATTAGAGATAGACCAACAAAATTCAAGTGATTTAATTTATTGATTTATACGTTTATTAATTTACTAAAATTCTTGTCATTAGTCAAGTTATTAATTATGAGAATAACACTTAAACCAATATTTTTCTTTTTCCTATTTAAAAATCCTCGCTTCCCTATAATATTTAGAAAGTGAAACGTCAACCCATTTGACAAATAGGTATATTTTTGGTCTCATTGGTTCCTTTCTAGAGACAAGTTAGAAAATTTTGTTGATTTTATCAAACACACAATTGGGGATCCTTAGAAAAGAAAGCATATAAATGTAAATAAAACAATATTATATCAGCAAGATTAGATAAATTCAATAAAATTTCCTTAGTTAATTATGAGTGAGAATTATGTTCACCTTCTCCCTGAAAATGTAGTAGATCGTTTAGGTCTATTTTATTTTAAGGATGATGTTAAGAAAATAGAAAAGGCCAAGACACATAAAATACTTCTTTAGGTTTAACTAACGTACTTGTCTTACTATGATCTAATCTTTCCTAACTATGTCATTATTTTTATAACTAGAAACTATTGAACATAGCAATAGCAAAGCCTCTCCTTCCATTAACTAATGATGCTTATCGATTGCTAAGCATTTTTATTTATATAAAAATATATGAATTACATTTTATTGAAAATATATCAAATATGAACTACATAAGGAGTCAGCCTTCTCAAAGGTATGTATTCAAGGACTTGGCTATGTCAGGGATAGTCGAGCAAATATAAAATAATTACAAATAATGAAAACAAATTTATTCAGATTGCTTTTTACATTGTTAAAATGTATTCATGGAAAATATAGAGGTTAGCGACTACTAATATTCAAGTCAATGAATAATAGGTAAACATAAAACCTGCATTTATTTTCTTGGGATCACATCATTTAATCTTCACTAAGATTCATGTTCATCTTCGCCCTCTATTTTTAGTTTGTTTTTTAGGAATATTTTCTTTAACGGGTAATTTCTAGAAACATTAAGGGCCAAGATGATCATGACACTACTTCTAGTTTAAATTATGTACTTCTATTACTATGGTATAACTCTTATCTTTATCGCTAAGGTAGAAAATGAGTGTTTATTAAGCTGATATTTTTTAAAATAAAAATAGTGAAGTGTACTGTACGCCAAACCTTTTCTTTCAATAAGTAATGGAGCTTAGTAGTCACTAAGAATTTTCCTTGAAATGAACTGACATGAATTATGTGCTATAACAATATATCCTAGAATAAATACATAAGGATTCATTCTTTGGATTTTTTTTGTCAAACTTATAATAGATTCTGATATAATGTAGAGGCTACTACCTAATGGAAGTCATGGAACATAACAGGGATTTGTTTAGTGGTGCAAATTTATAATTTGGTGAATATCCCATTTTAGGAATTTTTGAAAAGCCAAATGTGTTTTAGCAGGTTAGTGTATTATTCACATAAAATTTCCAATATAATTTTTTTTAATGGTCAAATTCACCTACCATTGAATACTACTCCTATATAAACCTAGGTAATTCACTAGGTAGTATATGAGTAACTTGTTAATAAATTACTGAGGTACTATCTGAATTACATAAAAATTACCAGTGAACGAACTTAGGATCAGAGTCTCAACTTGGTTATCACCGAAGCACGGAAAGAAAGTGTCAGTGATGTGAGAAAAGGAAAATTTACAAATGGGTGATAAGTGAAGGTGTTGTCGTACAAAAAAGGAGGGTTGTTGATGCATGACAACAGAGGGTTATAGTCAGGCGATAAGCGAATGTGTTGAAATGTGAAAAGAGAGGGTTATTGACATTGGAAAATATGGTTAAAGACAGGTGAGAAGAATTTTTTTCTAATGCATGAATAGAGGGGTTTACATACGTTTGACAAGAGACAACATTTTGATGCATGACAAGAGGTTTCTACTCACGCGTGATAAGGGGGTTTACAAAAGTGAGACAAGAGGGGTTGCTGACACGCAACAAATTTTGGGTGACGCACCTCAAGGTTTCACTGTTCAAAGCAACATAATCTGTTGGTGCTCAAAAGATCCAAAATGTAACAAAAAATATTAAAATTCATTGTTCAAGTATATTAAAACTCTTCTACTAGTGATATAGCTACAACTAGCACCCATACAGCTATCACTGGAATCAATCATAGTATAGACTATCTGGAATGTATTATTGAAGTGGACATGGCTTCAACAGAGTATCAACAAAATTATACCTAGGATGAAACCATGTTAGAGCTTGAATATATTCCTTTTGAGATGCCAAAGCTTGAAGATATTCCTCTTAAGTGTAGCCATGAGTGCATGAAGATATCTCAAATACAAATACTCAATAAAATATAACACCAATATCAAATGAAAAATTTTGTTGACGAAAGATGAAACTAGATGATTCTGATATTTCTCAAAATTCTGCTGATAAAATTTAAACTTTTAAAGGAAAAAAATATATGTGGAAATTTGGGAGGACATATAAGTTTGAGTGGGTTACCTAATTTCCTTTTATCAAACCTATACATCCATCTAATTTAGAATAAATCCCATTTTAATAGACATTTACAATATGTACATAGAAATTGGGAAAGCAACAAAAATGTAATTGAAGCTTGACACAATTGAAAAATATTATGGAAAATAGTATCTTTCTTTACAATGCGAGGATGGATAGAAACGAAAAACACACAGATGGAAAACTGAAAAATCTTGTGTGTATTTTAAATACACAAAATATTATGAAGCTAAATAGAAAAGGGGAAGATATCTTGTGGAAAATGGAGGAACAATCATGTAACAAATTCGTAAGATGAATCAATCAAATTCTCATCCTAAAATCATATAGATATATATTGTATTCCACATCCTTAAGAAGGGAAGACAAATTTCATATTTCATTGATTTCAATTCTTTGTATCAATATAATGGAATGTACAATGCTCCTTAGTCTCATTGGTCAAACAACAGTGCATGGGAACTGACTAGTTTCCTTGCAATGATTGAGAAGCAATATTTTAAAGAGAGTGTAAAAAAACAAAGTTTATCTCTTTATCAATTGATGAAGTAACAGTATTATACAAAGCCACATGGGGATGTATCCACATTTATACATATGAAAATCATATAATGACACAATATTTGCTAGGTGCATCAAAAATGGTTTAAAATTACAATACCAAAAACCTATATAAAATATATGTTTCTCATTTGAAAGATATTGGTGGCATGACAGAATAATAAATTACGACGAAGTTGGTATGTGTTGGTGCATATGGTGCATCAGTCACCAAGGGTCATTAAAATGGACTTTGTGTTTGATTGTAATCAATATTATCCCCTTATATGATTGCAATTCATTGTATCGCTCACAAAAAGAATCTATCATATAAAATAGTTAGCAACTTTTAAAATATTGTAAAAGTAGAAGACCTTATTAGAGAAATGCATGCCTATATGTCGATCAATCCAAAATGATTTCTAGAGTTTCAAATATTTACAATTGGAATTATAGATGGAAAAAATATTTTAAAGGATTTTGATACAAGGTGGATTTCTTTGTATGATCCTGAATGATGATTTCATGAGGAGTATCCATCGTTGGTTAGTTTCATGAAAAATAATTGTCATGATGTTGACAGGGCTAAGGATTTTTTGTTCTATTTAATGGATTTGAAAACATTTTAAATATTTTTTTGTATTCTTATAATATTAAAGGAGTTCAATACATTGATGAAGAATGTGCAAAAGACATCAATCTGTATTTTTAATTTTATATGGCTAAGAAAGTCGGTATGTCAAAATATTGATGTCTTGTACTTGTCATAAGAATGTTTTGATACACCTATTTTAAATAAGTAGAATTTTGTATTGGATATTGATAATCCCATTAATTATTTGAGATTTAATATCAATGATCACCTTTGTATAAATGTTAATGGGAGGGATATACCACTACACATCTTGCATAAAAGCCAAGATGTTATAAGATTGCAAAGAGAAGAAGTTTCTATGACACATGTTCTATTTGATTCTATTATAGTTAATACACTAATTAAACTTAAAAAATTTTACAATCCTTAGCATCAAAAATAAGATAAAAAATTAGTAAAGATAAAATTCATGAAGTTATGGGTGTGATGAATCAAAATGATTGGAATGCTGAAGGTGGTTATGTAGATTTTCTAAATAATTGTTTTTCACAAATCCATGGGTGCAATAATGGATCATTTTACCAAGATTTCAGAGGTCAATGGTATATTGAATATTGACTTAATAAAATCTCAATCATTTTGATTTTGCAGCGACAATGATTAGCCAGTATAAATTTTCAAATGAACCTTACGAGATTGGTGCTATGACAAGGCTCTGACGAAAAATATACCAAAGCAGTGTGTTATAAGAATAAATTAGTGAATATTTTAGATTATATGATTTGTGCCAAAATTTGATTTTGGGATATGTGGAGGAATGAATTTTTATCAGTCCATTATCTTTTATAGAATCTAAACTAAGAAATAGGTTAGTTAAAGATCTAGAATGTTACATGTAGTTATATATTTCACGCTACTCTCTGGAAAAATATTCCTTTTGACAGAGAAATTGCACATTTGAATTCGCTTGTTTAAAGAAGAGGTGTAAATAATACAGCTAATAATAAAAATGTTATCAATGATGAGACTTGAATTGGTGCATCCTCAGACTCTACATATGTGAATATCGACTATGAAGAAGATATTGAAAATGGATTTTTTCACCTTTAAATATGTTTTAAAATCTTATATATAATAGGTATGACCTTAACCTTACGTTTATTATGTCAGATCAAATTTTAAATTTTGCTATGTATTCAATTTTTTAGTAATAGATTCAAATATAATTGTTTATAGTTATACATAATACAATTGTAAGGAGATTGGATTTGGTGCATCCTCCAATTTTTACATATGCAAATATTGACTTTCAAAAGGGTAATGAAAATGTATTGTTTTAGATCTAGTTATCATTTAAGAGGATATATGTATATATATTTATATTTATTTAAATACAAATTATTTCTAATAATTCTATTTTATTTAATTGGTATTTTGGAATTTTTAAACTACTTGATGCCATTTTTGTGACGTGCATTTTAGGAATACTAATTTTCAAGGCTTTTCATATCTATAGTTTTGTCACACTTCTAGATATTGACACTCGTGCAATGTGTCACTATCTACAAGAATAGGTATTTATTTACTTTAATTTTCTCAAATCAGATCTAAATTTTATTTTTTCTTCATTGCATTTAAGTTTATGTTTCTCACTTCATCCAATCAATCAATATTTCATCTTTTCTTCATTGAAAACATGGGTTGACATCCATCCTAGTAATCTCTCAACTTTTGGAACTGAGATTATCAGGAAACCCACCCTTCTATATACTAATCCATTTTTGTGTTCATTTATCTTGATTTGAAGTTCATTTAGCTCGTTGCAAAGGAGGATTTCTCATTTTATACACATACATTATGACCCATATAAAAGAGTAGTGGTACCTTAAAACCTATCATACCTGGACTTATAATAATCTTGTTTTATTTATTTTGGTATTTTAAAATTGCTATGATGAAGTTTTTGTGACATGCATTTTTGGAATATAATTTTTTTAATATCGTAATTAGATGTAAATAATTACAATTTCAAAATTAAAGCAAATGCATTCCATACATCTAGGATTGTAGGAAGGGTTACAAATGTAATGTGAAGAAACTTGTTATAGAGTTTGAATTTTATAAGTAGAGAATAAAATTTGGTTTTATTAGCTCGAAGAGAATCATTACATGAAAAATTAACACAAATTAATTCCATACATATTTTTATATCAGTACAGTTCACAATCTAGAATTTCTATATATATTATATAAAAAAATAAATATTTCAGATTCCAACATAAGACATGAACAAAAATGAAATTCCAAAACAATTGCAATGTGCACGCACTATACAAAGGTGATTGTTTGGACTTCCTAAGAAAAATTTGTTATGTGATTCTTCCAAAGGATTCTAAAAAGTGTTACAAAGGTAATGCGAAGAAACCTATTATAGAGTTCAAATTTAACAAGTAGAAAGAAAAAGATTTTGTTGTATTAAGTGGAAGAGAGTCATTACATAAAACATTGAGGGTACTTTGGTCATGTGAAATGAGGTAGTGAATAAAATTACGTGTAAAAAATCCATATTCCATGAAAAACATCACAGTGTAAATAATAAACTTTCCACATTAAAGGAAAATGCAATCCGTAAATTCCGGATTGCAACATAATACACGAAAAAAAAAGATTCCATGAAAAGTAAAACCATTGCAAGAATTATTCAACTTAATTATTCTTCAAATTAAGCAAATATTCAATTTTCAAGATTGAAACTTCAAAAATTTTCAAGTTTCATGTTCTGTAAACACTTTTCAACAAATAAATCTACACTTTATCCTCATACTCAAACATTAACTTATTCCCCACACCCACTACAACTTTCCTTCTCAGTTTTTCTAGAGAATTTTGTGTTGCTTTTCCTAATGTCTAGCATTCCTCTATTCTTTGCATCAAGAATTCCAAAACTAAAATTATCCTCCTCAACAATGTTTAAATTCTTAACTATTTCTTCATCTTCCATTGAATCATCACCATAAGATAAAAAGAAGGATTTTTAGCTTCCTTTTCCTTAAACAAAATATCAAAATTCATGTCAATCTCTTTACTAATCCTCTTCAAGGTATTTTTTTTGTTGTTGTCCAAAAGAAAAGTCTTCTTATGATACATTTTTGAGGATAAAATTTTATTAGTTGTTTCCAACTGAAATTGGAACGCCTTTTCTTGAATTTTCCATTTTTCATATGTCAAAAGCAATAAAGTCATAACCATGACAAGGAAATACACAAACCCTATCACAAGCCATAATAAAATCTCGAACCCTCTACACATCACTGGCGGCGGCAAGTGTTTAAGTGGTCTCCTAGCCTCATTTCCTTAAAGAAATGAACATACAGGTGTGGCATGCAGTTTAGAGAAGGAAAAGACGTTTGCGGTGAAAAGGAAGACCAAATAGTGATAAAATGGAGCTGTGCACATGCAGGTAAAATTCAGGAAAACAATATCATCTCCAAATGATCTATTTCCCAAAATTTTCATGGTTGTGACTGTTGGGGCTCTAGCTACTAGAGATATTGGAGGATCACTTGAAAATACTTCTAACAGTATTGGAAAGAACATATGTATAGTTTTATCTAACAAAAGATCTTACAATGTCGCTAATAAGTCATTGGAAGGAAATATTTCACACACTGGAGTTTCTTCCCATGTTCTTAGCTAGGAAACAGCTACAATAGAGCAAGTCCATCGTTCATCGAGGGAGGTTTTGCAAAACAAGAAAGATCTCAAAACCATGAGGCCAACTGAGATCAACTCATGTGTAATCTTTGGAGATGAATTTATAGAAATAGATTCATTTTATCAAGACCATGCCTTGATTTGTATACTTCCTAGACTCTACGCTAGCCTTCTTGTCCTACACAAATGGATCTCCAAGCACTGGATCCCTCTTCTTGAAGGAAGGCTAGATATTTACCATTTTACTATGGGAATTTTTATAGTTACTTTTGAATCCATAACTGATAAGGAAATCTTTGTTGAACAAATTTGGGTTTGCTAAAAAAAAACCTTATTTTAAAACCCTTATTTCTGTTATTCAACCCTATTACTGAATCTTTTTCCCAAAACCAATCTTGACCAAATTTCCCCACTTACCTCTTCAATTATGGGATGAAAATTGTATGATAGCCATAGGTAATACCTTGGGCAACATTATCAACATTGAACCCAAACCTCTAATTTCACACATACAACCTATACAAGAATACTTGTTGAGGTGGATACTTCAAAGGATATTCCATCTCAAATTGATGTGAAGGTGAAAATTTGAACTTGAAATCAGCCTCTGGACTATCAGGGGCTACCTATTAGATTTAGGAGATGTTTCACTCTAGTGCACTCTGGTGCCAATTTTGAGATGTTATAATGTTAAAACTAGAATTCTAAGTGGTGGAGAAATACCCTCCCAGAACATATGGTATTTGAACCTAAGGATATCCATTTTTTATGATGTTGAGGTGGAAGGAACAGAGGAAATGGTCTGCAAAACCCCTTTAAGAGAAAACATAGATCATACTAATAAGGAGTCATCCAGAGGTAAAACACAGAAGACTGGAAACATTGAACCAAAATATTTTGTAGTGGCTAAGGAGAATGTTCCTCCTAAATGCTCAAACAGTACATATCAACCGATCATAGATCTTCAAATTTGTATTCATTTATAGAAAGATTATGATGAATGGATTATAGTCTGTAATAAGAAGAAAACTACTTGCATAGAAACCAATGCTTAAGTTACTAATTTACTGTTATTCGTATGTTGTTTTGTTTTTGTTTTCTGTCGGTTTTGGTAATTTTCTTGGCAGAATGTTCTTATGGGATTTATTGTTAAATCCTGAATTTGATCCTTTCTTCTGTTACAATTGGTATATCTAGTCGTTGAGCCTTTTTGGACAAGGGTATAGTCCCTTTCAAAAAACCGTTTACAAATAATAAAAAAATAAAAGTATTGAGCTCGAATCAAATTTATAAATAAAATTATAAAGTAATAAAAAATAATATTTCAAATTGATAATACTTATAATAGCTCTATCTCTTTAATAATTTGCAATTTCCACCAAATGTTTTTCCTTTAACCGTATGTTGAAATATGTCAGGGCTTCAGCATTGATATTTTCTAATTTATTCAAAACTATATCTAGAACATTGTCCTGATAACTAATGTTAAATGTGACAGTCTCACCTTGTGCTTGGTTGAGTAAGACATCTATCTTAGTAGGATGATTTCAGACTACAACATATAAACTAGAGATTTTCCTATGGTTCTCAAATTCATCATTTATCTCTTTGACTAACACTTTATCCATTTGTTCCCATTATATGAGCTAGATTATATGAGGCATAATAAACTCTTTTACATAGGCTTCACAATCATAACCAATCAAGCTATCCAAAGAAAATTATATCAACTAGTAACTATCCAAAGAGGTTGATACTAATGCATACGATTGGAGTTTTGAGGATTAAGGTACCCGTGATGCGTCTTTTTTACAATGTGTTCCCTGATCATATTTGCGATAAAATAAATTCACATTAAAATTGAAAGTGCTAAAAATTAAAAAGTTAATAGAAATTGATATGTATCAATTTTAAATAAAGTACATCAAAATGGAAATTCCTCTGGGTCTAGAATCATATCACGTTTGTTGAAAAATCCTATTGGGTCATTGTTTTCAATGCCCAAAAAATATTCATCTAAATTTATTTTATTTAAAACTGATTTTCCCGTTGTGTTGGGCAATCTACCAAAGGAGATATTGGGAAATTCAGAAGGAATGTTCAGTGTCCCGGTAGGTACTGGAAGTGGCATCATATGTTTTACCAATAGTAATTTTACCTCTTGTTGCAAGTTTGACTGAGAATGGAGGTATTGGTGGAGGATGTGGCATTGTTTGAATAGATGGTGATGAACTAAATTGCACTTTCAAGTCCAAGAACAAAATCATTACTAATAGTTTTACTTCTAAATTTTTTTATTAAAAATTACACAAAATATACAATTTATACCTTGGTGAGAGGAAACCTATACTATTCACATCTGAGTTTGAGATGCTTTTGTTGGACCTGTTGGTGATAGGAATGGCAGAGTAAGGTGTTTATCTTGCAACGATTGAACATTGAAAGATGCACGTGACTGAACTAAGTTAGTGTGTGATGCTTTTTGTAAAATTGGAGGATGGTACAAATTCCCTACAACATGTTAAATCAAAATGGTAAATGATAAATATGAAATTTTTAAAATTTAAAAAAACCAATATTGAATGTTAAGTTTGTTACATATCTATCATTTTACTAATGAAAATGATTGGGGGTTAGGTGACAAGTGAGCTTCCATTTCAGATTGGGAATATCCCCACACCTTGGCATGTTGTTGGCCTCTTTTTCTTGCTACTTATTTTTTTTGAAGGACTAAAAAAAAATTCTACATAAGGTAAAGATGCAAATAGAAACACATAATGTTAGTAACATCCATATGAAATTTGTATCGAAAGTGAGTAATCATGACAATAATCTGACTAACATCAAATTATAAATGATTAACCTTTTGTTCTTGAAATTTAATTAAAAATTTCTTCATCATGTCATTCATGAATGTAGGAGTGGGTTCACCTTTTAAATTATAATATGCCTTGAAATAAAGAGCAAGGAGATAGTGGTAGAAATTTTTTCCTATTTAGCAAGTCCAAATTTTTCAATTTAAGCTTTAATCTGTTTGAATATTATGTGCACCAATCAAATATTTTCTTTTGGATTTTTGAGAGGATGTAGGAAATATCCTGATTTGGAATGTATGTTTCTTTACCCTGAAAAAAAATATCTTGAAAAAAATATCATGACTACAAGAAAATTGTGTTTAACTCCTTGGGTATCTACTCCTCATCTTGATTTGTTTATATTTGGTGCAAAAAAATCATTTGATGTTGAATTAACCACAATTTATATCAAAATTAAAATGTTACAAATTTAAGCACATTACACATAACATCAACATGGAAACTGTAATTCGATTCATGGAAAATATTATCATCTTTAGTCAATTTTTCTTTCGTTTTAATAATGGAAAAATATTTAAAAAGAAGGCTTGTCAATCGATGGATATCGGCAAGATCAATATTGAAGCTAAATGTACATCCATCTGAAAAATTCAATATGAATTTTTGGTCTTTTGTATTGAATTCTAAGAGAAGGTAGTTTAGAATGTTATGATTTGTGTCAAACTGTAGCATGTTAACCAGTCTTACGAATCCATAAGATTATACCCATTCTTTGTGACCTTCATTCATTTTCAATATTGTAAGAATGTCTGATCACATTAACTTCCTGTATATAATCTTGGGTAGGTCGGTTTCCCTAGTTTGTTTGAGCTTCAGTTTGGACTTCAACTGTCATGATGTAGACTGTAGTTAAAAACATAATCTTTAGAAGCCCCTTACCATGTGAGATTCGAGACTTGACTGCTCAAATAGTTGAAATAATTAGGAAGGAGACCTAAAAGGATGAATTAAGACCTGGTGGTTGGATTTATTTATTTTATTTGCTGGTGCACTGGGAGATACGAGACTTGCAGGTTGTGAGCACTAGGAGAATGAAGAAAAAAATTGTTATTATAGAAGTGTGAAAATTAGAGCCAGAGGGGTATTTATAGGGAAATATTCCACTGACACACAACATCTTTCCATTAATGAATGATAGCAATATTTTATCGACACGTGATAACAACATATAGGTATCGTGTGATAGCAAGTTTGTTTGATGCAAGACAACAAGCCTTATTATCACACGACAAAATTTTTTGTTGATGCATGAAATAAAGCCTTACTATCACACCAAAAAAAATTGTTGATGGATGGCACTAAAATTTTTTATCACATACCAACAACATTTGTTCTCATGCGATGGAAAAACTTCTTGTCATGTGACAACATTTTTTTTTCATGCGACAGTAACTCTTGTTGGCGTGTGACATTAAACCTTGTTTTCATGTGACAAAATCTTGTGGTCGTGCAACAAAAAATCTTGGCATGTGGAAATGAATCTCTCTTTCATGAGACACAATTTGGAGACTAGTGTTGGTCAATAAATATTGTCTTGCATCAACAACGTTTTTTTTCTGTTATAACAAGCTTGATGTCATGCGATAACAAGTTTTCCATCATGTGACAACATGTTTGCTATCGTGCGACAAAAAGCTTACTGTCATTCAAAAATAATCTTATTTTCATATGAAGATAAGTTTTTTTTCTTGCAACAACTAGAAATGTTCTCGTGTGACAACAAAACTATCAGGAAAAAAAATTGTTCTCCCTTAAGAAACTATTTGGAAAAAAATTCATTGTTAAATATCATAATATTCACCTTTTCTGTGAAAGTTTCCCTATGTATGTTTGTCGAGGATTTTCCACCTCAAGTTTCCTAGAGGAATTTTTAAATGAACCATTCATCACAGTGGTTATCAAGGAGTTTCTTTGATATTAAATCATGTTTATTATGTGGTATACATAATATATATATTGATAACAATAGTAGGATTTTTCTCTCTCAAGTGTATGTAGTACATCATAATGACCATTTGAGATAGGCATCCTTAAAGCTACTTTTAACATTAGAGTTGAAATAAATAAAAAATGATTATCCTAATTACTTTCTTACTATAAGTATTTTCTACTAATTTGATATTATTTTTTCTTTACATCACTTTTTTTTCTTGCAACATCTCTTAGTTCACTAAACGATTCTACTACCACTAAGGAAAATGACCTAAATGCAAACATTGAAATTTAAAATTATGAAATTTTAATTTCTAAGCTATGAGATACAAGAGGAATTCACTCCATACTTTGGAAAATCTCATAAAAAATAATCATGACCGATTTATCAATGCATGATAATTCATCCAATGCAAGATTCAATAGGGAGTTGGTGGATAATGTGTGGATAACTCATGCATGTCAATCTTCAACAACTAGACTTCCTTATCGTAGGAGGTGCTATTAATGAAAATAATGATATTTTGAGCTCCTCTTCTTTACATAATCTTCAAAATAAGAAAACTCAATTCTTCACATATTTTTATTCTAATTGTATAAAAATCAATACCTAATGAACGTTGATTTTTATTATTACGCTAAAAAATTATGACATGATATTTGAGGCCTAGCATCCATTAAGTAATATAAGTATTTTAATGGTTTGACATAAGATTAGGAATAGTTACTACTAATGGTTTCTAGTATTATTTTTACTATTTATAAAAGCCTTGAATGACAAAAAATTAACTACATTATATATGTCCTTTCCATTCATATTCTATAGCATGTTGAAAGTTTACCTAATGACCGCTAAGCTATAAATGTCCATTGGAATTGACTTTAAATATATGAAAAAATGACATAAAGATACATAATCTCCTTGCTATTGCACTCTTGAACAATAATATTTATTGTTCCCAACTACTTATGAATTATTAATTTGTTTATTTCCTTTTTTAGGTAATATTTCTTCCATTTTATGAACTTTGTTCATGCAAATTATTTTAATTTAAGCATCATAGGATTGGAAAAAGAGAGAGGATGAATGGTTTGTATAAATTCATTCCCAAAAAAATTAGCTTGCTAATCTGTGGTTATTTTTTTGATGATGATGTTGTTAATGCATTCAGTATGGTTCTAACTTTAGAAGTTATTAATAGTGAACACTACGTATTCATGTTGAATGCATTGACATATAAATGAATTAGTGCATTAATATTGACATGGAGTTGCAAGTTTCTATAGAATGTAGGACTATTTCCTATTCCAAATATGGTTATAATTTCAGTAAGTTCATACATTTCGACAAAACAGGCTGTGAAAATTCCCTTGAAATTAATAATTGCATGAATTTGGTATTGAAATTTTTTTATAGAATCGATAATACCTCTTCCATTTGTCATTATTTCAATAAAAAAAATTGCTTTCTTATTCGAAACATGCAAATCTATTTACAACACTAAAGTGATCTTATTTGTCTAAATTAGAGATAGATCCCACTAAGCCAAAGTTGTCAGTTCTTAAAAAGAATAATAAATAGGTTTTATTGTTAAAGATTGTTACTAGTATATTTGAAATAGGAAAATCTTCAACCACTAAACAATTTAAATTATTTTTGTTCAATGGTGATGTTGTTTTAGTTGAAATTTATAGGATGTAGTAGCGCTAAAATATCAATACCATCATGTACACGATGAGGATGTTGACCTTCTTATCCATTAAAAGTTTATTTATACTATTTCGACACTGGATGCAAATTTGCTTCCCTTTTTACATTCTAAAAAGGAACTTGTGCAACTAGAGGATCAAAATGACCTAAAAAGGGATGATGTGTAGTACTTAATTCTTAACAGCCAACATGCCATTTTTGCCAAAAAATAAATTTAACTAAAAGAAAGCACAATTCATTACATACTACGTTGCAGTTTAGAAAGGCTCACATTATGTCTTTAAAAGCATCTAGCAAATAGATTATTGATATTTTTAAAAAGAAAAATGAGGTAAAAAAAATTGGATTGAATCTAATTTTACTAATGTATTCTACAAGGTACAAATGATTTTTGATCCTTAGGATGTCCTCAGAGGTCCGAAGTGGGAAACAAAAATACAAAGGATTTTAGGGTATTGAAACTTAATTTTAATGCCTTTGTATTTAAATTTTTATTTTTGTAATATACAAAAATTGAATATACTATTTCCTCTTTCAATCTAGCATTCTGAGAAGCAATTTCTTATTATTTTGAAATTTTCTAAGAGATAGAGTCTTTATGAAAAATGGACATTTCTATTGTTTCTGTAGGACATATGGAAAAAATGGACAACAACCTTCGAGTTCTTAAAATTAGATGGGCTAGCTTATTCTCCTTGTACGGATAACCAACGTAACTTTCAGTCAAATTAACTAGAAAGGTTAACAGAAAATCCATTTAGGACTGCAAGAGCAATGAACAATGAGTAGTTTTCATTACAAGTAGATGAAATTCAATCTAGGAAAGTATGGAAAATTGGATCTATTGAAGTAGGTGTAATAGCAGAGAATTTTGAATCTTACTCCCAAAGAGTAAAATATGACAGAGGAATGAGGAATAGTTGTAAAATATTTGAAAAGTAAATATTTAGGTAATATTTTATTGGTAGAATGCACTGAAAAGAATATTATTTAAAAAAAAATCTGCATGATTCTCACTACCACCGGTTGTGTTTACTGTTGGGGGATAGGATAAAGGAAAAATATAATTTTATTCTAGAGGAAGTGAAAAATAAATTAACAATAAATAAAAAATAATGGTGGAGTGGTAGAGGTTCTCCCTGTGGTAACTCAAATAATTATAGGCAACTACTTGATCCAATGGAAGAACAAATTCCATAAATGATGGAAGACAGACAAGAGTTTATCGGTTAATGTGTATATCCCTTCTAGGTCTAGTCAACAATATCATCTATTCCATCAACTAATACATTCAACGTAGAATGTGCGATCACATTTTTCTATAATTTGTCTAGTGTAATAACTTTTGATGTAATAACAGACCTACTTAAATTTTTCGGATCTCATCTAATAAATTGTGGTATTATTGATCTCGTACATGTTACATATTCAAAAATTTCAAGAGAGAGGATAAAAAAAGACATCTAAAAAGTTAAGGACAAGGGGGAATCAGTTGTGGATGGTTGTTACATATTTAATGAGAAGAATGGAAATTTAATAGTTTTTGTCTTATTTACAAAATAACTTATGTGCATAATTGTGATATTTACAATGGAGATAGAGAATAAATCATCATAGATTATATGGACCAACATTCATAGCAATTTTTGAATTTAAGTGATAACAGCCTATGAGGAAAGACACTTCCTTTTCTTTGCAAGACATCTTATCAATTTTGGTCTCATATGTTCAATCTAATCGCTTCAAGAAAATCTTCGATAATAGTGCTTTACGGAGTTAATGATGCATTGCATGATTTTCTTGACTCATTTCTATCCGTGGTTTTAATTGTTGAGTCAAATGATAAAGAAATGTTTTTTAAAAATTATTATTCTGATTTGAAAAAAGGTACATTAATTAAGACCACTTAACCAAATTCTATTATTTTCATGTCTTTGAACTGATACATACAATATTTATATAGAAAAAACAAGTAAAAGTGGAAAATACCATCTCTTCCTCTCCAAATACAAACAAAGGACACGATGTTATTCCTAAATTGTTACAAACCATTCTTCTAATTGCACTAGATGTTATTGACCATACATCTAGTGAATATCTACAAGGTGAGTGGCATTTAATTGTTTAATAAATTTATCATTCAATTAAGTTTTTTATCATCATTATTTAACTATATTTAATAAAAAATCATATTTTTAAGTTTTGATTCTAAATTTGGATTTTGTTGGAACGTCACACACGAATTCAAAGATAAAAACTAGTATGTTAGCTATGTGAAATTATAAACAAAACCATTTTTAAGCCCCACATGATTATAGGAACTTATAACGAAGTTTCTTATTTGTTTTAGGTATTAGCCTAGTGGTTAATAACATACATATATTAACAAAAAATTGAATTGATTAATTTTTTGAATTAGTTAATATGAAAATGTACACAATTGAAAACATTAACTTCTGTGCATTTGGCCATTTTTGGCCACTAACCTCATCAAATAATGTCAAGCCAACCATAGTATAGGTAGTAGTGGCTTGGCCTAGCAATAGCTAATATACATCTATAACTATGAAATATTGTCCAACAAAGGGTATTGTATTGTATAGAAACAAGCTCCATAATGAATTTGATTACATCGACATGATATTTAATCATATTTTATTAATGTTTTTCAATTGGTTAATATTAAATTATGGAGAATTGAAAAGCTAATACTTCTGTGTAGTTGGCCATTAGAGTTTTATAATCAAATCAAATATTGTAATCCCAAACATAGTATAGGAATTAATGGCTTAGCCTAATGGTTGCTAATATATAACTATATCTATGGAATATTATCTAGAAAAGACTATAAAATTTTATAAAATCAAGTTGTATGATGTATTTATTTACTTCAACATAAAATTTATTTTGAATTGATAAATGTTTTTTGAAATAGAATGCGCATCACAAACACCTAAAGAGGGGGGGAGTGCAAGGAAATCCTATCCGTAATCTAAACTAATTAGTGCTAATCTATTGAATTTTTTATTATTTTAATAGGTTAATGTAAAATTGTAGACAATTGAATAAAAATTACTTCTGTGTAGTTCAAAAATAGGATTATATAATTATTTTAGATTTGGACAGTTTTCTATATGAGAAAACCCGATCCCATTAGGAGATGGAGATCAAGTTTGGTAAGCAGACTATATACTTATGAGGTACCCTCAAGGAATTTTTACAGCTATTACTAGAAAAATATGAAGTGGGATTTTTATTTAGCTATCTGTCTTACACCGAAGTTGAAAATTTAATAAAAGATTAAAAAAAAAAATAGTTGTTGAATTGAAACTAGTTATTTTGTGGGGTAAAAAAGATTACTGTGTAGAAGATAAAATTGCAATGAAATATATCCAAAATATTTGGAGTAGATAGGATATTGTTTCCGGCTCAATATACAGATTTTGTATTACAATAGGCCAAAAGGGAGACCCTCCGTAAAATTATATGGTTGGGAGGAAACCCAACGGAGAAAATTGTTTCACAAATATGTGGTTGATGACCAATTTGTAGAAAGTTATATAAACAATACTCTATCAAGGTTTTAGTGTTGTAGAGGGCATATGAAAAGGGAAGAAAACAAATATTATATAACTATTAATTATTTCAAAATATTTTTTACAATAATATTGATTCATACATTCATAGAACCATTCCTTATTTTATATGTTGAGATTACAAATTTAAAATTTTGCATTATTTATATCTTCATTGTGATTAAGTTGATATTATAGTTTTATAACTTTTTCGTGTGTATTAAACAAATAAAATATTATCAGAATAATTTGTTGAGTTATTTCTAATCACTTTTGATATCTTATATTAATTATGAGTTGTTTTTATAGATCGAATTGGGAAGCCTCAAAAATTATTAGTTTTGGGAGTTGAAGGTTTTTTATGTTGTATTTCTTGTATTGGCGAAAAAATACATCATAATATGATTTCAGATTTTAGATCCGAGAGTACTGAATACTTTCAATGATAATTTAGAGTTGAATTGATAAGCACTACATAAAAATATTTTTACGTGGTCTTATGGTCTTCGTTTATGGATTCAACAATGGTGAATTACATATTCATCAAAAAATTTAGTTGGGTGTGAGATACCCAATTTAGGTTCAGTTAGGGATGCCACCAATGTAAGCTCAAAACAAATAACAGTCAGTAAATAGCAGATGTTTTTGGTAATGTCTATGGTGAAAAAAATATAGTTTTGATTGATGACAAGATATTCTTATCGCACGAAGTCAAAGAATAAATTACTTTCACAACCCCTACATATTGGATATTTGATGGAAACTATAAGACTCATTCAAAAATTTACATTGAATTATGTGCATGGTTGAAACATGCAAGAGAACAAAAGAACATTTTTAGATCATTGAAAACTTTCAAATGCACCATTGGCATTTGAATTATATACTTTTATTTCAAATGAAACAATGTATTGTGCATTTATATGGAATGAAAAAACTACCTTAAAGTTCTTAGAAATCACAATGTGAAATCATTTTTTTGGATTCTTTTTTTACAAGAAAAAAATTTATTTCTAAGGGAGAAGAGACAATCATGGATCATGGACCGATAGAAAATAAAAATTCACATATCTACAAAGTTTAATCAAAAAGACATTTTAAAAATGATAATAAGTTTGTTCCAAAGGAAAAATTAAGCCTATTGGCCACTAGCAGGCATAAAAAAGAAACATATAATTTTTATTATTTTGTAGATCAATGTTGGCTTTTCTGAAATCATATAATGATTTTTTCCCATTTATGCATGGTTTAATCTTAAAGACATTCTGGAAAATATAAAAAACCTTATTCTAAAGAAAAAACTAATCCCGGTTTTCATTAGACCATATAAAACAAAAACATATTATGTTTTTTGATTTGCATATCCATGTTGGCTTCCCTGAAATAATAATATGATTTTTCCCAAATCTGCATATGTTAATTTTAATGACATTTTAAAAATGATAAAAACTTCATTCAAATGAAAAAGTAAATCCTATCAGAAGCTAGCCCGTTTTATTGCTTTACATATTGTAGTCTCGTTTCCCTTCTCCTTTTAAATCCCAAGTACGCCCGCATATCACCCAACATAAGTTGGCTTCTCACCTGAGGTGTGCATGGGTCCCAAACCCCTCTTTTATGTGTTTCTTGTAAAAATAGTTCTGCATTAATGGAGGAATGTTTGCAGAACCAAAATCACATACATTTTATCTAGTACAAAGGTAGAGGAACTAAATCTAAGAAAAAATACACCGTTATATAAACGTAAACCCCACGATAACATAATAGAATCAGATTTGAAGCATAAACAACAAGAATAACACACTAGGGTTTGATCTATAGACATAGATATTCGGAACAAAGTATAATATATTGATTATAATCATTTACTATATCTGTATTACATTAAAAGGATGATGTCAAACCTAATAGATCAAGGAATGACAATATAACCCTACAAAATGACTCTACATAGAGAGCCCTAGCTATGTTCTTTCCTCACAATCTCTACTTCAAACCCGAATGAATTCATGCATTACATTGTCCCTTTCTATCCTCTCTTATGGCATTAACCTCTTCATATTTTCATCTAAATTACTCCTTATATAGAAACATGGGTTCTCCTCTATTGTCACATGTCAGGTGGAAATGTGATTCTTCAAACACGAGTTCTTATGCTAGCTTGCAAAAACCTCAACTAATTATATTGATCCTCCCCAGGGATATTCCTTTCATGGAATATTCTTTCCTTGAGCTCTAAGACTCCATGTTGGAACTTTATCCACTCATCATGCCTACTCAACCCTCCATGTCTTTTTCATGGGATAGTTTATCCAATGAAATGACTATGTTCTTAAACCCTATACTTTTTCTGTGTTCCAACCTTTTCTTTTACATGCCATTCCATAGACACCTTTTCCTTAAATTCTCTTGCATTTTCATGCTCTTACTTTACTATGATACTTAGTCATTTTTCAATGCCCCAAGATTAGGCCACATGCCAGGTTAAAACCTTCTTCTCCTTTCTCGAGTGCTTATCCCAGCTTGGAGAAAACACCACTAACTATAATGATCCTCCCCTAGAATATTCCTTTCATGGAATATTATTTCCTTGAGCTCTAAGATTCAAGGCTATAACCTTATCCACTTGTCACACCTAATCAACCCTTCACATGTTTTCCATGTGATACTATATCTGATGATATGACTAAGTCTTCAAACCCTATCCTTCTCTTGTGTGCTTACATTTTCATCTCTGTGCCATTGAGTGAATTTTCCTTCGCTTTTATTACATGCGCGCACTCTTCCTATGCTCTAGGACCTATTCATTTTTCATGGCCCAACACATATCGTTATTTTAGAGATATCATTTTAATTGCCTTGTTGAAATCAACAATAATGTCAAATTTTAATGAATTGATGCCTTCATTCCTATGCTACATAATATGGCTTAGAGGTTGGAATCTTGGAGTTTATATTCAAACAATAATATTACATCATGACAAAATTTACTGATTATTGAGGTTCCAAAAATACCAACATATTCCTAAAAAATATTAGCACCATTTAGTTCAAGTGTAATGCATATTACAATTGTAAAAATACACCTATTGAAGGATGAATTGTGGCCTATAATGCATATAAAAATATTAATAATGTTATTATGCATAATATGTATGGCTATCGTTAGTAAAAAGTGTACAAAATATATTAATTTTTGGAAAATTATATTTTGATTAATGTTAAGTTACTTAGATGAGCCATGTTTACACTACTTAGTGACCATTAAGTTTTAACTCTCTTACTTTTACTTTTTATTGGCATATAATCCTCTCAACTTTAAAATGTCTGAAGCAAAAAATGTTCACATCGGTTTAAGAAATTTATGGAATAGACAAATGTTCAACCACCTCAACAATCAGTGCATTCATAGGTATCACATAAATAAAAAAAATTTCTATGATTTATTCTGTGAATTCGGGATCCCAACATGAGGAATAGTTTTTAAATTAAATTCAAATAATACTTAAAACTATATAACATAATTCTACCTTTAGAAAAGGATTTTTAATTTACTTCATATCTCTATTTAAATACGAAAAGATATCCTCCTAATAATGGGAGTAAGGAGAATTTTAATCTTCATTATTGGGAGGAAAATTTCCCCAATTATTTAATGTCTCTTCTTTCGAGGGTCACAAGGATGGAAGAAGGTGATGCAATGGGTAAATGGTGAATGACATCATCCATTTATAACTATTAAGGGGATGTTAATATTTACGTAAAGGTATATCTTTTATTGGAATCTGGGTTTTAGCTCGTGCCCTCTAATTTTGTGTGTCATCTAATTTTGTAGATTAATGATATTGGATTCGGTGTGTCCTCTAATTCTATAGATGTAAATAAAAAAGTTGAAGAGGGTATTGAAAATGTATTTTTTTAGCTCTAGTTATCATTTAAGATGTTATAGGTATATATACTTTCATTTATTTAAATAAAATTATTTATAATAATTATATATTTTTTATTGGTATTTTTGTAATTTCAAACTACTTTGATGTTTTTTTCATGACATGAATTTTTTGAATACTAAATTAAAAGGCCTTCAAATCTTCCTTTTCTTTTGTTGTTCCATATCTTCAGACTTTTGCAATGTGTCGCCATCAACAAGCATTTTACTATATCTTCATTGCATTTCAGTTTTTGTTTCTTACTTCATCTAATCAATCAATATGTCATATTGTATTTATCAAAAATGTGGGTTGAGATCCATCCTAGGACGCTCTCACTTATCTGGAGTGAAATTGTTAGGCAACCCACCCATCTATATACTAATCCATTTTTCATGTTGATATCTATGGATTTGAAGATCATTTATCTCACTGCAAAGGAGGGTTTCTCATTTTATGAACATATACATTACCACCCATCAAGAATACTAGAGGTACCTTTAAGCCTATCATACACGAAGTTATAATAATCTTGTTTTATTTATCTTGGTATTTTCAAATTGTTGTGATGTACTGTTTGTGACATGCATTTTTGGAATACAATTATTTAAATATGGTAGTTTTACGTGAAAAATTAAACATTAAAACAAAGTCATTCCATACATCTAGGATGTTAGGAAGGGCTACAAGGGTAATGTGAAGAAACTTCTTCCAGAGTTTAAATTCTACAAGTAGAGAGAATAATATTTTTGTTTATTAAGTGGAAGAGAATCATTACATGAAACATTTAAGAAAATTCATTCCACGCATATTTTCATATCACTATAATTCAAAATTTACAATCTCTCTCTCTCTCTATATATATATATATAATAATAAAAAAATATAAATTCCAAATTCCATCATAATACGTGAAAAAAATGAGATTCTGTAACCATTGCAATGTGCACACACTACATAGAGGTGATTCTTCAAACTTCCTAAGGATTCTAATAAGGGTTACAGATGTAATGTGAAGTAACCTAGTACATATTTTGAGTTTTACAATTAGAGATAAGAATATTTTGTTGTATTAAGCTGAAGAGAATGATTACATGCAATATTGAAGGTACTAAGGAGTTTAAGAAATTCATTTTCCATTAAAAAAATCACATTTTAAATAGATAAAATTTCAACATTAAAGAAAAATCCATTCCATAAATTCCATATTACAACATAATACATGCAAAAAAAATAGATTCCATGAAAAGTAAAACTATTGTAACATATATTCAACTTTAAATATTCTTCAAATTAAACCAATATTTATGTTTCAAGATTCAAACTTAAAAAAAAATCAAGTTTCAAGTTTTATAAACACCTTTTCAACGAATACATTTACACTTTATTTTCATACTAAAACATTAATAACTTCCTCACACCCAATGACACTTTCCTTATCAGTTTCTATAGTGACTTTTGTGCTGATTTTTCCAATGGCTAACGCTCCTCTATTCTCTTCTTCAAGAATTCTAGAACTAACAAGATCCTCCACGACAATGTTTAACTTATTAATTATTTCTTCATCTTCCATTGAATCATCACCATAGGATAATGAAGAAGGATTTGCAGCTACCTTTTCCTTGAACAAAATCTCAGTATCCATGCCATTGTCTTTAATAATCCTCTTCAAAGTATTTTTTTTATTGTTAACCAAAATAATAGTCTTCTTAAGCTACATTTCTAAGGATAAACTTGTCTTAGCGGTTTCAAAGTTAGCTTGGAACACCTTTGATTGAATTTTTATGATTTTATATTTCAACTACAACAAAGAAAATTAAACTCCATTACAAATATTATTAAAATTAGAAATTAATAAAAATATGATTTCAAATTGATAATTCCTACAACAGATCTATCTCTTTCATCATTTAAAATTTCCACAAAATATGTTTCCTTTGACCATTTGTTTAAATATGCCTGGGATTCACTGTTAATATTTAATAATTTATTGAAAACTTTTATCTAAAACATTAGACTGATAACTTTTTTTATATTTGACAATAACGTGTAATGCTTGTTTGAGTAAGACATTTGTCTTAGTAGGATGATTTTGGACTGCATAATATAAACTATAGCTCTGGTTATAGTTATCAAAAAAATCATTTATGTCTTTGATTAACACTTTATCCCTTAGCTTGCATGGTATGATATGACTTAAATGAGATATAAAAAAATCTTTGACATGGGCTTCACAATCATAACGAATCAAGATATCCACATTAAATGATATCAATTGGTCACTATCCAAAGTGGATGATGTCAATGGAGAGGATGGGGAGTTAAGGCTTGAGACACCTATGATGCCTCTTTGTTCCACTATGTGCCATGATTGTATTTCTGATAAAATAAATTCATATTAAAATTAGATCTAATAAAAACTAAAAAGTGAAGAGAAATTGATATGTATCAATGTTAAATAAATTACATCCAAATGGAAATATACTAGCGGGATCTGAATCATATTGCGTGTGTCGATAAAACCTGTTGTATCAATTCTATTAATGCTAAAAAATATTTATCTAAATTTATTCTACTAAAAATTTAGTTTCTCATTGTGCAAGGAAAGCTACCCAAAGATATATTAGGAAATTTAGAAGGAATCTTCATTATCTTGCTAGGGGCCTGAAGTGTGATAATGTGTTTACCAATGGTATTTTTACCTCTTGTTACATGTTTGACTCTGAATGGGGGTATTGGTGGAGGAGGTGGCATTTTTGTAATACACTATGATGATCTAGAATGCATTGTCAAGTTCAATAAAATAATCATTACTAACTCTCCAAATTCTATAAAAAGTTGCTAAAAATTACACAAAATCAACAATTTAAACCATGGTGAGTGGAAACTTGTACCACTTACGTCTGAATTTGAAATTATTGTGTTAGACCTATGGGTGATAGGAATGGTGGAGTAAGGTGTTTCACCTGCAGCTATTGAACATTTACATATGCATGTGACTGAACTGAGTCAGTCGTTGATGCTCTTTGTAAAATTGGAGGATATTCCAAAGTATCTATAACATGTTAAATAAAAATGGTAAATGATAAATAATAAATAGTAAAATGTAAATAAAAACAATATTGAATGTAATGTGTATTACATCTTTATTTGTTTTACTAATGTAAACAATTGAAGATTAGGTGATGAGTGAGCTTCCATTTCAAATTGGGAATCTCCCGATGCCTTCGCATGTTGTTTGGCTCTTCCACTTCCTACTTATTTTTTTCATGGAAGGGCCTCTCAAAACAAATTATGCATCAGGTAAAGATTCAAATAGAAGTACATAATGTTAGTAACATCCTTATGTACTTTGTAACAAAATTGAATAATCAATACAATAACGTTAGTAGCATTGAAATATAAACTATTAACTTGTTGTTCTTCAAATTAAATTGAAAATTGCTTCATCATTTCATTCCTGCAAGTAGGAGTGGGTTCACCTTTTAAACTATAATATGTCTCAAAATAAATTCCAAAGAGATAGCTAGGGGTAAAATAAGTTGGTTTTTCAGCAATTCCAACATTTGTAATTTCAAATTTTATCTTATTCGACAAGTATGTGAATTAATCAAAAAAAAAAAATTCATAATGTTCTAAGAATTTAGGCAATATTCCAATGTGGAATATCTATTTTGCTTCCCTACAAAATAATTCTGGAAAGAAAAAATTGTCATGACAACAAGAAACATGTGTGCAAATCCATGTGTATCTACTCCGCATCTTTATTTGTTCATATTTGTTGCAAAAAAAATCATTGGATGTTTAATTACCAAAAATTTCTATCAAAATTAAAATTATAGAAATTAAAGCACGTTACATGTACCATCAACATGGAAATTGTAATCATATTTGGGTAAAATATTATCATCTTCAGTTGGAGTTTCCTTTTTTTGTTAAAATGGTATAATCTTTAAAATGAAGGCATGTCAATCAATGGATATCAACAACATCAGCATTAAACCTGAATGTACGTCCATCTAGAAAAGTCATAGTGAATTTTCTTTCTTGTGTATTGAATGTCTAGAGGAGTTACTTCATAATGTTATGATCATTCTTGAACTATTGCATGTTAACTACTCCTACAAACCTAGAACCATGTACCAATTCCTTGTAACCTTCATTCATTCGCAAGACTGTATGAATGTGTGAGAACATTTAGTTCATTTATATAATCTTGGGTAGGGTGGTTGCCTAGTTTTTTTGAGCTTCAGCTGCCATGATGTAGACATTAATAAAAACATTAGTCTTTATAATCCCCTGACCACACAATATTCAATACATGAAGGATGAAAGAATGTAAATAATCTAGAATGAGAGCTAAAATGATTAATCAAGACCTGTAGGTTTGCATGTATTTGGTCTTTTTGTTTGGTTGTGCACTCGAAGATATGGTACCTGAAGGTTGTAAATGCTAGGAGAATAGAGAAAAAAATTATGATTTGGGAAGTATTAAAATGATAGTTGGAGGGGTATTTATAGGGATATATTATGGTTTCGGTATCGAGACATGTGATAACAACATTCTGGTGATGAACAACATCAAATTTTCAGTGACGCGTGACAACAAAAATTTTCTAACACATGACAACAACATATATTTGTTATGTAATAACAAGTTAGTTCAACACAGGACATCAAGCCTTACTATCGCACAACATCAAATTTTGTTGATGCATGATAGCAAGACTTGCTCTAACAAAACAACTGTTGTTGATGGATGATAGATTTGTTTTTCCATACACCAACAAGCTTTTTTTTCATGCAATAAAAAGGTCTGTTGTCATGTGACAAAAAATATTTTTTTCATGCAGTATAAAATCTTGTTTTCATGTCACAATAAAGTTTTTTTTCATATGGAAACAAATCTTGTTGTCGTGCAACATCAAACCTTGTTGTCTTGCATAATCAAATATTGTTGTCATGTGAATACAAAGCTTGAAATGTAGAAATGAATCTCACTTTCATGGGACACCATCTAGAGCATAGTTCTAGCCAATAAATCTTTTCATGCGTCAGGAAATTTTGTCGTCATGTGAAGACAAGCTTTCTATCATTCAACAACAAGCTTGTTATCGTGTGACAACAAGATTGATGTCATGCGATAACAAGATTGATGTATTGCGACAACAAGCTTGTTGTTTTGTGGCAACAAGCTTGCTTTCATCTGATAAAAATCTTATTGTCATGTGACCACAAGCTTACTATAGTGTGATAACAAGATTTTTGTAATTTGATAACAAGAAACATTTTCTTACCAAAACAAAAATTCCAAGAAAAAAAATAGCTCTCTCTTAAGAAACTACCAAGTGAATTTTTTTTTCTAAAATCAGAGAATATTCACATTTACCATGAAATTTTTTCTAGGTATATTCGTTAGGGACTTTCCGCCTCCTATTTCCCAGAGGCCTCCTAAAATGAACCCTAGAGTATATCAGTTGCAACCAATTTTCCTTGATAGTAAACTATGCATATTATGTGTTATACACAATATATGTTATCAGAAGGTCATAAGGTTATATCTCTCTCATGTGTACGTAGTGCATCGTAATTCTTATTTTACATAAGCATCCTTTAATTTATATTTTACATTAGAGAGGGAATAAATAAAAATGATTTACCTGAATATATTGTGACTACAGATATTTTATTCTAATTTTATATTATTGATTCCTCACATCATTGTTTCTTCTTGTAATATATCATTGTTCACTAAACCATTCTACTACCACCAAGGAAAATGAACTAAATGGCCCAAACGTAAACACTGAAATTTAAACTTTTGAAATTTCAATTTCCGAGGTATGAGATACGATAAAAAGTCACTCCATACTTTGGAAAACCTAAAAAAAATAATCATGACTGAGTTATGAGGGATTTTTAATTCATCCAATACAAGAGTCAATAAGGAGTTAGTGGAAAATGTGTGGATAACACATGCATGTTAGTATTCAACAATTGGTCTTCCTTGTCATAATGGGTGGTATTAATGAAAACAATGACATTTGGAAATCCTCTTCTTTACATATTCTTCAAACTAAGAAGAGTCAATTCTTCACATTTTGTTAGTCGTCTTGCATAAAATAAAACACTTAACAAGTGATGATTTTAATTATTCCATTAATATATTTTGACATGATATTCAAGGCCCAGTGGTCATTGAGCACGACATGTATTATAATGCTTAAATGTAAGATTTGGAGTAGCTACACCTAATGATGGCTATTTTAATTATTACTTTCTATATAATTCTTGAATGACCTAACTTAATATACATTGTATTTGTCTTTTCCATTCCAGTCATATTCTATAGCATGTTTGAAGTGTTCCTAGTGACCACTAAGCTATAAATATCCATTGGAATTTATTTTTTATGTATGAAAAAAATTACATCAAGACACATCATCTCCTTGTTATTGAACTCTTGAAAATTATTATTTATCATTCCTAATTACTTATGAATTATTACTTTTCTTAATTACTTTTTTCATGTAATATGTCTTCCATTGGTTACAATTCAGTCATGTAAATTCCTTTGATTGAAGGTGCAAAGGATTGTAAAAATATAGATGATGAATGGTTTTAAGAAATTCATTCCACACAAAATTATCACGCTAATACGTGGTTATTTGTTTTTGAAGATATTTTTGTCAATGAAGTCAGTATGCTTCTATCTTCAAAAGTTCTTGATCAGTGAACACTACATATTCAGGTTGAACACATTGGCGTAGAAATGAGTAATTGGGTTATTCTTGACATGGAGTTGGAAGTTACCTTTTTCAAAAAACATGATGTGAAGGCTTCTAGAGAAATTAGGACGACTTCTTGTTCCAAATATGCTTGGAATTTTTAGAAGTTCATACACTCAGAAAAAAAAGGATGTGAAAATGCGCTTGAAATTAATAATGGCATTAATTTGGTATTAAAAAAATATTATATAATCAATACTACCTCTTTTATTTTTCATTATTTGAATAGAAAAAAATTACTTTATCCACTGAACTATACAAAGTTATTTACAACACTAAGGAGATATTATTTTTATAAATTAGTTATAGATCGCACTAAGTCAAAGTTGTAAGGGATTAAAAAGAATAATAAATTAGCTATATTGTTGAAAAAGGAAACCAGTATGTTTGAGAAAATGAAATCTTTAACCGTTGAACAATTTAAATTGTTTTGATCAATGGTGATGTTTTTCCAATTGAAGTTTTAAGGATGTAGCACATATATAATAACAATATCATCCTATGTATGATGAGAATGTTGCCTTTCTTATCCATTCAATGTTGATTAATGATATTCCTACACTTAGTAATGCAATTCTTCTACCATTTTCACATTCTACAAAGGAACTTGAGCAACTAGAGGAACCGGATGACCTTAAAAGGGATGATGTGTAATTCTACATTCTTAATGGCCAACATACCATTTATTCATAGAAAAAATTATTAGCTAAAACAAAAAATAGTCATTACATATTATGCTACAGTTTGTAAAGGATCACATTATGTATTTACAAGAATCTAGAAAATAAATTATTTATTTTCTACAAGAAACAAAAAAACGTAAATAAAAATTGGATTGAATCCAATTTTATTGAGGTAATCTACAATTCTCAAATGATTTATGGATCAAGAGGATTTTATCAGATGCTCGAGGTGGGAAATGAAAAGACGAAGGAGTAGTGGGTAATGAAACTTAATTATAATGCATTTGTACTTAAAATTTAACTTTTGAAATACGCAGAAAGTGAATATACTATTTCCCCCTTCAATGCAACATTTTCAGAAGAATAATATTTTTTTTGTAATTGAATAAGAAAGAGATTCTTTTTGGAAAATGCACATTTCTATTGTTTCCTGAGCACATATGGAAAAAATGCAAAACAACCTTTGAGATCTTTAAATCAGGTGGTCTTTCTTGTTCTCATTTTAAGGATAAATAACCTAACGTTAAGCCAAATTCACTCGAAAGGTTCGTGAGGAATTCCTTCAGGGCTGCAATAGCAATGATTGATGAAGATCTTTCATTTCTAGAAGATGAATTTCAATCCGAAAAAATATTTCTAATTGGCTATATTGAAGCAGGAGTCATAGAAGAGACTTTTGAATCTTACTACAAACGAGTATAAGATGAAAGAAGAATGTGAGAAAAATTTCTAAAATATTTTAAATATAAATATCAAGGTAATATTGTTTTGGAAAAATGCAACAAAAATAATATTATTCAAAAATATAATTTGCATGATTCTCACTACCACCAGTTGTGTGTAATATTTGGAGAAGAGAATGCAAGAAAAAGAAAAGTTGATTTTGGAGGAAGTGAAAAATAAAAATTTATGGTGAAGTGGTAGAATTTCTCCCAGCACTAACTCAAATAGTTATAGACAATTACATAATTTCAAAGGAAGAAAAAATGCCAAAAAGGATGGAAGGCATAGAAGCCTTTGCCTATCAATGTGCATATCCCTTCCACATTTAGTTGATAATACCATCTTTTCTATTAATTAATCCATCAAATGTAGAATGTGTGATCACAAATTTCTTTAAATTGTCTAGTATAATGACTTCTGATGAAATAATGGACCTACTTATAGTTTTCAGGTCTAGACTGCTAAATTTTGTTATTCTTATTATCTTACCTATTTTTTTATTAAAAAATGTTAAAAGAGACAGTAAAGAAATACGTGAAAAAAGTTAAAGACAAGGGGGAATCAGTTATGCAAGGTTGTTATAAATTTTATGACAGTAATGGAAAATGTAAGAGATTTTATCTTATGAACATAGTAACTAAAGACCACAATTGTGATGTTAACGATCGGGATAGTGAAGAAATCATCATGGATTGGATGGAAGAACTTCCACGGTAATTTTTACCTACAACTGATATCGGCCTATGGGGAAGGACACATTCTTTTGTTTGTAATCGATCTTCTGAATTTTTTGTCTCATATGTTCAATCATAACGCTTCCAAAAATTTTCCAATAATAGTGCTTTACGGTTGTAGTGTTACATTGCATGTTTTTTTACTCTACTCTATATGCGTTTTTTATTTTTAAATTGCATGATCAAGAAATATTCTTAAAACATTGCTATTCCCATTTAGAAAATTTAAGTTGATTAAGATCACATTTAATAATTATATTAATTTAATGCCTTTGAAATTATACATAGAATATTTATGTAGAAAACCAAGAAAAAGATTAAAATACCGTATCTTCCTCTCTATATACAAACAAAGGAAATGATATCATTTTTAACATGTCGTAACCCATTTAACTCATTGCACTAGATTTTGTTGACCATACATCAAATGAATCTATACAAGGTGAGTGGAATTTACTTGTTTTATAAATTTATCACTTCAAGAAGTTTTCAATTGTCATTGTTTACATATATTTAATAATACTTCATCTCTTTTTAGTTTTTATGCCAAATGTGGATGTTGTTGGCATGTAAAACATAAATTTGTAGATAGAAACTGGTATGTTAGTTGTGTGTAATTATAAGCAAAACCAGTTATAAGCCCCACATAGTTGTAGGAATCTATAACAAAGTGGTTTATTTGTTTTATGTATTAGCCTAGCAGTCAACAACATAAATATATAAAATTGATTTATTGTGAATTGAGTAATTTTCTTTTAATTGGGTAATATTAAATTACAGACAATTGAAATTTTTTTACTGTTGTGCAATTGGCCATTTTCCGCCACTAAGCTCAGCATACAATGTCAATCCAGCCATAGTACAAGAAGTAGTGACTTGGCGTAGTGATCACTAATATAAATCTATAGATATGTAATATTGTTGAGTAAATGGTACAACATTTTATAGAAACAAGTTGTATCATGAATTTAATTACATCAATATAATATTTATTCCAATTTGATTAATGTTTTTTATTGGTTAACATTAAAATGTGGAGAATTGAAAAATATATTTCTTCTTTGCAATTGGCCATTAAAAATTTGCTAAGCCCATCAAAGACTATCAACCCAAACATATTCTTGGCATTAATGGCTTAACCTAATGGTCACTAATATACAACTATATATATGGAGTATTATACACCAAAGAGTAGAACATTGTATAAAAAAATTTTGTATCACATATTTATTTACTTCGACATAAAATACATTCTTAATTAATTAATGTTGTATGAAATAGAATGTGCATCACAAGAACCTGCAGAGGGGTAGTACAAGGAAATCCTATCTAGAATATCAACCATTACGGGTTCACCTATTAAAATTTTGATTATTTTAATTGGTTAATATAAAATTGCGGACAATTGAGAAATAATTACTTTTGTCTAGTTGGCCACAAGGATTATTTAATTATTTTAGATTTTGACGGTTTTCTATATGGTAAAAACCAATTAGGTTGCCTTAAGGAAATTTTAAAGTTATTATAGCCAAAATATGAAGCGGAATTTTTGTCTAGATATCTCTCTTCTACCGAAGTTGAAAATCTGATAAAGGCTTTCGAAAAAAAAATTAATAGTTGAATTAAAACTATTTATTTTGTGGGGTAAAGAACATTTTTGTGTAGAAGAAAAAATTGCACTAAAAGATGTACAAAATATTTGGAGTAGAGAGGATATTGTTTTTAGCCAAACAGACACATTATGTAGTATAATAGGAAGAAAGGGAAACCCTCTAGAAAATTTTATGATGGAGAGGAAAGATATAATGCCCACTTCCCTTTGACACCTTTTCATATTGATCATGATACTTCTGATTATGTTATGGACATGATTATGGAATTTCTTATAGTATGATGTTAGATGTTAGATCATGGATTATTTTTTACCTTGATTCAATTATGATGCATGATGATTATTAAAGACATTTTTTATATATTGATGATGATATGATGTTTGACATGGTTATATTATGGATGTTGTTCAGACATGTGATATTTGGATATTTTGAGTACACCTAGAAATGAAAATTATTTGATGATGATATAATTGTTGAGTAAAATTACAAGTGATCTTGTTGGTTCCTTGGATGTTGTTTAGATTCATATATCTAGATGATTTTAGAATTTTATTTATATTATTTTGGGTGTTCTGATATGGCCACGAGGCCGAAGGAGGTATTTGTGTTTTGCAAGTTAAAATATCACAACAAACATCGGGGGATTGAAGACTACCTACATTGGAATTCTAGATGAATTCAACAAGGTCACCATGGAAACTTGTATTGTTTGTGTGTGGTTGTTTTGTTAGGGATTCTCATAGGGGGCCAATAAACTTTTAATGTGACTAAGGGATTTTATGTCTTTCTTTTATTTGTTCCCTTTTATTTAATGTTTGCATGTGTTTTATGTGGTGCACTTACCCCTTTCATTATTTAATTAATGTGGTGTTAATATTGTGAGTAATCATGGTGTTAAGTTAATTAATTAAAAGATATCATGAGAATGTAATTAATATGGTTATTGGATATGATCTAAAGTTTTGTAAGAATGATTAAGTAATGTGTAAGTAATATGTCAGTGATGTGTAAGTTAACGTTTGAGTGTGAAACACCCCACCTTCTTGGAAATTCAAATTTGTCCTAGGAGGATTATTTTGGAGGCTTGTGGGACAAGTTAAACTAGTCCCATACCTCTTAAATTTACTTACCAACCATACATATGGTTTAGGGGTTAAAATTATACTTTTATAATGCATGTTTAGAAGACAAAGTGTAATTTTTAATTACAGTTTTCTTACATGGTTTAATTTCAGTCCGTTGGGATATGGGCTTGATTTGAGTAAGTAAACTGTAATATTATTCACCCACCTATTTATTATGCATTGGAGAATGAAGTTTACATTTGGGTTGGGGTTGAGAATGTGTGATGTAGCATCCTACATGGATCCACCTCATCCTCTTCTCTTCCCTCTTCTGTAAAATTTGAATTGCTTTCCTTGTTTGGCTGGCTTCACTTTTGGATAACTCCTTTTGGGGAAAATTCTATGGCTTTGGAGAAGTTGTTGGAAGAGTTTTACATGCTTGTGCTTAGATGATTTGGATTGCTTGCATTGGGATAAAACTTGTTGTTTTTGAACTCAGAAAAAATCCATCATGGAAAGGTAGGAGCCTGGCTCTTGGAATGCTTATTTTATGTTTATGAAATTGTTATTATTGTGAACATTTTGGCATGTTTGTGGGATCTTGGGTAGATTTCCTAGGAATGGTGTAGCAGAAGACTATGGGTTTCATTTTGTAGGAGGCATAAGTGTTTTGGGGAGGTATAAGTGTGGAGGGAGCTAGGATTTGGGTTCCACCTTACAAAGAAATAACTTGCATTTCTTTACTTGTTATGGGGTGTCATAAAAGGTTGCAGAGGCCTAAGGAAATTTGAGGAATAAAGGGTACTTGGAGGAGGCATAAGGGCATGTCAAGGCTTTGATATACTATATTTTGGTGGTTTGAAATTAGGTGGCGATACCCATTTCCCCTTTAGGAGGCATAAGTAGCATCCCCCATAGTTTCTTGCTCATTTGGCTTGCTTGATTAAGCCTTAGTGTTGTTTGTCATGCTTTAATGCAGTTGTAAAATACATTTTGTTTTGGACTATGTTTTAAATGTGAAAATGTTGCTTGTGTGTTGTGGAAGCCCTTGTTGCCATGAGTTGAATCACATCTTCTATTGCAGTATGGTTGGGGCTCAGCGGCCAATGAAGAACAATGGCTTCACCTTGTCATTGGATGTCTTGGTTGGGTGGAGAGCGTTACCTTTCCCATACTGTTGTTGTGATCAGAATTGAAAGAATGATAAATCTACATGTTGTTATTCTGGAGAAAAGGAGAAAAATAAAATAGTTTAACAATCCCTTGTTGAAATGAAATATTATTGTAACCTTTCGCACTTCAGGTGGATAAACTCGTATATGTTTTTTACTGGAAATATGTTGTATTGAATATGAAAATTGTAAATTCAAAATGTGAAAAATATATACTCTCTTTCTGTCTTTGAAAGGAATGTGAAATAAATTTTATTTTGTATATTATATTTGAGAAATTCAGAAAAAAGGTTATAAAATATTCATGGAAATAATATAAGTTGTCTTACGTTGTTTCATAATGGCATTGTTATATTGAAATGTGATAATTCAAATGCACTATGAATTATTTGTAGGAAAGTTTTAAAAAGGTGAAATGCATATGAGGGAAATGTATTAATCTTTTTTGTTTGAAACGTTTGTCTTTGAGAAAAAGATAGAAACTACATTTATGTTTTTATGGTTTGGATTGAAGGAAAGATGAAATATAAAGATTACTAGCATGGAACGAATTCATAGTTTTAAGTTGGTGAATGTACCAAATATTTTTGAATTTGAAGTTCTTTTAGGTAATTTTTCTTACTGACAAATATTAATCAAAATTTAACAGCATGAAAATACAAAATCTAAAAGACCAATTTAAATATCAATTTTTATTTGTAAAGTGAAAATGATATTAAACAAACTAATACACTTAAGAAAATTTTAAAGAAACTTTCAAATTGAGGAAAGGAAAAATTGCAGACCTTTTACTGTAAATATTGGTAATTTGAAATGTGAGTCGATAAAATAAAATTTAATGTTGCAACCTATCCCAAAACCTTCCTAGTGAAATCCTCCATGCGCGGTCGACATGTTGAGAAAGAGAAAATTAAAAAATTGAACAAAATTTTTGCAAGTTAAAATGACTAGTTCACTTTTTAAGTGATAGAAAAAATATTTCTCAAAATTGCCACTTTAAACTTCATCAAAATTAAATTGTTAAGTTTTCTATGCAAAGAGGGCGTCGAGAGCTTGCCAGAAAGTCCTCACTTTCAAAAAACTAAGTTCCTATCAAAATTTATGGCCTTATGAAGTTTTACTTCATTTTTGACCTAAAAAATAATTCAACTGTCAAATTTAAATGATTAAAATATTCACTGGCGGACCCGCGGGTTTAATTTTTTTTTCTTTAGCACTTTTTACCCAAAAGTGCTAAAGTTATGAAGTTTTCCATTGCCCCACTCACCCACAAACCTCATTATTATCAAAATTCGTATTACTTTGGAAAGGGAAAATTTAGAAAATTTTCCCCACATCCCCAGTGCCTTGCCCTTCACTTTTGGTATGCGTTCTCGCAGGCACGTTGGTGCGCCCTTTAACTTAACCCCTTTTGATGCTAACTTTGGAAAAAATTTCCAAAATTATGCGCAGCCCCGTATCCCTGCCCTTGCCTAGGAAACGTACTTTCGCGGGAGCATGGTCCCTAGCATTAAATTTAACTTTTTTTATTAATCCCTTTGGAAAACTTTCCTAACTTTCTCCTTCGTCCTATAGTGCCACAGCCAATGGTTTCCTAACACATGGCACCAGGAAATGCATACATGTTTCCCCATTCAAGTTCGTGGGTGCGTGGAGGTAAATTGTGCCTATGTCCCAAAAGGGAAAAAGTGCTAAATTCCTTTCCTGCTCTGCCGACCCACGCCTTGGAAAATTTCACTCCACCGTTATGTGATTCCTTTTCTAGGTGAAATTTCTCCCCACGGTTTGTAGGACCGGCCTCGAGAAAATTTTCCTCCCTAGGCCCACAAGCCTGTTCTTTGGAAAATTTTCACCGCAAGGTCTGCCAACCAATAACTTAAAAAATATGAGAAATTAGGAGGACTTTTTAGATCACCAAAAAGGTGAGGAAATTTCCTACCTAATGGGAATGTTTTTAGGAATTTTTGAGAGCATTAATATTGAGAAAAATCAAGTTGAATATTTTAAGCTAGTTAAAGTGTGGTATAGTGACAAATTACCCTCTTAACCTAATTGATTAATCTAACCCTAAGTTTGGACCTTGTGATCTTTTCTAATTGTCGTATTAATAAAACTATAAGCTATTAATAGTATTTGGCTTTGAAACTGGTTTGCGACAACTATTGTCTTGTAACCTGGTTGTAGACTCTTTTAAACAAAAAACATTATTCCATAATTTTTTCCTAACTAATCCTAGGTTGTTCTTAGGTCTCAAGTGGGTTGGTTTTAGTGGGAAACACACTTAGTATCAGAGTGAGGTTCAAAATCATGGCCCATTGGGCACACTAGAAAACTTGAGACATGAACTTTAAACCTAGAACACTTTGAATCTAGAGAACAACCTTGTTAGAATTGCATGCTTAATAAACATGGAAAACCTAGTAAAACTTAGAAATAAGAACTAACTCTTGCCTTGGTCTGTGTAAGAGGTGTAGATAAGATGAGGGTTCTTTTCACATAGACTTAGGATTGCAACCACCAGATCATACTATAGGATCCATCCTACCACTTATTTTATAGACACTTTAGGACGTTAATTCTTACTTATGCGGAGGGTCTGTGGAAGCAAGTGCCACTAGACATGATGAAGAGCCATCGGATGAGGCTCGAGTACCTTCTTAAATTATAAGTTTTCATTGTAGGCTGATTTTAGAGGCTTGTGGGACAAGTTAAACTTGTCCCATACCTCTTAAATTTACTTACCAACCATACATATGGTTTAGGGGTTAAAATTAGACTTTTATAATGCATTTTTAGAAGACAAAGTGTAATTTTTAATTACACTTTTCTTACATGGTTTAATTTCAGTCCGTTGGGATATGGGTTTGATTTGAGTATGTAAGTAAACTGTAATATTATTCACCCACCTATTTATTATGCATTGGAGAATGAAGTTTACATTTGGGTTGGGGTTGAGAATGTGTGATGTAGCATCCTACATGAATCCACTGAATCCTCTTCTCTTCCCTCTTCTGTAAAATTTGAATTTCTTTCCTTGTTTGTGTGGCTTCACTTTTGGAAATATCCTTTTGGGGGTGAATTCTTTGGTTTGTTTGGACCTCTTGGTTTGGAGAAGTTATTGGAAGATTTTTGCATGCTTGTGCTTGGTTGATTTGGATTGCTTGCATTAGGATAAAGCTTGTTGTTTTGGAACTTGGAACAACTCCATCATGGAGAGGCAGGAGCTTGGCTCTTAGAATGCTTCTTTTCTATTTATGAAATTGTTATTGTAGTTAATGTTTTGGCATGTTTGTGGGATGTTGGGTAGATGGCCTAGGAATGGTGTAGGACAAGACTATCGGGTTCATTATGTGGGAGGCATAAGTATTTTTGGGAGGTATGAGTGTGGAGGGAGTTGGGATTTGGCTTCCTCCTTACAAAGAAATAGTTTACATTTATTTTCTTGTTATGGGGAGCCATAAGAGGTCAGGGAGGTATAAGGAAATTTGAGGAATAAGGGGTATTTGGGGGAGGCATAAGGGCATGTCAGGGCTTTGATATACTATATTTTGGTAGATTGAAATCAGGTGGTGATACCCATTTACCCTTTGGGAGGCATAAGTAACATCCCCATTAGTTTCTTTCTCCTTTTCCTTGCTTGATGAAGCCTCGGTGTTGTTTTTCATGCTTTAATGTAGTTGTAAACTACATTCTATTTTGGAATGTGTTTTAAATGTGAAATTTTTTCTTGTGTGTTGTGGAAGACCTTATTGACATGAGTTGGATCACATATTACATTGAATTATGGTTGAGCCTCGGGGCCCAATGAAGAAGGATGGCTTCACCTTGTCATTAGATGTCTTTGTTGGGTGGAGAGGATTGCCTTTCTGGAGCAAAGGAGAAAAAGAAAATAGTTTAACAGTGCCTTGTTGAAATTAAATCTTACTGTAAACTTTCCCAATTGTAGTGGATGAACTCGTATATGTTTTCTAATGGAAATATGTTTTATTGAATATGAAAATTGTAAATTATAAATGTGAAGGAGATATACTTTGTTTTTGTATTTGAAAGGAATGTGAAATAAATTGTATTCGAGAAATAAAAAACAAAATTATTGTAAAAGATTCATTGAATTAATAGAATTTTTCTTACTTTGTTTCATAATGGCATTGTTAAATTGAAATCTGATCATTCAAATGGACTATGAATTATTTGTAGGAAAGTTAAAAAAAGCTGAAATGTGTATGAAGGAAATGTGTTAATTTATTTTGTCTGAAATGTTTTACTTTGGGAAAAAGATAGAAACTACATTTGTGTTCTTATGCTTTGGATTGAAGGAAATATGAAATATACAACTTACTAGCATGGAATGAATTTATAGTTCTAAGTTGGTGAATATAACAAATCTTTTCCAATTTGAAGTTCTTTTAGGTAATTTTTCTTACTGACAAATATTAATAAAAATTTAAGAGCATGAAACTATAAAATCTAAAAGACCAATTTAAATATCAATTTGTATTTTTAAAGGAAAAAAAATAGTAAACAAACTAAAACACTTAAGAATTTTATAAAAAATCTTTCAAATCAAGCAAAGGAAAAATTGGAGACGTTTTGGTGTAAAAATAGGTAATTTGAAATGTGACTCAATCAAATAAAATTTAACCTTGAAACCTATCCCAAAACATTTCTATTGAAATACTCCATTCGTAGTTGGCATATTGAGAAAGAGAAAATGACAAATTTGAACAAACTTTTCACAAGTTAAAATGACTAGTTCACTTTTTTAGTGACAACAAATTTTTTTCTCAAAATTTTACAGTTTTAACTTCATTTAAATTAAATTATTAAGGTTTTTTATGCAAAGAGGGTGTCAAGAGATTTCCATAAATTCCTCGTTTTCCAAAAATTGAGTTACCTATCAAAAGATATGGCCTTCTAAAGTTTTACTTCATTTTTGGCCTAAAAAATAATCCAACTATCAAATTTAAATGATTAAAATATTCACTGGTGGACTTGCGGGTTTAAGTTTTTTTCCTTTTGCACTTTGTTCCCCAAATCACTAAAATCAAAAAGTTTTCCTCTACCCCACTAGCCTGCAAACCTCATTATTATCAACATTAGTCTTAGTTTGGAAAGGGAAAATTTGAAAAAAATTCCCCACGTCCCCACCACCCCACCTTTCACTTTTGGTATGCGTTCCTGTGAGTGCGTGCTTTAACTTAACCCTTTTGATTCTAACTTTGGAAAAAAATTAAAATTCCCCATCATTTTCTAGGAAACGTACTTTCACAGGCGTGTGGGCCCACACATTCAATTTATGTTTTTTATTAAGCCCTTTGGAAAACTTTCCTAATTTTCTCCATCTTCCTACAGCCCTACAGCCAACGGTTGGCTAATAGGTGGCACCTCGAAATGCTGACATGTTTCCCCTTTCTGGTTCACGGGTGAGCGGAGATAAATTGTGCCTATTTCCTAAAAGGGAAAAATCCCTAAATTCCTTCCCCACTCCGCCGGCCCACCCCTTGGAAAATTTCTCTCTGCCACTCCATGATTCCTTCTCTAGGTGAAATTTCTCCCCATGGTTCGTAGGACCACCCTTGGGAAAATTTTCCTCGCTACGCCTGTAGGCCCGTTCATGGGAAAATTTTCACCCCAAGGCCCACAGGCCCATAACTTGAGAGTTATGAGGAGTTAGGAGGACTTCTTTATATCACCACAAAGGTGAGGAAATTTCCTATTTAATGAGTTTTTTTTTTAGGATTTTTTGAGAGTGTTCATTTTGATAAAAATAAATTTGAATATTTTAATCCTATTAGAGAGTGGTATAGTGAGAAATTACCCTCTTAACCTAATTAAATAATCTAACCCTAAGTTTGGACCTTGTGATCTTTTAGAAATTTCATATTAATAAAATTATAAGTTATTAATTGTATTTGGCTTTGAAATTGGCTTGGGACAACTGTTGTCTTGTAACATGGTTGTAGACTCTTTTAAACAAAAAAACAATTATTCCATAATTTTTTCCTATCTAATCCTAGGTTGTTCTTAGGTCTCAAGTGGGTTTGTTTTAGCAGAAATCACAAAATCCAATGGATAAAATTATTTCATATATATGTGGTTGATGACCAAGTTATACACAAACATATCACAGATGCTCTCTCAGGGTTTGAGTTTTGGAGGGGGCATTAAAATAAATTACATAATTTTTTTTTATAAAACTATTAATTATTTCTAAATGTATTTTGCAATGATATTCATTCGTACATTCATAGGGTCACTCTTTATTTTATATGTTGAGATTACAAATTTAAAAGTTTGCATTGTTTATATCTTCACTGTGATTAAGTTGATATTATTGTTTTATAAATTATTTCTGTGAATTACCCAAATAAAATATTATCACAATAATATGTTGACCTATTTTTTATCACTTTTAGAATCTTACAATAATTCTAAGTTGTTTTTATAGATCCAATTGGGAAAACATTATACATTACTAGTTTTGGGAGTTGGAGGTTTTGATGTTTGGAATTTCTTGTATTGGTGAAAAAACACCACATAATATGGTTCCATATTTTAGATCCAAGAATACTGAATACTTTGAACGAGAATTTAGTGTTGAATGGATAAAAAATACTTCGAAATATTTTGGTGTTGCCTTATGGTCTTCATTTATGGATTCAACAATGGTGCGGTACATGTTTATCAAACACTTTACTTGGCTATGATATACCCACATCAGGTTCATTTGAGGATGCCACTAGTGTAAGCTCAAATAAATACCAGCCAACAGATAGTATATGTGTTTTGTAATGTCTACAGTGAAAACAATATACTTTTGATTGATGATGTACTCCAGATTCTTGTCACATGAAGTCAAAGAACTAAATAATGTAGCCAAATTAAGAACAACCAGATAAACTGCAATAAAATGAACTCCAAAAGAAAATAGATCTCCTTCTTCATTATCAAATAATGAATTACAATGTTTCCTAAATAGGAAAATAACTCCCAACTCGAGTTACCAAGTAAACTCTAGCTAACTCTGACTAAATCTACTCTAGGTGGCGGAAATTACTATTTTTAGCAGTTTACTAGAACCTGCTATTCTTAGTAAGTTTGCATGCTTATTCCTACGGGCACAAAAATTGCCACGCATCTTCTACATCCCTAAATTAGAGGAATTGCCAACTTTCTAACTCACAATGCAATTAATAGACTAAAATTAACTAATGCTCAAAAATAGGAAAAAACCAAACTATAACTTAAATCCTAATTTTCGGCCTCAAGATGGCGGATTTAGGGCCCGAAAACATGTCGAAAACTTGCCCCAACTAGTAGGGCGGGTTGCCGCTGCGTTCGTCTCATCGAAACACGTGGTTTCAAAAAAAAAACGGACTCAAACGGACACCCGGAGCTCAAGTTATGACCTTGTCAAGTTCCTGCTAATTCGGGCGCATCATTCTCCCCTGCTTGAAAAAAACGCAGCTCCTGCAAGTTGTCTTCTTCAAACTGCTTCCATTTATCTGCATCCAACTTCTGAATCTCGGACTCTGTGACCCAAGTATTGTCCTCTTGTTCCAGTCCTTTCCAATGTACCAAATATTTGTTGTATTTCCCATGTCGCGTGTCCATTGTTTTCTTATCTAGAATCTGATCCACTTCTTCTTTCTTCTTCACCGGAACCTGCTGCCGCCAATCTACTACTTCATCAGCATCATCCCTTCTGCACCATCCCCATGAAAAGAATACAAATCTGAAACATTAAACACTGGAGAAATATCAAAATTCCCTGGCAATTCTACCTCATAAGCATTATCGTTTATTTTTTTCACGATTTTGCAGGGTCCAATCTTCTTGTACTTTAGCTTGTTATAGGTTCCTCTTGGAAACCTTTCCTTCCGCAGATATACCATAACCAACTCACCAACTGTAAATACCTTTCTCCGTCTGTGCACATCTGCTATTTCCTTATACTTGTCATTACTATTTTGCAGCTTCTTCCGCACTTCTTCCTGTAATTGTTGTATATGTTCGGCAAATGCTTCTGCATCATCACTGACTCTGCCATCAACGGGTAGCTGTACCAAATCTAATACCCCATTTGGATTACTCCCATACACAATTGAAAATGGAGACTTTCCCGTGGATCTGTTTATGGAACTGTTATATGCAAACTCAGCTTGCGGTAATGCTAAGTCCCATTGTTTCATGGCTTTTCCCCAACAATGCACCTTAACAGGTTTCCCAAACTCCTATTTACCACCTCTGTTTTCCCATCAGTCTGTGGATGATAAGCACTACTGAACTGTAGTTGAGTGCCAAATTTCTTCCATAAAGTCCGCCAGAAGTGACTTAAGAACCTTGTGTCCCTATCTGAAGTAATGGTTTTTGGAACACCATGCAAATGAACAACTTCTCTGAAAAACAAATCTGCTACGCCTGTTGCATCGCTTGTTTTCTTGCAAGCAATAAAATGAACCATCTTAGAAAACCTATCAACAACCACAAAAATGGAATCATTACCTCGTTGTGTTTTTGGTAATCCCAAAACAAAGTCCATACTCAGATCTGTCCACGACCCTTTAGGAACAGGAAACGGCATATACAACCCTGTATTCTGTGCATGGCCTTTCGAGACTTGGCAAATTCGACATCTCTCCACATATCTTACCACATCTCTTTTCAGCTTTGGCCAATAGTATTTGTCTGCTACCAAGGCTATCGTCTTATCCTTACCAAAATGCCCAGCCAACCCTCCGCTATGCAACTCTTTCACTATATTTTCTCTCATAGACCCAACTGGAATACATAGTTGGCGTCCCTTGAATAGGTAGCCATCCTGTAAACTATACTCATCCAGGACATCTCCTACATTGTCTGACAATGGACTAATTAGTCTTTCAACAATATCCTTGAAATCAGAATCAGAAGAATACAAACCCTTTATTGCTTCAAAACCCACCACCTCATTTTCCATAGTGGTAAACAAAGTCACACGCCTACTCAATGCATCTGCAACTTGATTCTCGTTTTCCGGATTTATGTTTTAGAGAAAAAGTATATCCCTGCAAAAATGATACCCACTTTGCATGCCTACTATTCAACTTCTTTTGGGTATTCACATACTTCAGGGCTATGTGGTCTGTAAATAACACAAACTCCTTAGGCACTAAGTAATGCCTCCAATGCCTTAATGCTTGTACAATTGCATAAAATTCCACATCATAAGTAGAATAGTTCTTTCTTACCTCATTTAGTTTCTCACTAAAGAAAGCTACTGGCTTTCCTCCTTGACTTAGAACAGCTCCAATACCCACATGTGAGGCGTCACAATCAACCTCGAACACTTTATCAAAATCTGGTAGTGCCAAAATGGGTGCCTCTGTCACCTTCTTCTTCAAGAATTGAAAACTATCCTCAGCTAACTTTGTCCACAAAAACTCCCTTCCTTTTGTGCAATCTGTGATAGGTGCTACAATACTGCTGAAATTTTTAATAAATTTTCTGTAAAATGTTGCTAGACCATGAAAGCTCCTTACCTCTGTTATACTCCGTGGAGTAGGCCATTCAATAATTTCCTTTATCTTTTCTGAGTCCATCTGTACCCCACCTGCTGAAATAATAAAGCCCAAGAATACCAAGCTCTCTTGCATAAATGTGCACTTCTTCATATTTGCATAGAGTTTCTCTTTCCTTAACACTTCAAATACCAATCTTAGATGCCTCAAATGTTCTTCTTTAGTTTTACTAAAGATCAAGATATCATCAAAATAAACCACAACAAACTTACCATTATACTCCCGTAGCACGGTGTTCATCAATATCATAAAAGTACTAGGTGCATTGGATAACCCGAATGGCATGACCAACCACTCATATAATCCATTTCCTGTCTTGAATGTTGTTTTCCACTCATCTCCTTCTCTGATCCGAATCTGATGATAACCACTTCGAAGATCAATCTTGGTGAAATAATTAGATCCAGCAAGCACATCCATCATATCATCAAGGAGAGGTATTGGGAACCGATACTTGATTGTAATTTTATTGATCGCTCTGCTATCTGTGCACATTCTCCATGTTCCATCCTTCTTTGGTGTTAATAAAGCTGGTGTTGCACACGGACTCATGCTCTCCCTTACGACCCCCTTTCGCACGAGCTCTTCCACTTGCCTATTCAACTCTGCATGCAATGTCGGGCTCATCCTATAAGCCGCTTGATTTGGGAGTGAAGACCCTGGAATAAAATCCATGTGGTGTTGAATATCTCTTTTGGGTGGTAATCCATCTGGTAGCTCATCAGGAATAACATCTAAAAATTCTTCTATTAATTCTGATGTTTCTATTGGTATTTGAGAACTTACAAGTTCATCCTTATTTGCAACTAGTGCATAACAGAAACCGGTTGCCTTTGCCTCCTTCACAAATTCCTTTGCAGAAAGCATATTTTCAGCCTTCCCCTCTTCTTTAAGAGGTATCAAAACTTTTTTTGTGCCATCCTTCCAGAAAGTATAAGTATTTTTTCCCCCATCATGAATAACTTTTCTATCAAATTGCCATGGTCTTCCTAGCAGTATATGAAATGCATCCATAGGAATAACATCACACCAAATCTCATCCTTATAACTGTTCCCAATAGAAAAGCTTACTAAACATCTCTTATCAACAGTAACTTCATTACCCTTCTTAAACCATGCAATACGATAAGGGTTAGGATTCTTCTCACAATGCAGACCCAATTTATCGACCATCTCATTTGAAACCATGTTCTCACAACTACCACCATCAATAATAACATTACATACCTTTCCTCCTGAAGTGCATCTTGTTCTGAAAATATTTGTACGTAGCCATGCATCCCTCTTGACCTCCTTTCTTGGAGCAATCATTGTCCTCTTGATCATTAGAGTTTCTCCAACATCTGGTGGAATTTCGAGGTCCTGTTCATCTTCTACTTGCTCAGCTTCAACAAGATTTACTCTTGGAGCATCTCCTTGCCTTTTGTCATGTGTATAAGTATGTGGGCATTCAAAAGCCCAATGTCCTTCTTCACCACATTTGTAACAAACAAATGGTCTTCGTGGAGCCTCCCATCCTCTATCGCCAGCATATCCTCTACCCCTAGAAAATCCTCTGCCTCTTTGTTGATTCTGGAAATCTTGTCTCGTATCCTCTTGCTTTTCCCATCCACGAGATGATTCTCCCCTACCTTGGCTGAAACTAGCTCGTCCCCGAAAGGAAGATGAGGCCCCCCCTATTCATTCCAGGTGATCGCCTAAAACTTTGACGATTTTGTTTTTCCTCAGCCTTTAAGGCTAATTGATAGGCATCCTCCATGCTTTCAATCCTATGCATACTTATCTCATCTTGAATAGTAAATTTTAATCCATTAACATACCTCGCAGCCATTTGTTCCTCAGTTTCTTCATGCTCTACACGAATGGACAACTTGTAGAACTCATCTGTGTATTCTTGCACTGTTTGTAAGTTCTGTCTGAGATTCTGAAACCTCCTGTAAAGGGTTTGTGCATAATCCACAGGTAGAAATTTATCTTTTAGCTTCTTCTCCATTTTACTCCACGTCCTAATTCTTTCATTCCCCTTTCTTGACCGCTCTTTCTGTCGGTGATCCCACCATAACATAGCATGACCTTTCAATTTTGTGCATGCAAATTTTACCTTCTTTTCTTCTGACATAGCCTTCCACTCAAAAAAATTTCCCATGCTATTCAACCGGTCTATCAGCTCCTCTGGTTTTAGACTACCACCATACTCTGAAACATCAACTCTTATCCCATCATTCTTTCCTTCTAATGCTCGAAGCATCCTTTCTTCAAAAGCTAATGGTGGTGCTTGCGTTTCCTCCTCTTCATAAACTTCTTCTTCATCTGTGTCATCTCCACCTTGATTTCCTCTTTGGGTTATCATTGCAGCAAGCGCAGCAACTTGTCTCTGCAGATCTTGCATATTTCTATTCATCTGGGCAATACCGCCTCCTCTTCCTCTTCCTCTTCCTGCCATTTTTAAACAAAATACTTCGAACCAGCTCTGATACCAGATAATGTAGCCAAATTAAGAACAACCAGATAAACTGCAATAAAATGAACTCCAAAAGAAAATAGATCTCCTTCTTTGTTATCAAATAATCAATTACAATGTTTCCTAAATAGGAAAATAACTCCCAACTCGAGTTACCCAGTAAACTCTAGCTAACTCTGACTAAATCTACTCTAGGTGGCGGAAATTACTATTTTTAGCAGTTTACTAGAACCTGCTATTCTTAGTAAGTTCGCATGCTTATTCCTACGGGCACAAAAATTGCCACGCATCTTCTACATCCCTAAATTAGAGGAATTTCCAACTTTATAACTCACAATGCAATTAATAGACTAAAATTAACTAATGCTCAAAAATAGGAAAAAAACCAAACTATAACTTAAATCCTAATTTTCGGCCTCAAGATGGCTGATTTAGGGCCCGAAAACGTGTCGAAAACTTGCCCCAACTGGTAGGGCTGGTTTCCGCTGCATTCGTCTCATCGAAACACGTGGTTTCAAAAAAAAAACGGACTCAAACGGACACCCGGAGCTCAAGTTATGACCTTGTCAAGTTCCTGCTAATTCGGGCGCATCAATAAAGTACTCTGAATAAGACTGATTCAAAAAATTACACTGAATTATTTACATGGTTGAAACGTGTAGGAGAACACAAGAACATGTGTAGATAATTGAAAATTTTCAAATGAACCATTGGCCTTTGAATTATATAATTTTCTTTCAAATGTAACAATGTTTTGTGAATTTATATGAAACAAAATAACTACCTTAAATTTCTTTAAAATTCAGAGAGCGAAATCATATTTTTTTATTGTTTTTGTGCTACAAAAAAATTTATCTCTAAGGGAAAGGAGACAATTGTAGATCATGGACCTATAAAAATTTAGTTTTCATAGATCTACATAGTTTTATCTTAAAGACATTTTAAAATTGATAATAACCTTATTCCAAAGAAAAAATTTAGTCTATCGGCCGCTAGCACGTATAAAACATAAACATTTACTCTTTATTGTTTTGCAGATCAATGTTCTCTTCCTTGCAATCATAAGAAAAAAATTATAGTTTTGTGTGGTTTAAGCTTAAAGACATTTTAAAAATGATAATAACCTTATTCCAAAGCAAAACAATAATCTTAGCAGACACGAGACTGTATAAAACATTAACATGTTATGTTTATTTATTTGCATATCCATGTTGGCTTCCCTGACATCATAAAATGTTTTTTCCCATATCATCGTATGTTAAATTTAATAAAATTTTAAAAATTATTAAAATCTTATTCCAACGAAAAAGTAAAGCCTAGTAGATGTTAGCCCATATAGAACAAAAACATTTTCTTTTTATTGTTTTGCATATCGTTATTTTAGAGATTTACTATTTATTATCTTGTGGAGATCGACAAGAACGTCAAATTTTAATGACATTATGTTCTCATTCCTATGCTAAATAATATGGCTTAGAGGTTAGCAACTTCGATTTTATATTCACACAAGAAGATTTCATCATGACAAAACATACTGATTATTGAAGTTCCAGTAATCCCAACATATTTCTCAAAAATCTTAACACTATTTAGTGCAAGTGTAATGAATATTAAAATTGTAAAAATACAACTATTGAAGGATGAATTGTTTCCCATAATGCGTATTACATTATTAAGAATGTTATTATGTATAATATGTGTGACTATCTTTATTAAAATGCCTACAAATTTTTTCTTATTTGTAGTGAATTCTAATTTAATTAATGTTAAATTCTCTAGATAAGATATGCTGACACTACCTAGTGATTGTTAAGTTTTAACTCTTTTATTTTTATTTTTTAAATTCATATAATGCTGTCAACTTCAAAATGTCCACTGCATTAATTGTTCACATTGGTTTAAGGAATTGAAAACTTCTCAACCACCTAAACAATGAGTGTGTTCATAGGTATCATAAAAGAAATTCTTTTTTGCTATGATGTACTCTATGAATTTAGGATCCCATCATGAAGAATAGTTTTACAACTAAATTCAAATAATTATTAAAATTATTTACCATAATTCTACGTTTAGAAAACTAATTTTAATTTATTTCATATCTATATTTAAATATAAAAATATATCCTCTTGATAAGGGAAGAAAGGATAATTTTAATTGTCATTTAAAGAGTCAGGTGTGGGAGGAAAATGTCCCCAATGATTTAATCTTCTTTCTTTCGAGGGACACAAGGATGGTTGAAGGTAATGCAAGTGGTTAATAATGAATGTAATCACTGATTTATAACAGTTAAGGGGATGTTAATGTTGTTCATAAGGGGATATCTTATCTTGGAATATAGGTTTTATCTTGTTCCCTAACACACATGCTAAGTGAATTGTGGATGTGTGTTATAAGTAGTGTTTAGAAGGGGTTTTCCGTATCCTATGTAAGTCTATTTTGGACAATTTTAAGTGGTAGGGATTCTGGAGCTCCGTCTGGTGGTTTTGAGTTTGAAAATATAATTAATTTGAATGGATCAAAATATGGTCTAATACATAAAGGGAAAAGATCCTTAACTAAATAAGTGACTAGAGATTCCTTCTCTTCCTAGATGGATTGTAAATTTAACAATGCCACCATAAGGGGTTGGTTGGAGAAAGTGTGTTCGATTATGCAAAGCTTTGAATAAGATGAAGAGGCCGACATATATGAAAGCATTAGAATACTGATGATTGAATGAAATCAAGCAATTGGCAGAAGGAATGTGTTCGATATTCCTCAAGGACTATTCACAGATAATATCCTATCTAATACTTCTAGCCACTTTATTGTGCACAAATAACATGTAGGATTAGAGGAGCGCTGGTAAGAATACAATTTCGTATCCACCCTTTGGCTAAAGATGTGAGTGTCATTTCCTATGTGCTGGAAAGCATTGGCAGAGAAACATGGAGGATGCTTCCAGTAAGCATCAAGGTAAAAATGCCTCAATGCTATGTGCAATAGTCTCTTCTTATGTGTAAATCCTGAAAAATTTGAATGTGGGAAGTATTGTTGAGATATCGTCGGGTGGGAGAATGGAATTACTAGTTTTGTATGTGTCATGTCTCTGAAGATATATGCAAGTTTTTAAGCCTGGTTTTATAAGGGTTGAAGATGCTTATATTATATGGCATATAATTATGGAGAATTTATATTTTGTATTTAGAAAATAGAATATGTATGGGGATGTCAAAATGCTTACAGATCTTCCCCCATGAATTTTTTGTATGAAATTTACACAATCATTTGCATTGTCACTTTATGAGTGTCCATTGATAATTGTTGATATCATGAACTGGAGCCTCATGTAATTTTTTATAGAATAGGACCTTCTCTGTAGGTATCAATAACACAAAATAAAATGAAAACATATCTACTATGGTTTTATAGTTCTTTTCAAATAATATTGTGTCCATATTTAAATATTAAATTATATATGGAATGGTTTCACATTTAATATGATATCTATATTTAAATATGAAAATACATTTGAAATGTTTTAACATTTAGTTATATTCTCATAGTCTGGATCGTCATCGTCTACTAGTTTCTTCAGAATATCTTCACTAATTCTCTATTTAAGCTAAGGTTCAATCACATCATAATAAATGAACCTTGAAATGTCTCACATCTTATCAATGTCATTAACCTAATGGCTGCTAGCCCATATATAAAAGAAACAAGATTGGTTTATTATTTTGTAAAGTCAAAATCCATGAAATCATTAAAATATTTTCTAAAAATCTGCATAGATCAATCTCAACGACATTTTAAAACTGGTAAAAATATTATTCAAAAAAAAAATTAAAACCTAGCAATCATTAGCCCATATAAAATAAAAAATTCTTATCTTTATTATTTTGTGAATCAATGTTGGATTCCCTGGAATCATTCAAATATCTTCCCAAGATCTATATAGTTTAATATTAAGGACATTTTAAAATTGATAAGAAACTTATTCCCAAATGAAAAATCAAGTGTAGCTACTACTAGCCTGTATAAAAAAAAAACATGATCAATTTATTGTTTTGCAAACCAATGTCAGTTTCCATCAAATCATAAAAATATTTTCCCAGGATTTGCATAGATTAATGTTAATGACATTTTAAAATTTATAATATCCTTATTCCAAATTAGAAACTAAATCCTAGTGGTTGCTACCCCGTATAAAATAGGAACATATTATGTTTATGGTTTTCCGTATCAATGTTTGATTCCTTGATATCAATAAAAAATATTTCCAACTACATAGATCATTCTTAAATAAATTTTAAAACTTATAAGAAACTTATTTGAAATGAAAACTTAAAGGCTAGTGGCCACTAGCCCATACAGAGTGGAAACATGTTCTGTTGATTATTTTGGAGATGAATTTTGAACTCAAATATTTATATATTTTTTATTCTAGTATATGTAATTATGGATTCAAATATATGCGATTTTGGATTCCAATAAATGTGATTCTAGATTCCAATATATGTGATATTGGAATCCAATGTGCGCAATTTTGGAGTGTAGATAATTCTAATATATAACATTTAGGAATCCAAAACTAGTAATATTAGATTCAAATATTGACTATATTTTTTAGTTGTTCGGACTGTAATATGTCTATATTTAGTGAAATAAGTGTTTAGTATTATACCCAAAAAAGGTGTTATTGAGTGTCTTTGCATTAATCCTCTTCCACTTATTATCTGGGACAAGCATATATGTGGAAAAATGAAATAGTTTCAAATGATAAATAGGAGGTTTATCATTACTCCATACCTATTCTAGTGTCCTGTCCTGCAACATATTTGGAATTTCCCATTTCAAAAGATATAAAACTATAAGGACCACTTATACCCAATATATGTTCTCCAACTTCACAGTGGAAAGCATACAACGAGCCATCTCCATGATAGTTTGATTGCGACATTCTATAATTCAATTTTCATCGGAGTATAGGGAGAATCCAAGTACTGTGTGATGTTGTGATTCTTCAAAAATGCCAAGAATTTTTTTGATGTGAATTGCCACCTCAATCTGAGTGGAGGATAAGAAGGGGCTTCCCGGTTTCCTAAAGAACTCACTTATAGAAAATCTACAAATTGGCAAATGATTCACTCTTCTTTCAGAGAAAGAATACCCATGTCTTGCGGGAATAGCCATCAGTGAACAACTTGAAGTATTGAAATCCTTTAAACTAAGTAGGAAATGGTCCTCATAGATCAATATGCACAACATCAAGACAGTTCATACAATTAATTTAATCTAATCAAATAGATCCTGATGTTGATTTCTTGCTAGATATACAGGACAAAGAGGTAATGAATGAGAGAGTGAAGTAGTTATGCATACCATATCTTTAGAACAAAGCTACTACATGGAGTCAACAAAAATATTCCCATATTGATATTGCCAAAGTGCAATGGATTCCACTATGAAGGTAGATAAAGAAACTGTAGAGGATGAAACAACATATAATGCAAATAAACAATCCTTCAACAAATATCTAGAAACTATTTTACTTTCTCGTGATATAAGACATTATTTGATGCCTTTCCAAACCACGAAATCCACATTGAGATTGTGATTCAATAGCTAAGAGATATTCATGACATTTGTGGTTAATCCAGGGAAATAGAGTGCCTTCGTTAGAGTAAAACTGCTCATTCAGAGAGGAATGGTGACATTTCCTATTCCTTCTATAGAATACTCCTTGTTGTCTATAATTCAAACCCGATCTCCACTCCGTCTAGCAGTGAATGAATCAATCAACATCCTATCACATGTCCTATGCTTGTTGGTACCTAATTCAATAAACCAAATATTTTGTGATGGATGTGATGTTTGGGAGACTGGAACTACATCATCTTCATGTGTGCCACATTTTTTTTATTTTGAGACATCGTCATCTAATTCATTATCTAATTGGGCTGCAAGATGTCCTTTCTACATCTTTCGGTGAGGAAGCCACTTTGATTTCTATGAATTACCAATGTTTGATGTCCTCTCTTCTCTTTAATTGTGTCGTGTGTGACCATAATACCAACAGTTCACAATGTTTAGTGTATTCATGGTGAAGATGTGACTCCATCGATTTACTTTTTGAGACTTTTGCTTCTATTGTTGCTTTTGTGGCTCCTTTTGTGACTGATTCTCTTGTTGTCCCTTATGTAGCTTCCAACTCTCCTAATGCCTCGAGATCAAATATTTTTCCTCAAATTATTCATGTAATGTAAGAATGGCTTCTCCCTATTGTAGAAAATTTACCAATTAAACAAAGGTCGCCTCCTTTTTATGATAGTGAATGTGGTGATGAATGTCTTGCCCTGGGAAGAAAGATCTCGTAGTGTGAGAGGGACAAGAAACTTATCTTTCATGACCACTTCAAAATCTTCAAGCTTTTCTCGTAATTCCACCACATGATGCAAGAATTCCTCTACTTTCTCGCATTCTTTCATACTCATAGTATGAAGCTTTGACTTGAGAAGGTGGATATTTTTTAAATTATTTATGTCGTAGATGGTAGAAAGAGTATCTCAGGTCGTCATCGATGTCATCACATCCTATATGTGTGGTTACACCTAGTCTGAAATGTTGAGATTGATCAACATGAAATACTTTACATCGGCCTTCCCATACATCATTTTCTCATTTTCATCGGTGGAATGAGTAATTGTGCAAGTCACAATCTCCAAGAGATCTTCGAACAAGAGAATGGTGCACATCCTTGTCTTCCAAGTGGCATAATTACGCCCTTTCTATATTTGAGTATGAGATAAGAATATTTTGCGGGCTGACATTTTGTTTGCACCCAATGTTGCTTCAATGTTTATTCCAACAGCTTTGTAAATGAACTCAGGGCGTTCCTTAGTCTTCAGACGGAATAATAAAATGGTTTTTCCTCCTTAGTCGCACTAATTTCTATCACTTCTCTCTGTTTTTATTTTGAACTAGGTTGTAGGGGAAAGGACCCCATAACCGTGCACTGTAACTTCGAGGGTGTCTATAGTCATGTAGGAGCTTGAGTTAACCTCTAAAATACTATCAACGGATAGGATATCGAATTTCTAAACATAAATATGTGCATTTTATAACTTATTCACATCTAATATAATATGTGGAAAAAGAAATTTACAAAATGTAAAAAATGTGACATTTTTAACTACTGACCTATTATTGTTAATTTTTAAACTCACTTATTATTAATTTTATACTTATTAAATGTTTATTTGGTTTGTAAATTGTGCACATTATGTTTTGCCAGGTTATTATTAATGGACATCTATTACTGATCACTTGGCAAGTTAATACGCCAACAACTGTTTCATTAATATGTGCCAGGTGGTAGTTGATAGTGAGATGAGAATTGCATTAATATTTCCTCCGCACTATGCATTGAAAAACCAACTTTGAATTAATCTCACAATTAATGAACTGCTCCAGTTCCAGCACTCGATTTGGTAAGACATGCTCGAGAGTTGAAACTACCTCCCGACCCATTTACGCAAAGAAGTATGCTCATGTTTTCTACTCATAAGATTGGGTTGAAGAGCTTTAGTGGTCTGTGACGTCTGCATGTTCTCTGTTAGACTCCTTTTGTCAGGTTTGCCAAGGTCTGAAACCCTATGGAAACCTGAAAAGTTGGATTGCCTGCCCCATTGTCAGCTAAATGTTGTTGTATGCAAGATTTGAAGTCAAGGGTTCGAATCTTACCCAGACGGGCATAGCCATACACTCCAAGCAATCTTGGGGTGCTTCATTCCCGTGCATGTCATTACCTAACTTAATTGATTTTGTTTTTATACAACATTCTGAATGGAAACCCCTTCTAGAGGAATCAGGGAAGACAAAGACCAACTGTGTAACACGATCTGCTTTCATGCAAATTTCAATCCTTATGTTATCTATATTAGACAAAATCTGTTTCACAAAGTTAGAGTTGTATGTCTGGGCATTGTCATTGGTGGCAGCATCACTTCCAGTAGAAGGCATTCTAGTCTCGATGATAATGAGTCCCATATCTGTATGGCCCAGGCCTGCCACAACTGAATTAAGAGAATCCACCATTGCACTCAAAGAGACTCTGATAGGTGAGGCTCCCATCTACTACATGGGGTGCATTGGCTCCGAACAAAGAATAGTGTAGAGAAACTTCATTAGACATTTCAAATGTTAGCCAATGATTTCGTTTTTTGAATTCTGGGTTAGCATAAGACTATAGATCTATTCTAGATTTCATAGTTGGTAGGTTGCATATCTTTTCTTATTTTTTCTTAAGGAGTTTCATTCTGTATTTGGCATTGATCTTTCTGATGAGAATATTTGCATTAGAGCTTATGGATGAGTAATGATCGATAGTGGAGATGGCTGCACATATTTCATCACCAATAATCAAATCAGAGACCTTTAGCAGTTGGAATTTTTAGACGGTGAAGTGCCAAACAGTTCACTCCTACCCTGATATCTGGTAAGCTTGTTTAGATTATTTTCCATACTCCAGTTCATTGGTTTTAAAAAAATGGGTGCCATAATTTTGCTTTTGAAAGTCTCGATCTGTGGTCAAGGATTTTCTAAGCAATAAGCATGCATTCAAAGCTAAGAATAGTCTATTTTTTCTTTCATAGTCTTAGATCTGTGTTCGTTTTTTATATGCACATGTATTAGGACATTCATTTTGTTGTTCACTAAAATTTCTGATTTACTTTCATCAAAGCTGAGATTAATCCTTTACTGTCACAAACTTAGAATCTATATTATGTACCGGATGATGTTTGATCACAGGTTCGAGTCTCACGAGGATCTGCTGTTTGTCCAGGTGACTGCTTTTAATGAGGAAAAAATACAACAATGACAGCGACCAGCTCAAAAGCAAGAGTTGTGCAAATTCTTTGAAGAAAATGCAATATGCAAAATTGTGTTTTTTTAACACATTTATATTTTGGGAAATTCAATACTTCTTCTTTAAACTGCATTTCTAACAAAAAAATTTAATCTCTTGACATTAATTTGTTTGTGCAGGAATTTTGTGAGTTGCTAGATTCAAACATATGCAGGTAAGGTTGAGTGTGACCTTACGAAGGCAATGATCTACTTAAAAGAATTTAGATTGAATGACATGTTGATATTCTCTACAATTGTTAGAGTGAATGGAATAAATGTGAGTCCCTTGACATACCATTATAGTATATTGTTTTCCATTTCAAAATTTTATGATATATTCTTCCAGAAAAATTATAGCAAAGACAAACTTCCTGAAGTTTTACATATATAACATTTATAGATACTGATTAAAGCCTACTGCTAAGGCATTTGATCATATTTTTTACAAAAAAATTGTTTAAGGCCTGAGGACTTGGGTATATTATGAATTTTACATATTCCAACTACCATTGGGGAATTTTGTTACAAGTTCGACAAAATTTGCTAATGGTTACTAAAAAGGCAATGTAAAACAAAATTTGTACAACTTTTCACTTAATAGTTTGGCCAAAATCCTGGGAATGGTGGAGGTTGCACTTCCTCTTGACTCTTTGATGTGGTAGCATTCACAGATTGAACTGCAGTAGGTAGCATGGTAGGAGGTGTACCTTTAACATTTGCATTAGCTTCTGAAAGTTGGCCAATCTGATCAAGCAACGCTTGATCTAAAATTCCAGAATTTGTAACATTGCTTGTAGGAGAAAATGGGCATCTAGATTGGTTATTAAAAATGGAAGAAAAAGTAGGCATGAATGTGTTATACATGCTTAAAAAAATTTGATGTTGATCAGGTAGGGGATTTGAAGGACTACTCAATTGCCTATTTTTTTCTTTCAGACTCCTTTTGTCGTTGTTGGCAATTCCTTCATTCTTTTATCATGTTCTTTGGAGAGTTTGGCCTGCTCCTTTTTCAACTCATTCTCCTTTTGTCGCTATAACTGGGCCTCTTCCTTTTTCTACCTTTTCAATTCTCTTTCAATTTTAAGTTGCCCCTTCTTTTCTTTTTCTATTAACCTTTGCACTTTCCTTTCATCTGCCTGTTCCCTTTTCTTTGCCTTCAAATCTTCAATTTCTCTTTTTCTTGTCTCTTGTTCTTGAAGTAAATGTAAGTAGTCATCAGAGGTAAGTATTTGAGATTGCCTTCTAATTCTGGTTGCATCATCATTTATCCGTACACGGGTGTGAACCTTCTCAATTGGCAGTTTTAAGAATCTGCTTACTGGTTTATATGCTTGGTTGTTCTCATCTTGGGTGTAGTTCACCTCTTGGTTCTCTTGAGTGGCTAAAAAGTCATCATCTTCAAAATTTTCTTTATCTAAACCATGGGTATCTGAATTCAAAGCATCTGTTTGGTTTGCATCATGATCTTCCCACGCCAATGTGTCAGCATAATAGTACACCACCTCACTTGGAAGAGATGAGGGAGGAGATGGCATCGAAGCTGAAACTTCCTCATTGTTGAAATCAATTTGCATGCCTAGGTTAGCAGCCCCTTCTTTAATCCATTGAGGTGCATTGAATTGTCTTGGTAAACTCAAACTATCATCAATATCTACAGCTTCCTGTGTTTGGCTCACATGATTTATTGAACTAAGGTGACCATCTTCTTCATTAAGTGTTTGGGACTGATGAAAATCTGTAGGCATGCCAAAACACGTAGACTCAACATGTTCTTCCCTTATTTTTTGGTATTCCTCATTACCTACCATATTTTTTGCAAGTTCTTCTAAACAACATTGCACATCTGCTTCTTCCACTCCCGCCATCCTCAATATGTTTTCAACAACTGCCACCTTCATCTTCTTCAACATCAAAGGCCTCACTTGGCCTCATATCATTGGAAAGGGCATTCTCATCAAGTGGCCATATACCTATCCTCTGAAAACCTGCCTTGATATTTTCAGGTGTAAGTGCAAGTTGGAAAGCTTGACTACCAAGTTTTGCCAATTCTGTCCTCCTTATTTCAAGACTTGGGTTCCTTGCCATCCATTTAGACCTCACTGTTTTAAAGTAGTTCTTGAATGGAGAGAACACACTAACATCTAATGGCTGAAGCTTATGGTTGGTATGAGCTGGTAGGGTCACAAGGTCAATGCCTAAATTTCTAGCCTCTTGGATTGTGCCTAAAGCTACATGGCTTCCATGACCATCAAATATGAGAAGATGCCTATTTTTTGGTGAAATTCCACTTGGAACTGATCTTGCAAAATGATTTAACCAATTCATAAAAAACTCTTTTGTCATCTATGCATGTGGTTGGGCTGCCATGCATGCTCTAGGTTCACATCCAGCTATGTAGTTCTTCAGTTGTCTCTTTGCTTTGAAAAGATGAAATCCAGGAATGCTTTGTCCTGCTGCATTAATACAACATAAGATGGTAATCCATTCCCTACTTTTTGACATAATGTGTGGAACACTTCTGCATTCCAACTTAGCAATGACACGCATGCCACAATTTCTGCCTGCTTGAACACCAGTTTCATCACAATTCCAAATTTTGTTTTGCCCATATTGATTTGCAACAATACATTTTTTTGTAAGTTATCATAAAAAGTAGCAACAATTCTTGGCCTTAACACGACTGCTCTATCTCAGGTCAAGGCCTTCTATAATTCTTATTGTCAAGTCAGGATGATGTCTTCAGAATACATACCACCATGACTTTCCTGGCAGGCCATCTTTGAATGGATTTGGTCTGCATTGGCACATGTGCACTACATAGGCCTTTAGGTGAATGACTTCAAGACCATGGCCAAGTTCTGCCATATATTTGCACCATGGTAACAATTTCTTTCTCTTCCTCATCTGTCAAAACAGTTTGAGGTCCCTTCTTCTTTGTGGTTCTTTTTCCATACAACCAATCAGTCACATTTGTACACAGGGATTCCCCACTTAGTTTGCTGCTTTTCGCGTGGACATTCCATTTTCCTCTACATCCCTTAAGGCATTTTTCATGTCAGCTTCTGTCCATTGCCCTCTTATGCATACTTTCTTTGTTATAGCAGCACTTCTAATTACTTCCATAGTTTTGATTAGTAATGTTGAATTCAGGATCTTGGGCAGCTGTGATTTTCTCATCAAAAGAAAATTCCTTACCTCTCGATGGATGCCTCATTTTATTGGAAGATGTTCTTTTCTTATGTATCTTAGCTACATTAATGAAGGCAAAATTTTGTGCTTTGGCTCTTGACTGATTCTTCCTTTGATTGGCTGTAGTGGATTTTTGAGGTTGTTTCTCAGCAATGTTATCCTCATCAGACAAAATATTTGTAAACTACACTCCCCCTATGCAAGTTGCTTCTTGTCTTTCTAACTGGTCTTTTGGCAGGCTGTTTTGCACGTGCCATTATGAAATGCAAGAAACTCTATTTTTTCAATTAAACCTCTGTCAGCGTATTTGATTATACTATTTAAATACATGTATATTTTTAACAAAACTTACAGTAATCTTTTAATAAAACTGCTGTAATTTTTTTCTTTCTAGGAATCTATAGGTTATCATTAAAACTGCAGTTATGAATAATGATGATAGATGATTAATTGAAAAAACATAGGATTTGTTGTAAATTTACTGAGTTTATCGTTAAAATAGTTATGAATAATGATGAACTACTCATTTGGAGATAGAATATAAACACGGTGGATTTCTAGCAATAAAACAATTTATTGTTGATCATAAATAAAATCCAGTGTTGCTTATAAACTATCTAAATAAGCCATTATTGTTCATACCAATTTTAATGGTAATCTTTCTATTTTGAGATACAATTTCTTTTACCAAAAAAATATATGAAATAAACTTTTCTATAACATTGAAACATCATGAAAGAGATTTCACCTGGCTAGTCAGCAGCCTTTGCACAGCAGGAAAATGTAATTATCCAGCAACAACAAGTTAGTGTTTGCACAACAAGATGTGAATCAATAGCTATATTCAAACTTTTTTTGAATAGGAAAGAAGTATATGACCCAGCTCTACTATGTATAGATTTTACTCAAAAAGTTGGATCCATGTTTGATCTGTGTGCTTGATTTCTATTGGCTGAGAGAGTTTGATATGGATTGGTAATTTAAATGAATCAATTTCTTTGTTATATTTGAAACTTTGGTTGATTCATGCACTCAAATTCTATTGGGGGGAGAGAGTTAGGTGGAGACTGTAGTGGGAAATACATCACTTTGATTGTACAATTTTTAATTATATTTTTGAAATCTTGTTGAATCCTTCATTAATTGTGATTTTTTCTTGTAAATAGTGAGTCTTACAATACTTTTCTTGTCTGTAGGTGCTTGCATTTAATGTAGAGGATGACATTAGAGGTTGAGAGATTTTGGATGAATAGAATTTAGATAGGGCAGATGTATGTACATAAAAATATAATATGATGTAAGCAAGTGGATTTAAGATTGAAAGAAAATATATTTATTATTGCACAAATAATTTTTTAACATTGTATATGTTGGAGCCTTAAAAAACTTAAATGGCACCAATAGTTAATGTTGAAATAACCTCTTTATATTAACATGTAGTGTATTAACTTACAGATGTGCAGTTTATTAAGTGAGAATGACATGTATTTACACTTAAATATTGAAATAATAATAACTAACAAAGTTCACAATAACTAAAGAAAATATGGACATATTTATGTCATTTTTCATTTAATCTTTGAGGAAATAAGTTTCTACCAATAGTTTAAAACTCTGCTAAAATACTCTCAATTATTGGACCCTGCAGAGTTTTGGGGTCCCTTCCACTAGTAATAAGAAAACTCGCTTATTACTATCACTATTAAATTAGGGCCTCTTTTAGATCTCCCGTAGCTACTTTCTATTTCTACGCAAAGACAAGCCACACTGGGAAAGCAAGTCAGATAGACACGAAAACAGGAAACAGCTACTTTGTATTTCTTCAAACTTGCATGCCACTGTTAGATCATCGACGCAGGTCGTGTCGCATGTCACAGGCTTCGCTTTGATTTGACCGTTTGACGTATCTCCACAAGTTCTGCACAAAACGCCAAAACAGATGCTTCAACATAGATATCGGCGTTCACTTGTCGTTGATTTCACTGCAGTCGCTATGCCAACAGCTACACGCAAAGACCTCGGTGTGCTACTCTGATACCAATGATTGCTACTAGAGAGCAGAATTGATTGATTGCATTGATTTGAAAAAAATAAAACAAAGACAACAATTATATAGAAGGAGACGGTTTTGGAAGGCTGGAACCGTCCCATCACGGAGGAATATCTGACTTAGGTCCGTTTACAATGTATTTGATTATTAGCTATGCTAACATAGACTACTTTTTTTTTTAATGAAACACACTCACTTATTCAAATGATACATTATATTTGATTATAATGACTATAAAAATAATCGACTTTAATTTGACACTTTGAAACGCACAATAACTAAGATATGAATTAGCATATTTGTATCAAAACCTGTATCCCTCATCGAATTCTTGTGTTCACCAAATTAGGACGAGGTTTAAATCTAAGTATTGATATCTACTTTTCCTATATACTACTAGACTGAACTCGTGTAAAAACTAATAATTAAGGGAGAGGGGTCAATAGATGAACAAGGTCCAAGAGTTGATATGACTATTGGTCACACAATACCCAATAGTTTGTTATAGTACTATGTAGTAGTTAAATTTTTTTTGACATGATAATTATGTAGAGTAGCAAATCACATCATGACATGTAAGACCTCTCACCCATGTACAAGTACAAAAAAGTCAATGTTCGACCAATTTCACCCATATTCAAGTATTGGTTTTCACCATGGTTATAGTGTAACTCAAGTTTAGTATTTTAAATCAATTCAAAATATGGGTTTCCCTCCAATTGAACATTCCAAAGAAAAAATATAAGCTAATACAAATCTAAACTACATATTAGTGAAAAAATTACAATCTCATATGATAAACAATTTGTTTTATGGACCCCTTAACTTAGGCTATACCACTACTAGCTCCTCTCCCCTAACTATTCAAAATGACTTGTTTTTGAAATATTGAAATAAGGAATTGACGCCATATGCATTTGTAAATTTTATGTAGAACCGAACGATGGAACTCACTACTTGTATAATGATCTAATTCTATCAAAATACCATGATATTCAATGTTAAATCTATTATTCATAACGCGTTCAAACTAGATTTGTAAGACATTGCTAAAAAATCCAAACTTTAACTTGATAAATAATGGAAATTTGATACAATTCTAGATAACCTCAAACCAAACAAAATAATACTTGTCATAATATACATTGTACGTAACAGAGAATGCACAATAAATGTGAATCCAATAAAAACTACAATCGATGACTTTCACAATGATTTATTAGGCTAGCTCAATTTGTTGTGCATGTAGATATACAAAATGTCACTTCAAACAGCTGAGCCTATCTCTCACGCACGTTCACAGGGAGATAGGTGGATTCGAACTCCTGACCTCCAAAATCATATGCTGGAGGCCCACCACTGTACCAAAGCATTTTTTTGTGTAAGATTTGACTATTCTTAATTAAATACACCACCCCAAAACGTGCATGAGGGATAGGTAGAACGACTTCAAACCATGCCAACAAAAGATCACAACAAATAATTTATTTTGAAGTAGCATCCCACATATAACATGATTATATTATATTAAACATGATGAGTAGAATAATCTATGAAAGATTGTAAAAATAGGGTTGAGACAGAGTACAATATCTAGATGGTGTTTTTTCAAATTTGTACAATTCTAACTGGAAAATAAAAACATCCCTTTCTACTCTATGAGTTCATAGATCACCGGCACACCTTATGCATGGGTCAATCTACATGATGATGAATTAGGATATACTATGTTAAAACTAACTTAGCAAGCTCGAAATTCTTTTTTATTTTTCAAACCATGAAGTATTTTAAGGACACTATAAGGAACAAACTAGAACTCGGAGTGAATTAGGAAGTTGACTCAGAAATATACATGATACACTCATGATGAACTCCATAGTAATTTTCCCGATTTGGAGTTTCAAATGATGTAATTTTACACAATAGAGGTCACTGGAAGAAAAGATACTCTGAAGGGATAGTTCACCTTACAGAGACGGGAATAAACAAAAAAACAAAATATGATTTTTTCAATCAGGAGCTCGCATACTTATCAGGAGAGGATCTGTTATTATGTAAGGGATCCATGATGTTTCCCCTAAACTAATTCTTAGAATAGATGAGTTTATTTAACTATATGTTGCACTTGTAATGAAAAATCTATGTGAGAATTTTAGTTCACTCATGAACTCTAGGGGACTATAGGATTATATTCTATAACCCCTATAAAAACCCATCATGTTATACCACTGTGTCATAGATTTTTTCATTCATTTTCTATTAATTTTCATATTTTTAATTTGGGTGAAAATTTTGATCAATTGCAAATGATTACTAGAATTTTCATTACCCATTGGTAAAAAGGGCTATGTCATAGTCAAGTTTTGAATGTGCAACATGACTATGAATGTTTTAATTTAGTTTTATGGATTAGTTGTATATGCAAAACTAAGGATGATATCCATATTTGAATTAGTTTCATGAAGTTGATCAAAGTCAAGAAACAAATGAATTAATAATCATCTATCAGTAAACATTTGAAAAAATAAATTATTTACTCTTATTTATGGATCATCTTTTGGTATCAGAGTAGGAGGTTACATCTCTATGGAGCCTAAAGTTTCTAAATTCTTAAGAATTGGATCCGTCTATGTAAAATGGTATTAGAGCATGACAGGTTGTATCTATTGGATGTATTCAGTCCATAGATAATAAAAGACTTAATTTTCTTGTTAACTAGAACAATGGTTAGAATCTAGGGGAGGTGCTGCAAATAACTCACCTTTCTCAGGTGGAGAGGTATGCTACTACATAAAAACATGATAAAAGGATTGCAATATTACATAGATCATACCAAGCTAAGAATACTTTTGATTTCTAATTAAACACCACAATTTCTATAAGATGAAAGTAATTCACCAGATATAAGGCATGTTACATAAAACCTTTGCAAACAAGCTATGAGCAACAATATCATATATTATTATGGAACTCAATAAAATATAATGAGAATGGGCCTTGCTTATATACCTCAAGAAATAACAATGTAAGAACCAGGTAAGGTCGTTAGATTCCTCAGCCATACGGGTCATGGATAGAACTAGTCGAGACCATAGATTATAGGAAAGAACTAGACATCAAGGATCTTATATCACCTTTCTCATCAGATCATAGGAAAGTACTATACCTAATCTAGATAATATCTCCTATTATCATAAATATGATAATACATAAATATGACCTACACACATAAGCTGGGTGATTTGATAAGTACAATAAAGGTAAATAAAGTACCTAGTTGTCACATTGAGCTTAATAGATAACATACCTACTCTAACAAACTTTGTGTACAAGTGTTCTTAAGGTCCCTATTGGAAACAAGAGTTCATCTGGCTGTACTTAAATTGATACAAGTTAATGGGAAACAAGTTAGGAATATTCATGCATGGTATTAAAAATTAGGGCATCCCTCCATATTGTAGACAACGTATAATGCTATTATAGGTAGTTGGGCATTAATTCATAATAATGTTGCGACATCCAAATTGCAAATGTACCTTCAATTTTTTAACCTAACAGAAATAAAAAATGAAAGTCTTAATGAGTTGAACTTCAACCTATGACATAACAGAGTATAAGTCCATTTTCTTTCAAGTTCAGATGGTAATACACTAGGGGATGTTATACATGAGAATTCAATTAGTTTGAAATGGAGAAGTATATTTGCAACCTTATTTATAGGCCAACTTCCTTACTTGTGAAAAAAAAGTAGTATGGGGAGCTTATCAACTTTCCTGTGAGGCATCTTTGCCTAGTGGGACAACCGTAAAGCATGAATTAAAAAATGATTAATCAAACATCATTTGGGATCATTTTAAGAGCTACTGGTTAGGAAAATGCTGGTTGCCACAACTCTATTATGATCAGAAGATGACAAAATTTCATGAATATTAATTTAATTGAAAACTAACTGTAACTAAGTATCTGGGAAATATTTTACTAAAATCCATGTAAGTTATCTATATCCTCAGTATCAAACTTGTATGCCCCCAATTTAGGATACATCAAGTTTATGGTATGGAGATTCCAACTTCCACCCAATACATTTGGGGTTAAGTATATGTCTCATATCCCAACCACCATGGACTCGGGCCATAGTTGAAAAATCCATTCGAAGTAGTAATATAAACCTAAAAGCCAATTGTCTGCCCATAAGCCTTGATAGAGACATGAGGGTAAGAAAATTCCTAATTCTTAGGTCGATCTAACTTGCACCCAAAGAATGGGGCATGGAAAAATGTTGGAGCTAAATAAATAAGTTTATAACTTTATTAGTACATGAACAGACATAACACTCAACAAATAAATATGCTTCAAATGTTTGAAACATCACATATATGTGAAGAACAATTACAAATGGATTTTGAAGTCTTATGTGTAGGACGGAACAATATTTTCACATCTGGAAATAAATTCTTACCCAAAAAAAGGACCTATAGGGGGCTGTTTCAATTTTGGTAAGGATCACTATGAAAATAAGTTCTCACTCATTTTTGAAATATGACAACATTCCCTCAACATAGGATACATGTTGCAGTAGTTGATTTAAAAGGAAGAAATTATGTCATTTCATAGATAGTGACTAGAGATAAATTATTTGGTTACACCTGTTACTATACATTTTTGATACTGGAGCTGACTGTAGTGTTTTATTTACATAGTAAATTATGGTGTACAAAAATAAAAAGAAAAGTTAGAATAATTGAAAAAGTATTACACTGTTACTATTATGGAAATAATGTTACTGGCATCCATTGTATAGTATAATGCTCATATAAATTGTGAAACAATCCTAGAATTACTTCATAATTTTTCTAATAAATGAAGTCATGCCTCTTATCGTTCTTCCACCTTATGGGGTCTATATGATGTCATAATAGGTGTTATTCATGGCTTTATGTCTGAGCATAAAGAAAATTTGATTGTTTTGAAAAACATATTAGTTCTTCTTGATGATCTGTAGAAAACAACTATGTCATTCAAGGGGTAAAACAAGAAATTTTAGGTTAATTAATTATTTAATTAATGTTATTAACTAAATAATGTTGTTATTTGGTTTTATTAACCATATTTGTTTTATTTCTTCATGAGTATAATTGTTATGATTGTTATAACAGTTATACGCTTCCCGGATGTAATATTGGAAGCTACTGTATTGGTTGTTGCATTGTTGCAACTCCTCATTTGTTTGTATTCAGTTATAAATACCTATTAGTATTGCAGCTCATTCATATGTAATATTGTTGATTCAAATTAATATAATTTATAGGCTTCTGTCCTTATTTACATTTGGTACCACAGTGAAAATATCGACCTATGAAGTAGCAAAGGGTTGAAGGAGAGGTTAGAGTAGGAAGAGAAGTGTCTTGGAGAAGAATTTGATTTTCAAGAGAGCCTGTGTTTCCTCCAAAAACTTCCCAAACATCCCTACATCCCCACAACCCCCTCTTTCATTCGAGGTGTTTGGAACGCAAATTATTTTTCCACTCATGCACCGAGCACAAGGAAAAATTTACTGCACTTATTGAAAAAAAATATAAAAAAAATCTCCCCATCCAAGGGTTTTACCTCTAATATTAGAGGATATTTTTTCTATTGCTACATTTGGTAGCTCTGCGGACCAAGATCACACCACACCAAGCTGAATGCATTACAATATGGCTAGTAAGGCATACCCTGTTTAGTGTACTGATCCCACATTGACCGAGTTGTCTCATACAAGTGATTGAGCCTTGTGACAGTTGCATTGGGTGAGTTGTTGAAAATATTGGCATTTAAATATCATCTATTTCCATTGTGTACCAGTATGCCTTAGTTTCATATTGTGATCGAGTTGCGAAGATAAGCAAACATCTAAATCAAGCCAAGTTGGATACATTTATGAACTAGTTCGAGCCATCTATTGAAGATTCATGACCTGCACAAAGGGAAGAGTTATTTGTAAAGGGGGATAGCCATCGATTGTTTCGGTTGTATTTACCAATGTTGATCCATGTGGAGTCACATGTGTCCTGTAATAACAATAAATGTGAAGACCCTTGATCTAGTTGGGCCACTCCATAGTGACCTGGAGTGTAAACTTGCTAGCATTGAATGGATTCTCAGTCCATAAACGAAGCACCAATAACTTTCACACAAGAAAAAAAACCAAACGACGTGAAGGAAAACATATTTCATTAACTACGGTAGAGAGAAATTAGAAAAACGGTGAGAAAACAAAGAAATAGAGGTAAATAAAATACGATGGTCACAAAAAACATGCAAAGGTGTTTCAAGTGGAAGAAGATCCGAGAAACAAGGAAAAAATCGAATCCTTCAAGCTCTCCTCCACGCATGTAGTCCATGTGGTGCTTTCATCTCTGCCAAGTTTCCATTTTAAGAAAGGTAAGTCAAATTCATTTTTTATTAAATACAATTTGTTTCCATTCTATATCAAGTGCTCATAAGAGCCAAGGCGGTTAGAGAGAAACCTTTGGGTGTGGAAGGTTTGGGGTTCAAACCCAACCCCAATCTTATTTTTTAAACCAATTTGATTTTAGTGGCACATTTGGATAATCCACTAAATCTGGAGGTGAATTTGGTGGGAAAACCACCTCTAAATAGTGAGTTACAACCAAATAGGTCTCTAAATATTTTAGCGAGAAAAACCCTAATTTAAGGAAAAAAAATTTCTTTTGTTAAGGCTATTTTTTTATTTTGGGAAACATTTGCAAAAGGAAGACTATTTAGAAAACCTCTTTTTGAGGTAATTTTTAACGATTTTTTGCATTGATGGTCATTTTGGGATCCGGAGGCCACCAGGGGCTGCAAAACAATTTTTTTTGCCTACCATTAAAGTTTTTTTCTAAATTTTTTAATGTAATTGCATGCTTCAATATATCGTACTAATTTTCAGATTACAATAGTCAACCAAAAATATTGTAATTGCTCAGAAACTGGAAGAAAGTTGTAATAAAAAATAGTAAAAAATTGGTTCTGAAACACACACGAGATCCTAGATCTCATTCGTAGCATTCAGTATATAAAGTGCCTCTTGGAAGTGTTTACTGGTAAATACGTCGCGACTACTACTACACTTAACACCTAATATAGTTGCAACAACGTCGTCTGAGCATCAATACTTTAAATCGACTAGGAGTAATAAGGTCACAGTGCACACACTATGAGTCACACCATCCGTCTGTGAATGATTACATGACATAAATGTAGACTTAGAAATTATCCAAGTATATAGTGAAGTTACCATGCATATGAGGATATTTCTTTGAGCCAGTGTTAATAATCACACAGACCCCTTTCAGTACTATCTTGGTACCACATATTGAATTCTTTCACGTATGTTAATGTCTCTTTCATGTACCACCAATTATATAGAAATGGAGAGGTTCTTCTATGTACCATCTGGTATATTAGAAGGGCACTTATATGGAAAGGATTGGTATATCAGACTGACAGTGTATAGATTGGAAGACCGAATACCAAAAAGATAAGAGCCAAACCCTATGAGTAATTTCTGCAAAATGGGCACCAATACTCCAAAAAAAATTCTTCCGAATTCACAATTACTCAAAGGAAACAACTATGTTGTATGGAAGACTAAAATCAAGACACAAATTGATTTTGAATAGATCTGGACTGCTATGAATGGTACTTTGACCAGATCAGCTACTGATACAACACAACAATGGTAGTTTGATAAAGTAGATCGGAAGGCCAAACTCAACATCTTTTTTGGAGTGTATAACAATGTGAAACCCCACATTCGATATGTAAAAATAGCCAAATAAGCATGGGATAAATTGCACATAATATATGAGGCCAAAAACAATAATGTCATACTAAATTTGTAGAGTTAGTTACATACATTGAATTTCAAGCAGAATGAGAAAAATGAATCTTTCTTAAGAAGATTTTTACAGTTGACGGCTTCACTTCTAGCCCTGGGAGAAGTGTCCACAGATGATTATATCATTCCCATTGTTCGGAGAGAACTCCCCTCTTCTTACTGCATTTTTGTCATAACACTACACAAGTCAGATACAACAGTTAGTTTTTACAAAATAGTAAACCTGTTGCAACAAGAGGAAGTCATACAAAATAAGGATGATGAAGAGGATACATCTACTTTCTTCACATAAAAAATGGAAAGGAAAAGGAAAACGTAACTCCTACCTAAAGTCACAACATCAAAATCAATATCACGGGGACAAACAACAGAAGAAGCAATGTCCAATCTGCAAAAGAGGACATGACTTAAAAGATTATTCGTATAACACTTAAAAGAAAGGTTCATCCAGTAACTCTAGACCTCCACAACAACAATCTTACAAGGGAAATTATAACTACAATCAAGGGCAGAAAAAGGGGAACTAGAAAAGAAGACCCCATCAGCAAGGAAATATTGCTGAGAAAGAAGAACATTTAGATAATCAAGACTTCTCATACACTTCTCAATGAAGTGAGCCATTCACATAATCTAGTGATGTTTGGTATGTTGATTCGGGAGCCACTCAACACATGACTAGCCACAAAGACTATTTTACCTCAATGAGGGACACACCTTCGAAAAGACATGTTTCGTTGGGTGATGATTAATCATATACAGTTTAGGGGATTGGGAACATTTCTCTACACCTTGGTTCACATAACTGAAGATAATCTGATGTCTTATATGTCTTTGGGTTTACAAAGAATTTGCTTTTATTCAATCAATTCCAAGATCACAACCTAAATAATTGACTTTGATACTCATTCCGGTAAGAATTTTTTTTTATTCGAGAGAAATCACGAGGCCCAAAAATAGTTATAGAAGCCTCAAATGTGGGATGAATTTTCTAGCTTGATTTTATCCACAGAGATGATCAAGGACTTGTGGCTAAGAACTCTACCTCAACACAGTTGTGGCATCCTAGACTAGGTCATGTTAGTTTAAAGTATCTCGAGACACTATGTTGACACAATATGGTACATGGGCTACCATCTCTTCAGAAGGATACAGACAAGTGTCCTCACTTCCTAGTAGGAAAACAACACAAATCATCATTCAAAAAGAGTACATATGAAGCTCATTGTAAGCTTGATTTGGTTTATACCGATCTTTTTGGTCCGATGCCACCGAGTCATTTTGGATTTCAGTACTTCATGCTCCGTGTTGACAACTATTTAAGGAAAATGTTGATTTTTTGTTTTCGCAAGAAAAGTGAAGATTTTGAAACTTTCAAGAAGTTAAAGGTAGCAGTTGAGAACAGAACTGGTTGTCACATCAAAACTCTCCACTCAGATCGAGGGGGAATTCACTAGTAAGAAGTTCAAAGACTACGTAAAAACTCATGTGATTCATGAACAAATGCCTCCTCCACACACACCGCAACAGAATGTTGTTGTTGATAGAAGAAATTTTACTATCATGGAAATGGTGTGATGCATGATCAATGAATTTGAACTTGTAAAGAAATTCTAGGTAGAAGTAGAAAATATAATAGTGTATGCATTGAATAGAGTGCCCATATTTTCTCTTGAAGGAGTAACACCAAAAGAAGCATGGTCAAAGTAGAAACCATTTATTGCACACTTTAGAGTATCTGGGTGCAAAGCAAGTATGCACATACCCAAGAAGAACATAAAGAAATTAGACATGAATTCACATAAACTTATCTTCATTGGGTATAATGAATAGAATCTTGGGTACAAATTGATGGATCTAAATACCAAAAATATCTACACTAGCAGAGATCTTGAGTTTATTGAGAAGAAGGAAGAAGAGTCTCCTCCTCAAGACTCACCTGATGTAGATTCTTCACCAGTTGTAAAAATTAAAATTGATGTTTCCATAGATGAGGAAAGTGATGATGGGGATGTTGGTTTTGATCTGATAGAACCATGACCCATGGGAACAGTTCAACATATGCCCATGTGGTTTACTAGCACATTACGAGATGCAAGAATGGATGCTCCTCTAGATAGATCCACCCCTAGACCATGGACTTGCAGTAAAGCAAGAGAAGTTAAATTTTCTTTCATGAGTAGAGTTATTGATTCTCATGATCCCTCTACAATCTAGGAAGCCCTATATTCAATATCTTGGAAAGATGCCATGGACTCTAAATATCAGTCAGTAATGAAAAATAACACTTGACAGCTTGTCTATCTTCCACCAACGAAGAAACTTATTGGATGTAGATGGATATTAAAAATAATGCACAAACCAAATGGGACAAAGGACAAGTATAAAAAAAGACTAGTATCAAAGGGGTATTCACAAAAAGAAGGCATTGACTATGATGAGACATTGTCTCCCACAACTAAGATCAAAATGATCAAGATGATCTTTGATCTAGCTACACAGTTTTTTTGGAAAGTTTATCAGATGGACATAAAAAGTGACTTCCAAAATGGATATTTACAAGAATAAGTCTACATGACTCAACCTGAGGTGTATGTTATACCTGGTAAAGAAGAAAAGGTATACAGACTAAGGAAATCTCTGTGTGGCCTTAAACAAACACCCCTGGTATTGTACATCAAGATTGATGAACATATCATACAACATGGATTTGTTAGAAATCCATACAATCCAAATATTTACCTCAAAAATAAAGGGGGGGGGGATTTTGATTTTCTTTATCTATGTCAATGATCTATTCATCATTGGTAGTTCAGTGAGGATGATCGATGTAATAAAGAAATAACTTAATCAATCGTTCTACATGACCGATTTTGGGCTGATGCATTATTGTCTTGGATTGGAAGTATGGTAGAAAGAGAATCACATATTTGTTTCTTAGATGAAATATATAGAGAAAACACTCACAAAATTCAGGATGATGGATTGTACACCAATTTCTACACCTTTGGAAAATATATTGCAGTTATCTCATTCAGATCCATCTCCTGAGGTAAGTGCCACTCTCTATTGGCAGCTGATCAGGAGTCTCATTTACCTAACCTACACTAGAACAGATATCAGTTTTACTGTGAGCTAGCTATCCAAGTTCATGTAGGAACCCAAATTTTTGCATTGGAAAGTAGCAAGGTGCATCTTGAGATATCTCAAAGGATCAGTGATCTTAGTATACAATATAAGAAGAACAAAAAATTCTTCTTGATTGGATATTCAAATTCAAATTATGTAGGTAATATTGATGATAGAAAATCCACTTTAGAATTTGTGTTCTTTATGGGATCTAGACCAATATCATTGGGAAGCAAGAAAACAACACTTTTTTCTTGTTCTACCACAGAATCTGAGTATCATTCCACAGGAGAAGTTGTCTGTGAAGTGATTTGGCTACATCGTACACTAGAAGGACTTGGAATACCATAGGACAAACTGATCACCATGTATATTGACAATGAAGGTGTTCTTAAAAATTTTCCCAATCTAATTTTTCATGAAATAACAAAGAACCTTGAGGTACAGGTTCATTTTCATACGTGAGCATGTGTTGAAACACAACATCCAACTTCAATTTTTTCCAAGAGTTGAACAACGAGCATATATATTCATGAACTCACTTACACGTGAAAAGTTTGATTTGTTGAGAGAATTCCTCTCCTCATCCCTTGAGACATGCACAATTAAGGGGGGGAATTTGAGGTTAATTAATTATGCATTATGTAATTAATTATTTAATTAATGTTATTAATTAAATAATGTTGTTATTTGGTTTTATTAACCATATTTGTTTTATTTCTTCATGGGTATAATTTTTATGATTATTATAACAATTATGTGCTTCTCAGATGTAATATTGGAAGCTAATGTATTGGTTGTTGTATTATCATAACTTCTGATTTATTTTTATTCAGCTGTAAAATACCTATAAGTATTTCAGATCATTCATCTGTAATTTGGTTGATTCATATTAATATAATTTACAGGATTTATTCCTTTGTTTTGCGGCTTTCTACAAACTTCAGTGGATTTCTTCCTTTATACATGTCATACTACAATATTCGGTGATTTTTTTCCTTTCTCCATTGTTCCTTACTTAGTTTTCATGGTTTTTCCTTTATTCTATGTATTATTCCAAAACATGACGAACAACCCTATCAATAGTTGGGACGTGCCATGTAGTAGATATGACATAACTATTTATGTATGACATAATAAAGATATGCACCCTGCATTAAAAAAAATCATGGTGGTGGCTTAGCTTCCCTAATTACTTTCTTTTTTTAAAGTTTTGTAATCAAGTATATTCCTAGACCTTGTATTTTCTTAGTTTGAACTTATTAATTCAGGGAGTGCTTCCATAATGACTAATTTTTTTAATGATCTTATTTCATTTCACATCTTAATATAATATAATATCTTACTCATCACAAAAATATTTGTTATCTTGTTTATATTATTAATCTTATTTTTTTCCTAGGTTTAAAACATGTGTGTTAGATTTTTTAAGGTTTGGGATGCCCAATTAAGTGGTCACCATTACATAACTTCTATGTGTTCCTACATAGGTTATAAGACTTATAAGACATGGCTACACATTTATTATTTTCTATTGTACACTCAAAATATTTATCACATGCACATCATAAGAGTTACCAGTCATCTAGGTATATTATACACCTAAAGAACACACATGATGAATTTTTCGTTCATACACTGGTATATATAGGTTACATGTAATCGGAAAAAAATCAAAAACAAAAATTTAGAAAATATTTCACATGGACAAAAACATAGAGCTTTGTCAAGATTATATGGACAGTTCTCACCCTTACACAAGGTTTTACCGAAGGGAATATGTTGACCATTTTTGGTCACCATGTAGTAGGGGTAAAAAATTGTTTTTTATCACTCATTTTTAGTTGCAAGTTGTTAAAATACACATACAACTAACAACTGAGCATTTTGATCTATAATGCTCATTCCTCACATATGATGCCTTTCTAATTTTCCTCTTCATGAAGATCATAATTAATCCATTCAATATTTTTGCAGGGTCTTTAGAAGGGTGAGAAAGGCATCCTAAATCATAAATCAACATCATGGTGTAACAAGTATTCTGATTACACAATTGAAAATTATCAAAGGAAAGTACAGTTGTGAGGGGTGATTAATTCTTCGTTTGTAAATTTCATATTATTACAAAAGGTACAAAAAACTTACCATTTATTCATTATGATTATACATAGATGTATTCAATGGTTAAAGTTTCTAGATGGTCATTTAAATATGTAATTAGAGAAAGATAGAGGAAGAAATAGACAACTTATTACATGAACATTGTGTTATCTACCAGAAGTGCAGTTTTGTTAAGATTAGAAGTTTATAGTTTTCTATCTCCTCACTTTTGCAGAGTATACAATGGAAACACCTCATGGGTTGTGGGTATCCCAATAGTTAAGGTTAATCTCTATATTTTAAGGTCTAGTTCCCTTTATTGTATCCTTAACTAGATTTGACAGAGGTAAATATTAGAAGGAAACTTGGAAAAGAAAGGGGCTGATACACCATATTTTTATAGACTTCTTATATGGGAGTGTGAAAAAAATAACAAAAGTGTTAATTTTACATGAACCAAAGGGGTTTGAGTGATATTTTAAGGACAAATAACACAATTATGTGAATGGGTGGCTCACAATACAAAGTTTAAGTTTGATTACAAACTAAAAAGTTAGTAAAAATTGTTCCTTACAATAGAGGAGGATAGAAAAGGTAACTACATAAACAAATTCAAGGATAAATATCATGATAATAAACTATATTAGGGTAATAGATTCCAAATAAAATTAGGAAAAGCATAACACTTAATTACCAATAAGCAACTTACTGAAATTTTTTCTAGCAATTTCTTACAACTACCCAATCCCCTAGTGCTTGAATAAAACTATTATATATAGGAAAATATGAGAAGAGATGAGAAGAAGAAGTGGAGATAAATTTCTAAACACTTTTAGTTTATAATGTCAATTGAACTAGTTGGAGACAAATCCAATTTAAGCCTCTTGCATGCCTAATTTTTATCCCTTTTTGTAAATAAATAGAATTTTCAATAACAAGGAGCTAAATTTAGTTCCATGGTCGTCAAACAAAAAAAAATTGGTTAAAAATAATCCTTTTATAGTCTATTTTTATCTCTAAGTTAATTGTGGTCAAATATCTAATTAGCAAAAGTTGTGGTAGGGGTATAATAGTTTAATGTGGTTAAGGTAACCTTTCTCATTTTTTTGGAATCATGTACATGTGTTGATATTTATTTTCTTATACGACTCTAAAGGCATATAGATCATGGATAAGTTTAAACATGTCACTCTTGGCTAGTTAAATTATTACCCCACCATGCAATACTTGATCTTTTAAAACATTTGAATTTTCCCACTATGGTAAGGTTTAAACAAGGGTGGGCCCTAGTTAACTTAACTTTGATCAACACTTCTTATGATTAAAAAATTTTGAATTAGGGTTGAACTGTCGACACTAAAATTTTCCTCCATAATTTCTATTTCATTAATGTATGTATTAGGAATAGGATGTCGTTAAGTGTAATTAGTAGTAGCATCCGATAGAAGATAACGGCACCGTCAGTACGGTGCCGCCAATAATGTGGAGTACGGTAACATTCAAAGTACAATAGGAATGTTGTAAAAAGTAAATATTTGTCGTAAGTGGTCCGGTAATGTTAAAATGTCAAAGTTTGGGTAATTAGAGAAGTAGGGTCTACATGATTAGGAATTATAAATATTATATTGGTAATAAAGACAAGGAGTGAGGTCATAAATATTTTGTGTATTTTATTTGTAAAAAGTCTAAAAATGTGAAACCCATGTAAAATGATAAGGTTTATCTTATCTTAACAGATAAGCCTACATGTACATATAAGAGTTAAGGTATGGAATATGATTCGTCAGAGTGGATTTCTTATCCTATCTTAGAGATAAGATGGATAAGCCTAAAAGTTCTATAAATAGAGAGGCTACCCCCCTCATTTAGCATAGAAAGAAGTAGTGAGAAATATTGTAGGAAGTGTGCAAAGGAAGCCATCAGTTAAAGGTGTGTTGAAGAAGCCATCGAGAGGTGTAATTGTAAAGTTTCTCCCATAGTCTTGTTGAAGTACCTCATGGGTGAGATTGTAACAATTTCATGTTAATATTATAATTTACTTTGATATTTCAGATTTGTCATCATTCCATCTTATCATAGTCGATGGTATTCTTGTGTTCGGTTTTTGTTTTGTTTCCAGATTACATCCACCAAACTAAAGGTTGTGCATTAGTAAATAATCATAGCACGAGGAGTTCCCGGTGAAGAATTATCATAGTGCCGGATTGGTGATGACATTTTGGTTCCGTTGCTGGGACCATTCCTCGTTGGTGGATTTTCTGGAGAGATATTCCCACTTAGTCAAAAATCAATTGGAGGGTAACCTTGTTTTTACTGTGCATAGTAGTTACCATGGTAAAGTCATTTTTACCGTGAATAGTAGTTACCATGTTAAAGTCATTTTTGCCATGAATAGTAGTTACCCTGGTAAAGTCCTTTTTGCTGGGAATAGTAATTACCACAGTAAAGTCACTTTTTACCGTGAATAGTATTTACCGCAGTAACTTCACTTTTTACCGTGAATAGTGTTTACCACAGTAAAGTCAGTTTTTACCGTAGTAAGTCAAGTTTTACCATAGTTTACCGTGGTCATTTCTATTTTACTGTAGAAAGGTGTAAAGTCACTTTCTAGTATAGTGATTCCAATTATTTGTGCACATAAGTCTTGTTGATTGTACTTGTGAGTTGGTATTTCACGGTGGTTACTTTTGAAAATGGGAAAGATTCCTATTTTTTCAGCTCAATCTAATGAAGATGCTTCTTCTTTCATTCAAGAGTTTAAGCGATCTTGTATTTGTAATGGCCTTATAAGAAGGGAACAATGGACTAAATTTTTTCCTACCTTTTTGGATGGTTCAGCACTTAGGTGGTTTGAAACACTAGGTGATAATGTGAAAAATTCATGGGATTTATTAACTGAAAGTTTTCTTGAAGAATTTGGTGAACAACAGAAATATGCAGATCTCATGATCGAGATCACAAAGCTATCCCAAGGAGAGAAGGAGAAGATAAGGGATTATCATGCTCGTGTTCTAGAGCTAAGGAGGAAGCTCGATGCCCAGATCCGGAAGGAAGGACTAGCGGATGGGTTGATGAATGGCGTGGATAATCTCCTCTGTAAGCACTTCATTCTTGGGATGAAGCCAGAGATCAGACAATGAGTGAAGTATGACCGCCCAGCTACCATTGAACAAGCAAAGGAGATTGCAAGAAGGCAAGAAGAAAGCATGGAAGAGGAGCCCAAAGAAATTGTTGTTAAAGTAGAGCCTACACCAGCACCTTTGGTCCAGAATCCACAACCACTCCCAGTGAGCACAAATATTTCTCCTAGTACATCTACTGAGTATGAAGATCTGCTTAGGAAGATGGGCCAGTTAACTATTAATCTTCTTCAAGGAAAGGAATTTAGTTCTCAGGGAGGAGATAGAGGTCCAAAAAGAAATATTTCTGAAGTTGTTTGTTATGGTTGTTATAAAAAGGGTCATTATAAGTATAATTGTCCAGATAGAGCTTCTACATCTGGTACAAGAGATAATGATAAAGGAAAAGCACCTGTGAATTCTCTTGATGTAGTAGATAAGAGTAGAAATAATGAAGTAGATGTGTTTGTAACAAAAAGAAAGAAAGAAAAAGATAATCAAGATGGAAATGATCCTAAGAAGATGAAAGAAGAAACTAGTAAGAAACATAGGAGAAGAAAGTTGGGTGTGCAGGATTTTCTGATTTCACAGGGGCAAGGACCATACTCCATCTTGGAAGATCTGTCCAAAAGGCCTGCAAATATTACATATGGTCAACTCTTGGCTATGTCTTCTGAGAAGAGGCGGGAGTTGCGAGGTGGACTCAATGCTTGAAGAAGGAAGGAGGTTGAGGTCCCTGTTTTGGAGGCAGAGGCAGATCCCTATGCTCCACAAGCTGAGGTATTATGTAATGGTATTTCAATTCATGATGTCTTAGTTGATGGAGGTGCTGCAGTTAATGTAATGACCGAGTCTGTAATGAATATGTTGGGTTTAAAAATTGATCGCCCTTCAACACTTATGTTAAGGTCATTAAATAAAGGAAAAACTAAACCAGAAGGTGTAGTTTCAAATGTGGCAATATCTGTTATGGGTGTGGTATGTGTGGTAGACTTTCAGGTGATGAAAAATGGTACTGTTGCGTACCCAATGCTGCTGGGAAGACCATGGCTAAGGAGAGTTCATGCAAGAAACTACTGGAATGAAGGTTTCATGACACTTGGATGTGGTAGAGAGAGGGTGAAGATAAATGTGATCCCTCGACATCATAAGGCAGAACCTGTGGATTCAAGTGATGAAACTGATGATTGGACATCCTCTGATTACTCTAGTACCAGTGAAGTGGACACTGAAGATGAAGAAAGCGAGGTGGATGTTTCAGTCATGGATATCCTTCCAGTCACACCAACTCATGACCCCATAAAATTATCTGAAGAAGAAGTTGATGATCGTCTCCAACAAATAAAGATTGGTGATGCTGTGATGGAGAGTGAGAAGGAATCCTACCTCCAGCTCTTTCGAAGGTACATACACCTATTCACTTTTGGTTACAAGGAACTCCGTCAAGTAAGTTGGGTAGAACATTGTATTGAGCTGGTAGATGGTGCTAAGCCCATAAAGCAAATGCCATATAGAATGAATCCTAATTTTTCCAAGACTGTAAAAGAAGAAATAGATAAGTTGCTTGATGCAGGATTCATATTTACTATGGAGAATTCAGAATGGGTTTCTCCCATTGTGATCTCAATAAAAAAGAATGGGAAGCTATGCATTTGTGTTGATTACAGGAAGCTCAATAAGGCAACAAAGAAGGATCATTACCCTCTTCCATTTTCAGATCAGATCTTGGACGAAGTAGCTGGCCAGGAGTGCTATAGTTTTGCTGATGGATATAGCGGCTACAACCAAGTTCGTATAGTAGAGAAAGATCAGCTGAAGACCACGTTCACCACTCCTTGGGGAACATTTGCTTATAGAGTTATGCCTTTTGGGTTGTGTAATGCTCCAGCAACATTCCAGCGTTTGATGAATAGGGTGTTCGAACCCTACATTGGGACCTTCATTAGAGTATTTCTGGATGATTTTTGCATCTATGGGAGCAAGTTGGACCACCTGCACCAGATGGAGACAACATTTCAAAGGTTAGATGAAGCACAAGCCTCACTAAACCCTACAAAGTGTGTCTTTGGATGTTCTAAAGGTGTTTTGTTAGGGCATGTTGTATCCAGAGATGGTATTGGTACTGATCCTGATAAAGTTTCAAAAATCAAAGATTTACCATTTCCTATGAATAGAAGTAAGTTGAGATCATTTTTAGGCCATGTGGGTTACTATAGAAGGTTCATCAAGAATTTCTCAAAGATTGCACAGCCACTAACCCAGTTCTTGAAGAAGGATGTTACTTATGAACCAGGAAATAAGGCGCATGAAGCTTTTGGACAACTGAAGGAAGCCCTGGTGTCTTCACCTGTTTTGAAGAATCCAGATTGGAGCAAGCCATTCATTGTGTACACTGATGCCTCAGATACAGCACTAGGACAGTACTTTGAGCCAAAAGGATGAAAATGGGAATGAACATCCAATTTACTTTGGGAGCAGACAAATGAGCAGTGCTGAGGTAAAACTATACTGTAACTGAAAAAGAGGCTCTGGCTATCATTTTTGCTGTAAAGAAGTTTAGAAATTACTTGCTAGGGCAGAAATTTATAGTTGTAACAGATCATCAGGCTCTGAAATATATTGTCAATAAGCCTAACCCATCAGGGAGGATAGCAAGATGGATAATTTTGCTACAAGAATTTGAATTTGATATTATAGATAGGCCAGGAAAGAAGCATGTCAATGCAGATGCACTCTCTCGAGCCTATGATGGTTTAGGATCATCTTGTGATGATGATGATTTTCCCCGATGCAGCATTGTTCTCCCTTGACACAATCCCTAGTGAATACATAGATATTTGGAATTATCTGAATGAATTCAAGTTTCCTGATGGTGCCAATGCAAAGACTAAGAGAAAGATTACTCAAGCCAGTCGTCCATATTCTATTCTGCATGGAGTTATTATTTCGAATAGGACCTGATGGACAGTACAAGAGGGCAGTTGGACGTGATCAAGGAAAGGAGCTGCTAGAAGAATTCCACAATGGTACATGTGGAGGGCACTTCTCTGGACAACTTACAACAAGAAGGATCTTGGATGCAGGTTATCACTGGCCCACTCTTTTTAAAGATTGTTATAATTATTGTAAGACATGTGATATTTGTCAAACACATGGTAACCGTAAGACTTCATCAGCTCCATTATGTCCTATTCTTCCACTTGGTCCCTTTGAAAAGTGGGGAATAGACATTGTAGGTCCACTTCCAACTACATCACGCCAAAATAAGTATATTGTAGTTGCCACAGATTATTTAACCAAGTGGGTTGAAGCTAGGCCATTGAAAACAGCTTCCATGGATGAAGTGGCAAGGTTCATATATGAACGCATTGTCACCAGATTTGGTTGTCCATTAGAAATTGTAACAGATCAAGGAAGCCACTTCATTAATGAGGTGGTAGAAGCCCTAGTCAATAAGTTTTCTATTAAGCACAGGAAGGAAACAACATACAAGCCAAGCACAAATGGACAGGTGGAACGAACAAATTTTGTGCTGTGTCAAATTCTAGCAAAAGATGCAGCCTTGCAGGTACATAAATGGGATAAAAGGATTCATGCAGCATTGTGGGCATATAGGGCAACATCAAAGTCAGCAACAGGATACTCCCCATTTCAGTTGGCCTATGGCATTGATCCAGTTCTTCCTATTGAGTTTGATATTCCCACTGTGAGAGTTATGAAAAATGAAAGGATGGATGAAAGTGATTCAGTAAAAGAAAGGTTGGTACATCTTCATTTGCTAGAGGAAATGAGAGAAATAGCAAAGGATACAAGCCATAAGAATAAAATGAAGTAGAAGGAATACTTTGATCAAAAGATCCAGTGGTCTCCATTTCATGTGAATGACTTGGTCCTAGTATATGATTCCAGATACAAAAAAAGAAGACAGAAAATTTCTTCCAAAATGGATGGGGCCCTACAAAATAGCAGCTGTGCATGAAAATGGTACGTACCGACTGGAGGAATTGGATGGCACTCCCATTACGAAATGGGTCAACCACGACAAGTTGAAGATTTTCCAAGCACCAGAATAGTCTACTCCGAGGACGGAGTAGAAGCTAGGAAGGGGGAAGATGTCGACACTAAAATTTTCCTCCATAATTTCTATTTCATTAATGTATGTATTAGGAATAGGATGTTGTTAAGTATAATTAGTAGTAGCGTCTGATAGAAGATAACGGCGCCGTCAGTACGGTGTCGCCAATAATGTGGAGTATGGTAATAGTCAAAGTACAATAGGAATGTTGTAAAAAGTAAATATTTGTCGTAAGTGGTCCGGTAATGTTAAAATGTCAAAGTTTGGGTAATTAGAGAAGTAGGGTCTACATGATTAGGAATTAGAAATATTATATTGGTAATAAGGACAAGGAGTGAGGTCATAAATATTTTGTGTATTTTATTTGTAAAAAGTCTAAAAATGTGGAACCCATGTAAAATGATAAGGTTTATCTTATCTTAACAGATAAGCTTACATGTACAGATAAGAGTTAAGGTATGGAATATGATTCGTCAGAGTGGATTTCTTATCCTATCTTAGAGATAAGATGGATAAGCCTGAAAGTTCTATAAATAGAGAGGCCACCCCCCTCATTTAGCATAGAAAGAAGTAGTGAGAAATATTGTAGGAAGTGTGCAAAGGAAGCCATCAGTTAAAGGTGTGTTGAAGAAGCAATCGAGAGGTGTAATTGTAAAGTTTCTCCCATAGTCTTGTTGAAGTACCTCATGGGTGAGATTGTAACAATTTCATGTTAATATCATAATTTACTTTGATATTTCAGATTTTTCATCATTCCGTCTTATCATAGTCGATGGTATTCTTGTGTTCGGTTGTTGTTTTGTTTCCAAATTACATCCACCAAACTAAAGGCTATGCATTAGTAAATAATCATAGCACGAGGAGTTCCCGGTGAAGAATTATCATAGTGTCGGATTGGTGATGACAGAACCCTAAAAATATTCACTCATTCTCACTATTGACTTTACCTGGGTACTTTCTGGAATATGAGGATACCTAGTTGAAAACATGAGGAAACCATTGGTGATACTTTTGAGCTCTATTCTCCTACGCAATATTTGTATTTTTCACTCTTCTTGAGTAAGTTATTAGTGTCTGAGAGCTTGTCATTATGTTTTATTCTCGGCACTATCCCACTTCAAGATTACCTTAATTACATCATGTAGTTCGATGAGTTTGGAGCTGTATGTGAGTGTAATCTCTTTGCACTGGGATATTATGATCATTGTGTGAGTTTATTTGTTCAATAATGAGATCGTGTATGGCATGCCCACAAAATTTTCGTATATGAAACCCGAAACCAAACATAGATTATACTAGAAATTTTATGCAATATTTGTTTTTCTTAAAAGATGAATGCAACATCAAGCTAATCCGTAGGTTAATAAATGATCACCACAAAATTAATCAAATAATAATATTTAAATAAAATAATTGATTTAATATATGATTAGGTTTAACATACTTCATTCAAATAATCCTAACTAAATTTAATACAATAGTTCCTAAGGTAATGCAAAATTAATTAATTAAAGTCCAAGTCAAAATAACCCTTTCATTTAAAACATGCTAATTATTTACTTTTCTAGTAAATACATAGTCTAAACTAAGAAGGAAAGAGTATATTTGAATTAAAAAAAATAAAAAGAAAAAAATAATAAAATTTCAAACACAAAAGTTTCCCCATTCAAAAAGAGGACCCATGTGATCAAATGATCACCTCACCTACCCAAACATAACTTTTATAAGAGACATTTTGGGCCATTGCATGAATCCAATCTAGGCCATTGGATAAAGGAATTCAAAACAAACCTAAAAATCCGTAAGGAAGGATTTTATTCTTTTTTTTTGCTCATTTCTCTCATTTTGGTTTTGTAGGTTAAGGGAATATAGAAGAGGAAGAAGCCATTAAAGAGGAAGGGAAAGCTTGGGATGGATGCTCACAACTCCTACTACATTTTTTTTTATTTCTATTCTACCCTATTCAAGGGTTAGAGATGAAGAAAATTCATTCTATTGTTTTAAGATTGATTTAATAGAATACCCAGTCGAGTATTCACCATTTCCACAATAGATCTACAATTTTGTAATATCTCAATTTCATTTCTTTGTTAAAACTCTCATTTTGAGCATATAAACATATATATATCCTTATTTTTTTAATTTGAGAATACATAAACACCATAAGATTCTTTTATTTTTCTATTAGATTGGGTATAAAATAGATTCTAGAGGGATCGTGAACCCTCTATAACTGATAGATAAGCATTAAGGCACAAAAGAGAAAACAAACTAGGAAAAGGACCCCCAAGTCCAAGGAGCAACAACCAGACAAACCTAAACAAAAGACAGATGGAAGGCCAAGCTCCAGATCATAAAATAAAACTTCTCACCTGGCGTTTACATGACTTGCCACGCGTATTATAATGATGTTTGTGGTGGACCTCCAGCCAACCCTCGTTCAAATCCACGTGAGGGGAGGGAATCAATGAATTAAACGGTAGGGGCCCAAGGCACACCTCGAGCCTCCCCCTGTAACGTCACTGAAGCCAAGATCTAGCAGTGGGCTCCAAGGTAGAGACCTCCCAACTACATCCACTAGCGCATTAATTTTCTTAGAATTTTGGGATTCAAATTTCCAACCCTCCTGCCTAGGAGACCAGTCCAAACTGGAACTACTACCGACACCTCCCGTCAACACTGCATCATCACCACCAGTAACCATTCAAACCTGATCCAATGCAAATATACAAGCCATACGTTGATCCTCAATGCACACATCTCAGAGACTTATCCTTGCAACTCTTTGTCCATCCTTCTTATATAAATATAAGTATATTATGTATATATACACAGATATATACACTGGTGTGTATATATGTATATATATTTTTACCTATTTTCTTAAAATTTAAAAATACCCAAAAATTTAAATTTATTATAAAAGATATGGATATACAAATGCATATTTGTATATATATACTTACACAATATATATATATAGGTCGTGGTTAATTAAAATTCCCGTAGGCTGCAAATAAGTAATTGACTGACTATATATAAAAAAATATACATGTTTAAAGAGGGGGGGTGGTGTTCGGCCCCACCTAATAGTTTTTTTTTTAATGTTGGTTTGTTCGGGGAGGGGGCACCACCATAACCCCAACCCATATTCATAATATGGGTTTGGTTGGGGGCGGTGCCCCCTCCCCCAACTCGCTACCCAAAGCATTAAGAAAAATGCGGCCCACAAGCATAGCGTCCGACATATATTAATACTATTAAAACATATTTTTATTTTTCTTTAAAGTTTCAAATTTTATTTACTCCACCCAGTAAAATTTATAACCATTAATAATTATTATTAATAAAATAATAATATTATTGTTATTAATAATAATAACATCTTAGTATTAACAATTAATAATAATAATTATTAATAACACTCTTATTATTAATAATGATATTAAAATCGTAGTATTATTAATATTAAATTTCACTAATATAAGTTTACTAATATATGTATTTATTCACAATAAATTATAAATAATAAAGTATTTTTATTTTAATATTTTTGTTATGTTAGCAATAATACTAATATATTAATATCAGTAATGCTTGAACAATTAAGATTATTAATTTTTATTTTGTGTGTTTAAATTTTCATCCAAGGCCAAGTTGAGAAGAAAACAAAAATGAATATATACACAACTCATTCAACAAATTAAAATTGGAGAGGAAAGCTTTCATTTAATATAAGGATTTTAACTTATATTTCCTTCAACTAGTTTAGTAATACATGTAAAGTTTTAGATCCTTCAATTTTCTCTTCTAAGATACAAAATAATCATTCCCTTTTCACAAGAAAGAGCAACCAACAAAATACTTGTTGCTTTCAAAAGGGATTCTAACAACTTTACAATATGTGTGTGTGTGTGTGTGTGTGTGTGTGTGTGTGTGTGTGTGTGTGTGTGTGTGTGTGTGTGTGTGTGTGTGTGTGTGTGTGTGTGTGTGTGTGTGTGTGTCTATGTATGTATATGTATGTATATATGTATATGTATATGTATGTGTATGTATATATATACATATACATATACATATACATATATACATACATATACATATACATAGACACACACACACACACACACACACACACACACACACAGATATATATATATATATATATATAGACACACACATCTATATATATACACATATATACATACATATATATATCTGTGTGTGTGTGTGTGTGTAGATGTGTATGTGTGTGTGCATGTATGTGTGTCTACACACACACACACACACACACACACACACACACACACCACACACACACACACACACACATATTGAATGGAAAGCATATCACATTCGAAACACAAGGAAACCACTTGGATTTAAAATTTTATATATCCATTCCAACAATATTCACATCTTACTTTCACCAAGATAAGGTAAAACTTGATAATTTCTTTTAATCATGACTAACACATTTGAAGTTTTAAGTCTCTTAAAAAAACAATCATAAAGGGATTTTACAAGATTAGTGGATTTCCAAGTATACAAAAGTTTTCACCCAAATTTACAATTTACAAACATCCACTCAAATGAGAAGTATAAATTTGAATAAATTACAACAAGGCTATCAATCAAGCCAATTTAATAAGTCTCCAATATGCATGTCTTCATCACTATGGATGCTCCAAGTCTAGCTTTCTTGAACTTCATGAAGGAATCACAAAACAAGGAATAGGGAGTAGGGAACGCTCTCTACCCAACCTTAAATAAATTCAGGCTAGAAGACATTCCCTTAATGGTCCCTGGACCCTAGCCAAAGAACCATGAGAGGAATTAAGCAACAATGACGCCTTTAGACATAGTGGCTTCACAACAAACACGTACAAGGCATTCAACTCAAACATGATAACATAATATATAAGACTACAATTTCATAAAAACACAAAGATTTGAGGATCAAACCAAATAGAGAAAAGGAATAGGGGATCACCTCCTTGTTCCTCCCAAGTGTAGTGGTAGTCCTTTTCAATCATGTAACAAATTGATGAATTCCTTTTCTCTCTACATAGGTAAGACTCCCATTCACACTCCCACTAAAATCCTTCCTCACATAAACTCCCTTTTCCCTCCCTAATGGTCCCATAAACCCTTCTCACACACCCAACTAAGGCCAACTACCCAACCAACCCACACAAACACCATCACAAGACAAAAACACTTTTAACAAGCACAACATTGCTTATAACAAAAAAAAAAACATAATTATAAAATTTGAAGAGCCTACCTCTCCATCAAGATCCAAGAAACCCTCCATAAGCCTCTTTAAATCCAAGCTAAGAAATTTGTAAGAACTATAAAAAATCCAAATTCCAAAAGTGAACAAGAAGAAAACTGAGCAAGTAACCCCCATTCCAACCAAAAATAACCAATAAATAGAAATGGAATGTGAGTATGATGAGGTAGCTCCATGTAGGATGTCACTTCATCATTCCACATCCCCATACCCAAGTCAACACACCAAGACCAAGAAACATCAATACATAATTAAGGACTATGACAACCCACATGGCTCAAAACATGCACAAAATGCTATCAAGGGACATAATAAATTGGGTTAGAAGGAAATTTCAATGATTTTTCCTCTCTTACCCTAAGAAATGGACAAGGTAGTCAAAATTAATCTTCCCAACTCATAGGTAAGGTTGTTGAGTCAAATTAAGATGCATGGGACAAGTCTTGCTTGTCCCAAAAGTCTTCAAAAGTTCCCCACAAGTCAAAATAAGAATTTTTAACTTGGGTGGGATAAAAAAATCTCAAATAAACATAAATTTTACTTACACAAAGACTATAAGATCTCATCATAACTATTTGTCACATCTCTAATTTGGTTAAACAAAATAAGAAGGGTTAAGTCTAATTATCACACATTAACAAATGATAATAAAGTGAAAAAAATTCCAAATTTTAAATACACAAATCATAAATAAGCACATGCAAAAATGAAATAAAGGGACACAATTCACCCAATGACCATACATGTGAAATCACCCCCACATGGGAGAGTTCCAAACAAGACATGCAAAACACACACTAAACAACATTACACAAGTTGTCAAATTTGGCCTTGTTGCTTAACACCCAACATTATTCTCTGGTTGGTCCTCTATCCCCTTTGATGTATTCGATAAAAGTACTACACACAACATAAATACCTCGCTGGCCTTTCAGTCATATTAACAACATCAATAAATCATATATATATATATATATATATATATATATCATTCGACATTAGCAATTCTATTATCCATCAATATACCAAAATATAACCCTAACATCTATGAGATTAAAATTATATTCCAACATCCCAAAAACATAACTTGTTAGTATAAAATACACATCATAATAAACAACATACATCTAACTATCTAACATCACTATCTAGTGCATCATAATAAAACATAAACATCATAGTGTCAATAATTCACATATCAGTATAATCTATCACCTACTGATCAATGTATAATAATAAAATGTCTAAACATCACTCCAGTAGTATGAATATCAAGATAAAATAGTGTTGAAGAGGGTGGGAAGAACATCCTCCTCCCCTCAGACTTATATTCCTCCTAGAAGTCACTCGAATAGATGACGAAACTAAGCTCACAAAGTAGTGGCATCTTCCCACGTGGCTACAGTGTCATTGTAATTATCCCATTGGATTTGCACCTTGTCAATCTCGCAGCCTTTAAGGATCAAGGTCTTGTGCTTTATGATGTGCACGGGCTCTACTAACACCCGCCCGTGCTCCTACACCTGCAATAGTATCTAATCCAAAACATTAGAGGGATATGGAATATATCTCCTAATTACATATACATGAAAAACATCATACACGCAGGACAAGCTGGATGACAATGCTAGAGGATAGGCCAAGGGACCGATACACTCCAATAGCTCAAAGGGACCCTAAAATATAAGCGATAACTTAGATCCTTTTCCATAATAGATAGGATTGTTATGAGTCCTAACACAAAGAAAGAGTGTTCCTGTCCACCTCAATACTATAATATGTCCTCCTCAGATTTGCATACTTCTTCTACCTATCTTGAGCCTTCTAAAGCCTCTGTCGAATCAAGAAAAATTGATGCTCCATATTGTTTACCAAAGTCGGCCCAAAAGAAACCATGTCCTCCAATCTATCCTAACTCAAAGGTGTCTTGCACTCTCTTCCATACAACTCTTGAAAAGAAGCCATGCCAATCAAACTCTGAAAAAAAATTTGTAGGCAAAGTCTACCAAATACAACTAATCCTCCCACCTAGACTATTGTTCCATGACATACATCCACAACATATCCTTCAAGATCTGATTTACCTACTCTTTCTGTCCATCTGTCTCTAGATGATAAGTTATACCGGACTTGATAATTGTACCAAGAACCCGCTTCATTATAGTCAAGAAGTGAGAAGTGTTAAAGGGACCATTGTCACAAATGATCTTCTATAGAATCTAATGTTATCTTACAATCTCATAAAGGTATACTTATGCTACTTCACTAGCTGTATAGGTGGTCTTCACCAGAGAAAAAAGAGCCAATTTTGTTAATTTATCCACCGTGACAATCATGGCGTCATGTTTATATCTCGACGTTGGTATTCGTACAATGAAATCCATGGAAATGGTGTCCCATTTCCACTCTGGTATGGCATGTGGGTAAATCATGCCAGTTGGATGCTGATGCTTAGCCTTCACCCTCTGACACTCTAAACAATGTGACAAAAACTTAGATACATCCCTCCTATGACCTCTCTAATAATAAATTTGTCTCAAGGTGGAGTACATCTTCTTCACCCCTAGATGGGCTGAATAAGGTACACGATGAGCCTTGACAAAAATAGGCCGTCTCAATCATCTCCCTCTACGAACATATATTCAATCTCTGTGTGTGAGAAGACCATATGTTTCTAATGAAAATCCATAAAACTTCCCTTCAAGGGGTATCTGAGACTTAATATCTGATCTGGATGTAAGGTAAAAGCTATCGTGAGGAAGGTGCTGTAAAATCCTGCTCCATAAATTTATACCCACTTAAGTAGCCATACTCATATGTCTTTGTCTACTCATAACATTTACAATGAAGTACTCCTTCCCCTTCACATGATCTATCTCCTTATCGTACTCATAAATCAAATCCATCCAATGACACTGAGGAGCATTGAGATTGGGCTACGTGAAGAGGTTGGGAAGACTCAAGTGATTAGTCTTGAGTACAAATCTCAGTCAAAGAATAAAGTCTCCATTGAACCAAGTCATGAACAACTGTTGCAAGCACAAGGTCATGAGTCAGATAATTGAGATCATAATCCTTGAGTTTGCGATACTCAAAATCTACAACACGGTCCTCCTACATCAACACACTTCCTAATCCTTCCAAAGAAGCATATGAGAAAATGAAGAACTCACCTTGAGGGTCTGACATTGCATGAATAAGTGTTGTTGTAAGGAATTCCTTTAGTGTCTTGAAGGCCTACTCACATCTATAACACCAGATGAACTTATTCCCTTTCCACTGAAGTGACTTGATGGGATGTGTAACCTGAGAGAATTCTTGAACAAACCTCCTGTAGTATCCCACCAACCCCATGAAACTGCGCACCTCAATCACAATAGTGGGTGTTGGGCAGTCCATAATGGATCTATTCTTAAAAGCATTGATTGTGATACCTTCCCTAGAAATGATATGACCTAAATATTGTAACTTTGACTGAAATAACACACACTTCTGCAGGTTCACATAAAGATGCTACTCATGAAGACACTACAGAACCTGATGAAGGTGCTCCTCATGTTCCTCATGCATACATGATAAGGTCAAGATGTCTTTAAGGAACATGAGTAAAAAATGATCTTAAAAAGTCCTAAATTCCCCATTCATCAAACTCATGAACATTGGAGGGGTGTTTCTAAGACTAAATGGAACCACTATGAACTTGTTGGTGCTCAAAATAGTCTCGCCTAGTTTTCCTTTGAAAATCTATCGATTTACGGCCTATGTCACTTTTTTTTTCCTTGTGTTGTGCTTGGTTAATCTTTGTTTCCATTTTTAATCTTTTCCTAGGTCATAGATCATTTATGGGTCCATGGTTTGCTCCTTGTTTCTTTGTTCCTCCGAAAAAGGTCTGTAAATCGGGTCTCCCATTCTCTATTCATCTAAAAACTAAGGTTATCCTATGTTTTCCATTCTCCATGGTCAATATTTTATTTTTGTTGTCGTTTCTACCATAAATACTTGAAAAAAGGAATGAATGTGTTCATGATGGATGTATTTGAGCCTTGTAACATTTCTATATTCTCTATCCTTGGAGAAATTTTCATTTTCAAGCTCAAATGATCATTTTTCTATATTTTATGGTTTGATGGGTGTCTCTCTTGGTCAAATATACATCCTTTCATCAACAGGGGATGTGGCACCATTTGCTTGGATGTAGCTCAGTAGGGTACTTCAAAATTTCTATGAATTGCCTAACTTAAAATGTTTCCACGTGGAGGAACATCACTCGTTTGAAGATCTACTTTTTTGTTGGGCCTTGAAGTAGCATCAGGAGGACATGTGGAGGTTTCCAATACTTTTCCAAGATTTCAATAAATTTTATGCAGCTAAAAATTTTTGGCAGAGAACAGGGACACGTGGCGAGCCCGTGCTCGCTTAGATTCTTTTAAAGAAGCGTCAGGAGGACACTTGGAGGCCCCCGCTCACTTTGCATTTTTCTTGGACTTTTCAATGGCCAAAGGATACTTCCCAGAGCATGAAACTTGGCACATTACATTGAGCTTTGAGCCTTCAAACAAATTTTTCCATGCCAGGACACGTGGCGGCCCTTCGCTCATTCAAGGTCTAAATTTTTGAAGACCATCTCAAGGTGTGCCATGGTTACATGTTCCAGTTTGAAAAGTCAAAACGAGAAGGGAAGTAGACCATCGGAGGCAACTTATAATTTCTTCCTCTTATGCTCAAAAGGGTTAAGATGTCAAAAACGACCCACAAGCTCGATGGAAGAAAGGTCAAAGCTTGCTCTAGTCAACAACGGAGGTGTGGGCCTTTGTAGGAAATTTGGAAAATTTTCCATTTGTTGGAAAAAGAGTGAAAAGTGAAAAAGGAAGCGTGGTTCCATTGGGACCCACATTGGAAACATGAAAGTGGAAGGGCGGAACTGCGGGGAAAACTTGAAAAAAATTCCTTTTTCCAAAAAGAGGGTCAAATGCAAGAATTTATCCATGGTTCATTTGGGACCCAGCTCAAGACAGGTGTTAGGCTCATTTCTTGAGGGTAGAGATGCGGAACAAAGTGTGAAATTTTTCCATTTTTCCAAAAGTTGTAAAAAAATGAGAAGAAACCCATGGGTCTATTTTTAAGTTTGAATCTTCAACGTGCACGACCCAAATTGAAAGTAAAGATCAATGACAACTAAGAGTTTGGATCTGATTTTCTCCAATTTTTAATGAAGCACACATGGAAGTGTGATTCTTCATGATTTCTTGGTATCTCCTAAATTCTAGGTAGAGACGGGAGTTAATGTTGATATTTGAGTTTGGTGGGGAGATCTGAAAGATGTCTTTCACAATTAAAATGGTTTGACTATTGTGCTCAATTAGATTTTCTATTTTTCTTGTCCCAATCACGTAAGGAGCCAGATTTGATAGATTATGGGTAGAAGTGGTTAGCGAATTGAAGTAAGAGTGATCTACCAAAGGAAGGAATTGAATGTGGGAGATATTTGATGAGATCTGCCCCCTCGAGCACTTGCCAATGTTTTACAGATTTGATTCTGAGAATCATGATCGTGATCATGAAAGCACTAGAAGCACTCAAGGTCTATATTTTTAAGGCAAAAGGGGTCTCTACTGTAAATTTTATAAATGGAACAAATTTTCCATGTAAATGGTTGGAGTGTTAGGGGTCGGGACTAAATTTTCTAATAGAAAGAGCTTGACTAAGCCCATCACTTTAAGAAGTTGTTTGAGAAGCTTGTATATATATTTTGTATTAAATTTGATCATGTCAAGGTGGTTGCATGTGTAAAGCCATTGACAAGCTCTAAGACTGTTATAGAAACTTTTCCTTACTGATAGATTTAATCGAATTCGAGTTATTCCTTGTTGTCTTGAGAAAAATGTGTTTGCTTTATTTTTGAATGTATGCAAGTATTTTTTCTTGTTTCTATTGCAATCTTGTATTGAAATCTGATTCAATCACATAGGCCTCAATCCTTATGACAATTTAGTTACATCTGCAATTTCAATTCTCAGAAGATCTTTCATCTAGGATTGGAATAAACGATTTAAAATCACTTTTCTTTCATCTACTGACATAGATTGTCTGTAAGCCTCTGGGTGTACCTTAGGTGTGATTTGACTCAATTTGATGCTTTGTTGGATTTTTGAACTTGAGCCTTTGTGATTGAATCTTTGAAAAAGTGCTAATTTGGGCCTCCATTGAAGCACATATTCTAATTAAAGAAATATTTTAGCTGTTATGTGGAATTTTGTTGGTTTAACCTTCTATTTTATAAGATTCCTCAAGGATCTGGTGAATCAAGTTCATCCTACCCCACCTCCCAGCAAAAATTTATTCAAAAACAACTAATCCTACCCATACTACCCTTGTTTGACATGTATGTATGCCAATGCATAATCCCCATCACTGAAACATGTAGAAATGATCAGTGTCCCAAATGTCTTTAGTAACCTTTGCCTTGTTGTGAAAATATCTCCATGATGTGGAAGTGACAACTTGTGAGAGTCAGACTTGGTGTGTTGATCATATGTTCCCAAGGTCTTCTCTACAAAATTTATGCAAAAGAAGGATTTATCGTTATTCTTCAATAACAAAGGTTACAAAATAGGTTCTTTTACCTTGGTTGAAAGGAAAAACCTAAAATAGTGAGGATAGATCTAATCCTCTTGAAGGTGCTATATATTTCTCCACATTTGAGTGATAGAAGGCCATTTAGATCGTATGCCTAACTACATTATGACTTACTATGATCTATGTGTCTCTAAGTGTCCTGTCAAACTAGTGATGCTACTCAGACTTTGAGGTAGAATCAATTTGGATACCAACTTCTAATTGGCACCGTTGCTGAGGAATTTAGTTTACAATCAAGACCCTAGTAAAACATTTCTTGTATAATCTAAGTGTTGTGTGTAGTTCTTCAAGTTTTCACAACTAGTGCACTAGCTTTCATTTGATAAATTTGGGTAAATAAAGTTTAGAATCTTTCCATTTCAAGTTTATTGCATTGAAATACATTTGACAAATCATATTTAGTGCATTTTCACAACTAGGGTGGAAATCCTTAATGGTGAATCCCTGCTAATATGATTTTTAATGAGTACTAGTCTCTTGAAACTCTATTAAAGTTAGATTTGTTACTAATATTAGAAAATCTAGAAGGAAGAAGATCTTTCCTTGCTAGGGATCCTGCTAGGACATTATTTCTAGAGCTAGGAAAAGAAAAATCAGAAGGAAGAAAATCCTAGAGAGTTGTTGGAGATCAGTAGACAAGGAGAGGGACCTCCATTGATTAAAGTGATCAGCCTATCATTGAAGACTTCCATTCAAGTGACTCTGAATTAGGTAGCCTCTTTGTGGAATTGAATTCTCTAGCTCGAGAAGGTACTTCATTTGATTTGGAATGGTTTGCTTCGTATTCTACACCTATCTTTTCTAAGGTTGATAGGCATTTCCAAGAGACAAGTCCTTTGGTGGGTATCCATTTTGAAAATTATACTCCTATGTTCCAAGGACCCTCAACCCCTTATCAATTTGTCACCCATCCAGGGTCACCTTCTTGAATCAACATGGCCCAGTCCCCATCATGAACCCCTTTTGTTGTAAACACCTTTGGACCTATAAATTTTGTGGGAATGGTTATATATCCAAATGCAGTGCCTCAAGATGTAAGGAACAAAATACCAAAGTTCCAAGGAAACAATGCTATTATTGGTGATCGACATCTAAATCTTTTTATCAATATGATGGAATATTTTAAGATTGAACATGAGGATGTATATATCAAGTTGCTTATACATACCTTGGAAGAGGATGTCAGGGACTGGTATAAAGCATTTCCAGATAACTCTATTGATACTTGGAATGAGATGAGTAATTCATTTATATTGCAATATGGTGAGAGAAATGACCCTAGGTTTCTTTTGAAAGGATTTGAAAACATCAAAAAGAATCCTAATGAGTCAATACATTATTTCAACACAAGGTTTAATAATACCTTGAGGAGATTTCCTATTAGGATAAGTCCTTGTGATGAGTCATGTTTGATCAAATATTGTGATGCATTTGATAAAAAGGCTACATATTACTTGAGAGAAAAGAACCTCACAAATTTGAGGCATGCCTTCACCATGGCTCTGTAAATAGAGAACAACATCAAGGCAATTGGAAATCCTCCAAAAAGGAAGGATGTGAAATTGATTAACCTAGAAAAACCTCAAACAAGTAAAGCTACTGATTTGGAGGAGGTTGTGAAAACTTTGGGCAGAGGTTGTCAAAGAAATTTCATACAAACTAGCCCGGGCTGAGAAAGGAATTGGGCAGAGATCACAAGGTCAACATAAGAAACAAAACCAAGATAGGTTTACAAATCACCAAAGATCTGATGATAGAGGAAAAGGACCTGTTGGATTTGGAAGTAGGCAGCCCCAAGGCAGGGAAAACATAATGGTACCTGATCCTTTGGCTGCCATAGTTGTTTTTGTGGAGGAGACATAGATGTCATTGATTGGTGTGACAAATGTTTCATGGCACATTCTCCTTGTGAATAAGATCAAAAAGAAAAAGAAGAGGTTGACTAATGATGATGTTGATGATGTCTGCATGATGGGTTATCTCCACAATACTTACAACAAGGGGCAACTTCAACTGAGGTGATAAGTGCCCCGGACTGCTGCCATTTTTTGGGACTACATTCATAAGGTACCCATTATTTATTCCCTCTCATACTTTAGAAGTAGATACTGTACAGGATTTTGAATTACCTAATAATGAATTTGAATATCTAAGGGCTTGAATGATAAAGAAGTATGATGGAGGAATTCCGTCATTTGAGGAAGATAGGCAGTTACTGATGAATGTTTTTGTCAGCTCAAGAGAAGGAATATAACACAATAAGTAAAGCTATCAAAGGGACAGGGCCTCAAGCCAAGAAAAAATCTCCCTTACTTTCTAACATTCGTAAGGAGGCTTCTATGAAGGAGGCTATCTACCAAAAGCCCTGCAGTTCCCAAACAAAAATCATACCCCTCCTCATGCCCAAGCTATCAGAAAATCATGTACCACCTAATGAGTGTGTTGGATTTCCTTTTAATACTACTTTACCAAAGAATGTCCCATATGACATAGCCCAGGTTTTAATTCAAGTCAAAGTCTTTGTCCCAATTTTTGAGTTGCTTAGGATTCCTGAGCACAAAAAGGGAGCATTTGAATACTTGGGATTGAAGGAAGAGAAGGCTGCCCTAGGCAGAAATGTAAACATTGTGGAGACTCCCCCAATCATTAAAGAGTTAGAGAGCACCACCATAATTGGAGGAACTAGGTGAACCACCTGAGGTCTATTTAGAGGACATCCTTGGTGGAATCTTAGCTGAATGTGGATCAATTCTTCACCACTTTGATCATTAAGGATAGACTGCTGCACAACTAAATGTTTGACTCAAGGGCATCATGTAATTTCATGCCTTTGGAATTCATGAACGAGATGAATATCAAAGTGAAAAAAACATATGGGAAGTGCACTGCTATGGACTCCAGAGAGGTGTTGGTGGTGGGATGTGTAAACTGGTTTAGTGGTGCAACTTGTAGCTTACCCAGGTAAAAATCTAAAACTTAACATTGTCATCGTTGACTACCCAGCCAAGTGGGGCATGCTATTGTCAAGAAAATGGGCTACTAGTGTTGGTGGGAGTGTCTAAATGGATATGTCCTATGCCACTATTCCAAATTAAAGGCAGCCTTGTCAAGTTGTATGGGGAAAATAAAATGTTGCACCTTATTAAGGACCCCAACAATGCATCCTATGAAGTATTATACACAAATGTTGATGCTGACAAATTTTTGAAGGATTTGTCTGATGGAAAGGAGCACAAGATTGAAGAATGCAAGGTGTCCTTGAGCAAGCGAAGGCTCTCCTTGGACTCTATTATTTGATGGAGCTTTCTCCAAGTTTAGGAATGGTGCTGGTGTTGTTCTACTTTCTCTAGGTCAACAAAAATTTGTTTTTTCCTTCAAACTCAACTTTGAGTGCACTAACAACATTGTTGAGTATGAGGCATTGTTGTTAAGTTTAAAAATTGCTATTGAAAATATGGTGTCAAGGACATCAATTGTCAAAGGAGACATCAGAATTAATTTTAAAACAAGTCAAAAAATTGTATGCCACAAAGAATCAGCGAATGAATCAATACAAGCATGCAGTTTGGGATCTTCATTGAGATGTTTGATTCATTCAACATAGTGCATCATGATAGAAAATCCAATGATTTGGAATAGACATGCTTGCACTATTGGGGTCTCGACTTTGACAATTGTACCATGTCCCCATATTGTGAGTATGAGGCTGAGGTATTGACACGACCCTCTATCCCTAAAAATATTAAACACTGGCAGGATTTTGATGATGATGCTCAAATCAGAATATTTCTATAAAACAAGGGAGAGTTTGCGGATCAATGCATTGATCTAGAACCAATGGTATGTACAACAGAGGGAAAAGAAAAAAATTTTTGGCAAGGGCATCATCCAGTCTAAATACCAATACCATCCCTAGAGGGCTGGTTGCTCTTGAGTGCTAATTTTGATAACACTGATTGCATTATTAACAGATGCATTGCAGCCTCGAGGGATATTAAGGAGCATGATCTCGGCACAAAGTGAGAAGCCAAGGAAAATTTGGTTAGGCAACTAACCTCAGTGATAGGAGGAGAAGCAGTCATACATCCAGTTGTTGAAAAAATAGCTAAGATTGTATGGCTTGGACCTATTCTGAACTAAAAGCATTATAGAGAGGATCTGTTTCAACATGAGATTCCCTTAGCAGTCTAATGTAAAGCCATTTACTTAGGAAGAATAGAGGCCCATCAATCCACTCTTATCTCTCAAGATGCAAGAGTGAACTAAAGAACCTAAGGAGATGGAGGGATTATTCAGCCCACTAGATATTATTCTTGGGTTACAAACCTAGTACCAGTAAGAAAGAAGAATGGTGACATCAGGTTGTGTGTGGATTTCAGGAATCTAAACAGAGCATCAATGAAGGATAATTATCCTTTACCAAATATAGATAACATGCTTGCAATTAGTGACTGGTTCTGAGTTGCTCTCCACCTTAGATGGTTTCTTTGGTTATAGCCAAGTTGTGGTGAAGGAATCAGAAAGGATCAAGATAGACCTTTACTACTCCTTTGGGGGACCTATGTTTATGTCAGGATGCCCTTTTGTCTGATGAATGCTAGAGCTAATTTTCAAAGAGAAATGGATGTTGCTTTTGTCTGGTTACATCAATGAATTTATTGCAGTTTATCAAGGATGATGTGACTGTGTTTTCTAAAAAGGAGAAGTGACCACTTGTTGCACTTCGAGAAGATGTTCATAATATGTAGAGAGTATGACATCTCACTCAATCCAAAGAAAATGTCATTTTGGAGTGCAAAAGGAAAATTTTCTTAGTCACATTGTGTCACAAGAAGGGGTGATGATTGATCCAAAAAGACTAGAGGCAATCAACAAGGTCCCAATCCCAAGAACCAAGAAAGGAATTCAATTCCTTCTTTAGACAAGATAAAATTCATCAGAAAATTCATATCAAATTTTGTTGAGTTGACCATTGCTAGTCACTTCCATGCTGAAGAAAGACCAGGTCATCAAATGGGAGGAGGCTACAATCCAAGATTTCAATGGAATCAAGGAGGCATTAAAGCATGCCCCTGTTTTGGCAACTCTAGACTATAAGAATCCTTTTCAGCTGTTTTCCTTTGCTTCAAAGAACACTATTGCTTCTGTCCTGCTGCAGAAGGATGATGAAGGGGACTGAGAAGGCCCATTTCCTTTTTTAGTAAGGCCTTGTAGTGGGTTAAGCTGAAAATCACTTATTATTTTACTAAATGGGTGGAGGAAATCCCTTGGTAAGAAGGCAACACACCAAATTGTCATGGATTTTCTGTTAAACCATATCATTCTACAGGTTTAAAGTGGTCCCATTCAAGATTGTTACTAACACATTGCCATGAAGGACATTTTTTTAGAGCTAAACAGTCTGGTGGCAATGATGTAAGGAGTATTGGATCAACTTGACATACGCATCCATGATATACATATCCCAAAGGAAATGGACAAGCTGAGTGAGAGGAATAAATATGGGCTTAGCTGAAGATTATCATTGAGAGAAACTTTGGAGCAGAACAATTGAGGTAAAGTGGGGTAAACAGTTGAAAGGGCATGTGTTTTTGGGAAGATAGGATCACTGTCAAGAGTGGTCAGTGGAAGGATGTCCATTTGAGTTGGTATATGGGACTCAAGCCCTACTATTTCCCTTAATATGAAATTGTCTTCATATCAGTTTATGCAACAGCTGGAAGATCAATAGGTAGGTCTTTATGATGGCTTCACATTAACCGATATATTCATCACTGATAAAGAGTTAGCTTGGAAGAATCCCACAAGAGGCATGTAAAGTTTAGAGAGAATTACTGAAGAAGAAGCTATTTGATAAGAAGGTCACTCCTAGAGCTTTCAATATTAGGAGATCTTGTGTTGTTGTGGGAATAGCAGTTACATGAAGATAAGGGTAAGCATAGCAAGTTCATGAGGGTTGGTTATTGGATGGGCCAAATACTCCATTGATATCAAGATTGGTGAACATACCTTCTTTTTAAAGGATTTGGATATGTGATAGTTCTCAGTGCTTAACTGTTGGAAGACTGATAGGCATTTGAAGCATTTCTTGGATTGATTCCCCAGAATCAATTGAAAAATTCTTGTGTACAGTGTATAGTTTGAATGTTTTTTCATCGGTCTTTCGTGTTTTTAAACTCGTTTTGGTCCTTGGTGACCTATTTTTGCTGGTTTCTCTGTTTCCATTAAATACTTCACCAAGATGGCTCTATGTCTTTTCTCTCCAAGATGAGCTCCATTTCACCAAATAGATCATGGATTTTCTGCACTTGGTCCATACCATCTGCATGTCTTGTGGCACTCGTCAAGATTGTTGCAGTTGCCCATCCCCATGAGCTTTAGAGCTAAACCTGTGGTGGAAATGCTGCAGAGAATATGGACCTCAACCTGACATATGCGTCTAATTATAATCCTCAAGGATCTACGTAGTTGTGAAATGCTTTATTAAAATCTTGATGCTGGATGATTTTGAGAATATTTTACCTCCTTTTAAGTAGAACTCGCGAAAGTGGGGTAGAATCCATTGTCAACTTTTCTTCCTTTAGTTGAGAAGATCACTACTAAGAGAGCCCTTAGTAAGAGCCCTAATTTAAGTTGGTATATGGAACTCCACGAGCTTTGTTACCCCTTCATATTCAACTTTCTTCCTATCGATTTATGGAATAGTTACAAAAATGATTGATTTATATTCCTTATGCCTGCTGAAAATCATCAAATCCATGGTCGATTTTGATGCTCTGAGACCATGGCATCCCACATAGTTTTGTTTCGAAAAAGTTTTCATCCTTAGGCAAAAGAAGTTCGGTTCTGAGCATGAATGGTGAATTTCTGTGTTTTCAATGGTCTAACGGGTGTCTTGTGTTCCTATGGGATAATTTATTCCTTAATGTTTACGGCAAGCCACTTGGCAAGTCCTTGACTCATTTTTCAGGGGACCTTACTCAAGGGATATGCTTTAGGACTTAGTCGCTTTTTACTTTTCTTGCCAAAAAGGACTTAGATTTGGTCCCATAGCCCCGCTCAAATCTCCTGTTAGTTCTTAGGAAATTGGTGCATTTACGTGGCTTGATTCCCCTGAATTAGAGGCATAAATCTTGTGCACACGGGTTTAGTTTTTTCTTTGTTTCTTGTCTACTTTGTGTTTTTCTTTGTTCTGGTCCTTAGTGACATGTCTCTGTTGGTTTCTCTGTTTCATTTTTTGGGACATAGGGACACATGGACATGGACATAGAGACTATAGCTAAAATAGTTTGGTGGAGAACATGGACACGTGGTGAACCCATGTTCACTCAAAGTCTTTTAAATAAGTACTAGGAGGACACTTGGAGGCCTCTGCTCACTTTGTATTTTGCTTGGACTTTTGAATGGCCAAAGGAGACAGCCCCTAAGCATGAAACTTGGCGCCCTGAACTTTGAGCCTTCAAAAAAATATTCCAGGAAAGGACACATGGCGATCCCACGCTCATTCAAGGTCTCAATTTTTGGGCACCATCTCAAGGTGTGCCATGGTGACATGTGGCAGTTTGACAAGTCAAAAGGAACGGGGAAGTGGACCATCAGAGGCAACTTAGAATGTTTTCCTCTTATGCTCAAAAGGGTTAAGATGTCAAAAATGGCCTGCAAGCCCAATGGAAGAAAGGTCAAAGATTGCTCTAGTCAATGGTGGAGGTGCAGACCTTCAGAGGAAATTTGGAAAATTTTCCCTTTATGGGAAAAAGAGTTAAAAGTAAAAAAGGAAGTGTGGTTCTGCTAGGACCGACATTGGAAACTTGAAAGCGGAATGGTAGAACTATGCGAAAACTTGGAAAAATTTCCTTTTTCCAAAAAGAGTGTCAAATGGCATAATTTATTCCCAGTTCCTTTGGGACCCACCTCAAGACATGTGTTAGGCTCATTTCTCGAGGGTGTAGATGCGGAACAAAATGTGAAATTTTTCCATTTTTCCAAAAGGTGTAAAAAGTCAGAAGAAACCCCCGGGTCTATTTTTATGTTTGAATCTTCCACATGGATGGCCCAAATTCAAAGTAAAGATCAACGACAGTTGAGAGTCTTGATCTAATTTTTCCCCATTTTTACTGAAACATGCTTAGAAGTGTGAATCTTCATGATTTTTTGGTATTTCCTACATGCCAAGAAGAGAGGGGAGTTAATGTTGATATCTGGGTTTGGTTGTGGGATCTGGAAGATGTTTTTTGCCATTAAAATGGTCTTACTATCATGCTCGATCAGATTTTGCGTTTTTCTTCTCCCAAGCATGCAAGGAGCTAGATTTGATACGTTGGGGGTAGAAGGGGTTGGTGAATTGAAGAAAGAGTGATCTACGGGAGAAAAGAGATGAACGTTGGAGATATTCGATGTGATCTACCCCCCTCGAGCACCTGGTGACTTTTTGCAGATCTGATTCTGAGAATCATAATCCTGATCATGGAAAGCATTGGTAGCACTCAAGGTCTATATTTTGGAAGGGAAAAGGAGTCTCTATTGTAAATGTTACAAATGGCATGAATTTTCATGCAAATGGTTGGAGTGTTAGGGGTCAGGACTAAATTTAATAATAGAAAAATCTTGACAGAGCCCATCATTTTGAGAAGTTGTTCGAGAAGATTTTATATCTCTTTTGTAGTAAATTTGATCATGTCAAGGTGGTTGCAAGTGTACAGCCATTGACAAGCTCTGAGACTGTTCTAGAAACTTTCCCCTATTGATAGATTTAATCAAATTTGAGTTATTCCTTGTTGTCTTGAGAAAAATGTGTTTGTTTTATTTCTGAATGTATGCAAGTATTTGTTCTTGTTTCTATTGCAATCTTGTATTGAAATCTGATTCAATCACATAGGACTCAATCCTTGTGACAGTTTAGTTGCATCTACAATTTTATTTCTCATAATATCTTTCATCTAGGATTGGAATAAACGATTTAAAATCACTTTTCTTTTATTTGTTGACCGAGATTGTTTGTAAGCCTTTGGGTATACCTTACGCATGATTTGACTCAAATATTGATGCTTTGTTGGATTTTATAGGTCGAGCCTTCGTGATAGAGTCTCACATATTTTGTGAAAAAGTGCTAATTTGGGCCTCCATTGAAGCACATATTCTAGTTAAAGAAACATTTTAGCTATTATGTGGCATTCTATTGGTTTAACCTTCTAATTTGTAAGATTCCTCAAGGATCGGGTGAATACAGTTCATCGTGCCCCACCTCCCACAAAAAAATTATTCAAAAATATCCAATCCTACCTATTCTACCCCTATTTGTCATTTGTGTATGCCAATGCATAATCCCCATCACTGAAACATGTAGAAGCAATTAGGGTCCCAAATGTCTTTAGTAACCTTTTCCTTATTCTAAAAATATTTCCATGATCTGGAAGTGACAGCTCATGAGAGTTTGACTTGGTGTGTTGATCATATTTTGCCAAGGTCTTCTCTATAAATTTTTTGTAAAAGAAGGATTTATAATTATTCTTCAATAACAGAGGTTACAAAATAGGTTCTCTTACCTTAGTTGAAAGTCACAACCTAAAATAGTGAGGATAGATCAAATCCTCTTGAAGGTACTATCCATTTCTTCACATTTGAGTGATAGAGGACCATTTATATCTTATTCCTAGCTACAGAATGACTCACCATGATCTATATATCTCTAAGCTTCCTGTCAAACTAGTGATGCTTCTAAGACTTTGAGGGAGAATCAATTTGGATACCAACAAAACTCATAGTTTCCATATCTCATACAGAAAGTTGACTAGTGGATATCTACCTCTGTGATCCTTAGCTGATGATATCCTAACTTAAGATCTATCTAAGAAAATAAAGTGGCACCCTTCTTGTGATGAACCAAATCATCAATGCAAGAAAGGGGGTAATTATTCTTGATCATTACTTTATTCAGCTGATGATAGTCAAGAAAAAAAATGCAAGGATATATCCTTCTTCTTCACAAAAATAACTGGTGCGCCCTAAGGGGAAACACCAAGATGGATTATTCATTTCTTGAGAAGGCCTTGAAGCTAAAAATTGAGCTCACATATCTCAAGTTTGGTTATCCTATAAGGAGCACATGAGATATGTTCCGCTCTTGGAAAAAAATAAATGTGAAAATCTATCCCACACGAGGGAGGCAACTTTGAAAGCTCACTAAGAAAGACGTCAAAGAACTTATGCAAAATGGGATGATCATTGAGTGAATGTCCAATAACGCCATCCTCTTACCTATCACTATCTGCAATAGCATACAACTGACAACCCTATCACGCACACCGCTTCAGTTACATAACACAAATAGTTCGGATTGAGATGGGTTTCTTGACTTAACCAATAATTGAATCCACTCCCAAATCATCTACACAAGATATAATCTTACTGTAGAAATCCACTTAGGCTCAATTTATAGACAACCAATCAATGCCCAAGATAATACCATATGAACCCAAGGGAATAATACAAAGATCCAATGTAATGGTAAAGGGTCCTAAGTCCACTACGCACTCCTTGACTTAGTGGTAAAGGGTCCTAAGTCCACTACGCACTCCTTGACTAAGGATTCAATTGAGAAATTTTCTCTAAAATCCATCTCGATGTTCAAAATAAGGTGCCACCTACCTTCCACCATCCTGAAACGCTCTACTAAAGATGGTGAAATGAAGAAAGATGATGAGCCTGAGTCAAATAAAATAGGGATAGAAATAACACTAATGCTACCTGTGGTCTCTATCACTGTGCCTTGGTTATCTACCTCTAGCGGTTTTCCTCTAGTGCATATATCATATGGCTCTTAATCATGTTGCAAACAATAGGATTAGAAGTAGATGCCTTACCTTGATTAGCAAGGTTCTAAGGGCACTCTCTACAATGGTGTACGTGCATCCCGCATCCATAATAAGTGCATTATCTCCCCCATTGTGCAGATAGTCCTCCATGTGGCCCAATAGTATATGCTGAAATACCTAATCATCTAGCTATAGATATTTATGGGTGGTGTGGTAGACGTGCTCTTTCCAACTGTGCTCGAGGTGGATCATGTGTCTAGTTTCTCCCCCTAGCTATAGGTCCCATGCTACGCGTTCTCTGAGCATCATGACGTTGTGGAGGAGGCCAGAAGGAATACTATGTTGAGGTGTGTGTACCACAAGGGGGAGTTGATCACCTTGTCCTACTATCTTGTAGCTGTTGTATGTGAATCCTCACTCTATCACGTTCTTTCTAAGTCTTCGCCTTAGTTTCCTCTGCAATATAGGCTTCTCCACGACCTATGATAATGTCTGTGGGAAGTGAATGTGCACTACCCCACCCAATTAAAAATTCGGGCTCCTAATGAACCTATGAACTTGAACCTTCTCATCCTACATGTAGTCTACATACTGAAGTAGATCTAGAAACCATCCCTAATACTCTGCTACCATCGTGGATTCCTGACACAAATCATGGAACTCTTCGATCTGATTCTGATTGAACCTCTTGGAAATATATCTACTCCTAAAACGTTCCTCGAAGAGCAAAAAATTGACTATCTCATAATCTACATGGAGCTTCTAGTCCTCAATCCTCCACCATACTCCTTCTCCATCTCTTAAAAGGTGGATGAAAACACAAAATCTCATGTTTCTAGAACAAGGGCATAGCTTAAATAATCGGCTGAAGATAACCATCCATACCTCATCCTGAAATTTGCCTATGTCTCTGGTGTAACTTGAGTATCTCTCTAGTGTTGTCCACTACATATTAGTGTCGTTGTCTAGGTCTCTCTACATGATCAGCTCTCGGCCTAGGGCTCCTAGACCTATCTCTATGCATAACATCTCGATCTCTGAGCTCTCTAGGAGGTGACTCATGTCGAACTTACTCCATGTGGTAGTTATCTTCCATCTCCTCTATACTGTGATGTGAAGGTGCATGATCCCCCATTGATGAATATTTGTCTTGTCTGCTAGGTTGCCCTCTTATCAATCATCCGCATATAGCGACATTCACCTCTTGTAATGCCTACAATATCTGAGGTAGGATAGTTGCTACTGCATAATCTGGGGGTGGTAGATCTAGGTTCAAATGTATGAACCCCTTAACTGATTTGCGCCTCCTACACATAACAAGGTGAGAGTTAGTTTATAATCATCGAAGCTTTTGTTTTCAGTTTTTTTTCTAAATTTTCCATGTTTCAAAATATCATGCATACTTGTGTGTATTAGGTTTAAAGTTATGCTAGGTTTATTGGTATTTTTGTTTCGTGTTTCCTTAGTCCACTCGAGGTCCAAGCGTTGAACCCACAAATCTGATACCAAATGTCACGCCCACAAAATTGTTGTACACGAAACCCAAAACCAAACATAGATTATACTAGAAAAATTATGGAAATTTTTTTTTTGTTAAAGGATGAATGCAACATTAAGCTAATCACTAGCTTAATAAAGGATTGTCACAAAATTAATTAAATAATAATATTTGATTTAATCTATGTTTAGGTTTAACATACTTCATTCAAATAATCCTAAGTAAAATTAATATAGTGGTTCCTAATGTCATACAAAATTCAATAATAAAAGTCCAAGTCAAAATAATCCTTTCATTTACACCAAGCTAATTATTTAATTTTCTGAGAAAGAGATAGTCTAAACTAAGAAGGAAAAAGTCTATTTGATTTTTTTTTAAAAGTAAAACTTAATTAATTTTCAACAAGACAAGAGGCCCCATTCAAAAAGGGTAACCATGTGATCAAATGATCACCTCACCTACCCCCACCTAACTTTTCTAGGAGAAATTTTGGGTCATTGGAGGAATCCAATCTAGGCCATTGGATGGAGGAATTCAAAACAAACCTAAAAGTTATTAACGAAGGATTTTATTCTTTTCTTTAGCTCATTCCTCTCATTTTGGTTTTGCAGGTTAAGGGAGGATGGAATAGGAGGAAGCCATAAGAGAGGAATGGAAATCTTGGGATGCATGCTCACAACTCCTACTACATTCAATTTTATTTTTCCATTTCTATTGTACCCTATTCAAGGGTTAGAGATGAACAAAATTCATTCTATTGTTGTAAGATTAATTTAGTAGAATAAACATTCGGGTATTCTTCATTTTCCCAATAGATCTACATTTTTGCTATATCTCCATTTTTTTTCTTTTGTAACATCTCTCATTTTGAGTATATAAACATAAATATATATATCACCTTATATTTTTTAATTTGAGAATACATAAACACAATAAGGTTATTTTATAAATATAAGTACATTTATGTATATATACACACATATATGCACTAGTGTGTTTGTGTGTATATATATATATATATATATATACATACATACATATGTATATATGTACACACACACACACACACACACACACACACATATATACACCCATTTTCTTAAAATTTAAAAATACCTGAAAATCTAAATTTATTATAAAGGATATGGATATACAAATATATATTTGTATATATAGTCCGCGGTTAATTAAAATTTTTGCAGACTGCAAATAATCCATTGTCGACTACATAAAAAAATAGTGCACGTTTAAAGAGGGGAGGGTGGGGTTCAGCCCCACCCAATAGTTTTTTCTTAATGTTGGTGGGTTGGGGGAGGGGGCACTTCCCTGACCAAAACCCATATTAATAATATGGGTTCGGGTGGAAGTTATGCCCCCCTCCCCCAACCCACTACCCGCAAGCACTAAGAAAAATGAATACCACAAGCATAGCCTCCCACACACATTAATACTATAAAAATATATTTTTGTTTTTCTTTAAAGTTTTAAATTTTATTCATTCCACCCAATAAACGTTATAACCATTAATAATAATTATTAATAAAATATTATTATTATTATTATTATTAACATCTTCATATGAACAATTAATAATTTTTATTGCTAATAACACTCTTATTATTAATAATAATATTAAAATCTTAGTATTATCAATATTAACTTTCATTAATATAAGTTTATACATACTAATATATGTGTTTATTAATAACAAATTATAAATAATAAATTTATTTTTATTTTAATATTTTTTGTTATGTTAGAAATAATATTAATATCGTTAATATATCAATAATGCTAGAACAATCAAGAGTATTGAATTTTTTATTATTTATTTGTTTAAATATTCATCCAAGGCCAAGTTGAGAAGATAACAAAAACTATTATATACACAACTCAATCAACAAATTAAAATAGGAGAGGAAATGTTTCATTTAATATAATGATTTTAACTTCTATTTCCTTCAACTAGTTTAGTAATACATCTAAAGTTTTAGGTCCTTCAATTTACTCTCTTTTAAGGTACAAAATAGTCATTCCCTTTTCACAAGTAAGAGCAACCAACAAAATACTTGTTTGTTTTAGAAGGGATTTTAACAAATTTGGAATATATATATATATATATATATATATATATATATATATATATATAATGGAAAGCATATCACATTTGAAAGACAAATAAACCATTTGGATTTAAAATTTTATATATCCATTCCAACAATATTCACATCTTCCTTTCACCAACATAAGGTAAAACTTGATCATTTTTTTTAATCATGACTAGCACCTTTGAAGTTTTAATTCTCTTAAACAAACAATCATACAGGTAGTTTACAAGATTAGTGGATTTCCAGGTATACAAAAACTTTTTCCCAAACTTACAACTTAAAAATATCCACTCAAATTAGAACTATAAATTTGAATAAATCACAAAAAGGCTATCCACAACCAACTTTGAAGTCTTCAAAAAGTATGTATTCTCCACAAAGGTAGCTACAACTTTGGCTTTCTTCAACTTCATAAGGGAATCACAAAACTAGAAAGGGGGAGTAAGCAACATTCTCCACCCAACCTTAAATCCATTAAGGGAAGAATCCATTCCTTAATGGCCCCCGAGCCCCAACCAAGGAACCATGAGGAGCATTGAGAAACAATGACAACTAGAACAATGTGGTTTCAAAACAAACACATATAAGGCATTCAACTCAAACATGACAACATACCTCATAATATTACAATTTCACAACCACACAAAGGTTTGATGATCAAACCAAATAGAAAAAGGGTTATGGGAGATGAACTCCTTATGCCTCCCAAGTGAAGTGGGAGTCTTACGATAAGCTTCCAAGTGCACAAAATAATCATACAAATCCTTATCTCTCCCTTGCAACAAGCAAAAAATCCATGAATATATTTTCTCTCCCCATAGGTAAGACTCACATTCACACTACCACCAATTTAAATGCCTCACATAAACTCCCTTTTCCCTCCCGCAATGGTCCCATAAGCCCTTCTCGCACACGCATCTAAGGCTAACTACTCAACCAAACCACACAAACACCATCACAAGACAAAAATAATTTTAACAAGCACAAAATTGCTTACAACCAACCAAATAGCATAATAGTAAAATCATGGAGAGCCTACCTCTCCATCAAGATCCAAGAAAAAACCTTCACAAGCCTCTTCAAATTCAAACCAAGCAATTTCGAAGCACTCCAAAAGCTAGAAAATCCAAAAGTGCACAACAAAAAAATAAGAAAGTAACCCCCATTCCAACCAAAAATCACAAATAAATAGAAATGGATACTGCCAATGATGAGGTGGATTCATGTAGGATTTCACTTCATCATCCCCCATCCCCACACTCAAGTTAAACACACATAGACCAAGAAACATCATTCTACAAGCAAGGATTATGACAACCCACATGGCTCAAACTTGCACACCATGCTTTCAACAGACATAATAAATTTGATTAGAAGAAAGTGCAATGATTTTCATTCTCTAACGCTTTCAAGGGACATAATAAATTGGATTAGAAGAAAGTGCAATGATTTTCCTTCTGTAGCACTCAAAAATGGACAATGAGTTCAAAATTAAGCTTTCCAACCCATAGGTAAGGTTGTTGGGTGAAATTAAGAGGCATGAGACATAAGTCTTGCTTATCCGACATGTCTCCAAAAGTTCTCCCAAGTAAAAATTAGAATTTTGAACTTGGGGTGGAGTAAAATACTCCCAAATCAACATAAATTATTACTTACACAAGGACTACAAGATGACATCATCACTATTAGTCACATGCTTTACTTTGGTTAAACAAAACAAGAAGGTTTAAGTATAATAAAAACACATTTACACATGCTAATAAAGTGACAACATTTTCCAAATTTAAAATACCAAAAACATAAATAAGTTACATGCAAAGATTAAATAAAGGGGAAAAAATTCACCCCATGGCCACACATGTGAAATCAACCCCCATGGGTGACCTCCAAACTAGACATAAGCAAGACACTACACATAAACAACATTACACAAGTTGTCAAATTTGGTGATCATTTCTTAATGCACTCGACATCCTTACATGGTTTGTCCCCTATCACGTTCGATGTTTGTGATAAAATTCCTACCCAAAACAAAAATATCGTCTCTATACGTTTCGGCCGTAACTGTAATGACAACATTGAGAATATATGCATAGTAAAATCAATGTTCATCATTCAACATTTAACAATTCCGTATTATCCATCAATATGTCAAACTCTAAACCTAACATCCATGAGATTACAATTATATTTCAACATCTCAAAAACATAAACATGTCATTATAAAATCCACATCATGAAAATCAATATACATTCTAATTGTCTAACATCACTATCTAGTGTGTCATGATAAAACATAAACACCATAGTGCCAATAATTCACATATCCAGTATAATCTATCATCTACTAATCAATGTATCATAATAAAAATGTCTAAACATCAATCTAATTGTATAAATATCAAGATAAAATAGTGTCGAAGAGGAGTGGGCACTACACACAACTTAACAAATCATTACCTTATGCATTGACTGATTACAGTGATAGATATGATGAGGTATGTTACGTGAAACTACGTTTGAAGTTGTTGACATTATATGTGTGCATTCATCCGAGGTGGACAAGATCAACATTAAATTACTTATGCACTTACTAATTGCATGAAATAGTATAAAATATTGTAATCACTTATAGGATGCACACACATTTACAAATCAATGAAGTGCACAATAAGTCTTGTGACCAGGATGCAATGCCTCACAGTATGCAGCAATAAAATGAGATCACATTTACAGGTTTTAAAAATTTACATCACAGAATGCCACTAAATAATACTTACAGGGCTTTTACGTTAATGTTGGAACAGATAGCATATAAGATTAAAAATGACACTTAAGTTTCTCCTACACCATACACTTTTGTTAAGGTTTATAGAGTTGGGTTAATTTTTTTTAGCAATCCCTCGTGTCTTCTTGTGTTTAGGATAATCAAGCAACAATACGATTAATTCATTTTATTCCTTTATGATTATGTGAAATTAAATTAGTGTTTTGAGCTGCAAAGGGTCCACTTACCATCATGTTAATGGAAATAAATTCAAAGGAAACACGTACACATAATGACATAAAGAAATTTCCATTTTAAGGATGTTCTTCAAAAATACTATTGGGGTAGGCTTTGGGTGAAGTACTTTATCCATAAGGGTAACATATTTTACTATTTGGCTATCCATAAAAGAATTATGACTATGTATAATCTCAAGAAACGTGGTATGAAGCTTCCCAATATATGCTCTCTTAACAGGAAAGAGGAGGAAAATGTCAATCATATTTTCCTTCATTGTCCCTTCTTCCAATAATTTCCCTTGTAATATATTCAAGATTTGTTAAATATTCAATGAATTTTACACATGACTATTGAGGATTATTTTCTTTAATGGGAGATCCCTTTCAGTTTCCCCATCTTGGTATGGTCCTTGAATATTTCCCTTCCTCACCTCTTTTGGGATTTATGGAGAGCTAGGAATGATTGTATCTTTCGTGACTAGAAATATCTTCTCACCAAAGTTAAAATTGAATTTTTGGTCATCATTATAGAGGGTTGGAAGCTCTTATTTGAATAATTTATTGTGTTTAGGGAAAGGATCCACCCATTTCCTTTGTGGGTTTTGGTCTCTCTCTTTTATTTGTTTCTATACAATATTTTTCTTGCAAGTTAGGGGTATAAGAAATGAGTATATACCAATTTGAGTTAAAAAATAAGAAACCCTACTTATTTAATTTGATCAAATGCATATATCTTTATAGATACCCATATATTAATTTATAAATGTGCATATATTTGTTTATTTAATTTAACAAAAAAAATCCTGAATAAAAAATATGCCGATATATTTATACAAATAATATATATATATTCATTATTAAAACAAAAAGTTTGGTCACGCCATATGCTAAAGACAATTTTCTATTTTCCATGGCCGCAGATGTTATTGTGGTCACTGGTCAAACAATATAGTGGGATTTTGTTTATTTTATTTGTTCTTTCTCTTTTCAAAGGGGTTATAGTGTGGGGGCAGTGGTGGCAATCCCACCCCCACTCCATATATAAAAATATCAATTGGGGGTGGGGTTGGCTTCCCTCCCACCCAACCTTATAAAAAAAAAGTTAAACCACAAAATCTATGGCCACGGCCCATGACCAACCACCAAGATTCTTACAACAAATTTTATTTACTATTATTTATTTATTTATTATTACTTTTAGCTTTCACTTAGCCAATGTAAGTTCTTTTAGGATTTAAAGTTAATTTTGATTATATATAATATAATATTATATTATATTAATACAAATATATTAATTTCAAATAATAATATTAATATAAAGATATTATAGATTTAGGAAGTAATCAAAGTATATCAATTTTATAATATTAATATATACATATACTTATTAATTTAGTTTTCCTTTAAAATTAAGGGATTACAAAAAGAGTGGGGAATTAAACATTGAAATTGTAAAATTTTATGAATAAAGATTTTACATAAACCTAAGCAATTATAATAGTGCACCGAATATGTGTATTTGTCAAATTTTACAATTTATCATATTCCTTTTCGTTTATATAACTATTTTAAGGTTATAAACTCAATTATGGTTCATCCATTTGCTTAATTCAAATCCTATTGCAACAAGGATGAAATTATACTATAATTTTATTGTTCATATATTCCATCTTATACATTATTTGAATAGGAGAATATTAAACATACCCAAATTAAATTTATCTCATTCAAACCATATTGCCAATAATGTGAAAATGATCAACACTCCATTTTAATTCAACTTGGATAACATTCACACTTAAATGATCTTTACTTGCATTTAAAAATAGTTACATGGTTCCTATTTTGATAAATAAATTCAAGCCATAATAAATCATTTACAAGAATCTAACCAATGGATAAGATTGCATCAAATTTACTATAGGTAAAATTTATTAGTTGAGGATTTTTAATAGTGCAAGATGCAAATTCACATGTATTTTTACATAAGATAACTTCATCCAATGAGGACCACCATCTTTATCAAGCTATGCACCCAAAAAATTGTGGGAGTAGGTAACACTCTCCACACAACCAAAATATCCAATGAGGGAGAGAAACCTTTTTCCTCATTGTCCCCTGAGCCGCAAAAAGGAGAAAGGAAATCAACAAATATCAAAACACAAAGGCTTCATACTAAGGCCATGAAGGAGAAAGGAATATGGGGGTTAATCTTATGCTTCCCAAGGGCTTGGGTGTCCAACTATGAGCCTAAAAATAATTAAAACACAATACACACAACAATCTTATGCCTCCCTCCAAGAAGATACACCGCTCTTATGCCTCCATCAAGAAATCAATCCACTCTTATGCCTCCCTCATGAAAATGACAAGATAAACACAAACCGTATTTATAAACTAGGTGGACATCCAACCTAACTACCTCCTAAAATACCCAATAACATTTCTCTTATGCCTCCCATAAATTTTTTTACCCACATTTCCATTTCTCCCACCACCTAAGTATCAAATCTATTTCCCACAATAACAAGCAATACAACAACCATCCTCCACACATAAGAGTACAAAAAAATATTAAGGTAAAAACAAGGATGAAGATCTACCTTAAAAATGAAGAGCATCTAACACAAACAATTCCCAAACCTTCCAAAATCCCAAGAAAGCACCATTCATTTATAAGCTCAAATCACCATTTTCAAGCATTATCTACCACATTCCACCCATAAAAAAAAGAACAAGTAACACCCAAATCCTAACTCAAAATGAAATAAATATAATAGAGGGAGAGTGGGTTGAAGTGGCTCCATGTAAGATGCCACATCATCTCTCCTCTAACCCACATCACAAAGGTCAAACCTAATCCCCAAAGAATAATAAATTTTTTGTTGGGGAAATTACCTCCCTCTTACACACTCAACCCAACCCACACCCCTTAAGGACAAAATTAAATATCCATGTAAGAAAAGTGTAATTAATTACTCTTTTACTCCATAGAAAACACAAAATAGGAACTAAAATACATCCCTAACATCAAAGGCCTGGTGGGTGGGTAACTTTAAAAGGTGTGGGAAAATCTTAACTTGTCCCACAAGTCACCAAAATGGCTTAGAAGGTCAAAATCTGAATTTTACTTGAGAGATAGAGTACACAGTACTCCAAAACAAATTTAATTCATTCTCATCCAACACACCTTAAGGCTATCAACTTACATTTATTTCCTCCCTTTAGTCACACCCTATTTAACACAATTTAAACACTTTTAAAACTAACTTAAGAGGGGTACTAAAAAAAATAATAAAATTGACCCCACATACTGAAAAAAATACCATAACTCACAAAAAATAAACTCAACAAGAAAAGGTCACAAGATTATAGAATGCCACTATTGAGATCACCCCCTAATTGGGACCTCCAAACAATCAATAACAATACACAACATACAAATACAGGAGTTGCCATGGTGACCTATTGTCAATACCCCACATCCCTTCATTTTTGGTCCCCTATCCCCCATAGTTTGTTGTGCTATAATTTGCTACAAAATCAACCAATACCTTTTTGAAATCGTGGCCATATTAATGACGTGGAAATCACAAAAAATATGCATATATACATAAAAGATTACATCATCGAATATCATAATTAAACCAATCTTAGAATTAAGTAATTCACCAATAGTTAAATTTTTTAACATTTCGTTTCTATCAATTCATCAATTTGTACTAAGATCACAACATAAAAGTCATTCAGAAATATCCATAATTCACATCCAATATGTCAATATAGTAGTAAGAGTTAAAACATCGAATACTGATATATGAATCAACATATAAAATTCATCACAATAGTCACCTCCTGTCACAAGTTTACACATCTGTACTGTCTTTCGAATAAGTAAAATATGTGTATTAATGTCCATCTAGCAATGTCTAATATATAATATGATATCAAGGTCTATGGATATAATACAGATTGAGAAGAGACATATAAATATAAAAATAGTAACGATATTACAATCATTTTGTAAAAAGGAAAACATTCTAGAAGATCATCATGTAATTAAATTCCCATCAATGTCTACAATACACCCATATAGTAAAAAATAAATCAAAACACAATAGTAAACTTGATGTCTTGCACATATTTTATCAGTATGAGTTCGAATACAATGGAAAGTTTCTATATTTTAATCAATTCGGAGTTGAAAACATAACTCATTCAGTGTTGAAGAGGATTGGGCATTACAAAAAATATCAAACTCATTAAATAAGGCACAAAAACCCTTCCCGAAATGGGAGTGGGAAGTTCTCTATAAGTTCACCCTCACTTCGGTAGAATTACATAGACCTAGAAAGAATACTATTTTCGTCAGGCCTAAGAATAATATTGTCAACATAAATTTTGATGGGGAATCTAAAGGGAATCTGGGTCAAATGAGGGGAGGAGGAAGTTTAAGAAATAGTGAAGTGAATGGTTGTTTGTTTATGCTGGTCCGTTAGGGAGACAAACAAACAATGTGGTAGAAGCTATAGATCTTCTATGGGGCATTATGTTGGCCAAAGAAAAACATTTCAATAACATTCAGGTTGAGGGGGAATCCTTCATTATTATTAATGCCCTTAACAATAAAGGTTCCATAAATTGGCCCTTAAGAAATGTCCTCAATGATGTTAAAGAAATTTTAAAAGGGTTTGAAAATGTTTCTTTTAATCATACTTTGTGGAAAGGAAATAAGTGTGTGGATAAGATAGAAAATTACAGAGTTCATAGTCATGATTATAAGATTTGGTATAAAGGAGATGATTTTCCCTCAGACATTAATGAAGTCATTAATAGAGATAGATTGCACAAAGTTTTATGATGCTAACATGAGTGAGCATTGTTACATCTGGTACTGTGATAACTTACATAAAAGGAAGTCTGGTTTTGTTGGCTTGAATGGTGTTTCAAATTTGATAAGTGTTAGCAAGAAGGGGAGGTTAGGAATTGTGAATATGGGTGGTGATAGAATCAGGGTTGAATCGACTAGCCAGAATATTGAAGTTTTTAATCAGATTTTTTGGAATAATCTTAATATTGGGGCTTTACATAACTTCATTGTCAAATTACATGGTCACGATCCTTCCCTATCAAAAGACTTTGGAGGAGCCTAGAAAGATGGAAATTTTAAGGTTAGAAGTATGGAAATTGAGGTTTCAGAGACCACCATTTCCCTTGCGATGGAGATGAAAATGGAAGGGCTCAAAATTTTTAAGGATATAACCCACAGGGAGCATGAAATCAAGTTTTTTGTCATGGGAAAAGGGAAGGTGTTTTTTTTACTGATGATATTTCCAATTCGTGTCTTTTGGGAATATGGAGAGATGTGTGTCTCTAAATTATGAAGTATATCACTCTGGAGGGAAAATATCACAAAATATATACTCATCATTTGACACTTATAAATATTTTTAGACATAATGTCTTGGTGAGCATTCTGTTCTTCTTGTTTATGTCAATGAATAATTCTCTAATGGCATTCTAGTAGGAGAAAGCATAGATTTCTTTGCATGAGGGGCTCATCCTCTTGATGTTTGAAAATGGGAAATCTATTCTAAATTCTCCTTCAAAAGATAAGGTGGAGGAGGAAGATCTTACTCTTGTGGAATTCCTTAAGAAGATAATGGAAAATGTAATATTGTAGGGGAGGATATCAAAAAATAGAAGAGTCAGGAAGGTCATGTTGAAGCGAGCACCTCGAGGAAGAGGGTTTGTGGTGGAAATTTTAAGGAATTTTAGGAGTGGAGTAGTAAGGTTCAGTATCTGGAAGGGGTGATTCAGGCGATGGAGTAAACAAATGTTGATGAAAGGGAAACCTTGTTCGATGTTATTAATGTCTATAAGAAAATTGTCTCTTTCTAGGTGAATTCTAAACATAAGATTTTAGAGCTGGAGTTACACGTTAAAGAGCTGAGCGATAGGACCGGAGGGATTGAGGAAGGCACTAAAAGGAGGAAGTTCAATTTGTACATAAATAGTTCTAAGGATGAGCTGGAGGAAGATATGATTAAAAATGGTACAAAGGTTTGTGTTAACAAAGAAATTCTTGCTAAGAATAGTGAAGTTACACCAAAAACTTAACTAGTATTTTAGGGACTATTGGCAGAATTTTTGCAAACTTATGCAGTCAGATGTTTAAGGTTGGTTTGTTTTCTTTGTTAATTTCTTTGTTTCTTTTTGGTTTTGGTTGTGTCCTTCGTTGGTTGAGTTAAGCTTGTTTAACTCATTTTGTGGACCTTTCTATTTCTTTTTTGTCCAGTGTTTCTTGTTCCATCTTTTGTAAGGCCCCTGGGAGCCGATCCTTATTTTTAACTTATCTAATAAAAAATACCACAAAATCCATGGGATATTTCTTTCAATAGTAAAGTAAATGCACATAAATATAAATTTGAAAACGTGCAAATTAAGCAATTTTTCATTTCCTCATATGAATGTCATTTCCAAGATTTTCTGGATTTCTCCAAGAAGCCACTCTATTCTACCTAAAAGAGGAAAAATTAAATCATGTTAGATATGAGGGATTTGAAATTCTTATGTTACAAGTTTTTTATGTACATGCATAATCATAAAGTAAGTATAGGTTTACAACTTTACATCTTGCAAAGATTACTAAACATTCATTAAAATGCAGCAAGTTATTTGAGTTCAAATCATTTAAAAGACATCCAAAGGTTCTTTTCAAGGATGGAAAATAATTTTTGCATGTAAAAAATATAAATTTGTAGCTTAGAAAAGGGAAAGAAAACATTTTTGTATTTTTTGATCAATCATCCAAGAATCTAAATAAGTTGGAGTGTTTGAGTAATCAATTTCAAATTTGGGTCATTCTTTAAGAACACACCAAACACAAGAAGTATGAACAAAAAAGAAACTCAAATCATGAAATTGAAAAATACATTTACAAGAGTTGCTAAACATACAGGAAGCCATCTAGGTCTAAGTCTCAGTTGTCATGCATGAAATCAACACTTTCCAAGAGTTCATAAAAGTATTTCATAAAAATAACATTATTGGTTTGTAAAGATGCTATCATGAGTTTAAAAATGCAAGATTAAAGGTCATAAATTATAGAAATGCTACAATTAAAAGTCTAGGTTATTCCCCAAGTCCATAAAAAGATCAAATAACAATGCAGAGTTTTCTATATCATCCTTTAAATGTAAGCCACATGTTTATTATACATATCTAGAATGTTCAAGAGTTTATAGAATCAATAAAACACTACAAGAGTAATGAGTGCAGAAAGTAACCAAGTAGAGGAAGTCACCCATGTGAGATAAAGGCATACCGAGACAAAGAAATAATTTCAATCAACATGCTCCCCATCACAATTACAACATGATGAAGACATAGATCACATACATCTAACTCGAAAAAAAATAGATCGATGGTGAGAAAAGATGAATCATATTGAAGAGTTCAACTCTCTACAAGTGCAAACCAAATGAATGGCAATCTTCATTAAAGAATGGTTCTCGCAACAAAGTTGGCAAAATACACCATCCTCAATTGTTCCCAAATTATTTTAAATTTAAAATAGGTAGTTGCAATAAATGTAGGTAATGCGTGTTTAAGGGAATAAAAGCCACAAGTTTCATGATGATTTTGCATGATTTTCAAGTCAATATCTAAAAAATTAAATACAAATTTTAACCACACGGATCTTCATGTTTTTAGAAAGGAAAATTTTAAGACAAAGTATGCAATGGATATGAAAATCACAACCATGCACTTCTAAAAAATATATAGACCTTCAAAATGGAGTGTATAGGATAAACTGGATGTCTTACAAGTGTTATTTTAAACCCAAGGTTGAGTTATATAGGATCATCGAGCTAGAGACAAACCCGCATGAGCTCGATCTAATTTTTTTCCGACTTAGGAAACAACCTAATCAACTCATCCCATGGAAAGTTAGAGAGGGTTATCAAAGTATAAATCCCATTATCGCATCGAATGTGTGAGATATGCAGACCAAACCCTAACAAGGTTATCTACCAACCATGCCAAGATCAACTAAATTACAATCGATTCATGTGCATGTATGTAAACTGAGTTTCTCAATCATGTAAGTATAGTTATTCTTAGTTCGGATGAGTTATCACATTGGAATAAAAAATGGAAAACAAAATTTAACATATCTAGACTTCATAACAGTTAACTAAATTTGGGTAATCCAGGTTGAGATCTAGCTTTTTTAAAACAATGGCTAAAGAAGAACAAAACCAAGGATGCACAAACAAAGCATGTCTATACAAATTTGAGGAAAAATGAGCTAAACTTACCAATGCATTGAAGGGTCAAACTCATAGATAGAATCTTATAGATATATTTCTACAAGTAAAATAAAAATACCCAGGATTCAAAAATCAAGCTCAACACGTGATAGTCAAGAAATGATGACTGAAAATTATAATTCAAACCTAAAACTGGGATGAAGGAAGACACGACAAGTGTGTTAAAAAATGTGTAACACATGGTCATGAAATGAAAGACTTATCTTTTTAATAGCAGACCAGTCAACATGGTGAGTGGCCAAAGAATCAATATGACCATCCTATAGAAGTAACACCAGTGTAATATATGAAGTAAACTCGAAGAGCTCTAGTATACGACCATCAAATGGAATAGGTACCAAGTTCATAGTAAGGAACACCTCCTAACCGAGTTGTATTTTTTTCCAAAACACCAACACAGAAAAAACACCCACAAACTTGAGCTCTAAAAGGGCATAACCAATGAGCTATGGGTGAGATGGAACTGATGGTGGTCATGTATGACATATAACATCACAAATGCATAGAAATATCTCAAACAATACAGTTACAGAATAATAAGGAGATAGCTATGTATACAGAGCTACATGAAAATCAATTAACAAAGATCTAATAGTGAGCTAGCAACGCAACAAAATACAAAGACCTCTAGAAACCCAAATCATTGCAGATAACAGAAACTCGAGTAGATAAAATACAAAATATTAAATGTCTAGAAGAAAACAAGAATGAATAACATAACTGAACAAGAAGAGAAAATACATGGCAGCCACACCAATATTTTGAAGAGTTACCAACTAAAAAAACAAGATTCTAGATATTTGCAGTGCCAAATGAAAAAGGGTAAAATAATTTTATGGTTTGAGCCCTAACTAAATTGTTAACCAAGGTAATAACTTACCATAGTCAGGTAACCTAAGTTATTCAATTCATGTTTTGACTTATGCCCACATAATCATGTGCGGTTTGAAATAATATTGGATGTTATCAATTTGATGCATGTAATGGGAAAAGTAACCATACACTAAACATGGTCAAATTAACTTACTAACATTGTAGTGCCCACTTCCCTTTGACACCTTTTGATACTATTGCTTATATTATGGACATGATTATGGAATTTATCATAGTATGATGTTAGATGTTAGATCATGAATTATTGTTGACCTTAATTTCGTTATGATGCATAATGATTATTAGAGACGTTTTTATATATTGATAATGATATGCCATTTAACATGGTTATATTATAGATGTTGTTTGGAAAGGTGATATTTAGATATGGTGAGTAGACCTAGAAATGGAAATTATTTGATGATGATATAGTTGTTGAGTAAAATTGTAAATGATCTTGCGGGTTGCTTAGATGTTGTTGTGATTCATATATCTAGACGATTTTGGAATTTTGTTTATATTTTTTTGGATGTTCTAATATGGCCACGAGGCTGAAAATTTTATTTTTGTTTTGCAAGTTAAATTATCACAATAGACATTTGGGGATTGAAGACCAACCACATTGGAATTCTAGATGAATTAAACAAGGTCACCATGGCAACATGTAATTGTTTGCGTGCTTGATTGTGTTAGGGATTCCCATGGGGGGGATCACCTTTAAACATGACTAAGGGTTATGTGTATTTATTTATTTGGTTCCTTTTTATTGATGTTTGTATGTGTTTATTAAGTGATATGTTTATCCTTGTTATTTAAATAAATTGTGGTATATAATTTCTCTAATCATATTGTTAAAATAAATTAATAAAATTTGGACATAAGAAATTAATTATTGGAGTGGTTGACTCTTGTATTAAATGTTATAAGATATGTGTAAGAGATATGCAACTAAAAAAAATTTGGAGTATGAAACACTTCATCTTCTTTGGAACTCGAAATTGTCCTTGGAGACATATTTTGGAGGCTTGTGTTACAAGTTAAACTTGTCCCATTCCTCTTAAATTCGCATACCAACCTTACCTATGGTTGGAGAGTTTAAATCTAGCTTTAATTATGCATTTTTTTTAGCCTTGTTGAATGTTTTAATTGCACTTCTTACTTGAAATTAAATTTAGTCCTTTGGGATATGGGCTTGATGTGAGTGTGTAAGTAAGTCTGTCATATTATTCAGCTACTTATTTATTGTGTCTTCGAGATTGAAGTTGACTTTTGGGTTGGGGTTGAGAATGTGTGATGCGGCATCCTACATAGATCCACCTCATCCTCTTCTCTCCCCACTTCTATAAAATTTGAATAGCTTGTCTTGTTTGGGATGATTTACTTTTGGAAACTCCTTTTGCAGTGAATTATTTTGCTATTTTGGAGCTCTTGCTTTAAAGAAGTTTTCTTTTGGAAGACTGTTGCATGTTTGCACTTGGGTGATTCAGATTGCTTACATTGGGATAAAGCTTGTTGTTTTGGAACTTGGAACAACTCCATCATGGAGAGGTAGTAGTTTGGCTCTTGTAATGTTTCTTTTTTTTGTTTATGAAATTGTTATTGTTGTGAATGTTTTGACATGTTTGTGGGATATTGGGTAGATGGCCTAGGAATGGTGTAGGAGAAAAGTATGGGGTTTATTTTGTGGGAGACACAAGTGGTTTGGGGAGATATAAGTGTGGAGGGAGTGGGGATTTGCGTTCAACCTTACAAATAAATAGCTTGAATTTTTTACTCGTTATGGGGTACCCTAAGAGGTTGGGGAGGCATAAGGAAATGTGAGGTATAAGGGAAACTAGGGGAGGCCTAAGGACATGTCAAGGCATAGATATACTATATTTTGGTAGTTTAAAATCAGGTGGTGATACACTTTTCCCCTTTGAGAGGAATAAGTAGCATCTCCCATAGTTTCTTACTCAATTGGCTTGCTTGATGAAGCCTTAGTGTTTTTTGTCACGCTTTAATGTAGTTGTAAACTACATTTTGTTTTGGACTATGTTTTAAATGTGAAAATGTTGTTTCTGTGTTGTGGAAGCCTTTGTTTGCATGTGTTGAATCACATCTTCTATTAGATTATGGTTGGAGATCGGGGGCCAATGAAGAAGGATGGCTTCTCCTTGTTATTGGCTGTCTTGGTTGGGTGGAGAGCATTGCCTTTTTCCTTCTTATGTTGTGATCAGAATTGGAAGAATGATAAATCTACATGTGTTGTTGTTATGGAGCAAAGGAGAAAAAGAAAATAGTTTGATAGTCCCTTGTTGAAATGAAATCTTATTGTAACCTTTCCACACTTGAAGTGGATGAACTCGTATATGTTTTGTAATGCAAATATGTTATATTAAATATGAAAGTTGTATTTTTGAAATGTAAAGGAGAGATATAATTTGTTTCTATTTGAAATAAAGAGATGTATTTTGTATATTGTATTGTGAAAATAAACAGAAAAGAGAAGTTGTTAAAGAAGGAAATCTTGTCTTTTGAATAAAATTTGCATTATTTTCCACACTTGGAACTACTGATGTTTAAAATCTGAGTTTGAAATGTATTTGAAATCTCTGTATGAAAGGAAGAAATGCATTTGAGGAAAATAAAGAACTCTGTCTTTTGAAATGATTAAAATGGGAAATCAGAATTACATGTTGGTTTTGAATAGTTTGATTTGAATTAACTAAATGTATTAGATTAGAGTTGGAATGAATTCTAATACGTGGAAGATGAAAATGGAAAATAGATCCTTTAAAATTTTATCTTTGTTTTGTATTTTCAAAATGGCAAATATTTTAGCCAAAATGTATAGTTTGAACTTACAACAATGAAATAACAAATTAAAAAAATAAACTAAGGTAGTATGCCCTAAATGAATTCAATTGGACAAAAACACATAAGGAATTTTTTTATAAAACTTAGCGAACTTGGGCACAAATTGTTTTGAAGTTTTTTTTGCTGTCAAGGTTGTATTTTTTTTATTTGGGAGTCAATCAAACAAACTTACCTTCCAAATCCATCCTAAATCCATATAAGAAAAATTCTCTATCCAATTGACATGTTAACGGAGTAAGAAGATCAATTGATTAAAATTTCATAAGTTAAAATTTACCAGCTTGCCTTTTTAAAGCCTGCAAATTGTTTTCGTAAAATTGACCTCTTAAACATTATCAAAATAAAAAATTAATGATTCCTGTGTAAGAGGATGTTGAGGGTTTTCCAAAAAGTCCTCGTTTTCCCAAACATGATCTCTTAGTCAAAAGTTATTGCCTTCTCAATATTTTCTTCAATTGGCGTCAAAAATAATTCTCACTATGAAAAAAAAATTGGAAAAATTTCCCCTGTGGACCCGCCGCCCCGATTTTTCCTTTTTGGTTGTTCTTCGTGTTCGCATGAGCCCACAACAATTAACTTAACCTGTAAAATAATTTCAGAAATTTTTCTAGTTTCCTCCGCTACTCCTCTGTCCTGTAGCCAATTAGGGGTTGCCACGTGGCATCACAAGGTGTCAGCAGGGGAGCAGATCCCCTTTTTAGGTTAGCGCTTCAGAATATTTTTTTTGGAAAATTTTCCTCAATTGTTCTACCAGCCCATCGATCCACATCCAATGGATGGCTGACATGTGTCTTCATGACGCGTCTATGGAGGCGCGGAGCTTTTTAATTCTTTAAACCTTTTTCTCGTAAAACTAAAATTTTGCTAAATTGCTTTGATGGCTTGACAAGTCATAACCAATCATTAAGTGACATGTGGCATCATTCGGGGAAGTCAGAGGCATGGGCTATTTTAATCATTTGTACTTTTAAACTTAAAGTCTAAAATATCTAAGTTTCCCTACAAGTTGGTTTTCCCCGCGAACAATCACTGATTGACACATGGCACTTTGGGTGTCGGAAGAGGTGCGCATCGTTTGGCTCCATAGCACCTTTCAGACAAAAAGGATCGTTGTCCTAAAATCCTCTGACATCCCGATTGTCTACCAGAGTTTATAAATATCAACACGTGTCCTCTTTGGGCTTGCGTGTATGTGAAGGTAGATCACGATTTGTTCTAAAAGGGAAAATGTGCTAAAAATATCTCTTTTCTACTGGCCCGCACGTGGGAAAAGTTTCTTCCCCAGACCCGCAAACACGCTCTTGGGAAAATTTTCCACCCAAGGTCCGCTAGAGCATAACTTGAGAAATATGAGAAGTTAGGAGGACTTCTTTATATTACCGAAAAGGTGAGGAAATTTCCTATCTATTGAAATTTTTTTGAGAAGTTTTTAGTGCATTAAATTTGAGAAAAATCAAGTTGAATCGTTTAAGCCTGTTAGACGGTGGAATAGTGAGAAATTACCCTCTTAACCTAATTGATTAATCTAACCCTATGTTTGGACCTTATGATCTTTTATAATTACCATATTAATAAAACTATAAGCTATTAATAGTATTTGGATTTGAAACTTGCTTACAACAATTGTTGTCTTGTAACCTGGTTGTAGACTCTTTTAAATTAAAAAAATAAAAAAATAATTCCGTAATTATCCAAACTAATCCTAGGTTGTTCTTGGGTCTCAAGTGGGTTCTTTTTAGCAGGTGTTTCACTTGGAATTAGAGCCGTGGGTTCAAAGCTTCGACCCTTGGGCACACTAGAAAATTTGAGACATGTATTATATACTTAGTATGATATTAAACCTAGCACACTTCAAATCTAGAGAATAACCTTGTTAAAATTGCATACTTAGTAAGCATGGAAAAAAAAAATTGAATAAAACTTAGAAAGAAGAACTAACTCTCACCTTGGTCTATGCAGGAGGCACAGAAGGGACGAGGAGTCTTTTCACATAGACTTAGGCTTGCCACCACCAGATCATGTTGTAGCATCTATCTTACCATCGGTTTTACAAACACTCTAGGATGTTACTATCGCCTTATGTAAAGGGTCCGTGGGAGCACGCGCCGCTAGACATGATAGAGAACCATCAAATGAGGCTTGGATACCTTCTCAACATAGTGATGATCACAGAGCAGAGAACTCCCATGTGGTGTTAGCTAGAGTAGAGTCATCGTAGAGGGGACAGGGAGACCAGGTTTTAGGACACATAGATAGGTCTCAAAGCCCTAGGCTTAGGGATGAGCATGCGGAGAGGCCTAGGGATCACCCGTCCTCCGCTGCAGACCATATTAGGGAGATCCTGAAGCTACGGTCAGCTCATTCTTCTGGTGACATAGGTGGATTTTAGGTAGAGGACTAGATGGTGAGGTTGAGCAGGTGCTTTAAGCTCTGCCCTTGCTCTTGTAACACGAAAGCTCGTGTTCTGATCTATCTTCTAAGGGATGGAGTAGGAGTATGGTGGAGGAAAGAGGAGAAAAAGCTCAATGTGGATTCTAAGACAGTTACTTGGGAGCTCTTTAAGTAGTGATTCAGGAGCAGATATTTTTCACGTAGGTTCATACAGCAGCAAACAGATGAGTTTCATGACCTCCGATAGGAATCTCTTATAGTAGTAGAGTATGATAGTAGATTTTTAGATCTATACAAGTATGTTGATTACATGCAGGATGAGAAGGTGTGGATCCATAGGTTAATCCAGGGCCTGAATCTAGGCATTGGAGGTGCAGTATGGATCCATTATCCACAGAAATTAGTTTAGGTCATTGAGAAGGCGTATAAAGCAGAGGATACTTAGGGACATACCCAACAGGCTAGAGAACGAGTCCGGAGATGCATATATCAAATACAGGACAACAGATTTAGGGGGTCAATACCTTTTCCTCGTGGTGAATAGGGTTCAGCACAATCATCTTTTAGAGCACAGGGACAGTAGTAAAAACAATATTCCTGCCCACCTTATAGACCTCCACAGAGGTTTGATGCATAGAGAGGTCAGAGTATGGGGCCTCCTCCTAGGGGTCCCATTAGGACATAGGATGCCAAGAGAGGTCACTCAAAAGAAGCACACCAGTAGAGACCCAAGCAGACTACAACTGGAACATCAGAATCCACACTACAGATCTCGAGAGTACAGACCGGACCTACTACATAGGGGAGAGGATTAGGTGGTTATTCTGGTTGTGGTCTTACTGAACATGTTTTGAGAGACTTCCCATAGAAACCTAATAACAAGGGTAAGGAACATATCTTAGAGCCTATTGCTGGTGACATGGGGTGCAATAACAGGATGTATGTAGTGGTTGAGAACCCCCAGGAAGAGCATCAAAATACAGTTATTGAAACTATAGATAACATTGGTGGTATTCCTACCTCCATTTTCTTTAATTTTGGTTCTTTTTATTGTTTTATTGCACCATCTTTAGTAGAGCGATGCAAGCTGGTGTCAATTAGGTAGGGCCATAGTTGGGATGTTGAGATGGCTTTTAGAGCCAATATCTCTGTAGAATCCTTAGTAAAAGAGTGTGTAGTGGATTTTAGACCTTTCACCACTACCTCCGATCTTCGTATCCTTCCATTGGGCTCTTATGGAGTCATCTTGGGCATGCACTAGTTATCTACACATACAGAAAGAGTGGATTACTACCACAAGATCATATCTTATACAGATGATCTAGGAGTTAAGGTAGTGATAGCAGGGGTCAGGAGACCCATTTCTATTCACACCATCTCTGTTATGTAGTTTAAGCTTTGTATGTGACAAGGTTGTTAGATGTTTGTTGTCATAGTTAGTGACTGATCAAAAGATGGGTCTAGTGGACCATCGCGAGATGACCATCCCATTTTAAGAGTGTTTTATGATGTCTTCCAAGGGGAGTTACTGGGATTACCACCCCCGTGTGAGATTGATTTTCATATAGATCTAGTTCCGAGAGTAGATCCTATCTCATGAGCACCCTATCAGATTACCACCCTAGAACTCTGTGAGCTCAAGTTCTAGCTTGGGGGCCTTCTAGAGAAAGGCCTAATTCATCCCGGTGCGTCTCCTTGGGGTGCACCGATGATATTTGTAAATAATAAGGAAGGATCCTTGTGGTTTTTTATTGATTACCACCAGTTGAATAAAGTAACAATCAAGAATTGTTATCGCCTTCAGCGCATAGATGATTTGTTTGATCAAATGAAGGGAGCCACAAATTTTTCTAAGATATAGTCAGGATACCATTGACTAAGGAATTCAGAGGAAAAAATTTATAAGACCACTTTTTGTACGAGATATGGCCACTATGAGTTCACAGTGGTACCTTTTGATTTGACGAATCCCCCTGCAATGTTTATGAGTTTGATGAATGGAGTATTTAGGAGCTTCTTAGATCACTTCATTCTCATCTTCCTTGATGACATTTTTATTTACTCATGTAGGTGTGAGGAACACAACGGGCACGTTCGCTAGGTTCTTCAGTGTCTTCAGGAGTAGCAACTTTATGGGAACTTGGAACAGTGTGCATTCCTTTAAACAAAGGTGCAGTATTTGGGTCATATCATTTTTAGGGAAGGTATCACCATTGATCCTTCCAATATTAGAGCTATCATGGATTGGCTAACACCCACTACTATGACTGAGGTGCTCAACTTCATAGGATTAGTAAGTTACTATAGGATATTTATTCATGACTTCTCTCCGATTGTGCACCCCATCACTTCCCTTCAGCAAAAAGGGAAGAAGTTTGTTTGGTTTGACAGGTGTGAGTAGGCCTTAAGGACACTGAAGGAATGTCTCATTACAACACCTATTCTTGCAGTGCCAAATCCACAAGGTGATTTTTTCATTCATACTGATGCTTATTTAGTAGGGCTTGGAGGTGTGTTAATGTAGGAGGGTAGAGTAGTGCCTTTTGAGTCTCGTAAACTCAAATATTATGAGCTTTATCCGACTCATGATCTTGAGCTTGCGAAATTTGTGCATGCTTTGGTTCAATGGAGGCACTTTCTGCTTGATTGGATATTCACACTTAGGACTGATCATTTTAGTCTTCACCATCTCTTCATGTAACCCAATCACAAAGCTCACAAACGGCGTTGGATGAAGTTCTTTTGTGAGTATGATATAGAGATAGATCATGTGAAAGGAAGGGATACTGTGGTTGCATATGATCTTAGCAGACAAAGACATGTGGATATGGGCACCTAAGTGAGAATATATTTATAGAGCAGGATTCTACACCAGCTTCCTCACGAAAGCTTCTAAATTATAGCCAGAGCAGAGATCGAGTCTCAGAGACCCCTTGAGGGGAATTTTGATGGTTTTTCTTTAGAGTCAAATGGTCTTCTTAGGTACGGAGGGTGGATTTATGTTCCTAGAGATGGAGGCTTGTCATAGGACATCTTGATAGAGGCACATCATGCACCCTATTCAGCCCATCCTAGGGTGATGCAGATGCACGCCACCTTGTGACAGTTGTATCATTGGGGAGGACTTCGTAGACATGTGGCTCAGTTTATGTCACGGTGTTTAGATTGCTAAAAAGTGAAGGCTGAACATTAGCATCCAGCTAGCCTTCTCTTTCCTCATGCTATACCGGAGTGGAAGTGGGACACCATTTCCATGGACTTCATTATTGGGCTACCGATGTCGAGATACCGCCATGATGCCATCATGGTCACGGTGGATAAATTGACAAAAATGGCTCATTTTTCTCTAGTAAAGACCACTTATACAGCTACTACAGTGGCATGTGTATATCCTGATGAGATTTTCAGGTTACATGGCATTTCGTGGAAGATTATTTGCGACCACGATCCCTTGTATACTTTCAATTTCTGGACTACAATGTAGTATGTATTCTTTATGAGAATCAACTTTAGCACAACATATTACCCCAAGTTATATCAATAGACTGAGCGGGTGAATCAGATTTTAGAGGACATACTCAGAATGTATGTGAGGGATCAGTAGCCTAGATGGGAGGAGTACCTGTAATTGGTGGATTTTTCCTACAACTATAGTTTTCAGAGTTCTATAGGCGTGGCTCCTTTTCAATATTTGTATGGTAGAGAGTACAGGAAACCTCTTAGGTGAGACAAGTTAGAGGACATGGTTTTTCTTGGACCAGCTTTGTCATAGGACATGGAGAAACGAGTGGTTTTGATCAGATAGAGACTGTAGGAGGCACAAGATAGCACGAAGAAGTACGTGGATTGGCATAAGACCTACCATAGTTTTGATGTGGACATGAAGGCATTCCTTCATGTCAAGCTAAACAAAAGCCCCCATCCATTATGGAAAAGGTTCTAAGTTAGCTCCTAGATTTGTTGGTCCTTTTAAAATCTTGGAGCATATCGACCCTTTGGCCTAACGTCTAGCGTTGCCATCTATCTTGTCTTGTGTACATGATGTATTTCACGTTTCAGTTCTTAGGAGATATGTTGTAGATCCTTCTCATATGCTAGATTGGACATCATTGTAGGTGAAATATCAGGGGTAAGTGATGGTGGATCCTGTTCATCTTATAGATCGTAGGACCCTGGGCCTTCGAGGCAGAGAGATTGACTAAGTCTGGGTGTAGTGGGAAAGATATATTGAGACTACGGTTACGTGGGATGATGCTACATTAGTATGAGTTCAATTTCCACATTTGTTCCAGTGACTTCAAGGAGGAAGTCGAGTCTAAGGGGAGGGGGATGTAGTGCCCACTTACCTTTGAAACCTTTTGATACTGATCATGATATTGTTGATTATATTATGGACATGATTATGGAATTTACTAGAGTATGATGTTAGATAATGGATTATTGTTGACCTTGATTCAGTTATGATGCATGATGATTATTAGAGACATTTTCATATATTGATGATGATATTCTATTTGACATGGTTATATTATTGATGTTTTTCAGACAAGTGATATTTAGATATGGTGAGTAGACCTAAAAATGGAAATTATTTGATGATGATATAGTTTTTGAGTAAAATTACAAATGATTTTGTTGGTTGCTTGGATGTTGTTTTGATTCATATATATAGATGATTTTAAAATTTTGTTTATATTATTTTTTATGTTCTGATATGGCGATGAGGCTGAAGGAGGTATTTGTATTTTACAAGTTAAAATATCACAACAGACATCGGGGGATTGGAGACCAACCACATTGGAATTCTAGATGAATTCAACAAGGTCACCATGGCAACTTGTATTTGTTTGTGTGCTTGATTGTGTAAGGGATTCTCATGGGGAGAGGATCAGCTTTAAACATGACTAAGGGTTATGTGTATTTATTTATTTGGTTCCTTTTTATTGATGTTTTTATGTGTTTATCCCTTTTATTTATATAAATTGTGGTATATAATGTGACTAATCATATTGTTAAAATAAATTAATCAAATTGGGACATAAGAAAGTAATTATTGTAGTGGTTGACTCTTGTATTAAATGTTGTAAGATATGTGTAAGAGATATGTAAGTAAAACAGTTTTGGAGTTTGAAACACTTCATCTTCTTTAGAATTGGAAATTGTTCTTGGAGATTGATTTTGGAGGCTTGTTGGACAAGTTAAACTTGTCCCATATCTCTTAAATTTGCATACTAACCTTACCTATAGTTGGAGATCTTAAATATAGCTTTCATTATACATTTTCGTAAGCCTAGCTGAATGTTTTAATTGCACTTCTTTCTTGAAATTAATTTTAGACCTTTGGGATATGGGTTTGATGTGTGTAAGATTGTCATATTATTCACCTAATTATTTATTGTGTTTTGGAGATTGAAGTTGAATTTTTGGTTGGGGTTGAGGATGTGTGATGTGGCATCATACATGGATCCACCTAATCCTCTTCTCTTCCCTCTTTTATAAAATTTGAATTTCTTGCCTTGTTCAGGTTGCTTCACTTTTGGAAACTCCTTTTGGGGTGAATTCTTTTGCTATTTTAGAGCTCTTGCTTTGGAGAATTGTTTTTTTGGGAATATTATTGCATGCTTGCACTTGGCCAATTTGGATTGCTTTCATTGGATAAAGCTTGGTGTTTTGGAACTTGGAACAACTCCATCATGGAGAGGTAAAATCTTGGCTCTTGTAATTCTTTTTTTTTGTTTTACGAAATTTTTATTGTTGTGAATGTTTTGGCATGTTTCTGGGGTTAGGTAGATGGCCTAGGAATGGTGTAGGAGAAGACTATGGGGTTTATTTTGTTGGAAGAACAAGTGTTTTGTAGAGGTATAAGTGTCAAGGAAGTGGGGATTTGGGTTCTACCTTAAAAAGAGATAGCTTGCATATCTTTACTCATTATGGGGTGCCATAAGAGGTTGGTGAGGCATAAGGAAATGTGAGGTATAAGGGAAATTGGGGGAGGCATAAGGGCATGTCAGGGATTTGATATACTATATTTTGGAGGTTTGAAATCAAGTGGTGATACCCATTTCCCCTTTGGCAGGCATAAGTAGCATCCCCCATAGTTTCTTGCTCCTTGGCTTACTTGATGAAGCATCAATGCTTTTTTTCATGATTTAATGTAATTGTAAACTAAATTATATTTTATATTGTGTTTTTTAATGTTATAATGTTGCTTGTGTGTTGTGGAAGCCTTTGTTGCCATGAGTTGAATCACATATTTTATTGCATTATGGTTGGGGTCAAGGGCCAATGAAAAAGGAAGGATTCTCCTTGTCATTGGATGTCTTGGTTGGGTGAAGATCGTTTCCTTTCCCTTGATCTTGTTGTGATCTACATTGGAAGAAGGATAAATATACATATTGTATTTATGTAGCAAAAGTGAAAAAGTAAATAGTTTGATAGTCCCTTGTTGAAATAAAATCTTATTGTAACCTTTCCCCACTTGAAGTTGATGAACTCGTATATGTTTTGTAATGGAAATATGTTGTATTGAATATGAAAGTATTAATTTTGTAATGTAAACGAGAGATATACTTTGTTTCTGTTGGAAAGAAAGAGATGTATTTTGTATATTGTATTCTTAAAATCAACAGAAAAGAGAAGTTGTAAAAGAAGGAAATATTTTCTTTTGAATTAAATTTGCATTATTTTCCATGATTGAAGCTATTTTTGTTTAAAATTTGAGTTTGAAATGTATTTGAATTCTCTATTTGAAAGGAAGAAATGCGCGTGAGGAAAATACAAAACTTTGTCTTTTGAAATGTGTAAAATGGGAAATCAGAATTGCATGTTGGTTTTGAATAGTTTGATTTGCATCAACTAAATTTATTATATTAAAGTTGGAATGAATTCTAATACTTGGAAGATGAAAATGGCAAATAAATCCTTTAAAATTTGATTTTTGTTTTGTGTTTTGAAACTGGCAAATACTTTAACCAAAATGCACATTTCAAACCGGCAATAATGAAATAACAAATTAAACGAATAAACTAAGGTAGTATGCCCTAAATAAAAATCAATTGGACAAAAACATATAAGGAATTTCTTAGAAAACTTAGCGAAATCAGGCTCAAAGCGTTTTGCTGTGATTTTTGCTGTCAATCTTGTAATTTTCTAATTAGGAGTCAATCAAACAAACTTACCTTCAAAATTCATCCTAAATCCACCAAGAACAACTCTCCATGTATAATTGACATGTTGAGGGAGGAAGAATATCAATTGATTTAAATTTCATAAGTTAAAATTTACCAGCTTGCCTTTTGAAAGCCTACAGATCATTTTCATGAAATTGACACCTTAAACATTATCAAAATAAAAAAATAATGATTCTTATGCAAGAGGACGTTGAGATATGTCCAAAAAGTCATCATTTTCCCAAAAATGATCTCCCAATCAGAAGCTATGACCTTCTATAGTTTTTATTCATTTGGTGTCAAAAATAATTCTAACTGTCAAAAAAAAAAGTTTGGAAAAATTTCCCCCACTTCCACACTTTTTCCTTTTAGGTTGTTCTTCACGGCCGCGTGGGCCCACAATAGCTAACTTAACCTTTAAAATAATTTTGGAAATTTTTCTAAGTTTACTCCACCACCCCACGGACCTATAGCCACTCACATGTTGCCATGTAGCATCACAGGGCGTTGGAAGGGGAGCGGATCCCCTTTTTAGCTTAGCGCTTCAAAAAAAAAAAATTAGAAAATTTTCCTAAATTCTCTTATCGGCCCGCTGATCCACATGCAATAGATGGCTGACAAGTGTCTTCAAGATGCGTATGTGGAGGCGTGGAGATTTTTAAGTATTTAAACCTTTTTCTCGCAAAATTCATTTTTTGCTAAATTACTCCGACGACTTGATGAGCCACAACCAATCATTGAGTGACACATGGCATCGTTGAAGGAAGTCAAAGGCAGGGGCTATTTTAATCCTTAACACTTTTAACCCTAAATTCTAAAATCTCTATGTTTCATCGTAAGTCCATTTTACCCACGACTAATCAGCACTTGACACGTGGTGCTTTGGGTGTCTGCAGAGGCGTGGATCATTTGGTTCTATAGTGCCTTTCGGCCAAATAGGATCATTATCTTAAAATCCTCCGATTTCCTGACTTTCTGCTAGAGTTTAGAAATGTCAAAACGTGTCCTCTTCGGTCTCGTTGGTGCGTGGAGGTAGATCATGATTTGTTTCAAAAGGAAAAATGTGCTAAAACTCTCCCCGCTCTGCCAACCCACGAATGGGAAAATTTTCTTTCCCAGGGCCGCAGACCCGCTATTGGGAAAATTTTCCTCCCAAGGTCCGTCGGCCCATAACTTGAGAAATATGAGGATTTCGGAGGACTTCTTTATATCACCATAAAGGTGAGGAAAGTTCCTATCTAATGGGAATATTTTTGGGAATTTTTGAGAGCATTAGTTTTGAGAAAAATCAATTGGAATATTTTAATCCTGTTAGAGGGTTGTTTAGTGAGAAATTACCCTCTTAACCTAATTGATTAATCTAACCCTATGTTTGGACCTTGTGATATTTTATAATTATTGTATTAATAAAACTATAAGATATTAATAGTATTTGGCTTTGAAACTTTCTTACGACAACTATTGTCTTGTAACCTAGTTGTAGACTCTTTTAAACAAAATAAAGATAAAAATTATTCCACAACTATCCTAACTAATCCTAAGTTATTCTTAGGTCTCGAGTGGGTTGTTTCTAGCAAGATTTTCAAACATAATTCGCATGCGCAAAAAAATGGAAACCCATAACTATCTCTTATACGCCATATTTCATCAAAATCAAAAGGAGATAGCCAATGAGAAAGGACCAAAGCATACTACAATCACCTTATGCATGCACAAAATCCCAAAGGGAACAATAATTATCATCACCATGCAAATAAGAGAAAAATGTGTTATTACCTTAATATGTCCAAAGATACCTTAAACCATGTAAGAAGGCCATACCATTCCTTAAACTTTGCAAAGGATGACTCAAACAGTAGTGAAAGGGAGGATTTGACCAATAAGACAAAAATAGACCATGGAAGGATTATTTTAGCCTTGGAACAACATCATGTACCTTATTTTAACTTTATTATTATTGTATTCCATAGAAAGTGTTAAAAATATGCATGAATATGTTGAAATTGGATTTGTCTCCAATTAGCCATCTTGGTTAATTTGGGAAAGTGCTATTTTTGGAACTCGGGGTTGAAATTTTTCCACATATACCTTGCTTTTTCAAGAGTGAGGAGTGTTTATTATATTTTTTGCAGACTTTTATGTAGATCAATTGTACTTGTGCACCTTTTTTATCAATAAAAAATTGTTTTCGTCTAATTTCATGTTTTGTGAAGTGGGTTATAACTGATTTGCAGTGTGTTTTAGTGAATAATATCATTGTTTTATGTGCTAAATAATAGTACAATACCTCCATTTGACTATTTTGTAAGTTTTTCAAGTCACATAAGTGTTTTTTTATTTCTTTATGAGTGAAAAATATGTCAAAAATAAGTTGGAGTGAAGCTTATTAGTTCTTTTACCAATCATTAAGTGTGTTTTTGTGGAATTAAAACTCTCCAAAAATTGGTGAATCACATTATTTTTCCATTTCTGTTAATTTTGTATTATTTTCTATCCATTAACCCTGCCATAAAAATAGTCTTAGGTGATCCATCAAGGGAACCAACCTTCTCTAGAGGTTCTCCTTAGTTGAAGGAACCCACAACTTGGAGGAGATCTCATTATATCGGCCAAAGTCAGAGTCAGATTGGCTTCATAATAAAAGTGCACACTTCGGATTGATAATAATTTTTCCATGCCCCTTATGGGACCAAAATCAAGATTTAAGCATTATTCTAAGCATGTAACTAAAGATGGCATTTTCTCATGACTATTCCAAAAAATTCATTTTTATGGGAGTTCTCAACATACAAGATGATATAAACCCATATTTATGAGTTTTAATCACCCAAGAACCACTCAACCAATTTCATTTGATTTCTACCTTGACTATTATGGATGAGGATTTTGACATATTTTCATTATTACAAAAAATATTGGCATCTACCAAAAGGTTCTAATTGTATATTTTTCTATGTTCCATGCCTAATGTGAACAATAGGTTATCAACAAGAGGTATTACATCTAAATTTTATCAATTATCTTTGTATTTTATTTGTAGAAGAAGGATTGGGAATACCTCACCTTATAATATGCCCAATATTTCTAATCCTCCATCTCCAAATAAGAACATTGTGATTCATATTCCTTTCTTTCTAATGGAAAGAAATAAATCTTTTGTGACCTTTACCAATTGAATACCTTGGGTAATTTTTTCTGATCATGACTTACAAAGTACCGCCTTAAAAAGTATCCCTTATTTTAGTGGTAGATATCACATTACCCCTATTGATCATATTAGAGATGTTGCAGCGCTATGTTTTCTTCATAATATAACTCATGGAGATGTTTACTTAAGTCTATTAGATTCCTCTTTCAAAGGCCAAGACATTCAATGGTACAAAATCTTACAAGAAGGGGCAATCACTACTTAGGATTATTTAGGGAAATCCTTGTGGAAACAATTTGCGGACAAATTAGATCATCTATTTGCCACTAAAAAAATTATACCTATAAAAACGGAACCCCAAGAATTTATGATAAACTTTAATTTTAACTTTACTAGGACTTCAGAAAAAATACAAACAAAATGTAATCGTTCACCCAAACATGTATTTATGTATTATTTGTATATAGTAAATAGTGATATATGTATTATGATTTAGTACATGGGTGGTATGACTCTCCTTGTAGTCTTTGACATTAAACAAGAGAAGAAAACAAACTTATACAATCTAGAAAATTGGTATCTAGACCTTCTATGTCTAGTTTCCCTAAGCTATCTCCTATTCCACGAGCTATAAACCCACCACTACCCTCTACATTTCAGCCTAGTGTCATAGATGACTTACAAGGGGATGTTAAGAATTTATCAAATGAAGTACTATAACTAAAACAAGATAAATCTCAACAGAATAGGCCATATCAATGACAAATTTATCCTTGTAATAATTATAGGCCACCTTCTCAAGGTTATATACCTCCATCTAAATTTCAACCAACCATTACAGAATCCAAACCACTTGCAGTTGTTGATCCTAATGCACATATAGGATATAAATTTAAGAGCATTTGTTCAAGTGAAAACAAACATAATGTCAGATCCTAACATGCAACCTAGTGAGTAAAATGCAACCTTATAGATGATACCACAAGGTTTTACTATGCCACGAATGAATCAAGTGGAATCATATTATCAGATTCAAGAAATTATTTATCTTGCAACACAAAGAGATCCAATTTTTTTGCAGGGACAACCAGATACAACTATGGTTAATTTATAAATTGGTGATCATGTAGCCTTGATTTAGGAAGTTGGATATAAGGAAAGGATAATTTTGTTTCACTTTTTACACGGTAAAGAAAGAGGGATATGGAGGAGAATTTAGTTAGAAATTTTTTTGTACCATATCAGTAAAATAAAAATATTATTTCTATTAAGATATATTCTTCACCTCATGTTCAAGAATAAGTTGTTTTGAAAAATTTAGACTATGGTAAGATTCTTTCCATCCAATATATTTGATTATACGAATAAATATCATGTTACTATGAGCATGTGGGATACATTATCGATTTTGTGACAAAAGGATTTTTTGGTCCAAGAGCTACCAAGTCTGAAATTAATGTCAAAACTAGCAAACATGTAAAATGCATATCAAATATGGTGATGTTCAATATAGAATAACAAGCTAAAGGTCCTAAACAACAAGCATAAAATGAGGTAAAATAATATATTGTGAGGTAAAATTGGTAAAACCACCTCCCTTTTGTCTTTTGTTGATCATTGGAGATTCATTATTTCATAACTGTATTGTGGATAATTGAGAAAACAACACCATTATGCCCAATTTAGTAGCTAAAAAATTGGGTATTAATGTTGAACAAAGTACAAAAGGTGTTTTAAAACTTTATGGTTCATTAAAAAATACTATTGACATGATTTAAAATATGAGTTCGAATTTACATACTTTCCCAAGTGTTACAATCTCGAAGGAGGTGATGGTGGTGGATTTTCCATGTTATTTTTCTATGTGATTATCAAGAGACTTCTAATCCAAGATTGGAGGTTACCTTTCAATTTATTAGTATTATCTTGTGTTTAGAACTAGGTATGGAACTAAAGTGTCCATTAATTTTCATCCTTTATCAAATTTTAACATTTAGCCTCATACATCTATCCCAATAAATGTAAATTATGTGTGAAATGATGAGCTTCTAGGTGAGATTGAATCTGAATTTTTTTTATTAGGTAGACCATGGCTATTTTATAGAAAGGTAATTCATTATGGCGAAAATAATTCTAAATAATTTTTGAAATATGGAAAAATGTTTGTTTTGTTTCAACTTAAAGAGAAAAAATTTATAGAGACATGTTATACACAAAGTATTTATTACATAAATGAATACGTAAAGACTATTGTATAGATTAAGTATAGATAAAGAAGATGAAGAGGTGGTACCCATAAAAATGAAGCAAACAAGTTACTAGAAGATTTCTCAAATTTAATACTAGAAGAGTTAGTATATGGATTACTACTAAAGAGGCATAATACAAATAAAATTGATTCAATTACATGATCATCCATACAAAATCAAGTTGTATAAAGGATGAGCCTAACATTACATGCAAAGTAAAATAGTTGTGCATCAGAATTGGTGAGGAAAGGAGATATAATATAAAGTATGAGTGCATGTGAAACTCTAGTGCTATTAGTTCCTTAGAAATATTGGAGATTGAGGATGTGTAGAGATAGTGTGTGTGTGTGTGTGTGTGTGTGTGTGTGTGTGTGTGTGTGTGTGTGTGTGTGTGTGTGTGTGTGTGTGTGTGTGTGTGTGTGTGTGTGTGTGTGTGTGTGTGTGTGTGTGTAGAGAATTACCATCGAATAAAGCTTTCATATACCCCACATAGATGACATGATGGATGTGCTTGGAGGATAAAATTGTTTCCAAAATTTTATCAAAGGAGATGATATCATCCAATATAGATCTTGGAAGGCTGTGAATAAAAATGAAATATTAAAAATGAGGTATAGTTTATATGAATGGTTAATAATGACATTCTCATTATCAATCACACCCATTACATTTATGAGGATGAGGAATCAACTTCTAAGAGATTACATTGCTATGTTTTTTGTAGTTTATGTTGATGATATATAAATATTTAGTAGATGTAAATAAGATCATGTATTTAATTTTACAATGGTTTTGCAAGTATTAACGGAAAGGAAGTTATATGGAAATTTGAAGAAAAAAAAATTATGTAAACGAGATTGGTACTTTTGGGATGTATAGTTTCAATAAATTGTGTACAGATGGATGCAGAAAAGGTAAATGGAATTTTTGTATGGCGTATCCAAAGAAGTGTAATAGATGTAAGAAGTTTCCATTTATTAGACACCTTTGTACATAAATGTTATCAAGAATTTTTGTAGTATTTAGGCACTAATAGTACAATGAATGAAACAGAAAAAGTTTATATCGATTAAGGTCGTAACTGAAACATTGGACTACTAAGGAAAAAGGTAAAAAAATGCCCCTTTTTGATGTAGATGATTGAAAAAAAATATTTTAGGTTGATTGTGATGATTCACATGCGTAAATTGGTCTTGTTTTAAGTCAAGAGTGAAGACATATATCATATTATAGTGATAATTTTAATGAGGTACATAAATACTATTTTGCATATTATATTAAATTATGATTTAATACAAGCACTAAAACATTACAAGCCTTACTTGGTGTAGAAGGAGTGTATTTCGTATAGGAATTGTTATACCTTTAAAATATTCAATGAAAAAATGAATACAAATAGTATGTTATCTAATAAAGGAGACTAAAATGTATTTGTTACAATCAATTATCTTACATATGAATATATACAAGTGTATGAAACAAGAGAAGGATTCCAATGAATAGCGAGGACCTAGAAGGTAACTTGTCACCTGGAGTGGACAATTAAGTAAACAATGTATATGCCAACATTGCTCCCTTATTTGATTATTTTTACAAAAGTAACCCTGAATCATTATCATATTCATCTCTTGATTCTCGTATTTCTTATAATGAGTTGTCATCTTGTTGAGTCATGAATTTTCCTTTCTGATTCTTTGGCGAAGTCATCATCTAGATTTGTTTTAATCAGTACGACCAGATGTGCTCTCATTTCCTGAGTTGTTAATGCAAAGGTGGGATCAGTATGCTCATGCATTACAACCCACACACTCCAGTGGGTGTTATATCTCAAGTTCATCATCTTTATAGTATCCCTCTTCAATATTAACATGAATCTTCTCCATCTAGTACTATACGTCAAACATGACTCAACAACACTTTCTTTTATACACTCTATTCTTGAATTGTAATTTTTTGATACTTTAAACAACTCAAAGTATAAATTGGTGCACTCTTGGGATAGATATTTATATCTCAAAGGTTATAAATCCATATGGTTTCATAAATTAATAATAACATCTTTGGGCATGATTTTCATGCTCTCAGATTGCTACACGATATCACAATATTTATGTTGGTGACTAGTTAATCACTTTCCTATACCTCTATAGAAGAATTGATGAAGTTAGTGTTTGCATCAAAATTTTGTTTACTCCTGTTGAATAATGCTTATGCCCTTGATCATATATCTTATATTAGATATATACAGCCTACTTGTGGCTATCATAACTTCTTATAATGATGTATTCATTTTATACATATTATATTATCATTAGTGGGTTGTCGTTGGTGATGGCCATAGCATAGGAATAATATATAAAGGGGTTATTAGGTAGTAGTTATTCATCATTGAGCATTTGATTCTTATTGTACGGTTTGGAGGTTTCCCCCTTGAAGTGGCTAAGATATTATAATTGCATATTTAGTTCATTTATATGTTATATTATGTTCTTTGTTGTTCTATTTCTGCTCATAACTATATTTATACAAGTAATTTCATTACAAGTGCTATTAGAGACTGATATCGGTTGGCATTGTGTCACAACCTAAATTTGAATGTTCCACTATATATCAAAATTTATAGCGAAATTTTTTACAGTTTTTTTTTTGGTGTGGAGAAATCAGTCAATTAAGTTCCTCTCTAAATTTCAAGCACTTTTGACTGGTTTTTCAAAATTTATATCATTTTTATTTTTTTTCATAATTCAGCTACCAAGGGTGTATTTTTTTTTTTTCTATGTTTCTTATATATTTGGAATTCATTCCAAAAATTAGATAGGGTTTGTTTTCTATGATTGCATGTATTCGGAAAGCAAATTTACGAAACACCAAACCCTACATCATGATCGGTAGATCAACCAGAGGACAAGAGAATGGTCAAGAAACTCGAGGAATGACCCTAAATAAGGAAGATATGGATTTATAATCTTCTATTTTAGGATTATTTGAGGTGGTCATCCATCTACATGAAACGGTAAATATTATGGTGAGTAAGGATGGCCTTAATAATGATCTTCTTCATCTGAAAGGTATCCTTAGGGGTCAAATTCAAATGAATTTTCAAGAAATGAAGTAGGATTTTTTGCTTTCTCTTTCAAACACAACTCTCAATTCAAGTCATATCGGTTCATCTAGAAATACTCACATAGGTCCAAATCACTCAAATCAAGGAGTCTCATTTACACATTTAGGTGGATATCCTAGCCAATGGAGGGGTATTATTCCAAAAGTTGAAATGCATAAATTCAATGGAAAGTATTCATTCAATTAGATTACCCAAATGGAGAATTCATTTGATCTCCATCATATCCCATAAAAAAAAAGGTAACTGTGGCATCATTATATCTAGAACTTGACCCATTTGTTTGGTATCATTGGTTATGTGCTCAAATGTAGAAGACCGGTCTAAATGTCACATGGACAGTTTCACTGAAGCGCTTCAATTACACTATAGTTTTAGTGTTTAAGAGAATTACTTAATCCAAATATTAAATTTATGACAAACTTTTACTATTAAGGAGTATGTCGATCAATTCATAAATATTTCCTTGTGTGTGGATGATATTACAAAAAATTATTTGAATGACCTATTTATTAGGGTTCTTAAGGACCACATTAAGCATGAGGTGCGCATGTTTGATCCACTCAAGGTTATGATTAAATTATCATGGCATGTAAGGCAGAGGAAAATTTTCATTCCAGCAGAATGTAATCCCTCTCTGACATAAAATATCATAGTACCTTTCCTGCATCATACCCTCAACCTGCTCGGATGACACCACAAAAAATTGAAGAAACAAAAGAAAAAGGGTTTTTTTTAACTGTGATAGAAAATACGGACTGAATCATAAATGTTCTGAGAAAAAATTATTCTACATTGAAGGGAAGTGAAAAAATTAGAGGAAGAATATGAATTTTCTTAAGCCACTATCTCATGTCATTTTCTATCAAGCATATGTACTCCATAAAACCTTCAGGTCATGGGCTATCTTAAGAAGAAGAAGGTTAAAGTATTGATTGATTCAGGGAGCACACATAATATCACCAATCAGATGCTGGTAGCAAGACTAAATTGTTTCATCTACCCAACCTCTAAATTTTTGGAAATGATCGGAGATGGTGGCATAGTCCAATGTTCAGTTGAATGCCATAAAATAAGACTTATGATGGGTGAATTCACATTAAAATCTACAATTTTTTCTATTCCCATAGGTGGAGTTGATATTGTCTTAGATGTTAAGTGGCTCACAACTTTTGGCACCATAGATATAAATTTCTAGGAATTATTCATACACTTTCATTATAAGGGTCATCGATTTTAACTTTGAGGACTACAGGAAAAAATTCCTTAGTTGATTAGTTCTCACCAAATGCAAATGATTCTTAAAAAGGGATCTGAAAGTTATGTAGCACAATTTTTCTCCATGGAAGTTTATCCTAATCTACATAAGGTTATTGATTAACATGTAGTTGTATTCAAGGATCCTAGAGGATTACCTCATGAAAGATAGCACGATCACGTAACACCAAACATCAGGCCTTCTAGATACCCATATGTGCAAAAGAATGAGATCAAGAAGATTGAGGAAATGTTGGAAATGGTTATTATAAGCCATAGTCAGAGTGATTATCCTATTGTAGTGGTGATAGTGTGATGCAGGGATGGAAGATGGCCCATGTGACAAGACAATTGAGAACTAAACAAGTGCACTATCAAAGATAAGTTTCCTATTTATGTCATTGATGATTTACTAGATGAATTGTATGGTGCAATTTATTTTGAAGAACTAGATCTACATTCTGGGTATTACTAAATTAGAGTAAATAAAGAAGATATTCATAAGAAAACCTTTAGAACTCATTAAGGGCGTTATGAATTCCTAGTGATGCCTTTTGTTCTTACAAATGCACCCTCAACATTTTAGAGTTTAATGAATACAATATTTATACCATTCCTACGGAAGTTTGACTTGGTATTTTTTATGATAACCTCATCTATAGAAAATCATGGGAGAAACTTTCATAGCATGTCAATCTTATCTTTGAAGTCTTAAATAAATGTCAACTCTATGCCAAGCCTTTGAAGTTTTCGTTTGACATATAGGAAGGGTAATACTCGGGCCATATTGTCTCTCTGAAAGGTGTTTAATTGGATCCTCACAAGATCAATGCCATGGTAGAATGAGAATTCCCAAGAACCTTCAAGCATTTAGGAGGTTTCTTAGGTCCCATAGGTTATTATTGCAGATTTGTAGAAAACTATGGCATTATAACAACACCACTTAAAAATATATTAAATAAGACTCCTATCAGCGGAATGAGGAAGATTCCAGGGAATTCAAAAATTTTAAGGTGGCATTGTACACCAATCATGTATTGGAAAATTAATATTTCTGTAAGACATTCTTGAAAAGGGATTGGAATAGTACTCTTGCTATAAGGTAATACCATACCATTTGAGTGCTGACAACTAAATGGAAAGAATTTTTTGAAACCCACCTATGAGAACGAAATGATGGTAATATTACATGCAGTCAAATAATGGAGACCATACTGTATGGGTAGACACTTTAAGGTCAAAACTGATTATGATAGTTTCAAATACTTCTTGGAGCAACAACTATCTTCAGAAGAGCAACAAATATGGGTCACTAAGATGATAGGGTATGACTTTGGGATTATTGATAAGAAAGGGAAGGAAAATGTGGTGGTTGATTCTCTTTATATGAGGAATGAGTCCATGGAGGCATTAATATGTGTCATCTCTATCCTAAAGGTTGATTGGGTAGATAAAGTGAAGGAAGAATGGCAGAAAGATGAAACAACACACTCTCATTTAGAATCTCCAGGTAAATCAAACCATATCAAAATAATTTATATGGAAGGGGGAAACATTGTGGTAAAAAATATAGGTTATATTTGTGTAAGAACTCTACACTTAAACACCATGCTCCACTTGGTGGCCATTCATGGTTCTTGAAAACTTATCATAGAGTTAAACATGGTTTCTTTTGGGAGGTGTTGAAAGGAGATGTTCAATCATTTGTGTCAAAATGTTTGGTGTGTCAACAAAATAAGGGTGGGACCATTAAGCCTCAAGTTATCCTCCAACCCTTTTCTATAACTAGTGAGATATGGGAAGAGGTATCGATGGATTTCATCACAAAATTACCTAAATCAGAAGGGAAATGTGTCATCATGGTCGTGGTGGATAAACTTACCAAGTATTGTCATTTTTTTGCCTAAGCTCATCCTTTCACAACTAGTACATTTGAAATCTCGTTTATGGACACTGTTAAAAATATCCATGGCATGCCAAAAATTATAATAAGTGCTCATGATTCAATATTTACAAGAAATTTTTAAACTGGATTGTTCTCTTGTTTAGGTACCCAACTGGCTCATATTTCATCTTATCATCCTCAATCAGATGGGAAAAGTGGGGTGGTAAATAAATGTTTAGATGGATATACTCGATGTTTTACTTTAGATAAAAAAGATCTTTGGGTGCAATGGTTGCCACTTAAAGAATTTTGCTATAATACTTCCTTTCATACCACCTCCAAAATGTCTCCATTTCTGGCACTTTATAGGTAGCATACTCCATCACTCATCCCTATCTTGAAGTTCAAACCAAAGGTGAGAGAAATCAAAAATCATATTCAACACTAGCATGAAGTACTCTCTAGTCTTAGAGAGAAATTTGCTAGGGCACAAAACCGCTAGAAGCAACAGGCTGATCAACATCGTAGTGAGTGACACTTTGAAGAGGGTGAATTTATTTTTGTATGGTTGCAGCCATATAAGAAGATATCATTAAAATAACAGAAGAAGGATAATAAGCTTGCTCCTAAATACTATGGTCCTTATCGAGTGTTTCAAAAAAATGGTAGTGTGGCATATAAGCAGGAGCTCGCTCCAGGAAATAAAATATATCTAGTCTTCCATGTTTCTTGGTTGAAGAAAGCTATTGGGTAACACATTTCTACCTAGTCAGTGCTTCCTGAATTGGATGAGGAAGGAATGATCATATTGGAACTTGAAGGTATTTTTCAGACACGTACCAAAATACTGAGGACCAGAGTCATTACCGAGTACCTAATCAAGTGGAACAATATGAATATTTAGGATGCATCATAGGATGATGAAGCTTCTATGCAGCAGTATCCCGGTCTTCCACCTTAATCATATATCATGGGATGTGGATAATTTTACTTTGAAGGGGAAGGGAATATTACGCCCTTAATCGTATATCTTATATTAGATGTATATAGCCAACATGTGGCTATAATACTTCTTATCATGATGTATCTCTTTCATATATGTTATATTATCATTAGTGGGTTGGCCTTGGTGATGCCCATATTACAGGAATAATATATAGGGGTTAGTAGGTAGTAGTTCATCATCATTGAGCATTTCAGTCTGATTGTACGGTTTGGAGGTTTCCCCCTCAAAGTGGCTAAGCTATTCTAATTGCATGTTGAGATCATTTATCTGTTACATTGTGATCTTTGGTGTTCTATTTCTGCTCATAATAAGATTTATACAAGTAATTTCATTACAAGTATCTTTAAATTATTTTTGAGATGCTTCTTTACGCCTTTACACACAAAGTATCTCCTTCTGGAGTTCATTACAATATTATCCTTGCACATTCGCTAGGTCTTCTTATGCTTCTGGTCACTTGGTCTTGATTCTTCGCATCTCCCATGGATGGACTCTCGTCTTCCTTGCAAATCATGCGTCAAAAAAATTCTAATGTTTTTAATAGAGAGTAAAAAGTAACCTTCACAAAGTTCACAAGAGTCTCAGTGAACCCACGAGAATAAGTGAATACATATTCTCGTCCATGTCAACAACTAATGTCGAACCGCCACTACCACGTATTTCCTCCTCTTGTTAGATCGTAGGTTTCAAATAAAAATCAAATTGCAGGACTCACGAGCAACAACTCCAATTCTCTCCCACGCGTGTTAAATAAATACCGACCAACGGATGTTTAAATTTCAATAGAGTATCCATGAGGGCATAGGGATTTCATCGAGAAAAACACGTCCTCCAAGTATTAGGAAAACAAGGAAAAATATGCCTGACCAAAATGACAAAAAACTGCTTCCCAAGGCTATGTTCCAGGTCACTAGTTGTCTAGCTTATGTTTCATAGGAGAAAATTGAGGTCTAGTAGTGGGAAGGTCACAGGTGAGCTGGGCACTAGGAATGGCTGTGAAGCGATAGTCTTGTATTCTCTGTCCACCCAGAGCAATAAATACAACTCTGAAATCCTGCGCACGGGCCGCTCCAAACCGGCGCTCTGATACAACTGTTAGCACAACGAGCATTTTGAAATGTATTCATTGCATTAAACTATCTTACATGTGAATATATATACATGTGTCTGATACGAGGTAAGGATTCTAACGGACAGCTGGGACCTGGAAGATCGCAGGTCACTTGTAGTGAACAATTCTGTAAACAAGGAATATGCCAGCATAGTAGGCGTGCAAAGTGGGTTTCATTTTGGAAAAGTTAAAATAATTATTAAAACACAAGTCATGAAAACAAAACTAGGTATCTAATGCATTGAGTAAACATATGTTTTTACTAACTGTTATGGTAAGAAAATTTGTTAGGTTAAAATCTATCAAAAAAAATTATATGATTCTCATAATTGAATTGGGGAAGATTGTTAAGCAATGAAGGATAAAAAATTTAGTTTAGACAAGTAACATCTCTGAGGATTATTTTATGTATTATGGTTTTTTGTTTAATGGAAAATATTTATGTATTTCATTTGGATATATAAGGGATACTATTCTATGAGAATTGCATAGTGGTTTTATGGGTGGGCATTTAAAAATAAAATAGGACAATAACATTAGTTGAGGAAACATATTTAAATCTAAAGATGAAGAGATATGTGGTATGATATGCCTCAAGATTAAGGATATGTCAAGTTTATAATCTTCATATGTGAAATCATATAAGTGTGCATTTTTAGCTTTATAAACATGAGTTTTTAGCAAGAAGAAATTCCCATTCGTGAAACTCCATGAATTAACAAAATGTTGTGAATAGAATGTAGAATGCATTCAATTTTTTTATTTTAATTTTTTTTTTAATTAATTTTATTCAATCTTTGTTTATTATTTTATAGTAGAGTGACAAAAGACCGGTGTTGTGTTTTGTTGTCAATTTTGTTTTTTTACCATGAAATTTCAGATATATATTCTAGACTCGAATATCAAGTCAGTGACTAATTTTCCTTAATTTTAATTTTAATTTTTTTTTTGTTTAAAGAGACGTATATATGTTTATGACACTATATTTCTAGAGTTATAGCAAAATTTATTTTTTGTTTAGTATGAAGAAGACTTCAAAATATAGTAAAATTATTTATTTCAAAAAAATTAGATATATTTTACTAGTTTTAATATTATGTTGAATGTGTACTATTAAATTTGTTAACATACAATAAATTGAAAATAATGAAAAAAAGATATTTAAAAATAAATAAAATTCTATTCTAAGATAGCTAATTAAAAACTATGTTTTGGAATAAATTATTGTAATTTAACTAATCAATTAAACCTAAATATGTGACATCCTTGTGGCATTTTTCAGCATGTAATTATCTTCCAAATGGATTAAGGTCAAAACCATGCCACATAGGTTCCACATGGTCTCCATGTAGGGGTGTTTGTGTGAAGGGGTGTTCACTCGAAGGGAATTTAGGTGAACCCCCTTCAGTCGAACACTTGTTCGTATGAACACCTTTTATAGGTGTTTCGGTGCCACTCTTCTCCACCTAAACAACACCAACTAAAATTTCAAATTAAATTATACACAATAGCTTTTGATGATTTTAATTTAAACCATAATATTTATTATTGTTGTTAATTTACTTTTATTTTTATATATTATTGTATTTGACAAAAACATATGTTATTTTTAAATCTATTAAATTTTCTCTAAAAATATTAATGGATAAATATTTGTTTTATTATTAAAATATGTATATTATTAATTTAAATTTAAAGCATAGTTATAAATCAAGTAAAATTTATAAAAAAATACACAATAGAATTAAATAATTCTATATTAGATTTAAATTGTTTTAAAATTAGATTTAATTTTTTTTTAAATTAGAAAATCATTCTATAAAATACAACCTAATCTATTAAGATTTCTATTTAATAAAAGCTTTTGTATAGTTTGTTTTAAAAAAAATGACATTCAGATACCAATTTGTGTGTGCTGGTGAACATTGACAATGTGGAGGGATCATGATAAAAAATAGAATGACAAGTGAAAATAAAGCGAGGTAGATCTACAAGAGAAGTGTGTTAGAAAATCACTTTATAAGAAAAAACAAGGAAATGAAAAGAAGGTTGCAAAAGAGAGTGTTGAATAAGAAAACATTGACATGTACTTGAAACCATTGAAATATTAATTTTTTTTACACGTATTTTAAACCATCAAAAGTTTCTTATATAGTCGAACTGTAAAAATATCTATGATAAAAATTAAAATCCAAATCTTTTGGCAAGAGTTAATGACCTATCATTTAATTGTGAGAATTTTCCATTTAATGGCGGAATGGGTGTGGGATTTTAAAAACACTTCGATTGATTTTGAAGGGTGGGCGGCACCTTTTGTAAGTACATCTAGCTCTTCCTCTTGGGTTTAGTGAGTAGTTGGTGGTCGCGACAATGATGGACTTACTCTTTTATATCCCTCATGGAACAGTAATGGCCCTACTCCTGTAGTTTATACTAAGGTGTTGACAGAGCATGTAAACGGGTGGGTTTTACTACTATTAGTAGATTTTTTTGAATAAGGCCTAATATAGATTCTGTTAGAATCTGCACTAAAATAAAACAACTGATGGGTTGTCTCTTGTTCTCTACTGTATCTAATGAAGCTTTCTTATTCATGTTTGGTTGTGATACTGAATTACATAGTCTTTACAAAAAGGCCTTAGTTATATAGGAGGACCATTTTGCACATCACTATATGGAGACCTGGTATGGCTTAGGTGAATCTTGTTCTTAATGTCGTACATGCTTGTGTCAATATGATTGATTTCCCTTGGAATTTTGGGCAAAATAAGTCGTCCTAGGCATTTCTAAATCCCTTTGTTGTATCTTGGCTATGGATTCAACAAACAAGGCTTGATATATACTATTCTATGTTAGGATGTGTGTAAATGTGGATATGTGGAATTATCTTCGAGCTTCTATCTGCTTTATTTCATAGTATGGTGAATTGGGTAAGAAACTTAATATGAAGCTTCCCGTGTATTTTTTATTTCCTACAGGTCTATGGGGAATAAAGAAAGTGCTTGTGAAACCAGCCAGGATTAGATCCAAAAGGAATCATGTCCTATCCCTGAAAAAATTGATATTCAGTTTTGCGTTGTCTCCATTTGATGGGTGCTTAGATCAAGGATACATCTGCGTACAGTCGAAGGGAAAGGAGTTTAATAAGGATTTAATGGAGACTATTGGAGATTCCCCCTCTATATCTCCTCTGGATACTTCTCCTCTCGTAAAGGTTAACACACAATATAGTTGTAGGGATTATGTTTTAGTTCCAAATGGGAAGATTGTTTTTTTGGATTTGTCTAAGACTCCTCTATTCGGGTAGCTGCCTATGTTGAGGTAGTTGTCGAGGCTATTTTTCTGCAATTAGATCGTTTCCCTTTTGATTCCCTAACTAGAGGAGACGTGTTGGGTGTGAGTGGCGGGGAGCTTATGGTGGAATATGTGCTTCAGGAAGGCATTTAACGTTTATATTGTCACCCACACAATATGTCTGTGTCTCCCCTCCATTTCAGGGGTGTGTGATTTGAGACCTTTGAAGAAGCAAAAAGAAAAACTAATGGCTGAGACACTTGAACAAGGATTCCTTTTGAACCAGGTATCAAATGAGATGGCACATTCTGAAGTTTCTTTTACAAAATGGAGATGGAAAAACACTGTAGATGAAGAGAATTTCTATGAAAGGAATATTGGAAGTGGTCTTCGATTTGCAGCATGATATTATATTCATGTCTATTAAAAACCCGTCTCCCTTTCCGCTTGACCCTGACTCCCTTTAGATATGGAAAGTCCGGGAAGGTCCTCAGTATCAAGATTACCTTCGATTGAATTTTCGAACACAGAAGGATCGACATGACTGTGTTTAAGAAAATGCATAAAAAATCTTCATCATATAAAATCTAATGTCAAGTAGGTTATGTTTCTGGTCCACATTTAGGCTATGTCGTTGTTTTGTTCTTTTTGTTTTTCGGTTATCTTTTCTTCACAGTATGGAATTTCTTCTCGGTGTTGTGTTTTCAGTGCTTTCCTACTTATTTGGGCTTTGTGCGTCTTAATATTGGGTAGGGCCCAGTTAAAAAACATTTTACCCTTAAATAAAAAAATGACCTATCTTATATTATTATAAAAAACCTACATCTTGAAATATGATCAATTTACATGGTATAACTCAAATATTAAATCGACATTTAAGAATATTCTATGGTTGAAGGATACTCATGAATGTGACTATTCTGTAATTTTATTTCTTAAAAAACATAAATAAAATGTTTCTTTATAAGGGAAATTATTTGAAACAAATACACATTAAACAAAGGTTCATATACAGGTAAATACCCAGTCATATAACTATTAGAAGTACTTGGATATAAGACCTAAAACTCATTGTGAGTACCACAAGAACCTCAAAGTAGATATTTCATTTAGAAGAATCATTGGTGATAAGGTTTAAAATTTTAACCTGATTAAATATTTTCACTGGTGAGGTAGATCAAATTTTATCTGTAACAACGACCCCATCTTGATTGATCTAGAGGTAAATTCTATGACTATAATTTTTTTGGTGAATAGTACTCATTCAGATAATGTTGGTACTAATAGAGAGATAATTAAATAGGAAACAAAACTAATTGGGTCCATATTCAACCTTAACAACAAGTAAAACAAAATTATCCTCATATAAAACACCTCATTTCAATTTACACTATATCTGAGTTACATCTATGATTGTGTCTATTCTTAATAATATTTTATCACACTTCCATATCTATTTCTCACAATCATTCTAAGTCCTATTTTTCACAGTCTCAATCGTAGAAGTGACTACCTTGTTATTTTCTATCTCAATTTTTCCCAAATTCATTTGCAACTATGATTGGTTTGGAATGTTGTGGATCCACAATTCACTCATCCTATATTTCATTCTACATTTAATATTTCCCAGACTCATTCGGAACTATGACTAGCCCAATTTTTTTCTATTAATCCTTTGCAATATCTGGTACTAGTCATACCATAATACTACATTTCTACTTTGGACTTATTTTGGGATTCTATTTGAATGGTTTCTACTCACACATGCTCAAACGTCTCACCTCACAACATTGATCGTGATCTTTTGAATTAAATGACAATATCTTCTTCCAAAATAGAATTATCGGAGAGAATCCCATGTTTGCTATTTTTTTGGCACACTTCATTGACATAATCACTCTCTACTATCTTGCAAAATAATATATATGCTAAACACATCTCACACCCACGCATAAAAAAAGAAGATCCCAAGGAAAAAAAACTCCTTTGGCAGAAATAATCCACTAAAACGTGTGGGATTACCACTTTTATTTAACCACCTGTTGTGCATACACATTGACCATTACATACATCATCTAGTTCCATTCTCTCATGTATATTGTTTAGAATCTATAAAAAAATGTGTTCAAATTAGTGTACGGCTCCCATGGATTACAATGCTCAACTTCATTATTACTTGGAACTTGAGGTGGATTCTTATTCTATGCGTATATAGTTTCTATCACTCCTAAACTTATCCTTTATGAAGGTAAAGGATATGAAGAGAAACATATTTTCTCCTTTTACGTATCATCCCTAGGTCATGCCTACATTAATAATATCCTTACTAAGCTATTCCTACAAAGTCTCCGAAGGTTATTACCTATAGTGGTTCCATGACCTATATTTATAAAATACTTAAGGCCTTCAATCCATTGTTTGATTTTTTATTACTATCACACTTTTTAATCTATATATTGGTGAGGAAGACTTCATCCTTTAAAATATTAAGACCTATAGTGATTAGGATATGTTAAAGTAGGCTATTTACTAAGCTCATGTTTACCTAGGTACTTTTTTGTACCTTCTCTTTTATTTATCCTCACCAACTTAGGTGTGGATATATTTTTTATCTTATTTATATATTACGAAGATATTATGTAGTTGTTAGGTATAATCAATTCCTTCCATTTATGGGTTTTAGTAGTTCAAAATTATGACTAGTTATTTCGAAGATCTATAGTATTAAATTTCCCTTTGTCGCGAACCAAGCGAAATAATGTAATTGGTCCCTTTTGATAAAATCCTTAGAAAAATACTAGGTGAATCTATCCACAATTAACGTTTCTTTGCATGAATGTGAGAATATGGAGAGGGCACAACATGACTAGAATAAGTTATAAGATGGTTGTCTTTCTATGTTACCAACTTGTAGGATTGTTTTTTGCTAACCGTATCTTGCGAGCATATAGTCATGGGCTTTCAAATCCATTGAAATGGGATGGAAATTTCGATATTCTAGGCACTAGTAATTTCTACGATAGTGGCCGAAGAAAATACAATATGTTGTAGGAAGGTAGTATCCAACTTTTCTAGCAACTGACTGCTATTGATCTTTCCTTTTTTCTCTGAATTTCTATTTCATGGGTATGGGGATTTAATCCTTGCAATTGACCTGTAAGAACACAAATTTGGTGAATCTAGTTGCTATACATGTATCCTCAATAATGTTTGAGTCTACGGATTGTGACCATTTCCATAAACATGAATGGTTCTATTCTATAAACTCATATTCGCTCAATAGATATAACTATTTTCTCTGGTGGATCTCTAGTTCTATCCTGAAAGTATTGCTCTGATCTATCTACCTCCCTCCTCTCTTCAGATCGATCTTCCTATCCATCATGTATTGATAAGCCCCCTTCTCAAGGCAATTCATAGACATTTCTATAATAATATCAGACTTCAAATGATGAAATGATTCCTATATTAATAGTGATATAGGAATTACTCTTCATCTTATAGTGCCTATATTAATAGTAATATAGGTCATAAAATTGGAATGTGATGCCTATTTACGAATACAATATAGGTCATAGTAAAATAATGCCTATAATTGTACTTACATATTTTTCTCCAAAATTTTGCCAAAAAAAGCCTTTGAACTTACTTAATGCCTTCAGCTTTGTCCTCTTAGCATCAGGCTTGGAGAATTGCTTCTTGGATAGAGGAGCCTCTTCACCTATAAAATGGCATAATATAGGCCTTTAAACATGTTTTTTCTCCATAAAGCCTATAATTAGGCCTTATTTTTCTCCAAGAATTTCCTGAGAGCTCCTAGTAAAGGCCTTATCACATTTTCTCCTCTTGGATCTTAGGCTTGCATTGAGGAGCTTACATTCAAATGGAGAGTGGGGGAAGCATTTTATAGCCTAGGCTTAGCCTGCATAATTAGGTTATATGCCTTATCAGTCAAACTTACATCCCAACCAACTTACTGGCCAATTTGGTTGAGGGCGAGCACTCATTGCAAGGGGGAGGTCACAGGGCCAACTCCCCTATCCACAAATTTGATTTTCTAGTTTTACCAACCACCTTATTTTCACCACCGTGTCTAAGCCCATCATCACCACATTCATGCCTGGCCCATCCACCCACATCCATGTCGCCCGCCACACCACGTGGCTTGTCAGTTGGGGGACATTATTTTTTTCCTTCGGCCTTATCCACTTCAGTTTAGATTATCCCACATTTATGGCACTAACTATGCAGAGGGGCTTTATATAGCCCATGGAGAATAATTTTGTTAAGGCTTAGGACATAATCCTCACTTTTGTAGGTCGATGCATATGATCAGCTTGCCCATTGGCTCACCAAGAAAGGTGACAACTTTTCCCTGTATAACTCAAGCTCGGTACCTCACTAATCCCATGGCTCAGTGAATTTCTCAATCTAATGTGGAAATATAGACCAATGTGGCAATGTGGTGGTAGGCCACGTGGTGGCCTAAAGACCCACCATGTGGAAAAAAAATTCAAATCGTTGACGAATACATACATGATTGATTGTTAAAGACTGGAGGCCTGAAACATCAACCTGAACTTCTCACCTTCACCCGATTTTTTCCACTTGTCATGATTTACTAGTTGACCCTATCTCATTCTAGGGTTAACCCAACTTTGACCAACCACCATTTTCATGTACAGGATTCATTTTGTGTGTTCTTGTAATCGATAGAAATCTCTCATAGTTGACTTCTGCACAGTCATGATTTCAGGAGGTTTAGGGAATTTTGTCCTCTGAATTGTCCTCTAGATCATCATATTTGAAATGTGTAACTCCAACTTATCAATAGTTATGGGATGGGTTGATTATGTCCATATCCTGAATCCACCATTATGATCCAAACCTTATTCAAGAAATAAACTACCAAGGAATCTAAGACCATCATGTATCATCCATTCCCATGATAAAAATAAGATCAGGAGGTGCATCAGCTGATTTCATTCAAGGGAGATTCTGGAGATAGGAAAGACAAAAAGGGTATGATCTTCATTCTAAGTATCATAGTCATAAAAATGTGATATCATCTTTGTTTCATTTACTGCAAACCACTTGGTAGTGTTCTTAAACACTCATCTGAATCCTTGTAGTGTGATCATGCCTCAAGAAGGAAAGACATTTCCATCATCTCATTCCATTCCAACCAATGGCCACTTCTCAATAATTTCACTCAAGGTTAATATTTAACCCACATGATGAAGACTCATCTCAGTAAGAGAGGGATAAACATCAATAGGTTTGGGCACCATGGAATTATCTCTCATGATCATTGGAGTCATTTCGTAAAAACCTAAGGATCCAGAAAGTGATCCTTGTTCTCACTTTGAGATCAAGAAATAACCACCATGAGTGATTCCCACAGTCATCTCAATCTCACATCGAAATGTCTCAAAACAGTGTTCCTAAACACTCATTCAAAAAACCTAGAGTGTCCATACATATTGTAGAAGGAGGAAATTTTGATTATTGTGTTTCAAATCAGAAAATTCTCAATCAAACAGAGCTTCATCTTCATTAGAATATTCAACCCCTTCTCTCTCTCCTTCTTATCTCTCCATATTCTAGTTTTTAATTAGGAATTTACTTTTTTCTATTTCTTCCTATTCACTTATATGACCCTCAATTCAACATTATAAGATTCATTTTTCGTCAATAAGAAAAAGACTCACTTCCTAGGAAGATGAATAGTCACAAGTGATGGGGATATGTGGAAAGTGATGTGGGGGGATAGATGAAGAGGAAATTTGTGATGTTATGATTTGGAATGGCTTCTCTATTCCAAAGGGTTAGCAATTATTGATTGAATTTATGTTTTTTATATTACCACTTCTACATTAAGTAACAAAATTTGAAATTATTCTATTTGTTGTCTTATGTTCTTCTACTCTCTATTTCAAAATTTGCATACATGATAATCTTGTAAAACCAAGAAAGGTGTCCACACCTTTGATAAGAGATTCAATGGAATTTTGTATCTATTATTTATTGGTCTTATTGTTGTTTAGATTGTTGAGTTCTTCTAATTGAATGTGGACCTACTCTCGTTATTGTATGTGAATTCTTATAGTGCCTACTCACAACTGTAGCCCTCTCTCTCCTTATTTCCCCAACTCCCCTTTACCTCTCTTTGCTGAAAATTCCTCCCTTGTACCTCATACAAGAACTTGGCGACATGTTCATTGGAGTGTTCCTATGTGATCCTCAACCTATTGGCCACCTCATAGATTTTGGGTAATTTAGGTAGTTTACATTCAATAATAGGAGCCTTCCTATAAACAAGAAGGAGGGGCTTAGCCCCATGATAGTTGGAGGAAACCAATTAAAAATCCACACAAAAATTGTTGAGTAGATAAAATGGATAAGTACTAGTCATGCACAGAATTTGAAGACCACGCATAGGAGGGTGAGTATGGACTGAGAAAAAAAATAGATAAGGCCAAAGTAATACATAGAAGCACGTGCACAAGCATAAGATAATTACATGGATAATTCAATGCATGAAAGGTATATGCACAAGGGGAAAGGATATCAGCACACATGGGGTCCACACATGCACATAGGCTACAAGACTTAGTTGGATTCCAAGTGAAGGCTAAAAATAAAAAAACCATAGATGGCGTAGCATGCAAAGTACATCTAGAAATTAGTGAGGAAAGAATAAAACACTGAAAGAACATGTAAGGAAGTTCACATATAATTATAGGATCAAAGCATGGATAAGGCCGAGCTATTTATAGCTTGATCTAGAATTAAAGAATAAGTGTAAAAGCCATGCGACCTATATTTAGGACATCTATTATTAGAATAAAAGCATGTAAGTGGTGAAGGAAAATTTCCTGTACGTACCAAAAATTGTAAGGTACTGTACTGCCATAACTACGTGACACGTGCCCCAATGATGATACAGGTCTCCTCACAAGGTGTTCAGGATCCAGAAAAGCTCTCCAAGTGTGTGTTAACATCCCGCATGCCTCGCTTAGCACCCGCGTGCTTTATTTTTCCTTTTCCCCTATTTTCTTAGCCTTTTTCTCTTCAGTGATGAAACCGCCGCCTTGCCTGGGCAGCAGTCTCGTGACCGCCGCCCTGAACAGGGCGGCGGTCCTATAACCGCTGCCCTGCTCAGGGTGGCGGTCCTATACACGTTTTCCAGAAAGTTCTTTTAATACGCCTCACATAAATTCAACATTTTACCAGCTTTCTTTCACCGCCATAAGCTTGCATTTATGATTCTGGTTCCCTGGAATAGTGTTTTGCCATTGTTTATAGTTTAAGAGTTCTATTTGGCTTTTACCTTGGGTAAATGCAAATGCTATAAATAGATGGCTTGTGCTCAAGCAAATGGCCTCTCATTCACTTCTCATCTTCTCATTTTTAGTCATTCAGTCTTTTATTTTGCTTAGGATTCATAGTTTAGTTCGTTACATGCTTAGTTAGCATTGTTTTACTATTGGTAAGCCACATATCCATCTTGTGCAAGCAGTGTTGTTATTTCATCCAATCCATTGGAGTAGAATAGCTTAGGAAGCCATTAAAGTTGTAGGTTTTGCTCCTCAAATAGGATAGTTTCAGGTTCTGGATGCTTTATATTGCATGAATCGCAATAGATCCCGCTAGGAATTGCATAAGCCAAGCTCTGTACTCTTGCACTATCCCTCTCCTACTCGCATTGTATTCGGTGTGTATTCTAAGCTGGCTTTATCCCAATATCTACTTCTGTTGATGCTAGCATTACATGCTTTTCTAGATCCACGTGAACACAAAAGAACGAGGAGATCATATTGAGGGGACAAGATCACACACACCATCGGATTTGCCATTGTTCTGCAGAATCCAGGTTCTAGCTTTCAAAGTTCTAGTTAGAATCATATCAAATAGAGTAGTTAATTACTTTATTTCAGTAAATTCTATTCTCGATATTGCCAGGGAAGCTGTGGGGATTGATAGTTTCTGAGAAACTATGATTCACTCCTCACTTCTGAGGTAGGATCGAGAATCTTGCAAATAGATTAGATGAGCTATTTTATTGTTTAGAATAGATCTACAAATTACACAGACAAATAGCTACACTCGATTATATTGTTTGTTTTAAAGTTTTATTTTAGTTGTCTTTCTAGATATTTTAAATAGTTGTTTTCTTAAATTCGTAAAGTTCATCAGAAAAACACAAAAAGATAGAGAAAACATATATGCTATAAATACACTTCACATAGTTAAATTTCATTTTGTTACAGTTAATTTTACTTTGTTACTTTTGTATGAAAATCACGGGACCTAGAGATCCCAGGGAATACATATTCAAGTCAATCATGCCCCAGCCCAATCTCATCACGGAAATAACTGATATAGATCAAAATCTTAGGATTCAAGTCTTCCGAACAACGATAAGCTTGCAACAAATCAATTTTCAGTTGAGTGGACTAAACATAGAAGATGACCAAGCACACACATTTTGGTCAAATCAACCGAACTACAGATTACCCTAGGCAAACATTCATATGACTGTAGAAGGGTTCGAAAGAGAACAAACCTTTGGTTGTGATCCTTTGGTCCCATAGCCAGATGTAGGAGACACTCTTCTAGATATAGATACCAGCCTAAGAATCCAGGTTGCACAAATGCCTGTAGGGTATTCTGAGAAAATCACACAATTGTTGATCCTAAACATAGAAGCTGAGAAAGCATACGATTACTAGATATTAGGGATTAGGACTTAATTTCACGCATGACCATAACAGGTCCACAACGACTAAGAGTCTACGGTTGTGACCCACAAATCCCGCAGCCCAACGAATCCGTAGGAGAATTAGACATAGACACTGGCCTATGCACACTAGTATTCCAGTCTAATCGACTTCCACCTATCATCATCAAACAATTATCCTTGCTAGACACAACAGCTAACAAAGCTAGAGAGTTCTAGACTAGGCCAGAGAACCGTCCATAGGATTGGCTACATTTACCATCCACCATATGACCCTGTCCGGAGAAATACACAAAACTATCCCGGGTCATTTTCCACGTATTCCATAACCCATAGATCGAATCACGCCAGAGCTTGATATTGATTGGAGCCTTCGAGTAGTCATCCTTGCTGACCGATCTATCACACTAGCCCAAGTTAGGAGGGCTTTCTTTGCTTTAGATTTGTAAGTTCCGTTAGTGCGCATGTCGAAGACATTAGATTGCCTAACTAGTTTGTCTGTATCTCACACATATTCCATCCCCACCAGTTGTCTCGGCACGACCTTGGGAGGTCGGGTGCGAGGAAGAGTCACTTGTAGATTCCCACGCTTGTCTTGTCACGTTTTCTGTCGTACAAAATTGGTGAACCCGACGTGAAACAAACAAAATTAGTGAAGCTGACGTCAACTTCCTACTTTCTAGTTCAGAGTCATAGTATCACGTGTTCTTCCAAGTTTAGTATACTTTTCATCTTCTCTACCTCATTGGCTTTCACCTTCGCTCCTTCCCATTATTCTATGGGTATTCATATACCCCCTGAATATGTCGGGATTCGATGCATATAGCAGACCCCTCTTGGGTCTTGAGGCATACTATGCCCAACAAAATAGAGAATCATCACCCTCACTTTTAGTGTGGGGCGACAACTATTCAACTAGTCAGTTGTCAACACAAACTCCAAGGATTAGATATAGCTTGCCCTTCCAAACAAAGGAGTTGGAACAACTCACTCAAACGTAACAAACAGAGCCTTCAGGCTCGAACAATATGACGTTCACCAGAGAATCTGGTTCATCTCCTTAGGTACTACTTAGACCACAAATTAGTAGACAATCAGACTCATACCAAAGTCTTAGACGATGAATATTTGGTACGTTATGCCTAGGAGTGACAACCAACGTTCTCAAGGTATGTATCTACCTGTAGGAGGTTTACAACCACAACCCGAGGTCTCTTTTCAAGAAAATACCTCTATGCCACTGCATATAGGAAATACTCTTGGATAAACTTGGCAAGATAGCGATCAGTTCATAGCAGGATATCACATGCCTATACAAAACCATGGTATACAAAAAACGCCACCAAGGCAAAGCATATCGTAACTTCACCAAATGAAGTCATTTCAACTCTAATAGAAAAGGTTAGAGGGTTAGAACTTGCCCAAGCAAGTCAAAATTCACAATTCATGTAAGCAGGGAGTTCCAATCCTCCACACCATCCTAGCCAAGTGGATCTCCTCACAGGAGTAGGCACGTTAGGCATGACTCCTCAGTATTCACAAAAAATGCCAACTAGACCCACCATCTCTAGCACTGTTCCTCCCAGTCTAGTACAGAATAATCCATTCCTGGATAGTACCCCGTCATACTTAAACATATACTCCAAATCACCACAAGGGGATATGTTCTCCTCTCCTAGAATTTTTTCTCAAACACAGGGGCTTCCTTATGCCCCTGCCAATGCATACGCTATGCCATATCAACAACCCATCCCACCACCGCTCCCTCAACAGGTGCCATCAATGGTCGAAACATATGCGATAGGGACTTACTCAGAATATTTGAAAGAACCCTTAGATTTCACCATACGAAGCATCATGCTTCCAAGACCTCTTCCCAATTTTCCCAAATACAAAGGAGAGGGAGATCCAAATGCACATATCAAAGCTTACGCTACAACCATTCGAGAACTACTCCCATGGGATGGGGTTGTTGCTAAAATATTCCCAAAAACCTTGGAAGGCATCGCTCTCGATTGGTATTATAGAATACCTGAGGCTTCCATCCATTCGTTCAAACAACTCATTTTAGATTTCATCAAGGCCTTCGACATGAACAAACTATTAAGAACAGGAATCAGGGAGTTCTTACACATCAAACAAGAACACAATGAATCTGTCGCCCATTTCATCCAAAGGTGGCGTACAGTCCTTTATTCCTCGGCAAGTGCTCCAAACATGGATCAAATGGAACTATGTGATTTATTCCTTCATTTTCTTAGTAGAGAAGTGAAGGAAGAAGTCCAGAAGTTCCCATTACGAACTTACGATGAAGTACTCGAGAGTGCTCTTCGAATAGATCAAGCAGTAATTGATAGTGGTCGTAAAACATATGGAGCAAACGGGAGGTTAATCACCCCCAATCAAAACACTACAACTTATCCCACTACCATGAACGTCAATCAAGGACCTAAAATCCTTAACAAAAATCGGGGTGTAACAACAGATGGAGTAACCGACCAGCCTAAAAAGGTAAATGTTGTCAATACTCCATCACAAACAAACAACCAACGAAACAACAACTTTACCCCAACAGTCAATACAGTGGATTTTAACCATCCACAACAACAACAACAACAACAACGGTGAAATCCCATACAAGGGCCAAGCCAAAACTCATTTGGTTATCAAAACCAAATTCAAAACCAAAGACAAAAAATGTAAAAATTTAATCCTAATAGGCAACAGTTTGATAAGAATTTTAGGCCACAATACACACCAAACCAACAAAACTAGGAATTACAATCCCAATTCGTATTGTGGTTTCCACAAAATTCGGGGTCACGATACTAGAACGTGTCGTGACTACAATAAATTCATGCAACACTTGCCAGAAGAACAAAGACAGTTCTTCATAGATTTGTTTTTAGGTAGATCCTACGTCACCATCACCAAATACGCTCGCAGGGACAGTTTCCCCTCAGAATGCTCCCCTGAAGATCTTTAACGATCCACTCCCAAATCATGATAACAATAGGCTGAATCCAACTAGGACGAACAAAGGTGCAATGACGGGAAACAATGATCATGAAGCCTCGACTTCACTAAATCCATCAGTTGCGCCACAATTAGGAAGTCAACCGAGACCCAAGATAGTCGGTTTAGTAGAATTAGACACTGAACTACCTATCGAAGCTATAACAAGAACACGAGAGTATTTCTCTCAACCAAGCCCAAGTCATCTACCAGAGACAGATAAGAGTCAACAAATAGTAGAAAAACCCGTGGGTGCCTATGATTTAATTAATGACCTAACAAAAACCTTCTCACACATTTCATTTTTGGACTTACTAAAGAACTCTCCTGCTCACAGAGTTGCTCTTTTAGAAGCATTAGGTTTAGGTCATCTAATTAACATCACTCCACCTCCTGAAACACAAGTAAATCACGTAGATTTTGATATCCACCCTCCAGGGCAGCCGGACAAGGATGTCGAATTCATATTCGAAATAAGTAAAATGCCGACAGATGCTGAGATTGCATGCCGAGGTGATCCAGCCTTACACTTGCAAGTATGGGTTTATAATAACTATGTAAAACGTGCAATGGTTGATGATGGGGCCGCAGTTAACATAGTCCCCTTCTCTTTCCTCCAAAAAACTAGGATATGGGGAAACAAACTATTCCACAACTCGAAATACATTGAGAGGCTATGATAGCCTTAAAGCCACTTCGATAGGAACTATAATACTACCGGTCACCTTAGGACCCAAAACCATCTTGACTGAGTTTTATATTATAGATCGGGAAACTAACTATAATATGATCCTCGACCGACCTTGGATACACCGCATGAAGGCAATCCCTTCTACTGCTATTTCAAGAAGTAAGATTCCTGCATCTAGGAAAGGTATTTGTAGCCAAAGGTGATCCAAAACCTTTCGATGTACACCTAGCTGATTTAAAGAAAAGACCAGGCGTGCACTCAGAATTTGAACTTCCAACAAACCAACTTAATAAACCCACTGACCCAAAACCAGAGGAAAAGTTGGTACCTACGATGGATCTTGAAACTATCAGCATAGCCAAAACAACCCCAACCCCTAAAGATAAGGCTAAAGAAACAGTATCATTAGGGACTACTGTAAAAATCATTGAATTGATAGAACAAGATTTACCAATTTTCTTACCATTTGATTCAGTAGGCATAGGATATTCCCTAGGTGTTGGTTCCTTCCAGTAGAGGATCTCTGTATGGTAGAAGTAGAATGTGCAAATGCAGTAGATACCCCAACATCTATATTCCCAGCTAAGTATTGGACTCTCCATTTCGATGGAGCTAAATGCCGTTATGGAGCGGGGGCAGGTGTAATTCTTACTTCGCCTGAAGAGAAAAGTCCTACCATTTGCCTTTAAACTAAATTTTGAATGCACAAAGAACATGGCGCTGAGTACGAAGCCCTCCTCCTTGGCCTCACCTTAGCCAAAAGAATTGGTGTTGATAACATCAGAGTCTTAGGAGACTCGCAATTAGTGACAAACCAAGTTTCTGAAGTATATGAAACTAAAGCCAAACATTTACAACTCTACAAAAACGCTGTGTTGGATTTAAGCAAGACGTTTAACTTCATATCCATTGAAGCAATCCCATGAGAGAAAAATCTTCTCACCAATTCAATAGCAACTTCAGCATCACCTTTTACTCCAAGTAATGAGTTAGAAGATACCCATTTCACGGTGTCCATCCGTGATGAATCATTGATAAGAACACCAACAGGAGCAACCCCTTTCTCACTAGTGTTCGGTGCGGAGGCAGTCCTCCCACTCGAGGTTGAAATACCCAGTCTCCGCATTTCATTACAAGGGATTTTGGATGAAGACGCTTACAGAGAAGCACGTCTTTCTCAACTAGAAATCCTAGATGAAACTAGGTTAGATGTTGAACAACGACATAGAATCTATGCTAACCGGATGTGCCAGCAGTACAACAAGAAGGTCTATGATCATGACATATACGAAGGGGATCTAGTTCTAAGACTAGATAGCTAGATCGACAAGAAGACCGGTGAAGGAAGGAAATTCCGGCCCAAATGGTTGGGCCCATACCGAGTCATGAAGGACTATGGAAATGGTGCATACCTCTTATGTACGCTAGAAGGTGAGGAATTTGGCGAAACAGTCAATTCCCTTCACCTCAAGTGGTTCTACGCATAAGCAGCTAGCACTACTTATATATATTTACATTACATCTTCATATAGATTAAGATCATTTTGTCCGCTTGTCTCTTACATGATTGGTGATCGAGGAATCTATTCTCAAAGAAATTCATAGCAAACTCATGATGTTGTTGGCATAAACTCTTTAATCATACCTCTCCATTTTCATGATATCATCAAATTATCTTAGAATCTTCTATCAAATAAAATCAGAAATGACAAAGTCTTAACGGTAACCATACCAAGATCTGCAAGTTTATTCTCGCTTTGATTTCTTCTTAGGGTAGGTGTCTTACCTATGGTCTGTTCTAGAAGCTTCATGGTGTCACATCTATCCCATATGTATATCTCTTTGGAAATAAATGCATGCTGACATTTTACTCAAATAAACAAGTCAAAAATTGATTAAACAGAAAATTTTAATTTTACACATTTCCTTGCCCCACCAACCTTCGGTGATGAGCTTGCGTCTCTTACTAGTGATGTAGGGTTGGGAAGGGATGAAAATGCCCTTACTCGCCTATACCTTGCCCATGGTGATAAACCCACACTTCTTACTAGTAGCATGGGGTAAAGTGTAGGGGGTCCTCTTGATAAATAAATGCAAATGATCATATGAAAACAATTCAAAACTTTGAAACTTTGTGTCAAAAACAAATGAATCAGATGTTCAAAATTCCAAGAGAGTTAAAATCCTAAAAAAATAGATTTTGTCTACTATGTGGCCATCTACGGATCTAAGTCTAGATAAACCACAAAGTAAGTTACATTCTAAACTATGAAGTCGCTCGGGTAGAGTAAGCTTGTAGCTTCCAATTTGGTTCCACTAAAGCTTTGTCTATCTTTCATCACTATCATTTCAGCTACACCTCATAACTTGTGCCCTTTCTAGCTCTCGGTGATGAGCCCTCACATATTACTAGTTGCGTGGAGTTAGGAGAGGGGCAAGTTAATCTGTTCATCATACTAGTTATATTCATCACTTTGCAAAACAAACATGAGATATCAAAAATTGCTTACAGAAGCTAAGATTCAAAATCACATTATATCTACATCTATCAACATCATGAAATACACAAAAGGAAAAAAACATTTGCATCACTTGTTCTCCATTGCATACATTCTAAAAAGCATATAAACATACATCGTAGTATACACAAAGAAACTGGAAATAGAAAGGAAACCATGAGTGCCAAGATTTTGATCCAAAATGAATTCATATATATAAATGATCAAAGTTTATATACAATTCCATCATGCACTAAGCATGGTCAATACACTCAAAGAGCCCGGGGATATACAAAGAATATATAATACAAAATCTACAAGAGCCAAGTGGCCTCTCAATCCCTACGTGACCCCTCCAAAGGTGCACGCCCACGCCTAGGACTTCGGCTATGCCAGCGCTCTCAATGTACGGAGGGCTTAGGATCCTGAGGAGCAGCCGCAGTCTCACCACGAGAACGGATCCTCATAAGATGCTCAGCCATCCTATAGCCCGCTAGCTCGGTGCGAAGGGTCGATACTATCCTGGCCACGTGCCAAACGGGAGCAAAGACATCCGTATGTCTACAGGCTGCTGAAGGCTCCTCAGCATCTACGGACAGCTCTGCATGTGTCCTATCCATGGGGATCATCAGGGAATCGGTACATACCCTGTGGATCAAATCCCGCCACTCATCAACAGTCTCTGCAAACAAAGGAGAAAATGAATTAGAAACTAAGCAAGATGCTAAAAGATACAAAATAGCAACTAAGGAGAGCCTATAAATAAACATTAAAAGGGAGAAAGGGTAACTTACTCGGATCCCCAGGCCTTCAGGATGGGTCGCTGGGGCCGGCACCTACCGCAGATGCTGCTGCCAACTAAGGGGCTACTCCTGTGGTAGGAGCAATGTGTTGCCCTGTAACAGACTCATCCTCTCCACCATGTCCCTGGGAGAGGGGCTCCTCTGAAACTAGAGTATCCCTCTCTGCGCTCTCTGCGATCATGCCACTCAGGATCGCTGTCCTCGGTCTCCTCCTCTGTCCCTCCCTCTGTGAACTCCTCAGACTCAGAGTCAATATCAATAGGGTCATCGCTGCTATGAGTAGGACCCACATCAATCTGAAGAAAAGGTGCCCGAGGCGCACCGGCTCTCCCTCTAGCATGAACTATCCTCCTGGCTATAATAGGAATGCCAGGAGTAATCACTGTCCAACGTCAGCCTCTAGGCCCCCATCTGGCCTTGCGAACTGATCTGTAAACCGGCACCACTGGGGGAAGCATAGCCATGTATGGTAGGCCAAACTACTGAGGGACTCAGTCAAAGGGGTGTGCCTCCACTCGTCCCACTCTATCAATGATCTACCCTGTGGTGGAGTAGGAGATCAAAGTAAGAGTCTCCTCGCCCCATATGCTCGCCATGGTCTAATACGGTGTTGCCTCCATGTCGGCAGTAGTCAGGGAGGAAACTGGCTGATGAGGTTCTCTAAGCACCAACATGTCTGTCCATCTGGCTGCCCTAACATCTCAAGGATCTGCCACCTCCACACCCCTGCCATAAGGGATGAAATGCTCATAAACCCAACTCATGACTAGAGTCAGGTGGCTCAATAACTGTCCCTGTAAACGGACCACCCTGTATAGATCATGGTAGGTGGTCCCAAGAATATCTGTACCCTAAGCATATATCCAGCCATGCCCCTCTATCTGTGCAATAATGGGGGCCCAGCAGTATAATAGTGTGTCACCTCCCTTGTCCCCGATTAGTCTCGAGGCAAGGATCCCCATAATGGCCTATCGAAATACAAGGATGGGCAAAGAAGGAATGGATCGAACTCTCACCCCCTTCTTCGACCCCATGGAGATGGCTGCATCTCCCATATAGGTCGCCCACTGTGTAATCTGTGCCCGTGAGCCTGCTGTCTCCAAAGTGAGTCGCCTCCCGATGATCGGGACCCGAAGAATGCGGTAGACGTCCTCTAATGTAATGGTCCACTCGCCACGGACCCCTGGCAATCGGAAGGTGTTCTGATCTACATCCCAGTAAGAAAATAAGTCACAAACGATGTGACTAGATGGTGTAACATGGGGCACGCGTGATATGCACAGTATACCAGCCCTCTGAAGTGTGTCCTCCTCGTCCTGTGAGAGGGCATCTAGTACCCCTGAGAGCCAATTACACTCTCTCTCTCTGCTCCATCGAATTTACTCCTCTCTCACCTGCATACACCCAAAAACACACAAAACAAAGCAGGTTAGCATCCAGGCAATGCTGAGAAAGTCATAAAAACACGTAGAAATGCTAAAAATACAAACACAATCTCAAAAACAAGTTCTTTTTGCATTCTATGCAAAACCGCCACCCTGAGCAAGGAGGTGGTTTTGTAACCGCCACCTTAAAGGCGGTGGTCATATAATCGCCACCCTGGCCAGGGTGGCAGTTGTGGTCCGAAAACCCACACGGATTTTTAGCCTAAAAAGGCTTAAAAAGTGTAAAAAATGGCCTTTTAACCTAAAAAAAGAACCTACCCAGTAGGTGCCCCCCTAGGTGGACCTGTTAACACTAGCATTTTCAAAAATTACCCCCCCATTGTAGAGTATTTAGCATTTCAAATTTAAGGGGGTAAAGACAATAAACTTAAGAAAACTAACTTGTGATCACTGAGGTCCATGTTCCGCACGTGGAGGCATGATCACGATCTCGCTGTTAACGTTTCGACTCTACTCACGCAAGAAACCATCACCGTGGGTCCTAGAGCTAAGAAAAAAATCAAATCGACTCCCGCAAATGATTAGGAAAATGGGCCCACTTTCATATATATATAGCACTCTGTTTCGTTTTAAAATGAATTTTTCATAGGTTTGGAGTGCTGATGGATGTAAGTTCCTATCCCCGCACAAATGGTACGTTCTCATTCCCTATTATTCTTAGTGTTTATTTTTCAAACTATTGTGTCTATCTGCACTTGAGTTATCTTTTCATTTTGCAGGTAGCGAGAATATTGGATGGTGTCATTTCAACACACGGACGTGTTAGGTATAACTTCTAACTTCCCATTTCAGGACTGCCATACTCAGACCCACCGTTTTATGCCTCTTCATGACTAAAACACTTCTCGGAGGGGGCAATATGTAAGTACCCAAAATTGTAAGGTACTGTACTGCCAGAACAGTGTAACAAGTGCCCCAATGATGATACAAGTCTCCTCGCAAGGTGTTCAGGATCTACAAAAAGCTCTCCGAGTGTGCATTAACATCCCACATGCCCTGCTTAGCCCCCACATCCTTTGTTTTTCCTTTTTCCTCTCTTTTCTTGGCCTTTTGCTCTTCAGTGATGAAACCGCCGCCCTGCTCAGAGCGGTGGTCTCATGACCGCCGCCCTGATCAAGGTGGCGGTATTGTAACCACCGCCCTGCTCAAAGCAGTGGTCCTTTATGCATTTTCCAGAAAGCATTTTAACGTGACTCACGTAAAAATCAATGTTTCACCAGCTTTCCTTGCTGACTTAGGCTTGCATTTATGTTTTTGGTCCCCTAGAATAGTGTTTGACCATTGTTTATTGTTTTAGAGTTCAGTTTGGTTTTGATCTTTGGGGAATGAAAAGCTATAAATAAATGGTTTGTGCACAAGCAAATGGTCTACCCCTCATTCACTTTCATGCTTTGATTTTCATAGTTCAGTCTTTTATTCTATTTAGAAGCCATAGTTTTAATTCCTTGCATGCTTAGTTAGAATTTTTCAGCTGTTAGTAAGCCACATACCCATCTTGTGCAAGTAGTACTGTTATTTCACCCAATCCATTGGAGTAGAATATCTTAGGAATCCATTAAAGTTACAGGTTTTACTCTTCAAACAGGATAGTTTCAGGTTCTGGACGCTTTATGTTGCATGAATCGCAGTAAATCCCACTAGGAATTGCATAAGCCAAGGTCTGTACTCTTATGCTATCCCTCTCCTACTCGCATTATATTCAGTCTGCATTCCGAGCTACCTTTGTCCCAATATCTACTTCTGTTGATGCTAGCATTACATGCTTTTCTGGATTCATGTGAATACGAAAGAATGAGGATATCACACTGAGGGGACAAGATCACACACACCATTGAATTCACCACTGTTCTGCGGAATCCAGGTTCTAGCTTTCAAAGTTCTAGTTAGAATCATATAAAATAGAGTAGTAATTGCTTCATTTCAGTAAATTCTATTCTTGATATTGCCAGGGTAGCTGTGGGGATTGATAGTTTCTGAGATAGGATCGAGAATCTCGTAAACAGATTAAGCAAGTTATTTCATTATTTAGAATAAATCTACAAATTACACAGGCAAATAACTACACTCGGTTATTTTGTTTGTTTTAAATTGTTATTTAGTTGTTATTTCTAGATACGTTTAAATAGTTGCTTTTCTTAAATTCTTAAAAAGGTTTCTCAAAAAAATAGAAGTTATATACGTTTTAGATTTATTCCACGTAGTTAGAATTTGCTTTATTACAATTAGATTTACATTTTGTTTTGTATGACAATCACGAGACCCCGGGAGCCCAGGGAATACGTATTTGAGCCAATCGTGCCTCAACCCAACCTCGTCACAACAATAGTTGACATAGACCAGAACATTAGAATACAAGTCTTCCAAACAACAATAGATTTACAACTGATCAGCTCTCAGTTGAGAGGGTTAAATATAGAAGACGACCAAGCACACACATTTTGGTCAAATCAACCAAACTATAGATTACCCTAGGCAAACATTCACATGACTGTAGAAGGGTTCGAAAGAGAACAAATCTTTGGTTGCGATCCTTTGGTCCCACAACCAGATGCAGGAGACACTTTCACAGACATAGATACTAGTTTAAGAATCCAGGTTGCACGAATGCCTGTGAGGTATTCTAAAAAAATCACACAGTTACTAATTCTAAACATAGAAGCTGAGAAAGCATACGATTACTGGATACTAGGGATTAGGAGTTGATCTCGTACATGACCATAGCAGGACCACAACAACCAAGAGTCTACGGTTGTGATCCACATATCCTATAACCTAAGGAATCCATAAGTCAATCAAATATAGACACTGGCCTATGCATGTTAATATTCCAGTCCACTTCACTTCCACCCATCATCATCAAACAACTATCCTTACTAGATATAACGGCTAACAAAGCTAGAGAATTCTGGACTAGGCCAGAGAATTGTCCGTAGAGTCAATTACATTCACCATCCACCATATGACCTTATCTGGAGACATACATGAAACTATCCCAGGTCATTTTCCACGTATTCCACAACCCATAGATCGAATCACGCCAGAACTTGATATTGAATGGAGCCTTCGAGCAGTCATCCTTGCTGATCGATCTATCGCACCAGTCCAAGTTAGAAGGGCCTTCTTTGCCTTAGATTCGTAAATTCCATTAGTGCGTGTCAAAGACATGAGATTTCCTAACTAGTTTGTTTGCATCCCACGCATATTCCATCCCCGCCGGCTGTCTCGGCATGACCTCGGGAGGTCGGGTACGTGGAAGAGTTACCTGTAGATTCCCACGCTCGCTTGTCACTTTTCTAGCGTACATTGACCATAAGGGGGAATTTATTTTTATAGATAGTCCTTTTGATCTTGTGATTTGCAGTTGGATTTAATTATTTTACTTGGTGTGTACTCAACCCATCTCCCCAAACTCGAAATTTGAATTTCAAGCTAATTTTGGAGGCTTTTGGGACAAGTTAACCTTGTCCCAAACCTCTTAAATTTGTCTACCAACTATACCTATGGGGTAAGGGGTCAAAATCAGGAATCATTATGTGATTTCGACGGTAAAAAGGTTGATTCATTTAACCTTTTCTTAGATGATATTTAATGGTGTTCTTTTGAGGTATGGAGTATGGATTAGTGTCTGTAAGAGGCTTGTCATAGCCTCAACCACCTAATTACTAAACTTGGGTTTGATGTTTGAATTGGGGGATGTGGAGTTGATGTGAAGTGATGTGGCATCCTACATGGAGCCACCTCACCATCCTCTTCTCATTTTTCTATTTATTCTTGTTTATTTTATGTAATTGGGGGTTACCCATTTTTATTTCCACACTTAATCTTTTATAATTTGTTTGGATTTTTTTTACGTGCATATTTTGGAGATTTCTTTCTAAATACTTGCTTGGTTTGGACAAGGGAAAATCTTGTTAAATATTGTGGAAGTTTGTGATGGTAAGGTAGTCCCTTTGCCTTTGTTGTTTATTTACTTTTTTATGTGTGTGTAAAAATAAATTATTTATATGGTTGATATTTGTGTTGGGTTGGGTAGATTGTGGCCTTAAGAAAAGGTGTAGGACATAGAAAATTGGACCATTTTAGGAGGGAAAAGGAAAATTTTGTTGCATAGTAAAAGAATTATGGGTGGGAGTTCCAACTTTGAAGAGACAAAAGTGTAAAATTTCTATACTTATGTATTTTCATTTAGAGGGAAAAGGATGTCTTGAGAAGTTGTGCATTTGGAGGATTGTTGGGTTCAACTCCTATCTTATTTGGGAGTTACAAGGAGATGGTTCCCATTGTTTTATTCTCCCTTTGGCTTGATATATAAGCCTATGTGTTTCTTGAAATTTTGGCATTGAATGTATTTCTTGAAATTTTAGCATGTGTTTTGTAGTGTGGAAGAAAAATTATAAGTTGTCATTGGATGTAAACATTGTTTATTCTACTATGGTTTGGGCTTAGAGGCTGGTAAGGAGAATGTCTTCTTCTCCCCATTGGAATAAAGGATGGGAGATGAGTGTTTCCTATAACCCCTATTTTTTTTGGATTTGCATAAAAATAAAGCTATGGAGTTGAAGAATGAAGGAGTTACCCTTGTTTGGAGTCAAAGAGATCACCCTTGTCAAGATATTCCCTTGTTGTAAATTGAAAGATTTAATCTTGTATTTTCGGAAACATGCTTGTCAACTTATTAAGTTCAAATTGATGAAGGAAGGAACTAAGTTCTTGAGAAAATATTGTATTGTTATCTAGTTATAATTGAAATATTGTAATGATTGGAAAGAATCACTTGAAAGTTGTATTTAAATGGGAAACACATTTCCTTAAAAACTTAAAATAAAATCATAGTTACTTGTGGTTTACTTTGATGAAATGGTTATGTTTTTATTAGATGAATGTAAAAAAGCTATCCTTGATATCCCTTTGTTGAAATAGATATCACTCTTTTTGTGAAAAGAGAAGAGACACATTTTCATTTTGAGAGTAAAAGTAAGAATATTGAAATGTTGTAAATTATAGTTAAATCTCATATTTTGTTATAAACAGGAAAATGAATCCTTCGAGTTTTAGAATAATGAAAATTTCCTTCTTATTGATTGTATTGGGTTGAAAGAGAAAATCTATTCATTTTCTAGTTTTACTCATATATGAATAGATAGATAAATTTAGCTAATTTTCCTTGTATTTCATTATGCAGGTAAACCTGATTTTCTCATTTAAGATAACTAAAAACAAACAAAAATTATAATTATAATTATACTTAATTCTATAAATTTATATTATATATATATATATATATATAATTCATTTAAATTAATTAAAACTAGTACATCCTATAATTATAATATTAATATTAATATATAACTATATATAGATATATTAAAATTAATATTTATAATTAAATTTATATTGGGAAACTGTACGATGGAAAAGTGACATGCAAGGATGGGAATCTGTAAGTACCTCTTCCTCATACCCGACCTCTTGAGGTCGTGTCAAGATGGTCGGTGAATTTGGAATATAAATGGATATAGACAAATTAATCGGGTAATCTTATATCTTCAATACGCAATAATGGAATCTATGAATTTAAGGAAAAGAAGGCCCTCCTAACTTGAATTGGTGTAATGCTTTGTTTTGATATAATAGTTGTTAGGAGGCTCTAATAAATTTCTAGCTCTACTGAGATCTTGTTTATTGGTTGTTTGATACGTGGGAAGTGACCTGTGGGAGCTTCGTATATATCTCTAAACAAGGTCATGAAAATGGTGATAGGACGCTTAGTGGATTTGTAGTGAACTATGGGTGGTTTTTCTGGTCTTGTCCAAAAAATATTAGATTGATTGGCTTCTATATTTAATACGGAGAACTGTGTTATGATATCTAGGGGGAGAGGTGAGGATATAAATACTAGAGTTCGTAAACCGGTATTAATACTTAACTGATTTGCGAGCCCATTGGGTTGTGGGACTTGGGGATCACAACCGTGAGTTTGTGGTTGTTGTGGACCTATTATGGTCATGTGAAGAATCAATCTCTTCTTCCAACTATCCAGTAATCATACACCTTTTTAGCCTCTATGTTTAGAACTAGAAGTTGTATAATTTTCTCAAAATACCTTACAGGTGTTCTAGAAACTTGAATGTGTAAGCTAGTGTCTATGTCAACGAGGAGGTCTCCTACATGAGGTTGTGGAACTAAAGGATTGCAACCAAATACTTGTTTTCTTTCAAATTCTTGTACATTCTTTTGGATATTTTATCAAGGCAGTCTATAGTTAGGATGATTTGACCAAAATGTGTATGCCTTATCGTCTTCAATATTTAATTCTCTTAGTTCTTCACTAATTACTTGTAGGTTTACCATTGCTTGAAAGACCTGTATCCTAAGGTCTTGATCTATATCAGCTATTGTTGTAGGTAGATTTGGTTGAGGCACTATTTGTTCAAATATTTACTCTCTAGGATATCTAGGTGTTATGATTGTCATGTAAAATGATTCAACTTTTAATTAAGATTAATAAACTAATTACGAAAGATGTATTCACACTATGCATGTATTCTTCTATTTTTGTATTTTTGATGAAGTATTTTAAGGAAATTAAAGAGAAACTACTCTAATATATTTAGAAAATGAAAAACTAATCTATTAACAGAATTGAAACAAAGCAAAGTAGCCTGGTGTGGCTATTTGCCTATGCAGTTGTGATTTTATCCTAAATATCTAAGCAACTAATTATTTTTAATTGAAAGACTCTTGATCCTATCTCGTAAGTGAGGAATGAATCACATTTTCTGAGAAACTATCAATCCCCATAGCTTCCCTGGCGATATTGAGAGCGAGATTTGGACTGAAATAAAATAATTCACTACTCTATTTGATACATTGTAAATAGAAATTTGATAGGTCAAACCTGGCATTTACAGAATAATGGTAAATCTAGTTGTTTGTGACTTCGTGCCCTCAATGTGATCTCCTCGTTCCTTTGTGTTCTCATGAATCCAGAAAAGCATGTATATGATAGCATCAACAGAAGAAGGTATTTAAACAATGGCAACTTGTGATATAGACCGAATACAGTGCAAGTAGGAGAGGGATAGCGTAAGTGAATAGAGCTTGACTATGCAATTCCTAGTGGGACAACACAAATACGCTAAGATTTTTTGAAGCTATCCTTTGTGATGAACAGAACCTACAACTCTAATGGATTCCAATCTACAAATGAAACTACTTTACTCTAAACTGACTTATATGGAACAACAATGAGGCAAGACTGAAATAAGAAGATCAAACGACCTCTAAACAACAAAGGAACACTAACAATGGAAGCAAAACATGAAAATATGGGAATTCTAATTGAAAAACTCAAAAGATTGAATAATAGAATTGAGAAGGTGAGGGGCCATTTATTTGAAAACAAGCTGGCTATTTATAACAAATGCATTTACACGAGGGTAACTCGCAATTGAACTCTTTTACCATAAACAAAGGGAAAACACTATTCACAGGGTGGCCAAAACATAAATGCAAAGCAAAGTAGCGAAAGAATAGGGGTAGAAATTGAAGATTTACATTTGATGCGATCGTCGGAACTTTCTTGAAAACATGAATAGGACCGCCACCATGTGCAGGACAGTGGTTATAGGACTACCGCCCTATCCTGGATGGTGGTCACGGGACCGCCAACCAGGCAGGGTAGCGGTCTCATCACTGAAGACAAAAATACAAGAAAAAAGGGGGACAGATGGAAAAACAAAGCATACGTAGGCTGAGTAAGGCATGTGGGATACAAATGTATACTTGGAAAGATTTTCTGGATTCCGAACACCTTGTAAGGAGACCTGTATCATCATTGGGGTATGTCTAACATATTTTCAGTGGTGCAGTACCATACAATTTTGGGTACATACATATTTCCTCCTCGGAGAAGCCTCTTAGGCATGAAGAGGTGTAAGACAGTGGATCCGAGTATGACGGTCCCAAAAATGGGGAGTTAGGAGTTATACCTGACATGCCTGTGTGTCAGAAAGTCGCCATCAAAAGTCCCGCTATCTGAAAAATGAAAAGAAGGGACTCAAGCGTAGATAGATAAAATAAATTGAGAAATAAAACAAAATTGATATGAAATGAGGACTTACCATCTACGCAAGGTTTATAACTTACCTTTGTCGATGCTCTGACCCTATGAAAGATATTCAAAATCCATTTTAAAAGCTATATATATAAAAAATGAACTCACTTTACTATTCATTTATGTGGGTTGATTTGATAGTTTTTGAGCTCTGGGACCCACGGTGACGGTTCTCGATGAGAGTATAGTAAAAACGCTCATGGTGAGATAGTGATCATGCCTCCGAGAGCGGAACATTGACCTTCAAAGTCTCAGGTTATTTCTTCTCAATTTATTATTTTTGAACCTAAAATGTAAAAATGATGAAATCTTTGTCTTGGGGGGGTTATTTTTTGAAATATTAGTTTTAAATGAGTCTCTAGGGGGGACACCCATAGGATAGGTCCTTATTTTGGTTAAAATGACATCTTTTGCTTATTTTAGGTATTTTTAGGGCTTTTGAGCCGCTTGCGTTTTCAGAATAGGACCGCTGCCTTGCACAGGGTTGCGGTTATAGGACCGCCACCTTAGAAGGTTGCGGTTACAGAACCATTGCTCTGCACAGGGTGGAAGTTCATGATAGAAAGTAAATACAAATGCTTTACTTACTCATTTTTGCATTTTTAGCACTTTTACATGTTATTGATAGCTTTTTCAATCGGATTTTGGTACTAACTTACTCCTTTTTCGTGTTTTGGGGTGTATACAGAAGGAGGAGTACATTAGATGGAGCTGAGAGAGGGAATTTGATTGGCTCCCACCAGTATTATAGGCACTCACTAAGGTAGAGTGAGATACTCTTCAGAGGGCTAGCATTTGGAGGATTACACAGGTCCCTCACGTTGCACCTACTAGTCACATACTATGTGACTTATTTTCATACTAGGATGTAGATCAGAACACCTTCCGATTTCTAGGAGTTAGGGGTGACTGGACCATCACCCTGGAGGATGTTTACCATATACTGGGGGTTCCGATCCTTGGGCAGTGGGTGTCTCTTAAGAAATTAGTATCGGGATCTCAGGTGGTTCAGTGGGCCACCTACATGGGGGATGGAGTTGTTACTTTGGGGTCGAAGAAGGGGGTGAGAGTCTGCTCCATTTTTGAGTCAGAAATTCATGTGTTTCGCAAGGCCATCATGGGCATACTTGCTTCAAGATTAATTAGGGACAAGGGAGGGGACACCCTCTTATATTGTTGGGCCCACATCATTACATAGATTAAGGGCCATGGACGTGTTTATGCTTGGGGAGAAGACTTCCTCAGGAAAACCTACCATGATTTATATAGGGTAGTCTGATTATAGGGATAGTCACTGAGCCACCCAACTCTTGTCATGAGTTGGGTTTATGAGCATATCACTTCGTATGGGAGAGGTGTAGAGGCAGAGGATCCTAGGGCCGTCATGGCAGTGAGGTGGACAGGGATGACTATTCTTAGAGCATCCCACCAGCCAATGGCCTCTTTGACCACTGTAGATATGGAGGCCACTCATTATTAGGCCATGACAGGGCTATGGGGAGAGGAGACTATTACATTTATTTCTTATCAGACTACGAGTCAGCTGGTAGACAAGACAGGGAAGTTGGAGATCCACCCCTTTGATAGAGTACCACAGTAATTCGGCCTCCCCTATATTGACATGTTTCCTCTGGTGGGGCCAGTGTATAGATCTATTCGTGAGGCTCAGGGAGGTCTTAGAGGCAGGGGTTGGACTACTCTTACTCTTGGTGTTCCCATCACGGACAAGAGGGTAGTACGTGCTCGAGGGAGAGCTAGTGCTCCTCAAGCACCTTTACTTCAGATTGCCGCTAGTCCCACCCATAGCAACGATGAGCCCATTGACGTAGACTTCGAGTCAGAGGAGTTCACTAGGGGAGAGACAGAGGAGACAGAGGAGATGGAGATTAGAGGGATGGGCGGGGAGGATGATAGTGATCTCGAGTGGCAGGACACTTAGGAGATCCTATGGGCCAAGAGGGCAGAGTGGAGCACAGGGAGGGTGACTTTGGTCTTAGAGGAGTTTCTCTCTCAGGATTTAGAGGGAGATAGCAAGTCTATTGTAGGCTGTCATATTGGTCCAGATGTGGGAGAGAGATGCCAGTCAGCAGTAGCATCAGTTCATAGGTGCCGATCCTAGAGACCCTTCTTGGAGGCTTGGCGATCCAAGTGAGTTTCTACTCTTCCCTTGACTTTATTTTAGTTAGAATTACCTTAGTTGTTATTTATTTTTGTTTTCTTTACTCTTGGTTTTATATTTGATCGATTTCTAACTTGTTTTATCCTTTATTTGCAGCGACTACTAATGAGTGGCAAGACTTGATTCACCGAGTATTCACAGATACCTTGTTTCTCCCCTCAAAGAATACTCGTGCCTAGCTTTTTATGGACGTGGGGGAGCCTTCAGTAGCGTGTAGGCATACCAATGTTTTTTCCTCTATCTAGCAGGCGGTGAAGATCATGAATTCTCTTTACGGTGAGGTAGTTGGATATAGGACAAATGAGTGCTTGATGAGGAGTCATTCTCATAATGAGACGACAGCTACTAGCTGTGATCGTGATCCCTCAGTGCATTCAGAGCACTGGCATAGCTAGAGTGCTAGACATGGTTGTTTACCTTCTGAGGGATCCCATATGGATTAAGAGGCCATTTTTCTAGTGTTTTTTCAAATATTTATATGAGTGTTTTTGTACTTTTCAGGCTCATTGAGCATTTTTACCATGCCTAGTGCATGATGGCATTGTTTATGAAACCTAATTTATATATATACATCTCTTTTTGGATCTAGACTCTTGGTGCCTAGAATTTTGTGATTTGTTTCCACATGTATACTAGATGTTTTTAGAATATTTGTTTTCATACTTTTTAGAATGTATGTGACAGATAATACATGATAGTAAACAAAATGTTATATTTTGTATGTTTTGTAATGCTGATATGTGATGATGAACACATTGTAGTTTTGAACTTTCGATCTCTTTGGGAAATGTCTGTGATTTCTTCTTATGTTGGAAAAAATTGATGAATATATAGTGATAAAGAGATGAACTTGCCCCATTCCCAACTCCATTCAACTAGTGAGATGTGAGGGCTCAACACTAAGAGATAGGAAGGGCACAAGTTATATGAGTTTGACTTAATGGAACGATAAGAGATAGACAAACTAGTAATAGAAATCAAACTTATACCTACACACTTACCCTACTCAGACCTACCACCAAGCTTAGAAGGCCACTTACTTTCTAGTTTATCTAGACTTAGATTTATAAATGGCAACTTGGTTGACAAAATCTGGTTTTGAGGATTTGATCTCTTTAGAATTTGGACGTTTGTTTTCTCTTAATATAATTTGATTTGTGCTTTTTGCATACCAAGATTTTTTAATTTGTGTGAATGGACCCCCCACACCCTACCTCATGCCACTAGTAAGAAGCATGGGTTTTTCACCAAAGGTGGGATACATGCGAGTAAGGGCACTTCTATGCTTTCCCAACCTCGCACCACTAGTAAGACATGTGGGCTTATCACCAAAGGCTGGTGGGGCAAAGAAGTGTGTAAAATAAAATATTTTGTTTTGCTTGGCACTTTGATTATATTTGATTTTTGACACTTTTGATCTATGAATTTGAGATATCCTTTCTTTCAAAGAGACTTAACAGGGATAGATGTGACACCAAGAAGCTTCTAGAACAAATCATAGGTAAGGGAAACTTCACCTAGTAGAAAGAAAGACAAAAACCAAGTATGCAGACTTTGGTATGGTTTTCGACAATACTTTTCTGTCGAACTTGATGAGAAGATTTGAAAATATTTGATGATGTTTGGAGAGATGTGATTTGAATGCTTTTACCAATACTTTCATAAATTTGTAACAAATTGCTTGAGAGTAACTTCCTGGACTACAATTTTTATGAAATGAGTGAACAAAATGAAAAAGTAAGATGACTAATGCAATGTAGGTAGTTATAATGTACAAGTGGTGATTCTGATGTCTTATGTGTAAAACCATTTGAGATGCAAGGAATTGATAGTTTCATTGAAATCCTCACCTTCTAGTGTGCACAAGAGGTACACACCATTTCCATAGTCTTTCATGACTCGGTATGGGCCCAACCACTTGGGCCAGAACTTCCTTCCTTTACTTTTTTTCTTATCGATCTGGCTATCTAGTTTTAGAACTAGATCTCCTTCATATATTTCTCACTCATAGAATTTTTTGTTATACTACCGGCACATCCGGTTGGCATAGGCTTTGTGTCATTTCTCGACATTTAGCTTGGCCTCATCAAGGCTTTCCAGTTGGGACAGATGTGCCTCCCTGTAAGCTTCTTCATCCAAAATCCCTTGTAATGAGATGTGGAGACTGGGTATTTCAACCTCAAATGGGAGAACTACTTTTGTCCCCAACACCAGTGAAAAAGGGGTTGCTCCTGTTGGTGTTCTTATCGAGGTTTGATGGGGCCACAAGGCCGGATATAGTTTTAAATGCCACTCCCATTTGTTCTCCTTGACTATTTTGAGGAGAATATCCTTTAATGTTTTGTTTGTTGCTTCGGCTTTCCCATTGGCTTGAGGGTAGTAAAGCGAGGCCATGTGATGGTTTATTATGAATTTGCTACATAACTCACGGACTTCGTCATTTTTAAAGGACGTGCTATTATGTGAGATAATGAATTGTGGTACACCATACCTACAAATGATTTGATTCAGAATGAATTTCGTGATTACCAAACCTGTTACTTTGGTGAGAGGCATGGCCTCCACCCATTTGATAAAATATTCCATGGCAGTAATTATAAAATTATGGCCATCAGTTGATGAGGGAGAGAATTTCCCTATCAAGTCCAGACCCCACGTGGAGAAGGTCCACAGGGTCACTATGGGTTGCAGGGATTGTGTTGGCATGTGAATCTTGTGAGAGAATTCTTGGCATTTGTCGCACATACGTACAAATTCTACCACATCATGCTCAAGAGTGGGCCAAAAAAAACCCATCTGATGTATTTTATGAGTGGTGGCATGACCACCAAAGTGGCCTTCACATATCCCACTATGGGATTCATAAAGAATATTATTAGATTCTTCTATGTTGACTCATCTTAGAAGCATGTCGTCGAAGGCTTTACAATAGAGTACATGTTTTAAAACAACATATTTAGTGGTGATAATTCATAACCGCCTTATTTGTTGTGATGTGGCACCTTCTGGGTATGTGTGGTCTATGATAAAAGTGATGATATCAGTATACTAGGGACATGTAGAGATGGGGGGCCTAGTTTCAACGAAGTATACACACTCATCATGAAAGTCTGGATTTACCAGATTGCCTCCATCTAGTGGATTGTCAGCTAACTATTCTGTAATGATTTGTCCCTTAACGGATTTTTGGTTTACGAATGTTAACTCAAATTTTCCCATTAAGGTTATGAAACACCCATCCTCTTTAGATAAATACCCTTACATAAGGAATGTTCGTAAATGATCTGTTTTTACAATGACCCTTGTTTCTTGGTTTAACATGTAATGTCTTAAATATTTTGTTGCAAAGACTATGGCAAGGCATTCTCTCTCTACATGTGTATAACGTGTTTCATAATTGAGCAACGTTCGGCTAATGAAATAGATTGCATGTTCTCATTTATCATTGTCTTCTTGAGCCAGCATGTAGGCGAGTGAGACGTGGGTGGCTCATGAGTATAGGATCAAAGGGAGGTTTGGTTTCAGAGGAATTAGCGTGCGTGGAGAAAACAATAAGAGTTTAATTGCTTCAAAGGCCTCATTGCAATCTTTAGTCCAATCAATGCTATAATCTTTCTTTAACAGACTGTTGTTTGGATGAATGGAAAAACTTAAATTTGGGATAAACCTTTGGATTGCACTGAGTTTCCCAAGAAATGATCTGATTCCAGACTCGTCCAATGGTGGGATCATTTTGAGAATAGCCTCTATTTTGGATGGATCAACATCAATCCCTCGTGAAGATATAATATAGCCCAGAAGTTTGCCTCTTGTCACACCAAGCACACACTTCTCTAGGTTTAATGTGATGCCATATTTAATTAATCATGAGAGGATGATGCGAAGTACTTCTGGATGATCACAACGCTTCTTGGCCTTGGCCAATAAGTCATCCACACAGGATTCCACAATTTTATGAATAAGATTGTGGAATATGTATGTCATTTCCCTTTGATATGTATCACCAGCATTCTTAAGAACAAATGGCATAACAACGTAGCAATAAGTTCCCTAGGGGGTTATGAATGTAGTTTTGGCTTGATCCTGTTCTGATATTTTAATATGATTATACCCTGAGAACCCATCCATGAGGGACAATAGTTCAAAACCAGTTGTTGCATCAACAATAACGTCAATGGATGGTAAAAGGAAATCATCCTTGGGACATGATTTTTAATATCCTAAAAATCTATGCAAATGCGTATCTTCCCATTCTTTTTTAGAACAGGGATGATATTAGATACCCATTGTGAATAGTCAATGAGTTTGATGAATCTCACATGGAGAAGTTTTATTATTTCCTCTTTGACCATGCGAGCCACTTTTGGCTTCATTGCTCTTGACTTCTGTTTAATTGGTTTTGCATCTGGTTTAGTGACAAGATTATGTACTATGATATGTGGTGCAATGCCCATCATTTGTTTATAGTTAAATGTGAAATCCTTTTGATGTTCTTTGAGGATTTGCGTGTGTATTTCTATCTCCTCTGGAGTTAACGAGGATCCTAACTTAAAAATTTTTGGTTCTTCCTCTATTTCAATGTTTATGTCAATGGTTTCTTCTATTAAAGAAGCGTTACCTTCTTCAAATTTAGGTGGGGCTGGAGGTACTTCTAAACTTTCTCCATCTTATATCTCGTAGATATCAAGATCCTTATGTGGAAGAGACTCTACCATGGGATTTCTAAAATAGGAAGAGGAATGTAGTATTAGGGAAAGATCCACTATGCGGTGAGAAAGGTATAGCTCCACATAGGCATTTAGATATTCGAGAGTGACTCTATCATCGTCAAAGTGATCCATGATAGAAAAATCATCCTCAGCTTCTCCATGAGTCAGAAGTGAGTTTTTCATTATTTTACGCACTAATGGTTTGGTATGAAGTGATACTATGAAATTTTTATCTTCCAACTCACTGTTTCGAGTGAAACAGGAAGCTGAGGTTATTATTGAGTCTGCAAGAAGGTTATGATCTCATGGGATTGCTTCAATTGATATGAAGTTAAATCCCTTGCTCAGATCTAATACCATTATTTTATAGAGTTGTTAATGTTCAGCCCTAGTTTCATATACCTCAGAGACTTGGTTTGTAACTAGTTGCGAGTCTCCTAGCACTCTAATGTCATCTACACCCATTATTTTGGCTAGGATGAGGCAAAGGAGGAGAGCTTTATACTCAGCCCCGTTGTTTGTACATTTAAAGGAAAAAGGTAGGATCTTTCCCTCAGGTGAAGTAAAGATCGTTCCTGCCCCAACTCCAAAGCAGCATCTAGCCCCATCGATGTGGGGAGTCCAATACTTGCTTGGAAAAATGGATGTTGGGGTATTTTTTGTATCTATTTCTTTTTCTTTGGTTACTTCTACCATAAAAAATTCATATGATGGAAGTGAAGAAATTCCCAGGGTGTGTCCCATACCCATAGAATCAAATGGTAGGAGAATGGGTAATTCTTTCTCTAGCATCTTGACAATTTTTACGATAGTCCCTACTGACTCTGTTTCTATGATGTTGGTCTCATTTTTGAGTGCTGGAATGTCCTCGGCTAGATTTGTAATTTCAAACTCTGTGGTGGGTATCAACTTCTCTTTTGGTTTTAAATTATTTGGTTTGATAAGTTGATTTGTCGGGAGTTCAAACTCAGAGTGAATTCCTGGTCTTTTATTCAAATCAACTAGGTGTATATCGAAGGGCTTTGGGTCACATTGTGCCATAAATATTTTCCTTAAGTGTAGAAATCTTATTTCTTGGAATAACATGGAAGGGATTGCCTTCATGTGGTTTATCCATGGCCGAATGAGGATCATATTATAGCTGGTTTCCTAATCTATAATATAAAATTTGATGATGACAGTCTTGGCTCCTAAAGTGACTAGTAAAACTATGGTTCCAATTGAAGTGGCCTTGAGGCTATCATATCCTCTAAACGTTTTTCATATTGTGGAACAGCTTGTCTCTCCGTATCCTAAATTTTGAAGAAAAGTAAAGGGGACTATGTTAACTACTACCCCATCATCAACCATTACGCATTTAACATAATTATTGTAAACCCATATTTGTAAATGTAAGACTGGGTCACCTCTTCATGCAATCTTGGTGTCTGTTGGAATTTTTCTTTTATCAAATATAAACCAGTATCCCTTTCATCTACCCCAAAGGATAAATGTCAAATTCTACATGATTCACTTACATTTCTGGAGGAGGAGTGGCATTGATTAAATGACCAAGGCCTAATGCTTCTAAGAGGGAAGCCTTGTGGGTAGGAGAGTTATTTAACAAATCTAAAAAGGAGATGTGAGAGAAGGTTTTACTTAAGTCATTAATTAAATAATAGGCACCTATGGGTTTTACCAACGTTTGTTGACTGTTGTCTAGTTCTAATGGATAACTTTGAGTAGGTTGAGAAGAATAATCCCATGTTCTTGTTATGGTTTCTACGGGTACCTCATTTTCTAAATCTACCAAACCAACTATCTTAGTTTGGGGTTGAGTTCCTAGTTGGCGTGTGACTAGTGGATTTAATGAAGTTGAAGCTTCATGATCATTGTTTCCTATTACAACACCCTTATTTGTTCTTCTAGGATCTAGCATGTTTTTTTTAGAATGGGTTGGGAGTGGGTCGTGAAAGATTTTGAGGGGTGCATTTTGAGGGGAGACTGCCCCTGTATAAGTGTTTGGCATGGGTACTACAGAATTTGCTAAAAACATATCTATAAAGAGTTGTTTTTGATCTTTTGGAAAGCTCTACATGAATTTATTGTAGTCACAACAAGTCCTAGTATTGTTGCCTTTAATCTTGTGGAAGCCACTATACAAATTGGGATTATAATTTCAAGGCTGTTGATTTAAAACTTTTTGTGGCCAAAATTTTTAATAAGGCTGGTAGTTACTAGAGTTAAAATTTTGAGGTTGTTGCCTTTTGTTTTGACTCTGATATCCAGTTGGGTTTTGATTTGGACCTTGTGTTTGGATTTTTCATTGTCGTTGTTGTTGTTGTGGTCATGGTGGATGATTAAAATCCACTTCGTTTATTGTTGGAGTAAAATTGTTATTTCACTGATTATTAACAGGTGGCGAAATGTTTACAACATTTTCCCTTTTATCTTGGTCAATTACCCCATCTGTTGTAACTCCGTGGTTGTTATTAAGGATCTTAGGTCCTTGATTAGCATTACTGGTATTAGGATAGGCCGTGGTGTTTTGATTGGGAATGGTTAATTTCCCATTTGTCCCATATGTCTTACGACCACTATCTATCGATGCTTGGTCAATTCAAAGACCACTCTCGAGTACTTCATCGTAAGTTCTTAGTGGGAACTTCTAGATTTCTTCCTTTATCTCTCTATTGAGAGAATTAAGGAATAAATTGCATAGTTCCATTTGATCCATGTTTGGAGCACTTGTTAATGAGTAGAGAACCATACGCCATCTTTTAATAAAATGAGCAGCAGATTCGTTATGTTCTTGTTTAATATGCAAGAATTCCCTGATTCCTATTCTTAACAATTTGTTCATGTCAAAAGCTTTGATGAACTCTGACACGAGTTGTTTAAATAAGTGTATCGAGGCTTCAGGTATTCTGTAATACCAATCAAGGGTAATACCTTCTAAGGTTTTAGGGAATATTTTTGCAATGACCCTATCCCAAGGGAGTAATTACCATATGGTTGTGGCATAGGCCTTAATGTGTGCATTTGGATCACCTTCCCCCTTATATTTGGGTAAATCAGGAAGAGGTCTTGGAAGCATAACACTTTGTATGGTGAAGTCTAGGGGCTCTTTTAAATATTTTGAATAATTCCCTACCACATAGGCCTTGACCATTGATGGTGCTTGCTGATGGGGTGGAGGTGGAATGGGTTGTTGATATGGCATAGCATATGCGTTTGTAGGGACATAAGGGAATCCATGTGGTTAAACGAACATCGTAGGAGAAGAGAACATGTCCTCTTGTGGTGACTTTGAATAAATGTTTAAGTAAGGAGGAGCATTGTTCTGGTATGGGTTGTTTGGTGCCAAGCCAGGAGGTGTCATGTTTTCAACTGGAGCGGTGTCTGAAAATGTGGTCCTAGTTGGTGTTTTATGTGGGTATTGTAAGGATTTTGAGGAGGCATGCCTAACGTGCCTGTTCCTGTAAGGTGATCAACCTTAACGGGGTGATGTGGAGGGTTGGGGATTTCTGCTTGACCAAAATATGAATTTTTATTTTCTTGAGCAAGTTCTAGCCCTCTAACCTTTTCAACTAAGGTTGAAATCACATATATTGGTGCAGACACAGTGTTTTTCCTTAATGAAATTTTTTGTATACCTTGAGGTTGTAAAGGGGTATGATATCCCACTACGAATTGATCATTATCCCTCCAAGCTTCACCAAGGGCATTTCCCATAGGTTAAGGGATGGGGGTGCTTTCTTGGAATAGGGTATTAGATTGTAGTTGTAAACTCCCTATAGGTGGATACATGTTTTGGAAATGTTGTTCGTTTTAGCATAGCATGCTAAGTACTCATCATCCAAAAAGGGGAGTGGATCTGACTGTCTACTGATCTATGGTCTAAACAAGACCGAGGGGATGAAGTGGATTCTCTAGTAAACGTCATATTATTAGAGCCTGAGGGCTTTAGCTATTGTGTTTATGCAAGATGATCAAACTCCTCAATTCAGAACAAAGAACTTGAGCTAGGTATTTGAGGGGGAGTTTGAGATGACAAGTAATTACTTCAATAGTTATCAGCCCATGTGGAAAGCGAGGGTGATGGTTGTCTAATTTTTTTACTATAACTTGCTTCAAGACCTAAGAGAGGTCTACCATATGCATCATATCCCGACATATTCGGGGGATATATGAATACCCGCAGAATAATGAGAAAGAGCGAAGGTGGATGAAAGAAATGAAAATAAAATGGGAATATGTGTTTGGTTCACGTCGGGTTCACCAATTTTGTATGATGGAAAAGTGACATGCGAGCATGGGAATCTACAAGTACCTCTTCCTTGTACCCGACCTCTCGAGGTCGTGCTGAGATGGCTTGTGAATGTGGAATATAAATGGATACAAAAAAAATTAATCAGGTAATCTTATATCCTCAATATGCAAAAATGGAATCTGCAAATCTAAGGCAAAGAAGGCCCTTATAACCTAAATTGGTGTAATGGTTTATTCAGATATAATAGTTGTTCGGAGGCTCCAATCAATGTTGAACTCTACCGAGATCCTGTTTATTGGTTGTTGGATACATGGGAAGTGACTTGTGGGAGCTTCGTATATATCTCCAGACAAGGTCATGAAAGTGGTGATAGGAGGCTTAGTGGATTTGTAGTGAACTATGGGTGGTTTTCTGGTCTAGTCTAGAAAATATTAGATTGATTGGCTTCTATGTATAATACGGAGGATTGCATTATGATATCTGGCTGGAGTGGTAAGGATCTTAATACCAAAGTTTGTAAACTAGTATCAATACTTAACTGATTTTCAAGCCCATTGGGTTGTGGGACTTAGGGATTAGAAGCATGAGCTCATGGTTGTTGTGGACCTATTATGGTGATGTGAAGAATCAATCATGAGTAATAATACGCCTTTTTAGCCTCTATGTTTAGAACTAGAAGTTGTATAATTTTCTCAGAATACCTTATAGGTGTTCTGGCAACTGGAATGTGTAAGCTAGTATCTATGTCAACGAGGAGGTGTCCTAAATCAAGTTGTGGAACTAAAGGATCACAACCAAATAATTGTTCTCTTCTGAATCCTTGTACAATCATTTAGATATTTTATCAAGGTGGTCTATAGTTAGGATGATTTGACCAAAATGTGTATGTCTGATCATCTTTGATATTTAATCCTCTCAGTTGTTCACTAATTACTTGTAGGTTTGCCATTGCTCCAAAGACCTGTATCCTAAGGTCTTGATCTATATCATCTAATGTTGCGGGTAGATTTGGTTGAGGCACTATTTGTTCAAATATTTATTCTCTAGGATCTCTAGGTGTTGTGATTGTCATGCAAAATGATCCAAATTTTAATTAAGATTAATAAACTAATTACGAAAGATGTATTCACACTATGCATGTATTATTCTATTTTTGTATTTTTGATGAAGTATTTTAAGGAAATTAAAGAGCAGCTACTCTGATATATTTAGAAAATGAACAACTAATCTATTAACAGAATTGAAACAAAGCAAAGTAGCCTGGTGTGGCTATTTGCCTATGCAGTTGTGATTTTATCCTAAATATCTAAGAAACTAATTATTTTAAATTGAAAGACTCTTGATCCTATCTCGTAAGTGAGGAATGAATCACATTTTCTGAGAAACTATCAATCCCCATAGCTTCCCTGGCGATATCGAGAGCGAGATTTGGACTGAAATAAAATAATTGACTACTCTATTTGATACGTTGTAACTAAAACTTTGATAGCTCAAACCTAGAGTTTACAGAACAGTCGTAAATCCATTTGTGTGTGACTTCATCCCCTCAGTGTGATCTCCTCATTCCTTCATGTTCTCATGAATCCAAAAAAGTGTCTATATGATAGCAACAACATAAGAAGTTATTCGAACAATGGTATCTTTTGATATAGACCGAATACGATGTAAGTAGGAGAGGAATAACGCAAGTGAATAGAGCTTGACTATGTAATTCATAGCAGGATTTATTGTGGGAATACAACACAAATACACCGATATTTTTTGAAACTATCCTTTGTGATGAATAGAACTTGCAACTCTAATGGATTCCAATATGAAAATGAAACTACTTTCCTTTAAATTGACTTGTACGAAACAACAATGAAGCAAGACTGAAACAAGAAGATCAAACGACCTCTAAACAACAAAGGAACACTAACAATGGAAGAAAAACATGAAACTATGCGAATTATAATTAAAAAACTAAAAATATTGAATAATAGAATTGTGAAGGTGAGGGGCCATTTGTTTGAAAACAATCTGGATATTTATAGAAAATGCATTTACCAAAGGGTGACTCCCAATTGAACTCTTTTACTATAAATAAAGGGAAAACACTATTCATACGGCAGCTAAAACATAAATACAAAGCAAAGTAACTGAAGAATGTAGATAGAAATTGAAGATTTATGTTTGAGGCGATCGTCGGAACTTTCTGGAAAACGTGAATAGGACCGCCGCCATGTGCAAGGTGGCGATTATGGGACTATTTCCCTATCCTAGGTGGTGGTCTCATCACTAAAGACAAAAATATAAGAAAAAAGGGGGATAGAGGGTAAAAAAAAGCATGTGGAGGCCAAGCGAGGCATGCGGGATACAAACGTATACTTGGTGAGCTTTTTTGGATTCTTAACACCTTACAAGGAGAGTTGTATCATCAATGGGGTATGTGTAACATATTTTCGGTGGTGTAGTACCCTACCATTTTTGGTACGTACAAAAACCTATGTTATAATCTGAATGACTTAATATTTATATCTGTTGTTTATTTATATTAAAAAATATAATATAAACACGTTTGTATTTGGCTGAATAGGTCACAGCTTTGGTCTATGGAAAATTGAATTTTAGGGGGCAGGGCACTGCCACAACCCAACCCATATATTACAATATCAGGTGGGGTGTTGGTGGTGCCCTCCCACCGCCACAAATATTTGTTTTTAACCACATTTCCAAGCGATAGTTGTTTCTATTTTAATGCTATGCACATTTTAATTTGTCATGGTTGAAAAATTTTAAGTGATAATATATAACATATAGATATACATATATATACTAAAACTCCTATTATTCTATCTATATATATTTTAAAAAAATAAATTCAATGGGGGAAAGAAATTCAATACCCAAATAGGGTTCTCAAAAACAATATACATAAATGACAAATAATAATATGATAAAACCTTAGGAGAGCATTGAAAATGAATCCCAACCCATATATTAAAATATAGGGTGGGGTGGGGCAGTGCCCTCCCCCCTCCCCCCAAATCTTTGTTTTTAATCACATTTCCAAGCGATTGTTGTTTTTATTTTAATGCTCTGCACACTATAATTTATCTCGATCAAAAAAATTTAAGTGCTAATATATATATGTGTGTGCATGTGTACATATATACACACACACACACACAAATATATATATATATATATATACTGAAATACCTATTATTCTATCTATATCTATTTTAAAACCAGAATTTAAATGGGGGAAATAATTCAAATACCCAAATAGGGTTCTCAAAAATAACAAATAATAATATGAGAAAACCCTAGGAGATGGTTGAAAATAAATATAAGCAACCTAAATGTGTGTGTATCCACCCAAGAGATTAAACAACTTCAATGGAATCCATCTTCCTCTTTCTCCCAAACCTGTAAAGTGAAAATGAGAAAATATGGTAAAAAGAATGAATAAGAATACCTCATAAGGATGATTACGGTTAGAATGAATACGTGAGATCTAAGGGCTCTAAATGAATCAATTTTAAAGGTATGGAATCAATCCTACAATTGTTAGGTGAGGATATTTTGTGGGAATGAAAAAGTAATTAAAGAGGTATGGGTAATTCATGAATGGGGCCACCTAAGGGCAATAGAGGTTTAGGACTAACTAGTGACCATTATTACTTTAGATGAGTGAATTTTATAAAGGGATTCACCTTAAGGATTAATTACCTTAATTTTATAGATGGAAAACAAGAATAATTTTATAAAACAAATTAAAATTATTGAAACTTAATTATATAGTTAGGGTAAGATTGAGACCTTAGTCTCAGGATATTAAGTAAATAAATGAAACTTTAAGAATGGAGAGATAATGATAACCCTAGAAGGTGATTTAAAACAAAGATGATGGAATGAAGAAATAATAATTAACTATTAATTCAATTATGAAAACATTAAGAATATGATTAATTTATTAATTGTGAAATAATTAAAATTAGTTGGAGGTTATCTCTATGTAACCCTTTAAAAATTGTATTGTTTTTCCAAATTAATTATTGGTTTTTATCTTAGGTTTTTTGTGAGAAAAATGTGTGTGTTACACTTGGTATAATATTAATGGGTTCAATTCTTGGAACCTTGAGCGCTCATGAAAACATTAATAGTTATCCTAGTACAAACTATAACTAGATCATACTGATATTTTAAAATGTAGGAAACGTAGAAAATTGAAAAAAAACCTAGATGATAATGACCTAATTCTCATCCTAATATATGTAGTAGGCCTAGATTGGATGATTATTTATTGCATGTTGAGGTGGATATACCACCCCCAGAGTAGGAAATTACCACTATATTACCATAGATACTATTGGTGCTCAATTTGATCTCACCACGATTGTCCTTGAAATTCTTCAATTTGCAGGCTTTGTCGTCTTTTCTATATCCCCCTATTGATGCATGAAAACTCTATCCTCCATATGGTTTTCATGATTATTCCCTTCCTTTAGTTGAGAATCACTTTAGATCCAATTTTTTTTTGTTCCATTCCTTTGTCCACGTGATTTGTAACTTGGGCGTGAAATCAAGTTTTTCCCTTCCTTCCATGTTTCCACAGTCACATTTTGTTACAAAATAGGATGTACACAGAAACACAAGAGGAAGAGTAGGGATGACCAATTATAAGGTGTCTATAGAAAGGCATACAAGGAGGGCATGAGGGGATCAAAAATAAGGCGTGTGCTTGGGAACAAGGGAAGAAACTAGGCACATGCGAGGAGGGCATGAGGGGATAGAAAAGAAGGTGTACAAGAGGGAAGAAGGGAAGAAATTTTGTGCACATAAGGAGGGTGTGAGGGGATATAAAAGAAGGTGCATACGTGGGAATAAGGGAATAAATTAGTTGTGCGGGAGGGACGACACAAAATGGGGGGAAATAGAAAGGTAGCAGAATGTGAAGGAAGAAACAAGAGGGCCAACACTCATCTAAAAATTTTCCCTTTTTGTTTGGCTTTTGAGATGCACCAAGGAGACACATGGAGGTTTCCGATACCTTACCTAGACTAAAACAAAATTTTCATGTGGCCGGTGTAGCTTTAGAAGACCATGGACACAAGGAGGGTTGGCACTCATTTTAGGATCCACCTCAGGGTCCTACCTTAATAGTTACGACAAGAGACATGTGGAGGCTTCTGCTAGCTCCGCTCTATACTTACTTTTCAAATTAATTTTGAAAGGCCTAGGACACGTGGAGGGACCAGGTTTGTTTGGGGAACGACCCCTAATTTTTATTTTGAAGAAGTTCCAAAAGGAAACTTGGAGCCTTCCGTTCAATCTGCCTTTTCTTAGAATTTTCAATGGCCAAGGAAAACTATCATGAACCCTGGACATATGGTGCCTTCCACCGATCCTTCAAATTTTTTTGAAATACTTTTCCAAACTGAGACACGTTGTGAGCCCACGCTTATTCAGGGTCTCCTCTTTTGAGGACCATAGCAAAGGTGCACCAAGGTGACGCGTGGAGGCTTCCACTAGCTCCTTTTTGCTGAGACTTTTTCAAAGGCCAAAATGTGTTTTTCTTGGGCCCATGGCTCGTGGAAGGCCCAAGCTTGTTTGGAAAATTTCCCCTATACTTCTCCTTCATGGTTGTGCCAAGGAAACACATGGATGGATATAATAAAAAGTAGAGAAGGGGTATAATAAACATTTATTGTGCATTACATCTTTTTTTTGCCATTTTTACTCCAAGAATCCTAGAGATGTGAATACGCACTATTGTTCATCATTTTTTGATGAAATTCCTTGTCTTCTCTATCTGTAAAGTGTCATTGAATGGATTTGAAACTTAACTTGTGAGTCCAAAGATTATTAAGGTTGATATTTTGAAATTGGAATTGCTCAGACACTTGTAAAAATGAGAATTACCAGAGATGATAGATGCGGACAAAAATTGCAGAGGAAAGAAAGGGAAACGGATGAAATGATGAAAGTTGCAAGTGTAAAAGATGAAAAAGGTGTTTCCTTGAGAGCCAAATGGATTACCTATCAAATCCAGCTATGAAGAGCCTCCAAAAAATTATTAAAAAGGGGATTTCTCGCATGATAGAATCAAAATGATTAAAAGGATTAGCAAAAATTTATGGCATGCATCCTAGTCATTATTCGAGGGCACAAGAAGCATTATCAGTTCACAATTTTTCCACCTAGAAGATTTCGAATGTGAATTTGTCAAATGTCACTTTCTGAGGAAAATTGGTAACAAGAAAAGGTCCCTCAAATATTCTTCTCTTTTTGGGGGAATATTGTGTGAGTAAAATGTATAACTGCAATGAGAATACTTTTGGAAAGGGTCAGGGATTGAATTCTTAAGAGATAATTTGAGAAATTCATCTTCCTAAGAGACCAATCAGAGATACCTAGCTAATTCCTTCTGTGTTATATTTTCTATCATGTCAAGTTTGTTGCAGATGTATAGCCATTAACAAGCATTGAGATGTCTCTGGAAGCTTTTCCCTACTGATGAATCTAAGAAATTTTGAAATTAATGTGTTTAATCTCTAGCGATTTGTGTCTGCTTTGTTTCATAATGTCAGCAAATGGTTTATTTTGTTCCTATTGCAATATTACTGTTATCACCGAATCACAACACCCCTATGTTTATACAAGTGCATATACTTGAACTCACGGTGTGATTGGATAACATGGGTACTATCTCGAAGTTTTGGGACTTGATACTTGAGATAGACCTCCAGAGAAAGCTGGTTCTTGCTCCTAAACTACCTGCCACAATCTACTCTAATGCAGGGGAAACTAACTATTCTAATCTAGATTTCCAAGGGACCAGAGAGAGAGGATGCATAAAATGAAAGCCTACACTAAAGCGGTGATACACCAGAAAAGGAGGGTGTGAGAGTAGTCTCCAAATGTGGGAAATACAGAGGCAAAGTGCATACTAGAAGAGGTGATGACATTTTTCCATAATCTAGCAAAATCCATTCACAACAATATTCCAAGCATACACAATGATAATGAATCCCTGCAAGAAAATAATAATAGACACAATATTCTTATAGAAAGATTAAAGGGGAAAGAAGAATGTAAGAAAACACAGCAGGGGAAGATACTTCCACAAACTGATATTTTATTGCTTCACGATATGCACAGTTCAATCTATTACAAGATAAGGGCCTGGATCACCATGCAAGGGGTCCACTACAAGGGCCTGCAGCACATTGGCTTCACAAAGCAATTTTGACAGAGCTTTGCTACAAGGAACTACCTCCCTTTACAATGATCCCAACACTCCAATTTATAGAAAAAATGACAAGGGAAAGAGAAGGGAAAATGGAAATCCCAAAATCTGTCCTTCAACCACTTGTAAGAGGGCATTAAATGGAGTAAAATTATTATATATTACTTTTAAAAGGCTCCCCATACTGTCCCATGTGCTACAGTAGAGAAAGAATGATGACCATGCTTCTTAATTGCACTCCTAACCACCAAATGAAACACTCTTATGAACCCAGCCACGTTTTCTAAAAAAATCAACCAATTTCTCATCAAATCTAGAATTTCTTGATTTCTATGCATTGGTCTCAGAGCCATGATTCCAACGATACCAATTTTGTGCGATTTTGTTGAGAAATGTAAAAGTTATGGCCTTCTGAGTGCGGCAGCTGTTTTGGGTCTGGCAGGCATTTTCTGTCATTTGACGGGAATGAGAATTAACTGACTGGAGCCGAATATGTTTCTCTTAATTAAATATATCTACCCTTATTAAAAATAACAAATCCAATTTTTTTGGTGTAGAGGACATCGTGCTCGTTCCAGAAAGTTTGATTTTATGAAAATCGGAGCTCGGAGTCAAAAATTATGGCCGTTTGAAGTTTCACGGGTCAAACGTTGACTTTTCTTCTTTACCTTCGGCCGCTTCAGCTTTCCGCATCCCTCGTGTCCCATGCGCGTACCTTTGTCCCAACTGTCCTAGATGAAAATCTCCTACTTCGGCTGATTCAGGCTTCCTTGTGCCTCTTTGCGGTGAAGACACGTGGCGAGATTCCATTCGCTCTCGGCTCTTTCGGCTTTCCGCATCCCACGTGTCCCTTTGGCCTGGATGTCCTAGTATGAAAGTCCTCTGTTTCGGCTGAACCGGCTGGTTCACGTCCTCCGTGCACTTTTGTCCCAACTGTCGCGGACTGCCTGGGACAAATTTCTCCGAACTGCCCGAAATCGACTGACTTGCGCCAAACCGGCTGATCCGCGTCTTTCGTGTACCTTTGTCCCAACTGTGTGAAACAAAGACTTAGGCCATTTTTTCCCCTTTTCGGCCAGTTCGACCTTTCATGTCCCACGCGTCTCGACGTCCTGGATGTCCCTCATGTCCCGACTGTTGCAAGGACTAGGACTTAGCCATTTTTCATGATTTTTCTTGGCCCAAGCTTGTTTTCTGCAACTTTTTCACATTTCTAAAAACTTGCTGGGTTTTCCTCTTGGACAGGAGAGTTAGAAAGAAGCTGAGGGGACCCCAGAAACACGATTTTTGCCTTGAATCAATATAATTGCTTGGGACTAAAGAATTTGATGCATGTTATCAAAATTACCTTAAGGGGTGAATTTTGGATAACACTTACATTTAAATATTTGTGAAAACACACAAGATCTCATCCCTGTGACAATTTAGTGGCATTTGCAATTTCATTTCAAGAATATCGTTCACTCTGTGATGAGATAATCAAATTTAAAATCAATCCACTATCATTTGTTGATAAAGATCGTCTGTAAGTCTTCTGGTGTATCTTAGGCATGATTGATCAGAGATTTTGGTGTTTAATTAGGTCTTATAAGTCGATCCTTTGTGCTATATTCTCAAAGATTGTGTGAAAACATGTTGATCTAGGCCTTTATTGAAGCACACCTTCTAGTTGAATGAAATTTTTAACTATTCTGAAGCTTTCTATTGTTGAGTTGTCCATTGTTGTGAAGTTTCTTAGAGATCTAGTATAATCAACTTTTTCCTGCTTAATCTCCCACCAAAATTATTCAAAAACCATGAATCCATCTTGAACTACCCCTATTTTTCTCTATATATCCACAAAGGAACAAAATCTATTTACTAAAATATGCAGAAAAATTAGGATTTCATAATGTCTTTAGTAACCTTAGCCTTGTTTTGAAAGTATCTCCATATTTTAAACATGACAACTCTTGAGAGTTAAATAATGGACTATTGATCATACTTTCCCAAGGTTTTCTTCATAAAATTTTTGTAAAAGAAAGATATCTTCATCTCCTTCATCAAACAGAGGTTACACAATGGGTCCTCTCACCCTGGTCGAAAGGCATGGCCTAAAGTAGTGAGGATAGGTAAAATCCTCTTGAAGGTGTTATCCATCTCTCCACAAATATGAGTGAAAAAGGGCCAGTTAGATCTCATCCCCAGATACTTCTCGGCTTGTAAACAACACACATTATGATCTATCTATCTCTAAGCTCTGTGTTGAATTTGTGATGCTACTCATCTTGAATGGGAGAACAAATTTGGATACTAACACTCGTGGCACCATTTGCGGGGACTCTTTGAAGTATTTTAAAAATGCAGTACATACAGACCTTGGTAATGTTTCTTACATGATCTAAGTGCAAATATATTTGCTGAAACATCATTATATATTTAGATCTGTAAGAATTGTTCAAAGTTGTAGGTTTTGAGTGCAATATTTCAAGCTTATACAGTTATTGCACCTAAGTTTGTATCATCATTGATAAATTTTGGTAAAAGAAGAGAAGATCTTGTAAGCTTTGCATGAATCTTGTATTGATAGACATTTGATTAGTCTTTCATAGTCCATGTTCACAAACTAAGGTGAAAATCCTTAGTGGAAACTCCATGTTGTTTAAATTCTTAATAAATACTAGTTTCTTGACATATATCAAGTAATATTTGTCACTAATCTCTACAAAATTGGAAGGAATAAGATTTGTCTTCGTCAAGGACCCTAGTACAAGGTTGTTTCAAGATCTATGAAAGTTTAATTCAGAAGGTAGAAGAATTTGGAAGGTTATTGGAGATCAAGCATCAAAAAAAGACATCTCCATTGGTGAAACTAATCAGCTTGTGATTGAAGATTGCAATACTTCCTCCAGTTCTTCTGAATTAGGTAGTCTCTTTGTTGAATTGAATTCTCCATTTAGAGGGGGTCCTTCTTTTATATTTGAAACATTTGCTTCTCAATCAACACCAGTATTTTCTAAATCTAATAGAGTTTTTCAAGAAATAGATCCTTTAGAGGGCATTCATTCTAAAAATTACATCCTTGTACCACATAGACCCCTCACTCATCATCATTTTGTTTCTCTTGTAAGATCACCTCCTCAAAAAAATATGGCTCAACCTCCACTTATACCTCCATTTGTTGTTAATACTTTTGGTCCTTCAAATTTTAGAGGTATGACTGGCTATCCAAATGTTGTGCCACAAGATGTAAGAAATAGATTTCCTAAGTTTCAAGGAAATAATGCAATCATTGGTGATCAGCACTTAAAGGTCTTTGTCAATATGATGGAAGACTTTGAATTAGAATTTGAGGATGTATACATTAAATTGTTTATCCATACTCTAGAAGAAGATGCAAGGGACTGGTGTAAATCTTTACGAGATAATTCCATTGATTCTTAGACAGAGATGAAGAATGATTTTCGAATGCAGTATGGTGATAAAACAAACCCTAGGTTTCTTTTATCAGAATTTGAAAATATAAAAAATAATCCTAATGAATAAGTGCATGATTTCAATACAAGATTTAACAAAATATTTAGAAGAATTCTTGTTAATATGAGGCCATGTGATGAATTATGTTAGATAAAGTATTCAGATGCATTTGATAAGAAAGTTGCTTACTATTTGAGGGATAAGAACCCTAGAAATTTGAGGCAGGCCTTTCACCATGGATCTAAAATTTAAGAACAACATTGAAACAATTGAAAAAACTCCTTAGAGGGAGGCTGTTAAACAGATTAACCCATAGAAACCTCAATCAAGTAAGGTTTCAGATCTTGAGGAAGTTGTAAAGACTTTGGTTGGGGCTTTCAAAGAAATATCTTACAAGATGCCTAGGGAAGAGAAAGGAATTGGAAAAGGTTCTCAAGGTAAGCATAGGCAATAAGGACAAGACAAATTCATAAATCATCCTAGAAATGATCTGAGATATGATATCAGAGGTAAAGGACCCATGGGAGCTAGAAAACCCCAAGCTAGGGAGAATAGAGTAGTGCCTGATCCATTAAATTCCAAAGTTGTTGTTGATAAGACAAATCAAATTGATTGGTGTGACAAATGTTTCTTAACCCACCCGCCATGTGAAGTAGATCAACAAGTTGAAGAAGCTGATGATGATGACGACACTAATGATGATGCATGTAATGTGGACTGCTCTACAAGCTCACAGCAAGGAGAAACCTCAACTGAAGTAATAAGTGCAAGAATTGCTATAAGATTTTGGGACTGCATTGACTAGGTACCTCTTCTTCCTCCCTCTCATGGTTTAGAAATAGATATGGTACAAGAATTTGAACTTCCTAATAATTATTTTGAGTACCTAAGATCTCTAATGATCAAGAAGTATGATGGAGGAATCCCATCAAAATAGGATACATAGTTGTTAATGAATGATGTTGTTGCCTAAGAAAAAGAGTATAACACAAGAAGTAAAGTTGTCAAAGGGGTAGGACCTCAAGACAAACACAAAACCCCAATCCTCGCTAATTCCCTAAAATAAACTCCAAATAAAGATGCATCTAGCAAAGGACTTGTTGTCTCAGGTAGATATGGTTTTCCCACCAATGTCCAAAATGTTAAAAATATTCTGTCATCCGATGAGTGTGTCAATATTTCTCCAAATGCTTCTTTGCCTAAATACATTCCTTATGACATTGTCCAGGTCTTGAGGTCAAATCAAGATTTTTGTCCCAATGGTTGAACTGTTTAGGATTCCTAAGCACAAGAAAAGGGATTTTTAGTATTTGGATTGGAAGAAGATAGGAGTGCCCAAGGTAGAAATATAAATAATGTAAACACTCCTCCTCCAACCATTTCTGACCTAGAAAAACCACCAGCATTAGAGGAGATAGGCGAACCACCTAAATTTTTCCTGGGAAAATATTTGGTTGAGTCTCAGTTAAATGTTGATCCATTTTTTTACAACGCTGATTATGAAGGATAGACTTCCTGGTGAAGAATGCTTTTCGAATGCTTTATGGTGATAAAACAAACCCTAGGTTTCTTTTATCAGAATTTGAAAATATGGAAAAGAATCCTAATGAATCAGTGCATGATTTCAATACAAGATTTAACAAAACATTGAGAAGACTTCTTGTTAATATGAGGGCCATATGATGAATTATGTTAGATAAAGTATTTAGATGCATTTGATAAGAAAGTTGCTTACTATTTGTGGGATAAGAACGCTGGAACTTTGAGGAAGGCATTCACCATGGATCTGAAAATCAAGAACAACATTGAAGTAGTTGAAAAACCTCCTTAGAGGGAGGGTGTTAAACTGATTAACCCAGATAAAGCTCAATCAAGCAAGGTTTTGGATCTTGAGGAAGCTGTAAAGACTTTGGTTGGGGCTGTCAAAGAAATCTCTTACAAGATGGCAAGGGAAGAGAAAGGAATTGGAAAAGGTTCTCAAGGTAAGCATAGGCAAAAAGGACAAGACAGATTCATAAATCATCCTAGAAATGATCTGAGATATGATGACAGAGGTAAAGGACCCATGGGAGCTAGAAAACCCCAAGCTAGGGAGAATAGAGTAGTGCCTAATCCTTTAAATGCCAAAGTTGTTGTTGATGATACAAATCAAATTGATTGGTGTGAAAAATGTTTCTTAACCCACCCGCTATGTGAAGTAGATCAACAAGTTGAAGAAGCTGATGATGATGAAAACACTAAAGATGATGCATTCATGCTGGACTAATCTACAAGCTCACAACAAGGAGCAACTTCAACTGAAGTAATAAGTGCAAGAATTGCTATAAGATTTTGGGACTGCATTGACTAGGTACCTCTTCTTCCTCCCTCTCATGTTTTAGAAATAGATATGGTACAAGCTTTTGAACTTCCTAATAACTATTTTGAGTACCTAAGATCTCTAATGATCAAGAAGTATGACTGAGGAGTCCCATCAAAATGGGATACACAGTTGTTAATGAATGATGTTGTTACCCAAGAAAAAGAGTATAACACAAGAAGTAAAGTTGCGAAAGGGGTAGGACCTCAAGACAAACCCAAAACCCCAATCCTAACTAATGCCCTAAAATAAACTCCAAAGAAAGATGCATCTAGCAAAGGCCTTGTTGTCTCAGGTAGATATGGTTTTCCCACCAATGTCCAAAATGTTAAAAATATTCTGTCATCCGATGAGTGTGTCAATATTTCTCCAAATGCTTCTTTGCCTAAATACATTCCTTATGACATTGTCCAGGTCTTGAGTCAAATCAAGATTTTTGTCCCAATGGTTTGAACTGTTTAGGATTCCTAAGCACAAGAAAAGGGATTTTTAGTATTTGGGATTGGAAGAAGATAGGAGTGCCCAAGGTAGAAATATAAATAATGTAAACACTCCTCCTCCAACCATTTCTGACCTAGAAAAACCACCAGCATTAGAGGAGATAGGAGAACCACCTAAATTTTTCCTGGGAAAATATTTGGTTGAGTCTCAATTAAATGTTGATCCATTTTTTACAACGCTGATTATGAAGGATAGACTTCCTAGTGAAGAATGCTTTTCGAATGCTTTATGGTGATAAAACAAACCCTAGGTTTCTTTTATCAGAATTTGAAAATATGGAAAAGAATCCTAATGAATCAGTGCATGATTTCAATACAAGATTTAACAAAACATTGAGAAGACTTCTTGTTAATATGAGGCCATATGATGAATTATGTTAGATAAAGTATTTAGATGCATTTGATAAGAAAGTTGCTTACTATTTGTGGGATAAGAACGCTGGAACTTTGAGGAAGGCATTCACCATGGATCTGAAAATCAAGAACAACATTGAAGTAGTTGAAAAACCTCCTTAGAGGGAGGGTGTTAAACTGATTAACCCAGATAAAGCTCAATCAAGCAAGGTTTTGGATCTTGAGGAAGCTGTAAAGACTTTGGTTGGGGCTGTCAAAGAAATCTCTTACAAGATGGCAAGGGAAGAGAAAGGAATTGGAAAAGGTTCTCAAGGTAAGCATAGGCAAAAAGGACAAGACAGATTCATAAATCATCCTAGAAATGATCTGAGATATGATGACAGAGGTAAAGGACCCATGGGAGCTAGAAAACCCCAAGCTAGGGAGAATAGAGTAGTGCCTAATCCTTTAAATGCCAAAGTTGTTGTTGATGATACAAATCAAATTGATTGGTGTGAAAAATGTTTCTTAACCCACCCGCTATGTGAAGTAGATCAACAAGTTGAGGAAGCTGATGATGATGAAAACACTAAAGATGATGCATTCATGCTGGACTGATCTACAAGATCACAACAAGGAGCAACTTCAACTGAAGTAATAAGTGCAAGAATTGCTATAAGATTTTGGGACTGCATTGACTAGGTACCTCTTCTTCCTCCCTCTCATGTTTTAGAAATAGATATGGTACAAGCTTTTGAACTTCCTAATAACTATTTTGAGTACCTAAGATCTCTAATGATCAAGAAGTATGACTGAGGAGTCCCATCAAAATGGGATACACAGTTGTTAATGAATGATGTTGTTACCCAAGAAAAAGAGTATAACACAAGAAGTAAAGTTGCGAAAGGGGTAGGACCTCAAGACAAACCCAAAACCCCAATCCTCACTAATGCCCTAAAATAAACTCCAAAGAAAGATGCATCTAGCAAAGGCCTTGTTGTCTCAGGTAGATATGGTTTTCCCACCAATGTCCAAAATATTAAAAATATTGTGTCATCCGATGAGTGTGTCAATAATTCTCGAAATGCTACTTTGCCTAAATACATTCCTTATGACATTGTCCAGGTCTTGAGTCAAATCAATATTTTTGTCCCAATGGTTGAACTGTTTAGGATTCCTAAGCACAAGAAGAGGTATTTTTAGTATTTGGGATTGGAAGAAGATAGGAGTGGCCAAGGTAGAAATATAAATAATATAAACACTCCTCCTCCAACCATTTCTGACCTAGAAAAACCACCAACATTAGAGGAGATAGGTGAACCACCTAAATTTTTCCTGGGAAAATATTTGGTTGAGTCTCAATTAAATGTTGATCCATTTTTTACAACGCTGATTATAAAGGATAGACTTCCTGGTGAAGAATGCTTTTCGAATGCATTATGGTGATAAAACAAACCCTAGGTTTCTTTTATCAGAATTTGAAAATATGAAAAAGAATCCTAATGAATCAGTGCATGATTTCAATACAAGATGTAACAAAACATTGAGAAGACTTCCTGTTAATATGAGGCCATGTGATGAATTATGTTAGATAAAGTATTCAGATGCATTTTATAAGAAAGTTGCTTACTATTTGAGGGATAAGAACGCTAGAAATTTGAGGAAGGCCTTCACCATCGATCTGAAAATCAAGAACAACATTGAAGCAGTTGAAAAACCTCCTTAGAGGGAGGGTGTTAAACTGATTAACCCAGAGAAACCTCAATCAAGGAAGGTTTTGGATCTTGAGGAAGTTGTAAAGACTTTGGTCGGGGCTATCAAAGAAATCTCTTACAAGATAGCCAGGGAAGAGAAAGGAATTGGAAAATGTTCTCAAGGTAAGCATAGGCAACAAGGAAAACACAGATTCATAAATCATCCTAGAAATGATCTGAGATATGATGAAAAAGGTAAAGGACCCATGGGAACTAGAAAACCCCAAGCTAGGGAGAATAGAGTAGTGCCTAATCCTTTAAATGCCAAAGTTGTTGTTGATAATACAAATCAAATTGATTGGTCTGAAAAATGTTTCTTAACCCACCCGCCATGTGAAGTAGATCAACAAGTTGAAGAAGCTGATGATGATGAAAATGCTAAAGATGATGAATGCATGCTGGACAGATCTACAAGCTCACAACAAGGAGAAACTTCAACTGAAGTAATAAGTGTAAGAATTGCTATAATATTTTGGGACTGCATTGACTAGGTACGTCTTCTTCCTCCCTCTCATGTTTTAGAAATAGATATGGTACAAGCTTTTGAACTTCCTAATAACTATTTTGAGTAGCTAAGATCTCTAATGATCAAGAAGTATGATGGAGGAATCCCATCGAAATGGGATACATAGTTGTTAAAGAATGATGTTGTTGCCCAAGAAAAAGAGTATAACACAAGAAGTAAAGTTGTCAAAGGGGTAGGACCTCAAGACAAACACAAAACCCCAATCCTCGCTAATGTCCCAAAACAAACTCCAAAGAAAGATGCATCTAGCAAAGGCCTTGTTGTCTGAGGTAGATATGGTTTTCCCACCCATGCCCAAAATGTTAAAAATATTGTGTCATCCGATGAGTGTGTCAATATTTCTCCAAATGCTACTTTGCCTAAATACATTCCTTATGACATTGTCTAGGTCATGCGTCAAATCAAGATTTTTGTCCCAATGGTTGAACTGCTTAGGATTCCTAAGCACAAGAAGAGGGATTTCTAGTATTTGGGATTTGAAGAAGATAGGAGTGCCCAAGGTAGAAATATAAATAATGTAAACACTCCTCCTCCAACAATTTCTGACCTAGAAAAACCACCAGCATTGGAGGAGATAGGTGAACCACCTAAAGTTTTCCTGGGAACATCTTTGGTTGAGTCTCAATTAAATGTTGATCCATTTTTTACAATGCTGATTATGAAGGACAGACTGTTGCACAATTGTATGTCTGGTTCTAGAGCATCATGTAATGTTATACCTCTAGAAGTCATGGATGAATTGAACATTAAGGTGACAACATCTTATGGCAAGTGTACTGTAAGGGATTCAAGAGAGGTGCCGGTTGTAGGGTGTGTAAAATGTTTGGTGGTAAAAATCTCATCTTATCCGTGTAAGAACTTCAAACTTGATGTTGTTATTGTTGGTTTCCATGCCAACTGGGGCATGTTGTTATAAGAAAGTTGGCTGCATGTTTTGGTGGAAGTGTTCAGATGGATATGTCTTTTACCACCATTCCAATTGAAGGCAACCTTGTAAAGATGTATTGGAGAGAAGAAGATGTATCACCTCATTGAAGATCTCAATACTGCTTCTTATGAATTACTTTATGTTGATGTAGATCCAGATAACTTTGTTGGTTTGTTGATTCCAAGGAGAAAAAGATTGATCAATGTAAATGTCTTGAACAAGTAGGTTCTCCATGGACCTTGTTATTCAATGCAGCTTGTTCCGAGTTTGGAAATGGTGTTGGTATTGTTTTGATTTCTCCAAGCCATGAAGAGTTTGTTTTTTCTTTCAAACTCAACTTTGAATGCACTAAAAAAATTACCGAATATGAAGCATTTTTATTAGGCTTGAGAATTGCATGGAAATATGGTATAAAGGATATCATTGTCAAATGGGATTCAAAATTGATTATCAAGTAAATTGGAAAATTGTATGCTACTAAAAATCAGAGAATGAAACAATACAAGCATGCAGTCTATGATTTGATTGAAATGTTTTAGTCTTATAATATTGTGCACCATAACATAAAGTTTATTGTTGTTGCAGACAAGCTAGCAGTTCTAGGATCTAGATTTTGGAATTGTACAATGTCTCTATTTTTTGAGTATGATGTTGAAATACTAATAAGGCCAGGTGTCCTTGACAATGTTAAAAATTGGCAAGTGTTCGATGATGATGCCTAGGTGAAAAGGTTTCTGCAGAACCAAGGCAAGTTTACTAACCAAAATATACATTGGAAACTAATGGTGTGTGATGCTGAAGGAAAGAAAACTTTATTTGGTAAAGACATCATAGATGAAGAAAAAAATGATTCCCAAAGGTTTGGTGGCACTTGAATCTAACTTTCATAATGTTGATTGCATTATTGATAGAAGTATATCGGTTTCAAGAGATGTGGAAGAGCACAACCTAGGCACAAAGGAAAAACCATGTAAAATCTGGTTAGGAAGAAATCTCAGCAAGGAAGAGTAGTCTTATGTTCAATTGTTGAATAAATATAAGGACTGCCTAGATTTTTCTTACTCTGAGTTGAAGGCATACATGGAAGATTTTTTCCAACATGAAATTCCTCTTGAATATAATGTTAAGAATTTCAAGAAAAAATAGAGGGCCATCAATCTGTTTCTTTCTTTCAATATGCATGAAGAATTGACGAAGTTGAGGGATAGAGGGGTCATTCAGCCCACAAGATACTCCTCATCTTGGGTTATGTTATCTCTCGAAAGTGTGCCATGTAGAGAGATGGCCATAGGTTTTCTAAGCTTGGAAAATTTGATCTCTCTCTTTCATAGATACAATTCAAACACCTCAGTTCTGTGGGTATACCTATTTTGAGGTGAGTCTCTGGTATCAAGGTCGGTTCCTTGTTGATGTATCCTAAACTAATTTATGGGGTTTAAGGGTAAAAGATGACGGTAAAATAATTAAAACTAAGGTGATACACCAAATTTGTATGAGGGATTTGATTGATCGTGTGCACAATTGATATGTGAAAGGATTCTTGATGTACAAACCAAAAGTTTTATGCAGAATGTTAAGGGTAAAACACTTCGAGGTATTGAGGGAAAGTATCCAAACAATTCTACTAAGCTAAGAATACACTTTAATATCATGTTGAAATTAATGAAATTTGCAACAGGATAAGATGATTAATCAAGGAATTTATATTTACAAGATTAATGGGAACAGACACAGGACTACAAAATTATTGGAAAGGCAGAAAATACTTCACACTCAGAAGGCAAAAACTAGAAAAATTATTTCAGTACTCCTATATCCAAACAGTCCTCTCTTTGTGCTTTGGAAAGGCACAGAATATATAGCAAAATAATTTTCCCACCCTTCCTAAAAATAGACTAAGGCTTGTAATTGGCCATGCATAAACAAAGAAAAATAGAACATGCAATTACAAATAGGATTTAATAGCCTTGATTACATTACAGTCAAACTAAAGTTGACTGTTCTATTTTAAGAAAAATAAAGGTGAATAATTTGCTAATAATAAGCTTGTTTGTTGAACAAGCCTCTTCCCTTGTGCATGTGAATTCATCTTCTTTTCCTATTCTGTCCTCTTGTGAAGGCATGTAAAAATAAACTCCCTATGAATGAACAAAATAATTACAATACTTGTAATATTTGTAAAATAATTCATCCACTATGGGGATCACTTGTCCATGTGCACATGCTCCCTTTCCTCTTTGTAGTATGTGGAGCCACCCTTGCACTTGATCACTGATCTCCATTCAGTTTGGCCACTTTTTTGACTTAGAAAATTATAAGATATACCACGTTTGATTAATATACATGCCATACTACAATACTTAACCACCTTTTGATTATGTAATTACTTATCGACTTTTACATTATTTGAAGTGACCAAGGTGGACTTTACCATTTTTCGTGATCATCTCAACCATGATTTTGAAATAATATAAGGGTACCTGCATCATTTGGGAGTTGGTCCATAGTTTAGACTTATAATATGTAATGATTTTGTAATGAACGTGGGGTTGGCCCCCTCTGCACGATGACTCACCCCTTTTCCTTTTACGATGGCTCTTTGTATTAAATATATTGGCCATTGTGATTAGCTACAAGCATTGATTCTATCACATTGACTCTTATGGACCATTGATCTTGATCCTCATTTAAGGTTTCACTTTTCTTTTAAGGTGGTCAGTGACATCTAACTCAAATGAAGTTAGGGTTTTTTGGATGCTCGCCATGTTGGTACCTTCTTCTGACGACAGTTGAGTTAAGTTAAATCACTTAGTCAGATGGTAAAACTCCAAACCCTAACCATTTTTGGCATTTCAACTTGAGATCTTCTCGAGCTAGCAAAGCTCTGATCAAATTTTGATCTGTCGCGATTGTTAAAGTCGTGAAGCACAAATTTTGAAGTTTGTCTGGATGTACATTGGTCAAGCTCTGAGAGTTTGCCGCTATTATTTTCTGTGTCATTTTTTAGTTCAGGCCCTCTCCAACTTTGAGGGCTACGGTGAATGCTGGAAAGGCTGAGCTTCTTTATTTTCAAACATGAAAATTATTTTATTTTCACTATTTCGGTGACTTTGCATATACTGATATTTTTTTTTCTACATCATTTTGTGTTTCCCGGTGACTGTGAGTTCAAAAATCACTTCATGAATTGCTTTCTAATCTACAACTTTGAGGGCTTCAAAAGTTATGATTCAAACGGTGAGTTATTTTTATTACTCTGATTCTTTGCTACCCATTAATGGGTCTTCATTAATTGGCCAAGATCTATACTTTTGAGTTCCATTTTCTTTGGCCAAATTTGTGTAAATCTTCACATTGCTGTGTTGAAACGCCACTTTTGAAGGAGTTCAAAATATGGATCTTTTCTGGGTAGATGTAGATTTCATTTACACCTATGTTATTTTAATTAGAAAGATTGATTTGGTTCTTTGAAGAATGTTTCAAGCCCATTATCTATATTCCCAAGATATTTTATTTGATTATATATGACTTTGATGGGTCATCTTGTGGCTTCTAATTTGTCAGGCTTCTGAGAACTTTCCTTTCACTGGTTGGACATCATTATCTTGAATATTATATTTCAATCTATATTTTATAGAAAACTACGGGTCTTGTGATCTGAGCTCGTAATACCAAAATGTGGTCCATTAATCTAACTTTCACTGCATTATGGGTTTTATGCATTTCTTGAGCCCTGATATATCCCGGGGGACAATTTTTTGTTTGTTTCTTTAATATGCAATGACTCCTAAAACATGACTTGGCTGTTATAGTGTATGGGGGATTTTGGTTCACACTTTAATGCTTTCCATGAAGGAGATCTTTGGTCTCTTTGTTTCTAGTTTCTTTCTTCATTATCTAATACAAGATCCCTTGAAAATATCTTTATTATTTCCCAAAAATATGCTTTTATTTGATTTTTTTTCCAATTGCTTCGTACTATCATCATCTTCAGAAAACCCTTTCCTCCCATTATCCCGCAATCCATTTACACTAAGTGTTCTTGTATACAAAGAACATTTCTTTTGTATGCGTTCCTTGCCACCAAAAACTGTTTAAAGATGATTCCTTACTTTCGCACTATTTTCCTCTAAGGTTTTAATTCTTGGATCTCCATGAGATACTAGGGGTCTGCACTATTATTTCTTAACTTCTGTGATGATAACATTTCTTAACTGTATTTCTGGAAATCTTTATTTCTTAAAGTTGACAGTTAAAAAACCATTTGTGTGCACATTCCTTGTATACCTCTATTTGTAAAACATTCCTTGCAAGATGAAAATTTTCTTTCCTTCATGACTGTGAAACCTTATACCTATTAAAATAAAACCATGTGATTTTTTTCTTCTTGTTTATTGCTTTAACTTATAGTATTTGATTTCTTGAGGGACTTGTATTATGTAGTTTGATTACAAGAATATATTTATTTCTCTGCTTGTGGAGAATATGGAAATTCTTGACTCTTATACTACAAAACTGGAACTTTGATTTCTTGGATTGTTGCTTTACCTTTTTTGTAGCTTAGTTAGTACTACATTTTGCTACCTTTCATGACTATGATGAGTCATTGATGCAGATAAATCTATTCAAGTATTGAGATTTTCCCAAAACTGTACTCTATATTTGAGTTCTTTATGGCTTCTACTATTTATAATTCATTATTCAGGATCAATTTGATTCATTTATGTATCTCTGTACTCTTTTATAATCTTAGTATTTTAAGACTTTACTTTTAGATGTGATTCTTTAGTATTCTTGAACATGTATCAATGTTCTTAGTTTGATAAAGTATGTAAAATGAAAGGTCTGAAACTTTGCATTCTTTGGTATCTCTGTAGTTCACCTTCTGAAATGATCCCTTGTAACTTGTAGTTGCATACTTTGATTCTGAAGATGATTTTGTCACTTTGTTGGAATACTGTAATCTTTTTTCCTTTACTTAGATGCTTTATTTCCTTGATAGTAATATTTCTAGCATGTTGGAAAATTTAAAATGTTGATTTTTATGGTGAATCCCTATTAAAATTTTCCCAGAACATTCTTTTCATTTTGTTTCAGCTGTAACCCTTTGAATGGTATTATTTCTGATTTTTAGTTAACTTGAGCTTCTTGAAATATGAATCTTCTTCTTTAGTTGCAAACTAAAAAGTATACTTCTATTTACCAGTCTCTTTTCTGTACTATACCTTCTTCCATTTGAAGAAATTACTAAATTTGTGTGATAATAATCCTTCTTTCCAATATGCACTTATGATTTGTCTATTTCTTATTGGTTGCAACCTATACCTGCACACTTAAGAAAACAGTTTGAAAAATACTTAGGCGTTTTGGCTTCTCTTGTGTCCATTTTTCTTCTTTTCTTTTCTTTTTCTCTCTGAGTGAGTATAACATGTATGTAGTTTTATCTTCAAGTAAATTATATCTCATATTTTTAAGAGATTCATATGTACGAATCAGGATAATATAGGAATATGAACTGATCCCTGAGCTCGTAACTGACAGTTTTCTCTTTTCTTCTATTCAGGTACAGTGACTTCTATAACAAAGATGAAGAAGGAACAAAAGCTGGAATAGAGATGCTTTAAACAATGTAGAAAACCCCCAAGGCAATGATTGGTTCACTCATACTTATTTTATTTCTTTTTCATGCATGTGTATCTCTTATTTCAGTAGTTGTACTTTGCTTTTCAGTTAAATCCCACAACTTGTGTGGGAACATTTGAAATTCCTTATGAATAAAACATTAAATTCTGAAAATGAGTTGTGTATTTCTTTCTCCATTTCATCTTTCTACATGGAATGTATGACGAACTAAAAAACTTAGTGATATAATTGAATGTCTTAATCATGAAGGAAAGAACATTAATTAGATCCTATAACATCTAGTAATGAACTCTGATTTCCGCAATCTGTACTTATGTTTTCTATCCCAAAACTCAAGATTTCACCTATTCTATAAATTGGTGTCTTCATCAAGATAACACAGTTTTCCTTTATGGCCTTGTGTTCTTTTGCTAAAGAGAACATGAAATTGTAGACTATGTGATCTGTTACATTTTGTAACAACACACATAGTTGCAGATTTCACATAATCATTATTTAATTCAGCTGTAACAATAATATCAAAAAATCCATTAGCTTAGGTATACTTTACCAATGCCTTCCATCGTAACGGATTTTTGAGTTGCCCATTTTTACACACTGCAAAAATTGACAACAATTCTACTGATCCTGTGGGGAAAGGCACCTACTAGCTTATAGACCAATGCTTTTCTCTTTTCCATTTGGGCATGGAGTCCAAACATGTAACCAAAATTTTCCTTTCTAGAAGGTCCAAACCTTCCAAAACAAACTAAAACTGGGAAAGGATCTGGTAAACTAGATCATGTGCATGAATGCACTTTTTGAAGGGAAAAAAATGTAATGTGCAGAACTGCACTTATTGAAGGGAAATCCTACTCTAACAATCACTCTAATATTTTTAATAACTACATTTGAGAAACTTACCATTCATAAGAATGGGAAGTTCCTCTCCATTCAGCTTCGAAATATTAATAGAATTATGTTCTTTGCAAGCTGAAATCATGTAAGGACCACTCCAGATTGTATCAAACTTTGTGTAATTTCCTGGCTTTGCACAATCAGCATCCCACTTTAACACAATATCTCCTTCATTGAAGATCCTAATTTTGGATTTCATATCAAAAGTCTTCTTCATCTGTTTCTTATTATTTTCCATATTCAAATGTGACTGATCTCTTAGCTCTTGTAATTCCATTAACTCTGCATAACGAACCTGTAATGGTTCATTCTCAAGCAGCTCCATTAGATGCAGAAAGTATAATGTAGGTAACTCAATTGAAATAGGCATTCTTGCTTCTTTTCCATACACAATTTTGTATGGTGAATTACCAACTGATCTTATAGGAGTCACCCTATCAGCCCAAAGTGTTAAATCCAACATCATATGCCAAGCTCTTTGATTATCTTTGAGTTTCCTTCTAATGATCCTTAAAATATTCTTGTTAGTACTTTCAGCTAAGTCAATACCTTGTGCGTAATAATTTCATGAATAACTTAAGTAAATTCCATGGCTGACAACCCAATCTGTTATCTTCACACCAAGAAATGCTAAAGCATTATCTTATATGGTAGTTGCTTAAACACCAAATTTGTAAACTATTCCTTCAGAAAAGGATAGTATCAAAGCTTCATTAGCATCCTTAAAGACTATTGCTTCACTCCATCATGTAAAATAATCTGTAGCAGTTAAGATCCATTTGTTTCCTTGTGAAGAAAGGTGGGTTTATCATGCCAATAAAGTCAAAACCCCTCTGCATAAAAGGATGATCAACTGAAATAGGTTGTAAGGGTAGCAAAGCTAAACATTCTCTTTCAACAAAGAAAGCACATTTTTAAACTTTTTGATCCATTCAAAATAGTCCTTGAATATGCAACGTCAAGAGTAACCAGCTTTCATGATTTTTAAAGTTACGGTATGTGGTGAAAAATGGCCTCCTATAGGCCCTTCATGGAATTCTGACAATATTTTTTAAATTTTATCATAGTCAACACACCGCATCACGATTCCATTTATATCTCTTTTGAACAACAAACTAACAATACATATATAAGGTACATCTTGTAATCTGAAATATCTTCATTTATTTTTGTCCATACCTTCCTGATAGGTGCCATGGTGTAGATAGTTAAACAAATCAGTCATCCATCTTGATTCCTAAATCTCATAAGCAAGCTCAGTTTGTTGGTTTTCTTATTGAACCATGATGCCTGATTGCTGATACACAATCTCAACATGCTATTTTGAATCATCTAGTTCTATAGCTTATTGTTTTTCCATATCAGCAATTAGATGTTCACATAATCCTTTTCCTCGACTTGTCTTACCAACCTGGATATCAACATCATATTACATGACCTTCGTTATCTAGTTTGCTCTTTTCTCATTCAATTCTTTATTTAGCAAGAAATATTTCACACTTGGATGAGAAACAAGAACATGGATTTTATTGTTGAAAAGCATGTACTTGAAATTGTTTAGTCCTCTGACTACTAAAAGTACTTGTTTTTCAAGGAATGTGTTCCTTGTTTCATAATCATGCAAGCTTTGTCCAAAGCAAGCAATAGGTTGCTCAATATTTTCATCACTAACCTGAGTTAATATAGTTGATATTGTTTCATCTTCCACAAGTGCATACATTGTAAAATTTGTATTAAAATTTATATTTGCAAGAGTAGGAGCTTGAGAGATAACTACTTTGATTGATTCAAATATTCTCTCCCTTCACTGGTCCAAGAGAAATATTTCTCTTTCTTTAGCATAACTGTCAATGGTTTAACTAATGCTATAAAATTTAGAACAAATATTCTAACAAAGATAATTTTTCCAAGAACACTTTGTAATGCCTTCTTACTGATGAGGCAACAATAGCTATGATATAGCTTCGATTATGAAAGAATCAATTGCTAATCCTTTCTTAGAAATAATATGACCAAGCAATTTACCTTGATGTACTGAAAATATAGACTTAAGTAGATTCAAAGATATCCCAAATTGTTTGCATGATTGAAAGGTCTTTCTTAAATGTACTAGATGTTCTTCTAGATTTTTAGAGAATATGGTAATGTCATATAAATAAACTAGGATGCATTTATTTAACAAGATATAGAAATCCATTTCCATTACACACTGAAATGTTGCACTAGCCTTTGAAATGCTGAAAGGAATCCTTTTATAAGCATAAGTACCCCACTTTGTGGTGAAAGTTGTTTCGTACCTATCCTCTTCCCAGACTAAAATCTGATTGTATCCACTATAGCCATCTAGGAGAGATAATCTATCTGCACCATAAATTATTCTTAAAATATGATCAATATTTGGGAGTGGGTAATGATCTTTTAATGAATCTATATTAAGATTTCTGAAATCTACACATAATCTGATTTCACCATTCTTTTACCTAACACGAACAAGATTGGATACCCAACTTGAATGCTTAACTAGAAAGATAATACCTGATTCAATCAACTTAGATAATTATTTCGTCATTACAGGCTCTATTTCAGGATTCACAGGCCTTTGTTTCTGTCTAATAGGTTTAGAATTTGGCTATAATTCAATAGTATGTTGTGCTAAACTAGGATCAAACCCTTTCAGGTCTTGGTATTTCCAAGAAAAAACATCTTTAAATTCATTGGAAAGATTAATGAATGACTATTTTTCTACTAGGGAACATACCTTTCCAAGAAAAAACTTTTTTCCTTCATCAACTATGATCTCTTCATAATTATCAACATGTGTTGACATCTTAGTTTTTACCTTCCTTAAAAAATCATCAGTGTTGAAGATGTCTTCTAATGTGATGAGACCTCGAGGTAGTTTATTTATCTTTAATTGAACAATTTGGTCACCATATACGTGTTGTAATTTATCTTGATTAATTACAGAAAACTTGGCTTCTTACTGCAAAAACCTGTAGATTTTATCATCACTTTCAAAAACTTTCCAATTTGAATCATTATCAAGTATTTAGGGCCTAGCACTAGCTTTATATGAGTCTAAATTTTGCTATTTTCAATCTGTTCCAGCATTTCAAAACTAGCACCAATTGTTACAAGTCTTTCCGCATACTTGTTTTAAGTTTTAAGAAAGGATTGAATATTAATAACATCAAAATATTCCATTAGGTCAGAAAATCTATGTTTGTAAGACTTCATTAATGGATTCTTACAAACATTGAAATTTCTCACATGATTGATAACCAACTCAGAATCACCAAAAATATGTAGCATGCTAATACCTCTCTTTCTGGCCCAAAGCAAGAAATGAATTAATGTTTTGTATTCAGCGATGTTGCAGGTGCATGAAAATTGCAGACACAAAGCCAAGAAATACCTTTCTCTTGTTGGGGAAGTGAGTATAGAACCCCCTCCCTGTCCTTTTTTTTTTTAGATCCATCAAAATGAAGCTTCCAAATCCCTTCTACTAAATTTTCTATTTTGGATAGCAAGGGAAGTGATGTATTTTCATCATGCATACAATACACACCAAACAGGTGTTCTTAAACTTCCATTAAAGGATCATGGGCATGTTATTCAACTGTCTTTTCATCCATAAACATGTTATAAAAAACCATCTAATGCTGAAACCTGACCTACATCATCAAAATCAGACTGACCTAAAATTGAATAATTAGCCACTGCATTTGGAGAGTGAGGGTCAATGTGAAATCTAGCCAATGGTTCTGAATTGATAGTAACTTTGGTGCCATAACCTGTGGTGAAAAATAAAAAATATCAATTTGAAGAGAGATAACCTCCTATCTTTGTTGTGAACTGTTTAGATAAGCATAAAGCAAAGTATGGAGGTAAATCTACAACAGTAACATCTTGCAGAATAGAAACATTTTGGAAGGCATGTAAGGTTAAATCTAAATTTTTGATTACACCAACTGTATTAGTTGTAGTTCTATCAAGTTGTAAGACACTCTTTTTTGTAGGATCATACTGCAGACCGAATTTTTCTACAATTTCTTTTGGCATAACTGTGCTACTTGTGCCACTGTCAACCATGCAATTATTAACAAGATGTTCCCCAATAATCAATCATAAATAAAATGGTGTTGGCTTCTTGATGTCATGAGAATTCAATTTTTTTTGAATCATCCACTTAACTTCTTTAATGTGGTCTTGTTCAAACGTTCCAAGGAACATATATGCTTTCTGAACTTCCTTTTCTATTTTTTTTGAAGAAATATGCATCTTAGATAGTTCATGAGAAAGTAAATCTTGTTGTCCTAGAATACATAGAGCATCCCACATTGAGATGTTAACATTATGCTTTTTCATTACATCAACAATGTCAAAAGAAACAACAGTTTTAGAGACAGATTCAACTATTTTAGCATAAGCCTTAGCAAAAACTGATTCTACTTCAGCTGCCTTTTATTTATGAGGTATAAACAATCTTCTTGGGTCAAATTGTAGCTATTTTTGTTGTTCTTTATTAGTTGAAACACTTTCTATTTTTTTAGGAACATTAGGATAGTTAGCGGGGTTTTGAGGCTGTAGATGTTGTCTTATCAGTGATAGTAGGTAGAATAGGGCTATTTTGTTGTTTTTTATTTTTAGCAGCTTTTCCTTGAGCCCTAGTAGTGACTACAATGAAATCATCCTCATTGAAACTCACTAAATTTTGTTCAAGTGCTTTCTGAACATGAGTCTCTTGCTGCCCACTCTCCATTTGAGGCATGAACAATACTTCAGAATAAGGTTTTGAAAAAAGATTCAGATTCAGAAAAGCATTTGGGTAACTTGCGGCTAAATGACATTGATTTCAACGTTGGAAACACTCTTCTATAGTCATATTAACTATAAATAAAACATTATATGAATGAAGAGCCTTTAGGTCAAATTTCCTTTACTAATAAGGCTACCTATAATTTTGATTTTGTTGGTAAGGCTTCCTATTTTTGCTTATTTAGTTGATTTTGTTGATAAGGAGCTTGATAAGGTCTACTAGGTAATTCAAGTTTATTCTGAATTGAATTCATCTTATTTACAATAGTTTTCAAAGCTTTAAATACGTCATCTGATGGGCTTGTAACAACAAGTTCTATAATCATGATAGGATGAGGAATAATTGCTAAATCTGCCAGAAAAAAGGCATTGAAGGCCTCGGCGCTAATTTTCTGGCTTGAATAAGACTATTTTCCGATATCATAGGCTATTGTGAGTATATCTCCTCCCATGGACTGAATCATAGTTAAAATATCACTATTTAGTGCCCTAATATAATAAAGAAAAGTGTGATCATCTTGAGGCTTGACACTTGCTCGAATTCTTTCCCAAGATTTGGCAAAATGGATGTTGAAACTTGACATAAATTTGTTGAGCTCTTTTGATTGTAGAAAATTATTCTATAAGAGATAAATGATCTGAATTGTCTTAAAATAATTTCACTAATTTATCACCTAAGTCATCCGAAGTTCTTATGCATCCAATCTTGATATGTTTAAACCATTGCAAGGATTTTTATTTGAGGGATACGACTAAGAGTCTCAAAGAAACATCCTCATGAGTAATTATGAACTACACATAAGCCTGAGAAATCTTTAATGTGCTCTGTAGGTGTCACCTGATCTTCACCAGTGAATGAAGGAAAAAATTTCATGGTTACATTAGGGATGTCATGGTAAACTGGGATTACTAATGGGCTGCCATTAGTAAAGGCCACAAAATTCCTTGGTTGTTGAATAACCATTTGAAAAACTGGGATGTTAATAGAGAAATTGATACATGCTAAAGGAATATCTGTAGGACGGTTGTCAAAACCAAGTCTATCATAAGGTAAAGTATTATCAACTCTTTTTCTTCTAGAAGAATTCAAAGGTAAAGAAACAAACTCAGGAGGAATTCCTCTTACTGATGAACTTGTAGTCACTTTAGGCATGGAACATGTTGTAATACTGGTTTGAAATCAACTTTATGGAGTCACCAAAATATCATTAAATATTTAAAATAAATTGATGCACCTGTTCCTAAAAAATAACTTTTGATTTGTTGTAAATATGTTGTGGATCTGCTATAGATAGTCGTAACTTGCATGCAAATTTCATTCGTGGTCCCATCGGGCGTGCCAAAAACTATTATCTCTAAAGTGCACCCTATAGAGAGATATTTGTAGGTTTTCTAAGATTGTATAATTTAATCTCTCTCTTTCATAGATACAATGGAAAAACCTTAGGTTTTTGGGTATACCTATTTTGTGGTTTGTCTCTAGTATCAAGGTCGGTTCCTTGTTGATGTATCCTAAACTTATTTCTGGGGTTTAAGGGTAAAATATGACTATAAAATAATTAAAACTAAGGTGATACACCAAATTTATATGAGGGATTTGACTAAGTGTGTGCACAATTGATATGTGAAAGGATTCTTGATACACGAACCAACAGTTTTCTAAATAATGTTAAGGGAAAAAAACTTTGAGGTATCGAGGGAAAGTATCACAACAATACTACTAAGATAAGCATAAACATTAATATAATGCATACATTACTAGATTTTGCAACAAGGTAAGATGATTAATCAAGGAATTTATATTCACAAGATTAATGGGAACATACGTAGGACTGCAAAATTATTGGAAACGTAGAAAATACTTCACACTCAGAAGTCAAAAACTGGCAAAATTGCTTCAGTACTCCTATATCCAAAAATTCCTCTCTAAGTAATTTGCAAAGGCACATAATATATAGAAAAATAATTTTCCCCACCCCTTGCTAAAAATATACTAAGGCTTGTACATGCCCATCGCATCCTATTTTTATCCTTTATTTAATAATAGATAAAGGAATAAAAATAGAACATGCAATTACAAATAGGCATTAATAGCCTTGATTACATTGCAGTCAAACTAAAGTTGATTGTTCTATTTTAAGAAAAATAAAGGTGAATAATTTGCTAATAATAAGCTTGTTTGCTAGACAATCCTCTTCCCTTGTGCATGTGAATTTGTATTCTTGTGTGTTCTGTCCTCTTGTGAAGACATGTAAAAATAAACTCCCTGTGAATGAACAAAATAATTACAATACTTGTAATATTTGCAAAATAATTCATCCACTATGGGGACAACTTCTCGATGTGCACCTGCTCCCTATCCTCTCTGTAGTATGTGGGGCCACCCTTGCACTTGATCACTAATTTCCATTTGGTTTGGCCACCTTGTTGGAATTAGAAAATTAAGAGGTATACCACCTTTGATTAGTATACATGCCATACTACAATACTTAACCACCTTTTGATTATAACATGTCTTGCAATTATTTGTCAAATTTTGCATTATTTGAAGTGACCAAGGTGGACTTTACGCTTTTCAATGATCACCACAACTATGGTTTTGAAATAATATAAGGGCACCTGCATCATTTGGGATTTTGGTCCATAGTTTAGACTTATAATATGCAATGATTTTATAATGAACGTGGGGCTGGCCTCTTCTACATGACGACGAACCCCTTTACCTTTTATGTTGGAACTTTGCATTAAATATATTTTCCATTGTGATTAGCTATGGCAGTTGATTATTTCATTTTGAATATTATGGGCCGTTGATATTGATCCTCATTTAGGGTTTCACTTGGCTTTTAAGGTGGTCAGTGACATCTAACTCAAATGGAGTTAGGGTTTTTTGGATGTTCACCATGTTGGTACCTTCTTTTGACCACAGTTGATTTAAGGTAACTCACTTAGTCAGATGGAAAAACTCCAAACCCTAAGCATTTTCGAAATTTCCACTTGAGCTCTTCTCTAGCTAGTGAAACTCTACTCAACTTTTGATCTGCTGCCATTGTTGAAGTCGTAAAGCTCATATTTTGAAGTGTGTCTCGATGTACACTAATCGAGCTCTGAGATTTTGCCACTATTATTTTCTGTGTCATTTCTTATTTTGGGCCCTCTATAACTTTGAGGGTTTTCGTGAATTCTAGAAAGGGTGAAATTCTTTATCTTCGAAAATGAAAATTATTTCATTTTCACTGTTTTGGTGACCATGCATATACGAATACTTTTTTTCTTCATCATTTTGTGTTTCCCGGTGACCATGAGTTCAAAAATCACTTGATGACTTGTTGTATGATCTATAATGTTGAGGGCTTGAAAAGTTATGATTCAAATGGTGAGTTCTTTTTACTACTCTGATTCTTTGCTACTCATTAATGGGTCTTCCTTCATTGGCTGAGATTTGTACTTTTGAGTTCCATTTGCTTTGGCCAAATCTGTGTAAATATTCCCAATCCTGTGTTGAAATGCCACTTTTGAAGCAGTTCAAACTTTGTACCTTATCTAGGTAGATGTAGATTTCATTTACACCTACAGTTTTGTAATTAGAAAGCTTGATTTAGATCTTTGAAGAGTGTTTCAGACCCATTATCTGTATTCCCAATATCTTTTATTTGATTTATATATGAATTTGATTGGTCATCTTTGTGGCTGCCACTTTTTCTGGCTTCTGAGAACTTTCCTTTCACTAGATGGACACCATTATCTTCAATATTCTATTTCAATCTTTATTTTATAGAAATATCCAGGTCTTGTGATCTGAGCTCGTAATACCAAAACTTCATCTGTTAATCTACATGCCACTGCATTATGGGTTTTGCACATTTCCTAAGCCCTGATCTATCCTGGGGGAAATTTTTTTGTTTCTTTCTTTAATATGCAGTGACTCTTAACACACAACTTGGCCATTATAGTGTATGAGGGATTTTTGTTCACACTTTAATGGTTTCCATGAATGAGAGCTTTGATCTCTTTGTTTCAGGTTTCTTTGTTCATTATCTGATACAAGATCCCTTGAAAATATCTTTATTATTTCCCAGAAAGATTCTTGTATTTGATCATTTTCCAATTTCTTGATACTGTCATCATCTTCAGAAAACCCTTTCCTCCCATTATCCTGTAATCCATTTACTCTAAGTTTTCCTCTATAGAATGATCATTTCTTTTGTATACGTTCCTTGCCACCAAAAATTGTTTAGATATGATTCCTTGCTTTCGAAATATTTTCCTGTAAGTTTTAAATTCTAAGATCTCTAGGAGATACTAAGGGTCTGCACTGTTATTTCTTAACTTATACGATGACAAAATTTCTTAACTATATTTCTAGAAATCTGTATTTCTTAAACTTGACAGTTAAAAACCATTTGTGTGCACATTTCTTCTGTACTTTTGTTTGGAAAAAATTCCTTGCAAGTTTAAAATTTACTTTCCTTCATGACTGTGAAACCCTGTACCTGCTACAATAAAACCATGTAAATTTTTCTTCTTGTTTACTACTTTAGCTAATAGTATCTGATTTCTTGAGGGACTTGTATTATGTTGTTTGATTACAAGAATATATTTACTTCTCTACTTATCGAGAATATGGACATTTTTTACTCTTATAACTGCAAAACTTGAACTTTGATTTTTGGGATTGTTGCTTTACTATTTTTGTAACTTATGTAGTCCTATATTTGCTACCTTTCATGACTATGATGTGTCATTGATGTAGATGAATCTATTCAAGTATTGAGCTTGTCCCAAAACTGTACTTTGTATTTAAGATATTTATGGCTTCCACTGTTATAATTCATTATTCAAGATCAATTTGATTCATATATGTATCTCTGTACTATTTCATAATCTTTGTATTTTAAGAATTTACTTTTAGATGCGAGTATTTAGTATTCTTGAACCTCTATTAATGTTCTGTGTTTGATAAAGTCTTTAAAATGAAATGTCTGAAACTTTACATTCTTTGATATCTCTTTAGTTCACCTTTTGAAGTTATCCCTTGTAACATGTAGTTGCATACTTTGATTCTAAAGATGATTCTGTCACTTTGTTGGAATACTATAATCTTGTTTCCTTTATTTAGATGCTTTATTTCCTTGATAGTAATATTTCTGGCATGCTAGAAAATTAAAAATGTTGATTTTTCATGGAGAATCCCTAGAAAAGTTTTCCCTAGAATCTTATTTTCATTTTGTTTCAGCTGTAAACCTTTGATATGGAAGCATTTATGATTTTTAGTAAACTTGAGCTTCTTGAAATTTGATTTTTCTTCTTTAGTTACAAACTGGAAATTATACTTCTATTTTCTAGTTTCTTTTCTGTACTATAACATCTTACATTTGTAGAAAATACTGAATTTGAGTTACATTAATCCTTCTTTCTAGCATGTCCTTATGACTTCTCTATTTCTTCATGGCTGCAACCTATACCTGCACACTTAAGAAAACAATTAGAAAAATACTTAGGCTTTTTGGCATCTCTTGTGTCCGTTTTTCTTCTTTTATTTTCTTTTTCTCTTTAGGTGAGTATAACATGTATGCAGTTTGATATTCAAGTAAATTATATCTCCTGCTTTTAAGAGATTCATGTGCATGAATTAGGACATTATAGGAATATGAACTAATCCCTAAGCTGGTAACTGATAGTTTTCTCTTTTATTTTTTTTAGGTATAGTGACTTCTATAATAAAGATGAAGAAGGAACAAAATCTAGAATAGAGATGCTTCGAACAATGAAGAAAATGCCCAATTCAATGATGGGTTCACTCACACTCCTTTACTTTATTTTTCATGTATGTGTATCTCTTATTTCAGTAGTTGTACTTGGTTTTCTAGTTATCCCATGACTTGTGTGGTAACATTTAAAATTCATTATGAATTAAACATTAAATTCTGAAAATTAGTTGTGTATTTCTTTCTTGCATTTCAGCTTTCTGTATGGATTGTATGATGAACTAAATAACTCAGTGATATAATTGAATGTCTTAATCATGAAGGAAAGAAAATTAATGAGAACTTATAACATCTAGTAATGAACTCTAATTTCTACATTCTGCACTTATGTTTGGTATCGCAAAACTTAACATTTCACCTATTCTACAATTCAGTGTCTTCATCAAGACAACACAACTATCCTTCGGGGCCTTGTGTTCTTTTGTTAAAGATAGCATGAAATTTAAGATTATGTGATCTGTTACATTTTGTAAAATCACACATAGCTACAGATTTAAGGTAATCATTAACTAATTTAGCAGTAACAATAATATAAAAAAAATCCCTTAGCTCAAGTATACTTTACCAATTCCTTCCATCGTAATGGAGTTTCAGGTTGCCCATTTTTGTACAATGTAATAAATTTTCAACAGGTTGCAATCCTAGTGCCTATCAGAAAAAGGAATGGTGATATAAGGTTGTGCATAGACTTCAGGGAACTTGAATAAAGCAACATTGAAAGACAATTACCCTCTACCAAACATGGAGTATATGCTACAATTGGTAACTAGTTCTGAATTGTTATCCACTCTGGGTGGCTTCTCTAGCTATAATCAAGTTGTTGTGAAGGAGTCAAAAAGAATAAAGACTACATGTACCACTCCTTGGGGAACTTATGTCTATTGAAAGATGCCTTTTGGCTTAATGAATGCTGGAGAAACCTTCCAAAGAGAAATGGATGTAGCGTTTGCTATTTATATCAATGATTTCATTGTTGTTTATCAACATGATGTAACTATGTTTTAAAAAAAAAAAAATTATCACTTGTAACACTTCGAGAGAATGTTGTTAAGATGTAGAGAGTATGACATATCATTGAATCCTAGCAAGTTCCATTTTGGAGTGCAAAAGGCAACGCTACTTGGTCACATTGTATTAAAAGAAGGGGTCATGATTGATCTAGAGAGAGTGGAAGCCATCATCAAGGTTCTAATTCCAAGAACTAAGAAAGGAGTTCAATCCTTCTTTGGAAAAATAAACTTTATCAAAAAATTTGTGTCTAACTTTGCTGAGCTAACCATCCCAATTACTAGGATGCTGAAGAAGAACCAAGTTATCAAATGGGAAGAAGCTTCCATTCAAGGTTTCAATGGGATCAAGGAAGAACTAAAACATGCCCCTGTTTTGGAAGCTCCCAAATTACAAGAAGCCTTTTCAAGTGTTTTCTTTTTCTTCTGAAAACACCATTGCATATGTTTTGTTGTAGAAGGATGGTGAAGGGGTTGAGAGAAAAATTTCATTTTTCAGTATGGCATTGAAAGGAGTTGATTTGAAGTACACCATCATTGATAAGCAAGCATTTTCCTTGGTGAAAGAAGCAAAGGTTTTCAGACCCTACATTTTGAGCTCTAAAGTTTTTTCTTATGTTCCCCACACCATGGTGAAAGACATCTTATCAGAGATGGAGGTCTCAAGAAAAAGATGGAGATGGGTAAACAAGTTGCAGGAATATGACATGGATGTCAAAACCATGAAATTGATAAGAGGTTTGGGCCTAGCTAAGCTTATGGCTAAGAGCAACTTGTAAAATATTGAGGTGAATGAAGTAGAAGGAGAAAGGGTGGATGTCCTTGAAAAGTTGGTAAGCTCTAAATTTTACAAAGATATAATATTTTATCTCAAACATCTATGTTGCCCTAAAACATTTGAGTAAAAATAAGAAAAGAGATCTTAAGTTATCCTCTCAAAATTATGTCATTACTAATTTTGGTTTAGCTTGGAAGAACCTGGAGGGAGTTATCTTAAGATAGATTATTGAGGATGGAATCCCCAAAGGTAATTTCTGATTTCCATGGAAGAGTTTGTGGGGGGACACTTTATTGGAAGAGTTATAGCACATAAAATCTTGAGGGCTAGTTATTAGTGGCTGACTCTCTTCAAAGATACAACTCTATTGGTTAGGAAATGTTAAAGTTGCCAACATTTTTCTGGAAGAATGAAAGCTTCAGGTTCCCTTCCTTTGCAGCTTGTGTCAATTGAAGCCCCATTTAAGCAATGGGGAATGACTTTCATTAGCAAAATTTCTGATCCTTCCAGCACAGGTCATAAATGGATTCGTATAGCCATTGATTATTTCACTAAGTGGGTGGAAGTAATCCACACCAATAAAGAAAAACACCAAGTTATCATGGACTTCATGCTAAATAAAATCATATGTGGATTTGGAGTGCCAGCTAAAATTATTACTGGTAATGCCATGAGTTTCAAAGCCAAAACTTTGGTGGAAATGTGAAAAGAGTATGGAATCAATTTGACATATGCTTCTAACTAAAATATCCAAGGAAATGGACAAGCTAAGTCTAGAAATAAAAACTTGTTGAATATCATAAGAAAAACCTTGGATCTGAATAAGAAGAACTGGGGTGAGCAACTGAAGTTTGTTGTTTGGGATGACATAATCACTATCAAAAGAGCTACTAGTAAGATCTCAATTCATTTGGTACATGGAACTCAATATTTGTTGCCCCTTCATTTGCAATTGTCTTCATTTCGGTTTGTTCAATAAATTGGAGATCAAAAATTTAGTCCATATGATGCTTGAATCAATCAGATTATTGAGTTAGATGAAGAAAGAGGGGGCATCCCATCAGCAGCATGTGAAGTTTAGAGAAAAGTTGAAGAAGTTATTTGACAATAAGGTGACTCAAAGAGCTTTCAGCATTGGTGATCTTGTGCTATTATGGGATATAAGGAATGAAGATAAATGAAAACATGGTAAATTTGATGAATTATGGATGGGACCCTTATTCAATTGATATTCAAATTGGTGAAAATACCTTATTCCTAAAAGACTTATACGGGGAAATACTTAAATTTCCTATTAATGGCAGGCATTTGAAACATTTTCTTGATTAATTTCTCAGAATCAAGGCATAATCCATTATATAGTGTGTATTTCTTTTTTTTGTTCTGCTTTTATGTTTTTCTTCATTCTAGTCCCTGTTGACCTAGTTTTATTGGTTCCTATTATCCAAATTTCACCCTCTGAGAAAAATATTTGGTCAGCCACGACCCCGCATAGAAATAACCTCAGAAAACACATTTAGATATTATAAATAGATCGTAGAAGGACTCAAAAATGGAGTGGCGGGTGATGAGAAACGACCCTATGCAAAAAGAAATGAATTTATTGATCCATTTCCATGTCTTAAATCCATTTTTCAAGTTACAGGTAGACTCAACAATAAAATAGTAGGGTCAGAAAAGAAGGGGCAATGCCATAGAGGAACCAGGAGCAAGAAAGGGAAAAATAGGGTGAGTTTTGAAGTTTTTTCAGGCTCAAAACCATTCAGGAAAGATTCCAAAATCAACTAAGTATGGAAGAGCCAGCAGAGAGGGCGAAGTGTCCTAATGATTCTTCTCTAAAGATGAATCCATAAAGGGAAGCTCAAACAAGTGCCAGATCTTCACGTGTCCCAAGCCAAAATGGAGGCAAGGTCAAATGGTCAACAAACTCAAAAGGCAGACAAGGTAGGTCTTAAAATTGGGTAAGTATACGAAGCAAGTGGAGGTTTGCAAGTTTTAGCTTGGCGCATCTCCAAGAGTTAGTCCAAATTTGGGAGACCTAAATGAGAACGAGCTCTCCACGTGGTTGAGAGTCCAAAAGGATAAAAGGGACCTTTGAAAAGTCCTGAAACCTGTAGAGGCTACCAAGTGTTAACTTGACACTCGTTGAAAGGAAAATTTTGAATCAGGATTTCAAGCGAGTGCGGTGCCTCCATGTGTCCAGTCTCAAAATGGATAGAGTCAGTTGAATAGTCAATGTGTGGGGCAGACCGGCAGAGAGTTCCAAATGTATGAACGATCCTAATTCGAGGATAAAATTGAGAGAAGGTTTCCGAATGAGCGCTAGACTGCCGCATGTCCCCAGGTCAAGAAATATGACCCTACCAAGCAAAGGACTTAACCAAAATATAGAAATTAGGTAGACAACAGAGGAAGTGCCATGTGAAAAACCTAAACTACTAGCGCTAGGGTGGGCCATTGGAGAAAAAGTCTATTTTTTTCCCTTTTATTCCAAAGAAGTAAAAGTTGCAAAATTGTCCATAACTCTACCCAAAGGAGAAAGTCAACATTTGAGCCCAAGCAGAGGTCAAGGTGAGGATTCGAAGGAAAAGATGAAAATTTTCCTTTTGTCAAAAAGGCACAGAGATAAAAATTGAAGTGCCTCTCCCCAACCAACCAAAAGGGTGCCACATGTCCAAGCAGAGTGTCGAGGCCATGGGAGTTTTATGAGTTTTGCATTTTTTGTGAAAAAGGATAAATCATGGACCCACAAACCTAATTTTAACCTAATGTTGCTACCACGTGAATCATATTAAAAATGGAGACCCATTTTTCAAACTATTTTTCCACCCATTTATATGGACTTGATAAAAACTTTGAAGGGGCATATCTTTCGACTCAGGGCTCAAAATATTGCAAATCTTACACTTTTGGAAGCATCTCGATGTCCTTTATGCCATGGAAAGATAAAAAATAATTTTTTTAGGTCATGGTAGGTGAAAAATGAAGAAACGTAGTTGGGATTTTAATGTAGCATCTTCTTGCCTCAACAACCAGATCGGATTCAATCTGCTCCGCCGTTTCTTCCTCCTTCAAGGTGCTGAATAAGAATTTGATGCAATCCAGATAGATTTGGAACAGATTTTATTTGAGACATTAAATAGAGGTGGTTGAGCTTGGAGCTTTTTTTCTGCTTCTCTCTTTTTTCTCCCATCTATATCAAATCTATAAATATAGACTTAGGACTCGTTGTAAAGGGTTGGACATCCTTTTGTTTTGTAGGCTCCCCCTTCTTTCTCGAAAAGGAATTCATGGAGTTCAGGCCTTCCATTAAAATGCAATATGTTTCTTGCCTCTTGGCTATTTTTTTTTTTTTTATGCATTGTATCAATCTACAGAGCAATAAAACATGTTTTTGATCGATTATATATCCTTTTGTCTCTTTTTCTCACATCTATTCTTTCATTATAAATATTTTTATCTCTGCTTGATTATTGTATGTATTTTTTGGTTTGTGTCTATCAACAAAGCTAGTTTTCACCATTCCTTCATTGCATCATTTTGTAGTTTAGTAATTTCTTATTTCTTATATCCCTTTTTATCTATGGATCCTTAGCAAATTTTAGATAAGGTATAGAGATAGATCCTCTGCAAGTTCTCACGTATGCACCTAAGCAGAGGAATATGAACCAACCTTCAATCTGGAGAGCTTTTCCATTTGTAAGGTCCCACACCTTGGAGAAAGTTCAATGTTATGTGGATCACACCAAATGACTCTACCTTCAAAAATTTGATCTATAGAACTCATTTAGGGGTGATGTGATTTTTTACTAATAGGTTTGGTACACCTAGTGGGATAGAGAAGTCTCCATCTTATTACAGTAAGATTGATGTGAACTTACTGTGATTCTAAATTTTAATAAGTTTTAAAATTGTACATTTGGCGAATCCAGAAGAAACAAATAAACTGGTTTCAGATATCCAAGTAATTTCTTGAGAATGATACAAATAAGGTCAAGAATAAGAGAGGAGGGATTATTTGTCTATCTAGACCTATCCCAAGAAAGAGGTAGGGGAGGAAGAAGAGCCTTAAAGTATCTATCCCCACCAAAGAGAGCCTTATCAACACCTCCTCCCAGTAAGCCATTCTTTCAATCAACAGGGGTGCTTAGGTAGATCAAGATGGCTTAGCCAAATCATTATGTCAATTTCACCAATAGCATCCCACTCGCTCTGAATGCACAAAATCTGGTCCCAATAGCAGCATTAAAGAGCATCCCATATTTCAATGGGGAAAACCAGACTTATCTTGATGATCATGTCCAATATATTGTAAATGTCTGTACAATCCATGAAATCCATGAGATGGACATTGCATTCAAGTTACTCACCTCTTCACTCAATGGTAAAGCTTCAAAATGGTTCAAGAGCCTTGAAGTAGGCTCTACTCAAAATTGGAACTAGCTATGCATAGCTCTTTATGACTAGTTTGGAGAAAAAGGTGATAACTTATCTTTTTTTGGAGCAACTAACAACAATCAAGAGAGCCCCGAATGAGAAATTGATAGATTTCAACCTCAGATTTCAGGAGACCTGGGACAGGATTCTAACAACAATAAAGCCCACTAATGAAGGTGAATTCTTATAATTTCTTATGGGATTTAAATTATGATAGTTTGTTAATGATTCAGTCAATTGGGGGCACAACCTTACATGCAGCCTATAGCTTGTCCATAGGAGTTGAAAATTGTTTAATCCAAGATAGAAAAATTGCTCCTAGGCCATCCATGCCTCTATACCCCAAATTAGAGATCCCAAGTACTAGCCAAACACCCACATTAGCCCCTATACCTACTCTAAGAAGTCAAAGCTTAGCTGAAGCCTCGACCTCATCATATAACACTACAAAAGAACTCCAGGAAGTCATGAAACAACTTCAAAACTTGGGGAATGATTTGGTAACCATCAATAGGTAGAAAGATCAGAGTTCTAGGATGTATCATCCTTAGGCCCAATATCAGGCTAGACCCTAGTATCAACAAAATAGACCACCATCTCAGATTGTAAATTAGAGCCAAAAACAAGGACAACCTCAAGCTTCTAGACCTTTTAAGTCATATGATACAAACACAACTTCAATGTCAAGGGAATTGGTTCCAACACAGAACAATATGGCACAAGAATATGATTGGTGTTTGCCATATAATCAGCCTCATAACCAATCAATGTGCTTTAATGGTGCACTAAATCAGACCTTGATGGTGCAAACCAGTATGGTGTCATAGGAACCTAGCCAAGAAAGAGATTAGTAATAAGGAGCTCAGTAAGAGGGACCTCCAAGTAAAACTATTCTTGTCAATTGGCAAGCTGAGGAATTATGTGGGATGAATCAGTTCCCTTCTCAAAGTGTTGCAGCCAATACATGGTCCAAAAAGAAAAATATTGGAGAAGGCCAACCACTCAACTCAGGTAACCCTCAACCTTCCATCACTCCACAAGGTTTTTGTGCTCCAAATATAACTTCCAACATACAGAACCAATCCAAGCCACCTTCCAAATCCACTCAAGCATCGGTTGTAACAACCCATGTGTAAGAAAAAATGGTGCCTAGGAAGGGGCAGAAAAAGGATAGCTCATTCAATATCATTGAGCAAATGAAGAGGACAAGTGTGAACATTTCAGTATGGGAGTCACTATTCATTCTAGGGTAGATGGATCTATTATAGACTACTATACAAAATTGGTCAACCTCAAATCAGACCCCTATTGCAGAGTACAGAGCACAAGAGAAAGTTCTTGACAATACAAATCAACATGGGGGAAACCATTAAGAACAACAAGGTAAGAACATGAGACCTCCTCCATTCTATGTTTCATTGATTATTGGAGAGAAGTTGGTGTATAGTTGTATGATTGATTCTAGGGAAAGTAGTTCTATAATTCCCAAGCAAATAGCTGATCAACTAGGTCTCCAATATGAAGTCATCTCTAGAGGGGTAGTGAAATTAGATCGGACAACAGTGACAACTATTGGAATCATCAAGGACCTAAGCCTCACTCTACATGCCTGCTACAATGTGATTGTTTTGTAGAACATATCAATCATAGATTTTCCACCACATATTTCTCTATGATTTTTCAAGGACTTCACTGCCAAAATTGGAGGCTATTTGTTTGTTGATTTATCATATATGCTCATTAGAACAAGGTATGGGAAAAATACCATAATTAGATCTAATCCCATTGTTGATTATCATATTAAATCTTATGTGCCTAGCATAATCAATGCCAAATTCTCAAATTTTGATCAAGAATACCTCCTGAGCACATGTGAATTAGATACCAAGGTGGGATGTATCCCAGAATTTAATCTCGATGAGTGGTCCAACAAAATACATGTTTTTGATCCCTATAAGGAGATGGAAGAATCTGAGCTAGGTGTCTATTATCTACATGAAGAGAATCATCCTCTTCCTGACCTAATTAAGCCAGAATATAAAGATGATAATGAGGTACGAAAATTGTTCTTTGATGGTTCAAGTAGCAAACAAGGAGCTGGAGGAGGAGCTATGCTTGTGTCCCCCAAAGGTATGAAATATTATTTATCCTTTAGATTTCAGTTTTCCTACTCAAATAACACTACTGAATATGAGGCTTTGGTCTATGGTCTTCATTGGGCAAGAAATCTAGGAATTAAGAACTTGCAAGTTTTTGGTGACAATGAACTAGTTTCCAATCAATTTAGAGGACATGACCTACTTAAGAACTACAAGAGTAGGGTATGGGATCGCATCAAGGATTTTAAGGCCTTCAAAATTGTGGCCATACCTAGGAAGGAGAATGAAGTTTTTGATAGGCTTGCAGCAGTTGGAGCAACATTTGATGTGGTCGACAACATCAAAAGAGAGAAAGAATAGCCACATATCCATATAGTTGTGAAGATAGTAGTGAAAAATAACAACACATGTTGGAAGGTGTTTGAGAATGATCGTCAGATCATTAATTCTTTATATGAAGAAGCTAAATTCTCAACTAGAAATCAAAGCAGATTAGAGCAGTAATATGTGAATCAAATAGTACAGCTGCATACAGACAATCTTCCCAAAGGCTTAGTGATATTGGAGTCTATCTTCAATCCTAGTTATCAGTTTAGAAAAGATAAGGCTAACATTCAGATCAAAGTAGAATAATAAAAGTCAATCCTAGTTGTAGAAGGTAAAACACTTCAAATTGGTAGAGTGGCCACCGATCAAGAAAGGTATGAATTCATACAAATTTTACAATAATTTCTAGATGTATTTGCTTGTAGCTATGAAGACCGAAGAGGGTTCAGTCCAAAGCTAGAATAACACACAATCAAACTAGATCCAGCTGCTCAGCCCTTCAAGAAAAATCAGAGACTAGTCAATCCACAGATTGAGATTCTGATGAAGAAAGAGCTAAACAAGCTGATAGAGGAAAGTATCATATTTCTAATCAAACAGTCAAGCTGGGTTAGAAATTTGGTCCCAGTTAGGAAGAAAAATGGAGAGATTAGGTTGTGTATAGATTTTTGAGACTTGAATAAAGCTTCCATCAAAGATCACTATCGAATCCCTTTAATGGAGTAGATCTTACAAGCGGTGTCTGGATTAGAGATATTCTCCTTCCTAGATGGCTACTCAGGGTATAACTAGATCATGGTGAAAGAATATGATTAGTTCAAAATAGATTTCACCACCAAATGGGGCACCTATTCCTACAGAAAAATGCCATTTGGATTGTCCAATGTTGGAGCCAATTTTCAAAGGGCAATAGATATGGCATTCAAAGGGTTGATCAACAAAATAGTACTAATCTATCTGGATGACATTATGATGTTTTCCAAAAATGTAGCAAACCACCTTTTCCACCTAAGGAAGGTGTTTCGAAGATGCATGATTTTTTGGGTATCATTAAACCCTAAAAAATGCATATTCTTGGCCCATGAGGGAAATCTTCTAGGCCATATTATATCAAAGGAAGGATTGGAAATTCACCCAGAGAGATTTGAAGCAATAAGAGCATTACCATTGTCAAGCCATAAGAAAGATCTTCAAATCTTCTTGGGAAAAATAGATTTTGTCCGTAGGTTTGTACCAAACTTTACTACCCTTGTTAAGCCAATAATGTTAATGTTGAACAAGAGCTTATCATTCAAGTGGAAATCTTAAGGAAAGGTGAGATTTGAGGCCATCATAGAAGCTGTATCACAAGCCCCAAATCTCATGAATCCAGATTTCTCTAAAGACTTTATACTATATGCCTTCAGTGGTAGTGACACAATTTCTGCAATCTTAGTTCAATAGAACAAAGAAGGTATAGAATAGCCAATTACTTTCTTCAGTCAAGGTTTGGAAGAATATGAAGTGAGATAATCATTCATCGAAAAGAAATTCATGGCAGTAATTAGAGGATTAAAGAATTTTAAGCATCTAGTTTCAAATAATAAAATCCAATTATTGGTCTCTAATGCAGGAGTTAAAGAATTCCTTCTCAGTAAAGATCTGAATGAAAAACGTGCAGGTTAGATCACTCGTGTCATGGACTATGACATTGAGATCAAGGTCACTAAGCTATTCTGTGAAAAGTTGTTGTGTGAAAAAATAGCCTTAGGTCAACAAGACGAAGCACATACTGAAAAGGAGGTTGTTTTTGTTCTATAGGATAATCAAGATGAAGGAAATAATGATGTACTTGCTCCTTGTTGGACTCAAGACATGGTGCACTTCCTTTAAAGACATATGTGTCCCTCATGGGATGAGTAAAGAAAACATGATACATTTAAGACTATAGGCCATCTCATATGTTCTTATTGATGGTGTCTTGTTCAAAAGATACATCAATGGCATTCTGCTGAGATGCATAGAGATAGATCAAATTGAGAGAGTGTTACAAGAATTCCATGTTGAAGCAACTGGAGGTAATTTTTCTCTAAGGGTGACAACATTCAAGATCATGAAGGCATGTTATTATTGGCCCAGAGTTTTTATTGACTGCTATGCATGGATCAAAAAATGCAAGAATTGTGCATTCTTTAAAGGCAAAGAATAGCTAGCTACACTTCCATTACACCCAATTTCAGTTGACAAACCTTTCATGCAATGGGGATTGGAATTCATTAGATTCTTCAATCCAAATTAAATCTAAGGCCACAAATGGATTATGATAGCAATAGATGATTTCACTAAGTGGACTGAGGCAGTGGTACTCAAGGAAGATAATGAGTCTAATATACTAGATTTCTATGAAGGGATAATGACCAGATTTGGAGTGCCAGCCACCATTTTATCAGACAATGAATTGGCTTTCATAGGTTCCAAGATCATAGGATGGGTTGTTAAGAAAGGTAATTACTTGAGTACTTCATCAAACTATTACCCTCAACGTAATGGCCAAGATGAGTCCACAAATAAGAACCTACTAAAGATCATCAGAAGAAATCTTGAAAAAAATCAGAGAACCAGGAACACAAAGCTCAAATTGGCTTTATGGGCTGATAGGATAACACCCAAGAGATCTATAGGCAGATCTATATTCAAACTTGTCTATGGGAAAGAGGTAGTGTTGCTTATATCACTTGAGTTACCAACATTAGAGCTTGTGAAGCAGCTAGAGATGTCTCAATTTGAACCGATGGAGGCCAGGTATGCAGACCTGATAGAATTGGAAAAGACAAGAGAGAATGCACTCCAAGCAATAGAGAAGGATCGTGCCTCAATCAAGAGATGTTTTGACAAGAAGGTAAAAACAAGGATCTTCAATGAAGGAGACATGGTTTTGAAATGGGATGTAGATCGAGAAAAACTAGGAACGCATTCCAAGTTTGATTCCATTTGGAGTGGCCCCTACATGTTCACAAGATGTAAAAGTAGTAATGCATTCCAATTGTCTATGTTGTATGGTGAGGAATTATAGATTCCAGAAAATGGAATATATCTTAATCACTTCTCCTAGAAGGAAGGTTATCACGTTGTACATATTAGTTTAATTCCTTTTTCTCTAAGTGCTTGTGCACATTTTCTTGTTGTAGTTTAGGTTGCTTTTCTCCTAAGTTCTTTGCATGTTCTATTTGGAGCATGTATGATTTCAGGTTTGTATATAGTTTTGGTGTTGTTTTTTTGCTCTTTTATAGTCCATTCAGAGAGACAGATGAAGCCTTGGATCAAAACAATTTTCTACTCTAAGAAACCTTCGTTTCAAGATTTCTTATGAAAATTTAAAGTGCAAACAACCGGCCTCATGAATCAGAGGTAGAATCACTATCACACTGTCATTCTTGACTCCATGTCAATTGATATGGCAAGGCAAATGGTCCTTTCATCTAGCAGGTAGATACCCTTGTGAGTCACCAAATTGTTATCCATATTTTTCCCCCCAGGAAAAATATTGGATCAGCCATGACTCTGCATAGAAATAACCTGAGAAAACTCATTCAAATCTTGTAAATAGGTCAGAGAAGGACTCAACAATGGAGTGATAGGGGATGAGAAATATTAAATGACCCTATGCAAAAATAAATGACTTTGTTGAGTCATTTCCATGTCTTAAATCCATTTTCCAAGTTACAGATAGACTCAACAATGGAATAACAAGGTCAGAAAAGAAGAGGCAGTGCCGCTTAGGAACCAAGAGTAAGAAGGGGAAAAATTGGAGAAGTTTTGAAGTTTTTTAGGCTCAAAATTTTGCATGAAAGATTCAAAAATCGACAAAGTATGGAAGAGCCAGCAGCAGGGAGCCACGTGTCCTAATGACGCTTCTCCAAAGATGAATCCATAAAGGGAGGCTCAAACAAGCACCACATCTCCACGTGTCCTAGGATGAAATGGGGGGTAAGGTCAAATGGTCAATAGAGTCAAAAGGAAAACAAGCCGGGTCTAAAAATTGGCTAAGTATAAGGCTCAAGTAGAGGTCACCAAATGTCATCTCGGCACATCTCCAAGAGTTAGTCGAAAGGCAGAGACCCAAATGAGTGCAAGCTCTTCACATGACCCAGAGTCCTAAAGGATAAAAGGGACTATTGAAAAGTCCATAGACCAGTGGAGGCTACCAAGTGTCAACTCGATGATCCTTCAAAGGAAAATTTTGAATCGGGCTTTCAATCATGTGCGGTGCGTCTACGTGTCTAGTCTAAAAAAGGGGCAGAGTCGATTGAATAGTCAATGCATGGGGTAGACCAGAAGAGAGTGCTAAGTGTCTAAATGGTGCTAATTCAAGGATTGAATTGAGAGAGTGTTTCCAAATGAGCGCAAGACTTCCGCATGTCCCAAGTCAAGAAATATGACCCCACCGAGCAAAGGACTTAACCAAAATATAGAAATTAGGTAGGAAGCGGAGGAAGCGCACCATGGCAAGTCTAGAGTAGTAGCCCTAGGGTGGGCCATCAGAGAAAAAGTTGGGTTTTTTCCCTTTCATTCCAAAGAAGTAAAAGTTGCAAAATGGTCTGCAACTTTGCCCAAATGAAAAAGTTAGTGTTTGAGCCCAAGGCAAGGTCAAATCAGGGAGTTGGAAGAAAAGCTAAAAAAAATTCCTTTTGTAAAAAAGGAACAGACATAAAAATTGAAGCGCATCTGCCCAGCCATCGAAAGGGTGCCACGTGTCCAAGTGGAGCATCGGGGCCAAGGGATTTTTCTGAGTTTTTGTTATTTGTAGAAAAGGGGGAAAAAGATAAATCACGGACCCGTAAACTTGATTTTTCCCTAATCTTGCTTCCATGTGCCCCATATTAAAAAAGGAGACCCATTTTTCAAATTGTTTATCTGCCCATTTTTACGGACCCGATACAAAATTTGAAGTGGCGTATCTTTCGACTCAGGTCTCGAAATATTGTAAATCTTACACTATTGGAAGCGTCTTGACATCCTCAATGCCATGTAAAGATAAAAAATCATTTTTTCAGGTCCTGGTAAGTGAAAATTTGAGAAACATCTTTGGGCCTTTAATGAAGGATCTTCGTGCCTCTACAACTAGATCATATTCGATATGCTTTGCCATTTATTCCTCCTCTGAGGCACCAAATAAGGATTTGATGCATTTAAGACAGATTTGGAATAGATTCTATGGGAGATATTAAATAATGGTGGTTGAGCTTGGAGCCTTTTTTTCCCACTTCTTTGTTTTTCTCTCATCTGTATCGAATCTAGAAATATATGCTCTATACTCATTGAAAAGGGTTGTACATCCTTTTTTTTTTAGAGGCTCCCCCTTCCTTCTAGAAAAGGAATTCATGGAGTTTAGGCCTTACATTAAAATTATAGTATGTTCGTTGCCTCCTTGTCATTTTGCAATGCATTGTATCAATCTACAGAGCAATAAAACATGTTTGTGATCGATTATAAATCCTTCTGTCTCTTTTGTTCACATTTTATCTTTCATTATAAATCTTGTTATCTTCACCTGATTATTGTATTATTTTGTTCGTTTTGTGTCTATCAGCAAAACTAGTGTTCATCATTCATTTACTGGATCACGTTGTATTTTTCTAATTTATTATTTCTTATATCCCTTTTTATCCATGTCTCCTTGGAAAATTTTAGATTAGGTATAGATATAGATCCTCTACAAGTTCTTATGTATGCACCTAAATAGAAGAAAAAGAACCAACCTTCAATTTGGAGAGATTTTCCATTTCCAAGGTCCCACACCTTAGGGAAAGTTCAATGTTATGTGGATCACACCAAATGACTCTGCCTTAGAAAACAATATCTATAGTTCATTTAGGGGTGCTATGATTTTACACTAATAGTTTCTTGGTTCATTTTTTGGAGGGTGGTTATGGTTTCTCTACTCTGGAATATTATTATTTGACTTCATTTCTCAATGGTTTGTTTTTGGAAGTTGGTCTACTATTTGTTCTTGTGGCACTCATAGGGAGTGCCATCCCTGAGTTGGAGCCGATGTTGGTGCTTAAATTGATCTCACTCTGATTGTCTTGAAATTATTCAATTTGTGGGCTTTTTCCTCTATTCTATCTCCCCATATTGACTCTGTCCTCCATTTGGTTACCATGATCAGTCCCTTCTTTTGCTCAAGGATAACTTTAAATCTAGTGTTTTTTTTTCTGTTCCTTTGTCCATGTGAAAGATTTGTGACTTGGGCATAAAATTGGGTTTTTTCCCTTCCTTCCATTTTTCCACAGTCATATTTTTTGGCACAATAGGATGCATGCGATAGTGCAAGAGGAAGAGTAGGGAAAACCAATTTTAAGGATTTTGCAGAAAGGTGTGCAAGGAGGGTGTGAGGATATTAAAAAGTAAGGTGTGCACGTGGGAAGAAGGGAAGAAAATGGGCATGTGCAAGGAGGGTGTGAGGGGGATAGAAAAGAAGGCACGTGCATGGGAAGAAAGGAATAAAGTGGGTGCACGAGAGGAAGGCATAAAAAGGGGGGAAATAGAAAGGTAATAGAATGTAAAGGAAGAAACAAGAGGGTTGACGCTCATCTAAAAAAACCATTCTTTTGGTTTTGCCTTGGAGATGCACCGGGGAGACACGTGGAGGTTTTCACCACCTTTCCCATACTTACACAAATTTTTCATGCTACCGATACAAATTTGGAGGACCATGGACATGTGGAGGGATGGCTCTCATTTAGGGATCCACCTTAGGGTCCCACCTTAACAATTTCAACACATAGACATGTGGAAGCTTCTGTCGGCTCTGCTTTATACTTAAACTTTTGAAAGCAATTTTTAAAGGCCTAGGACATGTGGAGGGACCGCGCTTGTTTAGGGACCAACCCCTAATTTTTATTTTAAAGAAGCACCAGGAGGACACTTGGAGGCTTCCACTCACTCTTCCTTTGCTTGGACTTTTCATCAGCTAAGGAAAACTATCACGGACCCTAGACACATGGCACCTTCTGCTGATCCTTCAAATTTTTTAACAACTCTACCGGACTGAGAAACGTGGTGAGCCTGCGCTTGTTCATGGTATTTTCTTTTGAGGACCATACCAAAGTTGCACCAAGGTGACACATGGAGGCTTCTATTGGATCCATTTTTCTAAGAATTTTTGAAAGGACAAAAATCATTTTTTTGGGCCCAGGGCATGTGGAAGGCCCGCGCTTGTTTTGAAACTTACCCCTCTACTTCTCCTTTGTGGTTGCACAAAGGAAACACGTTGACAAATCTAATATAAAGTAGATAAGGGGGTAGAATAAATGGTTGTTATGCTTTGCATCTATTTTTTCACCATTTTTGCTATGAGACTTCTGGAGATGTGAATACGCACTATTTTTCATCATTTTTTGATGAAATTACTTTTCATCTCTATCTATCAAGTGCCATTGAATGGATTTGGAACTTCATTTGTGAGTCCAAGGATTATTAAGGTTGATATTTTGCTATTAGAATTGCTCAAGCACTTGTAAAAATGGGAATTAGCAGAGAAGATGGATGCGGGACAGAGTTGCAAAAGAAAGAAACGGAAAAGGATTAAATGATGAAAGTTGCAGGTGAAAAAGATGAAAAAGGTGTTGCCTCGAGAGTGAAAAGGATTACCTATCAGATCTAGTTGTGTAGAACCTCTAGAAAATGATTTAAAAGGGGATTTCTCACATGACAGAATTAAAATGATTAGAAGGATTGCCAAAAATTTGTGGCATGGCATCCCAGTCATTAGTCGAGAGCCTAAGAAATATGATCAATTCACAATTGATCCAATTGGCAGCTTTCGGATGTGAATTTGTTAAATGTCACTTTCTAAGGAAAATTCGTAACAAGCAAAGGTCCCTTGAACTACTATCTTTTGGGGGGAAATTGAGTGAGTAAAATGAATAAGTGTAATGAGAATACTCTTGCAAAGGGTCGAGGGATGAATTCTTAAGAGAAAATTTGCGAAAGTCGTCTTCCTGAGAGACCTATCCAAGATACCCGGTTCATTCCTTCTCTATTATATTTTCTATTATGTCAATTTTTTTGTAGATGTATAGAAATTGACGAGCACTGATACATCTCTAGAAACTTTACCCTACTGATGAATCTAAGCAATTTTGAAATTAATTTTTGTTTAATCTCTAGTAATTTGTGTCTCCTTTGTTTCAGAATGTCTGTGAATGGTTTCTTTTATTCCTATTATGATCTTACATTGAAATATTTTTTAAATCACAAGGATCTCATCCCTGTGACAATTTAGTGGAATTTGGAATTTCATTTCAAGAATATCCTTCATCCTGTGATGAAATAAAAAAATTTACCATCACTCCACTGTGATTTGTTGATAAATATTTTCTGTAAGTCTTTGAGTGTACCTTAGACGTGATTGATCAAAGATTTTGGTGTTTAATTGAGTCTTTTAACTCAAGAATTTCTGCTAGATTCTCAAAAATTGTGTGAAAATGTGCTTTTCTAGGCCTCTATTGAAGCACACCTTCTTGTTGAAGGAATGTCTTAACTATTCTTAAGCTTTTTGTTGTTGAGTTATCCATTGTTCTTAAGTTTCTTAGATATTTTTTATAATCAACTTTATCATGCTTAATTTCCCACCAAAAGTATTCAAAAACCATGAATCCATCCTGAACCACCCTTGTTTTTCCCTGTATATCCACAAAGGAACAAAATCTATTTGCTAAAATATGCTATATAGTCAGGATTTGATTATGTATTCAGTAACCTTAGCCTTGTTTTGAAAGTATCTCCATCTTTTAGACGTAACAAATCTTGAGAGTTAAATTATGGAGTATTGATCATACTTTTCCAAAGGTTTTCTTTATTAAATTTGTGTAAAAGAAAGATATCTCCATGTCCTTCATCAAACAGAGGTTACACTATGGGTCCTCTCACCCTGGTCGAAAGGCATGACCTAAGGTACTGAGGATAGGACAAATCCTCTTGAAGGTGTTATCCATCTCTCCTCAAATCTGAGTGGAAAAGGGCTAATTGGATCTCATTTGTAGCTACAAAACGACACACATTGTGATCTATTTGTCTCTAAGCTCTATGCTGAATCTATGATGTTTCTCGGCTTGAAAGGGAGAAAACATTTGGATACCAAAAGATACTACAAAAATTATAGGATATAAATAAAGCTATACAAGGTGGAAAAGTCAAGGGGTGAGCTAGTCAACATGACAGAGATCCATCAATAGAGGCTCGTATCCTGTCATAGTATAGTGAGGGATATAGAGTAGAGAACTCCCATGTAGAGTCAACTAGGCTAGGTTTACTATAGAGGGTACATGGAGATAGGGCTACAGGACACAGAGATAGATCTAACATCCCTACTCCAAGGGATGATCATGTAGAGAGACCAAGTAACTGATAGAAATCAGATGAAAATCATATCAGGGAGATCCTAAATCTATGCACGTCCTATTATGATGGTGATACAGGAAGATTTCAGGAAGAGGCTTTGTTAGTGAGTTTGATTGGATGCTTCAAGTTATGCCCATGTACTAGCAACACGAAGGATCATGTTACGATTCATATTTTGAAAGATGGGGCAAGTGTTTGGTAGAAAACTGAGGATAAGAAAATCCATGCAGAATCAGAGACTTCTACTTTAGAGCTCTTCGAGGAGCAGTTCAAGAGTAGATACATATGTAGGAGGTTTATTCAACAAATGATCGATGAATTTCATGACCTTTATTAGGTATCCATTATAGTAGTTGAGTATGATAGTTGGTTTCTAGACTTGCTTCAATATGTCATTTATATGCATGCTGAGCACATTAGGATTCACAAATTCATCAGGGGTCTGAACTTGGATTTTTGAGGTGTAGTACACAATCATTGTCCATAGAATTTAGTGGAGGTCGTTAAGAATTCCTATATTGCAAAGAAAACTAGGGGGAAGACATAACAGGCTATATATAGAGTATAATCCTCCTCCTCATGGTAGACATGGTTTAGTACAATCCTATTTCAGGCTGCCACAGTAGCCACCTAAGCAGTAGTACTAGACTCGACCACCTTTTAGGCCTCTATAGAGACAAGATGGATAAAAATAATGTAGCAAGGGACCCACACTAATAAGACCACTCCCCACACAAGCCCCACAAAGGGCTCAGTAAACAGGAGCCTGGGAACAGTACTGATAACTGTCTGTGACAAGATCTTTGAGGTTTACAACATAGATACATAGAGTGACTGGAGGGGTTTCCGCTCATTGGTGGGGACAAGAAACTTGTTACAAATGTGGTATAAATGGTTACCATTAATGAGAGTATCCATAGAACCCTGTTAATTAGGATAAGGCATCTATTTAAAATCTAATAGTCAGTGATATGGGGCGTAGCCATCGAATTTAGGTAGCACTTAAGAACTGCCAAGTAGAGCATCAGGTTACAGTGATTAAGAATACATATATTATTTGTGGTATCCCTACCTCTATATTGTTTGATTCTAAATATTCTGATTCATTTATTATACCATCATCAGTAGAGTGATATAGGTTGGTGGAAGTTAGGTAGGGCCTTAGTTGGCATGTTTAGAATGCTTCTAGAGCCAAGGTCTCAGTGGCATCCTTGGTTAAGGAGTGCATAGTGGACCTAGGACCCTTAACCACTACCGTATATCTTTGTATGCTTCCATTAGGTTTAGATGGAGTTATCTTAGGAATTGGCTGGTTATTTACACATAGAGATAAAGTGGATTATTACAAAAAGGTTATATCTTTTGAAGATGATTTGGGGATTTAGTTTGTGATAGTTGGAGTTAGGAGACCCATTTATATTCGTACCATATCCACTATGAAGTTGAATCAGTTTAATCGATAAGGATGTTAGTTGTATGCCATCACTACTCATGAAAAATATTAGAATGATACTTATGGTCCATCACTAGATGATCACCCCATTTTATAGGATTTTTAAGATGTTTTCCTTGTGATCTGTCAGGGTTACTTCCCTAAAATGAGATAGATTTTCACATTGATTTGGTTCTTGTAGAAGATAATATCTCACACCCACCATATGATCTATGTGATCTATGTGAGCTCAATTTTTAGTGAGAGGGCCTTCTTAAGAAAGGCCTAATCCATCCTAGTGTATCTCCTTGTGAGTTATTTGAAGAAGGATGGATCCTTGCATTTGAGTGTTGACTATAGACAACTGAACAAAGTAATGATAAATAATCATTACCCGCTTCCATGCAGACATGATTTTTTTTATCAGATGAAGGAAGATATAATGTTTTCCAATATAGAACTTAAGTTTGGTTATCGTTAGTTGAGGATTGTGGATGTGGATATCCATTAGACAACCTTTCACACTCAATTTAGCCACTACAAGTTCATTGTTGTGAAAAATTGGTCTGACAAATACCCCATAGTATTCATGAGTTTGATGAATGAGCTATTCAAGTATTTTCTTGAGGATTTTTTTCTCATGTTCCTAGATGATATTTTTATTTACTCACGTACACATCAAGAGGATGAGGATTACCTTAGTCAAGATTTGCAATGAATTTGAGAGTAGAAAATATACGGGAACCTGGAGAAGTGTGTATTTTTCCTATCAGAGGTATAGTATTTGGGTCAATTTTTTTCTGGGGAAGGTATCATAGTTGATCCTTCCAAGATTAGAGCTATCATGGATTGTTTAGTACCAACCAATGTGAAAGAGGTGTGTAGCTTCATGGGATTAGCAGGTTATTATATGAGGTTTTTCTAGGTCTTCTCTCGTATAGCGCATCCCAACACTTCCCTTTAGTGGAAAAGGAACAAGTTTGTTTGATCAGATAGATGTGAGTAGGCCTCCAGGAAATTAGAGGAATTCCTTATGACAACACCTATTCTTGCAGTGTCAGATCTTGAGAGGGATTTATTTGTGTGTACGGATGCTTATTTTATAGGATTGGGAGTTGTTTTGATGCAGGATGACCGAGTAGTAACCTTTTAGTCTAACAAACTCAAATATTGTTAGCTTAGTTATCCAACTCATGATCTTGAGCTTGTGGTAGTGGTCCATGCATTGGTACATTGAGGAAATTTTCTTTTAGGACAAAGGTTTATTCTCAAGATAGATCACTTGAGTATTTGACACCTCTTCATGCAACCCAATCTCAACACCCGTAAACGGCATTGGATGGAGTTGTTATGTGAGTATGACATGGAGATAGAGCATATGAAGGGGAAAGAGAATGTGGTTACAGATGCTTTGAGTTGTTAGAGGAATTTGGATATGGATACTTGAGTGGGCACAGAATTATGGAGCATGGTCTTACAACAACTTCCTCATGACAGTTTCTATCTTTTAACTAGATTAGAAATTGAGTGTCAAAGACCCCTTGAGGGGAATTATAATGGATTTACTCTAGAGTCAAATGGGATTCTTAGATAAAGAGGAAAAATTTATGTACCCACAGATACAAGATTAAGATAAGATATTTTGATAAAGGCTCATTTTGCACCTTATTAATCCCATCTAGGGGTGAAGAAGATGCACACAACTTTGAGAAAGTTATATCATTGGAGAGGGATTAAGAGAGATGTATCTCATTTTTTGTCTCATTTTTTAGAGTGTAAGAAGGTGAAGGTCGAGAAGGAACATCCAAATAGCATTCTATATTCACATGCCATACAGGAGTGGAAATAGGACATCATTTCCATGAATTTTATTGTAGGGATACCTACGTTAAGATACCATGACAACATCATCATGGTCATGCTAGATAGATTGATGAAAGTGGCTCTATTTTCTCCTATGAAGACCACCTATACAGATAGTGCAGTGGCACAAGTATATTTGTATGAGATTTTTAGATTGCATGGGATACTATGGAATATTATTTGTGACCACAATCCCTTATATAATTATAATGTTTTGACTACCATACAACATGCCCTTGGGATGAGCATTAATTTAAGTACATCCTATCATTCTAAGATAGATGGATAAACTGAATGGGTGAATCATATTATAGAGGAAATGCTTAGGATGTACGTCATGGATCACCAGTTGAGATGGGAGGAGTATTTGTACTTGGTTGAGTTTTCCTACAACAATAGCTTTAATATTTCTATTGGTATGACTCCATTTTATGAACTATATGGAAAGGAGTGCGGGACATCATTGAGTTAGGACAAGTTAGAGGAAATGATATCACTTAGGAAAATTTAATTAAAGGATATGGAGCAGTAGGTTGTTGTGATTAGATAGATATATCAGGAGGCTCACAATAGGTAGTAGAAGTATGCAGATCTGAGGATGAAAAACCATAAATTTGAGGTGGGCATAAAGGTGTTTCTTCATTTCAGGCCTCATAAGATCCATATCCATTATGGAAAAGGATCTAATCTAGCTCCTATATTTTTGGGATGCTTTGAGATCTTAGAGTGGATTGGTCCCTTAGACTATCATCTAGCATAGTCACCCAACTTGTCTTGAGTCCATGAATTGTTTCATGATTTTTTTATTAGGAGATACATTCCAAATCCTTCTCATCTATTTGATTGCACCATATTGCATGTGCAGGAGTAGCGGTAGGTGATGGTTGATCCTTTGCACATTTTAGAGTGCAAGAACTTGGGCCTTCGAGGATGAGAGACTGCCCAGGTTTAAGTCTAGTGGGATCGATATAATGAGATAACAACTACTTAGGAGGATTCCATAGCTTTGAGAGCACAACTACCACACTTGTTCCATTGAATTCTATGAGGAAGTTGAGTCTTAGGGGGAAGGGGATGTAATGTCCAGTACTGTTTGACACTTATTACAGACTGATTTTTCATTTATCATGGACTATTGCCATGGAACTTATTATGTTGTTTTTTATTTGTATAATATAGATGGTAGAGATATTTTGACTATCAATATGTTTTGATTCATATTATGGCTTGTATGGATTCTAGAGGCATGATATATATTCAATGTTGATGATTATGATGTTTTGTTGGATTATATATATATATATATATATATATGTCTACACACACACACACACAACAATGTTGAATTCTCATCATACTGACAATGTTTTGGTGTTCGAAATAATCTTGTGATCTTACTGACACATATTGTAATGATAGAATTTAAATGTTTATGAAATTGTAAATGAATGATAGAATTGCTTAGATTTGATGATGATTTCTTCATATGATGATGTTCTTGATGGATGTAAATATATTCTATTTTTTATATATTTAATGTGGCAACGAGGCCAAAGGAGGTATTGTTTGATTTTGCTGGTGATTGTATCACCAGAAACAAAGGGGCTAAGAGACCAACTATAACAAAATATCTTATTATTACAACATTGGTCACCATTGTAAAAAAAAATTTATGTTATTGTTAGTGTAAAATCACTACACCCCTGAATTTCTACAACTTAATGGGTTGATAGTATTAGTATTATAGCATAACATGGAGCATCTCTCAAAGTGTTGGACCTTATGAGTTGAGAGAGCTGTCTGGATTGAGATCGGATCCTATTCCTCTATTCAGGTGCACACAATTAAATTACAGAGGATCTACCCTAAAACCTACTCTATCTTACCAAGGAGACAAGGTTAAGAAGATACAAGAAAATAAACCTAAGTGAACAAGGTGATGCACCAAAGGAATGTCAAAAACTCATTTTGAAATTTAACACAAACCATAGAAATGCAATACAACTATGATGTGCATATAACCAAATTGCATTGAGAGATCAGAAGAAGACAATGAACACATGAGAGGGTTGAGAATAATCCATAGACATATATTATTACTCCAGAGTTGATATTGTACATTACATTCTCCAAGAGGTAAAACATTGTATTACAATTTCAATGGGAGGTTTGGAAAAACTCCACAAATTCACTTACAGACAAGGGAAGAAGGTACATTGTAAATCATAAATGTCCAATTATTTACAATGAGCAAAGCTCTTTATTTTATAGATACAGTGAAGAGAGAAGAAGAAAAGAGGTGGGAAACTTATTTAGATATCAACTATTGGGCATTAACGCCTTTAAAAATCTACCCATAATCTGTAAAGTCCGCCACTCTATGTCTATTCAGTGTGTTAAAGAAGGAAGAACGAAGGATCAAATAAAATCTAATGTTGTTGTTGGAGCAATCAGATCGCATATTAATGGCACAAAGATATTTTCCCAATTCTCACCCACCTAGCATCATCAAAATTAAAGTTACATGTTTCCATAGCATAGATGAGGTCAATACCTTTCAGATGGTGCCAATTTTTTCGAGGTTTGTGAAATGGATTAAAAGATATGTCGATTTGAATGTTGTATTTGGGTCCATATAAAATGGAAAAAACTAGTTAGCAGAATGGGTCTGCGGGCCTGAAATTCTCTTTGTGACTTTTGGCACAAAAAATAAAAAATGTAAAAAATTCCTTGCAGCCCTGAATTTCAATTTTGTCCAAAAAAATATTCTTCAGGCCCACCAGTCTTCATTTTCCCCTTTGGGAAAAAATTCCTCCCCAGGCCTGTTGGCTCGCATATAATTTAGGCGTGACACGTGGCTCCTTGAGTGTTAGCGGAGGTGTGGCTCATTTTTATAGTTTTCATGTTTTGGGTCCAAAAGTTTGAATTACCTCTGATGACTCACCTTCCTGCCTTGAATTGAAGCATGGAAATGTGTAGAGATGGCACACGTTTGGGGGACCACATTTAGATTTTTCTTTTAAAGTTACGCTGAGAATGACACGTGGCTCCTTCCACGGATTTTCTCTATTTCCTTATATTTTAGCTAAGTCATTTTGTTTTGTAGGTTCATATGTCTGACCCAGGACACATGGGGAGTTGTCACTTGTTTGAGTCTGGACCTTGATCTGCCCCATTTGAATTTGTGTAGTTGAGGCACATGGTACCCTCCGTTGATTTTGCCCCATCTTGACTGTTCATCTGTCAACTTTGTCCATCTTTCAAACCTAGGACACATGGGAGGCCAACGCTTGTTTAGGAGACCCACTTCTAGATTTACCTTTGAACATGTGCCAAGTGTATATGTGACATCTTCCATGAGTCTACGATACTTACTCAATTCCGATTGATGCCTGTTTCGAACCCTAGACATGTGGAACCCTCGCACTTATTTTAGGTCTCTGCTTTGGGCCGTGCCTTTAAATGTGTGTCATCAAGACATTTGACGCCATCCATCAACACTCATATACTTAACTGATTTGGGCCCACTGCCAATTTGACTTATGCTAGACCCTACCTATGTGGAAGGTAGGTGTTGGTTTTAGTCTCCACCTTGGGCTCTTTCTCTTGAAATTGCGTCGAGCTGACACGTGGTTATTTTTTCTCGTTTGGAATTTTCAACGGCCAAATATATCCCTCTTTATACCTAGGACACATGGAAGCTCAATGCTAAGTTTGGGCTCGTACTAGCATTTGAGGCGTGGGCTTGTATGAAGGAACCGTCCCTTGGATTTTTTCCTATGCATGGTCATGTTTGATCAATTTTTCCCAGGGGGAAGTTTGAGATAACAATTTGGCGACTCATGGGGAACTTTTCCTGCTAGATGAAGAGATCAGCTACCTTGTTATATCCATTCGGCATGGAGTCATGGGTTGTGTCTTGATTGATTCTACTCTCTGAAGCTTGAATCAGATGTTTACACTTAGTGACCTCAAACCTGCCCCACTATTCTGGAAATGGATCCTTTGAGACCTAATTTTAGTTTATTTATATTTGTTCTATTTTAAAATGAGAAACTATTGCAGAAATTATTGGTTTTCCTGTTGCAAATTTTGAAGGTCTTGGCGCATTCACCTAGAGGTGTATCGAACTGCATAACGATGCAAACCTAGAGTAAAAAAAAACTTGTGCCACAAAACTTAGAGAAATAAAACTTACGTTACAATTAGACAATGTGCCTAAGCACTTAAGGAAATTAAAACCTATGCTAATATTTACAAGGGTGGAACCTTCCCATTTAGTAGAAATGGTTGAGGTGGATCCTGTTGAATAGAATCTACAATTCTTCACCATCCAACTTAACAATCTAGAAGGCATTACTACTTGTACACCTTGTGATCATGTAGGGGCCAATCCAAACGAAATTAGATTTATAATGCCTTCCCTAGTTTTTCCTGGTCTGCATCTCACTTCAAAAATAAGTACCCTTCTTGAAAGGTCCTTATTCTTTCTTTCTTATCAAATCTGTTCTTGATCAATGCTTGATCCTTCTCCATGATCTGCATTGCATGCTCTCTTGCCTCTCGTACTTCCATCAGCTCTTCATACCTAATTTTCATAGGTTTAAACTTGGCTAGTTCTAATTTGTTTCATGAGTTCCAAAGTAGGCAAGTCCAATGATATGGGAAATAATGCCTCTTTTCCATATACAATCCTGTATGGGGAGCTACCTGTGGACATTTTAGATGTGATTCTATTAGCCCATAGAGCTAATTTGAGCTTCGTATGCCAAGTTCTTTGATTTTCATGAAGATTCTTGATAATCATTAATAGGTTCTTGTTTGTGGACTCTTCTTGGCCATTTCCTTGAGGGTAATAGTTTGATTGAAGTGTTGAGGTATAAACTATTTTTGACAGGCCATTTAGTGATTCTTGTACCAAGGAATGCCAAAGCATTATTCTGAAATAATAGTGGTATGGAATCCAAACCTGATGGTTATTGCTTCATAGAAATCCAAGATGTTGGATTCATTTTCTTCCCTTAAGTGCCACTACCTCAGTCCACTTGGTGAAATAGTATGTTTCTGTAAGTCTCCACTTGTGGCCCTGGGCTTTAATTTGGGTTGATTACCTCAATGAAGTCTAGTCCCCCAATTGCATGAATGGCTGATGCACATAAATTAGATGAAGGGGAAGGACTGCTAAGTTTCCTTCCCTATGAATAATGCACACTTTTTGAACTTCTTGGTCCATGAGTAGCTAATAATAACTAGCTTTCTGATATTGAGAGTTGTTACTTGAGGAGAAAAGTGGCCTCCTACTTCTCCATCATGGAACTCATGCAATACCCTCTCAATTTGGCCTGTCTAATGTACCTCATTAGAGACTATTAATATCCTAATTGAAAAAAAACACCATTGATAAGTAAATATGGGATGGCTTGTAGTCTGAAGTATCTCATTTTTTCTTTGTTACATTCTGTAGGGCACAAACCTGTTTGGAGATAATGCACCAAGGCTTGAGTCCAACATGGAATAGGTGTATCATTAGATGGTTGTTCTTGATCATTCTTAAGTAATATGACAACCTCTTCTTTATCCACTAACTTAACTTGTTTCTTGGAAGTGAGCATCTCACACAAACCCTTGCCATGAACCAGTTTGGTCACTTTTATTTCAATGTCATATTCCATTACCTGAGTGATCCAACCTACTCTCTTCTCATTCAAGTCCTTGTTTAGGAGGAATCCTTGACACCAACATGAGACACTAGTAGTTGAATCTTATTGTTTGAGACCAAGTTTCTGAACTTCTTCAAACTCCTAATGATAGCAAGGACATGTTTTTCAATGAAAGAATACTTTACCTCGTAATCCTCCAAGCTCTAACTAAAGAAGTCTATGGGTTATTATGAACCTTCCTTGTTGGGATGAACCAAGATAGATGAGATTGTGTTTGACCCTCCAAAATCATACAACATGCAGTCCTTTGAGAAGTCAGGGTTAATAAGAGTTGGGGCCTGTGATATTGCGATCTTGATGGCCTCAAAACTCTCTTTTCCTTTTATTGTCCATTTAAATGCAAGAATCTTCTTCAACATCATTGGTAAAGGCTTCATAAGAGTAGAGAAATTGAGCACAAAATTGCGAAGAAAGTATATTCTCCCTAAGAAGCTTTGAAGAGACTTTTTGTGTTGTGGTAATGGAGGAGTTTGGATGGCTTCAATCCTTTTAGGATAAATTGTTAACCATTATTTAGAGACAATGTGGCCCAAAAATTTTCTATCATGTGCCAAGAATACACAATTCTTTGGGTTTAATGACACTTTGAACCTTCTAAACCTCTGAAATACCTATCTGAGGTGGAAGAGATGGTTTTGCAACATTCTATGAGAAGACGGTGATATCATCTAGATACACTAGAACTATATTGTTGATTAAGCCTTTGAATGACATATCCATAGCTCACTGAAATGTTGCTCTGGCATTTGACAGTCTAAATAGCATCTTCTTATAAGAATAAGTACCCCATTTGGTGTTGAAGGTTGTCATGAATTGATCTTCTTATTTCACCATTATCTGATTATACCCTGAGTATCCATCTCACAATGAAAACCTCTCAGAGCTAGCCATAAGCTATAAGATCTTATCCATTGATGGAATTGGATAGTAATCCTTGACTGATGCTCTGTTCAGATCATGAAAGTCTACACACAGTCTAATATCCCTATTTCTTTTCCTCACAGGCACCAAGTTTGCAACTGAACTTGAGTGCTTGATAGGGAAGATGATGCTAGCCTCAATTAGCTTATTCAACTCTTTTCTCATGACAACTCAATGTGAGGGTTTATTGGCCTTTGCTTCTGTCTTAAAGGCTTAGATTTTGGGTCCATCTTAATAGTATGATGTGCCAACTTTGGGTTGAAACCTCTTAAATATTTATAAGTCCAGGAAAAGACATCTGGGAATTCTTGAAAAAGTGAATGAATTCAAATTTTTCTTGTTGAGTACTTACCTTGCTAATTCGCAACATTTTTTCTTCATGTATGGAAATAGGTTCCAAATCTTCACCCTTTACCTGAATATTTGCTTTCTCTTTCTAGAATTGATTATTTGGGTTGAATATTGACTCCAAGATTACAAGACCCTTTTGTAGTTTGTTGGTTCTCAGCTACACCACTTGGTCACCATACTATTATTCCAATTTATCTTGGTTCCTAAGGAGAATTCAGCTTCTTCATGTAGAAAATTGACAATTTGCTAATAAGTCTCGAAGACTTGCCAACTTGTTTTATTATCTGGGATAGATGGCCTTACAACCACTTTGATATGGGGATAAGACTTGTCACTCTTGATACTCTCTACAACGTCAAATGTTTCCCCAATCGTTTCCAATCTATCTACAACTTCATTCTTCTTTCTTGGGATGGAATTGATGTTGAATGCTTAAAAATCCTTAATGAGGTCCCATAATAAGTTCTTGTAGTTCCTTAACAGATCATTTTTGGTAGAATTATTTCCTCGGACTTGATTCCCAACTATCTCACTATCGTCAAACACTTGTAAGTTTTTAATCCCTCTTCTTCTTGCCCAATGTAGTCCCTGGATCAAGTCTTCATATTCTTCCATGTTGTTTGAGCAAGAAAATTAGAAACGGAAGACTAAGTAATATTTCATAACATGAGGTGAATTAAGCATAACTCGTCCTCTGAATCCTTTTCTACTTCTTGATCCATAAAAGAAAAACTACCATACCGCATTATCATCTTTGTGGTTCAGCTTAATAATGTCAGGAAGAGGATGATTCTCCTCATGAAAACAATAGAATCCTAGCTCAGATTCCTTAATTTCCTTGTAAGGGTAAAAATCATGCCTCTTGTTCTCCCACTCATTAAAGGTCAAGTCTGGAATATGTCCAACCTTCTTATCTACTTCACAAGTGCTTGGGAGGTCTTCCTGATCAAAAGATGAACAATTCACATTAATTGGGTTAGGTACATGAGATTGAATGTGATAATCCACAATGGAATCAAATCTGATCATAGCCTTGGCTCCATACCTCATTCTAAAAATCTTGTGCAACCAATTAGCAGACTAATAGCCTCAAATTTTACCAATGAAGTCCCTCGACAAACACAATAAAAAATGTGGTGGCAAGTGTATGACTATTACGTTTTGCAATATGATCAAATTGGGGCATGTGTGCAGTGTGAGGCTCAAATCCTTGATGACTCCAACCATTGTTACCCGCTGTCCTATCCAATTGCACTACCCCTTTGGAGATGACTTTGTATTTAAGATCCAGCTGATCGGCTATCTTCTTTGGCATGACCGAGCTACTTACCCCTAAATTAATCATGCAATTATGCATTAGCTTGTCTCCAATGATTAATGAAACATAGAATGGAGGGGGATTCATATTCTTACCTTTTTTTCCTCCATGGTTTCCTTCAGGCCGAGCTGCATTGGTAAGTAATTTCTCTTACTAGTTAGGGGGCTGATTTGAGGTTGACCAATTAGCCATAACAGCCTGCAACAAGTCTCTCTTTCTTGGGATAGCCAATGAATCCCACATTGAAATATTCACATTTGTTTTCTTCATTTGTTAAATGATGTTAAATGGGGATGAGCTATGTTTTTTCTACTGCTTCCCCGGTACACTTTTTATCTTACACATGGGTTGTTACAACCGGTGTTTGAGTGGGTCTAGAAGGTGGCTTAGGATGACTCTATATATTAGTAGTTGTACTTTGAGTGATAATAACTTGTGGAATAATAGAAGGTTGAGAATTACCTGAGTTTTATTACTGTCCCTCTCCAATATTCCCCTTCTTTGACAATGTATTGACAGCTACACTTTGAGAAGGGGCGTGGTTAACTCCACAGAAGTCTTCATCCTGCCAATTAACAAGCATAGTTTCACTTAGAGGTGCCTATAGTTGAGCTCCTTACTGCTGATTTTCCTCTTGGATAGACTCTTGTAACACACCAATGGTCTGTACCATCAAGTCTTGGGTTAGTGCACCATTAAAACACATTGATCTGTTATGGGGTTGATTACATGGAAAACACCAATCATATTCTTGTGCCATTGTTGTTTTGTGTTGAAACCAAGGCCCTTGATGTTTAAGTTGTGTTTGGATCATATGGCCGGAAAGGCCTAGCAGCTTGAGGTTGTCCTTGGTTTTGATTTTGATTTGCAACCTAAGTTGGTAATATATTTTGCTGATATGGGGGTCTAGCCTGATATTGAGTCTATGGTTGATATGGACTAAAAATCAGAGGTTGCTACCTTTTGATAGTCACTAACTCATTCCCTAGGTTCTTAAGATGTTTCATAACCTCTTGTATCTCTTTTAAAGTTCTAGAGGATGAGGTGGAAGCTTCAGCTGAGCTCTGATTCCTTGGAGTGGGGTATGGGAGCTAATGTGGGTGTTTGACTAGTGCTTAGAGATCCTAGTTCTAGATATAGAGGCATAGATGGCGTAGGGGCAAGTTTACCAACTTGAATTAAACAAATTTCAGCTCTAATGAAAATGTTATAGACTGCAGATAAGGTTGTTCCTCCCATTGATTGGATCATTAAGGAAATATCTGAATTTAAAGCTCTAATAAAGTATAAGAAATAACCTTCATCTATGGGCCTCACGACCAATGGAATCCTATCCCATTTCCTTTGAAATCCGAAGTTAAAATCTATCAGCTGCTCATTAGGAGCCCTCTTGATTGTTGTTAAATGATCTAATAAGGATATATTATCTCCTTTCTCTCTGAATTGGTTGTGAAGATCTCTACACAAATGGTCCCAGTTCTGGATAGATCCTGATGTCAGACTCTTGAACCATTACGAAGCTTTACCCTTGAGTGAAGAGGTTAGCAATTTGATTGCAAATTCCATCTAAGTGATCTCATGATTACGCATACATTTGTAATTTCTTGAATGTGGTCACTAGGAGAAGTTTGGTTCTCTCTAGTGAAATATGGGGATGCTGTTTAATGTTACAACTCGGATTGTATTTTGTGCATTGAGAACCCTTCTTGATTGGATGAATGGCCTACTAGGAGGAGGTGCTAACAAGGTCCTTTTTGGTGGAGATGGAGAACTCTGGGATCTTCTCCCTCTTCTCTCTTTGTCTGGGGACAAGTGTAGATAGAAAAGGAGTCCTTCCTCTCTAGTTATCGATCTATTCGGGATTCTTCTTATGAATCTGCCAAGCCTTGGCTACTTAAACCAATAGAATCTAATTATTTTGGAGTGTCCAGATGTGTAATTTCAAATCTTCTTAAAATCTAAAGAACTTACAACAAGTGCACATAAATCTTGTTATAACAAAATGAGGACCTCTGTCCCACTGGATGTGCCAAAACATTTAGTGTAAAATCATCGCACCCTTGAATGTCTGCAACTTGATGGGTTGAGACTCTTAGTGTTATAGCATAACATGGAGCATCTCTCAAAGTGTGGGACCTTTTGAGTTGAGAGAGATCTATGAATTAAGGTCAGTTCCTATTCCTCTATTCAGGTGCACACAAGTAAATTATAGAGGATATACCCTAAAACCTACTCTATCTTACCAAGGAGACAAGGTTAAGAAGATACGAAAAAATAATCCTAAGCAAAAAAGGTGATGTGCCAAAGGAATGTCAAACATTCATTTTGCAATTTAAGACATACCATAGAAATGCAATAAAACTACCGTACATAGATAACCAAACTACAATGAGAGATCAGAAGACAAAAATAAACACATGAGAGGGTTGAGAATCATCCACAGACTAATATTATTGCTCCAGAGTTAATACAATACATTACAGTATCTATGAGGCAAAATTTTGTATTACAATTTGAATGGGAGGTTTGGAAAAACTCCACAAATTCACTTATAGACAAGGGGAAGAAGGGAGAGTGCAAAATGGAAATGTATAACCCTTTATAATGAGCTGAGGTCTTTCTTTTATGGATGCAGTGAACAGAGAAGAATAAAAGAGGCGTTAAACTTGGTTTGGAGATAAACTACCGGCCATTAATGCCCCTACAAATCCACCCACAATTTGTCAAGTTTGCCTCTCTATATATGTTTGGTGGTGTGTTAAAGAAGGAATAACAGTGGATCAAATAAAATATGATCTGGTTGTTGGAGTAATTAGATCACATATTAATGGAATAAATATACTTTCCCAATTCTCACCCACCTAGCCTCGCCAAAATTAAATTTTTTGGTTTCCATGGTGTAGACAAGTTTGAGACCTTTCCAATGGTGCCAAATTTGTTGATTTTTAGGCACTAGATCAAAAGATATGTCCATATGAATATTTGAGTTGGGTCCATACAAAATGGCGAAAACCAGTTAGTAGAATGGGTCTACGAGCCTGAAATTTTCTTTACGCCTTTTGGCACAAAAAATACAAAATGTGAAAAATTCCCCTCAGCCCCACATTTCATTTTTGTCTTAAAAACCATCTTCGGGCCCGCCAGTCCACATTTTCCATTTGAGAAAAATTCCTCTCCATGGCCATTGGCCCGCATGTAATTTAGGCGTGATACATAGCTCCTTGAGTGTCAGTGGAGGTATTGCTCATTTTTATAGTTTATGCATTTTTGTGCAAAAAGTATGGATTTCCTCTGTCAACCCACCTTCCTGCCTTCACATTAAAGCATGGCCACATGTAGAGATGGCACACGTTTGGGGACTACTTTTGGATTTTTCTATTGAAGTTGCACTGAGAAGAAACCTATCACCTTCCGCATATTTTCTCTATTTCCTTATGTTTTTGCTAAGTAATTTTGTTCGGCAAGGCCATATGTCTGATCTGTGACACCTGGGGAATTGGTGCTTATCCGATTCTTGCCCTTTAGCCACCCCTTTTGAATTTTTATGGTTGAGGAACATCTTGCCCTCCACTAATTCTGCCCCATCTTGACTTTTCCACTATCAACTATGTCCCTCTTTAGGACCTGGGGACATGTGGGAGGCTAGCACTTGTTTAGGAGACCCACTTTTATATTTACCTTTGAAGATTCAATGAACTAATATGTGGTGTCTTCCAAGAGTCTGTGATACTTATCTGATTTGGGCTGATTCCTTTTTCGAACCCTAGACATGTGGAAGCCTCACACTTATTTGAGTCTCCACTTTAGCCCATGTCTTTGAATGTGTGCCATCGAGACATTTGGATCCTTCTACATACACTCTTATACTTAACCGATTTGGACCAACTACCATATGAATTCTATTGCACCCTAGCCATGTGGAGGTTTGGCACTAGTTTGAGTCTCCACTTTGGGCTCTTTCTCTTGAAATTACACCAAGATGACATGTGGTTATTTCTACTCATTTGGAATTTTCAATGGCTGAATATGTCCCTCTTTAGACTTGGGACATGTGGAAGCTTAGTGCTAGTTTGGGGACTGACCTTTGGGTTTAACCCTTGGAGAAGCACTAATGAGGCATGTGAAAGCTTCCACCATCTTTTCCGCACTTAGTCGATTTAGGCTCACTTTGAATAATTTCTGAAGTCCGAAAACTTTGAGCCTTTCCCTACTTCTCTCCTAAGAGCCTCTGGATTCTTTGTTGTTGTTGCCTCCTTAGCTGACCTTGCTACCTGATTTTTAAGCCTGCCTGTAACTTGACTGTTGGATTTGAGGTGTGGGCTTGTGCGACAGAACCATCCCTTGGATTTTTTCCTATGCAGGGTCGTGTTTGACCAATTTTTCCTAGGGGGAAAAATTTAGATGATAGTTTAGTATTGTTTGTGGTTAGGATATTAGGAGGTTCCCATAGGGGGAATAACCTCAAATAGTTACCATTGGATATGTGTTGTTATTTTCACTTTTATTTTGATTAATTTACGTGTATATAAATATTAATTGCAATGTATTTCACTTTTGTTTTGTTGATTAGATGTACCCTTATTAGTATTTAAATATTCTAATTAAGTTGAATTTTCGATGTGACCATAAGGGGGCATTTATTTTCGTAGATATTCCCTTTGATCTTGTGATTTGAAGTTGGATTTAATTATTTTACTTGGTGTGTACTAAACCCTTCCCTGCCAAACTGGAAATTTGACTTTCAAGTCAATTTTGGAGGCTTGTGGGACAAGTTAATCTTGTCCCACACCTGTTAAATGCATCTACCAACTATACCTATGGTTTAAGGGGTTAAAATTAGGCCTTGTTATCTCTCGAAAGTGCATCCTAGTTGAGAGATGAAAGCATGGGTTATAAGCTAGAATGGAAACAACTCAGGTATGTGGGTATACCTATTGTTGAGGTGAGTATTTGGTATCAAGGATGGTGCCCTATTGATGTAGCCTAAAATATTTTGTTTGGGGTTTTATGGGTAAAAAGATGACTGTAACTGAAATTGTAATGCCTGATACAAAAAACATAATGAGGGATTTGGCTGAGTATATGCACAATGAAATTGAGATTGAATTTTGGATGCATGAACCAATGGTTTTTAGTAGAATATTAAGTCATAACACTTATGTATTGAAGGAAATATCACAAAAACACAACAAGATAAACATGCAAACTAATATTATGTAGAAAATACCAAAATTTTGTAGGCAAGGTGAGATGATTAATCATTGAATTGACATTCACAAGAATTAATGAAGAGATAGACACCATTACAAATAATTGGAAAAGGAAAAAATTAGTTCTCATTCAAGGAAAAACTGGTAGAAAATTCCTTTAGCACTCGTATGTCCAAAATGTCCTCTCTTCTTGAAAGAAGGCTGGGTATTACTCTGTTATTTGATAATGTCTTTACTGTAGGTGATCTTTATTTTCTTGTTTCATTGTTATCAATTTGTGCCATTATTACTTTTGATATGTCAAACTCTGTTTGATATTACATGGCTTCTCAAAGCAATTTGATTTCACGACCGACATTTCTGAGCATAAAGCTCTGCATACTTGCCATTTTGGGGATTTCTGAGCTTGTATGCCTAAATTCTAAAACACTTGAAATTTGTTTTCTGTTTCTAATTTGATATGTAATGATTTGGAATTTATCTCTATCCTTAAATGGTTGTAATTCTTAGCATCCACTTCTCTTTAGAAATTCTTGTAAAATATCAAAGGCCTTTGATTTCTTTGTGTTTGTTTCAGTTGATGGTTTTATTTATATAAAAGGAAAGCAAAATTTGGTGTAAATCTTTCCTTTAATTATCTATAACCTGTTTCATTTTTGTGTATTGGATGAGAGATCTTATTGCACAACCCATTTCTTCTTAACTCTAAATAAGGTCTTTAATTTTAGTGGTTTTGATGAATCATTTACAAATTGTACTTTGAAAAATGGTACTTGTAGCTTACTGTTACTTTTGAAATATTATCCTAAAGATCATAGATATTTGACCTTTCTGTGTGTTGGACTCTTAACTGCGAATGAAAATAAAATAAAATCTTAAAGTTCTGATGTATTTTCTATTGAGATGTCATGTACATCACATAATGCAAGTGTGATCTAGTATGTTTTTCATAACCTGAATCTTTCACTACTCGATTATGATCCACATCAGTGATATTTATAATGGTTTGTTCTTGAAATATTTTATACCTCCATATATGTAGGATGATGAACCTTTAATCACTTCCTTTTCCTAGATTTAATCAATATATCTTATTGTGCCTAAACTATTGTTGATCTATTCCATTCTTATGGATGTAGACTGAAAATTATGTTATAACAACTACAGTTTCTTTAAGCCATACAACACTTGCAATAATTTGTTTACTTCGAACTAACATTTATGACTATATCCTGTGAAAGAATTGGTTTCATGTACCTTTCTTGAATAAAAATAACTTCTCCTGTAGCATGTGCCTTAATTATATCTTTACTTTGCAAGATAAACTCTTGTCTTATCTAGATGATTATTTTTCTCTACCCCGATTCATGTTCTGGTAAACCTTATAAATTTTCTTCATTTAATGTTGTAATGAACTATTTTAGTAATATTTGTTTTATTGCTATGATCATAGCTGATCCATTTTATCTTAATTTATGGTTCATAATCTTAAATTGATAAGTACATATCCATTTCACTATCCTAAAATCATTGTACAATTGATTCATCCATACTTGATCATCTATTTGATTTCCTTTGATACCTGATCAGGATATCTCAAAATTTAAAATGCATGAATAAGTCATTTTTCTATTTTTCTTGAATATGCTTGGTCATTGAGTGTAATCTATACATCATAATACAAAATGTTAAAAGATGTATTGATATCTTATGCTACAACTTTTACCAGCATACTTAAGAAATTAGTTAGAAAGTAATTAGGATTTTTGGCCTCTCTTATGTTCCATAGTCTTTTTATTTTCTTCCTTTTTGATATCATGATATAATGGGAATCATATGTGCTAGTGTAGAATACTATATTTATCAATTATTTATTTATTTCTGATGTAGCTTATGCTTCTGATATTAATAAATCCATTTGCATGTAGTTAAATAGTACATGAGTACAGATTAAACCATGAGATATTTATTGATGTCGTTTCCTTTATTTTGTAGGTACACTATGGCTGTTGGATAACACAAATGAAAGATTAGAAGAAACCCAAGGCAATGATGGGTTTTCTCTATACTCTTTTATTTTTAGCTTTATGCACATGTACTTATTTTTTCAGTAGTTATGAGTTACATCCCATGACCTGTGTGGGAAACATTTAATTTCTTCATGAATAAGTAACATAAATTTATGTAATTGAGTTACATACTTATTTAATTATTAAGAATTTATGATGGCTATTGATTATATAATGGAATTAAAAACTTAATAACATAAATTAATTGTATTTAAACATGCAAAAATAATGAGTTTTGAGGTACCTGTGACTTAATCATGAACTCTCATTCATGTAACTGCAACTCTGTTTGATGTTACTGAATACAAAATTTCACCTAAACTGGGATTCCCACTTTCATCAAGGGAATTCATTAGTCCTTTGCAGATTTTTTGTTTGCTTGCTGAAGACGAACATGAAATGGAAATCTATGTGAGGTGTTACATTTTGTAATAGAACACATAGCTACATATTACATGTAGTTAATAAATTCCTACAACTAAAAAACACAATAAAACTTTACGAATCCCCCTAGTTAGGTCCATTTAATCAATGCCATCCATCGTAAACAAAATTTCGAGCCGCCCATTTTTGCACTAGTGAAAAAATTGTCAACATTTCTAGTGGTCCTGTGGGGAAATTTTCCTGCTATCTTGTAGACCAGTGCCTAGCTCTTGTCTATTGGGCATGAAGTTAAAGCATATAACAAAAAACAACCTTTTTGAAAAACTATCCTTTCTGAAAAATAAAATAAAGATGAGAAAGGATTTGGTAAACTAGATCACGTGCACGGGTGCACTTATTAAAATGAAAAACATTGCAACATGCATGAACTACACTTATTGAAAGGGAAGTCCTACTTTAAACCAATCACTGTAGTATTGTCAATAACATTGTTAAAAACAATACCATTCACAGGATTGGGAGGTTCCTCTCCATTAAGCCTTAAAATATTAAATGCATTATGTTCTTTGCAAGTTACAATCACATAAGGACCACTCCATATTTTATCAAACTTCATGTGGTTTCTTTGCTTTGTATGACCATCATCCCATTTCAACATAATGTCTCCTTCACTAAAGACTCTGAATTTATTCTTTTTATCGAATGTTTTCTTGATTTTTCTCTTATTCTTTTTCATATTCAGATGTGCTTAATCTCTTTGCTCTTACAGCTCCATTAATTCTACATAATGAACCTGCAATGGTTCATTCTCAAGTAATTCTATCTGATGTACTACATGTAATGCAGGAAACTCAACTAAGATGGGAATTCTTACCTCTCATCCATAAACATTTTTATATGGTGAATTACCAACTCATCTTTTAGGAGTCACTCTTTCATCTCAAAGTGCTGAATTTAATATCAAATACCAAGCTCTTTGGTTTTCCTTGAGATTTATTTTGATTATCCTCATTATATTTTTGTTATTTCTTTCATCTAATCCATTGCCTTGTGGGTAGTAATTAGACGAAGTAGTCAAATAAATTCCATGCTTGACAACCCAATTTTTTACTTTCACACCAAGAAATTCTAAGGCATTATTTGAAATGATAGTTGATGGGACACCAAATCTATAAATTATACCTTTATAAAATGATAAGATTGAATATTCGTTAGCTTATTTTAAAGCTACAACTTTTGTCTAGGGTGTACAATAATCTATAGTAGTTTAAGATCCACTTGTAGCCTTATGACAAAGGTGGATTTATCATGCCAATGAAGTGAAGACCCCACTACATGAATGGATGATCCACTAAAATAGGTTGTAGGGGGTAGCAAAGCTAAACATTATTTTCAAACAAAAAAAGCACATTTCTTACACTTTCTAATCCATTTGAAGTAGTCCTTAAATATGATGGGCCAATAGTAACCAACTCTCATTATTTTCTGGTTGTAGTAAGTACTAAAAAGTGACCTCATGCATGTCCTTCATGAAACTCAGATAATAGTTACTAAATTCTATTATAATCAACACATCACAACAAAATTCCATTTACATCCCTTTTAAACAACACACCATCGATGAAAACATAAGGTACATATTTTAACCTGAAATATCTTCATTTATTCTTGTCCATACCTTTTAGATAAGTATTGTGATGTAAGTAGTTGACCAAATCAGTCATCCATATTGATTCTTGAAATTTTTGGATTAAGTTCCGGTTGCTGATTTTCAGGATGTATTAAGATTTCTAACTACTGATATATGATTTTATCATGTTGTTATGAATTTTTTGATTCTACATCCTATTTTTTTTTCATATCAGGAATTAGATATTCACACAATCGTTTCCCTTGAACTATTTTTGCAATAAGGATATCAACATCATACTCTATAACCTTTGTAATTCAACATGCTCTCTTATTCAATTCTTTTCAATAGGAATGCTTTAACACTTAGATGAGAGACTAAGACATGTATCTTAATATTGGAAAGCATGTACCTGAAATTCTTTAATCCACTAACTACAAAAAATTACTTGTTATTCAAGAAAAGTGTACCTTATCTTGTAGTCATGCAAAATTTTCCCAAATAAAGCAATTAGATGTTAAATATTCTCGTTATTAACATGATTTAATATGGTTGAAATGGTTTCAGCTCTTACAAGTGCATACATTGTAAAATCCTTATCAAAATTTAGATTTGTTAGAGTAGGAGCTTGTGAAATAGTTGTCTTGATAACTTCAAATCCTTTTCTTCCTTCTCTCGTCCAAGAGAAACTTTTTTTTTTTTAACATGGTTGTTGTTGTCTTAACTAATGCTGCAAAATCTAGAACAAATCTTCTAACAAAGTCTCTTTTTCCAACAAAAATTTGTAGTGATTTCCTATGATGGGGCATGGATAGCTGTGAAATTTCTTTAATTCTGAAAGGATCAACAGCTAAAACTTGTCTGGAAACAATATGTCCAAGTAATTTACCTTGATGGACTGAACATATAGATTTTTTGGGATTCAATGATATTATAAATTATCTACAAAGATGAAAACTCTACCACAAATGCATAAGATGATCATCATAATTCTTTGAAAATACAGTAACATCACCTAAATAAACTAGTATGTAGTTATTTAATAGGTTGTGAAAACTCATGACCATTGCATGTTGAAATGTTACACCGGAATAGGAAATTCTAAAAGGAATTATTTTTTAAGCACAAGTACCCCACTTTGTAGTGAAATTTGTTTTGTATCTATCTTCTTCACGCACATGAATATGATTGTATCCACTATAACCATCCAAAAGGGATAGCCTGTCTAAAGCTGAAACTGATTCCTAAAATTTGATCCATGTTGGGCAGTGGATAATGATCTTTTAATGAATCCTTATTAAGATCTTTAAAATCCACACATAGTCAGATTTATCCATTCTTTTTCTGAATAGGAACAAGATTAGCTATCCAACTTGAATGTTTAAATCAAAAGATAATACCTGATTCAATTAGTTTGGATAACTCTTTTCTCATCAATGGTTCAATCTTTGGATTTACAAGTCTTTACTTATGCCTAACTGGATTTGAACTTGGCTATAACTCTATGGTATGATGACCTAAACTGGGGTCAAAACCACTCATATCTTGGTATTTCCAAGGAAAAACATCTGTAAATTCTTTACAAAAATTAATAAAAGATTTTTTTTTTCTAGGTGAGGAACTGTTTCACCTGATTCTTAGACGTTTCTTTGGAGCATTGACGAAACAGATAGGGTAACGGGCATAGGAGAAATATTTGTTTTAATGCTGGTTGATGGGTTGTTGCTTGTGTATGAATTCTAAATCCATAGCTGATTGTGAGAGCTTCCTTTTGGCTAGGAGGAACTACCTATAATGAAAAGAAAGACCACCAGAAAGAATTAAACAATATGTACAATGAACTACCTAGCATGTGCTAGATCCAATAAGTATGATACTTCCTAGATGACTGTCAGTTCATTGTTTAAGAAAATTTAATGTGGGAAACAATTTAGGTATCTCACTTAAAACATAATAAGAAAGATCTAATCTAACAAGATAGGTTAAAATAAGATACAAATGTCAAGTAACTGGTTCTGGGTCTCTGCAGGTTTGACAGAAGTCTCAAGAAGATCATTGTTGAACGAGGGTGATGTAGAATTAGGTGGATAGGTCACTATTTTGGGTTGTATGAGAAAATATAGAAATTGATTCCGGTTAGGGGTGACTGACGGTGGGTTGGGTGTAGCCAGTGCCGGTTACTATGGAAAAATTGGAATGCCACAGAATGAGTTTTGGGTCTCCTTTGTGATTACACAAAGGGCTTTGGTTGGTCAGAATGAGGTATTCGGTAGCTTGGGTGGGATTTAGCAAGGTTTTAATGGGTATATGGAGGGGGGAGTGTTGAAGGGGGTCAATGGGTGTCTAGGTAAAAAATAGGTGATAATATAATAATGAAATGAAATGAACCAGAGAAGTATAAAATTTTACTTACTTGGATTCTGGTCCTGGATGCTTGTGAATGAGGGATGGAGGTGTTGGTAATAGGTTGGTGGGCTGCAGGTCATCACCACTCGTAGGAGAGCTTATACATGGGATGCATGGGGAATTCCTTTTGCTTGGTAAGATTAGATCATTACTGGGGTGAGTGTTGGATGGTTGTGTAAAAGAAAATGCTTGATGTCCTTCCTTGCATGCATGTTCTCACTGAAATTCAATCTTAGAATATGTGATATCTCTCAAGGATGTGCTAATGTTCGCCAACCTTTTCCAATCTTTTCCAAACTTGAAAATTAGGTTGTTTTGGGGGTCAAAAGGGTAACCAATGATGGTTCTGCCCTAGCCAGTGATGGTTAGGGGTAACCGATGTCAGTGAAGGTGGGATTTCCTAGGTTTACTAAACTAAGGAGATCCTCTTGATTTTCTCAGATCTCATGTTGTTAACCCACAGATTAAATTGAAAGCTTCTTGTAAGTATGCGGGAATGTGGTTAGAGAGAATGTAGGAATTGATTTTTAAGGTTTGGGTAAGTCTTAGTTATTTATGGCAACTTACTAAGAATAGGTCTTAGGGTGAATTGGCTTGATGAGGTGTCTACGTGAGGTGTATATGTGGATATTATCTAAATTAAGTTATTTAAATAGATAAATATGGCAAGGATAATGAATTAATTAAATTAAATTAATTAAATTAATATTAGTGAGGTGAAGGGGGCTATGGCTAGGCTAATGTGATGAAGGGTGTTCATTTGTCGAGGGACCAAAGGGGAGTGTCACCTAATTTTATTATCTACATTTTGCCCCTTTTTGTTGGATAGCTTGTATTGGTAAGTGATGCTAACAAAAATAAGATGTGTTTGCCCCATGTGTGGGTGAAGGTGATCCCCCTCAAACTAGGAACTGACGAGGGTGAAGGTAGAAGTGGTGAGTTTTTTGATAAAAGGTAAATGTGAGAAAGGGGAAGGTGGGGATTGGGGAAAAAGGATTAAAGATCTACTCAACTAATCAAAGTAATTGGTCAGGGTCAAAGGTAGCCATAGCCAAACACACGCACACGTATAAACTATAGTACACTACCAGGTTGAAGAGAAAGAAAACTCTACATTGTCTAAGTTCGATAGGTTTAACCAAACGAGGTTGAAGTGGTTCCAGTATCCAAGGTATAGGGTATGGTTAGGAAACATGACATAGGTTAGGTGCAGGAACGTTGAGGTATGTTTTGATACACCAAAGGTAGGGTTAGGATAAACGATCACAACAATAGGCTAGGTAAGGTCATTAGGTCAATAACATAGGTAACAATGCCGCAAGGTATAGTGAACACATGAGGTCAAAGGTCAATAGCGAGGGTCCAAGTCCAAATATCTAGGTCACGAAATGGGTAAGGGTAAGGTAGGGGTAAAATAATGAGTCCCCAAAGGAGGGAAAAGGGATGTAGTAAATGATGAGGTCAAGAAGGTAAGGTAAATGGTTTAGGTAAAGGTGGGGTGGGGTAAATGATCAGGGTGAAGGTTGGGTAAGGAAAAAAAGGAGGTAGGGGTAGGGTAAAAGGCTAAAATTTAGGGCAATGTGTAGGTGATGGTGATCGATGCCAGTCAAGGATAACGAACGTTAGTATAGGTCAACCCATAATGGTAAGGCAGGGCACGCGACCGATGTGGGTTAAGGGTAACTGATGTTGGTTAGGTCAGGTTTGTTATAAAAAAAAAAATTCATGTTTTTTTTTAGTCATTTGTCATTTAGCTAAGTGAGAAAATGACAAAAAAGAGAAAAATAGAGAAAAGTGTCCAGACAAAATGGAGCAATGAGTGGGTGTTGAGAAACGGGTCCATAGGATCAGTGTGAGGGATTTGATTAGGTAGAGGTTGCAGGTAGCAATTTGGTTATGGTGGAGGCTAGAGAGGGATCGAGAGGGTCACCAGTGCAGTGGCCAGACATGTAACTGAGATGATGACACTGTGACAATGTAAGCGCTCTACTCTAGGTGTAATGGATTAGATAGAGTAGGGGAGTAGGAAATTATTTTTGTAGTTTTGGTTTGTTTTTTGATTTTTGTGGGTGGGAAAAGATTAAATTTGGGAATGGGAGTGAAGGTGGGTAAGAAGAGGAATGGGGAGGGTAATAAATGAGATTAGGGTGGCGGGTGGAGGTGTAAGCATAGTTTAGGTCATTGTAGGTGGGTAAAAGGGGTAAGGGGGGAGGGTTTTTTAGAAAGGGGGTTTTGGGGAATCTTGGATTGTTACCGCGACAGTGACCAGTGTTTGTCAGTTATGGCTAGCGTTAGTAAGTTTGAATCGGTATCGGTCACCAAACAGGTGACTGGGGTCAGTTAGGTTAAACCTGTATTGGTCACCAAATAGGTGACCGATGCCGATTAAAGGGTGATCGGGGTCAGTTAGGGGCAACCGACAATGGTCAGGTTTTGGGGAACACGGGTCAAAAAATGTTGTGGGCTAGGTTGTTGAGATGTGTAGGGTGAAAATAGGTTGCGGGAAAATGATAGTAGGTGAGTATGGGCATGGTAAATGTAGATTAATGTTTTTTTTGTATTGGATGTAGGGGAGAATTTAGCTGCATATGTGGGAAAGGGTTCAGCCTCTACTAGTGATAGTACATGGTGCAGTGGCCCCTGAGGCACTACAACATGTGGAGTTAGTTAGCTTGAGTTAAGTCTGGAGATATCGACATGTAGTCCAAAAACCCAGTTTGATGGTCATGATCATTGATAGATGTGATTCCATGACCAATACGTTCCATCTACCGACGAGTGATATTACTGTCACCCTGGAGGGCATGTTCTAGATTCTACGGTTACCCATATTGGGTACATAGGTCTAATATTTCTCCTCTGAGGCCTCAAAGGAGCTGAATGTGACTAATTTTGGAGAGGGGATGGTTGACCTGAGATTCCATAGCACCAACTTGAGCTATAGAGAGATGTACCTAGCTCGTCCAGAGGAGACGAGGCTAGTTGTTCTTTTGATAGAGGTAATGTGTTGCTTTGCACTACCACATGCACAGGGTGGATAGTTTCCCTGATTGTTGATAGGGGTACTTCATGATATGATGATAGAGGAGAACCAATTCTCCTGAGTACCAACATTCTTGGTACATTTGTACAGGGAGTTATGGGTATATGGGTGGCTGCTCAGGTTCAGCCTGTGCTGTACACTTTTACTGCACTACTGGGTGTATGAGAAAATAGTTTTTGTGCAACCTATAGGGATGACATTTGTAGATGAATTCCCAACGATATTTGCGTGGGTGGGGTATAGGAGATGGATGCCGGCTATTGGAGAGTGAAGATCTGAGAGGTCCACACATGATGTGGCTTATTTCCAGCAGTTACTGGGGGGTTTTTCCAGAGTGGACATTATCTGGAAGCCATAAGTGGGATTCCCCTCATATAGAAAAATGCATGAGGAGCTAGCTGAGCTTGAGCTGGTGAGATGGATACAGGGTCATTGTGTCCGGAAGTACGAGATGATTCCAGTGGATAGATTCTGGTAGAAGTTAGGGTTTTTTAAGACATACCTCTGCCCTTTCCATAGTACCAGAGAGACAACATGGAGAGGCCCTTACCTCGACCACGGTCGACAGTGCCTATAGGGCAGGAGGAGCATGCAGTGGACCGGAAGATAGATGATACTAGGGTCACACATAGGTACAAATAGTGGTGGGTGGCTCACTTACAAGCCATACCACCCAAACTGGGGCAACCAGATTTAGCCACCATCACAATGTAGACAGATGCCCTACTTAGGCAAGTGATTAATCTCATTACCTAGTTAGGTATACTATAGACACAGCTGGAGAGCTTTGAGTTAGAGGTAGTAAAGCTACATGTATAAGTAGCCAGACTACAGGCCCAAATGGCTAGTGGAGGAGATGGAGATGGAGAGGAGGGTGATGGTCAGGTGGCAGGTTTATAGGGCTAGTTGGCCATAGCCTAGGCATAGATTGGGGTCTTATAGGCCCAGATACAAACACAGGGGTAGGGGGCACCACCAAAAGCACCAGGACCAGGTCCCAGTTCATAGGAAGGAGTGGGGTAGGGTCCCATAGGATAGGTACAAGGGTCGAGACCTATGGGACCACCACAGACCATGCTTGTATCTAGGTTACAAGATTCCCTAGGCGAGGCTATATATTATCAGGACTAGCTGATGGTTGTTGGGATAGGATTCATATCCTATGCGGAGTACAAAGCACAGTAGGCATCCAGTGAGAGGACGAGATCCCACACTCATAGTGTGGAGAGCATAAGGGGTCTATGAGATCTAAGGTTAAATCAGGTAGAGGCTACCAGTGCTTGGAGACCAGCTCCAGTTGAGGCACCAATAGGGACCTAGGAGGCTGAGGGTATAGGCGATAGAAATATGGAGGACATCTTTTGAGATGCTTGATATGTTGTGCCTGGTATTTGATGTATGATAGTCTTTTCGTTTTTTGATATATACCGACCTCCATGTCGAGAGATAGTTTTATTTTTGGTCACATACCGGCCTGGGTGCCGAAAACAATGTTGATGTATGAGAGGTTTTGTATATTTTGAGCATATACCAACCTGTTTGCCAAAGATATTTTGTATTGATTCATTATTTTATTGTATATATGAGACCAACCTGCATGTCGATGACATTTTGTATTGTGTATCAGCCTATGTGCCGATGATTTGGAGATGATGGACATGAGGAGATAGCCATGTATATTGTATGGAGATACACATTTATTTATATGGTGAGATACATGATATATATTTTTTTATTTGTTGATGTGATGATGAGATTTCTATTTGTTGTTTTGATATAGATGAAAATTAGGTGAGTTAGGCATGATGGAGTTAGGTTGGTTTAGGAATGGATCGAGTCAAGTCATAAGAATATTTGAGTTAGGTTTAATAGGCATGGTGGAGTTAGGTTGCTTTAGGCATGGATCAAGTCAGGTCTTAGGCATTGATCAAGTCAGGTTTGTTTAGGCATGGCTGAGTTAGGTTATAGGTATGTTTGAGTTAGAAAGTAGGTGAAGTTGTGATGCATTATTTTATTATAATGAATGATAATATGGGTCATATTTGAGATGTGGTATAGTCTATACATAGTGATGATAAAGAAATGGTAGGCGTAATAAATGTATGTCGTAATTGGATTAAAATATAAAGCAACCAGTTATGTATGTGGTTTAATTTCCAATGTTGGGTATAAAAAGGAAACTAAGTGAAGTGTGATGTAATGTGAGGAACATGTAAGATGAATTTTTTATGGTAGAGAATGGCTGAGCTAACCATGGTGTAGTCCCAGAGAAAAGGTACCTCAGGCTGATGTAGTTCTCCCTTGAGCTAGGGAAGAAGATGGGTAGGTATGACAATGAGTTAGTAGGTTTTATGCATGGTGTGGGTTTAGGTCTGTTAGGTGTGAGTGGGTTATCGGAAAATTAGTGTAAGTGATATCAATGGTGATTTTTAATGTGGGAAAAGAAGAAGATAGATTACCCCAAATGTAAGAATTGAGAACCAAGTCCTGTATAAGGAAATCGAAATGTAAACAAGGATGACTAAAAGAGAAGAGGGGGTAATGAAGCCACTTGATTGACAAGGATCATAATGAGTAGATCACAACCTGAAAGAGGTGATGAAAATAAGACCCTAAAGATATTGCATGATTGATTGTTCTACGGTGAAAAGTAGTCGCATGATCACCAAATGTCATGGTTTCTGAGAGGTCCCTTGAGGCAGTAGGAAATGGGAATGGGAATGGTAAGAAGGGTGAAAGGTAGTTCAATTTTATATGGTATGAGGTAACATGCGCTTCAGGAAAGAGATTCGAGATCACAATGGGAAAGTCCATGACTAAAAGGTTTGTTGTTTTGATTTTTATTTGAGATAGAGTGATAAATGTGGGAATTCTATATGGGATGAAAAACATTTAACTCCTTGAGATCTTAGTTAAGCTGATCGATGCGGGAAGCTTCTGTTGCTCTCATTTTTATTTTTTATTTTTTGTAAGAGATTTACATAGCTATCCTTCAAGGGAGCAATCTATTTATAGGGGCCATTATCGAGAGGAAGATGTCCTTTTGAGGGAGTCATATTTTGAGTGGAAGTTTGACTCAAGGAGTTATATCTCATGTGAGGGATTTGAATTCATGGACAAGACCAAGGTGGAGGATAGGACTCTCATGCAAAAGGCAATGTGAAACAACCATGGGATCTCATCTACAAGTAGATGAAAAGTATCCATGAGAATCATGTTATGTGCAGGGTCGTGGTACACATATTCAAGAGAAGATAACAAGTGACTAGTACTCATATGATTCTTGTTTAATCATTAGTGAGGTGTATGAAGTGAATAGTGCTCAAGGGATGAGCATGCAAAGAGACAAAGGGTGAGGTAGGACTTAAAATTCAACAATAGAATGGTCGAAGAAGCAAGGCATTAAGGGTATCATGTTCGGGTTTACCATGAAGTGAAGATAAATGAGAAGCACCTAATCCATAATTATGAGTCACGATGCATGGTCCAAGCCAATTAGGAGGAAATTTTCCCCATTTGCTTTTTTGTGCTTTAGTTACATTCTAATGTTCTTTCAAGAGAAGGTCACAAACTTGGAAGGTTTGTGCATGGACATGTTTTTTGTAGACATGTTTGAGAATTTTTTGGTAAACTTGAAGGTGATCAAGAGTGTTAAGATGACATTTGTCTAATAATACTAGCTGTGTTAAATGGTCTTGGCAAAAGTCATCATCATTGAGAATGTCATGGAGAGAAATGTGGAGTGAGGGAATCTGGAATTCGAGAGGTAGAACAACCTTTGTACTGTAGACCAGAGAAAAGGGTGTGGCAGTAGTGGAAGTGTGAATACTAATGTTTTATGCCCACAGGGAAAAAGGAATGTGCACATGCCAATCCTTCCCAGTATTATTAACCACATTCATAAGAATTTTGTTTAGGGTTTTGTTAGTGGATTTGGCTTGGCTGTTGGATTGTGGATAATAAGGTCATGAAAAACTAAGCTGAATGTCAAAGGCGTCGAATAGTTTTTGCAATGTTTTGTTTTTAAATTTTTTTCTATTGTCAATGATGAGGTGATGAGGAACACCAAAGTTAAAAATGATTTGATGATTGATAAACTCAAATATTTTATCAGATTTCATGGAGATGAGTGGTACGGATTCCACCCATTTTGTATATTATTCGGTACCAGTGATGATCCTTTGATGGTGTTGTGAAGAATGAGGGTTGATCTCTCTGACAAGATCCAAACCCCATTGAGAGAAGGGCCAAAGGTCACGAGTAACCTGTAAGGCATGACTGGGTGTATGATGAAAATTGGAATGTTAGTGGAATTTTACACAATGTTTGACGTAGTAACAACAATCATGGTTAAGGGTCATCTAGTAATAGCCTAGGTGAAGAATACACTTAGCAACAACAAGGCCACTGAAGTGACCTCCACATATGTCGTCACAAACTTCCTTAATGTTATAAGGAATTTTAGAACTTGTGAGGCATCGTAAGAGAATACCATCAAAACTGCACTTCTAGAGGAGTTCCCCCAAGATGACGTAATGAGAGACCTTTTTAAGGAAGGCGCATTGTCTATTATGACTGAGATCAGGAGGTAAGATGGAGAGAGAAAGATAGTCAAAGTATTGTTTGTACCAAAGTTCACTCGAGTCCAGGATAGTGGTTCTGATAGAATAAACCTCACGCAGTAAATAAGAAGGTGATTGGAGTCATTTTATGGTCAAAATTATTTTAGAATCAGCAGGGGAAGCAGGTATTTAGAAAGCCAAGCAGGCCATGGTATCTGTAAATTTTTTAGTTGAATGTGAGATGGTTTGAAGGGTGTAACGGTCAAAGGTGGTCAAAAGTACATCTACATGATGTTTATACTTTTGAAGTATCTCATTATGACATTGGTATATACCATTGACCTCATTCATGACCAATAGGACATCACCAAAGATGTTGATTGTTTTGACATCGAGGGCATAGGTGACTTAAGGACCTAGTACGAGTGCTTTATATTCGCCGATATTGTTTGTGGATTCAAAATCAAGTTTGAAAGACAAAGGAATTGGCTCACCATTAAGTGAAATGAGGATAATACCCACCCCACCCCCATGATGACACTTTGAACCATCGAAGAAGAGTGTCATTTGTAAGGGGGTTCGCCCAAGGAAAGGGTAGTAATTGACTAATCTAGAAAATAAAAATTAGAGGGTTGATCCCCAGAAATAGGTGTGTTGGCCAATTGGTCAGTGATAGCTTGGCCCTTGATGGACTTTAGATGAATGAATTCGAGGTCAAGATCAACTAAAAGCATAATCCATCGTGCAGCACATTGATTTTAATAAGGTTTGGTGTACATGAAGTGTAAGGAGTTATTGTTGGTCACAACATAGGTTTTGTGATTAAGTAGGTAATGATGGAGTTTAGTGGCAACAAAAAATAAGGTTAAGAAAAGCTTTTTAGGGTGGGTGTATAGGGTTTCATAGTCCAAAATAGTATGGCTTATGTAATAAACCACCTACTCCCTGTGTTGTTCATCATGATGAGCGAGCATGGCTCCCAAGGAATGATCAATAGCTAAGATATATAGGTAAAAAGGTTGATTGTCTTTAGGTGGGATGAGTACAGGTGTTTGGAGAAGGTATTTTCTTAAGACCTAAAAATATTTTTTGTAGTCATCATTCCATTTAAAGGAGACATCCTTCTTGAGCAGATGATGAAATGGTTGGCACCGATTTGATAATTGTGAAATGAAATGGTGAATAGATTTAAATTTACATTGTAGGCTACGGAGTTTTCTAAGGTTGTTAGGTGGAGGCATTTTGAGAATGGCCTTGAATTCAGTAGGGTCAAATTCTATACCACATAGGGAAATGATAAAGCCCAGGAGCTTTCTTGAAAGGACCATGAAGACATACTTCTTAGGCTGAAGGTGGATGCAATATTTAATGAGATGGTCAAAGCTGGTTTTGATGACGGTAAGGTGCTCATAGCAGCGCTTAGATTTGGCCATGAGATTGTCCACATAATCTTCCAATATGTGATCTATGATGTCATGGAAGATGTAATTCATAGCCAGTTGATATGTGGCACCAGCATTTTTAAGGCAAAAAAGCATGACTCGGTAGCAGAAAGTCCCCCAAGGGGTGATGAACGTGGTTTTGTGTTAATCCTCTAGGGCAAGCAAGATTTGGTTGTAACCTGAGAAGCCATCCATGAGTGATAGCATCTCATGGCCAGCGGTAAGGTCAACCAGTTGGTCCATACCGGGTAAAGGAAAGTCATCTTTCGGACATGCTAGGTTGAGGTCACAGAAGTCCATGTAAATACAGAGTCCCCCTATTGCCTTAGTGACAAGGACAATGTTATAAATCTAACGAGGATAATCAATGGGTAAGATGAAAGAAATGGAAAGAAGGCACTGAGGTTCTTCTTTGACGAGAAGGGAAATGAGAGGGAGTATTTTCCTCAACTTTTAATTGATGGGTTTGGCATCGAGAATGGTTACGATATTGTGGACCACTATATTGGGGTCAATATTGGGAATGTCTATATAAGACCAATAGAACGCATGGTTATGGTGTCTAAGAAAAGAAGTGATGGCTTCCTAATTAGCAGCGTCTAAATATTGACTGATCTTTAGGATGTGCGGGTCATCTTGAGTATGAATGTTGATCTCGATAGTCGACCCATTTAACATGGTTTGCATCTCAGATGGTAACGATCGATGAATATACGAGTCTTCTAGACCAAGGTAGGTGAGTATAGATTCATCATCCTGACATTGAATGGCGTTAATTGAAGGTGTATCGTCATCGATCACTTCAAGATACAGAAAGGGAAGAGTGGAAGGGGCCTCGCCCTCACGTTGATAAGTCAAAGGCCCCAAGGAAATGGTGTTTATGAAAAAGAAAGTTAGGAGGGATAGATTCAAGATCCATTGACTCTGTCGGTGAGGGTGGTGATGAAGGTGGAGTGGGTAAAGAAGGTGGAGAAGGGCTAGTGTCCTTAATGAGTTCAACGTGGGCCTTATTGGTAGGTGGTTCAGGAAGGCCAATACCACTATGGTCGTTATGTTTCTGGGTTATACATGGAATGATAGTATGGCAGCCTTTCTCATAAAATCAAAAACTAAAACCCTTCCACGTACATAGTTGTAGGAAGGTGTGGGAAAAATAGTGATTGGTAAGTGATTGGAAGTCAGTAGAAAATGGGTGGGTTTGTGATGGTGGATCGGGTGTGTAAGTGGTAGTATCAACTCCCCCATTGGTGAGACTAGTACAAAGGTAAGGAGGACCATACAATATATGTTCTCCTATACGATGATCATAATGTGGGTGTTAATTAAGGATTCCGTAATCTTTTGGAGTAAGGAATGTGTTGACACTATATAGGTGGTATTCCCCCAGAGTGAGGCATTGAAAAACACCTTCCAAGGGATCAATGGTTGGTATGTAGGTAGATGGGATGGATGAAGTGTCAGACGTCCATATGGAGGTAGATCTAATGGATTTGGATGTTAATGGGTTAGTCATGGAGGTTGTGGTAGTAGTTGGAATGGAGGATGCATGTGTGGTAGAAGTAGTGGTTGTACTGGTAAGTGGAGGTGTAGGTGAAATGGTGGTGGTCACGGATGTAGACACTTTAATAGGTATAATCACATCATTGGGTCAGTAAATAATGTTGCATGTTTTGAAAGGTGATGGGTCAGCTGGAATGGTATAGCTATATCCTCCATTTTCAAACTTTACACAACAATGTAAAGTAGAAGGAACACACCCCATGACAAAAATCTAGGGTCTGCCAAGCAACAAGTTATATTGGGGACCCCCTCTAAGACAGAGTAATTTTGGGATAGTGTGGGGGCCCACACGAATGTGGAGGATGATGGTGCCTAGTGTAGTGGTGATAGCGTGATTGAATAAACGTAACATGATTGGATGTTTATGCATGCAATTGTCAGGTATGCGCATTTTGAGGGAATTCATGGGATGAAATGATGTTAATGTTAGCACCCCCATCAATCATCACACAGTGTACCTGTATGTTTTTGATGTGGACAAATATGAAGAGAGTTAGGTCCGGGTCATCATTTTTATGTGGCACGATCTCTTCCTCTGAGAAGCTAAGGGAGGCTACTTGGTGAGTAGAATGGGGTAAAGATGAAGGTGGTAATTTGGTAAGAGATTCTACATGATGGGGCATGATAAAGCAGACTACGGGTGTAGGGTCATTTGGTAAAACCTCAATAGATTGAAGAACCTCCATGAGAGATTGACGATGGGATTCTAAGGTTTGGATGAGGTCATATATGGAAATTTTGAGGGGGGATTGGTGCAGTTGTTTGAGCAAGGTGTGATGTGTAAACCCATTAGAAATAGGATATGTGGGGCTGCAGATAGTGATTTTAGATGTGGGTACTGATGGTATGTTTGGTACGGGATTAGTTGGTGCATTGTTTGCCTTTTCTTTGCCCTTATCCTTCTGAGCATGTGTAGTGAAATGTATCTTGTTGATTTGAGGGGAGGCATGAAATGAAGAAGGTGTAGGATGAGTGGTATAACGACAAGATAGGAAAAAACCTACCAGAGGAGAAAAACCCTATGAGGTGAGATGGATGAAACAAAATTCAGGTGGTGGTGTGGCAAGTTCTCTGATGTGAACCATGTTAATTTAAAATCTTGGTGGTGGTTCAAGGAGTTGTGGGGGTGGAGGTTGTGGTTGTTGAGTGGGAAGTGTGGAAATGGGTGTCAGTGAAACAGGGTCATCATCGAGAAGCTCTTCATCATAAAAGTTGGCTTCTGGAGGACATAACTAGATAAGGACGGGTTTCAAGGCCTTGCAGTTTTACACATCGTGCCCTAGAACATAATGGTATGCGCAAGTTTTTGTGTCATCAAACCCTTTTGACTTGCGTTTGAGGGGGTTGTAAGGTCTAAGTGGCAGTAATGTGATGACAAAAGTCTCAAGGAGGCATGGTTAAAATTTTGGCATAAGACCCTGCTAGTGGATAACAATGGGAATTGAACATGGGTTTGGGTGTACATGTAGTTTATTATTGAGGAATGTTCCTTGGAAGAGGAGGATCAGATCGAGCTATGGTTTTAGGTGTCGGTCATGTTTTTTTAGGTGGGGGTATAGCAGATGGACATGTAGGAGGGTGTGTGGTTGTTATGACTACCTTATTGGGGGGTAGTGGATATTTTTCTTTGGGTTGCACCTTCTTGGGTAAAGGTGATATGGGTGTATGAGGTCTAGAAAGAAAGGAAGATGGGGGAAGAGGATGAGTTACCAACAGGGATAACAGAGGTGCTATGAAGGTAGAGGATGCAGGTCATGCATGAGGTGTAAGGGACAAAGACTGAAGTGTAGTGGGTAGTGAAGGAATTGCTGAAGGTATTGGAGGTATGGGTGGTAAAGATGTTCTGGGTGTGGGTGCAAGTCGTGTTAGGTTCCTGGGTGCATTAGAGGTTTGCGAGGAAGGAATTGGCTATTGTGTTTTGTGTTTATTGATGGTTGGAGGTTGCTTGGCTATGTTGGGAAGCTGAGGTCCTAAGATAGATGGGACAGGTGCAGGTGTGATTGGTGCAGCCATGGTATGAAGTCAATGGGTTTTGTTCTTCTATTTGGGTGTCGAAGTAGTTGTGGTGTTGACTTTGGAGGATGTAGCTAAATCTAGTTTGATAGATGGATGAATAAGGCTAGTGGTCGGGGTGACCCCTAAATTGGTAATAGGTTTAGTTGAGGAAGATGCCATAGGTATGGTTTTGGGTTTACATATAGGTTGGGTTATGGGTAAGGGTGTGGTTTGAGCTATGACATGTGTCATGGAAGGATTTATGATAGAAGTGGTTGTTTTTGGTTTGATTTGTAGAAATATTTTTGGGTAGATAGTGGAGGTATCAGCAAGTGACCTCTGCATCTACATTGAGATAGGAAGAAAAAGGCACCCCTATAGTAAATCCCTATCCACATAATCTAATTGATTGGCCAAACATGAGAACGACACATCTGTGGTTGAAGTGTATGAGTACTTAATGAAAATTCTTGTAAATTGTGTCTTAGAGAAAGGACATTGGCTAGCTTCAGCTTCCATGGGTAAGAGAGCCAAAAGTAGGTCTGCAAGGTTTTGGGTAGTTGATGGAGAATGCTCACCAAGAGGCAAAGGTATCTCAATTGGGTATATGATGGGTGGAGGAGATGATGGGTGCACCTCTATAGGTGAAGGAGATGATGGAAGCTCCTTTGTGGGTGAACGAGGTAAATACGTATCTTCCATAGACTGAAGAAGTAATGTGGGTAAAGGTTCTTGAAGTGGAGAAGCCAAAGGTGAAATGGTCTCTGGAAGACTCCTCCGTAGGTGATGAAGGGGATGAAAGGTGTTCCTCTATGTTTAGAGGAATAGGTGCAGTGGGTTCCAATGTGAAAGGAGGATTTCGGGCTAGGATTTCCTGTATGGAAGGAATGTGAGGTAATTGGGTAACAATGGATGTGTCACTAAAAATAGCGCGGACCTCATGGGTATGGGCATCATGAGTTGAGGTCTCACCGGTTTGATCAGATGAAGGGGCATGGTTGGGAAATGGTTTCTTGAAGATGTGTAGGTTTTGGTTGGTAGGTGTGTTAGGATTATCCATGGTTAACTCACCTTTCTCGAGCATTTCTTGGACAGTGTTTTTGAAAGTGATAAAATTGCCATCACTATGACCCTTTACTCGATGATAGTAACAAAAGTCGTGTTCTTTATACCATGTGGGCATGCGGTGAGTAGGGTCAAAACCAGTGTGTGGTTTTATAGGTGGAAGGGTGATGGCTCGGACCTTGATAAGATATTTGAAGATATAAGAGTAAGGTTCCCCAATTTGGGTGTATTTCTGTTGTTCTTGTCTGAATTGAAAAGTCTGGACGAGTGAGAGATTAGATGAGGGGGTAGCTTGATTTTATGGATGAGCTAGGCCAGCCTTGAGTACCACTGCGTTAGTAGTGCCCTTAGTTTTTGAATAATTATTTTGTGGTTTGCAAGAAGAAGAGGTATCATTTAACTTGAATGTCAAATTCTTATTGTGTAATTGGATTTTCTTCTCTTTGATGGCCCAAATTTCTAACTTTCGTGCCATAGTGAATGCTTCATCGAATGTTTGGAAGGTTTGGACCTGCAAGGTTGGTGAGATATGTTTAGCACAAGCCCATGTGAAGAGTTCAATGAGTTATGTTTACACCAATTGGAAGGTGAGTTGGTTGATCAAGCTATGCCAACAAGTGCCAAAATTTGTGATAGATTTTTCGTCATACTGATGCATGGAGTATAGGTTGGTCATTGTAACCTTGTTGACAATATTGATAGAAAAATCATCCAAGAAGTCTTCGGCTACCTAATTAAATGAGAATATAGAGTTTCTAGGTAATACACTATACCAATCTAATGCAGGTCCATTCAAAGACATGGGAAAAGTTCGCAATAGCAAAGCGTCATCATGAGTGATCAGATAACACCCATGTTTGAATGACCGCAAATGTTGTTCTGGGTCTTGTTTTCTATTGAAACAATTGAATTTAGGAATTTCCCAATGCACAGGGTATGGGCAGATAGGAATGGATGGGTGGATAGGCATGTTGCAAATATCGTCATAGGTGAGAGTGTTGCAGGAACCAGAAATTGATGCCTCTAATGTCTGAATCTTGTCCAACATTAATTTGATTAGGTCATTGTCTTGTAGCATGAGAGGGTTGGATTTGGGCATATAATGGGGGTAGCACTTCAGTGTATGGTGTTGCATTGTAGGTTGATTGAGAAGAAGGTAGTGAAACAGGGGGTACGTACCCAGAGTGAATAATGGATGAAAAGGGTGGCTGCTGATAGTATGTATATAGAGGTGGAAGGGTCATGGTAACGCTAGTCACAATGGGGGGTAATGATTATGGAATGAAAAGGGACCACATTCTGAAAAGGGGTAGGATTCACCGACATTGGAGGTGGTAGTGTAGCTATGGGTATGTGTGAGCTATTAGGGGCGGATGAGGTTGCATTTTTGGGGTGGTTTTCAAGGGTACGATGGATGTGGCGAGTGCCACAGAGGTGGTATATGTGTAAGTCATAGCAGGTATAAGACCTAACTATAAAATGACTGGGCGTAAGGTTAGATGTGGGAAACACAGAGCTAGATGTGGCCAATGCATGAGTGGGAGCGAGAGTCAGTGGGATAGATACGGGCATGCCATATATCTACTGACCTGAGGCATCTCAAGTGGATGAGTGGGAAAGGTAAAACCACAAAGCGGAAGTGTTTTGGTCAAGGAGTCATGTAAAATCCTCATCTCTAGTAGCGATAGTAATAGGTGGATGGGATTCATGGCTAGTGATAAAATGGAAGGTGGTGAAGGACTAGGTGGGAGTGGTTAACAACTAGCATGAAATAGGAGTGTACTTTCTTGTTCTTTGGGTCAGCACCATGTGAACCAGTACTATCAGGTAGGGTTGCTTCTCTATAAATGACACAAAGAACAACAGGAACAGGTGAATCTGGTGGAAAAAATTGGATTAGGTACCAAATGTTGGTTGGAATGTGAAACAAGATAACCGATACTGATTAGGGCAAACCGACGCCGATCAGGGGTAACCGCTACCGATCACTATAGAAAATGGACAGTGAGTGAAAAAAAAGGCAGAAGGTGAAATCTAGTAGGTATGCCAAATCTGATGATGTTTACAACGTCAATGGGTATGATGGTAGTGACAGGGATTGTGAAAAGTGGAAGAAAATGAATAAAAATGTCCTTTTTGATTAGGTTAGAAAAAGGACCTAGAACCGACGTCGGTTGGGTATAACTAATGGCAGAGTAAGAGGTAATTGACCACAGTTACTGTGAAATTGAAACAGTGATGAAAGAAAAGTGGTTGTGAATTAAAATATGGTGTGGAATTAGACCTAGAATTCTGAGAATGATGGTGATATGGCCCAGGCACACTCACGTGAAGCCGGAATACACCAATTATGATGAGGAGCATGCAAAGATGAACAAAAACAAAAGTGAAGAAACATGATCTCTCACCTCAAAATGCAAGCCAATCAGAAACACTAAGAAAAATGTGATCTTAGGAGTGCCCTTTTCTATTATGTTTGTTTAGCTTATGCTATTTAGGGACTGACACATGAATTGTGAAATAGAGTTACTTGGTGAGGATGGATTCCTACAAAGAAGGAGATCTAAAAGGTGAGGTTTCAGGTATGTTATGGTGGGGGGTGGGCTTCACATTGAAGTATGACTTGACAGAGTAGTGAGGTGGGTGCCCACTATGCCATGATTGTGTGATCACCTACAACTTCTTCCAGGTAAGATGTTGTTTAAGAATGTATGTATTTTGAATTTTTGTGAGGTTTGGTAAGACTCAGAGAAATAGAAAAGGAAAGAAGTGATTTTATATGATTCGTTTGTCAACCATCAGGTAGGCATGACTTCCAGTGTATAGGTTACCCTCAATTAATGTGAGCTAATGTGATAAATCAGAATGCAATGCACTTATTTTTAAGCCCAAATCGATATGTGAAATTGGATGACACAATAAGATGAAGAGGAAGAGGGATGCTCTTTCACTACAATGCAGAAAACATGAAGAAATGGTTCTTTTTAATTACACCAAAATAAAAGTTTCCTTTAGAGCAAATAGAAAGAAAATGTGGGTTTCCAAGGAAGAAAATTAGTGTGTATGATTTTCAAAAGGGAAACAAACACACAAATTTTCCTATAAATGAATCGAATGCAAGGAACCCCAGATGGGTCCCACCGAGCATGCCAAAATGTTTCACTTGATTCTTAGATCATTTCATTGAAGTGTTGACGAAACAGATAGGGTAACAAGCATAGAAGGAATACCTGTTCAAATGCTGGTTGATGGGTTGTTGCGTGCATATGACTTCCAAATCCACAGCTGATCGTTAGAGCTTCCTTTTGGCTAGGAGGAACTACCTGTAATGTAAATAAAGACCACCAGAAGGAATTAAACAATATGGGTAGTGAACTTCCTAGTGTATGCTAGATCCAGGAAGTGTGATACTTCCTAGATGGTTGTCAGTCTACTATTTTAAAACAATTTAATGTTGTAAACAAACTAAATCCTATTGTAATTCGAAATGATTTAGGTATCTCACTTAAAACACAATAAGAAATAGATCTAATCTAACAGGCTAAGCTAGAATAGAATCTAAAGGTCAAATGATTCATTCTGGGTTCTCCAGGTTTGACACAGGTCTTAGGTAGATCACAGGTGGATGAGGGTGAGATGAAATTTTATGGGTAGGTCCCTGTTCTGGGCTGTATGGGAAAATATAGAGACCGATGTTGGTTAAGGGTGACTGACGTTGGTTAGGTGTAACTAGTGCCAGTTACTGTGGAAATCTGGAAATGCCATAAAAAAAGCTTTGGGTGTCCTTTGTGATTGAACAAAGGGCTTTGGTTAATCAATATGGGGTATTAGGTGACTAGGTAGGCTTTTGGTGAGGTTTTAATGGGTATATGGAGGTGGAGATGTTGGAGAGGGTCAATATGTGGCTAGGTAAACAATAGATGATAAAATGATGATGAAATGAAATAAATCAGAAAAGTATGACATTATACTTACTTGGATTCCAGTCCTAAATGCCTATGAGTGAGGGATGGAGGTGCTAATGAGGGGTTTGAAGGCTGCAAGTGATCACCAACTGAAGGAAAACTTCTGCATGGGCTGCATGTACATTTCTCTTTTCTTAGTAAGATCAGATCATGGCTGGGATGGCTGTGCAGGAAAAGATGCTTGATCTCCTTCCTTGCATACAGATTTCTCACTGGAATTCACCCTCTGAAGATGTGTTATCTTTCGCCAACCTTCTGTTCCTTTTCTTCCAACTTCCAACCTTGAGAATAAGGTTGTTTTGGGGGTTAAAAGGGTAATCGATGGCGGTTCTGGCTTAACCAGTGATAGTTAGGGGTAATCGGCATCGGTTAAGGTGGGATTTCCTAGGTTTACTAAACTAGGAAGACCCTCTTGATTTCCTTGGATTTCATGTCATTAACCCATGGATTAGACTGAGAGCCTCTTGTAAGCATGCGGGAATGTCGTTAGAGGGAATGTAGGCATTGATTTTTAGGGTTTGGGTAAGTCGTAGTTATGGCAACTTGCTAAGAATAGGTCTTAGGTTGAGTTGGCTTGGTGAGGTGTCTAGGTGAGCTGTATGTGTGGATATTATTTAAAATAAGATATTTAAATAATAAATATAGTGAGGATAATTCATTAATTTAATTTAATTAATTAAATTAATATTAGTGGGGTGAAGGGGGCCATGGCTAGGTGAATGTGATGAAGGGTGTTTATTTTTCGAGGGTCTAAATGGGATGTGTGACCTTATTTTAGTGTCTACAGGAATATACCTTTCCGATAAAATTATTAAGTGTGATCATCCACACAAGATATCTTCACCTTTATCTGTGTGAGTTGACAATCTTACCTTCATCACACACACACAGTGATCATCATAACTGACATGGGGTATGCAATCTAGTGCAACCACTCGCTTGGGGTAAGTTCACTTTGTCTGAAAGTTGAGGATAATTTTGATCATCCCATTGTGCATCTTACAGTTTTTCTTAGGATTTGATGTAAAAAATTGTAGGGTTGTTACTAGGTCATATCTATCGATTACAGGTTATCAGTGACATCATTGACCACTATGGGACATTTTCTTAGTGATCAGATAATGAAGGTATCACAATCAACTTTATATTTGACCCTATGAAATTAGTTATTCTGCGCATCTATGTAGAATCTAGAGCCCAGATCAAGGATATAAATACCTAAGTTCCTGCATGTACTTCCCTAGGCGCCCTGGAATCCATTGCTTCTTCAATAGCATCACATTTTTGCTAGGTTTGGTCTGCGACCTCATGTGTTCTAAGTTTTACCATTATTCCATTCTTCAAACACTATCAAATAATATTGTTGATTAATCAACTAAGTATTCTAAATCTCCATTACACTTAGGATTCCAACATGTAGATACCCTGTCTTATTACTTGTGTTACATTATAAGCCATGACTTTTATGCATTTTTTACTCATCTATGTTACAAGTGCATGAAAATAGCCTATCATAGGGTTTTTACAAATATCATATTTGTTATGTAGGGTCATATTTTCCATTAAACCTACACCCTTTTCCTTTCTGAGAATGTATCAAAATCTTACTCCTTGCTTCTGAAGCTTCCATGGATCAATCTCCTGTATTCTTCAATTTTCTCCAACCAGGAGATTTTTTGGAATTGTTACTTCATGCTACTAATTTCAATACAACGTTCATACTGAACATCCTCCTGATGCTTTGAAAGACTCCTAAGCAACTGTATCCAACTTGTTAATTTTCATACACTAAGTCAATTACAATCATTCTCATATAGCTCTAGATAGCCTTTATTGTCACCACCTATTACTCCTACAGATTCCTTCAATGGCTACCACTAATTTGCTATATGACATTGTTGAATCATGAGGCTCAATATGACATCTACCCGTAGAAGATCTCTGAATTTACAGTATCTCTTACATGATGCACCTATCTATCGTAATACATTAGAGAATGCCCTTCGTTCTGATACAAAGATGAGACCTGATACATTATCTAGTTGAAATCTCTTCACAAACATAAGGTAAAATCAGGGAGGTAAATCTACAACAACATCTATCGCACGCTAATATCATTTAAGAATGATAAGGACATACTCCACATCTGTATAATGATGCCAACTATGTTAGTTGTTATACCTTCTATCTGTAACCCACTTTTCTCTATAGGTTCATACTAGAGGCCTAATTTTTGATACAATTTCTTTAGGCATTACCGTGTTGCTTGCACCACTGTCAACCATGCAGTTATAAACTAAATGATCTCCAATAATCAAATACAGATAAAATGGCGGTGGTTTCTTAATATCATGAGAATTTAAAACCTTTTGTACCATCCACTTAACCTCCTTCATATGATCTTGATCGATTATATTAAGAACCATGTCTACTTTCTGAGCTTCCTTTTCTATTTGTTTTGAAAAAAATTCTAACTTACCAAGCTCATGAGCAAGTAACTCTTGTTGTCCTCGAATATTTAGAACATCTGATAATGAGATATTAATATTATTATTTTTCGTTACCTCAACAATATTAAAAGAAACAACACTCTTTGAAATATATTATACATTTTTAGCATAAGATTTAGCAAAAATTGACTCTACTTTAGTAGCTTTTGAAATTTGAGGTATGAATAATCTTCTAGGATTAGGCTGCAAATTTTTTTTCTACTCTTTAGAAGCTGAAGTGCTTGTTGATTTGGAAGGATAATAGGTCTGCTTTACTATTTTTCTTTATCCTCGGCCCTTTCTTGATACCTAGTTGGGACTGTAATAAAATCTTTCTCTCCAAAGTTGACTACATTCTATTATGGTGGTTTTTGACTATGAGTATCTTATTTCCCACCCTCCATTTGAGGCATGAATAATGCTTCATACTGAGGTTGTGCAACAAGGATTATATTTAGGAATACGTATATGGACAATTAACAACTTAATGAGGTTGATTACAAGGTGGACAACATTATTCTAAAACCATATTAACTAGAACAAGAGCACTGGATGAAATTGGAGGCTTTGGATCAAATTTCATTGGCTAATATGGCTATCTATAGTTCTGATTTTGCTGGTAAGCCTACCTACTATGTTGATTTTACTGATAAAAAGCTTGATAAGGTCTTCTAGGCTAAGCTAGTTTTTTCTCAATTTACGTTAAATTATTTCCCATAGTTTTCAAAGCCTTAAATACCTCATCATATGGAGATATAACCACAGGCTATATAATTATAATAGGCTATGCAACAATTGCCAAATCTGCGATAAGAGGCATTGAAGTCCTTGGGGCTAATTTTCTATCTTGAATAAGTTTGTTTTCATCCCTAATGAAAATATCATAATTTGTTGAGATATTTTCTCCTCCCATAAAATAAATCATGCCTAAAATATCACTATTTAAATATTTGAGATAATATAGAAATGCATGATCAGCTTGAGGCTTAACACTTGCTATAATTCTTTTCTAAGTTCTAGAAAATTTGATGTTAAAACTAGCCAGAAATTCATGAGAAATCTCTTTTGATTGTAGACATTTATTCTATGAGAGATAAATGATCATAATGGTCTTGAAATTACTTAAGTAATTTCTCTCCTAACTCATCCCAAGTTGTTATATTCCCTATCTCTAAGGTTTTGTTCCATTCTAAAGCTTGTCCTTTAAATGACACAGCTAAAAGTATTAATGCTACATCTTCATGAATTATATTATGAACAACAAAAAGGGTTGTAATATCTTTAATGTGCTCTATAGGGGTAATTTGATTTTCACTAGTGAATGAAGGTTAAATTTTCAAGGCAGCAACAGGTATATCATGATAAATTTGAATCACTAAAGGGATTCCATTAGTAAAAGTCAAAAAAATTCTAGGTGGTTGTATAGCCATTGGAAATAACTGAGATTTGAACAACAAGATTAATATGTGGTGAAGGAGTATTAAGAATAAAGTTTTCAAAACAAGACCTATTATAAGGTAATGTATTGCCAACTCTTCTTCTTCTAATAGAATTGTAAGGTAAAGTGATAAACTCAGCAGCAATTCCTCTTACCAATGATCTTGTACTCACTTTAGGCATGGAACATGCTACAAAACTCATCTGGAATAATCCTTCTAGAGTCTCCAAATAAATATTTTGATTTTATAAATAAATTGATGCATATTGCTTCTCCAAAAGTGACTTTCTTTCATTGTAATCTGTTACAGACCTGATCCGTGTCCCAGACGCTTTATGCCAAAAATAGTTATCTCTCAAAAAATAACTCTAGTTGACAAATGACAACAGGGGTTCTAAGCTTGATTTTCATCTGTCACTTTCGTAGATACAATGGAAACACCTCAGGTCTGTGGTTATACTTATTGTTGAGGTGAGTCTCAGGTATCAGGTTCGTCTCCTTATTGATGTATCCTAAATTAATTGTTTGGGTTTTTGAGGGTAAAAAGATAACTGTAACTAAAATTGAAATGTGTGATACACCAAACTTATTGAGGTTTTTGACTGAGTATATACACAATAAAATTAAGAATAAATTTTAGATGCATAAACCAGTGGTTTTCAACAAAATATTAAGGCAAAACATTTATGGATTTAGGGATAAATCACAACAACACAATAAGATAAACATGCACACTAAGATTATGCAGAATTGTACAAAAATTTTACAACAAGTTAAGATAATAAATCAAGGAATTGACATTCAAAAGAATTAGTAAGGAGATTCACACCACTGCAAATAATTGGAAAGGAAAAAAATATTTCTCATTTAAGGCAAAACTGATAGAAAATAACTTTAGCACTCATATGTCCAAAAAGTCCTCTTTTCTTGAATGTAGTTGGGTATTAATCTGTGATTTGATAGTTCCTCTAATGTAGATGATGTTGATTTTTTTTCTTCACATTTATTGATTTGTTCCATTATTATTTCTTGTAAGTCAAATTTTGTTTGATTCTAAATGGATTGTAAAAGATATCTGATTTCACGTCTGACATTTCTGAGCATGTAGCTCTGCATAGTTACCATTTTGGGGATTTATGAGCTTGTCTCCCTAAATTCTAAAACAACTATAATTTGCTTTGTAGTGACTTGGAATTTCTCTCTATCCTTTAATGGTTTTGATTCTTGGCATCCTTTTTTCTTTTGAACTTCTTGTAAAATATCAAAGGCCTTTTATTGCTTTGTGTTTGTTCGAGCTGATGGCTTTACTTACATAAAATTAAAAGGATATCCAGTTGTAATTCTTTCCTTTAATTCTCTGTAACTTTTTTCTTTTTTGTGTATTGGATGATGGATCTTATTGCACATCGCATTTATTCTTAACTTTGAATGAGGTGTTTAACTATGGTAGTTTGTATGAATCATTTGCAAATTGTACTTTGAAAAATAGTATATGTAGCTTTCTATTACTCTTGAAATAGTATCCTAAAGATCATGGATATTTGACATTTTTGTGTGTTGGACTCCATACTGCCAATGCAAATCAAGTAAACTCTTAAATATGTGAATTATTTTCTATCGATATTTTATTTACTTTGGATAGTGCAATTGTGATGTAGTATGTTTTACATAAGATGAATATTTCACTGCTTGATTATGATCCTGATTAGTGATATTTATAAAAAAAAATTCCTAAAACCTTTGATACCTTCAAATATGTAGGATGATGAACCTGTATCACTTCCTTTTTCTAGATTTGATCATTATTTATATTATTGTGCCTAAAATATTACTAATATGTTACATTCTTATGGTTGTAGCTTGAAACCTATGATGTAATAGTTGCAGTCTCTTTAAGCCATACAACACTTGAAATACTTCCTGTATTTCCAAATAACATTGATGACTATATCATGTGAAAGAATTGTCTTCTTGTAACTTTCTAGAATAAAAATCACTTCTCCTATAGGACGTGCCTTGATTATATCTGTACTTTACAAGATGAACTTATGTCATATCTTGAACATTATTTATATTTTCCCTGAATAATCTTCTGGTAAACCTTATAAATCTTCTTCATTTAATTTTATAATAAAAGGTGTTAGGAAATATTATTGATAACATTATTAAGTTTGTAAATAATAAAATACAATCTCATATTGAGTTGTATTTTATAGTTGTACGTGAGTTGTAGTACAAATTACTAGAGCTATTCCAGGTGAGATATATTAGGAATGAGTATGAGAAAATAAATTTTGAGAGATATAAGGAAGATAATACTTGACTCCTAGTTTATAGGATCAAGTATTAGTATAAGAAGCTCACCAAAAAATGAATAAAACATCCCAGATGAATTAAATTACATATCTCATTATTCCAGAGTTTATTTCTCATATTATATTGCAACTTATAACAGTGGTATCAGAGCAGGTTCATTCGATTGGAAAAATAATATTTATATACATGTCACTGTGAACTATGTCTACATCTATTCAATCTCAATGTGGCTTAGAACATTTGTTTCCATCTATAAAATATGTGGCACTCATCTCTCATCTTCCTATGTTTTTCCTTGCATAGTTGTAGATGCACAAATGTGTATGTAGGCCAACACGTGGGGAGCAGGGTTGACTTGGAATATGTATGGTGTTGAATACATTATGGCCACCATATGTTGAATCCTTCTTCAGCTAGTTTTTAAGAATCAATTCACTAGTTGTTCATACCTAGTGATTTGAACAAAATGATAGTGTGAAGAAGAATTATTTGTAGAAACCTCAAAGTTAAAAGTGAGAGTAGAACGTGCACAGGGTTCACACCACCAGATCTTCCTTAATCTGATCTTAGTCTACATTTTTACCAATGCTCTCTACACAATTAGGATCAGAATGAATCATTCAACTCATGTTAGTACGTGTTACTCCAACATATCTGAAGTTTTACTCTCCACTATGGTTTGCATTGGAGAAGGACTGAAAATTGAGATCTTTATTTTTATGGCTCTATAGTGAAAAACATATCCTTGCATTCCACGTGTCAACTAGTTTTGTTTCTAGTTTTTTTAGTCTTTGGTCATAATATTATAAGTTTAATTTTATTACAAGTTAAACATGATAATTTTTCTCTTTTACAGTCGAGTCATATAATATGTTTTATAGGGGATTCTTGTAAGTTGTTAGTATATTGTGTCATAGCTATTCATTAGGTAGTCAAGTAAAATCAAGTGCTATAGTAAAAATTCAGAGTCAAGAGTCCTATTTTGGTAGGTGAAAAGGTCATTTCATATTCTTATTAAATAGCTGATCTTAGGTTTTTTATTGTATCATTCTATTGTCATCAAAATTGAGTCAAAAATTTGTTACTAAAGAAAAAGGACAAATGATATCACGATAGGGAACGCGTATCATCCTCGACTATAATTTTTGCTGAAGTAATAGGGACATTGATGGATGCTGGAGGCAACGGAGGCATGAAGACAACCATCGACCTCTCATTAGGTACCATGAACGAGGCCACGGTACTAATTTGGTGGCCATGTATTTTCAGTTGTGTGTTTTCTTTCAGCTGTGTGGTACATAATAAAAATAGATGATACATTCTTGTTACTGTAATGTGTGACAAATTCCTATATGTAACCTTCTGATGAAAAATATAGTGGGGAAGTTATTAAACACATGCAAACATGGATCTTGAAATGGTTCGTGGAGATCTAGAAAACCACATGAGGTAAAAAAATAGAGTGGAGAATTGTTCATGTCTAGGTTGGTGGTAAACCTATTGTAAAACCATAGAAGGTTGATCGTTGCTCCCTTAATTTATATCAAGGTCATGTGGTACAGGCGTGCCGCAAGAGTTGGCATTCTGCTGAGATGTGAAAATGTTTTTCTACCTTGTTCACATTAGGGGAGTGTATATTAGGAATTATTAATGTTAAGAATAGGGGAGTGAATGTTAGGAAATATTATTGATAACCTTATTAAGTGTGTAAATAATAAAATACAATCTCATATTGAGCTATATTTTATAGTTGTACATGAGTTATAGTACAACTTACTAGAGCTATTCTAGGTGAGATATATTGGGTATGAGTATGAGAAAATAAAGTTTGAGAGATATGAGGAAGAAAAGACTTGACTCCTAGTTTATAGGATCAAGTATTTTTATAATAAGCTCACCAGGAAATGAATAAAACATCCCGGATGAATTCAATTGCATATTTTATTATTCCAGAGTTTATTTCTCATATTATGTTACAGCTTCTATCAAAAGATTTTAATGTAATCGGTTTTATTGCCATGATCATAGTTGTTCCATTTAATCTTTGTTGATGGTTCATAATCATAAAATGATAACTAGATATCCATTTCATTATCTTGAAAAAATTATACTATTAATTCATTTGTACATGATCATATATTTGATTTCATTTGATATTTGATGTGGATATCTAAAAATTTGGAATGCGTGAATAAGTCATATTCTATTGTTCTTGAGTATGCTTGGTAATTGAGTGAAATCTATACTTTATAGTCAATTTTTTAAAACATGTATTGATCTCTTCTGTTGTAACCTATACCTGCACACTTAATAAAGTAGTTAGAAAATAATTAGGATTTTTAGTCTCTCTTATGTTCCATTCTCTTTTTATTTTCTTCCTTTTTGTTTTCATGATTATGGGAATCATAGGTGCTACTGTAGAATATCACTTTATCAATTTTGTATATGTCTCTAATGTAGCTTATGCTTCTGATATTAAGAAATCCATTTGCATGAAGTTAGACAATACATGAGTACAAATTAAACCTTGAGCTCTTTATTGATGTTGTTTCCATTATTTTGTAGGTACACTGTTGTTTTTGGATAACACAAATGAAAGATGGACCTCGAACTAGAATCAATAATATTAGAATAAAACCAAAGGAAATGATGGGTTTCCTTTATATTATTTTATGTTTAGCTTTATGCACATGTACTTATTTCTCTGGTAGTTATAAGTTAGATCCCAAAAATTGTGTGGGAAACATTGAATTTCTTCATGAATAAATAACATTAATTTTTGTAACTGCATACTTCTTTCTGCATTCAATGTTTATGATGGATATTGATTGTATAATGGAATAAACAACTCAATCACATAATTAAATGTATTTAAACATGTGGAAATAATAATTTTTGAGGTACCTGTGACTTAATGATGAACTCTCATTCATGTAACTACAAGTGTGTTTACCGTTGTTGAATACAACATTTCACCTAAACTATGATTCTCGCCTTCATCAAGGAAATGCATTATTCCTTCAGGGATTTTGTGTTTTGTTTGTAAAGATGAACATGGAATGGTAGTCTATGTTAGGTGTTACATTTTGTAACAACACATAGCTGCAAATTACATGTAGTTAATGAATTGCTGCAACTGAAAAACATAATAAAAATGTATGAATCCCCCTAGTTAGGGTCATTTCATCAATGTCTTCTATCATAAATAAAGTTTTGAGTTTCCCATTTTTGCATGAGTGTAAAAATTGTCAACATGCCCCATTGTGATTTGGATGGTAAAAGGTGGATTTATTACACCTTTTCTTACATGTGTTTTAATGGTTTCCTTTTGAGACATGACTATGGATTAGTGTGTGTAAGGGTCTTGTCATATCCTTAACAACCTTATTACTTACCTTGGGTTTTATGTTTGACTTGGGGCATGTGAAGGTAAGGAGAATTCACGTGGCATCCTACATGGATCCACCTCATCCTCATGTTCTCCTTTTTCTATGTATTATTCTTTACTTGATATATTGAGGATTACTCATTTTGATTTGCACACTTTTTCTTTTGGAATTTTCTTGTATTTTTTACTTGGAGGATTCTGAGATTGCTTTGGGAAGAATTTATTGGTTTTGGAAGAGGGAAAATATTTTTGAAGATTGTGGAAGATTTTGATTGCATGGTAGGGACTTTTCCTTTGTCGTTCATTTACTTTTTTATGTGTGTGTACAATTAAAATGGTTATATGATTGAGATTTTTGTTGTGTTAGGCATATTTTCGCCTTAAGAAAAGGTGTAGGAGATTGAAAATGGGACCATTTTGGGAGGGAAAAGGAAATTTTGTTGCAGAATGGAAAGAAAGGGAAAATTGTGTTGCATAGTGGAGGTAGTATGAGTGGGAGTTCCACCTTTGGGGAGAGAAAAGGATAAAATTTCTAAGGTTGTGTATTTCCATTTGGAGGGAAAAGGGATGTGTTGAGATGTTGTTTTTCATTTGGAAGCTTGTTTGGTGGAAATCCTATATCATTTGGGAGTTACAAGGAGATGGATCATATTTTTTTACTCTCCCTTTGGCTTGATCTATAAGTCTATGTGTTGAAATGTATGCATTGTGTTCTGGTATTTTGGTGTTTAATGTATTTCTTGAAATGTTGGCATGTGTGTTGTAATGTGGAATAAAATTTATATGTTGTCATTTGTTTCAAAAATTGTTTATTCTATTATGGTTGGGGCTCAGGGGCTAATGAGAAGAATGGCTTCTTCTTCCCATTCGAATAAAGGTTCGGAAGTGAGTGTTCCTTACACCCCCTCTATTGTTTTTTATTTGAAGAAAAATAAATCTCTGGAGTTTAAGAATGGAGGATTTACCCTTATTTGGAGTCAAAGAGATCAGCGTTCTCAAGATAATCCCTTTTTGTAAAGTGAAAGATTTAATCTTGTATTTTGGGAAAAAAAATTGTAAACTTATTATGTTCAACTTGATGAAGGCAGGAACTACTTATTATAAAAGAAGGAACTAAGTTCTTGAGAAAATACTGAATTTTTATCTAGTTATAATTTTAATATTGTAATGGTTGGAAAAAAGGACTTGAAATTTGTATCTAAATAGGAAACCCATTTCTTTCAAAACTAAAAATAAAATCATAGTTTCTTGTGGTTTCCTTTGTTGAAATCGTTGTGGTTGTATTAGATGAATGTATGAAAGCTATAATTGATTTCCCTTTGTTGAAATAGATATCATTCTGGTTGTGAAAAGAGAAGAGACACATTTTCATTTTGATAGTAAAAGTAAGCATATTGAAATGTTGGAAATTATAGTTAAATCTCATACTATGTTATAAGAAAGAAAAAAAATACTTAGAGTTTTAGGATAATGAAAATATCATTTTTATTAATTGTATTGGGTTGAATGAGAAAATCTATTGGTTTCCTAATTTTACCCATATATTAATAGATAGAGGATTTCAAGAAAATTTGCCCTATACTTATTTATGCAAGTAAACTTGATTTGCTCATTTAAGATAAGTTAAAAAAAAACATAGACAATTATAATTATATTTGAATATATAAATTTATTTTAAAAATTTGTATATATATTAAATATATTATAATTATATACTGATATAAATTAATTAAAACTAGAACATTTTATAATTATAATAGAACTGATGATTTTGAGCAGAAAATGTTTACTAGAATCTTGGTTGATATGGATACTTGTGTTGATATCTCAGCCACCATTGAACTTAAAGTTGAGGATAGAACTTGGAATAAAAATCTTAATTACGAAGGGTTTCCCTGTAGATGCAAAACTTGCTTTTCTCTTGAACATTTAGCATCTGATTGTCACTTGGTTAGAAAAAAGGTTAAAGGAAGACATTCTTGGTGGAAGAACTATAATCCCAATCATTTGGTGTTGAATGATCAATAAGATTGTGAATCATCTTCTTAGAAATCTAGGGAGCTATAAGTGGTGGAAGTAAAAGAAATTTGAAATATTGATATGGATGTCTTATCTGGATCCCATAACATTGCAGAACACATCTATGTTTTGATTATGATCCAACATAGTGAAAATGTAAATCCTAATATGTAAGAGGAATGGACAATTGTGAGTCAAAAGAATAAAGAAACTATCTCCCCCATAAAAATGTAATTAATATATAACGGGAAAGGGACACATGGTTGAGACAGTTGGTTGGTTTTGTTTTGTTACTGTTAGTTTGTTTTTTTTTTTCTTTGTTGTTGCCACAAGTAGAGGCTAGTTTTTGTGGATCCTCAAAGTTTTATCTTTATCTCCATTCTTTGTAAGGGGTAGGGTCCCATTAACCCTTCTTTACCACTAATCAAAAAAATATTAATATTTAAATTTATATTGGTAAACCTATCTAATAATTAAAATGGCTTAATACTTATATCATTTGTTTATTTATTTTTTAAAAATACAATACAAAATTGTTTGTATTTTTCCGAATAGGTCATGTCTTTGGTCTATGGAACATTGCGTTTTGGGGGGTGGGGAGGGAACTGCCCCATCCCAACCCATATATTAAAATATGGGGTGGGATGGGGCAGTGTCCTTCCCCCCACCCCCAAAAAAAAAAATTAAAAAAATCTTTGTTTTCAACCACATTTCTAAGTGGCCCCTATTTTTCTTTTAAGGCTCTGCACATTATAATTTATCCTAGCTGAAAACTTTTAAGTATATATATACATACATACATACAAACATACATATATAGATATATACTCAAACCCTTATTATTCTATGTATATATATTTTAAAACCTGAAATAAAATGGGACAAGAATGCCCATACCCAAAGAGGGTTGTTAAAAACAAATATACACAAATAAAAAATAATAATATGAGAAAACCATAGGAGAGGGTTACAAATGAATATAAGTAGCCTAAATGTGTGTGTATCCACCCGAGATCTTTAACAAGCTTCAATGGCCTCCATCTTCCTTTTTCTCCCAAATGTGCAAAGTGAAAATGAGAAAATAGGGTAAAAATAATGAATAAGAATACCTCATAAGGATGATTAGGGTTAGAATTAATACATACGTTCTAAGGGATCTAAATGAATCACTCTAAGGGTAGTGAATCAATCCTAAAATTTCTAGGTGAGGATATTTTTTGGGAATGAAAAAGTAATTAAAGAGGTGTGGGAAATTTTTCAATGGTTCAACCTATGTGTAATACAGGTTTAAGACTAACTAGTGACTGTTATTGCTTTAGATAAGTGACTTCTATAAAGGGCTTGACCTTATGGATTAATTAAATTAATTTTATACATTGAAAACTAGAATAATGTTATAGTAAATATTAAAGTTATTTAAAATTAATTATATGGCTATGGTAAGATTGATACCTTAGCTTAAGGATATTAAGTAAAAAAATGAAACTTTAAGTAAGGAGAGATAATGACAACCCTAGAAGGGGATTTAAAACTGAAATGATGGTACAAAGCAAGAATAATTAAATTTTAATTCAATTGCAACAACATTACAAATATGAGAAATTTATTAATATTGAAATAGTTAAACCTAGTTAGAGGTTATCTCTTTGCAACCCTTTAAAAAAATAAGAAAATAAAAAAATTTCCGTATTTTTTCCAAATTATTTATTGGGTTTTATTCTTAGGTATTTTGCAAGAAAAATGTGGGTGTTTAACTAGAGGAGAAGGGTCAAATAGTATATCGATATAGATGAAGATAATGATAATTTGAAGAAGAGAGTTAATATTCTGAATTTAAAATGTAGTAATTGTATTAGGCCAAGTTTATGTGATGGTTTTGGGTTAGAGATTTGATTTTTCTTGAGCTAGAACATACTTAGATTTCTCCTTCATTATATGTGGATCATGAGCTACAGTGTAATAATATATATTTCATAAATTTTATAACTTTTTATTCTATTTCTTCTATGTTTACAGGGACTGCGTATAGAAGGGTTAAAAGGGGCAGTGAGGCAGAAACATTCTACTAGTTGAGAATTGCAAATTTCTATTGACTGCAAGCTTGAAAAGGAAGGAGTACTGAATACAAATAAAATGAAATTTATTTGGTGTCTTGAAACCATGTTTTAAGTATTTTTATGCAATATTTTTCCCTCATCCTAGAACTAGGGTATTGACTAACTTTTATTTTATCAAATATAATTTGACCAAATTTTAATCCAAAGTTTACCGAAGCTGGACAAAGGAGTTTACAAAATTTAAGAGAAAATTAATGCTTGTATGATAAGAAATTAATGACAAAAAAATTGGAATAAGGGGGTAGGACAGAGAGTAGAGAAAGAAGGTAATATATATAATTTTTGATAAATTCTCATGTTTGAAGGGTTAAGAATGTATGGGATGATGTTTTGAAGTTATTATAAAGTTTTTATAAGATTTTACAAGTTTTAAGAACTCCTTTTGATGGAATTTCCCGAATAGTGGTTGTGAATACCTTCTTAGGACTGTTACAACTTGATTTTGTCAATGTTTTTTAGAGGAGAACCAAAAATAAATTTTACCTATGTTATAAAGCCTTTAGAAGGATAAAACCAATAGAAAAGTCAGTATGATCACTACCACTACATTTTCCAAAGACCAAAAGTAATAATCTTGAACCTATTATACAAATATGCACCACTAAGATAGAGGATGAGAGAAGCAACAAATATTTATCAAGGAATGTTTGTGAAATGGTGGCTATATAGATAAAACATCATCAATTGATCCTCTAAAAAATAAGAAACATGTTACATTCCTTTAATTTGAGTTTGAAATAACTTGAAAAAATGTTAGGTAGAAATATAAGAGACATCTTGTTATATAAAATACTTTGGGTTTGATGGTTGATACATGACCTTTTTAGTGTGAATGATGGATGCAAGAATGATAAATTATGATGATCAGATATAGACACAAAGATACAAGGAAATAAAATTAAGATGGGCCGAAATTTAGTGAACTTCATCCATAAAATGCTCATAATCTTCTCAACTAAAAGGATAATAAAGAAATGGACTTCTAGAAAGTGAAATCAACTATCCTCTTAAGGTAAAAAAGGAAAGAAATTTCTCAGGGAAGAGGTCTATTGTTTAAAGAGTTTATGAAATAGAGAAGACTTACTTTCTTCCACATAATAATCCAAACTGTTATAAGAAAGGTTCTCACTCTCAACTTCATATGATGGGTCTAGGTCTACTAGTAGCATTATGTCTTGAATGTGCATGATGAAGGTTGAGAGATATGATCAAGTACAAAAAATACTTTCAACCTATTGTAACCCCTTCAAGCTTACTTTGTATGATAATATATTTTTTCATTTGGTCTTGATACCATGATCTACACATTCAACATATACAAAAAAGGAGAACAATGTGTTCAAAGAGGGTGAAACATGACATGATCATGCTTAGGTTCTAAATAGGGTGAGATAAGAATGGAATCAATTTTATTTTATTAGATTGGGTTGAAAACAATTGTATGAATTTATATTTGTTACTAATGATGAAATTTTAAATGGTATAATTCATTTCATAGGTGATTGAGGAGAAGAGACTTCAAGTAATCAAGGCATAAAGTGGTTAAAACGAGGATGGTGTAGAAAGATGAAGAAGCCCAAGAGCATGTTGAAGATCAAGAAAACGATTTAAGAGACCAAGGTGAAATATAATTGGGTGAGACAATACCAAAAGAACATGATGGAAATTACCTAGGTGAGGACTAAGAGGATCCATAGAAAAAGGTTAAAAAGACTTGGGTGCATATCTAGGGAAATGGAGAAGCAATGAATAGTGAAGGAATTAGAGGAAGAAAGATGCCATAGGAAAAGAATAGATATAATATTATAAAAATAGAGATATGTGATAAGACAGAATATTGTGTAGTTAAAGTCCATTGTACAAGATGAAATCAAAGAAGTTAGATATAGGATTAAAAGATGGTGAAATTCCTAGTGAAGATACTAATGCAAAATAAGAGGCACTTGAAAAATAAATCATGAAGATTGAAAGAGCTTCCATGATGGAGGTACTTACGAATATATTTTGGTATAATGTTATGATTTCTAACTCATTATTTCAATTTGTACATACAATTATAAGGAATGGGTGAATGAAGATCAAGGACATGAACTTTAAATAAAAAAAAGTGAGTCAAAACAAGCGTCTATGAGGAAAGAGGAGAATGATATGAGATATATTGTAGTAGCTCAAGAATAATAAATACATTTGGGAGCATTCAAACAAGAGGGCAACATAGTCATGCATCTAGAAAATGAAGGTATATAAGAGGAACTTGAATTATCTAATGTAGTGGGAGATGAAATGAATAAAGTACGTCAAAAGAAATAGCCATTAAGTGAAGAATTCTTGAAAAAGGTATTAGAATGGAGCATAATGAAAATAATCTAAATAAAGTTATTTATTCTTATCATACATATGACAAATAAATCACAAAAATCCAAGTTATACAAGAAATTGCATATAAACAAGAGGGTTTTCAGGATGAATTTAGCTTCTAAATAGTATATTTATCATTTTATTAAGAGGTCAAATATGGGTGGACAAGTTATGAAGAGGATTAATGAGAAAAATCTCAAAAAAAGTTCTTATGATCATGGTGACATAGTTCGTAAATGGCTCGAGAAACCAGATTATAAGGTTAAAACTCAATTTTGTGTACCTAAGAATGTAGGAAATGATGGAAATACATCTCAAGAAGATGGAACTGATAGTTATGGGCATGTGAATATGGTCATGGAACCAAGAATCCTATGGAATAACATTTAATAAATATAAAGAAATCAGGAGAATGAAGGTGAAATGACAATAAAACAAGAAACATACAAGAGGCATGACATGTATACAAGAGAAAAGAAAGGTATAGAAGTTGTTTATGAAAATTTAAATGATAATGATTGTAAATATTCCTTTGATTTAATCTCTCAAATCACATTAAATTATGAAATATGAAAAAATATATCTATAATAACTAATATGCAGCAAGGTAAAGGTTCTAACTTGGCATACAAAGATCATTTCTATGATAAGGTGATGGTAGACGATGAGAATCCATTGCATCAAGAAGATTCATACCTCTCTTTAATGAACATTTAAAAACTTCTTAAGAAAAGAAGAGAAGTGAAGAGAAATAATGTTGATGTAAAACTACATTTGAAGGAAGCAAAGGGGGATTTATCTCTTAGATTTGATGAAAATAATGATGATGTAACCTTGAGATAAGAGATAAAAAGTATTGAGTAACTATTAAATCCTTCGAAGGGGGTGTATAAAAGTGTAAATCCGACTGATAATATCATTTATTAGCTAGAGGATGAGTTTAGACAAAAGAAAAACAAGATAAAAAAGAAAGATATGAATATGGTAAATTAAGAAATAAACAAAAATGAAGAATACCAGCAGCATGAAAGCACTCAAGGGGATGAATGCCCCAAAATTTATACAAATAATCCCTCCTTTGGTGTTTTGAAAGCATGTTTAAAAGATATTGAGATGAATCACATGCATGATTTAATGAGAGAGCTCATAGAAGAAGAATATCTTAAAGATATGTATGATGATGAGTCATGGACATGGAAAGAAATAAGAAGAAAGACACATAATAAGAGAGAAAGATGCAAGAATTTGCAAGAAAAGAACTACAACAAGGAGATTAAAGAGATTTTTTATGCGTAATCACAACACCCTGAATGTCTGCAACTCGATGGATTGAGACTCTTAGTGCGATTGCATAACATGGGTACTATTTCCAAGTTGTGGGAATTACTAATTGAGATAAACCTACAGAGAAAGGTGGTTCTTCTTCCTAATCCTAATGCTAAACTACTTTTAAGGAAGGAAATGTGACTATCTACTCCTAATATAATAATGCAAAGGAGAGAGGGAGAGAGAGAGCATGAAAATAAAGAAATCCTATAATAAAAAGGTGATAACACCAATAAAAGGGGGTTGTTGATCACAAATCCAACTACCTAAAATGGAGAGAGGTGAGCAATGGAGAGGATGGACAAGATGCATTACAGACCAAATATAAAGTTCACAAAGAGCACCATTTCAAACCCATTAGACACAGGTCTCAAAAACTGCAATATAAATCATAAATATGCACAGTATACCATACAATGGTGAGAGGCAAGAAGAGACAATAAAAGAAGGAAGGATGGAAAAAATGCATCACAAAACATTTTTTATTGCTCCACAAGTTCACATAGTACATCATTAGTGGGAAAGAGTCAATAAAATGCCATTACAAGGCCAAGAGAGGAGGCTTAAACTCCACATTAAATCCTAGAGAAGAAAGAGAGGGGGGGCAAGAGAGAAAAGATGACCAACCTTTAGAAAAATGCCCATCCTTACGATATATAGGAAGAATGAGAGAAAAAGGAGGGAGAATTCAAAACCTGCTTCAACCACCCCAACAATGCATTAAAATCACCTACTCCAACCACCCAAAAAACCATTGAAATTCACCTACAAAAATGATGGGTTCCTTGATAGATACCATGCCTCCATTAATGTTCCTTCCTAGCCAAGAAAGGAAGTTCATTCTTCATTATCATGGTAGATGAGAAGTGTGACAGACTCAAAATGGTAGAATGAAACATTATGGTGGTGGGTGAGAAACTGACATCCAGAGCTTTCTAAAAAGTTTACCCTTGCTCAAATTTGAGTTCCTAGTTGAAAGATATGGATGTCTAAAGGTTAGGGTCAAGCATTTAATGTAGGCTCAAAATATTTAAAAGAGTTTATCCATGCAAAATCCATGTGGAAGCCCCTCACATTCTTAAGATTTTTCTACCTTATTTTACTCATAATTTTGTGACAGTTGGACACTTGTCATCGTCTACGAGCCTGGTGATTCATTCCCTTATGTTTTGACTTAGTCCCTCCTTTTTGGAGGATCACTATGTCTAACCATAGAAATCTGGAGAGATAGCACACATTTGGGACCTGCTTCGATAATTTACCTTTGGAGTTGTGCCAAAGAGACACATGGAGGCTTACACTAACTCTTTTATTCTTAGACCACTCAATGGTTGGCTGTGCCTTTTCAAACTCTGAACATGTGAAGGGCCTACACTTGTTTGGAGACCGACTTTATATTTTACCTTTAGAAGTTTCACCGATGAGGCACATGGAGGCTTGTGTTGATGGTTGGAATTTTTAATAGCCAGAGCAACTTTGTTGGATCCTATCCATTTGGAGGGCTTGTGCTTGTTTAGGGACTGCCTTTGGATTCTACCCCTGAAGTTGTGCCAAGCTAACACGTGGAACCTTCTGCTAGCTTTGTTGCTTTGCTTCAAATTTTTCAAAAGTCGATTCAACTTTCTCATGCTCTGACCATGTGGAGATCCTTCGCTTATTTGGGAACCTCTGCTTTAGACTTTACTATTGAAGGTGCGTCGATGAGACACATGGAGGTTTCTGCTGACCTTTTGTCATACTTAACTAATTCAGGCCTCAATTGAACACTTCTTGCTAGATGAAAGATGGAAAATGGAAGTAGATCAGAATGTGAAGAAATAAATAGGAAGGCATGGAAGGGTGTACAAAAAGAAGGCAACAAGGAAGCAGGGTGTGCAGTAAGATGTAAGAAAGAGAGAGGAAATTAGAGAAGATGTGTGCACATAGGGTGCGATGGTGACAAGAAAGAAGGTGCACACGTGGGAGGAAGAGAAGAAGTGCACATGTGGGAGGAAGAGAATAAATTGAGTGCATGGGAGGAAGATGAGAAAGGGGGAAATGGGAAGATGAGAAGAATGCAAAAAGAGATTGTGGAAGTGGGGTGTGAATATTCAACTAAGGAAGGGTGCATGATAGAAGAAACGAAAGAGGACAGGAGATAGGAAGACCCGAAACTTAGCCAATTTGGAAGGCATCTGCAGAGGGGCACATGGAAGAACTGTATGACACAGGATGTGCACGGAAGGACTACAACCTATAAAAATTGTGCCAAATGAGAAATCCTATGGGTGTGTAACCTTAAATGTAAAGCATCAGACAAGAGTGAAGGTAAAATTCATCCAAATAGTCGAGAGAGTTATTTTGTTAATAATTTGGTGACTTTATAATATTAAAAAATTGGTGACGGATTTTTGGGCTACACCAAATTTTCAAGGTCTTCCAAACGTAATCAATTCTGAGAAACGGATCTGATAATAGTGATCTCATAAATGGTCATTTGAGTAGGAAGTGAGGATTTTCTTGGAAGCCACAAGGTCACTGCATTTACGATCTTGTGGCCAAGGATTGCCTCCATTTTTAAGCTTATGAAGCACGAGTATATGACAAGGCCGAATGTTAGGAACATTATGAATTCCAGTCTATGCTCTATTTCTTTGGGCTCGAAAGTTTAATTATTTAAATTGCCTTTACTTTGGTGCAGAAAATTTGATGATTTTTTCATGTAGGGGGGTGGAAAGTCATTCAACCATGGCTCAGTGCATGAATTTCTTATGGCTTCTCCCTATTAAGGTTTTACTGGAATGTTCAGTGTATGGCATTTCCTCGGGCATACATACTACTAAAACCCAAGCTTACTTGGTTAATACAAATTATTTGAGGACATTTTTTCCATGTTTATTTAGACTTTAGAAGTTAATACAGATTATTGCTAAAAATATTAACACTTTTTTGCGGTGTTTTTTTAAAGTCTTAATGGATTCAGGTGATTCCTCCACAGCTTAATGATTCCTAGTGGGTCTTCTAATTGCATTTAGGATTATTGAATGTGATATATCTAGCTTTAATCCATATGAAAAAGTAATACAGATGTAGTTAAATTGGTGAATTTGTAGGGAAAATGAATATTACATCACATTTTTTTTGAAAAAGGGACCCTGGTGTGTGGTGACATATAGGTCTATTCAGTCACTCCATGTGTTCTTAGATTTTAGGTCATATGGAAGTACTGTAGTTGAAATTACCAAAACACCAGTTTGGGTCAAACTTCCTAACCTTCATCTTGTAGCAACATATGGTATTGTTTTGGAAGATATTGGAGAACATCTTGGGAAAATGCCCCTATATATATAACACTATACATGGATTTATGCATTTTCGGGCATGTATTCATTTTAATGACTTTTAGTATCATTGAGCATGGGATATTAAACTTATTAGATATTGAAATGTATTCTAAATGTACCTTGAAGTTTGATAATTTTAGCAAAGCAATGTTTTTTTAGATATATCCCAATACCCACCATATGGATGTAGATTTCTGTCGCAAAAATCCCGGGCATTCCTGAAGATCATATGGAAATTGTACATGAAATAATAAAAATGCAAATGCAATGTTGAAGCACACAAAAAAGATAAAAATGTCCAAAAGGATTTGAATCATTATGTAAATCCATCTTTATAGGTGAGATCTACAACATCACTTAGTACCATTCCTCCGTAAGAATGTTTCTCTCCAATGGTATAACGGTGAGCCTAGAGAAAAATGATACAAAGATGGGATTTTAGGATCTAAAACTTTGTTGGAGGTGGCAAACAAACACTTAAGGGACACACTTCCATAAAGTTTAGAATTAGATCAACATTATTCCCCCTTCTACCCTCATTTGATGGCTTTGGATTTATCCCAGTGATCGCGTTCATAGTTATCTCGTATATTATTTTTTAAATTGGAATTTTTGTAAATTGCAGTACTACCCTAGAAAAGGAAGGATGGGCAACATTTACAATTATATGTCTCTTAACCACTTTAATGGAAGTATTTTTGTTATACGATAGAGATATCATGTCACCAAACTTAGATTATAGTATGCTATTTATTTGGATGTGTATAGTGAAATAATGATTTGATTAATCCCTATCAACATGAGGCTCTCTCTTTTAATTAGTTTACGATTCCCTTGAATCTATGCTTTAACCAATATTAAATTTATAGCCTTATTACATATTATGGTACCGACATTCCTTCTTAGCAATCCCTATAGGCGTAGGTTAATAAAACCAGTAGCCTTGCAAATATACAACATTGGGCATGGAGTCAAGAATTGTGTAACCTTACCAAAGGGTTGATTTATTTCCATGAAACCTGTTACCCAAAAAATTGCAATCATATCTTTGACCCTGATACATTGCCATATTGTCCGCACTGCATAACATAATCATAAGAAAATATTGAAGGTGATATTTCTTAGAGCTAGAGAACTATACTCTTCCTAGAGCATTCATGCCTCACTCAAACATGGACATGTTTTTTAATCATTCTAAGCTTGGAGGCTACATTCTAATTATGCAATGATAGAACCTTGGACTCTATACTCAATACCATAACACCACTATGTGCCAAAATTAAAATCATTCTTCACCCCAAGTGGATAGCATCCAGAGTCCTGCCAAATCACTCTTTTCAATTGAAGTGATCGACAACTTCTACTCCCTTTTCTACGCTAACTAAAAGTATTGGACAAGTGGTAAACATTTCCAACAACAATAGCAGGGATAAGTAAATATAAATTTCTAAAAGATATAAAGCAATGTATTTGATTTTCCACTGAAAATGGCTGTTATGATGAGTGACACACACACACACAGGCACGATCACACACACACACACACAGACACACATTATTACACATCACTCAGAAGTTACCTGACCTCAACCTGATCTGACACACTTAGTGGCGCACTAAAGGTGTAGATGGCGACCCTTGGTCCTCCCAAACTCGATCCTCATGTAATGCAAGTGGGCATGACCGGTCCCCTTGGATTCTTCCTGAGGGATTTCATTGCATGAATTTCTTGGTAACAAATTTTTTTCCACATAGTCTTAAAAATAAAAAATTTGACCAGTGTTCTAACAATTCAACTACCTAAATATCTAACCATTCTTACAGAAATTCCTGGAAGGATGAAGTGAGAATGAGATGGGAGAATCCATGCGGTGTAGGCATGGGCTTCAGACTCAGGAGATGTCTGTGATCAGACTGGATGACTTTTCGTATGGAGTGGGTGACATCATCTAACTATGTGGAGGAAATCCATGGATCTTTAAATGTTCGATGGTCACTACTCGTAGAGTGTTTCATCTAGCAACGGTGACATAAATTTCTATGCTCGCAATGGCACTCCTGTAACGCTGGATTCAGCCACATGCAAATCACACCCTGGTAATAATGAAAGAATAATAATCTTCAATGATGGTTTTTATCAGTCCACGATGCCAGGCAGCTCTGATTTTTGGGTCTATTCCAGGGAGGCTTTTTTTTAATAGCACTATGGAGATGATACCTCGTACTCCCTCTTAACTGGAGGAGGCACCTTAGACTATGCTTAGAATTCTCTTTAGGCGTACAGTTCCATTACGGAAACTGCATTCAGAGAATAAAGACTACTGAACTTGCTTCACTCTTGTGCTTATTCTTCTTTTAGTACAAACTTAGCTTCCTCACCACTTAGGGGCTGACTCAGGTGTACTATTATGGTTTAACTCATCAAGGAGAGATCTCAGGTAATCACTGATCTGATATCGAGTACTTCTAAATGATTTTGTTATCAATTTTTTTTCTAATTGGCATCTCAAATGAGTTGACTGATATCCTTGACTATGTTAAATGAATTTCTTCAGAAAAAATGTATTTTATTTGTAGTGGTAAGATGCACATTGATATGAATGGGATTAGCCTAACGTAGTTATCATGAACATAGATTTTTGTGGTTATTGTCGAAGTGGAATTTCTCATTTCGTTGGAGGGAATGGCTGTTCCCAAGGGAAAAGGGTAGAAGAATTTCCGAGATCCCATGGAATTTTTATTTTTTTGGTGTTGATTGTGGAATATAATTGACATTATGGGGCTTTTATCAGTCATGTGATTTGACAACTTATGTTTTAAAGTGTGCGTAAAGACCTTCGAATGCCTTCTTGGCCAATGACAATGAGGGTTATGGGGTCACACATTAGTTGATTTTAAATACACAACATTTTAGGTGTGACAACATATCATGTCACAAATCCTATCAACACCATATGATTCAAGCACGAATTTAAATCACTATAAACATGATTTATGCTCTATTAGAAAATGCATATGGCATTGAAAAATATGTTTTGACAAGGGATGTTAATTTTTAATCTTGTTTACTTTTCTATATGATTCGTTTTATCTTGCCAACATAATATCTACCTCCATGTTTGTCTTATATGTTAGTTACAGCTGCACATTCTTAGGCATATGATATGAAGAAAGTATTTTATCATAACATCTTTTTCTTCCACAACTGCATATTTTAAAAAAAATGTCCATTCTGATTTGCATAATTGCTGTTCTCAGTATTCCCATTGTTGATTTTCACATAAAATCAAAGGATTGTGCCACAGGAGGTTGATAATAACTTCAACAATACAAATGTTAAATACATTATTTTAACGTATAAAGTATTATATTAAAGTATTAGCTATTTTTTATTAAGGATAAAGGTGTTTTAACTCGTGGGAATGTAGCCATGAGGTACAAAAATGCCTAGAATGGAAGCCTACATAAAGCCTATGGACACACCAAGAGTGAAAAAAACAGCTTCCGATGGTAGCGTAAGATCTGCAACTAGTCAGGACAGAATGGGTTATTGACTAGATGGAGTCAACAGATGTGTTTTTCTTGTGTGTGTATAGTTTTCCACCCATCCAAGAACCTCCTCAAATTAGGGAGAAATACTTGGTAATAGATTCTATTAGCAGATATGTGCTTTTTTCAGACAGGCCATAAACTATTGAGTGTGGTCGAATGATTTTCCTTAGCCACTTTACAATACTGATAATGGATCAACAATTTTGTTTGTCTGAATTAGAATCCAACCTTACATGTCTCCACTGTTTTTAATAAATGCCAAATTTATTTAAGAGGGGTGTTAGGGACCTGTTATCACCGAAAAAACAATACCCTTTGAATGTCTTCATGCTTGTCTGAATTGAGAAACTCGGTGTTTTTGGGTAACATTGATACAATCTCTCAAGATGTGGGACTTACGAGCTTGAGATAGATCCTTTAGAGAAGGCTATTGTATTCTCTACCTAATCATAATGCACTAAAATGATTTTTAAGGAAGGAAATGAGACTATCTAATCCTAATCTAACAATTCCAAGGAGACTAAGGAGAGAGGGAGAGCATGAAAATTAGGAAATCCTACACTACAGAGATGATAACACCAAGAAAAGGAGGGTTGCTTGATCACAATCTACAACTGCCTGAAGTGGAAGAGGGGTGAGCAATGGAGAGGATGGACAAGATGCATCACAGACCAAAGATTATACAGTTCACAACAGAACAACACTAAAAACCCATTAAACATAGCTCCCAAAACCTACAATAGACATCAGAGACATGCACAGTATACCTTGGAATACTGACAGGAAAGAAGAGACAATAAAATAAGCAAAGGATGGAAAAAATGCATCACAAAATAGATTTTATTGCTCCATGAGTTCACAAAGTACATCATCAGTCAGAAAGAGGAAAGAAAATTCCATTACAAGGCTAAGAGAGGAGGCTTAAACTCCACATTCAATCCTAGAGCAGAAAGAGAGAGGGGCTAGGAGAGAAAAATGACCAACCCTTAGAAAAATGCCCCTCCTTATGATATATAGGAAGAATGAGAGAGAAAGGAGGGAGAAGTCCAAACATACTTTAACCACCCCAACAATGCATTGAAATCACCTATTCCAACAACCCTAGAAAGCATTGAAATTCATCTACAGCAATGATGGGTTCCCTGAAAAATCCCATGCCTCCATTAATTTTCCTTGTTAGAAAAGAAAGGAAGCTCATTCTTCATAATCATGGTAGGTGAGAAGCATAATAATCTCAAAATGGTAGACTGAAAAATTATGGTGGTTGGTGAGAAGCAGAGGTCAAGAGCTTTCCAAAACTTCCTCCCTTGCTCAAATCCGAGTTCCCAGTTGAAAGATATGGCTGTCTACAGATTAGGGTTGGGAAATTAATGTAGAATCACAATAGTTAAAAGAGTCTATCCATGCAAGATCCATGTGGAATCCCCGTGCATTCTTAATATTTTGTTGTCTCCTTCCACTCCTAAAGTTGTGATGGTTGGACACTTGGCATCATCTGCAAGCCAGCTACTTCATTCCCTTGTGTTTTGGCTTAGTCCCTCCTATTTGGCGGAGCACTATGTCTGACCTTAGACACATGGAGGGCTAGCACACATTTGGGACCTTCTTCCAAATTTTATGTTTGGATTTGCACCAAAGAGACACGTGGAGGATTCCCCTGAATCTTTTATACTTAGCCATCTAAATGGGTGGCTCTGCCTTTTTAGAATCTGACCACGTGGAGGGCTTGCACTCTTTTGGAGACCCACTTTGTATTTAAGCTTTTGAATTTACATCGATGAGACATGTGGAGGATTCCGCTGATGGTTATAATTTGTAACAACCAGTGTAACTTTGTTGGACACTAGCTATGTGGAGGACCTACACTTGTTTGAGGACTTCCTTTTGATTCTTCACCTAAAGTTACGCCGAGATGACACATGGCACCTTCCACTAGCTCTATTTCCTTTCTTCAAATTTTCAAATGCTGATGCAAGTTTCTTGGGTTCTTACCACATGGAGATCCTGCACTCATTTGGGGACCTCCACTTTGGAATTTACCTTTGAAGGTGTGCCGATGAGACACATGGAGGTTTCCACTGACCTTTTTTCATACTTAAACAATTCGGGCCTCAATTGAACACTACCTTTCTCGGGATTTGACCACATGGAGATCCCGCGCTTGTTTGGGGTCTTCACTTTCTTGCACCATACCAAAAGTGCACTGAAGAGACACGTGGAACCTTTTGCAGCTCCTTTTACTTACTTCACCGATTTGGGACTTGATTAAACACTACTTCTGAGATGGAAGATGAAAAATGGAAGGATACTAGAATGCGAAGGAAGAAAAAAGAAGGCACATAAGGGCACATGGAAAGAAGGTATGGGGCAAGATGTAAGCATGAGAGAGGAAAGAAGAGAGGATGAAAAAACGTAGGGACCAAGGGGATAGGAAAGAAGGCACACACATGGGAGGAAGAGAAGAAAGTTACCGTGTGGGAGGAAGATGAAAAAGGGGGAAATGGGGAGATGAGAAGAATGCAAAAGGAGAGTATGGAAGTGGGGTGCAAATATCCAACTGAGGAAGGGCACATGGCGGAAGAAAGGAAAGAGGATGAGCAACAGGATGACCCAAAACTTAGTCAATTCGAAAGGCATGTGATGAGGGGCATGTGGATTAATTACATGGCACGGGGAGTTTGCGTAAGTACTAAAACCTATAAAAGTCCTATCAAATGAGTAAGACTACGGGCACGCAACCTGAAATATAAAGCATCAAAGCCAAAGTGAAGGAAAAATTCATCCAAATAGTCGAGAGGGTTATTTAGATAAAAACAATATCATTGTCAAAGATACCATGGTACCAAGGCATACAATGAGGAATGATGAAGACACTCCAATTAAATTAGAGTTCAAATTAGTTTCTTACCTAGATATTCTGATGAAGAAGCATCCTCCATGATGCTTGGAGAGAACAGAGAAATTTGAATAATCCTGGAGAGGCATGCATTTGTATTATTGGATTTGGAATACATTTCCCTCTAAATTAGCATATTTTAATATTTCAAATTATGATTTAAAATATATTTTCTATAAGAGTGAAATAGTGAAAATAGGTTTGTTATGTGTGCATGAAAATTTCTTGTGAGTGTGCTACATTGATGGTAAGTTGAATAATTATTGGAAGCCAACATGGTCTTGTCTAGATTATTTTTAAGTTGTACAATCAATATTCTTCTTTATACCATGTATATTCGAGAAAATATTTGACCTAATTTCGAATTCTAGGCTAAAAAGGAGTAATATAACTAGCACAAACATATTCAAGAGGAGAAGGGTCAAATACAATTCAGATATAGATAGAAAATAAGATAATTTGAAGAAGAGAGTTAATATTTTGAGTTGAAAAATGCAAGAATTTATTTAGGATAGTTTATGTGATATTTTTGGGTTATGGAGCTGAGTTTTCTTGAGCTTTAAGATACTTATATTTATCCTTCATTATATGTAGATCATGATATATAATGTAATAATATGTATTTCATAAATTTCTAAACTATGTCTTGTGGTTCTTTTATATCTGTAGGGACTGTGTTTACAAATCTCTAAAGGGGAAGTGAGGTAGAAACCCTCTCATAGTTGAGAATTCCTAATTTCCCTCTACTTCATACATGAAAACGAGGAGTAAATGATTACACATTGAATGAAATTTATTAGGAGTTTTGAAACCCCATTTTAAGATTTTTATATTGAAATTTATGCCCTCAGATTGAAATTATGGTTTCAATTGAATTTTATTTTACCCAATGAAAGTCGACCAAATTTTAATTTTCCTCAGCTAAATGAAGGAATTAATTTTTTTTAAAGCAAGTGGACACTTTAAAGATGAGATCTTAATGATAGAAAAATCTGGTAACAATGGAGTATGAAACAGAGTAGTGGAAGAAGGTTAGTGATCTAAATTTTGATTAATCCTCATGTGTCAATTATTAAGAATGTTTGGGATGATGTTTTGAAAATATTAGAAGTTTTTTATATGGTTTTACAATTTTTAATAACTCCTTTTGATGGAATTTCCCCAACAGTCCTTACTATGACCTTCCTAGGAATTTTATAGCCTGATTTAGTCAATGTTTGTTAGAGGAGACTCAAAATAAAGTTTACCTATGTTCTAAATCCCCTATAATGATATAACAAATATAAAATTCACTATGATCACTACCGTAGCCTTTTCCAAATACAAAAAGCGATAATCTCAATGCTATAATAAAAATAAGCATCACCAAGACAAGGGATGATTAAAAAAATAAGGATTTAACAAGGAATGTACTAGAAATCATGTCAATTGATATATATCATCATGGATTCATATTCTACCAGAAGTGAATCATGTTAAATCCCCTTACTCTAAGTTTTAATGCACTTCAAAAAAAGATACGAAGAAATATAAGAGATAACTTGTTATATAACAATCTTGGGGTTTGTTGGTCCATACAAGATCTTATTTTAGTGTGAATGATGGATGTATGTATGATAAATGATCATGATCAGATATGGATACAAAGATATAACCAAAAAAAAAGTAAGGTGGACCCAAATTAAGAGACTTTCATCTATAAAATGTTCATAATAAACTCAACTAAAGATGACAATAAAGAAATGGACTTCTAGCAAGTCAAATTAACTATAATAAGAAGTTAAACTAGGTAATAACTTTCTCAGGGTAGAGGTGCACTATTTAAAGAGTTTATGAACCAAATAAGACTAAATTTCATCAATATCATACTCCAAATTGTTATAAGAAAGGTTTTTAATATCAACATGATATGACTGATCTAGGTCTATTAGTAGGATTATGTTTTGAATTTGCATGATGAAGGTTGAGAGATGATCATGTACAAATAGTCCTTGGAAATTGTTGAAACCCCTTGTAGCTTACCTTGCATAATAATATATTTTGTCATATGTTCTTGTTACCATGATCTACAGATCAAACATATAAAGAAAAGGAGGAATGTGGGTTCAAAGAAGGTGAAACAGAGCATGATCATGTTTATGATCTAAATAAGCTAACCTGAGACTACCATCATAAATGTTGTGTACTACTATAATCTGATATCTTTACGTATTAGAAGAATCTTCTTAATTTTCCTTTCACATTCCTACATTGTAAAAATCCTTACAGAGCTATTCCTAAAAATTCTCAAAGATTATGAACTATAGTGGAACCATCAAATCCATTTTTAAAATATTAAGGCCTTTAATCAATTCATTGATTGAAATTACTAGCATACATTTTAATCCATATATTGGTGAGAAATAATTCATCAATGAAATGTCAAAAATTAAAAAATATCCTAATGATATTGTTAGTGTCAATGTGTTAAGATATAATATGATGCTTAGTACAATGAATTTAATTCACTTGTGGATGATGAGATTTACAATATATTCACATAGATATTAATTTCTCCCTTACAATATTATATCATGCTTTGAATATTTTGGTGAATTATTTCATACCATAAAGGACTAATAGTTCAATATCATAAAAAATTAACAAGATTAAGTATATGTCAAGTGTAGGACCTATGCCTAGTAGTAAGTATAAAGATAAACACCATTTGTTAAATACAATTATAATGAAAATGAAAATTAGGTAATTATAATATTTTTTCTTATATATCCACCAACTAAGTTAAATATAAAATCCCCCAGGTGGACATTCACATGTCCACCTTCACCATTGAGTGTTGTATTTAAGTGAGTACTTTAGTATAAACTCTTATCTCTCCCTTTACATATGGATGTTAATGTGATTTTTCCTTAATATTTATTATTTCAGGATACTACATATTTTCACTATTACTATTGTAATATCCATTCCTAAAATCATTACTTTAAGATAAAAAATTTCATTCAAGATCTCATCAATAATCAAATTATTGAATTTTACACCAATCAAGAGGTTTCTAGGACACTATTCAATGAGAATACATAGCTTAAAATATTTAATAACCCATTACATCAAAAGAGAAAAGAGACCAAATGAACTCTTTTTTTTCATCATGTGTATAATACAAATCATCTTCCTATTTCTTATAGTCAACTATTCAATCTCATAAATGAACGTATAACTAATTTTTAACCTCTATGACCTATTATAAAATTGGATGATAATGAAGTTGTGGATGATGTTTTATGGATAGAAATACACTATGTATTCAAGATTATATTAATTCACAACCTATCCACAATGTTGAGGTTAATTATGGATCCTATGAAACCCTATGTACTATGACATTGTTCTTATATTTGGGATAATATGAGAAAAATTTGTACATCAAAATTATCAAGCTATTTTTAGATCTATTTTGACATATTATGTCACCCATTCAAGTAGAGGTGACTATTAAATCTAGGGTCAATTTTAATTCTAAATATTATATTTAAACAATACTTTTATTGAATATGTTTCCTCTTCCTTTCCTCTTAACTAATAAATGATGAACTTGAATGATTTTCTAAATGTTATCATTATGAAATTACATGAAATAGTTTCGATTAGAATTATCTATAGTTGGGAAATATTTGAACATTTAACTTCATATTAAGGTTTCACATGATTTTTAATTTTTCTCATCTAGTATCTTATGTTTTGAAAAATTATTGTTCTAAATTATATATTTTGTAATATTCTTGACATAGAATATAGGGAAGGTGTAATCGAGTATTTTAAATTTTTTTACAACTATTTTTGTCCTCGAAACATGTGATTTGAAATAGGAAGGCCCCGCTCTTCTGAATCATATGTTGATTTGATAATAAAATTTATGAAATTACTCTGTAAAAAAAATGTGAAACACTTGGAGAAGATGGATTTCAACAAATTAATATAATTTTCCAAACAAGAAACACTATAAGGAAATAAGACAAGAAAATTAATTGAGACATTATATATTGAATTTTTTAATATGACTATAATTAATTGAGCACATTAGTTGGTTTCATTCTTAAATCGTTTTAATATGAGGAAAACATTAGAATATTTGGTTTTCAATTTTAGATTGGGAAATTCACAACAGTAGGAACAATATTTTTGTGTGCATTTGTCCAAAGGAATTTGTTACTGGGTAGAAAAAGTAGGTCTATTTATCAGAGTCTAACTTACATAGTAATATTAAATTCATGGTAAGTGCACAAAGCTAGGGGAAATAATGGGTCATAAGTGGATGTCATATTGCAATAAACAACGAAACCTCAACTTTTAGGTATTATTAACAATACACACACTCAATAGTCAAATAAAGTTATATAAATATGAATTGTAGCATCTAGAATCGATTTTCTAAACTACTAATCTTTGTAAAAAATAGGTAAGTTTAGTTATATTAAAAATTCACAATTCTATGAATTTTTTATTTTTGGAAATACCTATAAGATTGGAGTCTATTTTCCCATGATTTGGATGAACAAAACTTGTTTTTTTTTCCTGTGTTGAAAAGTTAGATGTCGATGTCTATCTTCGGATGGATTTAAAAATGTATTTTTTTTAGTGATTTTTTCCATCAAAGTGGTCTAAAAAACTTTAGAAAAAGAGCACTTTCCATTTTACTGCTATAAATACATCAAAATATATCGATATAATACATTTTTTTTAACGTGTATATAATTTTTCCACACTTGGCATGGTATAGGGTTTATTAAATTCTGATTAGCAAATCAAAAGTTGTAGTCTTAAACATAGACATGAACATTCAAGGGAAAAAGTCTCTTAAAGACCTAGTAAAAACTTATAAAATCATATTTATCTTATTCCATTCACTTTAAAATCAATATTTATACGAAGCTACTAGTCTCCCATATGCGATGGTACCATTTTTGTGACATGTTTTCAATTTTTCGGCATGTTTCAAGTTCGTGGAAGAGAAAATCTGAATTTTTTTTCCTTTCACACCCCAAAACGACCTCCCAAAGCTCTGGTTCGGGAAAAATAGAGATTTATCAAGCCTTAAGGGTTGGATTTGATGATACAAAAAGAACAATGATCACGGTTCAAATAAAATTACCATGATCATGCTTTATAAACTTTTACCCTAGTTATTAAATCATATTTACATAGATCCCAATGTTTGATTAACCATGTGATTTTTACTGTCTGACCTTACTATATGACTTAATGTGAAATTTTGTCAATTTCTCAAAAAAATTCTTATCATCAGAAGAAAAACTTCATAGGAGACGATAAAAAAATCAAAAAGAGAAATAAATAAGGAAAAAATACCAAACGAATTAGACATACAAATATTTCAAGATGTTGAGCGAATGTGGAAACTTTGTGAATCTAGAAGAGGTTCATCTTCAACCCCTACTATTGTAAGTAATGAGGAACTAGGTAATGTTTCTACTATTAATATTGAAGATGAATTAAATACTCTTGATGAATATGTTTTTACTGTCAATGTTGTAGATGCCTTAAACACTTGTGATGTAGTTGATGTTTAAATTGAAGGAGACAATGAAAATGTGAAACAAGTAATTCAGGTTGAAATTGTAGACAAACAAAATTTGACAAAAACACTTCATAGGATTTTACATAAGAGACCTAATTATTTAATTGAAACCAATGAGAACATTTTGAAACCAATGTTTGAAAAAATTTCTGAATGCCAAAGAAGAAGAAAAGTCACTGAAATTTGAGATAATTATTTTAAAACTTTAAATGATCCCCAATGATTTCAGTTGTTTGTTAGTTTGATGAAAATGAATAGAATGAGACCTACATTAAACACATCAGGATTGAAAAAATTTAATATATGTGGTCAACCCTCTACAATTGTTAAAAAACTTCATGATGCATATCACATTGTTGGTGTCAAGAGATGCACAAGGGATAGTAATTTTCTACATCGTGTACTTGCTACTAGTGTTATAAGTGAATCAACAAAAAAAAAATTCTGATTAGGAAAACAAGTCGAATGTTGAAATTTGATCAAAAAATATACTGAAAGCAATTGAAAGGTGTAATATCCTTCAATCACTCAATAACAATGAATTTTGGATATTTTTCTACTAGAGCACCACATAAAGATAAATATATATCTAATGTTATAAGATAAGTTGTTATTCAATATTGGCATGATAACACTAGAGTTTCACCTAATGCAAGAGATGTGGTAAAAATGATATTTGGTTCTGCTAATTGTCAACCACATCCAAATCATTCATAAGATATGACTCAAACTCAATTTTTTTCGTAAGTTTGAATAGGAGCATCAAGAAGTTAAACTTACTCAACATTTTAAAAAATGTTAAAACCCTTCTATGTGAAAATCAACCATGCTTGCACCATGTTTTGTTGTATGTAACATGTTGAATTTGTGATGTATTATGATAAATTTGTACGTATTTATTCTGATTTTTATTCTGAAACTATGTTACCAGAATCTAGTGTTCAAGTTCCATCAATATTTTCTAGGGATTTCATTCCTACAATATATTGTGAAAGAGAAGTTGGAATTTTTTTTTATAGTCAGGATTATTTAGATGGAAGTTGTGTTACCTGTGGTTGATTACCTAAAATGGAAAGTTGTATCCATGGTAAAATTGGAGGTGCAATAGGACATAATTTAGTTGAGTTTGATAACTATAAATACGTACCAAACCAATTTCAAAGACTAAAAGGATTCTAAATGGTGTGAGCTACTTACAGAACATATGTTTTTATTTCAATTTATTAGAAAATTTCTGGATGAAATTGTTTATAAGTATGTTAGGCATACACACAGTGCTCAATGGTTGGATTAACAATTAAAGATATGCAAGGATACATTTCATATTCATACTATTAAATCAGTTGTCAATTTTCCAAATAATTACACATTCCAACCACAAATGGATATTTAATTGCAATATAACAACTCAGTATAGGTTGTCATTTTTTTGCTTATAGCATTTATAATTTCTCCCAAGAGTACAGAGAATGATTGATTTTTTTAAGAAAGTACCAATTTTATATCAGTGATGATCGTACTTATTCTGTTGAATTTTTGCAATGGTATTTCTAGTTATTTCATGGAAAATTATCCCTACATAGAGATGGAGGATGTGACAAGAAGTCTCTAGGAGTCACAGAGACCTAGTAAACACCCATCAAAGTTATATCATTTTTTGGTTTCAGTGTTTTTAAGGGACTATTCCCAAATGAAGTATCTTGGAAATAAAAAAAAATTCCCCCACCGGAATTACACCTCCTCTTGCATTTACTTAAACAACAAGACATGTTTGTTTGGTCCCATGAGCTTCTGTTTACAAAATACAGTTTTTGACAACTTTATATTAACTCAAAATGCACTATTTAGCTCATTTAGGATGAATAGGGAAGGGGTTCTTGGCTTCGAATCGGGTGGTCTAACTCTAAACCGGGTCTCTTTGGAGCCTGTCCTAGCACCTGAAGGCATATACCCCCAACCAGATCCATTTGCGGTGGTAGTTTGCTCCCATGACATCCTAGGGCATGACTTCTCACTACTTGGCTTGCATCAATGATATTGAAAAAGGGTAAACACATTACAATGTAAATACTCTAATGATTGTTTGATCTCCTTTTAAAGCATGTAAATACAAAATAGAGTGTTAAGAATATTTTTTGCATATCTTGTGCCAACTAAACTATAATGTTTATGTATTTTTTTAAATAAGTGAATTCAAATTAAGACCTTATTTTTACACACATCAATAACACATAATTTGGCCTAATACTTAACAAATAAATTGTAAGTACACTAAAAACCTATAAAATGACTAGTAATAAATCCTTTAATACTATTTTTAATTGTGTAAATTTTGTCCCACATTGGAGTGTGTTAACCACATGCTTAAAATAAGAAAATTGATATAACTTCACACTTGAATCTCTTGATCAGAAAATGATTTGGCACCCAAGAACCTTCAAAACCATTATATAACATAACAACATATATCATATATCATATGGCTAATGGTGACACAATTAAGGCCATCAAATCAAATATAACGTAGAAGTAATATGGTAATGAAAACAAACATAGAAGTATATCATCTGCAATGAAATCAAATCAAACATAGAAGTAATATGGCTATGAAAAACAACATCCAGATATAATGTATCAAACTAAGTTTTCCATGTCTCTGAAAATATAAGAATAATGTATCAAACTATGTGTTCCATACATATAGGATCACATGTGGTTACATAAGGCTATATACATGGACTATGAAGAATCATGAACAAGGACCAGGTGTCATATATATCTATACATGGATCCTATGAATCTAATCATGAAACATATTCCCTCTCTTCTTCATGTTAGAAGAATCATGTCCCTGACCTATAGATGTAGTGGAAGGAGATGTCACTATATATTTCATCCATGTGGTCTTAGGCGTCTCTAAGCTAGACTGAAACTTAGCTTGCAATTTCATAAGCATCAAGTTTTTAACATCCAAATTTCTAAAATACATTCAAAATTTAGAAACTTAGAATTTTTAATGCATGTGAAATCTTACCACAATCACATAATCCCTTTCAATTTTTCATTGACGCGTCGTAGGGTCAACGATAGACTCATGAGGGGTAGGCTACATACAAATAAATAGTTCATATTAAATACTTCCTACACAATTTGATATTATAGATAATTATTGAGAAATTTTTTTCCAAAATATAACAAATTTGAAAAATTGTACCTAAGTTAGTGGATTTATAGATGCTATGGCAGCATCTACAGAAGCCTCCATAGTCTTCATATAGGGAGGAGTATCTCTTGAAGTCATAAGCTGTACAAAAATATGTATATCAACATTAATTAAAAACTGTAGCAATTAGTATTATCATGAGAAGAGGACTGCTAGAAATCAGACCTATAACAGAGAGTTATGTAAGATAACAAGTGTATGACTGAACCAAGAGTCTAAACACCTTATGATAGAGTAGGAACGGATAATGAGTCAAACTTATTTACATAATCTCTCTTGACTATTAATATGAAAAGTTCCTATAGGTGATGTAGATCATAGTCATAAATTTTGAGTGTCTTAAAATTGCATAATTTGGTTTTTAGAGAAAAGTATAGGCTCTCAGACTCTATCTAGGGATTTGTGTAAATTTTTATTCTACAGGTGAATCTTGCTAGAAATTTAAAATTATATTGTTTGTGCATGAATTCTAACACCCCAAGATTTCCTGGTTATTTCTATAGTGTAGTGAAACTTATCTCTAACAGTTATTTTGAGCAACCTGGTAAAATTACATTGTACAAAAATGAAGGCAAAAGGCAGGCTTCTCACTATGATTTGATAAATCATCATCTTATACTAGGTATTAAGGTGATATCAAGGATGAATGAGATGTTTGAATGATCTTAGGGGTGTAGGAGTAAATAAATTTCCACCAGTTTAATGAAATTTGACTATACATGACAATATTAAGTCACAAAAGGGGTTATTAGAAAGCTGAGTGAGAAGATCTAGCTATAGAAAAACACATAAAGGATCATCGACACTTGAATCATGATGAGAAAGGTGTGTTGAAAAATTGGTATAACCTACAAAACTTCTAATTCCATTGGAGACCTTCAATTGGGAATTTAAGAACCCTTAGATACCTAGGAGCATAATTACAAGAATACATAATTGAATTTAATTTCTTAATTATTCATCAAGGAGTCTAAAGGTTCAAAGTTGATATCTTGAACACGTTAACCATGTGGAAGAGGTATTATGACTGCATATGAAGAAGGAATCCATTGTGAATAGAGGTATGTTTTCTAAGAACCTCATAAGTGGACTTTATAGCTAGAAATAGTCCTTCATGTGAATGTAGGAGACTTGTACATCTATTAGACATTGGCTCAGTGATCACAAAGTGATCACCCCAAATCAGTTGATATTAAGAAACCTCTTGTAGTTGTTATGAGCATGTATTAGGTATTAGTGGACCTTAAGGTGTTTGGAGCATACAAATGGTGTTATTGAACCTCAAAAGGGAGATCCTCTAGGCAGGGATAGGTATAGGTTGGTCATTTTAGAAATTTTAAGCTCTTTGATATTATGAAACAACCATTGTGAATAGTAAACCTTTAAAGTAAACCAGTTAAAGCCCAAGTTCAAACATAACCCCTATATTAATATTAAAGAAGTAATTTTATTAAAGATGTGGAATGTATTTGGTATGCAGAACTTGGATCTAGGCATCAACAAGCTATATCCATTATACATGAGAATGGAAATATAGAGAAACTTGATAAATAATAGATATAATATGAGATTGGGTTTACAAAATTGCATAGGTATTATTGGTGATAAACGTGAAACAATGGACTCATGATATATCTATAAGTGTAGGTAAATTATCCCATGTTTTCATCTCTTTGTTGTTTAAAGAGAAGAGGTTTAATAAAGACTATATAGAACTAATAATGTTGGCAAGGTTATTTGTGCATACATTCTAAGAATATAAAATAAAGGAAAATTTTAACGGTCCATCTGAAGAAAATCCTTATTAAATATTTTGTGAATCTGGGAAAATTAGATTTCGCATGAATGGAAAATATCAAGACATCAAGAAAACACTATTTAATACTATGAGATGGTAGATTTTTTATATGATATCATTCAGTAGCATATTTTTATGCTACCCCACGACATCATGTTTATGCTACTAGTCAACAACATCACTATATGATGTCGGCTGGTAGCTTTAAAATGTTGTCAACAAGTAGCATTTTTTATACTACCAGCCGACAACATATTGCATATATTCAGGTGAATTTTGTCAATTTATATTTCATGGGAATGGTAAATTGACCCCTATAATTAACTTGTACCTATAAAAATTTAGCGAACTAACCCTATCTCGTACCCTAACTATTTACCAATTTTAAATTTCAAAAACCAGAATATTTGTGAATTAATGAATATTCGTCACTAAAACTTTACCTTCCTAAAAGAGATCCTCACAGGAAAGGGATGATGGAGAAATAATTAGAGATTTACTTCTCTAGAAACATGTCTAACACATAGGTAAGTTTCCATGATCACGATAAAAGGATAGTTTGTATATCTAGGAGAGTTTTTACTTAACCCTTGCATCATAAGAGAATATTGTTATGATCAAATTTTACTAGCTATAGTTATGGGATTGCAAACTACTAGATAATTACACAATTATAAAAAACATGTAAAGATATACTAACCAACCTAAAAGTCACATGAGGCGTGTAAGTAGCCTTAGTGCCCATCGTAGATGATAACTCGTCAGGCTCCTGCGTAAAAAATAAAAACACATTTATAGGTACATGTACACGTCAAACACTATACATGAACATTAATGTGTGTTTAATAATAAATGTACAATCAAATGAACTTTGAAATGTAAGTGACTTGAAACTTATGTCTGTAACATGCTCATCTTCAATAGCTAGTATCTTGACATTGGATGTGTCCTTCATGGGCTCTTGCTATTTAGAATCAAATAGATATTAGGTTTTATATGTATATACAATGTAATCAAATACATAAATATTAAAATGTCAAATGAAATAAACTATTTTATAGATAATATATTTATTTTAAATTTACCTACGAGAGACAAGGATCATTTTCACTAGTTCTAAAAACATCTTCCACCATCTCAAATAGAGAAAACAAGTCATCTAATCCAAAAAATTATGTCTCACCCACAATGCATAGGGCACCACATGATCTGCAGTGGTGTGGTGCGCTAGAACAAGTTCTTCCACACTCATAACCACATACAACCTATCCACTATGGTGGGTTAGAGTGTCGATGATGTCCCTTAATGCGTGTATTGTGTAAATCTCCACAACATCCTTCATTGTAGGAGGGATAACTGAAGGAAGTGGGGGTTTATGGGAACGGGGGATCCTAGCTTTACCAATGTGTACACTTGGTCTACTCTATGCAGAGCCGCCTCCTTGTGCATAAAAATCAAAATACTCAAAATAATTTAGGACCTCATTAAGCACAAACTCACAATACGATTTCTTTAAAAAATAGAGAGGAACATCTTTGTTATTATATAGCTAATAATCAAAACCCATCCAACATTGGTCCCTAAATTTTTTCTTGATTCGGTCATCTTGGCACCAATGGCTTGGGAACCATTTGCAAGTAGTTGTGGGGGCGGGTGCATTGGTTCTCGGGTCAGTTAATAATGGAAAAATGTGGTCTTTTGTTATTATTTGGTCTTTAATAGCTGCATGGGATAACTTATCTCCATACCACTTCTTACAATATTCTCTAAATTTATTCCATGCATCTATTCGGTTGGTTACAAAGTCAACTTTACAAATCAATGTTTCCAATGTATTGGCTAAAGTCACGCAGGACGGATTTGTGGCATGATTTTTTCTTATTATCTGAACAAGGTTCTCAATGGAAATTTTATTTGTTCAAATTCTTGCAATGATATCATTTTATGTTCTTGTTATTTCCGTGGGGAAAAGAGGAGCCAAAAGAGATAAATTTATGTTCAGAGGAGGGTTTTGATGAATAGTTTAATGGTTTGGATGATTACCATCTTGTGAAATAACTGAAAAAACAAATAAATTGAAAACCCCATGAACTCCACAAAAAAAACTAAAATACAAGACATTTTATCAAAATCAAGGGCTTACCTCTTCATCTTGGTGACATCGTTTAAAATTTCACAATCCATAAGTATGAAGAGCAATTTGTAGGGGGTATTCAAAGTTTGAGTGCCAATAGTGGGGGAGAAATTGTTTTTCATAGTGGAAAATGGGGGAAAATGAGGGTTCACAAGTATATTATGTTTTTCTCAGAGGACCGCAATCATGATTTATAAACAGCGATCACGGTTTTAGTTTTGGAAATTCCCAAACCTATAGAAAACAAGTCGTGATTATAGTTTTTATAATGCGATCGTGGGTTTAAAAATTGTGATCATGTTACATGAATTTTAGGTTCTCATGTTCATTATTTGGCCCCCCAACTTACAACACTTACCCTTTAGTTGTAAGTGAAGGTACAATAATGAATCGCCATATTATCACTTTTTCTCAAGACATGGGTGTTTATAGAAGGAATATCAAGAGATATAAAAGAGGATAAAGAAATTAGATGGTTCTAGTGTGGAATATAATTGGGCACTAATTTGTAGAAATATGTGTTCCGATAAAATTGAGAATTATATTGTGAAGCTAGTGTTTTATTTTTTGAGTGTGAGGAATCTTGCTTCTCCAAATGTGAGGGATTTTTTGAAACATAACGTAGGTCACAATAAGTATGAACAACATATAAAGTATTAGATTTAAAAATTTTAACGTGAGATGTACATCAAGTTTAAATAATAACATCCACATATTAATATTTGATTTTTTTTTTGTTATTTTGAAGCCTTTCAATGTATGAGATGATAAAATACTTGAAGCATGTTGCCACAATAATTTTGAGTTTTATTATAACTATTATGTAAATTATACATATTGAAGTGTGATATCATTTATAGGTTTATTATAAATGATTGTTTTGTTATGTGATATATGTGATTTAATCTCTGTTATCAATATATATGTTTTTCATGTCTATAGAAAGTTATGAGAAACATAAAATAGTCAAGAAAATCCCCCCTCGACATGTGATTCAATTCATAACTTCAATTATATATACTATACCTCATGATAATGTTGATTTTCATATGTATTGTATCAAATATGTTTATGAAAAGTGTGGGGACCTAATAATATTTCCAAAAACAAATTAGGACTTACACATGGTTCATATGGTGAGTTGTAAAAGGTGATTATTTTTTTAAAACATTAATTATTTTTAAATTGGATGTATTTCATTTTGATTTTTATGTGTATTTTACATGAATATTACAAGTCCGATTATGTATCTATTTTGTAGCTTCAAATACATTAAATAATCAACAAGATTTGGAAAGAATGAAATGTGTTTCGAATTGATAGAAGAGGAAATCCCCATTGTAAAATTATTGAATAGTATATGAACTTTGATTAATACTTACATCAATCATTCTCACTATTGAAAGTGGTCGGCTACAAATTTTTAGACCAATAGAGACACATTCCCTATTGGTTCCATATTGTTTGTGGTGTAATATACTAAGAATTACTTATTTTTTAATCAAATGGAGATTCAAAAACTATATTATCATACTAATCAAGTTATCATCATGGTTCATGTATTTTATAGGCATGCATGATTGGATGTAGATAGTGTTGAAATTACATTTGTGATACAATTGATTAATGAGTACAAATTCTATATCAATTATTATAAGGAGCATGAAACCCAATTATTAAACTATTGTTTAAAGCTATATTTTCAATATCTTACTAAGTGACGAGTACAATAGGATAATTTTATTTTATTTTTGATGGTTGTGGATCACAGTTCAAATCCTCTCACCCCTTCTTTAAACGTAGACATTATCAATGTTTTCTCAAGCTACCTCATTTTCAGGGTTTTTTAAAGTGATCAAGAATGAGAAACATGATGGTTCGGGTGCATGAATAAACGTGATCTAAAAAACAAAGATGTTATTATGAAGGAGAAAGATTAATAGAATCCCAAACTATTTTTGAATGGTGTAGAAAACATTTTCAATTAAAGAAACCTCACATGAGAGTAACATGCCCCCACATAGAGTGTTTCGGGAGATAACATGTACGCACATTTATACATATCTATCTTGATGTGAAATTGATTATATCTGTTACACATAAAACTTATTTAAACTTTATTGATTCTCCAAGATTAAACAGTTATTGATCGAATAAAAAATCATGGATGTTAAAGGATTGTTAATTCTAGGACATTGCACTCAATTAAGACTGGATAGTAATAACTGGACAATGTATGTAAACGAATGCTTTTTTTTTTTAATGAATAAATGACAAAGAACATATACGTAGTGAAATATTCAACAATGTGGTTATGTACATGACTTGAAAAAAGTACTTTAAATTTTGGATGATTTATATGGAACAAATGAGGATGATACTTTTGAAGATGTGCCCTTGAATTCATTTACTTATGACCACGTATACTTAATTTTTAAACAAGGTATTTTTGTAAAAGCATTTTCTTTGATCATTAAAATAATTTAAAATTGATAATAATCTATAATTAATTTTAAAATAATTCCATTTTTTCATTTGATTCTATGTTATGCCCATAACATATGTGATTTATATGTCTAAGTGTGGGCTAACATATGAATTATATAACATTTATACTTATAACTTATATTCATTAGTTAGTTAGTCATTAGGTATAAAATAATAATAATGAAAGCGTATGACCTTTCACATTCATACCTATATATATGGGTGAGTAATTCCTCACCATAGGTGTGAATATCATGAGTTAATGTCTTATTGTACGACTTGGTAGATCGCCCCCTTCAAGTGGCTTAATAATATATTATTTATTTTGATATATCTATATTAAAATTAAAGTAATTCCATTACAAATGGCATCTGAGCATCGATTTCGACAACAAATGGGTTTTTCATTATAGATAAATAATTTTTGTGAATTTTTGATAGATTTGTTTGCCACATCCAGAGATATATATTATAAATCTTCAGTAAAATTTTCATATTTTATTTTTGGTAGTTTCTAAAATATACTATAGATATAATCTTATTCATAAAATCAATCTACAGGATTCATTATTCAGAAATTTTCAGAGTCTTTTACATTTTCTAAAATCTCTTCAAATTTCCATATTTTTCTATTCTTTACATTTTAAAATTTTAGGTCATCTACATTGAAAAATTTGTTGGTCAAATTCAATCAAACAAGGTTAATTGAATTATGTAAGGGCAATCCCTTATTATGGTAGGTCCAAAAGATGGGAAAAAATCATTCCCACCATAGAATACTCCTTATAACGATAAAATAAAATATAATTTTGAACTAGGAGGTACTTCCATCATGAGGGAATAGTAAGTATCTTTCACCAAAAAAAAATCAACGATTGGATGAGCTTGAGAAAATACATGGTCACATTTTTCATTTTGGAAAGAATTCAATCAATACTCCATATCTCTCTAAAAAAAAGGTTAAAATCTAATGTTTTTTGAAGAACTATGTATTGTGGTAACTAAAGATTGCATGGAATATGCCATGATGAGACATGCTCATTAGGACTCCTACTTGACAAGTTAGGATATTCAAAAGGTTTGACCCAATATGGATGAAGAGTGGAAAACAACTGGGTTGGATGGATCTATTGAATATAATAAGATTAACTTCGAATATTGTGACAAGGGTTTAGTAAAATAGGATATGGAAATTATTTTTGATCCTATGTTGGATGTTAAATGATTGTTTAGTGTGGAATAAGTAAAATAAATAAAATCAAAACACCAGGAAGTCAAGAAACACTATGTGAGCTCTGTTTTGGGCCAATGCAATGGAAATTTTATATGGAAAATTCCTACTCATGGAAGATGTAATCACACCATATCTAATATTATTGAAATACATCATCCACATGTGACAATTCAAAAAATTATATATAGCAAATATGTAGGTCATTCTAATAGAAGGTCCATTACATCCTTGAATAAAATGTGCAACCTTAGTAATTATGATGAGCCACACTTGTGCATTTCTAGAGAGAAAATCCATAAGGCATATAATTCATGTAAAATGCAAAATATATATATATATATATATATATATATTCAAATTTGAAATTACCACTATATATAATCATGATATGAATAGAGTTACTTACCCATACTCGGCATAAGATGTTACAAATGAAGGTGATCATAGTTGTTCTCATCAAGGAAAAATGTCAGACATACAAGGAGTTGGAATGGGAAGAAAGTCATTAACTACATTTTTTCCACAGGTAACCAAACATCAAGGACAATGATATTTTGAAGTATAGGAGCATGTTATGCTCGTAACATATACCATTTATATGTCTAAGTGTGGGCTAACATGTGATTTATTTAACATTTACACTTATATGAATTAGTTAGTTAGTCATTAGGTATAAAATAATAATAATGAGAGGGTATGACCTTTCATTATCATACCTATATATATGGGTGAAAAATTCCTCCCCAGAGGTGTGAAGAGAATAATTTAGTGTCTTTTTCTAAGACTTGGGAGGTCTCCCCCTCGAAGTGGCTTAGTAATATATTATATATTTTGATATATCTGTATTTATATTGAAGTTATTCCATTACATTCTTAAAAAAAAAAATTACAATTATTATATGATAGGTGATGTATTTGCAATCATTGTAGAATAATGAAATATTTATAAATTTGAGTACTACTTGTTACGTTTCACAGAAAAGAGAATAAAGATAACAAGTGAAATAACAAGTTAGGATACAACATTTTTTAATGCTCAGTTATAGTGCATGAAATATATTTAAAGCAAGTGAAAGTTATCGAAAGTGGGATTCACTTTGTTGAATCCAAACAAAATAACAAGCTATAGCATTACACCCATTATATGATTTATAAGGAGCCACAACTATATCGGGTGAACAATGCATGTGGACTTAAAAAATGGAGAGTAGATATATACTAATATGGAACATTTTTGCATGTCATTGAACAACAACCTGACCCTTTTAGTATTATGTAGACTATAATGCACATGTGAACCATAATCAACTTTATTGGTGCTTATTAAATCATTGACCTATATTTTCTCTAGCGATTATCATATAATATTATGCATTAGTATTATTTAATTTTTGTGCTGAATTTTTATATGTAGATGGTGTTGTTTATTTAATCTAATCGAACCTGAGAAAAAATGTAAATACGTGAATGTTAATTGTATAATTTATTATAGTTAACATCAATTTTATTTGACTGTTGTACCTTAAATGTAAAATTTATAATTTCAATGTTTACATTTCGATTATAAGAGAGTCTCATGTTATGATACAAAGAGATGTATAATGCATATACATAAGAATATAATATTTTAAGTGTATTTAATAGATGTACATAAAGAATTTTTTTATACGAAAGCTGGTGTAATTTAGGATTTCTATGGGAATAACGATCGTGTATATCTCTTGGTATGATGAGAAACCAACAAGTCATATAATATTATGCTACTTAAATTCACTTCTATTTGTGATTGATGACATATTACTAATGTAACTGTGTTCATATCTCTCAAAGACCATATCGGTTTTCCTAATCCCTTTACATGCACCAAAATACCTCTATTTTTGAAATATATTAGGTTAATTAATTATATCATTCCAAAAAAATATGTCATTACAGCTGAATTCATTCGCTCAATTGTAGGATATTGAATTGTAAAAAGTTAAAAAATAATGACTTATCATAAATATATTATCTCGTCTATCAAATGTCATGCCAATAATTCAATATTACGACCATTTGTGTACTAAAAAAATAAGTAGGTACAACTATTCAACCTAAAGAACATTAGCTTCAATATCAAAATATTTAGTATGTGTAAGTACTAAATACATTTATATTTGAAAATATATACCTTTAATGGTAGCTTAAAAGGATTTAATGCCAATTGTAAAAGATGTTTTATGGACTTAATTTTTTTAATTTAGTAAAATTAATCCAATGTATAAGGATATAAAATTGCATTATAATTTTTATTTTATTATACATAAATATATTTATTGATAAATATAACATGTATTGTTTTCATATTTCGGTATTAAACACATCACATAAAATGAAACATATGCTCATAATAGTGTATACCCACATTTTTAGTATTATAGATTCCTAGATTGGAAATGAGAGAGAACACACATTATATATGTGTAATTTTTTAGATCATAGATCAAAGAGCACACACATGGAGCATATGGAAGATTTATAGGATTCTAATTTTAATGAAAACTTAAATAAATTAGTAGTTATAGAATATTTCAATAATCCTTACAAACTACACATGGAATAAAGTGATGCCCCTAGAACATGAGTTCTATTTTTCTATGAAAATGATGTCTAGATATAGTCTAGCTTCAAAATCCCCTGATCACTTAAACACAATTTACCTTTAAGATTTTAAGATCAAGGAGTATATATATATATATATATATATATATATATATGATTAAAATAAAATAGAAATATTATAGTGTAATATAATGTTATAGGAGCAGTAAAATAACGAAATAAATGAAATAATAAAATATTGGAAGGATACCCGAACAAACTAAGACATAAGATATAAAACCCTAATGTGTAAGAAAGGTTAAAAAATCCTTAGTTGATAAAATGTTGTTGCATGATTGTGTTAGAATTAAGAAAAAGTGAACATGAGGAGGAAACCGTCACACAATAGCCTAAGAAAGTGTAAATCTGAGTTGTCTAGATAGAATGGGGTACCTTGAGAGGGACAGGGGAACCTGTGGGTTCCCTGATCTGATATCTATATGCGTTGGATTGCAGAAATGACTAGGAAACCATCTCTGGATTTTCATTAGATGTTCTCTTATGTTCGCTTCCTGTTACATGAATTTCACTATGTGATCATTGAAGCATTGGTAAACATACAATGGAAGAATTACCTAAAAGACACTATACAAAAAATTAAAAAATTAAAAAAAAAAGATGCATATGAAGTGGTCGGACTTATCACTAAGCGATGCACTTCATCTCATACCTAATGTAGTTCTAGGTGTTTTTGTGTGTGTGTGTGTGTGTGTGTAATATTTACCTAGGTTAATTTTTGCCAATCACACTTTTTGAAGTAGTAATAAAATAACTCAATGTATAATGTAGTAAATTTTTGCATGGAAACAATAGACTACACTCCTACAAAGTTTGAAGTAGATGAACCAGCCTTGTGTGCCTTGTGATGGAGCTAGCTAGATGTAAATGTAGGTTTAGATGCCTTTGATGGATGCAACCTTAGGTGGTGATAGTAAGTGCTTAGTTTTTGTTCCCTCATTATGGTCACATATCTTTATTTTATATGGTTTTCTTGTTCTAATTTCCTAATTAACCCTGAAAAGTTTTACCACCAAAAATAGACAAATTTCAAATAGCTAGAAAGTGCCAAAAAGGTGAGAGTAAAGTGAAAAGACGATCAGGGCACCTGGGGCATCATAGTACTACTTGGACGTCTCATTCATAAATGGAGAAAATATTCAATGACAATAATGATCAAGAAAGTGTGGGTGGGAGATCGATAGTAATGACATAAAGGAAAGTAAAATTGCCAAATACATAGTAGTATGAGACCGAGACTAAGTAATTAGTCTAAGTGCGTGATTTTATGTCTACATTTTCCCCCACTGTATGTTTTTGATCAGAAATATTGGTAACATAAAGTAGATAGAGATGCTTACCTAATAATCCATGTAGAGTGATGTAGAATGCATGCTAAAGGACTAAAAAAACCATGGAGTGATAAAAGAACATGGAACGTGTAGACTAAAGACGTAAAAACTGTAAAATGTGATGAAAGTGAACCTGGGGTGAAAACACGTTTCTAGATGCCAATGTGTGTAGTGTACCTACATGGTTCGTATTATTTAGTGTTGACTACTTTCTTTCCATATCCATGGACCTGTAAAAGAGAAAAAGATCATGTAGTCAAATAAAAACATGTAAAGAAAGTACAAAAAATGAAAAAGGAACATGTGCACCTAATATGTAGTAAGAAAAAGGGTGTAGAAAGGATCCTGTAAATGTTAGTGAAATGTCATTTTTATGGGTGATATCGTGCCACTAGCCAAATAAGTGTAGGGAAACAAGTGTGTTGTGTCCTCCAACCTATAACTATTTCCTGAGAGTTGTGAAGAGATATTTGTACTATCTTGTTTTTTGGGGGATCTAATGCTACTGGAAAAATAAGTGTAGGGATGAAAATTGTAGGTTCCTACAACTTTTAACTACTCCCCATTATGCTAATGAAAATTCATTCCATAAAATCCATTGTGTATGGATTTATGTAGACTAGTCTTAACTTACTCGCTATGTAACCTAATATGTCATGGAAAATAACTCAAAAAATGAATTGTATTGGTACTATGTGTGTAATGTGTAAACCTAAATGATTCACCCCCTCTTTGGAGGTGCATGCGATGTTGCAAATAGCATAACATGGCCCCAAATGATGATTGACCTTGTATACTGAAAATATTCCCTCTAGGGGGAAGGGAATGTGTTTGCTAAAGGACAAGACACACATAAAAATGTGCCTTTGAAACACATGTTAGTACAAACAACCATACATGTAGAAAACACTTGTAAGCCTGACTAACAATGTGTAAGCTAAAACATAAGCACATAATGTAAATACCCACTAATACAATGTTACCCGTACAAACCGGGTTGCAAACATGGAAAACAATTCATGGTGTTGTAATACACTCAAGGCCAAAGTGGCCTAAAAATAAGAAGTATTCACAAAAAAAGGCATATCCCGCAATCAAGAACAAGCAATAACATACAAAATAACAAATAAGTATGGAAGCAAATATCCCTGCATAGTAAGTTTTTCACATGAAGCACTCATTAGCATGTTAAAAAGATAAAGTGTATTTCAAATTATGTATAAATCAAAATAGTTTTATATGAATAAAAATAAAAAAATGTAACGTACGAATGTGGATACCCCCAAGAGGTAGTGTGTCAAGTATCCATGTTGTGTGTAGAAGCTATGTATCTTTGATAACAACTAGAAAGGAAGTGAATGCGCATGTGTGTATGGTAAAGATAATAACATAAAAGATATCTATCTAGCATGTGTAATAAAGGGAACATGTAAAAGAAAGTGCAAGAAAGATAAAATGCCACCATAAAATGCTTTATATTTTTTATGGATGGAATGAAATGCAGAGTGAATGATAGGAGCCGCGTGCCCCATGAGTGAATGAAAGTGGATGCATTGAGGCTCATTTAGTATGTCCTCTCAGCAATCAAGAATGAATAATAAATGAGAGTGTGTCATCAGGAGATGGTCGAACTATGTGTTACATGTAATGCAAAGTTATGAGTTTGTGGTGATGATATGCAATGAAGAGATGAAATATACGTGACATAGTAGCCTAAGTGTATATCATGACAAGATGAATAGAAAATGAGTGGTGATGTAGCCTAAATCATATACCACTAAATGATGGAAGTTAAAGTGATAATGTAGCCTATGACGAGATGATGGTAGAAGAAGTGAACCTATAGCTTAAAGTGTATATAACTTAATCTAGCTATTTCACATGAGAAAATATTGAATGATGGATGTGTAAGGGTGATGAGGTCCATTTTTTATGTATACCCTCAATAGTGTAGTATGGACCGTAAGACTAGAGTGCGTCATGAAGTAGTAAGCATTTTGTTAAGTGTAATATTTGTTTAGATGCATTAAATTAAGTGAGATTTTTAGTGGCTTTCCCAAACAAGTGGTGAGGTTGTACGCTAAGTTTGTTAGTTATGATGTAAGGACCAAACCAATTTGGATTAAATTTACCTTTAAGAGTAACATCTGGATTTGTATTTTTCTAATTTTATTTTAAGACCAGGTGGTCAATTTTAAATACTCGAGAATTATTTTTTTACTATATGTATGCACAATGAAAGATTGATATGCACAAAGGTGTTCAATTTCCTGCACACGACATGAATCCAAAATATTTTGCTTTTTGATGAGGTTTTCACGATATTCATTATCATTGAGAATTCCTTTGAGTGACAAGGAAAATAGAGTAGCATTAGTAGGTGTGTGAACACTAGTACGAGAGGCCCATAGAATGTAGAATAACTGATTATGCCAGTCATTCCCACTAGAATCAATGGTTTTGCATATTTTTTTGATAATTTTTTTATTGGTGGCTTCAACGTGGTCATTTCCTTGTGGATAATAAGTTGTGGAGAATGATTGTTTGATTTTGAATTTGGAACAATTTTTTTTAACTTGCTTATTTTTTAAGGAAGATCCATTATTAGTAATTACGATGGAATACACAACATAGCATGTGATTATATGGGTGGTAAGTAAATTAGAAATCTTAGTAACAATCATATTGTGTTGGAGAGATATCTCAAACCATTTAGCAAAGGACTCAGTCACGGTAATTTGTATCCTTTAGAAGATTCAACATTGATCAAGCTGATGACGTCAATTCCCCATAGGGAAAAGTGCCAAGTTAGTGGAACTGGTTGGAGGTCATATGTGGTTGTTTGATGGAGGTTACCTTGATTTCTAAATTGCTCACAATGATTGGCATATTCAAGGAAATCTTGTTCCATTGTAGTCAGATAATATCCTTGGCACAATATATTTTGTGACATAGCTTTTATAGAAAAATTCCCACTGCAAATGATGTCATTTATTTGCGAGATAGTAGTTGGAATTTATATGAGTCCTAAGTAACGTAAGAGTCTAATTTCGATTACATGTTTAAATAATTCATTTGCAATGATGACATAGTGAGTAGCCTCATGTCGCAATCGACGTGTTTCATGAGGTTGGATAATATCAGGGATGGTTTGTTTAAATCAGTTCTTATAAATCAATGTGAACCTTTTAGAATTTTCTTGACTTCGTGTTATGGCACAAGCTGCGATAGGCAGTGTGGAGATAGAAGGATGTCATAAGTGCATAATGATGAACATGGATTGTTCAATTATAAATATATAGTGGAACGAGTGACGCCACACTAGCCATGGTGCCCGCATTACGATTATATCTTTATGAAGAATAGTTGTGATACTGTAAGAATCAAATATAGATAAGAGAATTTTTTTTTAAATGTTGTATGGGGTTAAGTATTCCTATTTTTTGTAATATGTATCATTTACCTAGTTTATGAAGAGTTGAGAATAATCATGAATGCATAAGTTCATAATGAGTAGTTTCTCAGCAGTGAGAAGGTCGAGGATGAGGGCCTCATACTTTGCAATGTTATTTCTACCTGAAAATATCGATCAATATCTAAATGGGATTTGATCACCTTATGGGGTAATGAACACTATGACAAGAACTGTGTCAGAGCGAAAATGAGACCCATCAAAGTGCATTGTCCATGTGTAAGAATTGATATCATAAGCACTGAAATCATCGTGTAAAGAGTTAGAAATTTGAGAGGTATCAACAAGGGGGGGGTTGTTACTAATTGATCGACAATGATTTGAACTTTAATTAGTTTTTACCATATAAACTTGAAATAAAATTTTATAAGAAGAATAACGCAACGTGTTATACGTACCGATAGATGTGTATAGGACAAGAGGTATCGTAAGGGGTCTACTTTGGTGATAATATGTACCAAATTATTAACAATATAATGACATAATTTATTTACAAGAAAGAGCAATCCGAGGCATATTTTTTTAATCTAACTATAGTAGCATTCCTAAGAGATAAATGTTTGACTAATGTAGTAAATTACTCTTTCTCATTGATAATCATCATGTTGAGCTATCAAATACCCTAAGGCATGAAACGTGGCAGAAATATATAACAAGAAAGCTGGGTCAACTACTAGAGGGACTAAGAGAGGTGGTTATAGGAGATGTGTCTTTATGTCCTCAAATGTCTACTGCCATTTCTCATCCCATAGGATTTTTGTATCTTTCTTCATAAGTCATGTAAATGGTTGAGCTTCATCACTAAGTTGTGTAATAAATCTCTGGATAGCTTGAATTTTACCTTGTAGCGATTGTAGTTGATGTAAATTTTTAGTCAGAGACATGTTGATAATGGATTTAAGTCTTTTGGGTGGATTTCAATTTCATCCTATGAGATTATATATCCAATTAGTTTACCAGTTATGACACCGAAAACAAATTTCATGGGATTTAAGGAGACGCGGTATTGACATAAGCATTGAAACAATGTTTGTAAGTATCGTGCATGGGTTAAACAAAGTGTTGACTTAGCTAATATGTCATAGACGTAGTAAGGGAGATCGAGTTGAAGCCAAATGAGATGCATTCGGATCGATCCATGTTTCTTGAATTGACAGGTTGATCACAGAACCCTTATATGCATCGAGTTGTCCATGGATTAGATGTGTTATGCATAGATCGTGATAGGATTTTGGAAGGGCTTAACTGGATCTTACCCACTCGATTGTGAATTTAACGAGTTGTATGGATTCAAAACTGAGCTCTATCTTTACATCGACCAATTTATCAACCTATCACTTTCCTCATTGATTAAAGGCCACTACTCCAAAGTGATATGCATCTCTTCGCCCTCAACCTCCTCTGTCCACATCGACCTGCAAGCCCAACTCTGTCTGCAAAGTGAGTCACCAGAATCACACATTGGCCGAACCATCAGATTGTCGAGAAAATCCACTGTGCATCCCTATTCCTGGGCATTTTGAGAAATAAAGCGGTTTATTGTGTATGAGAAGACCCCTGACTGATGAGTCTTGCGAGAAAAATGTACGACATGAATGCGAATCGAGCTAGAGTATAGAACGACGACCAAACAATAAATGGCGGCGAGCAATAAAAAAACTGCAAAAGAAAAATACAACGAGGAGATAAAGCAGAGGAGTCGTTTCATTGTGAAACCATTAACGACGTTAAAATCAAAATCTTCCACGTGGACGTCTCAACTATTGACACGTTCCACTTCAAATGGTTAGGAATATTTGTTCGTCTTTAAATATAAGTTGTTCCCATTTTGTTTACAGGCAGAATTTGCGTTGTTTTGGATACAAGCATTGTTTTGTGGAAGGGAGGTCGGGAGATTAACCCCTCAAAAAGCAATCTAATTTTTATATTAAGAGTTTGGATGCAATTCTAGAAGTTCTGCCAAATATAGAAGTAAAAACCTTTGTTAACCAACGTAGAAACTACTAAAGCTCACTCCAAATTGTGAAACTTTTTACTGTAAAAATCTAGATTCCAATATGGAAATTGATAGAGCAGTTTAGGGAGATTTTGGACGATAGATGTTTTTGTTAAAAATTCATATGCTGAATTCAGTTGTAAAAAGGGGTAAAATATTTCTAGTTTTGTACTCTAAATATATCCAAAAATAATTTTTTTCCAAAGACGACGACACTGAATCGTTAAAACACAATAATCATAAATTACCAAGATCTATTTTCATTCCTATGAAGATTAGTTTTCTTCGGTTTTCACTCAAAATTTAGGTGAAAAAGATGGACTTAAGTTATCCATTGATGGCTCGAACATTGGTATTCCTTGAAGATTAGAGCAAAGTGAATGGAGGGTATTGTTATCACCGAATCACAACACCCTTGTGTTTATACAAATGCATATACTTGAATTCATGGTGTGATTGGATAACATGGGTACTATCTCCAAGTTGTGGGACTTGTTACTTGAGATAGACCTCTAGAGAAAGTTGGTTCTTGCTCTTAAACTACCTGCCACAATCTACTCTAATGCAAGGTAAACTAACTATTCTAATCTAACTTTCCAAGGGACCAAAGAGAGAGAATGCATAAAATGAAATCCTACACTAAACCGGTGATACACCAGAAAAGGAGGGTGTGAGAGTAGTCTTCGAATGCGTGAGATACGGAAGCAAAGTGCACACTAGAAGGGGTGATGACAGTTCTCCATAATCTAGTAAAACGCATTCACAACAACATTTAAAAACATACACAATGATAATGGATCCCTGCAAGAACATAAAAATAGACACAATATTCTTGTAATCAAGGTTGAAGGGGCAAGAAGAATGCAATAAAACACAACAGGGGAAGATGCATCCACAAATTTATATTTTATTTCCTCCTGATATGCACAGTTCAATCGGTTATAAGATAAGGGCCTGGATCACCATGCAAGGAGTCCACAACAAGGGCCTGTAGCACATTGGCTTCATAAAGCAATTTTTACAGAGCTTTGCTATAAAAACTACCTCTTTAAAATGAGCCCAACACTCCAATTTATAGGAAAATGAGAAGAGAAAGAGAAGGGAAAATAGAAATCCCAAAATTTGTCCTCCAACCACTTGTAAGAGGCATTAAATGGAGCAAAATGATTGTATATTACTTGGAAAAGTCTCCCCATACTGTCCCAGGTGATGCAGTAGAGAAAGAATGATGATCATGCCTCTTAATTGCACTCCCAACTACCAAATAAAACATTCCTCTGAACTTGGCCACATTTTATGAAAAAAACCCATTGATTTCTCATCAAATCCGGAATTTCTTGACTTTTGTGCATTGGAATTAGAGCCACGATTCCAATGGTAAAAATTTTGTGTGACTTCATTAAGAAATGCAAAATTTATGGCCTTTTGAGTGCGGGCAGCTATTTTGGGTTTGGCAGACGTTTTTTGTCATTTGATGGGAATGAGCATTAACTGACTGGAGCAGAATATGTTTCTTTTATTTAAATATATCTACCCTCATTAAAAATAAGAAATCCAGTTTTTTGTGGCATAGAGGATGCCATGCTCATTCTAGAAAGTCTAATTTTGTGAAAATCAGAGCTCAGAGTCAAAAGTTATGGCCATTTGAAGTTTCGGGAGTCAAACATTGACATTTCCTTTGAGTTGTGGATATTGCGGCAAAATCCGGGTCAATGTGTCCTAGCAGTCCTGGACACATTCTTTCAGATCGGTCGATTTGGGCTTCCTTGTCCCTTTTTGCAACCTTTTCGCCTTTGCCCGTCCTGCACGTACTTTTGTCCCGGCTGTCCCAGACACATTCTTCCACATCACCCGTAATTGACTGACTTGTGGAAAATCGGCTGATTCAAGTCCTACGCGTACCGACATCCCAACCATCCCGCAGACCGCCTGCGGACAAAATTTTCTGACTTAGCCGATTTTCTTTGTATTTCAGCTGCAAACTTGCTACGACCATCCTTGGTACGACCTACAGCCCCCAAACCCGCAATGCATTGAAACAAGCCTGCCGCTCCATCTTTTGGATTTTTTTCAATTTTCTATAACTCGTTGGATTTTTTCCTTGGGTGGGGAAGTTAGAGAGAAGCCAAAAGGGCCCAAAAAACACGATTTCGGGCCTTGAATTAATCTACTTGCTCGGGACTGAAGAATTTGATGCATGTTATCAAAATTACCTTGACGGGTGAATTTTGGATAACAGGTATTTTATCATGTCAGTGGAAATTTTGAGTTGCGAGACAACCTAGTAGAGGATTTACCGATCCAATGCCCAACCTAGAAGAGGTTTTCAAAAACATTCACAAAGTCTTTTTTTTTAAGAACACTTTCCAACCCAAAAGATGTTTCATACATTCAAAGACAATTCCTGAGCCTATTCCATCTCTTACATACCGTCCAAAGGAAGCAACTTCATCTACCTACTTCTATTCAGATGAGATCCAGGTAGACGATAATTAATTAAGAAGGATTATAAAGATTGTTTCATTCAAATTAAAATAGGTTTATTTTAGCATGTGTGTGATAATAAATGTTTACCTCATGTAAAAATATTCTATAATTGTTTTTGGACCGGGTTAAATGTTTTTTATTCTCCTACTCACTTAAGGCCGTGATTAATTAAGAGAGGGTGTTTTGACAAAACTTAGGTTAATTCATCCTTTTAACAGTTTTTAAGTTAAAGTTATTAAATTTTACTACTTTAACTTAGTGGTTAGTTAGCTATTACTTAGTTATCCCATCATTAGTTTAGTGGGGCTATTGTATTGTTGGTTTATTGTTCTGGATGTTATTAGTTAGGGGCAATATCCTATTTCTACATTTTTTGCATAGTTAGGTGATTTGATCCACGTCTCGTGGATGTTGTTATTGTTGTTCGAATTATATAAACATTGCATCTTCTTTATTTGATTTATAATAAAGGGTTTCAAAAATTACATTGTTATCAGATTATGTGAGTGAATATAATATCTTTCAACTCTCTCATGATATTTTCTAACATTGGTAATTTTTGTGAACATTAAGACATGATGTAGGTAAAGTAACCTAATATTTATTATTTTACAATCTCAATAATTTTTCATATGTTAATGTCGTACATTTAATAAATTAATATTCTATTGGTCCTTTTTAATTGATTAAAAATGGAGAAATAATTTTGGAAAAAAATAATTGTTGCCCTCAAAGTATTATAGTGTTGTCTTCTTAGTGGAATCTTTTCTGTATTTAATTTCTCACTCTGACATAAATATTTGAAAAATTTCTTTCTATGAATTAAAACATAACCTCCTCCTATGTGTTATTCTCTTTTATCTATGGGAATTCTTTTCAACACACATCGGTTTATTTCACATATTCTATCTTTGACCCTTCACACACTTGAGGCCAATGAATTTTCCATTACGTTTCCTATGTTTCCTTCATAGAGTTGCATAGAGGATACAAAGTACAAAAAAAAAATATCCTCAAATTTCATATCACTTGGAAATGGGAATATTAAATGGATAACAAACATAGTATGTTTCCTAAAATGTCTTGATTCAAGATGAAAAATATAGATAGTAACATTATTTTAAATTGTTTAAAGGTCTTCGAATATGAGTTTAAAATTTAGAACTAACACATCAATAACATGAATTTCAAAATGAAAACATGTTGAAATAACACAAAAAATATATTTTCAGGGTGGTTAAAAGGAAAAAAATCATCAAAAATGTTTTTGAAGAGTAGGTAGGATAGTAGAAAATGTAAGTATAAACAATGTTACTTGGAATACATAATTACGTGAGAAAACTATTAATTTTATCATTTAAATTACAAATGAATTTACAATGGTTGTGTGGATGTGTTTTCCAAGTACATATAAAGTGTTTAATAATATGGGGTTATGATTATTTATAATAAATTTCATTTACTGGTTTGATTATCAAATGTTTCAATATATGTTGTTCTTTTAAAAATTACAACAGTCAATTGATATTCAAATTTTAAGAAGATTAATAAAATTTAGAGGAATTATAATGTTACTCGGACTTATTTGAATTGAACGCCATAATTTATTTCCATATGGCTTATTTATGCAATGTTCATGTAATCATTTATGGAGATGAAGCAAAAAAATTATTTTTTATATTCCAAACATGTCCTTAGTTCAGTCACAAAGGAGGAAAAAAAATTCTTCCTCTTCCACTATAAAGATAACTTAGTAATTATTTTCTTGGAATGTTAAACGTGGTCCTCATAAAACAATTGGTTTCATTAAGTGGATGTTTTTTATTATTTGTGCATATAATAAATATTCCTCTTGAACTATAATAATACACTACTAATTGTAAATGGAATGCTAAACATTTCTCTCAGACAAAATTGTGTCATCAAGTACCTTCGAGTAAGTGTGGACATTATTTTTAGCTGAGGTATTCTTAACATATTACTCTATAAATGAGAAAATTATTTTGATGTATTTGATAAGAAATGATGATTCAAATATACAAAAAAAAGGTATATACATATTTATATCAGATGTTAAATTTAAGTAGTATCTATTATGATGTGATAGATACTTGAAAAAAAAAAATCCTTAAATATCAATAACGATATTTTTATTGAATTTAATTTAAGATGCTCAACTCCAAGATTGAAATGATAATAATGAAGTGTGTGTAATTAAAGGATGGAATGAGGAGTTAATATTTCCGACCAACTTACTGTAGTAGCAATTACTTTCTAATAACGAGGAAATTTGGGGCTACTACATTACTATCTTGGCTACGAGTGAACCCATGCTGCCAAAAGTTATCATCTATCTTGATATACCATGCCCTTGCAGATTTATTTAGTCCATACAATTATTTGATGAGATGACATACCTTTTTCGGATCCTCTTTATAGACAAATCCTTCTGGTTGGGTCATATACATTTCTTTTTTCAGATCACCATTTAGGAAAGCACTCTTGACATCCATCTGCTGAAGTCTCCATCCTTTCTTTGTTTCTAGTGTCCAAAAAATCTCATGGTATTTATCTTAGCAGTGGGTGTAAAGGTTTCTTCATAGTCAATGCTCTCTTTCTGAGCATATCGGCCTTTTTCTACAAGTCATGATTTACGTTTGTCAATGGATCCATCTGTGTTATATTTTGTCTTAAAAACCCATTTGCAACCTATGGGTTTCTTTCCTATAGGTAGATCAAAAATTTCCATGTCATATTTTACATGAGTGAATCATATTCTACATCCATAGCTTCTTTCCAATGAGGTTGACTAAGTGCTTTATGAACATTATCAGGCTTGAAGATATTAATCAGTGAACTCGTGAGTGTAAAATTTACCTCATTTGTTGTTTGACTTCTCATTTTGATTCTAGATGAAGTATCTACAAGATGTTGCAAATGAGAGTCTTTGATGGTGCTTTGCACCCACTTCGGAAAATAACTCGACTAATTTTTTGAAGAATTGTTGCATTCACATGAGGATGGATGCAGAGTAACATTCTCTAGTTCTCAAAGGTTAACATATATCTCCCCTTGTAACACATCTTTTCTTTGAGTAGTCTCCTCTAACTAATCATCTGATTTGGAGAGTAGTCAGTGAGAGGTGGTTGGTAATGGTTCTTTTGTTGTCAGTACTAATTCAAAGGATGACTCGTCACAAACCACATCTCAAATCTCATATATTTTATTTTTCTCAGGATTCATGAGATGGTATGTCTTCGAGGTGGTTATATAGCCAAGTAGTATGCACAGGAGTGTTTTTGTCTCGACTTTCTTTCTCTTATAAGCTGGGACATGCATGCATGTTGGGAAACCAAATATTTGTAAACGAGAAAATTATGATTTCTACCACTCCATACCTCTTCTGGAATTTTATTTTGAAGAGTATTTTTTAGTGCCCTATTAAGAAGATAAACAAATGTATGTACTACTTCTGTCCAATCTCGATCCTCTAGCTTTGTTGGTAATAGCATGCAGTGAGCTATCTCCATCACTGTCTGATTGCATCACTCAACAATGTTTTTTTTCTGGGGTGTGTAGGAAGCAGTCAAGTTCTTATCAACACCTTGTTGGTTCAGGAATTCTAAGAAATTATTTGATGTGAATTCCCCCCCTCAATTTTATAGGAGTAGAAGAATTGGTTTTCAAATTTATTTCACAACACATTGATAGAAATGCATAAAATGGTGAAGAGCCTCACTCTAGTTCTTCAAGAAAAACACCCACATATTTCGAGATTTGTCATCCATGAAAAATTGTAAATACTTGTATCTTGAAAATGAAGCAGGAAATGGTCCATTTCAGATCGGTATGAACTACCTCTAGATTTTGTTCAGAATGGAATGTGCTCACCTTAAATGGATCCTTGTCTTGATTTCCTGCAAGACAACCAGGGAAAATAGGAAAGGAAATGGACAATTTAGGAAGTCCATGTACCATTTCTTTTGAAATCATCTGATGCAATAAACTAACTGACAAGTGACCATATCTAAAATGCCAGATGGAAGTGGATTCTACTATTGAGGAAGATAAAGCTACTGCAGAAGATGAAACAATATCTAAATAAAATAACTTATATTTTCTTGATATCAAGCATGATTTGATGTCATTTTGAAGAAGAAATTCTATCTTTATATGATGATTCAGGAGATGACTAACTAAGAAGAGGTCACCAGTCAATCCAGGAACATATAGTACCTTTGTAAGTGTACATGTTTTGTGGTCCTAGAGGAATAGTAACTTGACCTATTCCTTCTGTAACTTACTCTTTGTCATCTACTATCTGAACCCAATTTCAAGTGGGTTGTTCATTTAGTGAATAAAACAAATTTTTGTCACCCTACATATTCTTACTTACACTCGAGTCTATTAACTAGACTCTCTTTGTGGGTTACGAAGTCTGAGAGACTAGTACAAGGTTTTTACCAAAATTACCTCCTTCTGATGACTCCTCATCAGATTTATCATCATGTTCGGCTATGAGATGTCCCTTTTCCTTTCGTTAGCGGGGAATTCATTTGGAATTTTGAAAATCTTTGCACCCTGATGTGCTTGTTTTACTCAAAGTCCCCTATTTCAAGCCATTGTACCAGTAATGATCAGTGTCATGAGTATTGGTTTGTCAAATTTGAAAACACCTCTTGGAATTTTGAGCTTTCTTCCCTTGATGTTGATTTTCTTGTGTTTTGTTTTCTAGGGGACCTTTTCGATACGTGTTGCCACAATGTGGCTTTGAGAAAATGGATTTATAATGGTCCTCATCTTGGATTGAATTAATGGCATCTTCCTGTTACAACAAGTTCATGAGTTCTTCAAATGCCACATTTTATTTAGATACATTCAGTTTCATAACGAGCACTTGGAATCGAGAAGGGAGTGCTCTCAAGGTGATCATCATGAGAATTTTGTCTTCCACCCTTTCATCGAGTGCTAATAACTCCAATAGTAGCTCAGCCACGTGATTTAAGAACTACTCAACTTTCTTATTTGACACCATAGAGAGGGTGTGATGTTTTGACTGAAGATGTAGGATCTTAGTCTAATTTTTGGATTCATAAATGGTTTCTAATTTATTCCAAGCTTCCTTCTACTTCTCTACATTTCAAATGTGTGGTTACACATCATCACTGAGACTTAACATAATCAACATTAGAGCTTTGGCACTAGTGATCTCATATTTCATGAGTTCATCACTAGCTGTGGGAACTTTCACTGACCCTATAAAAATGCCCCACAATCCTTCAAATTGAAGGATCATCTGCATCTTTTTTTTCCAGGCCACAAAATTTGGCCCCTTAAGTAACTTAGCATCAGAAAAAAGAAACTTCGGAGAAGACATTGTAATAAAATAGAATAAATTTATTTATTTATTTATTGATTTCAACAGATATTACAACATTACTCACTGATGATAAATAATAGCTTATAGATTCTTCTGATACTCGTGTGCTAAGAGATGGTGACGGTTTGTTGGATGTTCTTCTTTATCTTCGCAATCAGTGTCGTACCTGACTTCTAGTTCTTCTCGAACTCACTTTTCTTGGAAACTAACGTCGAAATGGAAATACTCCAAGATTTCTTTGTGAACTAGTTCATAAAAAAAATTGGTTTTTGTGTTGCATATCTCATTGAGGAATGCAAAGTAGAACCTGACGCTTTCAGGAGATTTTGAACAGTGTTGTTCTACTTGTGATTCGATGTTGCAGATTTCAGCAGTCCCGATCATGTCATTCAAATTTGACATCTATCGTGGCTTGGAAGGATTATCTTTTTTTTCGTGGGTCTATCAATTCATGTCTTCTCCATCAGTTAATTCCTCCCACGTCTATACAGCCACATCCAAGGAGAAAATTAATAAACAAAAAATCATTGCAAATGTCTTAGTAGCATATTTGTGCTTGTTCTCTTGTAAAATGAAATCAACTCTGAAAGTTTTTACAAAGTAAAAAATATTTTTCTTTCTCCTAGACATGTCCACAAAAAAAATTCATATGTCATCTTTACACGTAGCAGTTGGTTATGAACCAGACTGACCACCTAACATTCAAAAAATAAAAAAATATGTCTTCACTTCTCCTTAGATATTGTTAGTGCAACTTCTTCCACGTAATATGCAACAACTTGTCTTGTAATCTCCTCCACATATTGTTTGCAGGAGAAAAAAACAAAAAAAAAACTCAATTTTCAAGTAATAACATCCACGTAGCAGCTAAGTCTGAAATTTGTAGTATTAATTTCCATGCAGGAGAGAAAGTGAGTCCACGTTTTGGCTGTGAAATTATTATACAAGTAAAAAAAGATGCCCTCCAAACATCCAGGAAGAGTTAAAAAATGGTCACTATGCAAAATAAATGTAACTTGCTGGAATTTCTTCTAAGTAGGTCATTCCAGGCTCACACAGAAGGAATTTGTTTGTCCTTTTTAGAATTCCTTTCATAATTTCCACATATTTATTTTCTCCTTCACGTCTAGCCAAGAAGAAATTATTAAATACAGGTCTCATGGTTCCTCAAATTCAGAAAATTTTGGAAAACACTAAGAAACCTGAAGAAATAGACCCTGACTAGTCTCAAAAAGTATCTTGGAATGAAGTTGTAGAACTTTCAGGAACTTCTTCTCAACACAAAACTATTCTATCACAACATAGTCCACTATTCCTCTCAGATAAAAAGGATGCTAGTAAAGGATCAATCAGCATGGTAAAAATCATGCTTGAAGAAGCTGAGAGCATGTTCTTAAGAGAATCATTTACTGCATCAGCTGAGATAGCTCAGGTGACAAAGAGAATGATCTGAGACCAAGAGATCAGATTAGGTTCTATCTTTTGACTTTCAAAACTGACATGTCTCACCACGCTACTGCCTTTTGAAATACCATGTTTAACAACTGGATGTATGGTATTGACAAGTCTATAAATGATTTTATAGTGAATAGAAAGAGGACAAGCATCGGGCTTCATGTGTAGACCAGTAGTGGGAAGATGTAAGCGTAAGAATTGTTTGAGAAAGTCTTGTTTTTGTAAATTGACAGGATAGTTTGGATAAACTTCAAAAGAAATAGGGCCATTATGTAGACCAGTTTGTATAGTAGCTAATAATGAGTCTTTAAAACTTTAAAATCTTAAGTCCATAAGACAACACAAGATAGATGCATTAAGATCTCGATGGAATAAAGGAGTAATTCCTATTTGTACACATCCTATATGGGAAAACATAAATTTTCTTTTCTTTTCTAAGGACTGAATATCAACAGGATCTATTAAGTGAATATCATACTCATGAGAAGATGTCTTAGAAACTTGAATAATAGACTCTCTAGTTTTTAATGTAGTAGTAGAATAAGATGAAAAGTAGTCAGCTTATCATATACTTGATTGTAAGGGATCTTAGGAAATTTCCATGGACGAAAAGGATCTAATTCTTGCTAAACATCAATAACAGAATTAAATGGGAATACGTCAAATAAATTTACAAGATCTTGATCTAAATCTCCACCAGAAAGACTAGCACGATCTTAAAATTCCATAGCTGTTACTACCAAGCAACTCTTATGTATGGCTTACGGTATTGGCAATCAACCTAAAACTATGCACATCCATAGCAACTTACAAGATGGGAGGATCGTCTCTTTGCCTGAATTACAAGGTATGAACTTGATTCACATATGAAATAAAGAAGAATATGAAATAGATCTTCAAGATAGAAACTTAGATAAACCCTTGAAAATTTTATTAATCTCAAATTCTCATTACATCAGAATCCTTTTACTCTATGAAACAGAGAACCAACTCTGATACCACATTTCTAAACCAAGTATATAATTATTACAAATATCTCAATATGATTAAATTATTAATCTTAGACTCTATTACAAATAGCTCCCCATTCTCGGATGTCGTGAATGAGTCTCAACATATCCGTATATAGGAATGTGAGAGGCTTTTCACATGATCAAAGGGCAACCTAGAAACCAGAGACCAGTAACCTAGGTGAACAAAAGATTCCCACTATGTTGAGTACACACCACTCAACATAACTCCTTTAGAAAGTGGGGAGGTCCACCATGCTTTCGACATGACTTAAAGAAAAGTCATATATAACTTTATTAAAGATGACAACAAGCCTATCATCATAGCTTTTACAGACTATAGAGGACACTGGGACCATCCTCATCGTCAGATGAGCTTGGAAAATTCTTCCTAATCTTGCCTTTCTAAAAAATAGATATCTCAGGTAGTCCTTTCGTACCATAATCTGGATATGGACGTAGTTCCATCAATATCTCTATTGAGATGTCTTCTTGTCGGGAAAATATAATGGTCAGGAATCCTTAGGAATTGACCAGGTGTATGAGGTGGCACATTCATTGTGTGATACAGGAAGATATTTCTCCAAATTTTTCCATTAGGATGAGCATGATTTCCCTGGTTCAGGGATTAGTCCCAACATAATAACACACTTTTACATACCATGGTAATTTTACAATTTATCAAAATATTTCTAACAGTGTCAGGATCTATATTCAACAATGGACTGTTAGAAAGTTTTGTAGCCAAAAATCTAGAAAGAAAATACTGTAAAATGATTTTTGATATACTTCCTATCTCCAGGAGTACTAGGCCTGGTTCCATGCATCCTTCTCTGAGAGGATGTCCTTCAGGCCAAAGTATGGAAAATTCAAATCTCCAAAGAGTGTTTAGGTCTTGGGACCAACTGCCTTAACCGACGCCCTTCAATAGGAATATCATCTAGCAGGTGGCTCCACGTATCTGGAATGTCTCCAGTGCCATTGCAAAGTGCAGAAGACTATTGGATCTTGTTCTGGAGTGGAATTATGGTAGTTGGAATTTCTGGATCAACAAATCTATAGGCTACCTCTGTAGTCTGATAAGGAGAGACTGAATATGATTTTCCTAAGAGAGAAGCAAGTGTTGTGCCTCATAAGACATCTCATTATCATTTCTTTTGAGTGATCCCAGATAATTATGACAGGTAGCAAGTATTCTAGATGCTTTCAAAAAATTCATGAGATACCTAAGTAATATTCACCTTCTTTGATTGATTCAGTTCTCTGCTGGCAAAATCAAGCAAGAGAATTTTCTTTTCCTTTGATATGTTCGACTTCAAAGTTGAAATTATCGAACCACATGCCCCAACGTTGCAATGTATTAAATGCAGTCTTATTTGTAGGGTCAGCATAACTTAATCTAGCTTCAAAATCTTTTAGGTCGGAGTAAAGAATGAAGTTTTCATTTTGAATAAAGAACAAGAAAGATTTTATGGCTTTCTTTGCAGCGAAAATATCCTTATGAGTAGAATGATACTTTAATTGTGATGCATTGGAAGGAACCAGATGAATATCTACAGATTTTCTCTTTATCTACTGTCTATATTTTCTTTTAAGACAACACCCCAATAATGCTCACTGGCATCTGTTTCAATTATATTTAATCCTTGACCAGGCAAGGACATAGCAGGAAGATTCAAAACTTGTTTCTTTATTCTTTTTATAGCCTGAATCATCTCATCAGACCAAGCATGGTGCATTCTTCTTCAATCTCTTATTGAGAAGAATTCTGTCAGCAGCTATATCTTTGTAAAAACCAGCAACATAATTAACACATCCCAAAAGCCTTTGTAATTGTTCTTTCTCTGAAATCTGATATGGAGAATTCCTAAATCTTGGACATAATATGACCTTTCATCTTTATGGATCCATCTTTGATCTTAATCCCTAAGAAAATTCATTTCATCCTTGAACATTTCCATTTTAGTGGGAGACAAACATAAACCATTCTTGATATATTGTCTCATAAAAATTTTCGAGGTGATCTATGTGATCCTTTGGTGATTTAGAGAAGACTAGTATATCATCAATATATACTATCAAAAATTCAGACAACTCACCAAAAATTGAATCCATTTTCTTTCTGGAAGATGGAAGGTGCAGTTTTCAATCACAAAAGGAAGGACGTGTCATTCATACTGTCCTCTTAGTACAACAAATGTTGTCTTGAATGTGTCTTTAGGATTTAAAAATATCTACCAAAAACCACTTTTCAAATCAAATTTACTATATACCTTAGAACCTTTGATTCTAGGCTAACAAATCATCTTTGGCAAGAATTAGATCATGGACTGTGGTGAAAAACTTGTTCAAAGGCTTATAATCCACAACAAGCCTTTTCTTCTGTCTAATTTGCCCACTCCTTTTGTTTACATAAAATGTAGCACAAGCCTAAGGAGAGTTAGATTCTTTTATAAATCCTCCTTGAAGTAATTTATTTATCTCTTCTTGGCATTCTTTTCTTTCAGAAGGAATCATTCCTCTGTGATGAGCTTTAAATTTAGGAATGACCCCATTCCCTTTATAATCTTTCATAAGCTGCAAGTCAAGTAAACAAACAGGCTTTCTTCTAGTTATGAAAGCATGAGGATTGTCAGAACAAAGATCTATTTTTAATCTTTGTTGTAATATCATATATATTACTCTTACACAGAGCAATTGACTTATGAATTCATTCATGGTTGGATTATTTTTTTAGGCTCTAGAAGATGGATGATTATCTTGAATGAGTACTTTCTTGGGATTTGAACATCTTGGTTGAATAAATATATGAAATCTTTATTAAGACTAAAAGTACCACATTCCTATAAGGCATCAACTCCTATTAGGCAGTCATATGAGAGCATATCATGTTGATAGAACTGTAATGTTCTCTCATATCCTTATATCCTATTAGGGACATAGGATGTGAACCTAGAGATTACTTCTTTTTTATCAAAATTTATTTTGAGATATGTCTTAGTCCCAATAGTCGGGACATATAGCTTTGGACCTAAGAAAACTTATATCAGCTCCAGTATCAATCATAGCATCAATGGAATATGGCTTGATATTGGGAATGCAGAATGTGATGGAAATAAAAGGATTTTGGGCTCCTTTTATCGTACATACCTCAGTGTTGGGTTCTTTGGCTGAGATTGATGCTTCTGCATCTTGGTACAGAATCTACTATTAGGCTTCTTCAAAATCTTCTTCACCTTTAGTTTCATTCTTATCTTTGCTCTCTTCTTTAAGAAGACACTTGTATTCATTGGTAGATTTTGTAGTGACATTCTGAAGAAACTCTATCATGTTTCTTCTGCATATTTTAATAGTTTCAGGAGTAGGAATCATAACATCAGTACTAGGAATAGTAGCAGGTACCTGAAACTCCTCTTATAGATTTTCTTCAGGAAATAAGAATGGGAAACTTCTCCTTGGAGGATAATATCTTCCACCTCTTCCACAAACTATTCCTTTGTAAGGGGTCTGTCTCTGCCAGACACGTCCTTGTAATGGAGGCCTTGAAGGGACTGATGTTCTTTCCTTAGAATACCATTTCTGCTTCTCTTCTTCTTCTTCTTTTCTTTCTCTGAACTCTTGTTCAGATCTTACTTACTGATAATATTTCCTTTCTAATTCTCTAACCTTTTGTGACAGAAATATCTTCTTTGTAGTATCCCAGGGGGGACAGTCTTCAAACTCACTCTTCCTTAATTCCAATTGCTTGAGAAGAAGTTTAGAAGGCATGGGAATCATTGGATGAGGGAAACTTGCAATCATATTTACAAATGATGGTAAAGTGCTATAGCCTGAATCTGTACTGTTTGAATCAATATAATGAATGCTGAATAACATTTATTTGAAATTCTTCACTAGAAGAATTATATGAAATATCTGAAGAATAATTATTAGAATCACTAATTAAAAAATACTATTTATCTGTTATGCCTTTGGAAACAAGAGTATTTATTTTGGCCTTTCCTTTATCTATTTCTTTTTGTGGGCACTCATTTGTGTAGTGCTTCTCTTTACATATAAAGCATGTAGGAATAAAACCTTTTTCTTCTTACCCAATATGCTTCTTTATTCTAAAGTATGATTTTCAATAATGGGACTTTACTCTCATAAGAATCTTTATTTATTTTCTTGAACTTGCCTGTATTTTCTAATATTTACCCAGACCCTTCCCCTTTGAAAAAGATGAGAAATCATGACATACCTTATTTTTGTGAGAAGAATGTGGGGATTGGCAACCAAAAGGGTCAACATCGATCATCTGGCAGAATTTAGTACCTAAGGCCTTTTGGGCCTTAATAGATTCTTTGTGATCATTGTTTCTTCTTGACAAACCCGAGCATTTGTTTCATCAATTATTTGATTGATGGATCCAAGGCTTAACTCTTCAAGGAGTCTTTCCGTGCATAGATTTTCTTGTATTATGTAGAAAAATAAGCAGGAAAAGATTCTATATATCTTATTCTCATTGTAGGATAATTGATGTTTCCAGAAATTTTTATAGAAACTTTTGCATATAGCATTGATACTCTTTAATTTTGCTCATATCACATAGCCTTGCTCTTAAGAATAGATAAGTATTCTTAAGTTTATCACTATCTATAGTACCAATAAATTCTTTAATTAAAGCAGCAATTTAATGCATATTATCCTCCACTTAAAAATATCTTCTTTGTGTGGGTGAGCATCCCACCATTCTCTAACTATTCCAATAAAAACCATTAGCTAGCATTTCAGAAATCTGATGCGGATCGTTTCTATACAGAAGTAACAGAGAATTCGACCAAACCGATCATTTCCATGAATCATCTCTTTTAGTTGAGCAGTAGAATGACAATCTAACTTATACCAGTTAGACTGTAATGTCCTGAGTTCTTGTAGTAGTATACAGTGGTTCAGCTGATGTGGTAGATGATTTCTCCTAAAAACATGGTCTCTCCGGCTTCTTCATGCATGATTTTTTACCATGCTAATTGATCCTTTACTAGCATCCTTTTTTATCTGAGAGGAAATAGTGGACTATAGTTTTGACAGAACAACTTTATGTTGAGAAGAAGTTCCTGAAAGTTCTGAAACTCCTTTCCAAGATACTTTTTGTGACCAATCATGTTCTATTTCTTCAAGCTTCTTAGTATTTTCTATAAATATTTTTCTCTATTTGAGGAACCATGACAGGTATAGGATTAATAGCTTCATGTACAAGATCTACTCTTGTGAAATATTGCAATAGTAGACTCATTTAACTGATGCAGGCTACTTTGGACAAGATTATGGGGTTGTTCCTAATTTAGAGGAAAACATCCTTTTTGATTATCATCAGTATGGACAATAAGAGGTTGAACAATATCTACAACATTTTTGGTTACAAACCTTGGGTATATCAGTACATGTAGACACATATGTAGAAGTATTTTCAACATTTCTATCTACTTTTCTCACATATGTACTGACATCATCTATCTTAGTATTCAACAGCTTAATAGTAGAAGTAACATCTCCTTTTTTGATGCAATTCAATGAGCCTTCAGGGTTTTCCTCCATCTCAGTCTAAGAATAGACCTCTTGTGATTGAAGTCCTATCATGGACATTTTTGATAGCCTTGTTAATCTAGTTTAGCATTTTAGAGGACTCAGAAGGATCTATGTGCCTGTCAATAGATCTTTGATACCAAAACAATAGCTTTCTTGGGGACTCATCAGGGGACAAGACTTTTGTAATGTCAAGGGACAGAAAAGAGGAGGAAACGTGAGATGCTCTTGGAGGGCCATAGTAATGGTTGGACCATTAGAGGGAACATATTTTCTGCTTAATAAGTTGTTCACAGTCTTTACACAACATAAATAGTCAGTATTTGGGTCTTGAACTAGGACTGTTATGACTACATATATATGTCTGTTCCTTTACATATTTTCTCGAGGGTTCTCACAGCGAGAAGACAGAACTGAATCAGATCTGAATGAACTAGATCTAGGCAAATCAGATAAAGAACTTTTAGATCTAAAAAGATAAAGTAACATTATACTTTGATTCATTAACTCCAATGGCATTTTCCAACTTGGGCTGATTTTTTTCAAGAAACTTTTTCGACAGAGTCCATTCCTTGGGGGACTTTGATTTTATGACCAAGAGATCATCTCAGGTTCAATCGTTTTGACTTTCCAAACTGGCATGGACCTCACCATGCTACTACCTTTGGAAATACCATGTTTAACAGCTGGATGCATGGTATTGACAAGTCTGATAAATGATTTTATAGTGGATAGCAAGAGGACAAGCACCAGGATTCATGTGCATACCAATAGTGGCAAGATGTAATCATAGGGGTTGTTTAAACAAGTGCTTCTTTTTTGCAAACTGACAGGATAGTTTGGATAAACCTCAAAAGAAATAGGGCCATTGTGTAGATTGGTTTGAATAACAGCTAACAATGAATCCTTTAAAACTTTCAAATCTTAAATCCATAAGACAACACAAGACAGAGGCATTTAGACCTCGATGAAACAAAAGGAGTAATTTCCAATTTGTACGCAACCTATATGGGCAAAACTTAAAAGTTTTTTTTGCTTTTTTTAAAGGACTGAATATCAGTAGGATTTATTAGGGGAATATCATACTCGTGAGAAGATGTCCTGAGGAAACTTGAATAATATACTCTCTAGTTTTTTAACGTAGTAGCAGCAATAATATGAAAAAATGCAGTCAACTTATCATATACTTGATTATAAGGGATCGTAGGAAACTTCCATGCTGGACAAAGGATCTAAATCTTGCTAAACATTAATATCAAGAATTAACTAGGAAATACGTGAGATAAAATTACAAGATCTTGATCTAAATCCTCCACCAGAAAAGACTAGCACGATCTTCAAATTCCATAACTGGCACTACCAAGCAACTCTTATGCAGGGCTTACTGATATCGGCCTTCAACCTAAAAACTGTGAACACATCCACGGTGACTTACAAGATGGGAGGCACGCCTCTTTTTCCTGACATACGAGGTATGAACTTGATTCACAGATGAAATAAAGAAGAATATGCAATAGATCTTCAAGATAGAAACTCAAATAAACACTTACAAATTTTATTAATCTTAAATTCTCATTACATCAGAATCCTTTTACTCTGAGAAATAGATAACCAACTCTGATACTGCATTTCTAAACCAAGTATATAATTATTACAAATATATCAATATCTCAGGACTACTTATATACTTGGTTGAGATTACAAATAAATGCTAGAAAAAAACAAACTTCAACATTGGTCCCTTTTTTCATGTAGGTCCACATTGACAATTGTCTTCTCTCCATGTAGCAGGTTGGTCTTGATGTCACTCATCTAACAACAACAATATAAGCATATTTTTTTTGCTCCAAATAAATGTCTCTCCTTCAAATGCATACGCCAGAGTTTATGATCGCTCTGATACCAGATTGTGAAGAGCTTATTGAGGAGAACAAATAGATATAGGATATCTCTCTCGTAATATATTTGTTCAGAAGCATGTACATTATTTATATGGATGAGAAATAACTACATTCCCCAAAGCTAAAGGAGAGGTTACAAATTGTGCGAGAAAAATGTGATACTATCTAAGTATCTCAACCTAAATATATAAATTACTTGCTAAGTAACCTATGCCAACACTTACAAAGCATTCCAAAAAGTTAAAGAACAATTTTCATGTAAGTACATTTTGAACTAAATACTTTTCATCTATATAATGATTGGGTTTAGAACTAAGAACCACATTATATGTAATTGGAAATAATTGACACAGTTATTCTTTTTATATACTCATGTATTAAGCTAGAGTTAAGGGTTAGAAATAATATAAGAATTATAGCATATGCTTTTCTAGAAAGTAGTTTATAGTCCCCACTTTTAAGGATACTTCAAAGGGAAATTGATCCATTTGAATTTGAAAAATATTTGAATGAACATCATAATGGATTGAATTTTTCTTATTTATTAATTTTCTTCATACTTATAGTTAATATCATGAAATGGAGATGAAAAAATGTACTTTAATTCAAGTTATGAGTTTTACATTATAGACTAAACGTACTTTATAGTGACAATGATTAGCGTTATCTAAACTTATCATTACTAATTTTTAATAATATAATATTTAAGGTACTTATTATAAACTATTATATATTTACCTCAAGTATTTTAATGTGGGTGTTAATTTGAAATTCAATTTTGGATATGGATATAATTTCAACATATATCAACAAAATACATGTTAAGTTAACCATATTTGAACACTATATAAAATTAAATAATATAAACATATAGTCAATATATATTTACAAATAATGTCCCAAATAATATACATACATAAATCTAAGTCATGTAAAAATATTGTGTACAAATTATATACATACAACATTTCAACAAATGTTTACATGTATGATCGTTGTTGTCTACTAGGGTAAGAATCATATCCCTCATTATGCTCTGCTAGACCTTACATTTATAAACTGTAATATAGACATCATATACTTATATATATTATGATATTAAAACCTGAGAAAAATTCTAAAACATTTTAAAATAAGAGAATATAACATAAATCTAAAGTTATTACTTATGTACCTATTTATGGGTGGACACTGGGAAAATCTACACTGTGTACAAATTTCTCCCTAGTAGATCCATGTGAAAAAAAAAATCAAATAGAGGTATTCAATAAATATAATTTTTGAATAAAACATTAATAAAAAATTACAATTTAGATTTTATTATCTAAAAATGTGTGTGTGTGTGTAAGACATAAAGAGATAGAGAGAGAGAGAGAGAGAGAGAGAGAGAGAGAGAGTAAATATGTAAATCTTGATTAATTATTTATGCAATGTAAAGTAGTATTTATACACCAAAGGATGCATGAACTATCCATAGGAACAGGGAGTTACAAAAAAAAATGTAAAAAAGAATGTAATAATTACCTACTCTAACTACATATTCTAACATACCATAAGAACTAGTCCCTGCATCTTGCTATGCTAACAAATATATCTAATATTCTAACATTCCCCCCTTATTACATTATTTTTATTAATGTATTCCCTAACAATTCCAAATTATTTTCACCTTTCTAAGGGATTTGATGAGTATATCAACTATATATGCATTTGTTGAGTAGTACCCAGCGCTAGATGTGGTGGTTTAATAATTACTCTCGAATGTAGTGACATTCAACATAAATAGGCTTGGTTATTTCATGAAAGAAATCATTCTTCACAAGATTTAGCAAAACTAGATTGTTACAATGAGGGATAGGTGGTTTCTCTTCATGAATGATCATATCCTCCAGAATTTGATGTAACCATATCACTTCACAAGTAAATGAACGTGTGGCACAATACTCAAGGTCAGTGGATGAAATAACAACAAAAAATTTCTTCTTATTGATCCATAAGATAGGTCCTAATCCAAGATGAAATAAGTATTCTGATACTGACTTTCTATCATCACCAAATCAAACATAGTCCAAGTTAGTGTATCCATATGAGAATAAATTATTGTTCTTCTTGTATTCCTAAAAATTATCAAGTGTAGCTCAGATATATCACAAAAAATGATTTTTTGTAACCCATTAACACTAATTTGGATCCTGCATGAATATAGAGAGATATCTCACAACAAAACATATGTCTAGTCGGGTGTAGGTCAAGAAGATGAGAATCCGAACAAGATTTCTATATAAATTTACATCCGCTTGAGGTGATTCCTTGAATCGAGAGAGATATAAAACTTTTTGCATTGGTGTTGAAAAAGGTTTACAATCTGAATTTGTTTTCCAAGAGTGTATTGGCATATATTATTTTGGAGATGAAAGAAGTGATTCTATTTTTTCCATACCTCAAAGCCAATATAGTAATAAAATATCCCCAAATCACTCATATCAAAGCATATTTTGAGGTCATTCTTCACAATATCAATATTATGCTCTAAAATGTGAGTGATTAGAAGTTCATCCACATACAAAACAATAATGACCATTTCATTTTCAAAATTGTTTATGTACAAGTTATAATCTGAGGGGCTACAGGTAAAACCATGTTTCAAAAGGTGATCATCTATCTTGATGTACGATGCCCTAGAAGTTTGTTTCATTCCATATAGTGATTTGATGAGATGCCATACATTTTTAGGTTGTTTTTCATGAAAAAATCTTTCTTCTTGGGTCATTTACACTTCTTATTTGAGATAACCATTTAGAAAATCACTGCTGACATCCATCTACTAAAGTTTCCATTAACTATGTAGTGCCAATGTGCATACTACCTTGATGATTTTGATCTTCACAGTGGGTGTAAAGGTTTCTTCATACTTAATCCCTTATATTTTTAGCAAATCCCTTTTTCTAGAATTCATGTTTTCTACTTTTTGATGGATCTATCCACCTTATATTTAGTTTTTAAAACCAATTTTCAACCTATTGGTTTCTTTCCTTTAGGCTAATTGAAAAGTTACAAAGTTCAATTCTACATGAGTGAGTCATGCTCATCATCCATGGATTTCTTCTATTAAGGTTAAAGTAGTTCTTTTTTAGCATTATCAGGTTTAGAGATATCAACTACTTTACTCATGAATAAAAAATTCACCTCATTTCTTGTGTATCTCATCATTTTCACTCCATAAGAAGTACTCAAGAGAGATCTTTGTACCCACTTTGGATGAGACCTCTATTGTTGATGTGAAGAATAACTTGGTCAATCTATGGTAAAATTTTATAATTTTATAAGATCAACATACATATCCCCTTGCAACTCATATTTTATGTGAGAAGTCTCATCTTGGTCATCATATAAGTCCAAGAATAATTGGTGAGAGGTGGTTGGTGTTGATTCTTCTTTCTGTATTACTGATTCAAATGATGACTCGTTAAAAACCATGACTTGACTTTTGTATATTTTATTTGTCTCAGGATCCAAGAGACGGTATGATTTCGAGGTAGTGTTATAGCCAAATAGGCTGAATGGGTGTGTTTTTGAATCGATATTCTTCCTCTTTTGAGCTAGGATATGCACATATGTTGTGTAACCAAATATTCATAAATGAGAAATCAATGGTTTGTTACCAATCCATATTACTTGAGTTTTTTCATGTATAATATTCATTGGTGACCTGTTGACAATATAAAAAAATTTCTATACTTGTAGTTCCCACTTCCCTTTGACACTTTTGATATTGATCATGATACTGCTAACTATATTATGGAAATTATTATAGTTTTGATTTAGTATGGTGTTAGATATCAGATCATGGATTATTGTTGACTCTGATTCATATATGATACATGATGATTGTTAAAGACATTTTATATATATGTTGACATGTTATTGGACATGGTTATATATATGTTTTTGGATGTTGTTAGGACATGTGATATTTGGATATATTCAGTAGATCGAGAAAATTGATGATTAGATAGTTGTTGAGGAAATTGTAAGTGATATTGTTGATTGTATGGATGTTGTTGTGATTCATATATATATTGATGTTTTTGAAATTATATTATATTCTTTAGTATGTTCTGATATGGCCACGAGGCTGATAGAGGTATTGTATTTTGTAGGTTTAAAATATCACAACAAACATTGGAGGATTGGATACCAACCACATTGGATTTCTAAATGAATTCAACAAGGTCACCATGGAAACTTGTATTGTTTATGTGTGTGTTTGATTGTGGTTAGGGATTCCCATGGGTGGATGACCTTTAAATTTGATCAAGGGTTATGTGTATTTATTTATTTAGTTCCTTTTTATTGATGTTTGTAAGTGTGTTATAAGTGATGTGTTTACCACTTTAATTATTTATTAATTGTGGTAGATTAATGTGAGTAATCATATTGTTAAGAATTAAGTACTCAAATTGGGTCATAAGAAAGTAATTATTAGATTCGGTAGCCTAAAATTAAAATGTTGTAAGAAATGTGTAAGTTGATTTTGGAGTATGAAACACTGCACCTTCTTTGAAATTTGAATTTGTCCTTGAAGAACGATTTTGTAGGCTAGTGGGAAAAGTTAAAATTCTCCCATACCTCTTAAATTTTCATACCAACCTTACCTATGGTTAGAGATTTTAAATATATATTTCATTATACATTTTTGGAAGTCAAGTTATAAGTTGTAACTGCACTTTCTTACATATTATTTTCAGTCCTTTGGGGTATGGGCTTGATTTGACTGTGTAATTAGGACTATCATTTATTCACCTACTTATTTATTGTGCCTTGGAGATTAAAGTTGACTTATGAGTTGGAGTTGAGGATGTGTGATGTGGCATCCCACTTGGATCCAACTTATCCTCTTCTCTTCCCTCCTTATATATTTGAATTCCTTGTCTTGTTTTGGGGGGTTACTTGAACTTGCATTGCTTCATTTTTAGCAACTTCTTTTAGTTTTAAGATTTCTTTCTTTTGGAGGAGATTGGAGATTGTTGCACACTTGTTGATTTTTGATCTCTTGGATTGCTTTGCATTGGAGAGATTTTTGTTTTGACCTTGGAACAACTCCATTATGGAGAGGTAAGAGTTTGTCTCTTGGAAATGCTCTTATTTCCATTTTATGAATATGTAAATGGTTGGATGTATGTTATTACTTGTTGGCTGGTTGGGTAGACTACCTAGGGATGTTGTGGGAGAAGACTATGAGGTATTTTGGGGGAGGCATAAGTGTTTTGGGGATGTATAAGTCTAGAGGGAGTTGGGATTTGGGTTCCATCTTACAAAGAAATAGCTTGCATTTCTTTACTCGTTATGGGATTCTATTAGAGGTTAGGGAGGAATAAGGAAATGTGAGGAATAAGGGGTACATGGGGGGAGGCATAAGTCTATTTAAAGGATTTAAAAATGATATATATTTTTACGGTTTATTCTCAGGTGGTGATACCCCATTTCCCCCTTTGGTAGGCATAAGCAACATCCCCCATAGTTTCTTGATCTTTTGGCTTGAAATTATGAATCTTGAGTGTTGTTTTGTTGTCTTTATACTATGGTTGCAAACTACAATTTTTTTTTTGGTGTTTTAAATGAGAAATCTGTCTTTTTGATGTGGGAAGCATGTTGTTGCCATGTGTTGGAAAACATCTCTTATTGCATTGTGTTTGGGGGCTTAGGGGCCAATGAAGAAGGATGGATTCTCCTTTCATTGGATGTCTTGTTTGGGTGGAGAGCGTTGCATTTCCACATGTTCTGTTGTGAACAAATTAAAATAAAGAAAATGGAGGATATTCATGTTGTTGTTATGGAGCAGAGGAAAAAAGATAAAATATGATAGTCCTTATTGAGATTATTCTTATTGTAACCCCTTCCCACTTTCAAGTGGATGACCTTGTACATTATTTGTGATGGAAAGATGTGTTGTATTGGCTATGAAGGTTGTACATTTAATTGTGAAAGAGATATACTCTATTCTCTGTTTTTGAATAAATGGTGAAGAAATTGTATTTTGTCTACTGTAATTGAGAAAGAAGGACAAAGTTTTGACAGTCCCTTGTGAAACTACTTTTGAAAACAATTTCCACACTTGATATGGATGAAAATTTAATATACATTTTTGTGTTGAAGAGTTACTATGTTTTGGTAATGAAATTCCCTTTGAATGTGAAAGAAATATACTTGGTATTTTGTTTATAAAAAGGATTTTTAATGTGAAGCAGTTGTGATAGTAAAGTTGTATTTGATCAATAAAAAAAAAGGAAGCTGTAAAAGAAATATTTTCAATTGAATAGTTGTTGCTTTACCTTATATAATGATAATTATTATTGTTTGAAAATCTGCTTTGAAAATGTTGTTACAAATCTTTGGTCAAATGTGGAAAAATGTATTCAAAATTATTGCATCCTCTATGTTTTGAAAAGAACGTTTTTTTTTTTTAAAGAAATAGAAATTGCTTTCTTGTTTCTACATTTTAATTGAAGGAGATAGCACATTGTAATATCAGATTAGAATGAAATCATATTTTAAAGTTTGGTAAATGTAATAGATCAATTTTTAGCTAGAAGTTGTAGACTTCTGTCAGATGTTTTTTCAAACGGGCAAATAATTATTAGAAAATGTATAGAACGAACCTATAGACTAGGAAATACATTTAAAATATTAATACAAGCTAAGAAAGATCAAAAATGATCCCAAAACAAACTATAATACTTAAGAAATTTTCATAGAACTTTTCAAAATCGAGCTTAAAACCAATTTCTTAGTCATTTTTGCTTTTAAATTAGGGAAAATTGGAATTGATCTTAATCAAAACAATTTAATCCTTGAAATCTATCCTAAATTATTCCAAGTGAAATCCTCCATATTTAATCTGGCACGTTGAGAAATAATTAATTGCCGGATTTGAACAAATAATTGATAAGTTAAAAATACCAGTTCACTTTCTAAGTGACAAAAAAGAACGTTGTCTCAAAATTGACACTTTAAAATTTATCAAAATTAAATTATTTAGATCTCTGTGAAAATAGGATGTTGAGAGATTTCCAGAAAGTCCTCCTTTGCCAAAAACTGAGTTTTCTAATCAAAAGTTATGACCTTCTAAATTTTGTATTTTTCTTTTAGCTTCAAAAATATTATAATTGTCAAAATTTAGTTATTAAAAACATTCTTGAGTGGACCCGTGGCCTAAAACTTTATTTATTTTTTTCTTTTTGTCCAAAATGCATAAAGGCATGAAGATTTCTCACCGCCACTAATCTGCAAGCCCTAATTTTGTCAAAAACGATCTAAGTCCAAAAAGTTAATTTCACAATTTTTCCTCCACGGTCCCACCGCCCAGTGGGCCAATCATTGATCGACATGTGGATTTTTTGGGTGTCGGCGGAGGCTCGAATCAATTTTAACCTTAAGCGCTTAAAAAAAGAATATGGAAAAATTTGTAAGTGTCCCCCCCCAGCCCTGCCGACCCACAGCCAATCAGATGCTGCGATGTGGCTTCACGAGCCATTGGCAGAGGAGTTGATCCTTTTAAGACTTAACACTTTAAAAAATTTTTGGGAAGAAATTCCAAATTAACCCCCACTGGTTCAATTTGACCTTTTTACCCTCCCTTGTCAATATTCATATTTTTCCAAATGTTCACCTCTAATCTGTAGCTAATAAGGAGTTGCTACATGGCCCTCCCTGGGCATCGGTAGAGATGTGGGTTTAAAATTCACTTTATCCCAAAACAGAAAAAAATGCTAAATGTCCTTCCCCACTCCACAGGCCCACATCTAGGAAATTTTTTCTTTCCAAGTACATCGCTCTGCTTTTATCCTCCGGGTGAATTTTCATCTCCAAAGTTCGCAAGCCTGAGTTGGGGAAAATTTTTCCTTCCCAAGCTCGTAGGCCCACTCTAGGAAAATTATTGTGAATTTTTTCATTATATGCTTGCACTAATTTTAAATTGATTACTTAAAAGGAGAAAATTATCGATAAATATTTAAATCCTACAAGGGTCTTAAGATCGAGGTAAATAAAAACTTTATCATTTTTGGATCACGCACTAAGCTCCTGTGGATTGCGGCTTCGACCCCTACAAAATTTATGTTGTGGTGGCTTCACTTGATGACCTTGCTATCGGTGACCTCTATTTCTACCTGTTCGGGATCTTTATTTTTTTATGGCTTCTAAACTTCTTCCATTGGCACCATGCTCCTGTTACCTCTATGACCTCAACGATTACCTGTCCATTTATCTCATGTACACCAGCTCCAATCTAGATATTTGTGGTCTTCTCGGCATTTGTGCAGTCTCTCTACCTTCCAACTCAACGTTAGTGCCGACTGATTCACTGGGTCACACCACTTCTCATGTTAGTGGAGGTGCAGGTTCCGTTTGACCTTTTTTCCCTCCCTTGTGAAAAGTCATATTTTCCGAATGTTCACCTCTGATCTGTAGCTAATAAGTAGTTGCCACGTGGCCTCCCTGGGCTTCAATAGAGATGTGGGTTTAAAATTTACTTTGTCCCAAAAGGGAAAAAGCACTAAATGTCTTCCCCGCTCCACAGGCCCGCATCTAGGAAAAGTTTTCTTTCGCACTACATAAGTCTGCTTTTCTCCTCTGGGTGAATTTTTCTCTCCGAATTTCGCAAGCCTGATTTGGGGAAAATTTTCCTTCCCAGGTCCGTAGGCCCACTCATGCAAAATTATTGTGAAATTTGTCATTATATGCTTGCATTAATTTTAAATTGATTACTTAAAAGGAGAAAATTATCGGTAAATATTTAAATCCTATAAGGGGCTGAAGATCGAGGTAATTAAAACTTGATCATTTTTGAATCACGCACTGAGCTCCCATGGCTTGTGGCTTCACCACCTACAAAATTTATGTTGTGGTAGCTTCACTTGATGACCTTGCTATCGGTGACCTCCATTTGTGCATGTTTGGTATCTTTGTTTGCTTATGGCTTCTCAACTTCTTCCATTGGCACCATGCTCTTGTTACCTCTATGACCTCAACGATTACCTTTCCATTTATCTCACGTACACCAGCTCCAATCCATATTTTTTTGGTCTTCTCAGAATTTGTGCAGTCTCTCTACCATCCAACTCAACATTAGTGCTGACTGACTCATTGGGTCACACCACTTCTCATGTTACTGGAGGTGCGGATTCCATTTGACCTTTTTGCCCTCCCTTGAGAATAGTCATATTTTCCAAATGTTCACCTCTAATCTGTAGCTAATAAGGAGTTACCACGTGGCATCCTTGGGCATTGACAAAGATGTGGGTTTAAAATTCACTTTTTCCCAAAATGGAAAAATCGCTAAATGTCTTCCCCGCTCCGTAGACCCGCATCTAGGAAAAGTTTTCTTTCACACTACATTGGTCTGCTTTTCTACTCCGGGTGAATTTTTCTCTCCGAAGTTTGCAAGCCTGAGTTGGGGAAAATTTTCCTTCCTAGGCCTGTATGCCCACTCTTGGAAAATTATTGTGAAATTTGTCATTATATGCTTGCATTAATTTTAAATTGATTACTTAAAAGGAGAAAATTATCGGTAAATATTTAAATCCTACAAGTGTCTGAAGATCAAGGTAAATAAAAACTTGATCATTTTTGGATCACACACTTAGCTCCCGTGGCTTGTGGCTTCACCCCCTACAAACTTTATGTTGTGGTGGCTTCACTTGATGACCTTGCTATCGGCGACCTCCATTTATGCCTGTTTGGGATCTTTGTTTACTTATGGCTTCTAAACTTCTTCCATTGGCACCATGCTCCTATTACCTCTATGACCTCAATGATTACCTGTCGATTTATCTCACATACACCAGCTCCAATCCAGATGTTTGTGGTCTTCTCGGGATTTGCGCAGTCTCTCTACCGTGTAACTCAGTGTTAGTACTGGCTGACTCACTGGGTCACACCACTTCTCATGTTAGTGGAGGTGCGGGTTCCATTTGAACTTTTTACCCTCCCTTGAGAATAGTTAGATTTTCCAAATGTTCACCTCTGATATGTAGCTAATAAGGATCTACCATGTGGCGTCCCTAGGCATCGCAGAGATGTGGGTTTAAAATTCGCTTTCTCCCAAAAGGGAAAGAGCGCTAAATGTCTTCCCTGCTCTGCAAGCCCGCATCTAGGAAAAGTTTTCTTTCCCACTACATTGGTCTAATTTTCTACTCTGGGTGAATTTTTCTCTCCGAAGTTCACAAGCCTGAGTTGGGGGAAATTTTCCTTCCCAGGCCCGTAGGCCCGCTCTTGGAAAATTTTCACCCCAAGTTCCACTGGCCCAAAACTTATGAAATATGAGGAGTTAGGAGGACTTATGTATATCACCAGAAAGGTGAGGAAATTCCCTATCTAATGGGAATGTTTTCTGAAATTTTTGAGTACATTAAATATGAGAAATATCAAATTAAATCCTTAAGTGAGTTCTAGAAGTGGGTAAGTGATAATTTACCTTGTTAGTTTAAATGTGTATTCTCCCCCTTATAATAAGACCTTGTTAATTGTTGAAAATTTGTAGAATTAAATACCTAGGGTATTTAATTATTTTTTCTCTTCTTACCCTTTCAGATTAATTATGAATTATTTGGCTTAGTGTTAATCTAATTTTAAATAGTTAGATTATCACCTAAGGGAAATCTGACTGTGCTCGGGATAACTTTCTCTTTGTTAGTGTTTTGTAAGGTGATTTGATAATTGTTGTAGTGGACTTTGAAATTTTTTGTTATGAACCCTTTAAAAATAAAAATAAAAAATTATTCCATTTTTTTTTTTCTAACTAAACCTAGGTTGTTATTTGGTGTCAAGTGGTTGTTTTAGTGGGTGTTACACTTGATATCAGAGCTGTGGGTTCAAAACATGGAACCTTGGGAATAGTAGAAAAATTGAGACATGAAATGTATACCTAGCACACTTTTGAATCTAAGAAAACAAACTTATTTGAAAATTGAAAAAGAAATACATACGAAGAATTGTTACATTACTCTGTTCCCTTGAATTGTTAGAATTAAAATAATAATAAAATAATAAGTTATTTAAATTTGTGTGCTTACTTAATGGTGTTTGTCTTAACTTGGGTAACTACGAATGTCAAATTAGATTGATTTTTGTGAACTTCTAGTGTAGTGGAAACTTGGTTACCCTTCGAAACCATGTTGTTTTACAAGTCCTAAATATTGATTTAATTGTATGATGCGTTAAGCCCTTTTGAGACCCTTCCTTATTGGAGTTGTTGGAATAATAAATTCTATGGTGTTCTTATTGGGGTTGGACAATAATGGTTATGATCTGGGGTTTGGAAGAGTTAATTGGAAGTTGTTTAGAGCTTCCTTTCTTAAGTGGTTAGTTAAAATGGTCTGGTTGTTAGTTTTTCATTTATTTATTTTTACCTGTATGGGATAGTGGACATTAAGTTTGGGTGTCGTTTATGACCCAATCCTATGTATGTGTCATTGGAATTGACCTCAAGGTTGAGTACCCCTATTGGTAGCCATGAAGGGCTGCAGAGTGAATGTGGTGTTAACATTTCTGTTTTACATTTGTAATCTTGTGTTATTTTATCAAGGACTAGCATCTTATTTTATGATTGGATTGAGAATCTCTGAGGCTCTTTTAGTTATTTATATTTTTGTGAGAATTTTCAGACTTTACAATGTGGTTACTTAGCCACTTTCCTTGATTGTCTAAATTTATTGGATTTTATTTTGATTGGTGACTCGGAGCTCATTGTGTTGTTGGCTACTAAGCTAAGCATTACGTGGTTCCTTCTACATCGTGATGAGCTGGTTCTATGGTTTTTTCATTGTGATATTTTTTTGTATAGGGGTACACCCTGGGTGTCTTGAATGTGTTCTTAGGTGACTAATTTTATACCTTGGTTTTGGATGAATGGAACCCTGAGTGTGTTTGGATCTTAGAGTGACTCTTTTGTTATTTGACCTTTCTAGATAGAGAGTTCGTTGTGTTATGCGTTCTAGTTGGTAGCCTGTTAGTGGTCATGGTGATTCTGTTACAATCTAGTAAGAGCTTGAACCGTGTCGGAGTAGAGATGTTTAGTTGTGTACTGATGAATTATGTTAGGACCGGATTACTTTTGGCTAGCTGTGGATGTTAATACAAAGGTGTTTGTTTTGTAGTAACTTTTGGATTATATACATCTTGGTAATTATCGTTAGCTTTAATCCCATTCAAGTATTGTGTAAATTAAGTGTGTTTTTTTTCCCTCTTAACCTATAAATAAGTCTACCCTTTCCTTAAGTTTTTTTTGTTACTCTGAATAATACTCTATGACCTATTAATTTTGGATTACATGGAGACATTTATGGATGCTTTGCATATTTTAGACTGGGAAACTGGGGATGATAGTGTAATTAGACCTTGATAATTTAATCTCAGTGGTATTTTATAATGTGGTTCTTCTTGCGAAATTGTAACTTTTGGTCGTAAAGCCATGTGGAATAAGATAGTTGATTGTCTACTTACATTTGATGATTTATAGTGAGTATGTGGTGTTCTTATAGTTAAAATATTTCCTAGTCATTTTGATTTCTTGGTTAGTGGTATCATGTGGTAATATGGGGGTAGAATTGAAAACTTTCCTTTTCTTATCATGTGAATTAAAATGTTTTTCCCACTTTCCTTATTATTCCTATACTTGGTGGTTACTCTTAAGACTCTTTTGAACTCTTCATGTTATATTGTTATGTGTTGTATCTTGGATAATAGCATAAAGTTGCTCTCTAGATTTAAATATTCATAGCCTTGCATGAAGAAATTTTAGAACTCATCCCTTGCAATATCCCTTCTTCTTTCCGAATTGCATTGGACAAAACTTGGGTTTTGTAGACCCACACTTGTTTGAAGCAAGGAATCCCCTAAAGGAGTGATCCTTTTTCTATTTCATTTGTTCCTATCTCTCTTTCCACTGAATTCCAGGAGGAATTCAAGTCTCAAGGGAGGGGGATGTAGTTCCCACTTCCATTTGACACTTTTGATGTTGATCATGATATTGTTGACTATATTATGGATATTATTATAGTTTTGATTTAGTATGGTGTTAGATGTCAACTCATGGATTATTGTTGACTGTGATTCATATATGATGTATGATGATTGTTAGAGACATTTTATATAGATTTTGACATTTTGTTGGACATGGTTATATATATAGATATATTTATGGATGTTTTTAGGACATGTGATATTTGGATATATTGAGCAGACTGAGAAAATTGAATTTAAAATTGATGATTATATAGTTACTGAGGAAACTGTAAGTGATCTTGTTGATTGTATGGATGTTGTTGTGATTCATATATATATTGATGTTTTTGAAATTATATTATATTATTTTGTATTTTCTGATATGGCCACGAGGCCAAAGGAGGTATTGTATTTTTTAGGTTTAAAATATCACAACAAACATCGGGGGATTAGAGACGAACCACATTGGAATTCTAAATGAATTTAAAAAGGTCACCATGGAAACTTATATTATTTGTGTGTTTGTTTTATTGTGGTTAGGGATTCCCATGGGGGGATCACCTTTAAATGTTACCAAGGGTTATCAGTATTTATTTATTTGGTTCCTTTTTATTGATGTTTGTAAGTGTGTTATAAGTGATGTGTTCACCCGTTTCATTATTTATTAATTATGGTAGATTAATGTGAGCAATCATATTGTTAAGAATTAATTAATCAAATTAGATCATAAGAAAGTAAATATTAGATTTGTTGGCCTAAAATTAAAATGTTGTAGGAAATGTGTAAGTTGATTTTGGAGTATGAAACACTCCACCTTCTTTGAAATTCGAATTTATCCTTGGAGGGTGATTTTAAAGGATGGTGAGACAAGGTAAACTTGTCCCATACCTCTTAAATTTGCATACCAACCTTACCTATGGTTGGAGAGTTTAAATCTAGCTTTCATTATACATTTTTGTAAGTCAATTTGTAAGTTGTAATTACACTTTCTTACATGTTACTAATTCCATTCCTTTGGGGTATGGGCTTGATTTGAGTGTGTAAGTAGGATTGTCATTTATTCACCAACTTATTTATTGTACCTTAGAGATTGAAGCTGACTTATGAGTTGGAGTTGAGTATGTGTGATGTGGCATCCCACTTGGATCAACCTCATCCTCTTCTCTTCCCTCTCTATATATTTGAATTCCTTGTCTTGTTTTAGGGGGTTACTTGAACTTGCATTGCTTCATTTTGGGTGACTTCTTTTGGTTTTAAGATTTCTTGCTTTTGGAGTGTTGTCCACCCAAAATTCCCTGCTCTTAAGAAAGTGAATTTTCAAAATTTTGAGTTTAAGTGTCTTCTCTGTTGTGCTGAAAGTGTTAAAAGTCGTGAAATTGAGAAAATCTATGTTTTTGGGTCATTTCATGTGCTTTTCGGGCCTGTCAGACATTTTTGTCCCGCGTGTCCCAAGTTCAAAAGTGTGCTCTGTTCCCCGATCGGCCGATATCCCCGAAGTTTGTCTTTTTCGGGCCCGTCGGACATTTTTGTCCCAAATGTCCCAATTCCAATTGTGCAAGTTGTTCCATTTTCGGCCGAAACACCCGAACTACGTACTTTGCACATTTTTGTCCCAAGTGTCCCAGGTTCAAACGGGCAAGTTGTTCCATTTTCGGCCGATTCGCCCGAACCGCGTACTTCGCGCTTTCACGACCCAAATGTCCCAAGCTCTTCTGGACCCATTGTCACCTTTTCGTCTCATCTGGCCGAGTCGCATGTTTCGCGCATTCGCATCTCACATGTCCCAAATGAACCAAGTGCCATTTGTGCTTATTTTTCCCTCTCTATCTGAATATCATGCTTTTTCAAATTCGTAGAGATGTATTAAATGTGCATTCATTGTCTTTCTCTCTCCTAATTGGCTATATAACAGGCATCTCCCCTTTTCCTTTTTCACACTGCTTCCATGCTATCCTTTGCTCAAACCCTTGCAATATAATTTCCTGCTCGTGTATCCTTTCCCTCTGTAATTCCTTCCCAAAGTCAAGCTCGCGTCTCTGTCCTCCGAATTACTGTCAATATGAAGATAAAATTTCCGGGACAGGAGCAAATCTCGCCACTAGAATCTTCCGTTCACAATATTGGGGATAGTAAATCTCGTCATCTTGATTTCAGCAATTTTTGGGCAAGGATGGCGGATGCAAACCCTACACCTATGGCGCAGATGATTCACAACAGTGGTTTGGCTTTCGCTGGAGGTTTCCTGATCTCGATACAATGTGCTGATACAGTGCTTTCATGTGGAGCTCACTTCGAACCTGATTCAAGTGAATTAACCAATGTACATGGGGAACTCATTACCAAGCTCGATGTTGCCGCCATTAGCACTACTTTGACGATCCCAGAGACGGATAATGCCATAGTTGTTTCCTGGGATCAAGCACAGGCCCTGTTTAACCAAGACAACGATAAATACAAGGCGCGGGTGGCGAAGTCATGGCTTAAAAACCCTAAGAAGGGAGCGTCTTGCCTATCCAAGACTCTCTTCTGAGTAGATTTCAATGAAGAGTTGTCAGATTTGATAATCCTACTAGCTCGGGTGATGGGCTTACCTTCTACTAACGAGTTCCATTTCTGGATGTGCCCACTCATCAGCATGGTTTGCGAGGGAACTCAAAATATCAACTGGGTAGAAATCATCAGCAAGAATTTGGCAGAGTAGCTGTCCAATGTACAGCAAATGAAGAAGTTCTACATGACTTCGTACCTGATGTATACCCTGGTGGCATCAAGACAATGGTTTGGTTTTTCTTACATTGATGCCCACAAGGATGACCATATATCTGCCTACTGCCCGCAGTTCACCCTAGAGACCAGCAATCACAATTTCATAAGGGTAAATGATGCTTTCACCATGTACGTGGTCAGGCTGCTCGAGGGTGACACTGCTAGAAGGTTTTCAGACGAAGCCATGAACCTGATATCGCACTACGGTGCCTATTTTATTCAATTCATAAAATTCTCTTATATCAGGCTTTCTGGCTATGAGAGCACCCCTCTGAGGCTTCCCATGTTCTGCAATGATAAGATGGCTTTGATTGAAGTATGCAGGCAATTAGAAAAATTGCACAAAACCTGCAGAGACAAGAAGATTTCTAGTTTGCACTTTCCCATCTCTTTGGGAAATTACACTTGTAAAACAATCCTAGACGCATAGAACATAGAGAGATCCCTGGTCCCTATCACCATTCATTTCTTTAAGCCAAGAACTTGGTTACAATTGAAGAAGTTCATTGAGCAAAACATCAAGATAATCTATCATCATAGGGCAGATACAAAGGACTATTGGGCTGACTATGCAGATGATTTTTAAGCTAGAAGGAGGCACTATGGCAGGTTCTCTCTGCAATTGATCCAAGAACTCAGCTTGTACCAAGTTCCTGAAGGACTCCAGGATGACAATTCTGATCTATACTCATATGAGTATGACAATGTGATTAAGCACACCCCCTTGGAGGACTTGGATTGGAACAGGAAAGAAAAAGATGATCTGGCTGAGATCCTTGCTCCAGTCTTAGTCAGGACTAAGGTCTGGTTTGACAGGAAAGTTCGAGAGCTCAGAACGCACTCAGGAGAATCCTCTTCCAGGGATGTTTCATCACCAAGGAGGGAAGCATCGACTCCCATATCAGACACACCTGTGCAAACCCCTCCTGCCTCATCAATGCAAGGACCTGCAGCTTCCGCTCCTTCTTCATCCACTCAAGTGTACCAGAAGAAACTTAAAGAGGTTAAGAAGGAGGCTATGGAAAAAGATCCTCAAAGTAAATAGGTAGAAGGGCCTTTGGGACCAGAGAACGTCATTGTTCTCAATGAAAGTGAAGAGAGTGAAGTGCCAGCCCCTATAAATGCTCCTGAAGGTCCAGTAGATAAAGATAAGGAAGTCCAGAGCACTGAACTTCCAAGTGCTATTGATTCTTCAGCAGCAATTGTATCCAGCGCCCTACTTACATCTCAACTTGAGACCACAGCTGTGCAAACCTTGAGCGTCATGAGCTCTATGTCTCTTGGTCCTCTTGCCCCTCCTCCTGTTTCCTCTTCCTCTTTTGCATGGGTTCAACCTCTTGTTGACAGTAGAAGGAGGAAACCTTCCTCTCGAAGCTCAGGGCCAAATTTTGATGTTGTCGCAACCTTGTTGGGCACTACTCCTTCTTGTGCCAAGAAAGCCAAAATCACCTCCAGAATAGTGTCTGATGCTCAAGGTCAGCAATTCCTAGAGATTGCTAAGCCTACAGAGGAAAAATCGGAGTAGGACTTGCAGGGATCTGACTTAGAACTCTCAAGAATTCCAATGGGAGAGTCTACTCCTCAAGGTGAGATCCACAACCTCTAGGAAACGGTCACACGAGTCATTGGGAGGGTAGAGAAAGGGCAGTAAACTATTGAACAGTTACAGGAACAGGCCCAGATTCTCATAAGTTTTATCAAATCTCTTTTGTCTAAGGACAAAGTTATGGACCCTACCCCATTGACTACTCTTCCACCTCCTGTAATTTTGAGCCAAGATGAAATACATAGTATCAAAGACATGCACAAGTATTATGTCTACGGCAGAGCTATGGAAGCCATGGTGGAAGATATGCTTGTTGCAGGATTTAATTTCATCGATGAAGCTTTCAAACTCCATGAAAAGGTGAACAATTTGCAACAGAAGCTCTCCTCCACTATCGGGGTCATGGATAAAGAGCTCAAACTCTGGAGCAGTTACATAGTAAACCTCCGTCTCGTGGGATAGACAGATGAGAACATTTTATTGGTGAATAAGGTTTTTGATGATGCAAAGGATAATCTGTCAAAGTCCTGGGTTTACAGCGTGGAGTGGAAGATCAAAGTCCTTGAGGAGATTTTGGGAGAGTTGAAGAATAGCTAGCAGAAACGTGAGGCTTTCAAGACACTGGTGGTATCTGCTTTCAAAGATATACACTGTCATCTTCAAGATGAAACTTCTGGTGTGCCCCTTTCCTTTCAAGAAATCAAAGCTTTTGTCAAAGATAATTTATTCAAGGAAAGTTCCATCTCCAAAGAGAAAATGAGCGAGATTTGCTGTCTTCAATCTTCCATCGAAGAAGCAAATAAAGATTATCATACTCATGTCGATTTTGATAAAGAAATGGAGAAGTGTCTCAGATTTTGGGGTCAGTCTACAGCCAACACGTTAGTCCCTCGTGGCAGAGACATTGCCAAGGCATTGAAAAGATTCAGGCAACAGATTTTGAAGTCAGTGGGTCCCTCCCAATAACTGACCACCTGTCTTCTTCTCCTTATTATTTTCTCTTCTTCCCATTCTTTTTCTGTTTTCTTTGTAAAAAGTTGAGGTATTGCAGTTGGCAGTCCTTAACTATTCTTGGTTAAAAGAAGCGGTTATGAAGAGTAACTGATTTGTAAGCTATATAATGTCCTGTCTACGCCATTCTTAAGGGAGGAAGAGCTGGGTTTATTTTCTGAAAGTGTAAATAGATCATAAAGAAATCAATACAGAAAGGCTTTCCATTCTTTGTCTATCTGATCTCTATTATCTCTAAGCTTTCATTTAAATTTTGTGAAGATCATTTGTCTCCAGTTTGTTAGTCTTGCTGATTGCATACTCTTCAACTTTGCAAGCATGGTGATCTTGTATAACCAAGAAGGAACTTTGTGTCCTTGATTAATGAATCTGTGTTACGTTAAGAAACTTTATGTTTTGGCAGATGTTATTTACAGAACTTTGTGTCTTTAAATTCCATCTTATTTATACGATACGAATGATCTTGTTTTCAATTCACTGTGACTTCACATACATAAAGAATTACTCTGTTATCTATAATTCTGCATGTTTCCTTTCTGCTCATTCTCGTACTCTCATTCCTCAATCCTTTTGTAATTGATGATCTTTATAGTAAACACTTTCATAATATCCAAGTTCAACCAGAAAATCATGTTTTGTATATTTGTAAATAGGTTCGTTTCTGAATAAGGGAACCTGTCCCATTAAAGAGGAGGGACTTCTTGTCCCCTGACTATTGCTCTTTGTAAAGTCCTATTTGACGGCCAAAAATTTTTGGTGACTCCGCTGGGGACAAATCATATTCCAGTTCTGTAATTTATGATTAGCTTTTGATCTGGCGACTCTGTGTTTTACTCGAGGGAGAAGGGCCCTTGGTATTGAAGATTCTCAGTTTCAGATTTCGGAGTTGCAGGGTTTTCCTTTCCCTTCAATAAGAAATAGAAGGACTCGTTCGACAAGCACTCCACCTTCTCAAGATAGAATTCCTACAGGTGATATTCCTTCGGAGCCAGCTAGCCCTAATCTTCGAGATTTGATTATTGCTGGTGTTGCAGTTCCTCTCTAAGCCATTTTTCCAAGAATGGCGGGTACCATTGCCCTGGGGTCATTGGGTTGGGCCCCTTGCTCTTCCTCAGCCTTATCATGAGTTACCCAAAGGTAACCAGAAGAAATTTCCTGATGAACACATCGCAACCTTCATAGTTGCATGTGGAGTTCTAGGAGTTGAACACGAAGACGTCTCTGTGAGACTGTTCGTTGAGACTTTACAAGATAATGCTGCTGATTGGTTCTATCACCTTCTGGCTGGTACTATCACTAGCTGGGACACCATGAGAACTGGGTTTGAAAACCATTTCAAACCAGCAGAAGATGTGCATGCCTTGCTAGCTCAAATCTCTCAGATAAAGAAAGATTCACCAGAACCCATGAGAGAATTTGTGGCCCGATTCAACAGATTGATCAATAAAATTCCTGTAAATACTCAACCTATCGATCAAATCCAAAAATGTTTCTTCCTAAATGCCCAAACGCCTGAAGTTAGCTATGCGCTGAGAAGGGCTAATCTTGCAACATTGGTGGAGGATCAAACTCTTGTTGTTAGTGTCGAGGATGATCTGATCATGTCAGGGAAGTTGAGGAGAGATCCTTCCAAATCTAAGTCTGTTGCTTCCTCCTCCTCCACCCCTGGACCTAATACTGATCCATTAGTTCAAAAAATTTTGAATGATCTCATTGCTATAAATAAAAAATTGGCTCAGCATGCTCCTTATGCAGATGTTCCAAGGAGGAATTTCGAGCCCAGAAATCGTTTGCCTGCTTCTCAAACAAGATTAGCACTTGAAGAACCTCCTGCTAAAGTTCCTGTAAATGCAACCTGTGAAGTTGAAGAGCTAGATGATGATGAGGATAATGAAGCTTGCGAGGAATTTGTGGAGGAATTTGATGATGAAGTAGATGAACTTGAGGGATCTCGGGTTAATTTCTTCACCACTGAGGCCATTGATGATGGAGATGATTATGATGAAGTGGTAGCAGACATGAATAGCGAATCATTTGCTGTCATGACTCGAGAGAAGACAAATCAGTGGGAGAAAGTGACACAGCCCCCCAAGAAATCTAAGGAGTAGTCGGCAACTATCCCTGTAATTGCAAAAAGAGGATCTCCTATCCCCACTTCATCTACACCAAATGTGAGTCCTGTCAATCCTGCTATTAAAGTTACTTCTTTTTCTCCTAAAGTTGATAAGCCTAGGATTTCAAATGATGATGGCCCGTCCACTTCTGGGTCTTTGATATTATTGATCATCTGAAAAAGACTATGGTTCAAATCTCAGAGGCTGAGTGTTATCAAACCCATCCCAAAGCTTTTGCCAAAATGATTCAATTTGTTAATTCCCATTCTAAAACCACCTCTAAAGGCCTTTTACCTACTCCTTCTGCACCACAGCCTTGTCTGGTAGCTGCTGTCACCTCACCTAATGAAAAAATTAAACCATTTTATGTAACACTTCTTATAGCTGTTCATAGGCTCAGTAATTGTGTCATTGACTCGAGAGCCTCAGATAATGTGATGCCTGCTAAAGTAGCTCATGCTTTAGGCTTGACCCTCACACGCACTTATGGATCTTATTACTCCATGGAGAGTAAAGAAGTGCCCCTGGTCGGAAGAATTAAAGATGCACAAGTGGCTTTTGTTGCTTTGCCTGAAAAGAGAGTTTTGGCTACCATCTTAGTAGCAGATATTCCTCCTTCATACGGGATGTTGCTAAGTAGGAACTTCTATAAGGATGTGGGTGGAGAAATTCAAATGGATTGGTCACATGCACTTGTACCTGTTAATGGACAAATGAAGAAGTTGATGCCTGAGAAGCAATCTGAGTATATTGTGCAAAAAATGGATGATCCTAAAGCACAAATACTCTATGAGGATATGGGTCATGGAAACTACATGATTATGTCCCCTGATGAAATCCAACTCCCCAAAGTGTCACCTAAAGATCCTAATGGTGTTTGGATTTTAGAGTTTGATGGAAGTTGTTCCTCAGCTGGTTCTAGAGATGGTGTCCTACTGGTGTCACCTGAAGGAAGCCTACATCCTTTTTCATTTAAGTTGCAGTTTGAAAATATTAATAATACAACAGAGTATGAGGCTCTCATTCTTGGACTGCAAGTGGCCAAAGAACAAGGTATAAAGAATCTTCTGGCTCGTGGTGATGCAGAATTGATTATAAAGCAAGTCAGAAGCAATTTTCAAGTAAAAAATGGAAGGTTGAAACATTACCGGAACTAGGTTTGGGATTCCATTGAATTTCTTGATGCTTTCTGCATTGAGGCAATACCTAGGGAGAAGAACAGCAGGGATGATTCACTAGTAGTCTCAGGGTCACTACTGATTCCTCATCCTGACTTCTCTCAGGATAAGTTCACCATTGAGATGGTCCATCGGCCTAGTGTACCTGATAATACCAATAACTGGAAATTTTTCAATGATGATCAACACTTGCTTTCCTTCCTGGAACTCAAGGGTAATTTCGAACAGCTGTATTTTGAAGGAAGTGACAACCTACCTCGTGAAAGTGTGCCCTTTGACAAAGCAGTCACCCAAGGAGAAGAAATAGATTAGGATGGATGCATCAATCTGAAAGGAAACAAGATTCCTAAAGGATTGGTGAGTTTGGAGGAACTATTTGATAAACATGATAGGTATGTGAAGTCTAGAGCTTCCCCTGGACCTCAACAATAAGCTGAGTATGACAAGATTGATATTGGGAGTTCTATTGATCCTAAACTCGTGAACATTGGAAAATGTTACACAACAGATGAAAGGAAGAAAGAAATTGATCTTTTAAAGAGGTATAAGGATGTTCTTGCTTACTCTTATGAAGATTTGAAAACTTTCAAACCAAAAGATATGTAGCATTTTATTCCTCTCAAGCCTGGAATCAAGCCTTTTAAGTAAAAAAAGAGGCAATACAACCCCAAAATAGCTGATACCATCTTTCAGGAAAGTCAGAAGTTGTTGAAGGCCAAAATCATTTTTCTCATTCACCATTCAACATGGATTGCAAATATTGTGCCTGTTAGGAAGAAAAATGGTGAGATCCGCATCTGTGTTGATTTCAGGAACCTAAATCAGGCTTCCTTGAAAGATAATTATCCTTTGCCTATGATGGATCAGGTATTGCAAGTAGTAACAGGATCTGAAATGTTATCTATGCTTGACGGTTTCTCAGGATATAATCAGGTAGAGGTTGATACTATAGATCAACACAAAACAACTTTCACTACTCCTTGGGGTACCTTTGCTTACAAGAGAATGCCTTTTGGGCTTATTAATGCTGGTGCCACTTTTCAGAGAGCTATGGATCTGGCTTTTGGAAGTTTGAAAGGGAAGTGTATTGGCATATACCTTGATGACCTAATAGTGTTTTCCAAAACAAGAGCGGATCATTTTGATCACCTGGAGACAGTTCTGCTAAGATGCAAAGAGCATGGGATTTCTTTGAATCCTAAAAAATTTGTCTTTTATGTCACAGAGGGAAAATTATTAGGGCACATCGTTTCAAAAAATGGTATTAAGATTGATCCTGAATGAGTACAAGCTATCCAGCAAATTCCTCTCCCAACCAGTAAAAAGGGCGTGCACTCTTTCTTTGGTAAGATCAATTTTTTAAGAAGGTTCATCCATGATTTTGCAGAGTTAACTTTGAATATTTCTCAGATGATGAAAGGGAAACAAACATTTGGTTGGTCTTCTGAAGGAAAGGAATCCTTTAAAGGTATCAAGAGAGCTATCGCTAAAACTTTTGTTTTAGCCTGTCCTGATTTCAGCAAAGATTTTATTATCTATTGCTATGCCACAGATAATACCTTAGCTGTTGTTTTGACTCAAGAAGACTCTAACGAGCATGAGCTCCCAATTTCGTTCATGAGCTATATTCTGAAAGATCATGAGTTAAAATACACCATGATGGAGAAACATGCTTTTGCAGTGGTCAAAGTTGTTAAACAGTTTCACTTTTACATCCTCAACTCTCATTCCATGGTGTTGGTTCCAGATACAATGGTTAAGTCAATTCTCACATAGCAAGAATTTGGATCCAAGAGAGGGAACTAGGTTGCTAAGGTCCAAGAATATGACATTGATATCAAACCGACCAAGATGGTTCATGGAAAAGGTCTTTGTGAGCTTATTGCTGAAGGAGCTAAGCATGAATTACTGGAGAACAAAGTTGGCCTTCCTACCATTCTGTTCCTTAGCTCAGTTGATGAATGGTATGCTAACATCACCCATTTTCTCACCTATGGAGAATTCCCCTCTCATTTAACTGCCAAAGAAAAGAGGACTGTTAAATTGAGGTCAGTGCAATATGTGTTGTGGGAAAACGCCTTGTTCAAGCGTGGGTTAGATGGGAGATTTTTGAAGTGTGTGGACAAGGAAGAGCAGAGAAAGTTGCTCTCAGCTTTTCATGATCAGGCATGTGGAGGGCACTATTCATCAATGGTCACTGCTCATAAGATTCTTCGTGGAGGATATTACTGGCCTTCCTTGTTCAGAGATGCATCCAAGTGGGTTGATAAATGTGAGGCTTGTCAGACCTTCATGGGAAGACCCAAATTGGCCTCTTTGCCTCTTAAGCTAGTTGTAATTGAAGAACCTTTTCAATAGTGGGCTTTGGACTTCATTGGAACACTTAATCCTGCTTCTAGTACTGGTCATACTCATGTACTAACTACCACAGACTATTTCACCAAATGGGTGGAAGCTATTCCAATTAAGAGTACTACTTCTGAAGTGGTGTGCAGCTTCATCAAAGAGAACATCTTGGTAAGGTATGGTGTACCTAATAAGATTGTAACAGATAATGCTTCGAATTTCTCTTCAACTGAGATAATGGATTTTTGCTATGGGTATGGCATTTCTTTGGCTCACTCCTCAGATTACTATCCTCAAGGAAATGGGCAAGCAGAATCTACTAATAAAAATTTGGTGACTATTATAAGGAAATTAGTAAATGAGTCTCAATGAAATTGGCACAAGAAGCTCTATGATGCTCTTTGGGTAGACAGGATTACGCCAAACAGAGCTATTGGAATGTTCCCTTTTCAAGTGGTTTATGGAGTAGAAGCTCAACTGCCAGTAATAGTGGAACTGCCAGCCTTGCATCTAATGAAGGCCATTGAAGATACTAGTTTTAGGGATGCTTTGGATAAGAGAATTATGTACCTTCACAAACTAAATGAGGATAGATTGGTGGTTGCTAATAGGATATATGTTCACTAGCAGAAGGTAAAGGTCCTGTTTGACAAGAAAGCTAGGTTCAAAGATTTCCAAGTTGGAGACAGTGTCTTGTTATGGGATAAAAGGCATGAACCTCGTGGCAGCCATGGCAAGTTTGATTCCCTTTGGCTCGGACCTTTCAAGATCAGACACTTTGCTGGTAAGAATTCCTTTTATCTTGATTACATGGACAGTTCTCCTCTCCCACTTCCTTATATTGGGCAGTACCTTAAGTTGTTCAAGTCATAGGTGTTCAAGGAGTCCTTTGTATATTCTGTACAGTGTTTTTGTTTTTCTTTCCTTTTTGTTTTGGTGTGTTGTCCTCTGTATTGGTCTACTTTTTGACTCCATGGCCCAATGGATAAGGTACTGGTCTGCTTCCCCGAGTTTGTCTAAGTTCTTACCTTGTCCCATTCCTTGAATTTATGCCAAGTCATCCCCAAAAGGAGCCAGCTATTGTCCACCCAAAATTCCCTGCTCTTAAGAAAGTGAATTTTCAAAATTTTGAGTTTAAGTGTCTTCTCTGTTGTGCTGAAAGTGTTAAAAGTCATGAAATTGAGAAAATCTACGTTTTTGGGTCATTTCATGTTTTTTTCGGGCCTATCGGACATTTTTGTCCCACATGTCCCAAGTTCAAAAGTGTGCTCTGTTCCCCGATCGGCCGATCTCCCCGAAGTTTGTATTTTTCAAGCCCGTCGGACATTTTTGTCCCAAATGTCCCAAGCCAAATTGTGCAAGTTGTTCCATTTTCGGCCGAAACACCCGAACCGCGTACTTCGCACATTTTTGTCCCAAGTGTCCTAGGTTCAATCGGGAAAGTTGTTCCATTTTCGGCCGATTCGCCCAAACCGCATACTTCGCACTTTCACGACCCAAATGTCCCAAGCTCTTCCGGACCCATTGTCACCTTTTCGTCCGATCCGGCCGAGTCACGTGTTTCACGCATTCGCGTCTCACATGTCCCAAATGAACCAAGTGCCATTCATGCTTATCTTTCCCGCTCTACCCGAATATCATGCTTTTTCAAATTGGTAGGTATGTATTAAATGCGCATTCATTGTCTTTCTCTCTCCTAATCGGCTATATAACAGGCATCCCCCCTTTGCATTTTGCACTCTACTTCCACGCTATCCTTTGCTCAAACCCTTGCAATATAATTTCATGTGCATGTATCCTTTCCCTCTGTAATTCCTTCCCAAAGTCAAGCTCGCGTCTTTGTCCTCCGAATTACTGTCAATATGAAGATCAAATTTCAGGGACAGGAGCAAATATCACCACTAGAATCTGCCGTTCACAATATTGGGGATAGTGAAGCTCGTCATCATGATTTCAGTGATTTTTGGGCAAGGATGGCGGATGCAAACCCTACACCTATCGCATAGATGATTCATGACAGTGGTTTGGCTTTCGCTGGAGGTTTCCTGATCTTGGTACAGTGTGCTGATATAGTGCTTTCATGCAGAGCTCACTTCGACCCTGATTCAAGTGAATTAACCAATGTACACGGGGAACTCATCACCAAGCTGGATACTGCCACCATTAGCACTACTTTGAGGATCCCAGAGATGGATAATGCCATAGTTGTTTCCCGGGATCAAGCACAGGCCCTGTTTAACCAAGACAGTGACAAATACAAGGCACGGGTGGCGAAGTCATGGCTTAAAAACCCTAAGAAGGGAGTGTCTCGCCTATCCAAGACACTCTTCTGAGCAGATTTCAATGAAGAGTTGTCAGATTTCATAATCCTACTGGCTCGGGTGATGGGCTTACCTTCTACTAACGAGTTCCATTTCTGGATGTGCCCACTCATCAGCATGGTGTGCGAGGGAACTCAAAATATCAACTGGGTAGAAATCATCAGCATGAATTTGGCGGAGCAGCTGTCTAATGTACAGCAAACGAAGAAGTTCTACATGACTTCGTACCTGATGTATACCCTGGCAGCATCAAGACAATGGTTTGGTTTTTCTTACATTGATGCCCACAAGGATGACCCTATATATGCCTACTGCCCACAGTTCACCCTAGAGACCAGCAATCACAATTTTAGAAGGGTAAATGATGCTTTCACCATGTACGTGGTCAGGCTGCTTGAGGGTGACACTGCTAGAAGGTTTTTAGACGAAGCCATGAACCTGATATCGCACTACGGTGCCTATTTTATTCAATTCAGAAAATTCTGTTATATCAGGCTTGCTGGATATGAGAGCACCCCTCTGAGGCTACCCATGTTCTGCAATGATAAGATGGCTTTGATTGAAGTATGCAGGAAATTAGACAAATTACACAGAACTTGCAGAGACAAGAATATTTCTGGTTTGCACTTTCCCATCTCTTTGGGAAATTACACTTGTAAAATAGCCCTGGACGCATAGAACATAGAGAGATCCCTGGTCCCTATCACCGTTCATTTCTTTAAGCCAAGAAATTGCTTTGACTTGAAGAAGTTCATTGAGAAAAACATCAAGATAATCTATCATCATATGGCAGATATAGAGGACTATTGGGCTGACTGTGTAGCTGTTTTTGAAGCTAGAAGGAGGCACTGTGGCAGGTTCTCTCTACAATTGATCCAAGAACTCGCCTTGTACCAAGTTCCTGAAGGACTCCAGGAAGACAATTCTGATCTATACTCATATGAGTATGTCAATGTGATTAAGCACACCCCCTTGGAGGACTTGGATTGGAACAGGAAAGAAAAAGATGATCTGGCTGAGATCCTTGCTCCAGTCTTAGTCAGGACTAAGGTCTGGTTTGACAGGAAAGTTCGAGAGCTCAGAACGCACTCAGGAGAATCCTCTTCCAAGGATGTTTCAACACCAAGGAGGGAAGCATCGACTCCCATATCAGACACACCTGTGCAAACCCCTCCTGCCTCATCAATGCAAGGACCTGTAGCTTCCACTCCTTCATCCACTCAAGTGTACTAGAAGAAACTTAAAGAGGTTAAGAGGGAGCCTGTGGAAAAAGATCCTCAAAGTAACCAGGTAGAAGGGCCTTTGGGACCAGAGAACATCATTGTTCTCAGTGAAATTGAAGAGAGTGAAGTGCCAGCCCCTGCAAATGCTCCTGAAGGTCCAGCAGATAAAGATAAGGAAGTCTAGAGCACTGAACTTCCAAGTGCTATTGATTCTTCAGCAGCAATTGTATCCAGCGCCCTACTCACATCTCAACTTGAGACCACAGCTGTGCAAACCTTGAGCATCATGAACTCTATGTCTCTTGGTCCTCTTGCCCCTCCTGCTACTTCCTCTTCATCTTTTGCGTGGGTTCAACCTCTTGTTGACAGTAGAAAGAGGAAATCTTCCTCTCGGAGCTCAGGGCAAAATTTTGATGCTGTCGCAGCCTTGTTGGGCACTACTCCTTCTCGTGCCAAGAAAGCCAAAATCACCTCTAGAATAGTGTCTGATGCTCAAGGTCAGCAATTCCTAGAGATTACTAAGCCTACAGTGGACAAATCGGAGCAGGACTTTCAGGCATCTGACTTAGAGCTCTCAAGAATTCCAATGGGAGAGTCTACTCCTGAAGGTGAGATCCACAACCTCCAGGAAATGGTCACACGAGTCATTAGGAGGGTAGAGAAAGGGCAGTAAACTATTGAACAGTTGGAGGAACAGGCCCAGATTCTCACAAGTTTTATCAAATCTCTTTTGTCTAAGGACAAAGTTTTGGACCCTACCCCATTGACTACTCTTCCACCTCCTGTAATTTTGAGCCAAGATGAAATACAGAGTATTAAAGAAATGCACAAGTATTCTGTCTACGGAAGAGCTATGGAAGCCATGGTGGAAAATATGCTTGTTGCAGGATTGAATTTCATCGATGAAGATTTCAAACTCCATGGAAAGGTGAACAATTTGCAACAGAAGCTCTTCTCCACTATCGGGGTCATGGATAAAGAGCTCAAACTCTAGAGCAGTTGCATAGTAGACCTCCGTCTCGTGGGACAGACAGATAAGAACATTTTATTGGCGAATAAGGTTTTTGATGATGTAAAGGATAATCTTTCAAAGTCCTGGGTTTACAGCGTGGAGTGGAAGATCAAATTCCTGGAGGAGGCTTTGGGAGAACTGAAGAATAGCTGATAGAAAGGTGAGGCTTTCAAGAAAATGGTGGTATCTGCTTTCAAAGATATACACTTTCATCTTCAAGATGAAACTTCTGGTGTGCCCCTTTCCTTGCAAGAAATCAAAGCTCAATTTAGAGCTTTTGTCAAAGATAATTTATTCAAGGAAAGTTCCATCTCCAAAGAGAAAATGAAGGAGATTTGGTCTCTTCAATCTGCCATCGAAGAAGCAAATAAAGATTATCATACTCATGTCGAGTTTGATAAAGAAATGGGGAACTGTCTCGGATTTTGGGGTCAGTCTACAGCCAACACGTCAGTCCCTCGTGACAGAGACATAGCCGAGGCGTTGAAAAGATTCAGGCAGCGGATTTTGAAGTCAGTGGGTCCCTCCCAGTAACTGACCACCTGTCTTCTTCTCCATATTATTTTCTCTTCTTCCCATTCTTTTTCCATTTTCTTTGTAAAAAGTTGAGGTATTGCGGTTGGCAGTCCTTAACTATTCTTGGTTAAAAGAAGCAGTTACGAAGAGTAACTGATTTGTAAGCTATATAATGGTCTCTCTACGCCATTCTTAAGGGAGGAAGAGCTGGGTTTATTTTCTGAAAGTGTAAATAGATCATAAAGAAATCAATACAGAAGGGCTTTCCATTATTTTTCTATCTAATCTTTGTTATCTCTAAGCTTTCATTTAAATTTTGTGAAGATCATTTGTCTCTAGTTTGTTAGTCTTGCCGATTGCATACTCTTCAACTTTGTAAGCATGGTGATCTTGTATAACAAAGAAGGAACTTTGTGTCCTTGATTAATGAATCTGTGTTACATTAAGAAACTTTGTGTTCTAACAGATGTTATTTACAGAATTTTGTGTCTTTAAATTCCATATTATTTATATGATACAAATGATCTTGTTTTCAATTCACTGTAACTTCGCATACATAAAGAATTACTCTGTTATCTATAATTCTACATTTTTCCTTTCTGCTCATTCTTGTACTCTCATTCCTCAGTCCTTTTGTAATTGATGATCTTTATAGTAAACACTTTCGTAATATCCAAGTTCAACCAGAAAATCATGTTTTGTATATTTGTAAATAGGTTCGTTTCTGAATAAGGGAACTGTACGTACCCAAAATTGTAAGGTACTGTACTACTAGAACAGTGTAACAAGTGCCCCGATGATGATACAGATCTCCTCGCAAGGTGTTCGGGATCCGGAAAAGCCCTCGGAGTATGCGTTAACATCCCGCATGCCCCGCTTAGCCCCCACACCCTTTGTTTTCCCCTTTTTCCCTCTTTCCTTGGCCTCTTGGCCTTCAGTGACGAAACTGCCACCCTGCAGGGTGGCTGTCTCGTGACTACCGCCCTGAACAAGGCGGCGGTCCTGTAACCGCCACCCTGCTCAGAGCGGCGGTCCTGTGCGCATTTTCTAGAACACTCTTTTGACGTGACCCGCGTGAAATATCACGTTTCACCAGCTTTCTTTGCCGACTTGAGCATGCATTTATGTTTTTGGTCCCCTGGAATAGTGTTTTTCCTTTGTTTATTGTTTAGGAGTTCAATTTGGTTTTGGTTCTTGGGTGTTTGAATTCCTATAAGTGCATGGCTTGTGCTCAAGCAAATGGCCTCTCTCAAGTTTTGTTTTCTGGATTCCTCTTTGCAATTCCTTTAGTTTTCCTTTGCTTAGAATACTTAGTTTTCTTCATTGCGTGTTTTGGTTAGTATTGTATTGCAGCTGGTAAGCCACATATCCATCTTGTGTAAGTGCAGTCATTACTTGGGGCCACCATTTTTTGTTAGAGTCTTCTGATTTTCAGTGGTTTGGTCTGTCAGCTTGCTTAGGATTGATAGCATAGTTCATTTCATACTTGGTTAGTATTGTTCAGCCATCGGTAAGCCACATATCCATCTTGTGCAGGCAGTGCTATTGTTTCACCCATGGTCTGGAGTTTTTGGTCTGAAGCTTGGCTGGATTTTGAAGTTTGATCTTTGCTCTCATTCCCTCATTTTAGTGTTTTAGTTAGTTAGCTTGTTTAGAAGCCATAGCTTGAATTCACTTACATCTTTTGTTAAATTGCTCAGCTGTTGGTAAGCCATAGACCCATCTTGTGCAGGCAGCGCTGTTGTTTTATCTAATCCATTAGAGTAGAATAGCTTAGAAAGCCATTAAAGTTGCAGGTTTTGCTCTTCATACAGGATAGTTTCAGGTTCTGGACACATTCTGTTGCACGATTCGCAGTAGATCCCGCTAGGAATTGCATAAGCCAAGCTCTGTACTCTTGCGCTATCCCTCTCCTATCCGCGTTCTATTCTATCTACATTCCGAAGGTTGTCCCTTGTTCCAAACACCTATTCCTGTTGATGCAAGCATTACACACTTTTCTGGATCTACGTGAACACAAAGAACGAAGAGATCATACTGAGGGGACAAGATCACACACACCATCGGATTCGCCACTGTTCTGCGAAATCCAGGTTTTAAACTTTCAAAGTTCTAGTTAAAATCATATCAAACAGAGTAGTTAATCACTTTATTTCAGTTAATTTTATTCTCGATATTGCCGGGGAAGCTGTGGGGATTGATAGTTTCTGAGAAACTATGATTCACTCCTCACTTCTGAGGTAGGGTTGAGAATCTTGCTAATAGATTAGTTATTTCATTGTTTAGAATAGATATACAAAATTACACAGACAAATAACCACACTCGGTTATCTTGTTTGTTTTAAATTATTAGTTTAGTTGTCAATTCTAAATATTTTAAATAGTTGCTTTCTTAAATTCATTTAAATCATCAGAAAATACAAAAAGAAGTCATATATGCTAGAAGTATACTTAGATTTCACTTTATTATAGTTTGTTTTATTACTGCTTTTGCATGACAATTACGGGACCTAGGGAGCCCAGGGAATACATTTTCGAGCCAATCGTGCCTCAGCCCAACCTCATAGCGGCAATAACTGATATTGACCAGAACCTTAGGATACAAGTCTTCCAAACAACAACAGATTTCCAGCAGGTCAGATCTCAGTTAAGAGGATTAAACATAGAAGACGACCAAGCACATACATTTTGGTCAAGTCAGCCAAACTACAGGTTGCACTAGGAAAAATATCCACATGACTGTAGAAGGATTCGAGAGAGAACAAACATTCGGGTGTGATCCTTTAGTTCCACAACCAGATGCAGGAGACACCCACACAGACATAGATACCAGCCTAAGAATCCAAGTTGCAAGAACACCTGTGAGGTATTCCGAGAAGATCGCACAGCTATTGATTCTCAACATAGAGGCTGAAAAAGCATATGATTATTGGGTACTAGGGATCAAGACTTGATTCCACGCATGACCATAGCTGGTCCACAACAACCACGAGTCTATGGTTGTGACCCACAAATCCCACAGCCCAACGAATCCATAGGTCAATCCGATATAGACGCTAGCCTACGCACCTTGGTATTTAGGTCCACTCCACTTCCACCTATCATCATCGAACAACTGTCTTTACTAGATACAGCGGCTAACGAAGCTAGGGAATTCTGGACTAGGCCAGAAAATCATCCATAGAGTCAATTATATTCATCATCCACTATATGACCTTATCAGGAGATATACACGAAACAATCCCAGGTCATTTTCCACGTATTCCGCAACCCATAGATCGAATCACGCCAGAGCTCGATATTGATTGGAGCCTTCGAGCAGTCATCCTTGCTGATCGATCTATCACACCAGTCCAAGTTAGAAGGGCCTTCTTTGCCTTAGATTCACAAATTCCACTAGTGCGTGTCGAAGACATTAGACTGCCTAACTAGTTTGTCTACCTATATTCCATCCCCACCGGCTGTCTCGGCACGACCTCGGGAGGTCGGGTACGTGGAAGAGTTACTTGTTGATTCTCACGCTCGCCTGTCACTTTTCTGACGTACAAAATTGGTGAACCCGACGTGAAACAAACAAATTTCAATACCTCATCACATCAGTTTCACCTTCCTGACGTGAAACTTGTTTCACCTTCTCTTTGAGAAGTTTCAAATCTTCTCTCATCCACCTTCGCTCCTTCCCATTATTCTGCGGGTATTCATATACCCCCCGAATATGTCGGGATTCGATGCATATGGCAGACCCCTCTTAGGTCTTGAGGCATACTACGCCCAACAGAATAGGCAATCATCACCCTCGCTCTCAGTATGGGGTGACAACTATTCAACTAATCAGTTGTCAACACAAACCCCAAGAATCAGATATAGTTCGTCTTTTCAAGCTGAGGAGTTAGATCAACCCCCTCGAACCCAACAAACAGAGCCTTCAGGTTCAAACAATATGACGTTTACCGGAGAATCTGGTTCGTCTCCTCAAATGCTACTCAGACCACAGGTTAGTAGGCAATCAGATCCATACCTGGTCTTAGATGATGGACAATCAATACGTTATCCTAGGAGTGAACAACGCTCCCGGGGAATGTACCCACCTATAGGAGGTTTACAAATACAACCCGAAATCTCTTTTCAAGAAAATACCTCTATGCCACTGCATACAGGAAGTATTCTTGGAGAAACTTGGCAAGATAGCGATCAGTTTATGACAGGATATCACGTACCTTTACAACACCAAGGTATACAACCAACGCCACTCAGGAAAAGTACCGTGACTTCACCAAATGAAGTCATTTCAACGTTAGTAGAAAGAGTGAGAGGGTTAGAACTGGCTCAAGCAAGTCACAATTCTCCGTTCATACAAACAGGAAGTTCCAATCCTCCATACCACTCTGGCCAGGTAGATCTCCTTACGGGAGTAGGCACGTTAGGCATGCCTCCTCAATATCCACAACAAATGCCAACAAGGCCTATCATCTCTAACACAATTCCTCCCGGTTTAGTGTCGAACAGTCCGTTCCTTGACAATACCCCGTCCTACTTAAACATATACTCTAAATCACCACAAGGAGATATGTTCTCCTCTCCCGGCATGTTTGCTCAAACGCAGGCACCTCCCTATGCCCCTGCCAACACATACGCTGCACCGTATCAACAACCTATCCCACCGCCGCTCCCTCAGCAACCACCATCAATGGTCGAAAGCTATGCGATAGGGACTTATTCAGAATATCTAAAGGAACCCTTAGACTTCACCATACGAAGCATCATGCTTCCAAGACCTCTCCCTGATTTTCCCAAGTTCAAGGGTGAGGGAGATCCAAATGCGCATATCAAAGCTTACGCTACAGCCATTCAGGAATTACTCCCATGGGATGGGGTTGTTGCTAAAATATTCCCCAAAACACTGGAGGGCATTGCTCTCGATTGGTATTATAGAATACCTGAGGCTTCCATACATTCATTTAAACAACTCGTGTCAGAGTTCATCAAAGCCTTCGACATGAACAAACTGCTAAGAACAGGAATCAGGGAATTCTTGCATATCAAACAGGAACACAACGAATCTGTCGCCCATTTCATCCAGAGGTGGCGTACAGTTCTTTATTCATCAGCAAGTGCTCCAAACATGGATCAGATGGAACTATGTGATTTATTCCTTCATTCTCTCAGTAGAGAAGTGAAGGAAGAAGTCCAGAAGTTCCCACTAAGGACTTATGATGAAGTACTTGAGAGCGCTCTGCGAATAGATCAAGCAGCGATAGATAGTGGTCGTAAGACATATGGAACAAACGGGAGGTTAATCACCTCCACTCAAAACACTACAACTACCACAAATGTCAATCAAGGACCCAAAATCCTTAACAAAAATCGTGGGGTAACAACGGATGGGGTAACCGACCAGCCCAAGAGGGTAAATGTTGTTAATGCTCCGTCACAAACAAACAACCAACGAAACAACAACTTTACCCCGACAATCAATACAGTGGATTTTAACCATCCACAACAACAACAACAACGGCGAAATCCCATACAAGGGCCAAGCCAAAACTCATTTGGTTACCAAAACCAAAGTCAAAACCAAAAACAACAATTCCAAAACTTTGGTCCTAATAGGCAACAGTTTGATCGGAATTTTAGGCCACAATACACACCAAACCAACAAAACGGGAATTATAACCCCAATTCTTATTGTGGTTTCCATAAAATTCGGGGTCACGATACTAGAACGTGCCGTGACTACAATAAATTTATGCAACGTTTGCCAGAAGAACAAAGACAGTTCTTCACAGACCTGTTCTTGGCAGATCCTGTCTCATCATCACCAAATACTCTCGCAGGGGTAGTTTCTCCTCAGAATGCTCCCCTCAAGATCTTTAATGATCCGCTCCCAAATCATGACAGCAATAGGCTGAATCCAACCAGAAACAAACAAAGGTGCAGTGACGGGAAACAATGACCATGAAGCCTCGACTTCATTAAATCCGTCAGTCGCGCCATAGTTGGGAGCTCAACCGAGACCTAAGATAGTCAGTTTGGTAGAATTAGACGTTGAACTACCTATCGAAGCTATAACAAGAACACGAGAGTATTTCTCTCAACCAAGCCCAAGTCATCTGCCAGAGACAGATAAGAGTCAGCAAATAGTTGAAAAACCCATCGGTGCCTATGATTTAATTAGTGACCTAACAAAGACCTTTTCACACATTTCATTTTTGGACTTACTAAAGAACTCTCCCCCTCACAGAGCTGCTCTTTTAGAAGCATTAGGTCTAGGCCATCTAATTAACATCACTCCACCTCCCGAAACACAAGTAAATCACGTAGATTTTGATATCCACCCTCCGGGGCAGCCGGACAAGGATGTCGAATTCATCTTTGAAATAAGTAAAATGCCCACAGATGCTGAGATCGCACGCCGAGGTGACCCAGCCTTACACTTGCAAGTGTGGGTTTATAATAACTATGTAAAACGGGCAATGGTTGACGATGGGGCCGCAGTTAACATAGTCCCTTTCTCTTTCCTCCAAAAACTTGGATATGGAGAAACAAACTGTTCCACTACACGAAATACCTTGAGAGGCTATGATAGCCTTAAAGCCACTTCGATAGGAACTATAATACTGCCGGTCACCTTAGGGCCCAAAACCATCTTGACTGAGTTTTATATTATAGATCGGGAAACTAACTATAATATGATCCTCGGCCGACCTTGGATACATCGAATGAAGGCAATCCCTTCCACGCTATTTCAAGAAGTAAGATTCTTGCATCTGGGAAAGGTATTTGTCACCAAAGGCTGATCCAAAACCTTTCGATTTGCACCTAGCTGATTTAAAGAAAAGACCAGGGGTGCACTCAGAATTTGAACTTCCAACAAACCAACTTAATAAACCCTCTGACCCAAAGCCAGAGGAAAAGTTGATACCTACGACGGATCTTGAAACTACCAGCATAGCCAAAACAATTCCAACCCCTAAAGGTAAAACTAAAGAAACAGTATCATTAGGGACTACTGTGAAAATCGTTGAGTTGATAGAACAAGATTCACCAATGTTCTTACCATTCGATTCAGTAGGCATAGGGATTTTCCCTAGGTGTTGGTTCTCTTGCCAGCAGAAGATCTCTGTATGGTAGAAGTAGAGTGTGCAAACACAGCAGATGCCCCAACATCTACACTCCCGGCTAAGTATTGGACTCTCCATTTCGATGGAGCTAAATGTCGTTATGGAGCGGGGGCAGGTATAATTCTTACTTCGCCCGAGGAGAAGGTCCTCCCATTCTCTTTTAAGTTAAACTTTGAATGCACAAACAATGGGCGCTGAGTACGAAGCCCTCCTCCTTGGCCTCACCTTAGCCAGAAGAATTGGTATTAATAACATCAGAGTCTTGGGAGACTCGCAATTAGTAACAAACCAAGTTTCTGAAGTATATGAAACTAAAGCCGAACATTTACAACTCTACAAAAACGCTGTATTAGATTTAAGCAAGGCGTTTAACTTCATATCCATTGAAGCAATCCCGCGAGAGAAAAATCTTCTCGCCGATTCAATAGCAACCTCAGCATCACGTTTTACTCCAAGCAATGAGCTAGAAGATACTCACTTCACAGTATCCATTCGTGACAAACCATTAATAAAAACAATGACAAATCCTCTTTTTAGCGGAAGTGAATCTACCATCCTAGACCATGTTGGAAATGATGCGGCTACTTTGGATTATTTAAATGCCTATGCAGCATTACATCTCTCCTATCACATGCTAGATTTATCCCTGATTCCGCATTCGTCTTCCTACTTCGGAAATCCCGTAACGGATCTTCCCTCACAAACGGAGCCTAGCATATACGCAATAGAAAATGGAGATGATCTAGATTTACCTCCAGCACCACCTGAGTTCGAAGAGGGTAACACCTCTTTGATCGAGGAAACAATCGATGTCAACATCGGGACAGAAGATGAACCAAGAATATTGAAACTAGGTTCTTCGTTAACACCAGAAGAAGTGGAAGTACATACTCAGATTCTCAAAGAACATCAGAAGGCATTTTGCATTTAATTACAAGGAGATGACGGGAGTCGCACCCCACATTGCGGTGCACAACCTCGTCACTAGATCAGATGCAAAGCCAATTAAACAAAAATCAAGACCCATGAAGCCCAAAGTAGCTCTCATGGTAAAAGAGGAAGTAATAAAACTCCTTCAGGTAGGATTCATCAAGCCAGTTGACTACTCCCAATGGGTATCTAACATCGTTCCCGTTCTCAAGAAGAACGGAAAGATATGCATTTGCATAGATTTCTGAGACATCAACAAAGCGTGTCCTAAGGATGATTTCCCATTACCATCCATAGACGTTATTGTTGATGCAACAGCTGGTTTTGAACTCTTGTCTCTCATGGATGGATTCTCGGGATACAACCAAATCAGAATATCCGAGCAAGATCAAGCTAAAACCACGTTCATAACTCCTTGGGGAACCTATTGCTATGCTGTCATGCCTTTCGGTCTCAAAAACGCTGGTGCTACATACCAGCGGGCTATGACTTATATATTTCATGATTTAATTCATAAAATCATGGAATCCTACGTAGATGACTTATTGGCTAAAGCCAAGAAGCGCTGTGACCATCCCGAAGTACTCCGCATCATTCTTTCACGCCTAATAGAATACGGAGTTACGCTAAATCCGGAGAAATGCGTCTTTGGTGTAACAGGAGGAAAGCTCCTAGGTTACATCATATCGTCACGAGGGATCGATGTTGATCCAACCAAAATTCGGGCTGTCCTCGAAATGGTCCCACCTTCGAGCGAATCTGGAATCAGGGTCATTTCTCGGAAAGCTTAGGTGCAATCCGGAGATTTATCCTGGACCTAAGCTTCGCCGTTCATCCAATCAACAATTTACTCAAGAAGGACTATAGCATTGATTGGACTGAAGATTGCAATGAAGCTTTTGATGCAGTTAAGCGTTTTCTGTTATCACCACCTACGCTAATGCCACCTAAGCTGGATCACCCGTTAATCCTATATTCGCGAGCTACCAATGTCTCGCTGGCCTGTATGTTGGCCCAAGAAGATGATAACAAAAGAGAACGTGCGATTTATTTCATTAGCCAAACACTTCTCGACTATGAAACACGCTATACACAAGCAGAGCGAGAATGTCTCGCCATAGTCTTCGCAACCAAACGCCTAAGACACTATATGCTAAATCAAGAAACGAAGGTCATGGTAAAAACAGACCATTTACGGACTTTTCTCACACAAGGTTCCTTGTCTAAAAAGGCTGGACAGTTTTATAACCTTAATGGGAGAGTTTGAATTAACATTTTTAAATCAGAAATCAGTTAAAGGACAAATCATTGCGGATTGGTTAGCTGATAATCCATTAAGATGGAGGCGATCTAGTAGATTTAGACTTTCCAGATGAATGCGTATACTACATTGAAACTCGACCTGCTATCTCTGAGTGCCCTTGGTACACTGATATCATTAATTATATCATGGACCATACGTACCCGGATGCAGTTACACCGCAACAAAGAAGGTGATTACGCATAATCGTAGCTAAATACGTCATTATAGAGCAGGTGCTCTATCGAAAAGCATTCGATGGAATGCTCTTAAGGTGTGTCGACACAGAAGAGTCCAAGAGGATTCTCCATGAATCCCACAGCGGTATATGTGGAGGCCACTTCGGTGGCCATGCCACTGCTCGAAAAATACATCGAATGGGCTATTTCTGGCCCACTCTAGAACGTGACGCGATAGAGTTTGCACGCAGGTGTCATAAGTGCCAAGAATTCTCCCACGAGATCCACATGCCAGCACAAGCTCTGCAACCAATCGCTACTCCATGGCCCTTTTCTACATGGGGTCTAGACTTAATAGGGAAATTCTCTCCCTCATCCACAGACGGCCATAATTTTATAATCACGGCCACTGAATATTTCACCAAATGGGTAGAGGCCATGCCTCTTACCACTGTACCTGGTTCTGTAATCGCCAAGTTCATTTTGAACCAAATCATTTACAGGTACGGTATCCCGCAAATCATTATCTCAGATAATGGAACTTCTTTCAAGAATGAGGAAGTTCGTGAACTATGCAAAAAATTTAAAATAAGCCATCATACGGCTTCCTTGTATTATCCCCAAGCCAATGGGCAAGCTGAAGCAACAAACAAAACACTGAAATCCATTCTCCTCAAAACAGTAAAAAGGAAAAACAAATGAGATTGGCATTTAAAGTTATATCCGGCCTTGTGGGCCCACTGAACCTCAATAAGAACACCAACGGGAGTAACTCCTTTCTCGCTAGTATTTGGGATAGAAGCAAGTTCTCCCGCTTGAGGTCAAAATACCCAGTCTCCGCATTTCACTACAAGGGATTCTGGATGAAGATGCTTACAGAGGAAGCATGTCTTTCCCAATTAGAAAGCCTAGATGAAACTATGTTAGATGCTGAGCAGTGGCATAGAGCTTATGCTGACCGAATGTGCCGGCAATATAACAAGAAGGTCTATGAACGCGATATATACGAAGGTGATCTAGTTCTAAGACTAGATAGTCGGATCGACAAGAAGACTGGCGAAGGAAGGAAATTCCGGCCCAAATGGTTGGGCCTCATACTGAGTCATGAAGGACTATGGAAATGGTGCATACCTCTTATGTACGTTAGAAGGTAAGGAGTTTTGGCGAAGCAGTCAATTCCCTGCACCTCAAACGTTTCTACGCATAAGCAGCTAGCATTGCCTGTATCTAGCTATCTACATTGCATTTTCATATAAATTTAGGATCATTTTGTCCACTTCGTTTCTTACATAGATTGTGATCTAAGGAGTCTATTCTCAAAGCAATTCATTACAAACTCATGATGTAGTTGGCACAAAACTTTCTAATCATATCTCTCCATTTTCACGATATCATCAATCACTTCAGAATCTTTTATCAAATAAAATCAAACATGACGAAGTCTTAATAGTAACCATACCAAGATCTGCAAGTTTGTTCTCGCTTTGATTTCTTCTTAGGATAGGTGTCTTGCCTATGGTCTATTCTAGAAGCTTCATGGTGTCACATCTATCCCATATACACATCTCTTTGGAAATAAGCATATACTGACATTTTACTCAAAAAGACAAGTCAAAAAGTGATTAAAACAGAAAATTTTATTTTTACACATTTCCTTGCCCCACCAACCTTCGGTGATGAGCTTGCATCTCTTACTAGTGACGTAGGGTTGGGAAAGGATGGAAATGCCCTTACTCGCCTATGCCTTGCCCACGGTGATAAACCCATGCTTCTTACAGGTAGCATGGGGCAAAGTGTAGGGGGTCCTCTAGACAATGCAAATGTTAAAAGGTCATAACCAAACTATTCAAACTTTGAGTCAAAAACGAATGAATCAGATGTTCAAAATTCCAAGAGAGTTAAAAATCCTAAAAACCTAGAGTTTTGTCTACTATGTGGCCATCTACGGGTCTAAGTCTGGATAAACCGCAAAGCAAGTTACACCCAAAACTATGAAGTCATTCGAGGTAGAGTAAGCTTGTAGTTTATCAATTTGGTTCCACCAAAGCTTTGTCTATCTTTCATCACTATCATTTCACCATATTTCATAACTTGCGCCCTTCTTGGCTCTTGGTGATGAGCCCTCGCATCTTACTAGTTGCGTGGAGTTAGGAGTGGGGCAAGTTAATCTGTTCATCATATTGGTTATTTTCATCACTTTGCCAAAACAAACATGAGGTATCCAAATTGCTCACAAAAGCTAAGATTTAAGATCACAATATATCTACAATATCATGTATCAGTATCATGAAACACAAAAAGAAAGCAAACATTTGCGTCATTTGTTCACCATTACATACATATCTAAAAAAGCATATAAAACATACATCATAGTATACACAAAGTAGCTGGAAACAGAAAGGGGAAAAACACCAGTGACAAGTTTTGATCCAAAAACGAATGCATATATATAAATAATCAATGTTTATATACAATGCCATCATGCTCTAGGCATGGTCAAAACGCTCAAAGAGCCCGTAATATACAAAAGAATCTATAGTACAAAACGCATACGGAGCCAAGTAGTCTCTCAACCCCTGCGTGACCCCTCTGAAGGTGTGCACCCTCTCCTAGGGCTTCGGCTACGCCGGCGCTCTGAATGCATGGAGGGATCAGGGTCCCGAGGGGAAGCCATTGTCTTGCCATGAGAATGGCTCCTCATAAGATGCTCGGCTGTCCTATAGCCTGCCAACTCTGTACGGAGAGTCGACACCATCCTAGCCATGTGCCAAACAGGAGTGAAGACGTTAGTATGCCTACAGGTTACTGAAGGCTCCCCGGCATCTACAGATAGCTCCGCATGGGTCTTATCCATAGGGATCATCAGAGAATCAGTGCATACCCTACGGATTAGATCCCGCCACTCGTCAACAGTCTCTGCAAAACAAAGAAGAAGAAATGAATTAGAAACTATGACAAGAGACTAAAAGATACAATATCAAAACATAAGGAGAGATAGCAAATAAAAAATCCTAAATTAAACAAACATTAAAAAGATGAGAGGATAACTTACTCGGATCACCGGGCCTCCAAGATGGGTCGCTGGGTGCTAGCACCCGCCGTGGATGCCGCCTGCCGACTGAGGGGCTGCTACTATAGTAGGAGCAACATGACGCCCCGCAACTGACTCATCCTCTCCACCATGGCCCTAGGAGAGTGGCTCCTCTGAAGCTAGAGTCTCTCTCTCTGCACTCTACTCAGCCCTCTCTACCTGCAAAAATATCCTGAGTGTCATGCTACTCAGGATCGCTATCATCCGTCTGCTCCTCTGACCCTCCCTCTGTAAACTCCTCAGAATCAGAATCAATATCTATAGGGTCATCGCTGCTATGAGTAGGGACCCACAGCAATCTGAAGCAAAGGTTCGCCTAGGGCGCACCGTCTCTCCCTCTAGCCCGAACTACCCTCCTGGCTGCAATGGGAGTGCCAGGGAGTGATCACTGTCCAACCACGGCCTCTAGGCCCCCCTCTAGCCTCGCGGACTGATCTGTAAACTGGTGCCACTGGGGGAAGCATGCCCGCATATGTAAGGCTGAACTGCTGAGGAACTCTGCCAAAAGGGTGTACCTCCACCCGTCCCATGCACGGTCGATAAGCTACCCTGTGGTGGAGCATGAGATCAATGTAAGGGTCTCCTTGCCCCATATGCCGGCCATAAGCCGGTACGGCGTCGCCTCCATATCTGCTGTGGTAAGGGAGGCAACTGGCTGGTGAGGTGCTCTAAGCACCAACATATCTGACCATCTAGCTACCCTCATAGCCCCTGGGTCTGCCACCTCTACCCCTCTACCATAAGGAATAAAATGCTCATACACCCAACTCATGACTAGAGTCGGGTGGCTCAATGACTGTCCCCTCGACAAATGGACCACCCTGTATAAGTCATGGTAGGTGGTCCCCAGAATATCTGCACCCCAGGCATATATCCGGCCATGCCCCTCTATCTTTGCAATGATGGGGGCCCAGCAGTATAGTAAAGTATCTCCTCCCTTGTCCCCGATCAGCCTCGAGGTAAGGATCTGCATGATAGCCTGTCTGAAATATGGGGATGGGCAAAGAAGGAATCGATCGAACTCTCACTCCCTTCTTCGACCCCATTAGAGATGGCTGCATCCCCCATGTAGCCTGCCCACTATGCAATCTGTGCTCGAGACCCTGTCGTCTCCAATGTGAGTCTCCTCCCGATGACCGGGGTCTCCCAGGATACGGTAGACATCCTCCAAAGTAAATGGTCCACTCACCACGGACCCCTGGAAATCAGAAAGTGTTCTGATCTGCATCCCAATATGAGAATAAGTCACAAGGAATGTGACTAGATGGCGTGACATGGGGCACGCGTGATATACGCAATATGCTGGCCCTCTGTAGTGTATCCTCCTCATCCTGAGAAAGGGCATCCAATACCCCGGAGGAGCCAATCACACTCTCTCTCTTGGCTCCATCTGATATACTCTACTCTCACCTGCATATAACCAAAACACACAAAACAGAGCAAGTTAGTATCTAATCAATATCGAGAGAGTCATAAAAGCATATAGAAATGATAAAAGTACAAGTACAGTCTCCAAAATAGGTTCCTTTTGCATTCTGTGGCAAAATCGGCCACCCTGAGCAGAGGGGCGGTTTTGTAAGCGCCGCCTTGAAGGCGGCGGTCATGTAACCGCCGCCCTGATCAGGGCGGCGGTCGTGTAACCGCCGCCCTAGCCAGGGCGGCGGGTCGCTGTCCGAAAACCCGCATGCGGGTTGTTAACCCCAAAAAGCTCAAATGAGCAAAAAATAGACCATTTAAACTAAAAATGGAGCCTACCCAGTAGGCACCCACCATAGGTGGACCTTTTAAACCTAACAATTTCAAAAATAATCCCCCCATTATGCACAGAATTTAGCCATTTCAATTTTAAAGGGGGGAAAAACACAAAATGGAAGAAAACCAACCTGTGATCTGGCGGAGGTCGGTGTTCCGCATCGTGTAGGCATGCTCACGATCTCACTGTGGACGTTTTGACTCTATTCACGCGAGAAACCGTCACCAATGGGGTCCCCAGAGCTCAAAATCAATCAAATAGACTCATGCAAATGAATAGGGAAAATGGTCCCACTTTCATATATATATCGTTCTATTTCATTTTAAAGTGACTTTTTCGCCAGGTTTGGAGCGCTGATGGAGGTAAGTTTCTATCCCTGCACATGAATGGTACATTCTCCTTCCCTATTATTTTAGCGTGTATCTTCCAAATTATTGTATCTATCTGCACTTGAGTTCTCTTTTAATTTTGCAGGTAGCGGGAATTTTGGATGGTGTCATTTCAACACACAGACGAGTAAGGTATAGCTTCTAACTCCCCATTTCAGGACTGCCATACTCGGACCCAACTTTTTTAATGCCTCTTCATGGCTAAAACACTTCTCCGAGGGGGCATTATGTACGTACCCAAAATTGTAAGGTACTAGTACTGCCAGAACAGTTGTAATAAGTGCCCCGATGATGATACAGATCTCCTCACAAGGTGTTCAGGATCCGGAGAAAGCCCTTGGAGTATGCGTTAACATCCCGCGATGCCCTGCTTAGCCCCCCGCACTCTTTGTTTTCCCCTTTTTCCCTCTTTCCTGGGCCTCTTGACCTTCAGTGACGAAACCGCCACCCTGAACAAGGCGGCGGTCCTGTAACCGCCACCCTGCTCAAAGCAGCGGTCCTGTGCATGCATTTCTAGAATGCTCTTTTAACGTGACTCGCGTAGAAATATCACATTTCACCAGCTTTCCCTTGCTGACTTAAACATGCATTTATGTTTTTGGTCCCCTGGGATAGTGTTTTTCCTTTGTTTATTGTTTAGGAGTTCAATTTGGTTTTGGTTCTTGGGTGTTTGAATTCCTATAAGTGCATGGCTTGTGGTCAAGCAAATGGCCTCTCTCAAGTTTTGTTTTCTGGATTCCTCTTTGCAATTCCTTTAGTTTTCCTTTGCTTAGAATACTTAATTTTCTTCATTGCATGTTTTGGTTAGTATTGTATTGCAGTTTGTAAGCCACATATCCATCTTGTGCAAGTGCAGTCATTACTTGGGGCCACCAATTTTTTGTTAGAGTCTTCTGATTTTCAGTGGTTTGGTCTGTCAGCTTGCTTAGGATTGATAACATAGTTCATTTCATACTTGGTTAGTATTGTTCAGCCGTTGGTAAGCAACATATCCATCTTGTGCAGGCAGTGCTGTTGTTTCACCCATGGTCTGGAGTTTTTGGTCTGAAGCTTGGCTGGATTTTGAAGTTTGATCTTTGCTCTCATTCCCTCATGTTAGTGTTTCTAGTTAGTTAGCTTGTTTAGAAGCCATAGCTTGAATTCACTTACATATTTTGTTAAATTTCTCAGATGTTGGTAAGCCATAGACCCATCTTGTGTAGGCAGCACTGTTGTTTTATCTAATCCATTAGAGGTAGAATAGCTTAGAAAGCCATTAAAGTTTGCAGGTTTTTCTCTTCATACAGGATAGTTTCAGGTTCTGGACACATTCTGTTGCACGATTCACAGTAGATCCCACTAGGAATTGCATAAGCCAAGCTTTGTACTCTTGCGCTATCCCTCTCCTATCCGTGTTCTATTCTATCTGCATTCTGAAGGTTGTCCCTTGTTCCAAACACCTATTCCTATTGATGCAAGCATTACAAACTTTTTTGGATCTACGTGAACACAAAAGAATGAAGAGATCATACTGAGGGGACAAGATCACACGACACCATCGGATTCGCCACTGTTATGTGAAATCCAGGTTTTAAACTTTCAAAGTTCTAGTTAAAATCATATGAAACAGAGTAATTAATCACTTTATTTCAGTTAATTTTATTCTCGATATTTCCGAGGAAGATGTGGGGATTGATAGTTTTCTGAGAAACTATGATTCACTCCTCACTTCTGAGGTAGGGTCGAGAATCTTGCTAATAGATTAGTTATTTCATTGTTTAGAATAGATATACAAAATTACACAGACAAATAACCACACTCGGTTATCTTGTTTGTTTTAAATTATTATTTTAGTTGTCAATTCTAAATATTTTAAATAGTTGCTTTCTTAAATTCATTTAAATCATCAGAAAAATACAAAAAGAAGTCATATATGCTAGAAGTATACTTATATTTTCACTTTATTATAGTTTGCTTTATTATTTCTTTTGCATGACAATTACGGGGACCTAGGGAGCCCAGGGAATACATTTTCGAGCCAATCGTGCCTCAGCCCAACCTCATAGCAGAAATAACTGATATTGACAAGAACCTTAGGATACAAGTCTTCCAAACAACAATAGATTTCCAGCAGGTCAGATCTCAGTTAAGAGGATTAAACATAGAAGACGACCAAGCACATACGTTTTGGTCAAGTCAGCCAAACTACAGGTTGCACTAGGAAAAATATCCACATGACTGTAGAAGGATTCAAGAGAGAACAAACATTCGGGTGTGATCCTTTAGTTCCACAACCAGATGCAGGAGACACCCACACAGACATAGATACCAGCCTAAGAATCCAAGTTGCAAGAACACCTGTGAGGTATTTCGAGAAGATCGCACAGCTATTTGATTCTCAACATAGAGGCTGAAAAAGTGTATGATTACTGGGGTACTAGGGATCAGAACTTGATTCCATGCATGACCATAGCTGGTCCACAACAACCATGAGTCTATGGTTGTGACCCACAAATCCCACAGCCCAACGAATCCACAGGTCAATCCGATATAGACGCTAGCCTACGCACCTTGGTATTTAGGTCCCACTCCACTTCCACCTATCATCATCGAACAACTGTCTTTACTAGATACAGCGGCTAACGAAGCTAGGGAATTCTGGACTAGGCCATAAAATCATCCGTAGAGTCAATTATATTCATCATCCACTATATGACCTTATCGGGAGATATACACGAAACAATCCCAGGTCATTTTCCACGTATTCCGCAACCCATAGATCGAATCACACCAGAGCTCGATATTGATTGGAGCCTTCGAGCAGTCATCCTTGCTGATCGATCTATCACACCAGTCCAAGTTAGAAGGGCTTTCTTTGCCTTAGATTCACAAATTCCGCTAGTGCGTGTCGAAGACATTAGACTGCCTAACTAGTTTGTCTGCATATTCCATCCCCACCGGCTGTCTCGGCACGACCTCGGGAGGTCGGGTACGCGGAAGAGTTACTTGTTGATTCTCACACTCGCCTCTCGCTTTTCCGACGTACAAGAACCTCTCCCATTAAAGAGGAGGGACTTCTTGTCCCCTGACTGTTGCTCTTTGTAAAGTTCTATTTGATGGCCAACATGGAGGAGATTGCAGATTGTTGCACACTTGTTGATTGTTGATCTCTTGGATTGCTTTGTGTTGGAGAGCTTTTTTTTTTGAACTTGGAACAACTCCATCATGGAGAGGTAAGAACTTGGATCTTGGAAATTCTCTTCTTTTATGTTTATGAATACCTAAATGGTTCTATGTATGATATTTCTTATTAGCTCGTTAGGTAGATTACCTAGAGATGGTGTGGGAGAAAAATATGGGGTATTTTGAGGGAGGTATAAGTGTTTCGTGGAGGTATAATTGTAGAGGGATTTGAGATTTGGGTTCCAGCTTACAAAGAAATAGCTTGCATTTCTTTAGTCGTTATGGGGTGCCATAAGAGGTCCGGGAGGCATAAGGAAATGTGATGAATAAGGGGTACTTGGGGGAGGAATAAGAGCATGTCAAGGATTATAATTGATATATATTTTTGTGGTTTGTTCTCAGGTGGTGTTACCCATTTCCTCTTTATGAGGCATAAGCAACATCCCCCATAGTTTCTTGCTCCTTTGGCTTGCGTGATAAAGCATGAGTTTTGTTTGTCTTCTTTATTGTGTGGTTGGAAATTACAGTTTCATTTTGGACTTTGTTTTGAATGAGAAATTTGTTTTTGTGTTGTGGAAGCTTGTTTTTTCCATGTGTTGGTAAACATATCTTATTGCATTATGGTTGGAGCTCAGGGGCCAATGAAGAAGGATAGTTTCCCCTTTCATTGGATGTCTTGGTTGGGTGGAGAGCATTTCCTTTCCCCTTGTTCTGTTGTGATCAAATTGAAATAAAGAAAATGGAGGATATTCATATTGTTGTTCTGGAGAAGAGGAAAAAGACAACTTTGACATTTCTTATTGAGATTATGCTTATTATAACCCCTTCCAACTTTGAAGTGGATGACCTTGTACATTATTTGTGATGGAAAGATATGTTGTATTGGGTATGAAAGTTGTAAATTGAATTATGAAAGAGATATATGTTTTTCTCTGTTTTTGAATAAATGTGGAAGAAATTGTATTATGTATATTATAGTTGAGGAAGAAGAAAAAGTTCTGACAGTCCCTTGTGAAACTGCTTTTCAAAACCATTTCACCACTTGATGTGGTTGAAAATTTAATATAAATTTTGTGCTGAAGAGTTACTATGTTTTTGAAATGAAATCCCCTTTGAATGTGAAATAAATATACTCGGTATTTTGTTTGTAAAAAGGAATGTAATGAGAAGGAGTTGTGATAGTAAAGTTGTATTTGATCAATAAAAAATGAAGCTGTAAAAGAAATCTTTTCATTTGAATAGATGTTGTTTTACCTTTTACAATGAAGTTATTATTGTTTGAAATTTACTTTGAAGCATTGTACAACTCTTTGGTCAAATGTGGAAAATGTATTCAAAATTATTGCATCCTCTATGTTTTGAAAAGCACGTTTTTTATGAAAAAGAAATAGAAATTGCTTTCTTGTTTCTACATTTTAATTGAAGGAGATAGAACATTGTAATAGCAGATTAGAATGAAATCATATTTTAAAGTTTGGTAAATGTAATTGATCAATTCGAGCTAGAAGTTGTAGAGCTCTGTCAGATGTTTTTCAAATGGGACAATAATTATTAGAAAATGTACATAATGACCCTACAGACTAGGAAAGACATTTAAAATATTAATACAAGCTAAGAAAGATCAAAACGATTCCAAACAAACTATAATACTTAAGAAATTTTCATAGAAATTTTCAAAATTGAGCTCAAACAATTTCTCAGTCGTTTTTGATTTTAAATTAGGGAAATTGGAATTGATCTTAATCAAACAATTTAATCCTTGAAATCTATCCTAAATTCTTCTAAGTGAAATCCTCCATCTTTATTTGGCACGTTGTGAAAGAATTAATGTCGGATTTGAACAAATAATTGATAAGTTAAAAATACCAGTTCACTTTCTAAGTGAAAGAAATACATTTTCTCAAAATTAACCCTTTAAAATTTATCAAAATTATATTCTTAATATCATTATGCACAGAGGACGTTGAGATCTTTCCAAAAATCCTCATTTTCCAAAAAATGAGTTCCTAATCAAAAGTTATGGCCTTTTGAAGTTTTTATTTTCTTTTGGATTCAAAATTATTATAACTATCAAATTTAATTATTAAAACATTCTTGGGAAGACCCGCGGGTAAAAAAAAAAAATTTTGTTGTTTTTCGAAAATGCGTAAGGACATGAAGTTTCCCATCGCTCCACTAATCAGCAAACCTTGATTTTGTAAAAAAATGATCTAAGTCCAAAAATTTAATTTGGAAATTTTTCCTCCGTGGCTTTGCCACCCCGCGACCATTCATTGATCGACACGTGGCTTCGTTGGGTGTCAACAGAGGCTCGGGTCTATTTTAACCTTAAGCGCATTCAAAAACAGTTTTGAAAAAAAATGTAAGTTTCCTCCGCAGCCCCATCAGCCTGTAGCCAATCAAGTGGTATAACATGGCTTCACGAGGCATCGGCGGAGGAGTTGATCCTTTCAAGCCTTAATGCTTTTGAAAAAAATTGGCGAAAATTTCCAAATTAACCGCACCAATCCGCCAAACTACAGCCAATGGTTGGCTGACATTTGGCATCTTCTCACGTCGGCAGAGGCACGGGTTATTTTCAACCTTTTTTCCCTTCTTTGTGAATAGTAATATTTTCTAAATGTTCCCCACCAACCCGCTGAACCACATCCAATAAGGAGCTACCACATGGCCTCCTTAGGCGTTGGTGGAGGTGTGGGTTTAAAATTTGCTTTGTCCCAAAAGGGAAAAAGTTCTAGATGTCTTCCCCGCTCATCCAGCTCGCATTTGGGAAAAATTTTCTTCCCCGCTCTGCTGGTCCACTTTTCTCCTCTGGGTGAAATCTTCTCTCTGAAGTTCCGAACAATCGAGTTGGGGAAAATTTTCCTTCCTAGGGTCCGCTCTTGGAAAAATTTTACCCCAAGTCCCGTCAGCCCATAACTTGTGAAATATGAGGAGTTATGAGGACTTGTTTATATCATCAGAAAGGTGAGAAATTTTCCTATCTAATGGGAATTTTTTCAGAAATTTTTGAGTACGTTAAATATGAGAAAAATCAAATTGAATCCTTAAGTGAGTTCTGGGAGTGGGTAAGTGAGAATTTACCACTGTTAGTTTAAATGTGTATTCTCCCCCTTACAATTAGACCTTGTTAATTGTTGAAACCTTGTAGAATTAAATACTTAAGGTATTTAATTGTTTTGGCTCTTCTTACCCTCTGAGTTTAATTAAGAATTATTTGGCTTAGTGTTAATATAATTTTAAATAGTTATATTATCACCTAAGGGATATCTAACTGTGCTTTGTGATAACTTTCTCTCTCTTAGTGTTTTGTAAGGTGATTTGATAATTGCTGTAGTGGAATCTGAATTATTTTTTGCTATGAACCCTTTAAAAAATATATATATATCCATATTTATATATATATACTATAACCTAGGTTGTTCTTTAGTCTTGATTGTTTTTTTTAGCGGGCGTTACATCGTAGGATGTTCTATGGTCTTGAGCTAGATTCGTTTAAGCGAAGCTTGGAATCAAGGCTTATTGAGGGATCAATATCATCTAGATCAAACTTTTTTTTCTCTAGATTTTGCAATGAGTCATCCTCAATCCCAAGTAGCTATGCTACTGTCAGATCAATAGGCATTCACATATGTTCTGGGAAGTGTAGGGAGTAGTTAGATTCTGTTTGATGCCTTGTTCAGTTCAAGAATGACTAGAACTTAGTTCACGTACATTACCCCCATTTGACATACAGTAGGGTAGGATGAATAGTAAGACCAGGCTATCATGGTAGTCAACACGATAAGAGGAAGAGCATTGGAAATGGAGTGAAATTCGCGGTCCGTGGTCTGCTAGTCTAAGAAAAATAGCCAGTGCTGCGGGTAACCTTGAGAGTTGTACAACCATTAACAAGGCCGAGGTGACATGTATCCTTAAAATGAAGCACCGTACTCATCTACTTAGATTGGTATGAATACACTCTCCAAATGTTTCATCAATCTATGAATTAGATGAATGTACTTCAGTAAGAGCTACTAGAGTACTTCTTGTTCGAGTGTGGTGACATAGCAAAGAAGATATGTGCTAAACTTGAGGAAGACAACGATGCTAGATGATGAAGTGAGGAGGAACGGCCATGTACAAGTGTCTACGTCTCAACTGCACATTGGTATACCAAGCTACATCTCTAGAGACTGTTCCATAATGGTCCAGTTTGAAAGGGCGTAGTATATTCTAAAATAAAAAATAGATAGGGCTTTTTATTCAGAAGATGTCATCATGTCATCTCCAAAGTAAATAATTTATCTATTCAGATGTTCTAGTTGCTCAAGGGACCCATACTCCTCATGCTCGAAAGATCAAGCATGATTCTGATGTGATTCTCTACATTTGAATTCCAGCTATGGGGGATCGATTTAAAACATGTAGTGTCACGTCCATAATGACACTGATAAGTAGATCAAATATAATGATCATAGGCCTATGTGAAAGTGCATTTGCATGCTCTGATCACACTCAACATGTTACTTGGCATATGACAGTTCAACCACACATTCGGGATGCAATAATCGTCAAAGTGAGGCATAACTTGATGCTCTAGTCAACCATGGTACGAGGAAAAGAACCAAATAAATATCCTCCATCTGCCTGATCAAAGTATTCAGTGACACTTGAGTGTATGAACTAGACATTCCATTTGGTGATGAAAGTAGATGGAAGAATAACACAAATTTGTGTTAGTTGAGCATCAACAATTGAGCATTTTTTAGGTGTGTAACGGTCAGAGAAATCATCTTGTTGAAGTTGAAGAACTGTCCCTGTCTCAACTTCACTCCGGAGGGGCTCTTCCTTCCTAGTTCCGAAATTCATTGTGCACGACCTATTGTGCTTTATTGAGTAGAAGGAGGCGGTTTGTTTTGAATTATTATACTGGTTAATTTCCTCTAATGTAGGAAATTATCTATCCTAGACAGTACAAGATGAGTTATGAAGAAAAATTACACTTGTGTTATCTCGAGACACAATCATGGGTCAGAAGTTTCGAAAGGGTACCAGTTGTGTAGATTAGCCTTCATAAACAACCACAATGAAGTTAACAAACTAGCCTTCAAAAAGTGAACTCGACTACCATGTAACATTTAGTCGCTAGAAATACACTTGACACTAATGCAGTTGTTGGTAGTAATGCACTTCACTCAAGGAAATTCCTATAAAGAAGGCACATTTGGTCGCATTGTAGTTCCATCAACAATCGAAATGACGTAATGCTTCTCATTTATTTGCAAAGCACACATGTACAGTTATTGTGGCCCAACACGATGATGCATCTTATTGATCAATGTATTTTGATTAGCAACTAATTGTGGATGCCCATCAAATGATTTTGTTATCTATCTCCCAAACCTCGTAGCCAATGAGCTACATTTGGTTGATTGACATCTATCTGCAAACAAGCATATGACGAAGCGATAGGAAGCTATTCGATTCACTTGTATTCAGAATTAACCCACTGAATGATCAGGTAGCATGGATTGTAGGTGATAAAGATGTATGTTGCAGCCATTAGGAATTAGAAGGTGACACCATTCCTCTCAAGAGTGAGAAGATGTATCCTCACGAAGGTGCTCTATGTTCATGAGACAGTCCACAATTTTGAATCTCTTGTCTGTAAAGGTTAGTTCTTAGAATCATAATCTTAAGGTGGAGTTCCGTAGACTTATGAAAGGCATACAAATCCTATTTGATCTTCCAAGAAGGTATGATAATCTTTCTAAGGATTTTATGAAGGATCCTTTATTTGCACTAGATGTAGTCTCATCCTCTACATTTTCTCTGATACAAGCCTCTACGAAAAAGAGATATTTACTACTCTATGTTTGAATTCATCAATATGGGCACCTTTTTGGGTCGCAATCCATGTATCACCTCCATTCTAAAGATATGGTACTGAGGACCTTCCTCATACTTTCCCATTACCTTTCCTGATATGTTCTAGATTTGCCTTGCAGGAAAATAACCAATCGACGTAGATTCGTTAAAGATTGAGTTGCATTATTCTATTCGATTTCATATAAGTAGCACCCTAGGAACTTACGAGATCACAAAACCCTACTTTTGACTAATATGGGTATTGCCTCAAGGTGTGGGACCCTACAATTGAGACAAACCTCTAGAGAAGGCTGGTTCCTCTACCTACTCTTAATGCATAAAACTACTCCTAGAAAGAGAAATGCAAGCTATTTTAATACTAACCTAGATGAATTCTTCAAGGGACCAAGGAAGAAAGAGATGCATTGAAATGAAAGTCCTAAATGAATTGGAGGTAGATCTATACCAAGAACAAGGGCATTGGATACATCCATTAGTGAGTGAAAAATGTGTACATTCCGAAACTAAGTCTGAAACCCTAGGGCAAATTTCAAAAGTGGACACAGTATTTTGTCCACTAGACACAGCATCTAAAACCTCCAGATGCATTCATGGAGCACAACGGATCTTGATGTGTACCCTGTAAAAGAACACAATGATGCACAATATGGACCTACAAATGTAATGAAAAGAAAAGAAGGAAATATAACTCAAGATAGGGCAAGAAGTTTGCTATCGTGTGATTGCACTAATTTTATTGCTTTTGACATTTGGGTGTACATGTGTACCATTACAATACAAAGCATCAAGCACTAATATGTCCTTTACAAAATGCATAAACCTTCAAGAGCTCATGCAGCTCATGATCCAGTAGCTCGGAACAAGGTTATCTTTTATTTGAAATTCCTTTACATTTTTCAAGAATGTCTCCCCTTAAAATGAGTGAGAAATTTAAACAAATATATAGAAGAAGATACTCGAAAGGTGCCTTTACTCAACCGAAATATTTACATTAACTCAAGTATGGGAGTGCCATACAAATTTGGTAGGGTGTTGCTAATGCAATGGTGGTCGTAATTTCGCGTCATGAGCCTCATGTAAACTAATAGTTTAACAACTATTGTAGTGTCTCCATGGGTGAATTCCTTTATATCACTCCTGTCTGTTCGAAATGGTTTGCATGTATATTTTTTTCTCTCAGAAAATGGTAGCATTTTTTTCCATGTGTCGTCTAGTGGGGCATATATTCTAGTGAATCCTGGTGCTCGTTTGCCAATGTTACAGTAGTTGATTTTGGCAACTCAACTGATAGTATACCACACTGGTCACTCGAAACCTTGCATTCAATAGTATGCACAAACTCTTTTGTCCTGCTACTGGTTGGTAGGCGTAAAATCATGTCCATCGGCCTTGTTAGCATCTTGATACAGATGCTACTTCGGGTTTGCCATTCTTGTCACTCAACTACCTTCCCTTACTCTACCATCCGGAAGCACTAAAAAATGCTACTGACTTGATAACATCGTGTACATTGCCTACCAGCCGATAGTATTTTGATGTGCTACCGGTAGCGTTTGCTCCTATTTGTCCTACGACCTGATCCAATTATGTTACTAATGACATTCTTACCGCCGCTTTTCCCCAACACAATCATTGCTCAGACTCTTTGCCACGGTGATCTAGTTAAATCTCAAAGTGTTGCACCTATCGACCGCCAATTGCTATTGACCTGTTCTAGCTGTCCATTTTGCAATGGTATGCAAAAAATGGATGCACAATACACTTCCATGCCAAAGAATGTTACTTGAGGTTCTAGAGCCATACTGATTTGTGTGGACCCCCACCTATACTTGCATTTTAAGGATTCCAATACTTCTAGTTTTTGGTGGATGCCTTCTCTCGGTAAGACGTGTGGTGTACTGTGTTTCCAGTAGGTATTGTACCTGGGTAGCTCATGTATCAGGCCTAGGTACTGTTGGGATTTACCTTTATTCGTCCACTGAATCTATCCTCACCCACAGGGTGCTAGTGTAGGTTATTGATTATCCTTTTATCTTATTTAGTTATTAGGAGATATTCATACTAGTTGTTAGGTATAGTTCTTTCCTTGATCTATGGTATTGACTAGATCCTTGATGTCTGAGTTTTCTCCTAAATTATATGAAGTTAACTTGACTAGTTCTTCTGGAGTGAACTTAGTTATTTCAAGTATGATTTAGTGGCTTAGATCTATGACCACTGACTAGTTCTTAGTAGTTGTTACTTCGCTTGCCTATTATAAGCAAGGCCCATTCTCAATGTATTGCATTGAGTTCCATAATAATATATGATATTGCTTCTCATTTATTTGCAAAGGTTTTATGTAAAGTTATTCAAGACGAATTGCTTTCATCTTATAGATCGTGGTGTTTGATTAGCATTTCCATGTTCTTGGCTTGGTACAATTTGGTTATATTTCCTTTTAGTTGTTGATGTCATGGGTGTTGGTTTGACATATGTGACACCAATTTTTCAACTTTTAAGATTTCTGTTGTTGTGGAGACTGTTCTTTTTGTTATTTCTTGTGTTACTTCTTCGTAGGTCCCTTGCGGAACTTATTACCACGTTGTGGCTTTGAGATTAGTCCTTAATCTTGTCACTAATCCTAAACTGATTTGATGGCTTCGTCTTGTTGTAGCAAGTTCACGATTTCTTCAAATGACATTGTACACATGGATACGTTCAATGTCATGAAGAACACTCATAATTGGGAAAGGATATCTCCCAAGGTGATGAGGACCAATATTTAATACTTGACCATCTCACCGAGTGCTAACAATTTCATTCACATATTAGCCACTCAAAGTAAGAATTCCTCAACATTCTATTCATTGTAGATGGATGATCTTTTTATATTTTTTTACCCTGATAGATGGTCACCAATTTATCCCATGCTTCCTTTGTTGTCGTTGCACCTTCGACATATGGTTACACATCATCATTGATGCTTATCATAATCATCATCAATGCTTTGGCATCAACACTTGCATACTTGATGATCTCATTGGAATCACTAGGGAATCACTCGGTTCCTATGACAATTCTTTGTAGTCCCTCAAACTGAAGGATTGTACACATATTTGTTTTATATGAGGTATAGTTTTTCCCTTTTAGAAGTTGCGCATCAAAAAGGCAATTTCAGAGAAAATATTGTAAAAAAAAATTATTACTTATGAGAGAAATATTACAGGTCCTTTGACTTACTAGCGAGAGAATCGAGCTTCAAGATGAGCTTAGAAATCATGTGTTGAGAGACAAGGATGCTTCTTGGGTCATTTAACCTCTTCTTCATAGTTTGCATCATATCTGGATTCAAGTTCTTCTCATATTCTCCTTTCATTGAAGCGCACATCCAACAAAAAATATTTGAGATGTCTGTGGTGGATGAGTTCATCGAACTGAAGGTTGTCATTCTCATGGAGGGCTTCTAGCAAGGCAAACAACAAGTCAGTTCTTTCAAAATTTTGATCCCGACTTCCTAGCGACGATTCACCTCAATGATTTCTCGCAGTGCTACTTGTGTTTTCTTGAATTTGTGACATGTGATCATGCTTTTGAAAAAATAGCTCTCGAGTATCCTCCTTCACCCACGTATGAGAACAATTCCAAAGAGAGATCGCTGATTTTGAAGTAGGCAGGTCAATTGGAGGCTAGGGAGTAGGGTATCGTTTGTGCAGGCTCTTCCAGTGGCAAATATTTGAATTAACTCACTTCAATGGCTTGTTTGTGGTCGACAAGAGTGTCCATATGGTAGGGAACAGGTCTAGATTGCAGATTGCAGATCGTTGTAGCATGTATAGATTTCCACATTTTGATTTTTGAAGATCTCTGCACTTCACGTTGTCAAATGAAAAAAGAGTCGCTAAATGACAAAATATAAAGGCCAAAATATGCCAAAGAATGATGCAACACAAATGTAGCAGCAACACGTCTCCTCACACAGCAGCAAAAAGCAAAGAAAAGGTGTTTTCCTGTGCAGGTTCCAATCCTCCAAGATAAAGGCTAGACATGGTTTCCAGCAAAGCAAAAAAGAAAACCATCCCATCACGTCTTGATTAGGTCCTCCACACATGTTCTGAATAATGGACTAAACAACCACGCATATCCAGAAAAGAGAACAATGCATCAAAGGATTGTTACACGCCAAAATCAAAAGATTACATTTCCAAACAGATCTGCTCCAATAAAGTCACTCTGAAGAATACTTTCATGAGCAGGTTACAAGTTTGAAATTCCTTCTCCTTGCAGACAGCAAAATAGATCTTCCAAGCTCGGATATGATACCAGATTCTGATATGACATGCAAACCTTGATTGATTATTTACGCAATGGAAATCAGTATTTATACAGCATAAGATACAGGAACCGTCTGTAGGAAAAAAGAGTTACAAAACAAATTTCAAAAGGAATGTAAAAGTTACCTACTACAACTACCCGTTCTAACATACTCTTACAAGTAGTCCCTACAATCTTGGTCTAGATCTAATCTAATAACAAAATATATCTATATATTTACATTTCTACTTCAAATAAATGTATCTTGGAATCTTTGTGGCCACCACCAACAATTGTTTGTCTATCTATGACCTCAACACCAGTAAATAAGGATGATAAGGATGATGCCAATGAACCAAGAGTCAGGGCATCAATATTAATTGACGCACCATAAATTAGATCATTCAAAGGATATAAAAATGTCATATAGGGATACAATGTGGGCTAGGAATCACTACAATACTCACCAGTGTACCCTAGAGCTTAAGCCTAAACACACAGGTATAAGTGGAATATTCCACGTCAGAACTTGATTATATATATGTATATTTAAGTTGTATTGTAAAGTTAAAATTTTAAACAAAATATTAATTAAAATTAGGTTTTAATTTTCACACACCAGAAATTAATTAATAGAGTTGAGCATTTATTTTCATCATACCTCCATCATGCGGTCAAATTATACAATTGTTATATTATCCTCCTGAACATAAACAGAGGATGTGATACACAAAGAATTATTCTTCTCGAGATAACCTAATACCACTAATAGGTGAATGTCATTGTCATAATTTATATTTGTATACATTATGTGTGCTAGCCAACATTAATGTGTAACATCTACAACTGCGCCAACCTCACCAGATGATATCAAATGTGCATGAGGGTATAACTTGCTACTTTCTGATTATTTCCGTTATATGGGACATGGGTATCATGTATCAAAAGCAAATATCCCACATGGTCAGAAGATATAAGTTGGGTCTTGTGACAAATGCTGCCAAGACCCTCTATCACCCCTCATTGGAAATGTTAATAACGAGTGCAAAAAAATTTTGAAATCCACCAAAGAAAGGTAATGGCATCTTCAAAAGATGTATCGCATCAATAAACAGAGGATCTCCTTCCTAGCGATATGCAGGTCTATCACTAATGTGCCGATTCACCTGCCTGAAATATTTTGGGATATCTAAATAGTTGAGTTTAATTAAGGTTTTGGTGGACCTTATCATATAGCATCGCAATGAAATATAAAGGTAGTTGATCATTTTTAGGAAATTGGATATGGGATGCCACAATTCTACGATAAATTAGAGGTTCAAAAATGTTACATGTATATTTGTTTACGTAACATCCCTTGATTTTTTTTCCTATATAGATAATCCAGCACAAGATCTTAACAAATTCGTTATCTTGAGGTTTAGCTACCACTTCATTATACCCCACATTGCATGTCACATTATATTTAAGTTCATGCATAAATTTATTTCTTGACTCAAGTTGGAAGGGGTTAAATATTTGTAGGTTTACTTGTATCTATTGAAAGTTTTAATATGTTTTCACAATGTACTTTGTAGAAGCCAATTAAGACAATTTTTGAAAAGAGATCAAAGTTTGGAAAATTCTAATTCGGTTTTCTCTAGCAACTTTAGCGATGAAGCTTCCATAAGTGTTCAAAATTTAAATAAAACTCAATTTAGAATACAAATTTTTCTAGCATACACCCATTATGACTATAATTTCATGGTTTTTACTTTATGTTTGAAAAAAGGAAGTTGAAAAACCTCATCAATACTTTTTCTATTTTTGAAAAATACAGAAACAAATTGAAAGAAAAAAAAATAAAAAAAGTACATGTTGTGGAGTTGTTTGACGAAAGTTAGTGTGGATAGGGGTTCTGACGAAGGCACTAGAGGAGGTAAAGTGAAAGCATTGGGGCTTCCACCAATACATATATAAGGGGTTCGCCACAAGGGTGTTATCCCAACCCCCCTTCAGGAGAAGGCAACAATTAACTAAAATATGGAATAAAGGTTGTTAATATAACTATGAACAACAATAAATAACAATGAATAAAAGTAGTAAATAAATATGGAAAGTGACCAAAACAACTAGGATAATGAAAATAGACACCCTAATGTGCAAGAAGAGTATGGAAATGACTTAGTTCATTCGAACACTGATCTGAATTGTGTCGTAAAATTAAATCAACATTGTGGAAGCACAAACGAACATACAAAGGTCCAAAAAAGGAAAGATATGAGCTATTTTCTTGATTGGGGCTCCCAAGAGAGGATCAGGGTGCCTATGGCCACCCTTATTTGAGTTCTAAGTGCCCTGGTTTGTGTAGGAGGTCTAGAAACCAAATCGTTGTCTGTCACATGTAATTCACAGATCTTTACTGAATGTTGTCAATGATCACTAATGAAAGATAGACTTACAAAACCCTAAAACAAGCTTCAAACCCTAAAAAGAAAAATTCAAAGGAATAGATCAAATTGTTCTAAGTTGCCACAATGGTGGACTTACTAACTGAGTGTTGGAATACATCTAAGACCTGATGTAAATCTATGTGCTTATGTGTTCAATCATGCCCTACGTGCTCTTGTGCCATTCACACTTTGTGAAAGTTGCGAGACTAAAATATGTGTAGAAATGTAATAGAATGGTAGATGAAATAGAATAAAATTCCATCATATGCAATGTGATGCAGATGAACCAACCTTGTGCCTTGCAATGGAGCTATAAGGATGCAAATGGATACTTTGATGGATGCAACATTAGGTGATGATTATAGTGATTAGTCCCTTGTCCCTCATTATGTTCTCATAACTTTATATTTATATGGTTCTTCTAATTTAATTTCGTAATTGAATCCAAAAAGGTCAATCAAAAGAAATTTGAAATGTTGAAATGACTAGAAATTTTTCGAAAAGTAGTGGGAAAGAGGGAAAAGGATTAAGGTGCCCCAACTAGGACTAGGGCGCCTTTCAGCACCTTAGTCAAGTGAAAAATAACACATAATGACAGAAAAAGACTATGAAAATATGCTTTGAAGGTCAGGAATGATGATAGATAACAAAGTAAAATTCCCAGAAGATAGGGGTTAATTAGTACTTTCTTCACTCAAAAACCATATAAATAGTAACATAAGACCAAGACTAAATAATGTGTAAAGTGTGTGATTTTTTAACTACATTTTCCCCCACTTTGTGTTGGTGATAAGAAAGCTCGATAATGTAAAGTAGATACGAATGCGTACCTGATAAATTTTTTAGAGTGACATATAAATGCACTGAAGAACTAGAAAAAGTGTTGAGTGAAAAAATATGATGGAGCATGGAAAATAAAGATGTAAAAGTATAAAAGAGTTAAGAGAGTGAACCTAGGGCAAAAACGTGTGTGTAGTTACTGATGTGTGTGATGTACATGCATGGTTAATATGGTGTGTGGTAGCACAAAATATTTTTATTGTTTCCTCCATTGTTGTAGTTGACTACTTTTTTCTCATACGAACGGACCTGCAAGGAGAAAATGATCAAGCAGTCAAATATGCATGTATATGTAAAAATGCATGTAAAAGAAGCATGTATATATATGTAAGAGTATGTAAATGTAAAATACGCAAATGAAAAATTGAACATATGCACCTGATCCATGATTAGAGAGAGGGTATAGAAAGAGGGTATCTTGTCCTGTGTTTTTGAGACGATTCAACGCTACTGAATGAAGAAGTACAGGGAGGAATTCCACTCCATCGTCCAACCATTAATGTCTTCCTTTAACATGTATGAAGATATCTCTACACTGTCTTGTTTTTTGGGTGATCCACCACTAGATGAAGTAGTAAAGAGAGGAATTCCATTGTATCCTCTAACCTGTAACTACTCCGCAAAATGCTAAGGACAACCATGTTCTGTAAAATCCACTCTATATGGGGTACATAGACGGGTTTGCACCCAATCGTTGTATAACCCATAATGTCAAGGGTGGAAACTCAACTTAACTGAATCAATGTAGAAGTCTTCTATAATATGTAAAACCAAAAATGTTTGTCTCCCTCTTTGGGGTGCATGCGACATCGCTGATAGGAGAATGCGGCTCCAAAAGAGGACCAACCGCATGAAATCTATAACTCTGCCCTATAGTGGGAATGAAATGCATTTAGTAGAGACCAAGGAATGCATAAAAGGGAGGCTAACCAAAGAGAAATGCTAGTATAAAAAAGCATGCATGTATAAGATAATTTGTAATCTAGGCAAACAATGTATAAGCTACCAAGAAATATAGTAGTGTAAACACGTATGAAGATAAAGTAAGCCTCAAAAAGTGGGCTGCAAACATGGGACATCACTCACGATGTCGCAAGACATGGAAGGCCATCATGGCTGCATACAAAAAAAAAAGTGTGCATACCAAACATAGGGCAAGACTAGCATATAATAGAAAAAGTAGACAGACAAGTACAAAAAACATATAACCATGGAAGAAAGTAATCCTCTAAAAAAAGAATTTATGTGAAGCACCCGCTACCATGTTCAAACAACTCACATGTGAAAATATTTTATAAGAAATTAATTTAAGGTTCTAAGTATAAAATGAAACAATAACACCTGTAAGAGAGAAATGTGGATGCCCCCAATGGCCTTGTAAGAGTGGTAGAAGGAAAACATCCATGCTATTCATAAAATACTTGTATCTATGATCACAACTGAGAAAATGTGTGAATGTGCTTGTGTTTATGGTATAGATAAATGACATACAAGAGATCTAAACAGCATGTGTACTAAAGTGATTATGTACAAAACAAATGTTACAAAGAGTAATTGACACCAAGATATGCAATATGTTGTGGATGGATGGAATTGAATGTAACATGGATGATAGGAGCTGTATGCCCCTCGAGTGAATGAAAATGTAGGCACTAAGGTTCATTTGTGTTTGCCCCTCATCAGTCAAGAATGAATCATAAACAAGAGTGTTTAATGTGTTGTGATGAATGTGTATGTGGGATGATATGCAACCTACAAATGATGTGTGTGTTACCATTATATCCAAAGCGTATATAACAAAAATATGATCTAAAGAGTGATGATGTAACCTGAATCGTATATCACTACAAGAGGAATAGAGGGAGTGGTCATGTAACCTATAGCATGTACCACTACAAGATGAAGGAATAGGTGACCATTTAGCCTAATGTGTATGTCACTAACCTAGTAATGTCATATGATAGAAGGTCAAATGATGAACGTTTAAGTATGATAAGGTATTTGATTTTTGAACCTTCTGAAGTTGAGTGTGGACAGAGGAACCAAAGTGCATCATAGGGTAGTGAGTGCGATGGGTAGAAGTAGTTGTATTATATATGATGATTAGATGACCATATGATGAGTATGAATGTGTAAAATGCAATGCATAGTGTGTTAAGTAGCATGTGTAGATACTAATGTAGTATGTAGGATGAGTAGTATATGATGCTAGAGGCATAGAAAATAGGAGTGTGACATGTATATGATGAACACTAATATGATATGTAAATGTGTAATGTTCTAAATGACGTAGTCTCAATGAAGGATGTATGAGGTAAGATGCATAATGCGAGATGTGTGAAGAGTGTAGTGTGTTGGGATCATGTGTTGTATGCTCTCAATAGTCAAGTGTGAATGGAAGCACAAGAGTGTGTCATTTGGTAATGAAGATGTTAAAACGTGTGATGAGTGTCCTTATACAAGGAGATTGATGTAAGTTGATGCAAAGATGAGATATAGACCTATGATAATATGAGAGGGGGTAATGTATTGGATTGTATTCCCCCATACATGATGTGACAAATGCAGTCATGTGACATTTTAGATAAGATCCTCACTATCAAGAGTGAAGCCTACTAGAGTGGCATTGGAAACTTGATAAGAAATAAAATGGGGTGGATCATATAAAAAACCATTGCGACGTAATGTGTAAAAAGTCATGACATAATCTTCATCAGTGAACGGTATTGGTGGAAAATCATGTTCATCCAATGAGAAATATTTAGAACATAAGTTGGAGAATATTCATTACCTATGGAGATATTTCCAAAGGGAATCAGAAATGTAAGAGAAGTGTTATTTTCATTAATAGTAGCATCGATTTAATATATCCAAGATTACAGAAGTGTTAGTGGCTAAGTGCGAGGAGCCCGAGAAATAAATATCATCAAATAAAAAACATGAAGGTCATAAGAAACTGTGATGTGACAATAGCCACTATAAAGATGAGGCGACTGAGTGGGTTGTAAGTTATCATTAAGTGTTAAACCGAGTCTAGTTAAAATCTCAAGTGTCAAAATAGTATATTAGAAAGTGCAATCAAGTAGAATAATATGCCAATAGAAGTTGTTGATAAGAAGTTTGCATGTGAAAGAAAGTAACAAAGATGCAAAACGCATGGGAGGAGGTGAAACAATCTCAACAGTGTTTACAAATGCCTGATAAAGTATCATGGCATTGGTAGACACAGCAGTTTTAAACCTATATTTACCCAAACCATCGACCAAAAATGTTTCTTCGAAGTAGGAATCATCTACGTTAACAGGTGTGAAATTTATTTGAGATAATATGTAATCGTTGAAATTGATAACATTGAATTCGTCATCAGAGTCCTCATAATCAGTGGTGTTAGCATCCTCATGTTTTTTAGCTTTATCAAGTACATTTCTAGGTGATGCAACAGATAGAGAAATAGAAGGCGTCTCGAGGGTTGGAGAAGGAATGCTACGAGGAAGTGATATTGTAGGTGAACTAATATCCGTAATGTGAGTAGAAATATTTGGAGTATTTGAAATGGTAGAAGAGGATTGCGAAGTGCTAGATTGGCCAATGTCATATGTGTGAATGTTACTATATCGAATACTTTACAAACGTGGAATGGGCATAATAGTTATAGGTTTTATGTGATAATATTTGAATGGTAATGGATCTGTGGTGATCTGTATGTCCATAGCAATCATGTAAAAATTTAACACATTGGTGAATAGTAGATTCAATGGCTTGCATTGCATGAATCCAAGGTCTACCTAGTAGGATATTGAATTGAAAAAAGGCATCTATGACATATAACTCAATGATAACATTATTAGGCCCAACTTCGATATGTAATGAAATAGTTCTTAAACATGTACGTGTGGTAGACTCATAGCCTCATTTGATTGTAGAATTCTTATAAATGAGAGTATCACTAATACCCAAATTATTTAGAAGAGAGCAAGCACATAAGTTTCTAGCTGATCCATTATTAATAAGTATATGTTTAATACAAGAGGTTCTAATGACGAAAGTGATGAGAAAAGGTGCACATGGATTGATTTTATAAAAAAAATTTAGATCCTTGTCAATGAAAGATATAACATGTGGAATATGACAAAGAGATTATATGAGATGTGCAAAGGCCACCAGAGACTTTTCACTTTCAATATGAATAGTGTGAATGACAACGTCAACCATGTTACAATAGTCCAGTGTATCACACAATAAGTCATAAAGAGAGATATTAGTGAGTATATTTTTAAGTTGCTCAATGATGTCATAGCCCTTAGAAGCAATGGGAGGGGCTACTGTGGTAATGTCTGGAGGAAAGGAGGTGAGTGGAACTATAGGAGGATTAAGAAAATTACCACAAATAATAACTACATTATTAGATGCAGTAGCCCTAGATATAACAAATTAAGGAGGTTTTTGAGTATGCACATGCATGAAATCAGCAGTAGTAGTAGTTATACTAGAAAATTTGTAGACTTGAAAGTAGGATAAGAGGATTGAGCCTTGACTTGATATGGAAAAGACATGATCATAAGAAGGTGTTGGATTCACCAAAATTCTTAAATAAAATCTCTAATAAAGGTAGTTAATCTAACTAAAAACAACAATAAATAAAAGTAGTAAATAAATATAGAAAGTGACCCAAGTAACTAGGCTAATGAAAATAGAAACCCTAACGTGTAAGAAGAGTAAGGAAACAAATTAGATGATCTGGAGTCTAATCTAAACTGTGTCATAAAATGAAATGAATATTTTTGAAGAAGAGAAGAAAATATAGAGGTCCCAAAAATTACAGATCAGAGTTGTTTTACAAGATTGGGGTGCCTGGAAGAAAATCATGGTTCCTTTTAGTACCCTAATATGAGTTCTAAACACCTTGGTCTGTGCAGAAGCTCCAAACACCAAACTTTCATCGTTGGAATATTATACTGAGCCCTTTTTTTCTATCATGTGTAATTTGTTTCTTTGTACAAAATGTCATCAATGATCACTAATGAAAGATAGACTCGCAATACCCTAAAACAAGCATCAAACCCTAAAAATAAAAATGCAAATGAAGGGTTGAGATTGTACTTAGTTGCCACAATAGTGTAATTGCCAACTGAGTGTTGCACTACAACTCAAACTCCATCTACTTCTATATGCTTGTGTGTGCAATCATGCCCTCGTTGATCTTTAGTAAAAGTAGACAAAAATAACTATGTGTAGAAATGTAATAGAAAGGTGGATGGAATAGAATAAACTCCCATTCCATGCAGTGTAATGTAGATGAACCAGCCTTGTGCCTTGTGATGGAGCTAGTTGAATGAAAATTGAGCCTTTGATGGATGTAACCTTAGGTGATGATAGTAGTTTATAATGTATAGTCCCTCATTATGGTCTCATAAATTTATATTTATATGGTTATTTTGATCTAATTTCATAATTAACCTTGAAAATGCTGACAACAAGAAATATGAAATGTTCAAATGGCTAGAAAGTTCCTAAATAGTGGTAGGAAACTGGGAAAAGGATCAAGGTTCCCCGCATGGGACCAAGGCACATGTCGGAACCCCAGTAATAACCTGGGAACCCCAATAAAGTAAAAAATAACACATAACCATAGAAACATACTAGGATTATATGTGCTAAAGGTCATGAATGATGAAACATTGCAAAGTAAAATGGCTAAAGGAATGCGTTTAATTAATACCTTCCTCTCTCAAAACACATATGGATAGCAGTATAATACCGGGACTAAATAATGTTTATAGTGCATGATTTTGTGACTAGAGGGGGTGTTCTCTCGTACCCCCCTGACTTCATAGAGATTATGATTCATGAGTCACATTTTTGACACAAGGATTGGGACATTAAATTTTACTTCCACCCACTTCGAAGATAGAAGATAAACACACCAATCTTGTAATTCAATATATAAAAAAATGGATAGAGGTCCACATATGGTGCATACATAACATAAAAATATGAGGAATTGTAGTAATATATCTCTATCTTGGATACATTTTTAAAACGTTATATTCATTTTTATAATTGTTTAACGAAGGGTTTTTCAAGGGATCCGACAGTGTTACAACAATGAAGGTCTGAGAACCCACATATAATAATAAGCACTACATGAGATAAAACAAGAATACCTTCCCTGCAATAAAAAGAGAAAATGTAAAAATAAAAAATATTGGTTTATCTATGATTTTTTCTTTTGTTATGCATGAATTTTCAATCCTTCATGTCATCTTGAATAGGAAGAAAATAGTTTGAAAATAATTGATCGGCATATATGAATTAACAATGATGGGAGAAGTAGGAGGTACATTATCCTTGGTCGATTTTTTGGTGGTTGGTGCTTTTGAAGGCACTACGAGATCCCTAATGGGAGTTTTTAGAACAAAATCATCCAAATGAGAGTTAGATTCAGGATAACTTTCTCACTTTTCATTGATCACAGTATGACATCTAAGGGATATTTCCACCAAGTAGATTTTACATTCTTCTTCTTCTTGAGATGATAGTCTACAAAAATATGGCCCACAGAAAAACACTTGCTACATCTGAAGGGTATCTCTTTGTAATCTATTTGATGAGGCCAAGTTCTATCTTGGACTTTAAGATCAATATCTTCTTGAATTTATTTTGATGTGTCTAGCTCAACAATGATCCTGGCATAAGTTGTGTGGATACAAGAATCTTTATCATCATCAATATTAATGATCTTTTCTAAAGAGTTTCTAATGGATATAAGAAAAAATTTCACCCAAAATAGTAGCCGAATATGTGGAATTCTAATCCACACCAACTTGTTTGAGAATGATTTTTTAAGTGGGTTAAAGGATGGGAACAAGGGTTTAAAAATCAGATGATGAGGTTTCTTGATCCTAATGGTTTTGATTATAGTATGAACTTATGACTAATCTCATTTAAAAGATTTTTTTTTTTTGCATAAGGGTAAATGTTTACCTGACCTTCAAGAAAGGGAAGCCAAAACTTTGAAGTCCATGCATGTAGATCAGGTAGTGTGAGCCACCATCCACTAAATTTCAAAATAAGACCATGTTCCGTGAGGTAAGACTTTGCATTGATCAATTCCTTTTCAAAGTTCACACATGACATTTTAGACGCCTATGTCATGGGAATGAATGCAAATCTCTTATGAATCTCATCCCAAAAAATTTGGTTATGTTTTATATGGGAGCATTCACATGAAGTAGTAGGGTTACCACTTGAGGTTACTATAGGTACGTATCTAGTTTTATAGCTTTGAATAAGAGAATGATTCCCTTAAAACCTCGCATTACTAGTAAGGGAAATGTCAATATTCCCCTTGAGACCTTAGAACAATGTAGAACTACAAGGGATGGGGAAAACGATATGGGTAGAGCCTCCATTTTAAAGTTCTCATGGGTGTCACTAATACTCTGCATGCTTTTGTCTCTATTTTGGGTATTACGGAAATTATTTAGATTACTTTTGTGGCTAACTCCTTTCCCTTCATGCAGGATAAATCCATCAAAACCATGGATACGAGAAATCTATCTATCATCATGGATCCTCTGGACATTTCAACGATCACACCCCTGGATTTGAATTCCATCACCTTGGCCATCATGAAGCACCCCAGGGACTTTTAAAATAGTTCCACCATGAACACCCTTCATAATGCCATCATATACGGTAGGGTTAGGGTTTTAACGAAAATCCATCACATAAATAATATTATACTAATTTAGTGATATTAATTAATATATAAAGGTATATTAATGTAGACATTTAGATACTATTGTAACCCTTATTTCACTAAATTTGGACATATTCAAGTGAATCTATACTCTATTATTACATGTTTTGCAAGAAATCTATCACCATTTTTTCATGTTAGGAAATAATATGTATAGTTCTCTCATTATTGTGAAATTTATATTATAATGTATACTTTGATTATATTTAGATATTGGTAAATATAATAATATTGTGTAAATGATTTGTAATAACAATTCATATAGTTATTTGAATAAGATTTGGTTGTTAAACCAAATTCATTGTAAATAATCAATGTGAGGAATGTTGTTAGAACAACCTCCTAGAAAATAGGATCAATATCTCCTATTTATTTGTAATGCCTTGTATGAAGGAAATAGTGAATTTGATTACTTTTGTGTGATTAAAATTACCTTATAGTTTGTTTGGCTCCACTGTATGAGATAAATCTCTACATAATATCCACTAATCTCTATCAGTGGTATCAGAGTAGGAAAATCTAAGATAATATGGAGATTTATGTTTTGTATGGGGAAGCTACATATTGATCCCTATTCACCCCAACTCATGAGATTTTCTTGATCAATTTATCTATTTTATTCTTTACTTATATTTAATTTGGTATTTTCAATTTATTATTTATGTGGAAAATGATTTCTTTTTGGAGTGAAGATATGTGGTTGCAGCTATAACTAATCTGAAGCATGTATTAATTGCCAGTTGTTCATAAGCATACTCATGTTTAAAATATACGAGACACGTAGATCTGAAGGTGTTTGGTTGTTGTTTTACTTTTCTCAGCTTACTTCATGGTGTGCAGAGTCTAACTTGGATATCATATTAAATGTAACATGTAATGCATGCACATGTTGCAGTTTTAACGTGTTTATTCACATGTTTATGCAAAAAATAACTCATCTAAACTTGTCTAACGAAAATAATCTAATTTATATTTTTTGATCTAGGGTCTCCCAAAAATTTATGGGTTTCAAGAATAAATATTTATATTATTGCTTTGTAAATTGTAGAAAAACCCAGATCATATTTTAGGAGAAAACGTGAAAGTAATATAAGGATGTGCTTCATATTTCCACATCGCTTAAACATAACGCTTCTCTCCAAATCCTTGCATGATTATTTGTTTCTTGTATTTTGACGGATCTATATGTTATCACGTCTCAATTTGGGAAAGTAAACCATGAGTTCATCCTGTAGATTATTATTCACACAGCTTGTGCTCAGTATCCAACTATAGAGCACCGAAGTTGTATGATTTTGTTGACTCCTACAACTTTACAGCTTATAGGATAGTCTTTTACAGAATCAAGGAATACATTTATAAAAAGCTCAATTGGTTTGTGAAGACCCTAAAACTCCCCTTCCAATTCTTCACTAACATTTTTGTTTAAAAAAAATGTGGGTCATTGTATCAGTCAAATATATTTTGTTACTAGTCTTTAAATTTGTCGTGGTCAAAATTATTGTCATTTGTTTACATGAATAAGAAGTTTAGCGTGTCTTTCTATTTATCGTGGATTATAGATGTGTAATTAATTGTTACTATAAATCTTGTATATCTGATTTTAGTGGCGATTTAAAATTTGACAAAAAAATTCTAATGTTTTAGTCATCTTATAGAGTCAATGTTTGTCAACACATATTACGTGTAAAGCGTTTAAAATAGAATCATTGGGTATAAGTGCCATAAATTAATTCTTTTAGTCAAATATTAAAGTTATTTAATATTTTCCATCTGTAAACAAGTCACATTTTCAAAACTTGTCTAAATGCAATTAAAACAAGTCTAGAGTCATTTTTAGGTTAAGTCCTTCAATTGTCAATGTATTTGAGTTTGTCACTAAATCAAGATAATTTGTATTGTAGTGTGCTTGTATAAAAAAATCATTGCATTTCAGATTCATTCTCGAAAGTTGTAAAAATAAAATAATTTTCCTCATTGTTTAATAATTAGACTCATTTTCTCTTGTACGTGACGTCTAAATTGTGGAGGTTATCTTTTGAGCTTCATGATCACTTCTGGCTGAGCTAGCAACATGACACTGGAGGATGGAGGCACAAGAGGATGGAGGTTAATCAATGACCTATTGTTAGTCACAAATGACGGGGCCACATGAGGCTATGATGACAATGTTTGTGAGTTTGTTTTTTATTTAAAAGTTGTAGTTTATTGTGTGCAGTATGATTTCAAAGTTCCTATTTTCTGTTGAATACTTGAAATGTTCACATTAAGGGGGGGAACATAGTCCTAATGTTCCATTTTAATTTTTCCCTCTTTTTAGTTTGTATTCATTGAGTAGTGTTTCCTATATAATTCGTTGAAGGAAAAACATAGTGGATAGACAAAAGCACAAGCAAAACCAGAATCATGATATTTGGGTTGTTAGTTGTCTTGTAAAACCATCCTTTGTTGAGGTTGTTGGTTTTCCTATAAAACCATCCTTGTTGAGGTTGTTGGTTGTCTTGTAAAAACCATCCTTGTTGAGGTTGTTGGATTATCTGTAAAACCATCCTTGTTGAGGTTGTTTGCTGTCCAAAAAAACCATGTACATCATAAGCACACACGGGTGGCAAGATGTGAAAGAAGTGTGATTGTTTTTATCCCATTTTCTCACTAAGGAGGGAATGTTTGGAAATATTATGTAAAGTGCTCACATTATTGTGAAATTTATCTTATGATGTATAGGTTAATTATATTTACATATTTGTATATATAATAGTTTTGTGTAAATGAGTTGTAATAATAATTCATATAGTTAGTTGAATGAAATTTTATTATTAAACCTATTTCACGTAAATAAGCAATGTGAGGATTGTTGTTAGAACAAACTCCTAGAAAATAGGATAAATCTATCCTATTTATTTGTAATGTATTGTACGAGGGAAATAGTAAACTTGATTATTTTTGAGTGATTAAAATTACCTTACATTTTGTTTGGCTCCATTGTATGAGATAAATCTATACATAATATCCACTAATCTCTGTCATTTCCTATGTTGGATTCCATTTTTGTCTATACTAGACTCCATTATTACTATTGTTCGATTCCATTAATAACAATATTGGATTCCAATATTGTCATTATTGAACTTATTGGAGTTTCAATTTCAGTATTAGTGGATTCCAAATCCAATATAGCCCTACTATTGGATTCAAATTTTTCCATATTTTATATTTTCATGTTGGGAGTATGTAAGGCTAGCAACCACTAACTATTCTAAGGAATGATCTCCTTGGATTAATAAAAATAAAAAATTAAAATAATTTCCTACAAAACCAAGTTTAAAGTGTAAGCCACGTAATTTGAGAAGGAGATACTGGAACTTTCCTCGCACCTTGAAAGTGAAAAGCCCTTGATATAAGGTGAGTGGTCACTAGCTATTATAAGTCACAAGCCCATTGTATTAAATGAAAGTGCAAAATCCCTGATGTAAGGTTAGTTTCTGCTAACTATTATAATTCATGATTGTTAGGAATGAATAGTGTTCTCATTATTATTAATGTATGCAACTATATTATCAAAGATAATATATATGGGTAAAGTGTAATTTTATTAATGATGAGTTAATATAACTCATATTAATAATATTACACTGTACCCATATATATTATATTTAAACAACTCATATAACATGTCACCAAACATTATTATAGGATTAATAGTTGTTATATGAAACAACTATAACTAATATTTGTAATATGTGAAGTTGTTAATAAACAACTCACTTATATAGGAAGTTGGTAAGATATGTAGTTGACTTAGTTTCCTATATTCTAGGGAAACTACAGCCTGTATATTAGGCTATTATATTGTGTGAAAAATACAGAGAAGTAATATAATAATTTTGTGCATTATTTCCTGTGTAAAAAGAAAAATTAAAAAAAAACAGAGGATAGAGGAAAATGGAGGAAAGAGGTCAATCAGCCACCTCTCGTCATTTGCAAACAACAGGGCCAAACAGATGGTTTGGTGACATGTGTTGTGTGTGGTTTAAGTTTATTTTCAGTGTTCCTGTTTGGAGTGTGATGGTTTTCTGAATAAACCCTTTTCTGAGATTTTTGAAGGAGTTATGTTTTCATAATACTCACTTTTGAGAGCAGAAGAAGATTTTGAGGTAGACTCAAGGGATGGTTATCACACTAGTGTGAAGCTTGTGGATCTTGGAGATTCAAAATTCAAGCACCCAGGGAGGGAGGGAAAGTCCCACAGGAACCCAAAGAGGAAGGGAGCATTCCTGCATAATTTGGCTCGACACTACACCTTTACAAGGTAAAGAGATAATCTATGGCATCTGTACCTAGTCTAAGAAGTGCTTTCAAGAGGTGGTTAAATTTCTTCAAATATGGTTCTTCGCCGTGTTCACATTAAAGGGGTGAATATTAGTGATTAATAATGTTCACACTAAGGGGGTGAATTCTAGGAATGAATAGTGTTCACATTATTATTAATGTGTACAACTATATTATCAAAGATAATATATATGGGTAAAGTGTAATAATGATCCCATTATATTAAATGAAAGTGAAAAAGCCTCGATGTAAGGTTGGTGGCTTGTAACTATTATAAGTCATGATCTCATTATATTAAATTAAACATAAAAACTATCAAACAAATCCGTACAATATCAAGTTCGAAGTGAGAACCTCAAACTTTAAAATTTTGAGCCTCGCATTGTCAAATTTGTAAAACTCACACTTTCAAAGTTAGAAAAAAATATGAGACTCACACTTTGAAAGTGCAAGGCACACATTGTCAAAGTTACGAGCCCCACACTCTAAAAGTATAGGCTCCACACTCTGAAAGTAGGATCCCCACACTCCGTAAATGCAAGGCCTGCAATCTAATTATCTGATCCTCGCACACCAGAAGCGTAATCCTGAAACTTTGAAATTGCTAGCCTCAAACTTTTAAAGTATGATCCTCAAATTTGAAAGTGTGGGACTCACACTTACAAATTTTGAAGTTTGCACTTTAAATATTTAGTAGGTGCATTAAATTTGACACTAGCCTTAAATGCTTGTGGTGTTATTTTTATTTCTAGTAGAACTTACAATAAAATTAGGTTGTCACCCTAAAATATATCTTGTAACAACTCAAGTATTGTTTTCTTATACTATACATGACATTAAGTCCACTATTGTTTATTATTATAAACTATATCTCCAAGTAATCATTTAAAATGAACATCATAGTTGGGATTTTATGTATATCACAAATTATATTACTATAAAAGGTAGTAGAATTTACACTTGTGAGTTGTGCCATTCTCCATATAAACTATGAGGCACTTCCGTGAGAAAGAAAAATATTTGTGAGAAATGCATTCTTATGCCCTTAGAGATAGATTGAACTAATATTTTACATTTTACATCACTGAAAAGAGTCATTGTGCAACAATTGTATTCTTTTTTATTCAAGAAATGTTAACAACTTTTTCCCAATGTTGGTCCATGTGATTGAGCTACATTTACATCACACTCCTTAATGTGGTATAGTTATTTTATATTATTTATTTTCACAATACTTCCTCTTGTAAACCACTCTCTTAGCCTTGTAAAACTACCAAGCCCTTATTGTTCTTGAGGAATTTGATTGGAGTATCATTTTCACAAATTCTGAAATTTAAATCTGTGATGCATGATTTAGAGAACATAGTAAATATGCTAATATTTTACAGGTTTAGACTAGAGGTATATACATTTCTCCATGTCTCCATTCTCTTCACTGAACATGAAGGTTTGCAAAACAAATGACTTTCTATGCCTATGAACTCAAACTATATCCCATCATGCTCTACATTTTGTTATGATAGAAGTAGCTCAGAATAAAACCATTGATCTATATTCATATTTACAATCAAAGGTTCTATATTTACATTTAAAATTTGTTACAAATTCATACATATACATTTGCAAATCTTATATGAGGAATGGTCTTCTTTTGTGGACAATTTTATTTTCACAAAACATGAATACATATCTTTCCTCTTGAATGATATGTCGCTTTGGATACAAGTAGTGTTGAGTAATGTAGAAATGGAAGTTCTATAAAAGAAAAGAATAGTATTTATGATCAAGAAGCGGTAGAAAAGTGTACTACTAGCATCGGAAGTGAATTGTTTTAGTTATGATGACAAAAATATGATTGGGAAAGTGAAAAAGGAACAAAATTCCCAAAACCAATTTTTTCCGCTTCAAAAATAAATTCAGGAATAATTTTATCTATTTTAAGGGTTTCGAGTGGTATGAATGATTATGGAAATAAATATGGGCTGTTATAGGAAAATAGGTCATTACTTACTTGAAAATCGGCTCAGCTGTTGAGAAAAGAAAACCCTAGGATAGAGAGGACTCCTGGGATGCATTTTTTTTTCTATCACAACACCATCCAAGTTTCATTACATGTAAACAATGTTTTGTAAAATCACCTCACTGAATCTCACAAACAAAATCCTATCAAAAGTGTAGTTTATGCTCATTGTAACATCTATGTGTTTACCATATGCATATACATCCAAATACCTCCTTTAACTACAACTAGGGGTTAGTTGGTTCATTCAAATATTATAAATTTATGTAGGAGCATGTACTGGTGACTTTTAATTTAGAACTCTGGAAATGTCATGCATGGTGGGTCGATCAGAGAGCCATTTCTTGGTGTAAATAAAGGCCAATTAAAATTTTATTCTTACAATCCCAAGATCCTTGTATGTTTCTTTAATTTTTTTATCAATAGTTTCCATGACTGTGTTATTGTATTTTTTTGCTAGAATCTAGGTTAACTTGCCAATGTCAAACACAATTCCATCCACATTTGATTTTTCCATGCTCTAGAAAACAAACCTTAAAAATACTTAAACACTGTATAGTGTAGGATCTAAATACAAATTAAAAATTGAAAGCTTACCAACTTTCAAAGAGTTGAGTTATTAGCCACAGTTTCCTTCGCGTTAATAACTACAAAACATCAATTTTGTAACTGTACACATCAGATTTATCATTAAGCCTTGATGTTCTTGAATATTTTGGGTCAATTTAACCAATGCTAGCCATAACATAGGTAAATGTGTGCTTTCTGGCAAAGGAAATGCACTTCACAATGCCAAAGTCTTACAAATGTGAGTCAAAATTATAATAAAAAATAATGTTATAAGTCTTCACATACCTCTGAAAAATGTGTCGGTTATAGTCATGACAAAGATATTTTTATCATTTTTTAGCACCGTGAACAATCTTTATCCAAGTGTTCCAATCTAGCTTAATATTATTTGATGATCCTATATGAAAATAAAAATTAATTAAACACTTGTTATATTTTCCAACAATCAATTTTAATTCAAAGGTTGGAGATTGATTGGATTCTTCTATTTCAAAATATGATTCTACAATGTAAAGATCGATTTTTCTTCATAACATAATCATTTTACACACCGTGTAGGATGTCCCATAGACATCTGTCTACCATGTAATAATAAAACCATAGGTTTCCGAGTGGAGAAAGTGAATATCCATGCAGACTCTAATTATTTCATTGTTTGATGCTTCCAACTATTTATATCTCACTTTCAAATTCAATAAATATTTTTGATTAACGACTGTACATTCTCTCTATAGAAATTTGCTTATAATTCTATAGATCACATTTATAAATAGTTCTTGTAGCACCACATCCAATTACATGTTTCTCATTTATATTTGATGTGATTTTCATTATGTTGTAGTACATGTGAAGAGCCATGTTAATTTGTGTAGTATGACCAAACTTGGAGAACCTAACTGTAACAAATATATGTGTCAATAAAGAAATTATAATAATATATTTCTTTCTAATTTGTTGTCTAATAATTTATACAATATGATATCATGTCTAGCCATGTTAGTGTAAACACCTTACGCAATTATTTTTGTAGAGCCTTTTGTAAATGCGTTTCGATCATTTGAATGGTACAAAGTTATAATTATACACAATAGTAGTATTGAATCTAAAAAAATGCAAACAAATTTTATTATTTATATGAATGTTGTTTATTGCATTGGGCCACAATTTTGCTATGCAACATAATACATATCTAAGTTTTCCATTTTTTTTAGAACAATAGAAGAAAGTATCTGGAACCTAAGCTATTTAAAAGACAACTACTATTTCTTGCATTATTTACTTATTGATATCTAAAAACTATAAGAAACAATGCTGCATTGGTCTACAAATAAAATTTGTGCTTATATCTACACTTATCTGGAGGAAAAATTGAAAAAAAATTAATGAAAACAATTTCCCCAGAAAAATTATTGTAGGAGGTCCACAACTTGAGAATTACTAGAAAAATTTGAGCTCGTTGAAGCTCTAGAATCCTAATAATGTTCTCTATAATGTAAAATCATAAATTTGTAAGCCAACCAGAATTCCAAAACATTGAATGGACGCAAAAAGAAAAAAAGTAAGAGTTTTCCCATGGCCAACATATTTTCTTCTCTAGAATCTTCCAAAACATAAATTTAATACAGAGTTACCCCTCAACCACCTGATGCCTAATAAATTTAATAGGGTTTCTTCTCTAGAATATTCCAAAAACATAATAATGACAGTGGCTAATAATTTACTTTAACATGAACTTTTTTTAATCTCTATTTTAATAATTAAGAATAAATTTAGACTACAGGACACTAATCTATTCCTTTCTCAATAAACAATAAACAATAATAATATATTTCTATGTTATTTAAGTATTTGAGATTGGTCGCTACTAAGAGTTTTCTTTAATATGAACTATGTTTTTATATTTATTTTCAAAATTAAAAAAAAAGTGTTTAGCCTAGAGACTATTAATCTATTCCTTTCTTAAAGACCTCTAGGTTCCCACAGTGATGTAATGTAACTCAATTTTTTTTATAGTGATGGGAATATAGCCATTAATCCACTATTAGTTCATCTATCTGAAATTTATATAGATTATGTTTTACATAAACGGAAAGATATCCTAGAATATATAGATGCTAGCAATCGCTAGTTTTCACTTCTAGAAACAAATTAACAACTTCAAACAAACTTAATTTAATAGTGATTAATTGTTTAAATTTCTTATTACAACGCATAAAAAACACTAATATTAATGATTTATTATTTTTTATAAGTAAAGGAGGGTTGAAGGGTACCTTTCCCTTTATATTAAAGATGTCACGAAAGGATAAATCTAAAAACTTGAATGATCCATCATTACTTTTCTAAAAAAACATAAGGGCCTATGCCAAAAACACAAGTGCTTGGGAATACAATAAAAGGATAGAACAATAAGAGAAACATGATGATTCAATAACAATGGAAATGAGAACCCTATTTACAACCAAAAAAATGATACAGAATGATAGATATTACAAGAAATTATTTACCTTAATCAGATGACACCTCCATAACCTCCACTTTAACGGGAATAATAACGGTTTTCGCAATTGGTTCTAAAAACAAATGCTTGTTTCCACCAGCATGCGGACTCTATAACCAATCGTACATCTCACAACATTTCCTATAAAGAAGATCCCAATGTGTGGGTTTCTATTACAATGGAGCAAACATATCATCTAGGTCAGGAAAGTGGATCGAACTAAGTCCCATACCTAGTCTATCACCCCATTTAGACATACCATAAATGAAACACATTAAAATATCAAACCTCTTATACAACTCTGAAAAAATAGCCACATCCACCAAACATTCCTATTTATAATGAGCCTCAGAAAGTAAGGGCAGGACACACTCAAGGTTATTTTGATTTCCATTTCCATGCCAACCCTATACGTTGGCTTGATCTAGTGAAGACCCACCTCCAAAGCCCAATCCTTCGCTAGATGTATGATAAGAAGATGAAAATATAAAATTGAAGTAACTTCTGCATTTATCCTCAGATGTCCCTCTAGAGAAATATAGTCATCTCCAAGAACTCCCTAAATAGTAACCATGTTTATCTCTGATTCAATCCTAAAAATGGATATCAAACGATGATGTTAAATTTTTGTATAAAATCTCATTTCATGCATGGATAATTGCACTAAATGAAAAATTGGTCCAACCATGATAGTATAAATTAAAGAGAGTGAAAAAAACCTAAAATGTGTCAAAATAAAGGAAACCAAATTGGTAAATATATGGAGTGACTATGTCATCCCATGGTTGTAATTAATACAAGATTTCTAGGGGATTAAATATAAACATTTCTTGGAAAAGCTGATGAGTTTGGCCAATCAACATATTTATCAAAAATCTTATCATAAAACACTTGTTAAGTCCCGTGCTTTTCTATAAAATACTCCTATTTAGTACCTTCCTAATATTTAAGATTTAAGGTCCAATCTGTAATTAATGAAAGAATAAAAAAGGAATTTTATTCACAGAATATTTTTGATGGAGACGTTACAAATAATATGAGGGTAGCCTCTAATAATCAATTCATTACTATTCAAGTCATTAGCCACATACCAAAAAAAATTCAGCACTTTTATTTATTGAGTTATACATTTAAGAATTTATAAACATTCAAGTCATTAGTCATGCTATTAACTATGAGAATAGCCTCTGGAATAACATCACCCCATTTTTTTTGCAGTTATATTTCCACACACGCTTGTAGGATTAGAGAGAGGATGCCACACACATTTAGCACTTAGACCTAGATTTTTGTTTTACTAAATTAAAAATCCATGTTTCCCCATAATATTTAAAAACTGATACATTAACCCATTTAACAATAAGTATTTTCATGGTCTCGTTTGTTCCTTTCTAGAGATAGGTTAATAAAATTTGTTTAATTTATCAAACACATAATTGGGGATCCTCAAAATAGAAAGCACAAAAATGGAAATAAAACAATAGCATATCAACAAGATTAGATCAATGCAATAGAAGTTCATCATTTAATCTTGAGTGAGAATCCCCTTCACTTTCTCCCTACCTATGTGGTAGATTGTTTAGGTCTATTTTCTTTGAAGGGTGATTTATATAAAATATGCAAGGCCAAGAAGACAAGATACTTCTTTAGGTTTAAATGATATACTTTTGTTGCTATAATCTAAACTTTCCTAACTATGTGACTATGTAAATTGTTGATCATAGAAATTTCCAAGCCTTCCCTTTCATTAAATAACAACACTTATCCAGTTGTAAAGAATTTTTGTTTATACGAAAAGATATAAATTATGTTTTATGCACAATATATGAAATGAGAAAAACCATAAGGCATCAGCATTCTCAAAGGTATATATTCAAGGACTAGGCTCTATTAGGGATCATATAGTAAATATAATATAATTACAAATAATGAAAAAAAATGTGTTGAGATTGATATTTACAATGTTAAAATGTATTTGTCAACAATATAGAGGCTAGTGGCTGTTATCCTTCTCATCAATAAATAATTGGTAAACATAAAACATGCATTTCTCTTCATGCACTCTGATCATTTATTCCTAAGAAATATTTGTGTTCATCTTTGACCTTGCTTTTTAGTAAATTATTTAGGAATATTTTTTTCAATGGGTAATTTCGAGAAATATGAAGGGCCAAGATGATTAGGATAAATATTCAAGTTTAAAATACGTACTTCTATTATTATGCTCTAACTCCTATCATTGTCGCTAAGGTAGAAAATGATTATTAGGAGGTCAATACTTTAAAAAAATAGAAAGAGTAGAGCCTAAAGAGCACTAAGCCACTCCTTTCAATAAATAATGTAGCTTAGTGGTCCTTTATAATTTTACTTGATATAAACTAACACGAAAAAATTCTAGTGACCACATTTTATGGATTCATATGATCTATTTTTTGGGTGCTATGTTATGTAGGTATTCAAGATTAGTGGTCAATAAGCATTTTATTTAATAGAAAATTTCTTTTATCTATATTTTCATAATTAAGAAACAAATTATTCTAGAGGATACCAATCTATTCCTTTTTCAATAAAAAATAAGCAACAATAGAGCACTATTCGCTATAAGTATTCAAGCTTAGTGGTTGCTAAGAATTTTCTTTAATACGAACTATTTTTTATCTATATTTTTGAAACTAGTAAACAAATTAGCCTAGATTCCTCTAATATATTACTTTCTCAAAGACCTTGATAGTATTCGACATTAAATTGTTTTCATATCTCACATATTTATCATCTAAATATATTATGAAAAATGCCTAGCAACTGATAATATCTATTACTATGATCTGTTATTATAGCGCTATGTTTGAAATAAAATATTATTTAGCCTAGTATCCATCAAATAATTCCTTTCTTTAAGTATTTGAAGTTAAGGATTGTTAATAAATTTATTTAATGAAAACTATTGTTTGATCTCTACATTCAAAATTGAAAATAATTTGAGCTTAGCAGCCACTAATATACTCCTTTTAATAAGTACGAGATTTTAGTGGTCACTAAGCTTGTTAATTGATGCCTACTGATGTGTAAAAAATGAAAACATGTAAAGGTGTGTGCCTAGAAGTCCTTATGACATTATATGAGCACCTTGATTTTTTTAAATAGCCATCTTTCCTCCCTAATATGAAAATACCTCCATAACTTTCAAGAGGAAAAATTTTCCATATATTGAACATATTTGTCATCAAAATATATTATGGCAAATTCCACGCAACCATTAATATATATTACTATGATTTGTTATTCTAGCACTATGTTCAAAATAAGAAATTGTTTAGCCTATTTTCAACACAATCATTCCTTTTTATAAGTATTTGAGCTTAGAGGTCCCTAAGCATTTTATTTAATAAGAATTTTTTGATTGACCTTGTTCAAGTAATGGAGCTTAGCGGTCACTAAGTATTTTGCTAAATACGAACCGATATAAATTATGTGTTAGACACAAGAAAACTCATGAGTGATATAGAAGATATGATATTTTTCAAGGGTATGCAGTTGCACACTTGGCTGTTCAAGGGATTGTATAGCCAATTATAGATGATTATAGTTAATGAATAATAATAACCATAAAAAACTTTAGAGATATTTACTTACATTATAGGAAAGGAAAACTATGAGTTGTAGAGGATAGCGACCGCTAGTCTTTTACTCAGTAAATAGATAGACAACATACGACATGCAGAGTTGTTCATTACCATGCACTGAAAAGCATATGCTTATCCCCTATAAAATCTAAGTATTTATTATTTTGAATTTTGTGTCACAAAATATCATTCTAATGGAGCTTACCATTCGCTATTTTATTTCCTATCTATGAGGTGCTCTAAAATACTTGTGAAGATTAAAAATATGTTTTATTTTTTTCTAGATTAAAGTGTAAATAACACCAAAATATTGACGATCACAAGATATATTAGACATTTCATGCCACGTGTCAACATTTGAATAGACTATAATTACACCCTAATATGGCATATTTTTATAGGTAAAAATTATTTGTTAACTCTAACTCTAATTAAAAATTTCTTAATAAATGTGTAAATTTTATAATTGTGTAAGTAACTTGTTAAAACTTGCAACATGTCAGATTTATTTGGATTTTTTTAAATTAACGTGCAAGATAGTTAGAAACTATCGAATTCGGATTTGATAAAAATTAATTATAATTTGATTATATTTCTCTCTTATAATTTAAATCTTGGTTTAGAAATGTTCACTTATATTTTTAAAATGGTTTTCTATTATTCCTAAATTAATATTTGTCATTTTCCCTGCAAGTTCACAAAGAAACAATTGTCGCTATCCCACTCATTTATAAATTAAAATTCATAAATTTGATTTCCATGTATCCCACGCTATCCCCCGATTTAAATTAAAATATTAATGACGGGTAAATTCCAAGTATGATATGTGAAATCCCACACATTAAATTCAAATATTTAAAATTTCAAAATCGCACCACTTTTGCTTTACAAAGGGGAAATTGAAATTTTAAAAATCTTATATTCCCCCTTTTTGTAGTTTTATAAATTTCTTTCATTGAATGTATCAGGAAAATATTAAATAAACTAGAAAAATATATATTACGGTTTCAATTTTATTTTGTAATGGTACAAAATCAGATCTTGAAATCAGAATACAACACGTGTAAACACTACTTTACTAGTCTGATTTCTCTGTTCCTAAATGTTTTTTTGTATGGAATATTGAAGAAGTGATTATAATCTCATTTCTGAGTGCAAAAATGAGAAAAAAAGTGATTGTGGATAGATCACAGGTATGAGTGTAGATTAGGAGACCCACAAGGAACGGAATCAAAAGAGACAAAAAAACATGTTCCAGATACAATCTTGTAGATTGTTTGTTTAAGAGATAATAGAGAGCTTTAATTGACATTATAGAGCACATAAAAATTTCAGATACTACTAAAACAATTTTTTATCAAAAGAATCTATGTTATTGTATGTGTACTATAGTTGATAGAGGGCCATCCGTCCCTACCTCTCCCTCTAACCTCTTTGAAATTTTGTTTCATCTCCTTGTTAAAATGTATTCCTCTATTTGAAACCACATTTTTTCCTACCATGACTAAAGAAATTTTAATCCCTTTTACAAAATTTATTTCTATTAGAAAAATCATTTTTTATGTTCAACCGTAGCTCACATATTTTTGTCTGTTAAATGGGTTCCCTATTTATCCCTTCTATGTGTCTCTCTGGTTAATTTTTGTAGATTTTTTGTTCTCCTTCCTACATTTATTCTTTCCTGTAGCTATTGGCATGAATCCCCAGTTTCAAAATACGACTCACATATTAATTTTTTTTAAAAACTATAATGGTTTGGTTGTGTATAGTTTATGTAATCCTTTTAACATCCTTTAATTATTTTTTAATAGGAAAGAAATAGTCGTGACAAATTATTTCAATGTTCAATTTTTACATGATTGTCACGTTGATATATATAGTTAATTATATTCATTTTACCACATAGAAATAGTTAAAATGTATTGTGTTTAGCAATATTTTGTATGTTTAATAAAAGTTAAGAACATTATATCTACTCATAAATATTATTAAATATAATTTTTAATCATTCTATTTTCAAAAATATATTTCATTTTGCGGACCTTATGATATGCCATATATTTTTCTTATTCTACATATGTTTGGTTGAGTTTATAATTTTTTGAAATATATTATCACAAGATGGTACTCGTATATTTATGTACCATTAATTAAATTCAATCAATAAATTTTTTATTTAACCTTAATGTCAAATAGCGATAATCTTCTTTTTGTAAAAAATTGTGTAGAACATAATTAGTAACGACTTACTTAACAACTAAACTAGCCAAAAGTAACAATTTTTAAATTCTCCAATACCATATTTGAAGAATAGAAGTAGTTGAGATGGATGTTTACGAAATTGCTTAGATATCACAAGACAACAAAAAAAAAATATTCCAAGACAAGACAAATATTAAATATTTTCCTAAATCATTTATTTAAACAAGAATGGAGATTAGTGGCTGCTAAGATACTAGTTGACTCACATACGATATAACCAGTGATGAATCTCCTATAAACAAAACTAAGAAAATTTATTATATTTAAGGTTTTGTATTTATATATGAGTCCTACCATGATATTCGAAGCCTAACAACAACTAATGTCAAATATTATTAATTGCATTAGTGTAACATAACTAAGAATTAATATTAGCAGCCGCTAGGATATTTGTTTCCTTGCACACATGAAAATTAGTAATGACCTGATTGAAAAATAAATTAAGATCCATTATTATATTTGGATTTTACAATACTACATTTTAATACTAGTGACTCTTAGGGTGAATGTTTAATGTATTTCTTTGATGTTCCAAGACAAGATTAATTTTAATGATTTTCCAAAATAAAGATACTTCAAAATGATTTTTTGTACATTATCGACACTAAGTTAAATATGTTATTCAAAGTATATGACATGATATTTGAATCTTAGCGGTGAGCAAGGTCATAGATTATAGCATTGCGTTTGTGTAACATAACAAAAAATTTAAAATAATGGCCGCTAGGATAATTATTGTCTTTTATTCAAAATAATTTGTAACAACTCCACTCAAATATGAAAAATGAACTAAGCTCCAACAAAAAAAAATTGCATAGTGGCCTCTGAGTATAAAATTCTATTTAAATTTTATTACATGATATTTGAATACTAGCATCCACTAAGGTCGAAGATAATTACATATCACTAGTGTAAAATGACAAACACTCGAGAAGAATGACTGCTAGGATATTGTTGTCTTTTATATAGGACAACTAGTAACAAATTGACTAAAAAATAATTATTGTCCATTATTATATTTAAATTTTACAAGACTATCATCAGGTTAGCATCCGCTAGGATTTTTTTTGTCTTACATACAAGACAAGTAGTAACGAATTGATTGAAAAAAAAAACTATGCTCCATTATTATATTTAAATTTTACTAGAATTATCTTCATATACTAGCGACTACTAGGGTGGATGGTGTCTTGTGTATAGGAAAAGTAGTATCGAATCGACTTAAAAAATAATTATGCTCCATTATTATATTTAAATTTTACAAGAATCTCTTCAAATACTAGAAATCGCTAGGGTAGATGGTTATTACTTGTCTTTGATGTTCCAAGACAAGAGAGGAAAATCAATATTCCAAGACAAGAAAAATATTTATGACTTTCCTAAATACACAAATTAAAAAAAATTAAGCTTAGTGGCATCTTATTACAACATGGTATTTGAGTTTTATTACATGATATTTCCTATCCTAACACAATATTCAAAGGCTAAATACTATTATGGTCAAAGATAATTACATAACACTGGTGAAAAATTTAAAAAACATGAGGTTGGTGACAACTAGGATATTTTTTGTCTTGTAAATAGGACAAGCAGTAATGACTCGATTGAAAAACTAAGTATGTTATTTTATGAGACTATCTTGGGGTTGGTGGCCACTAAGATATTTTTTGTCTCACATACACGTAGTTAAAAACATAATTTTAAGCCTAGTTTCCATTAAGTTCAATATTATATTCAAACTCTATCACATGAGATTCGAAATCTAGCAGTCACTAAGGCCAAAGATTATTAAATAGCGTTGATGGAACATCACAAAGACTCGCGGTTATTGGCCGCTAGGATAATGGTTGTCTTGCATATAGGAAAATTAGTAATGAATCAAATGAAATATGATCTAAGCTTCATTATTTTATTTATATTTTACAATACGATGTTACGAGACTAGCCACCACTATGGTGGATGTTTACGTCTTTTATTGGATATTCCAATACAAGAAAAATAGTTACGATTTTCCACAATATAAGTAGTTTAACATGTAATCTTAAGTCTACCACCCACTAGGTAGCTTATCCACCACTAGAATCCTAGAAGATGTTAGGGTTTTCCATGATTTGTTATTTATTTGATCACTAATTTGAAAATAAGAAATTATTGAGGCTTAAGACCATATAACTCTTACTTTCAATTACTAATTGAACCTAATGGCTGATAGGCATTTTTCTTTATAGTAGCCGATTTGAATAATGTGATATACATGATATATCATATGAGAACTATAAAAGGAACCTAATTAAAAGACCCAATCATATCATGATATGTAAGATTTTTTATTATTAAATATTCAATTCTCAACCATTATCACCCATGTTGGATCTAGGTTTCCATAATGATGTAATGTAACTCAAATTTACTTTTTACAATGATGGAAAGATAGCCTTCAATCCACTATATGCTCCTTTATCCTAAAGCTATATAAATTGTTTTGTATTGCGACTTTTAGACTTCACTTTTAGAAAAAAATTGACAACTAGAAACAAACCAAATTTAATAGCGATTAAATGTTTAAATTGCTTAGTGCAACGCAAAACAAAAAAATATTAATTATTTCTTATTTTTTATAACTAAATGAGTGTTGAAGAATGCCTAGCGACCACTAAGTTATAAATATCCATTCCTATTTACTTTTACTCTATGAAAATAATTACATCAAGATACATATTTTCCTTGTTATTGCACTATTCACAAACAATATTTATCCTTCCCAATTACTTACAAATTATTAATTTGATTAATTCCTTTTTTCAGGTATTATGTCTTCTACTAATTGCAATTTGTTTATGAAAATTCCTTTGATTGAAGGAGCATAGGATATGAAAAAGCAAAACAATGAAGACGTTGTCAATGAAATCGGTATGATACTAAC